>CM062832.1:21089289-22427395 GCA_031772345.1 Himalopsyche anomala | reverse complement strand
GTAGGTACTTATTTATGCATCAATCTTAGATTTTTTACTCTTGCAATCTGAGATTGGTGGGTACATTTGTAAGCTATTGATATTTATTATTTAAGGCTATATTTCGAATTTTTTCATAATATAAGTATGTATATATATATAACTATATAAGTAACATTCGATTGCCTCGAAACATTAAAATGCCTTATTTTCTTAAATCAAACTGAACAGTAAAATATTCATGTCATGTCTCATAAAATTATCAATATTATCATAAGAAATTTGACAATTTTCCTAACTTCTTTTATATTCATGCAAAGTTAAGTGCAAAAATGAGGTTTTGTAAAGTCACCGTTCAATTGCATGATACCGGGGTATTATATTAACCACCAACTTTAGAACTAGTTGCGACTGAGGGTGGGTGTAGTACTGCAACCCTGTCGGCGGCGGAGAAGCCTCGGCAACTACCTGTGCAGACTTTGCAAACTTTTACATCGTAGAGAATGCTAAAATTAATATTACTTTCAGGTAATTAATACCACCATGTATAAATATTTTAAGATAATTTACAAGTATTGTGTTAATATCAGAAGCTTCGAGAAAACTGTTCTGTAACAGAGTACTTACCCTCGCAAGAAGTGGTCCGATTTAGGGGTGATTGTTCTTTCCATGTCTGAATAATTATAAGTTGCTATTGGTGTAACGGAGTGGTCAATAAATAGCCACAATTATTTGTGTGGGCAAGAATTCACCACAAAAAATTGTCTACATATTTTATGAATTGATTTTTGAATCGGTTAATGGATTTGGATTCAAAGAAATAAGTGTTTGTGAGCTTTCTTACCTCGACGGACGGACGGTCCCGTAGATAGAACGATAAGCTTACTACATGTCGTTTTTCCATGCCCTATCACTATGTATCTTGCAAAAATATGTTTTTAGTAAATTTGCGACATTCGAAAGCAGTGTTTTTTTTTTCTTCAATTTGGTAACTCTGTTTCAAATTTTAGGATTAATATTTTTGTCTTTTGTTATTCAATTAAAAATCTTTTATATTTTGACTTGAAGTCGCTATGGTTACAAATAATACAAGATTAAATAGTTATTATGAACACACAAGCCGAAATAGTTATCAACTATAACTATATCTAATATATAAAAATGAATGTTTGTTTGTTCGTACTTTATGCGTTGCCACACCGCTCATCCGATCGCAATAAAACTTTAACAACATTTTTGCTTGCACTTTTGGGAAGGTTATAGACATAGTAAAATTAACTTACAGTAGGTCTTATGTGTAAAAAAAAACAATGTTTGAATGTCTGCCATACAGTTCATTTTGACAACGTATGCTTGCACTTGCGCGAGGGTTATAGTACAATTAACTTAAAAAAAGTGGTGCGTGTGTCGTACCATAGGCAATCGGCAGAAATCGTCAAACAGACATAAAAAGAAAACATGTGGTTCAATAAACACAATTAAAACACAAAAACTTTCTTTCTTTTAGTGGCATTGCAACGCTTGCCGGGAACCGACTAGTAATATATAAAATTATATTTGTCGAAGTTAAATACTTTGCTATTTTTTACCTTATTACAATGCCAATTTAATCAGTAAAATTAAATATGTAATATAATAGTAAGTACACATCAATGAATGCGTAAAACCATAGCAGTCTTAAGTTCCAAGCTGTGCTGTAGAAAATCAGCAAATTCTGAGCTGGCCGTTGAATCCCTGCCTTTACTAACAAATTGTATGGCGGTTATACGTAGATCAACTCTAAATTCCAATTTATGAGCTTATTTTTCGTTAAATGTAACATGTATGTTTGAAAGATTTCTCGTATGGATATTCTGTGATTTGTTGGTGTTATTAATTTGCAATTTACGATACATCGGAAGGGCCATATATGCAAATTAAGTAATGATTGTAAGAAATATAGCGAATGGCAAGATATGCGATGTGTGGTAAAAACCAATTAAATTTAACTTCCCACTATTAACTTATCACAATTATATAGAATTAAATTATAAATTATGTAAACGACGGTAACAAGCGGAATTCACATAATATTAAATAAGATTTTGACGCCTATTGTGATATTATGAAATACATGCTGCGTCTTTTATCATATAATAATGGCAATATACCAAGTAAATGACGATTTAATCAATAACAATATTTAAAAAAATAATGAAGTGAATTGTGCTATCCTAGTTTGACTTACTGATTTTTGATTACTGATATGACTTGAGAAATCTTATGGAAAGATTGAGTGACGAACCAGTGTGCACAAATAAATTTCGAGATTAATATTAATTGATTAAAATCCCAATAATGACGTTGGTTTTTTTAATGAACTATCCAACCTCATATTCTGTATTGAAATATTGTAAAAAAAAATAATTTAAATAAAATGATTTGGCATCTTTGTTTGCTTTTGTTCTCAGAGATTTTTATTTAAAAACCTTAGAAAATGTGATTTTTTCTTATTTAAAAAATGATTTAATTGAAAAGATATATAATTACAATATATATATGTATTTGCTTCAAAATTACAGTAATAAATGGTTTCATAATGATGTGATATTACTTTGAAAATTATGACGCCGGCCCGCTCATCTGAAAAAAGTACCTGTTTTCAACTCAATAGCATGGCTTTCACTATAGGGGGCTTTGGTAAAACACATTAAATTTTAGGTTTATTTCAAAATATTTGTGCGCATTTTTTGTAAAACATTTTTCCTGACGAGATATTACTAGTAAAGTTAAGAATTAAAATCAAGTTTCAGTTTGTTCGTAAATAGCTTTACAATAGTTTGTTCGAAGATGCTTCTTAAAGAGGCAAAACACGTGTCACAATTTATCACACTAATTGTGGAATAACAAAGTCATCAATTATAATTTTATTTCTAAAATGACCTTCCACAAAGTTACTGCCGAATCTATAAGAAACCTTTCAGGGTCTTCTTGATTAATGAAACCGATATTAGAATCCTCATGTTTATGGCCAATGAATTTAAACTAAACTGCAATATTGTAGATATTGCAAATTTGTAAGCGAGTATATTTTACTGACGAGGAATACATTCGGCAAAATTTACAGTAGTAGTTTATTGGATTGCCTAAATTACTCCACATCAATTTTGATGACTCAAAATGAACGGCAATCAGTATCAAGAAATAATAACGACGTTTATGAACAGGAAGGGACGTTGTCAACGTATTGTTTTACGAAATATATTTTCGTGCCAATCTATCTAATATATAAAAATGAATGTTTGTTTGTCCGTACTTGATGCGTTGCCACACCGCTCATCCAATCGCAATAAAACTTTTACAAACTTTTTGCTTGCATTACCGGGAAGGTTATAGGCATAATAAAATTGGCTTACAGTAAGTCTTATATATAAAAATCAATGTTTGTATGTTTTCCTTACTGTTGATTTTGACAATGTATGCTTGCACTTGCGCGAAGGTTATAGTACAATTAACTTACAATAGGTGGCACGTGTGTTGTACCATATAAAATCGGCAGCAAACTTCAAACGTCAAACAGACAGAAAAAGAAAACATGCACTATAAACAAAATAAAAACACTTTTTTTTCTTTGAGTGGCATTGCAACGCTTGCCAGAACCGGCTAGTAATTGATAATAAACATTAGAACGCAGTCAACTTTTAACAGAAAACGGAAGTTTGGAAGACCACGACATAAATGGATGGACTGAGTGTCACAATATTTACGAGAGGTCAGCAATTTAAGTAGGTAGGAGTGTTTCCACCAATCATAAGAACTAGAGAATGCAATACCGGTTCAAGTTTAAATAAAATAACAAATCAAATAAAATATCGCTATTAAAAAATATATTATAATAATAAACGGATGTTTTTAATAAATAACTTTTTTTTAATCCATGTCCGCTAGAGGTCTGCACGGGCCCGGGCCTGGCCCACGGGCTCGGGCGGGTAAGCGCAATTGAGAGTCGGGCTCGGGCCGGGCCGGGCCTTGGAATTTGGGATATAATCTTGGGAAAAAGTATAGCAAATCGAGGATTTCAAATTTCTCGGTGTTTCGGGTCGGGTTCGGGTAACAAGTGCGGTATTAGACTCGGGCCCGGGCCGGGTCGGGCGTGAGTTTTTCGGGCTCGGACCGGGTAGTTTTGTAAAATTTTGGCCCGTGCAGACCTCTAATGTCCGCTCCCAGTGTGGAGAGTGTGGTCTCCAAATGAATGATGGGTTTAACAGAAGTTTTCTACGAGAACTTTTTATTACTCAGTCGCATAACCTCTCGTTTTCGAAGAGAGTAATAGATTTTGCTAGTGATTAGCTAATCAGTCTCGCTACGCTCTGTTATTTTAACTCTCGCGGCTCGGAGACTAGAAAAATACTTCTCATCCGATGAGGGTCGTTTAGGGACCCCAGTGGATTCCTCATTATTGGCCTTATTCTTATGAATTTCAAAAAAAAAATAGTCTAAGGGCTTTAAAATATCTCTCTGCATCATTCCTCATACATTTTTTTTTATAAAAATCCGTGGTTTTTTTTAATAAATAATCATATTTTAAGTTGCGCGTAAAAAAGACGTCATCCCAGCACACATATGAAATTGCAACTGACGAGTTTAGCCCAGCTATCCTACGAACGATCGCTTATCGCGGGCGCTTATCGTGCTATCGCGTATTTATATAAACTACAAAAGGTCCAAAAAACTATGATATAAGAGAACCTTAATTATCACCCAAATTAAAATAAATATTTAAGAAAATGTGGGTATTGGGGTCGCATTTCTTGAGCTTAGAACCGGAAAAGTTAAGACCAGAAGGAATTTTTAGACATCACAAACACCCATGCCTTCGAACTCGATTTCAAACAATGTTGTTCGTAATGATACTCCCCGCTAGATCCGTCACGGAAATGAACGTCGTTAACCACTGCGCTTTGAACCCGGAAAATAACATACGATTTCTTAAAATAGTAATATATCATTGAAATGTTAAAAAAATATGGAACCTGTCAATATTGATATCTACAACTTTAAGTTGTATTTCAATTCATCGTGATTTTTTTTATTTAAATGTGTGATGACTTCTTTATATACATTTAAATTTCGATTTTAGCTAATTTAAAATAACGAAATAACGGAATTTTTCAATTTTAGAAACCAGCATTTCAGTATTGAAAGAACACCATGAATACCGGACCCCGGTTTTGGTAATATTGTTATTGCCTTTTTACCCATCCAATTTTAAAGAGTTGAGCTAACCACTGGTCATGCCCTAGCTTTATCATTCTATTCCCAGGGGCCTCATATTTTTAGCATCAATTCTTTGAATAAATTCAATCAATGCAGTGAAATATTAAGTTACCAAATTATAGTTATATCCAAATCAAAATTGATTTGTTTTTATATGAATATTTAAATTTGTCAATAATCATTTATGTTTTATATTCGATTTTTTACCGTCATGCCATAAACAATTTTTTTTTTTTTTGGAAAACTACTTTTTCTTTTGCGTTCAGAGCAAGTTCAAAATTAGAATCACTAATTTTATTTTTTAAATCAAAGACTTGCTCATTGTTAACAACATAGTAATGAAATTCTAAATTTCAAAAAATCCTGGGTGTGGTTTTCACTTTCGTTTATTACCACCAGATAGCGTGATTAAACAAAATCGTTTAATTGCACCTATTAAAAGAGTCTAATTTTTATCTAACCCTTTCCACTCCCAGCGGCAATTATTTTTGGCGAAGTTCGTGCCGTCGGACGCGATGACTAATTCGACTAGTTTAAAGGGTTAGCTATACAATTTTGGCAGCATATTTAAATGTAAATGTATAGCTTAAATAAATATTATTTGATTGTATGAATCACGGCCCATTCAATTCACCCAGATCAATCAGCATACGTCTAATTGACGACACTTTATCACAAAATAGAATAAATTTTGATAAAAAAACGTTGTTTATTGTCTTAATTGATTTGTAAATCTCAACTCAATATGTTCATCCTTGTTAATTTCAATAAAAATACAAATATGTTTATTATTTTAATATGGACTCTTGAGAGGTGAAGTGAGCCAATTAGTACCTTTTTCTTGATCTTTTAAATACAATCCCGTCTTTATTTGGTGTTTTGGCGGATTGCATATTTTCAATGAGAAAAAACACAATATTCTTTTTTACTTAATTTCCACTTTTTATTTTTCAAGATCAGGGCCGGTTTTGCTCATGGTGAGCATTGTCAACTGATTGTCAACTGAAAATTTAGCAGAGCTATTTATACATAAACAAATTGAAATTAAAATGTATCACAAAAAATTGAGCGCCTTCGATTCAAAACCTACCTAACTTCAAAATCCAAAATTGTTGGCAAAGCGCAAAAAACTGCTGTGGGCTTTTTGGATTTGAAAAGGTTTTGAGACTAAACGCTTTTTTCAAAATACGTTTTCTCTGTATTTAGAAGAGATTTTGAAAGCGGAAATTTAATGATTGTGTAGATATTGAAATAGAGAACAAGTTGGCATCAAAAATTGAAAAAAAAACAAAAATGGTCTTTAGGTAGGTTTTGAAATTGAGATCCTCAATTGTTGAATATACTTATTATATTGTTCTAAATTTAAATAGCAAATCGGCTTCAAAAATGGCAACCCTGACAGCACCTGCTTTTGTTTTGTTATTTATCTGTCAATGCTGCCAACATTGTGGATACCTTTGCGATGATTGCACCAATTATCGCGCAAATGAAAAATATACCTTCATCCCGTCAGACTAATTAAAAACTTTGACACGGCGATTCGACTGACTCACTATCAATAACAGCCATACACATTTTCGATGGATTTGGCGGTAACCATATGATATTTTTTTTTTACTATATTGATTTATTTTTTACTCCACTAGTTGTGTTACTAGATGTGATTCAATTTGTTGTACTATTTTTAACTATAATTTAACCGTTGGTAAGAATTCCCAACATTGTATATGTAATAATTAGTAAAAACACAATAATCCTTGTACATCACATGTTAATAGTCAGACCGTTCGCTCATACGAGCATCGTAAACTGATAAATATAATTTAACGTGCTATTTTACAAAATGAACAGTTATAAACAACATTGGCATTGAAAGAAATACATTACATTCAAAGTGATCTAAATAGCAAAAATTATAACTGTTCATTTTTGTATAAATAGCACTGTTAAATTATATTTCTTATCAGTTGACGATGCTCGTAATGAGCGAAACCGGTCCTGACATATTAAATAAAGTGGAATGAAGTACAAAGGATTATTGTGTTTTTACTAATATAATGCCTTTCCACCAAGTATTGACAGTGAACACCCTAAAAGTGATATGTAATAATTTACAAAATAAAGAATTGGTTGTGATTTTTTTTCTTTTACTTCGCGTGGAAAGAGAGAAGATATTAGCAATACTAGTGTGAGGAGTAAAACGCTATATAAAATCAATTTAAGATATGGGAGTAAGCTATAAATGTGTATTTTTTTTTAATAAACCTAAAGAAGGTGTCCGCTTTAACAGTAATGCATATTTGAAATAACTAATAAATAATTCTATAAAACTATTTCTTAAATACTATATATATCGACTGTGGAAAGGGAAAAGGACGTAACCCACACATATAAAATTTTACAGGAGGATCAAAAAACGTGTTTTGATGATTTTTGGCCAAATGAAAATTATGAATTATACACAACCTTGAAGTGCACGGAGACTTCTAAACTGGTGTTTAATTGATATAATCTAACAATAATTAAATAAATTGTCAAGTAAAAACCTTTATTTCAGACATCTTTTTCAAACTTAAAATCTAAATTTAGATAGTAATTTGACATTTGCAGCTTGCATCCTTTTAATAGAACGTGTATCAAGTGTGTGATTATCGAAAAAAACCTGTTTTGAAAAAACTGTGAGTTACGTCCTTTTTCCTTTCCACAGTCGATGTATAACCTTCCCCTGTTTCTTAACATGACCTCCTTTGATTCACACATACATATATAGGTATACCACAGAGGTAAGCCACGATTTTTGATTGTCGAGTGCGATCCTAGAAGACCTCAACATAGAAACTAGAGATTATGTGTCGAGATACCTCGTAAATTTATTCCGGGAATCCGGGCACTTTTGCTGTCTCGTGTTCCGGGAAAAAGCTCCCAGTCTCGAGGTTCTGGTTTATGAAATACAAACATATTATTTGTTGAAAAGTATCTTCGTAGGTGAATGCTACAAAATCTATCTCCTTGAATCTCATGAAATATTAACAATATTAACATTTACAGGTTCAAATAGGAAAACAATATAAAAGACACATTCATCAATATGTCCACCTCTTTGGGTAATGTAACAATCAGTCAGGGAAGCTTTAAAACTGGCACAGCGGTGGGCTGCCAATATCTTAACAAGGGGCTCGGTAAATCTTATCCATGACCGCTCCCAATGTCAAACATATGGCTTCCTAATGAAGGTATTTCAACAAATATATTTTTTTATAACAATTTTTTTTATACGAGAACTATTTGTTATTTCGTCGCATAACTTCTCTTTTCCAAAGTGACTAATAGAGATAGAATAATAGGGCTAAGACATGACTAGTGATTAACTTCAATCACATAACGTCCAGTTGAATTGAAAGATCGGACGAGTGGGAGGATGTTTTTAGACATCACAAACACCCATGCCTTCGAACAGAAAATCGGTAAATCGATTGAAAAATGCTGTTTTCTACTGAGACTCGTACCCGTGAGATCAGGCACGGAAGCCCACAACGCTAAATGAAAAAATGAAGAGACAATTAAGTCTTGTTTTATAATAAAATTTAACCATCTACAGAAATTGCAGTTATGTGTTGATTTGATCTGAGACGAATGATTTTCTTATCTTAACAATGGGCTCGCCGGCCGCTCCGAAATTTACCAAGGGGCTCGCGTGAGCCCCCTCGAGCCCCTTCCAGCCCATCCCTGAACTGGCATCTCATAATGCTGACGCACAAAAATGATTTTATTCAAAGTACATTTATGAACTGCAATTTGAATTATTTAAAATATCATAAAAAGATTAACAAATGACATTTTTTATCAACTTTACGAACTCCTAATGTGAACCATATTTAATTTGAATTAAAACATATATTTGGCTTTACAGCTAATGTCAATGCGCCAAATATTTTAAAGTTGAAAGATCATATGAGAAAACTCGATGAGAACTTATTGTAAGTCACTCGAGATCAACTCGAGGTAAATTGACGTCACAAAGACCTGCGCTTAGGTCTCAAATTTAAATTTAAAAAATCTAAATTTGACACTTACCTTACCGTGAATCGAACCCAGACTCACCTGGTTGGTAGAGCAAGCTCTAACCAACTAGACCACAGCTGGCGACATATAGACTTATTATGGAACATTCATCAACAGAAATAGTTATACGAAAACTGGTTGTTATTCAGTCGCTGAATTTATCTTTAAGACAGCCCTTGTAGTAATGTTATGTCTCGATTTAGTGTCGGGTGGTGGGAGGGAGTTTAAGCATTTACGCCCTTGGCAAAAGTAGGCTTGTTACTCAGTTGTCCGACCTCTCTTTTTCTAAAGAGAGTAGAAATAGAAGGAAAGGGCTAGGACAGGAATAGTGGTTAGCTAATCGCTCTCGGTACGCCCCGTTCATAGGATAGAATAGGTGGGATGGGGGATTTAAGACATCACATACACCCATGCCTTCGAACAGAAATTCATAAATCGATTGAAAAATCAATTTATAAAACTGCCCGTACTAGGATTCGAACCCGGGACCTCCGTAGCGGTAGCCAACGACGTTGACCACTCGACCACACAGGCGGCAATATCTTACATATATGTAGATAATTTACGACAGATTATTTTTGATTAAAACATGGAATTGGAGTAAAAAGAATAGTAAAGAAGCAGCGGCGTAACCAGCATACATCAGACACATTCAATACATGAAAGCCCACCAAATAGGGAGGTCTAAATTCCTAAATACTCAATACAACAAATTGATAATGGGGGGAGCCTAACATGACATTTGCACGATGGCTCTAAATCTATATCTACGCCACTGTATCTTCCTGTTTATGCAATCTGAGATGGTAAAATATATTTTCAGCTATTGATATCAATTATTTTACGGTATATTACGTATTGTTAGTAAAATATTCATAGTGACATTCGATTGTTTTAACACTACCCCATCGGTGCTAAAAAATACTTCCGATATGTTGCTGGCCCTTAAAGAACCAAGTGAGAAAACAGGTTTTAACACTTACCGCTCTTTGATGGATGGTAAAAACCCAGGACGCATATTAAAAAAAAAAACATGTTTTTCACTTGGTCCCAAAGGGCCAGCAAAATATCAAAAGTATTTTTTTAGCACCGTAGGGGAAGTGTTAATAAGAATTGAGTTTAAATGTAAAAGAGTGATATTTTTTTTTCATTTCCTCAGAACATCGCGAAAGCTGTGAGATAAAGTGAGCCCCATTGTTAACGTATTCAGCGTTGGGCTGCCAATATTTTAACAAGGGGCTCGCTTTATCTCAGCTATTCGCGGTCTTCGTTTTTTTTCACCATTGGCACATAAACGTTAGCGCCAGTGGTGTCTAAATCAAAAAGTCGCGGATTGCTCTTTATTTTTATGTATTTTACGGGGCATTTCAAAAGGCAACAAAGTTCAATATTTCATAATACAATAAATACTCATTTAATTTGAGAATATTGCTTTTTATTAATTTAACAAAGGGCTCGCCGGCCGCAGCCAAATTTAACAAGGGGCTCGCGCGAGCCCCTCTGAGCCCCCTTTAGCCCACCCTTGAACATATTAGTAGCACACTGCTGAGCCCGGCTGCTTAACGAATTAAAATAGTGAACTATAAGAAACAATTCTTGTGTGAATGTTTTAATAATCGTAATAAAACATACAAATTTTTGATTTATAAGAAATTGAAACTAACTAAAATCAACAGACATATTTAATGTCATTAAAATGACACGTGTTACGTTTTAGGCATAATTAATTTAGATTCACCCGGCTTATTTGTTATTCAGTTCGAAATTTGGATTCCTCGAAAGACCACGTGGGGAACCGAAATATATATTTGTTTACAAACAACGAGGTGAGGGAAGGCGTCTTGGTAACACCCAAGTCTCGAGTGTTCTAATTATAATCCTAAACTCCTCAAGAACCATTGTGATATCATTTCAATCCGATATCCAATAATACCATTGAACTATGCCTTCATCGACGAAACATATATCTAAAAAAATGAAATTGGGTCATGAAAACTTACGGTGGGCCATGTGGCCCCCCAGGGAGCCACAGCATGTTCTAAGGGGGCCACGGGCATTTATAAAACGATACAGGGAAGAGCATAATGGCGGACGTCGCGTAGCTATTTTTTGTAAATCCGTAAATAAAATAAATTACTGGCATTCTAGATTCGAAAATCTCGGAATAGCTATAAAAAAGGTGGGTTTTTGAAATTATAATTTTCATGGGAAGACAAAACAATGGTATGGGGGGCACAGAAAAATAAAGACACTCAAAGGGGGCCACGCTCCCAAAAAGGTTGAGAAACACTGATTTAAATCAAAAATTTAACAGAATCTTTTTCAATAATTTAGAATTTCGACTGGAGGTACTTGATGGAAATTTATGTTTATATTAGAACTATTTTCACAATGTAGGTTTCCATTATAATTTTTACTGACGTCAGTTCGAGCGCATTCGCGCACTGCATAGCACCGGAAGATGCCGAGAGGCGAAACCCAGGTCGTGTTCGGCCAAAATTATAAAAATTATAATGGATACATTATGAAAATAGTTCTAATATAGAATCTTTTTCTGTTGGTTAGCGTTGAAACCTAGAGTGGATGTTGATCTACTCTAAATACGTGCCAACCAGCGGTGGGCTGCCAATATGCTGACAAGTTGCTCGCTTGGAATTGGAAATAAACAGAGCACAATTGCAAATCGGAAGATTTTTAATAAAATATTATACATGCCGGAATCTCCACTTCTATACCATATATAAAAATAATCATAAAACCTTTGCCGACAAACAAATAAATATTATTCTTAAAACTAGTTACTACTCAAATCTGTGGGCATTCCCATGAGCTTATCCTTTTCGCCTACATTTATTTCTTATATAAACACGAAACATTCATTTACTAAGCATCAGTTCAAGTTCATCTGTGCGCTTGAACGCCTGAAGATGCCGAAAAGCGAAACCCGGGTCGTTAGTGACAAAATCTGTGAGAATGTACACGGTTTGAACGATTCAAATTTACTCAATTTATGTTTTGATTTAAAATTCAAAAAGAGAATTACGATGAAAACTGTTCTCTGTCTAATGGTAGCTCTTTTGCAAAATACCCAACATATATATATATATATATATTTATGTCTTTCTATAACATAGTTTGTCCATATAACGATGATAATACCAACGTGTGCAATAGGATATTTTTGAAAAGCGCTGGCAGTGAACAAACGTATAATGTATGTATATCAAACAAACTTAAAAATACGAACAGTTCGTGGTGCGGTGTCAGATTTCACTCGACTGTCGGCTGCCAAAGAGTTGGAACAGAGAATCACGTTCGTGAATTGGTAATCTTGTTCGAATGCGAGATGAGCGGAGAGATTTGAATACCCAGAGACAATAATAGGTAATAATATTTATTACTTATTAATCCGCAACATAGACAATGTTTGGGTAGGCAAGATAAAAACGAAATTAAATGGCACTAAAGCAGTAGACTTGTCTGTCAATAACAGCAGTTAATGTTTATGTTTATTTATGCGTACCATCTGCATGTTTTGTTGAGTACAGATTGCGTATAAAAAATATGTTTCGCTTAGCTTCGTTACGGTTTTAAGGCGTCATAAAACATTTTTCTTCACGAGTTGATTTCAAGGTAACTTGAGTAGAATTCTTCTCGATTTTATCTTAAGAGTAATTAATTTGTCAGTAAATAACAAAGTAATATTTAGTACAATATAGATACAACTAAAATAATTTCTCCCTAATATTATAGGTACAAATTTTTTTAACAGACAATAAAGATGAATTTATCACAATTATTTTCAGTTCTAATTAAGACCATATGGATTCTTAATAGAGTATTTTCACAGAAGTATTAGACGAGAATTGGTTGTGTTAACTTATTTCAGTGAGAAAGGTAAAGGACAGAGTAACAGCTAGTGATTGGCTTATCACTTTCTATTTTCTGGATTCAAGAACGGGAAGAGGGAATGCGAGAATAGATCAAAACATCACAAATAATCTTGTTTTGTACACACGTCCATGCAATAGAACAAAAAAAATATTTACATATAAAAATTGGGGATCTGATGAAAATCTTTGGAAGGCCGGATATAGTCTACAGGCCGTAAGTTGTTAACCGCTGCTATAGATCGATTGCAAAGGTTATCTATGTGTTCATCAAGAATTTGAGCCCTAGATCCCACAATCAACTATAAATAAAGCTAACCAGACTATGTTAACAGATTTACCTATTATTTCAACAACCGGTATATTCAATTTATATGGAATATTCAATTTATATAATCCGCATGTGCCCGCCGCGTATTTTTATGCGGCCCGCGAGCAATATTATATTTTTGAAAAAGATTCACGTTTTTATCTTTTAACGCCTTTTTAAAAAAAGATTGAAAATAAATATAATAATCGTAATTTTTGGATCAACCTATGTATGTGAACAAACATTTTCAATCATGAACCTCTTTATGATCAAACATCATCGATGAACATTTACAAGTAATTTTAAGAATCTCAATCACAAAATTGGAATCTGAATTTAAAAAAATGTTAAAAGACGTAAAACAGTTCCATTCCTCTCATTAGGTTGTTTTTTTTCATGATAATAAATGGTGTACATACAAAAATGATATTTTACATGCAGCCCGCCGCTCATTTTGAATTCGTGAATTTGGCCTTTCATCCGAAAAGTTTGCCTCCCCTGATATACTTCATACATGAAGCGGTCATGGCAAAATAAAGTTAATGTAGGTGGAACTTACTTTTAAACATCATCTGTATACTGCTTTTATTATTGTACATAGAATGATTACCATGTAAAACCAAAATAATACGCCTAGCCTGCTTCAATTTCAATAGATCAACCGAAAGTGTGTTCGAAAAATAGCGAGCGGCTCCTGACCTATGAGTAATAATTAATTTCCCACAGCGTTGTTTTTTCATGAACATGTAAGCAGATACGCATGCGACATTTTATGTTTCTTAAGCGGCAGTTAGTTTAAATTGTTGCGAAAAGACAGTAAAACAAATAAATTGTTACACATGGAGCTATCTCGCGATCTAAAAATATGCAAAATATTCTTTAACGCTTGTACTCTTCTCGAGCATAAAGTATGTATTGCGAAATAATTAATTACACATGGCTTTCATTCTTGCAACACCAACGTCAAGCTAAATTTGAATTTAGAATGTTCGAGTATTTTACACATTTGCATTCTTATTGTCATCGTCCTGTCAAAAAAATCGAAAACATAATTAGTATGGATAAACATAAGTTGGAAAGGTATTTGATTATAAAACAAAAGAGTTTTTTGTACGAATTCTACATTACTTAGTAAATATCGGAACAGGTTTTTAAAGCGTATTGTAACACTGCTGTGGCCCAGTTGGTTAGAGCTTGCTCTACCGATCACACAGGTCTGGATTCGATTACCGGTCAGATCACAGTGAATTTGAGAATTATTCAATTCAAAGCTGTGATCGAAGACTGGGTGTTTGTGATGTCAATTCACATAATTTCCTCTCCTACCATCCTTCTGATCCTTTAATAACTGGGTGTAGCAATAGCGATTAGCCAACCACTAGTCCTGTTCTAGCCTTATCCTTCTGTCCATACTACTCACTTTGAAAAAGGTGAGGGTGAGCGACTGAGTAACAAATATTTCTCGTTGAAAAACTTCTGTTGAGATACCTCCATTAGCAGGTCATATGCTCCACATTGGGACCGGACATGGATTTAAAAAAATGTAAAAAATATGATTTGATAATGAATGTTTAGCTATTATTCATTTTAGGTACATTTCTAACCTTATTGATTTTTAAGATGGTTTAAATTTTGATTATGCGTAAATAGTATTTTTATTTGATTGTAAGAGACTATTGACTATTAAATTGTAAATAATTAATTGGCATTCATTTATCATCATACCATAATTTATAAATTCTTTTAATACTTCTTTTACCAATTGTTTTATTCTACCTTATTATCAGCATTACTTAATTTTGTATAAATAATCCTGTATTGAGTTATATTTTCATCAGTTGATAATGCTCGTGATGAGCAAAACCTGCCCTGATCTATAATCAATAATTTGCAATTCGTAAAAAAAGGTTTTTCAATTTAAATTTTAATATAAATTTATTACACTCTAAATAAATGTAGTTTACAAAAAAAATAAGGAGCAACAGAGTCTTATGTATTATAATACAATTAAATCATCTACATAATTGCAATAAGATACTGATTTGATCTAAGAAGGGGCTCGCGCGAACCCCTCCTACCCCCTCCATACCACCGCTAGATCTGCTTGTTACTCAGCACAGTTAGATAATAAAAGGTTATGAACCAACAGTGGTTGATATCAGGTGCAATTTTGTGAAGGTCAAGTGAAGATGAAGATTCTGTAGCGGTTATTTAAATATTTTTTCTGTTCATAAATATAATTTATATACATTCTATAATCATGAATAACTCAGAAAGTCACTTAACCTCTTTCAGCTTAGCAAGAGGATATAAGAGTTATGACTAGGGAATCCAATCCCGGGATCCCATACAGTTGTTGATACATTTCAATCCCGGGATTAGAAGACATGATCCCGAAAATTTCGGGATTGGTTTTACTATATAATAGAATCGTCTTGGCTTTGTAAAATAAAACGCACCCAATTGATTGTCGAATCCTTAAATATAACAAACAATTTTCCATTTTTCAATGTTTCACAAAGCACAATTAAGGTAACATATTCGAAAATAAACTCTGCAGACGAAAGTTATAAAATGAAATACTAGAAGTCACTTATGGTAATAAATTACGTTTAAATGAATCCGAAAGATATTTAATTCTAAAGTATATTATAGATTACCGTAAGTGGACACTTTTGGCGATAAGAAGTTTTGTTATCAGTATGAAATGTTTCTTGTTTCTTTCTCATATTGCAATGCTGATTGATTTTTTATTTATTTTAATACCATTTCGGCTTTGCTTTACGTTTTATACGTTGTTATGTTTATTATTATCTGCCAATACCAGTGTGTAGATAACTTGAGTGGTGTTTCTATTGTTCTAAATATGTATGTATATGACTATTTCTGGCTGAGGTGGTAAAACAATAATAGAGTAACTCTTTAAAATTAGACTCAACAAAAAATCACTCCTTTCGGCTCCTATATAATACCAGTGTCAAAAAATATATTTCATTATTTCTACGGTCGTATTCCCAAGATACTATAATAAAGAATATAATATAGAATAAGTTGTCTTATTAATTTTTGACCAATATTATAAATTTCATTTATAAAAATGAAATGTGTAGCACTATAAAAAAAAAACCCGATTTCGGGACTCATCCCGGGATCATAAAATTGTAATCCCGAAATCCCGGGATCGATATTTTGGCTCGGGATTGGATTCCCTAGTTATGACTACAGCCAAGAAAATTAATATAAAATATCTCGATGGATTAATATTTCTTAAGAGCATATTGTGTTTCATAATAAATGTTTATATTTACATCTGATATCTCCTTTCGCGCAGATAATTCTGCGAAATAATATAATTGAGACAAAACCATATATAAAATATCCGATACGTATAATTAATTAAGAACTGTAATAAACATTCACTATAAAAACATATTTAAAAATAAGTAAACTATTGTTGTAAGTTGGTTTCAAGTATAAAATGTTTTTTTTTTACAAGTTAGATACAATTTTAGGATGATCACTGTCAATACTTGGTGGCTAAGAAAATATATTAAAAAAATAAAATATTAATTTGTAATATTTTTACTTTTGACAAGCATTATCAATAATTCTCGCCATGATCGAAACCGGTTCCGATCTTATTAAATAAAAGTGAGAATTAGTACATGAGTATTTTATTTTTTGAACACGGTAGATACGTTCGACTAAACATCATGTAAAAATGATAAAATATATTAAATAAAATTGAATAATTGTTTCTCTAAATTAAAAAAAAAAGCTATTTGAGCTGCTATTTGAAATATGAAGGACAGTGTGGTATAAAAAATCTTGTAGAAAGGGGTTATAATTAAAACCTAATAAAAAAAAAAACAAAATTTATGGAGTTTTAAGTCCAAAGACGCGATAGCAACAAAGTTCTTCGAGCCTCATTCATAAGCACATTTGTGAGGGATTTAACGTAAATCATTTTCATTGCTAGAAATATCTGAAATGTTTAATGGGTGCAAATTTATTGGAAACTTTTGTTTGTCATTACTGTCCTGTGTATTTGAATTTTTGATATTAGTAAACCTTTTTTTACTACTTTTAGGGTGATGTCACTGTCAATTCTCTGTGGCAAGGTATTAACTAAAGTAGTAGTAGTAGGTAAAAATAAAAAAAACTCATTTGCACTAATTCCACTTTAATTTAATAAGATCAGGACCGGTTTCGCTTATGAGAGAATTCAATTATATCAGTCATGATCAATTTATAATGCTCGCCATGAGCGGAAAGTGGAAATATTACAAATTAGTGTTTTATTTTAGGTTTCTGGGGATCGTGTTGGAACAAATAATTCGTGTAAAAATATATTATACGTTCTTTTAAGTGAATCGTGTAATTTCAAAACCGTGTAAATTATTGAGTTGAACAGACATTAGTTGTTTGCTTAATATACAGCAAGCATCTCAACTTGCGCCCCCCTCGAATATATTTACAAATTTAAATTGTGTACACTTACATAAGTTGTGTCACTTATGACCCAGGGTTTTCAGAATATTCAGGTTATCAAGAACACGGATGAACCCCAACTGACAGTAAGTTAGTAGTTCAAATAACAAAAGAAGAATTAAGAAAAAAAAATATCATAAACAAGTCTAGGAACCATATTGATGGTGAACGGAGATAATTTAAATACTGATTTGATATGAATGACGTTCAATATGAATCGGGAAAATAGTCGTTTACAAAATTACAAAATATGTACTTTTTAACAGTAAAAGGTGATCATAAGAATCATTTGCCATTAAAAGGTAATTAGGAAAGACCATAGCATTTAATATTTCATTATTTTTTGAGGGTTGTTTTTTTTGTTAATATGGCCAAAAGGAAAATATTGATCTTTTTTTTTATATATTCGATAATTTTCAAAACTAATCTACTTTTCAATAAAATTTGGAGATATGGTATTTTGCAGCCCACTTACATCCAAAACCCTATTTATTTAGCCTTTTGAGTTTGAAATGCTTAATAAGTATTTATTTCACACTCTAACCTCTTGAGAAAGTTGCGTGAGGGGTAAAAAAAAAGGTCCCAATTTTTTTCAGCTTGGGAATTCCGCAATTCCTGTTCTCGGTTTTTAAATTGGAAATCTTGGGACAAATCAACTTTTTTTTTTTTGAAAAATCCCTGCGACAGCCCAGGTGATTCAGTGACTGGCGAAGGAGGGAGGAATATCAAGTGGAGCGGAAGAGATTGATTAAGACGACTAAGGTTCACCTCTGATTGTAGAGTCAATATGTAGAAGAAGATCTACTACTACTAAGACTAGGACTTCAATACTGGGAGACTAAATCAAAATCTGTATTTCGATACTTCATATCAACGGGTGATTTTTATAAAACAACTAACTGGTTCTTCAAATATTAATACTTCATTAGAAAGAATTATTAATTCTGGAACCTATTAACATTGATACAACTATTAGCAGATTGAAAATATTGTAATTCATCGTAGACAACTTTATTAAAATATTTGATGATTTCTATACATTCAAAATTCGATTTCGGTTAATTTTCAATTACAGAATACCGTAATTTATAAAATCGGTATTATGATATTGAAAAAAACACCGTAAATATTGGGATCCTGGTTTCGGTTAATACCAGCATTGCGATCTTTATCATTTAAAAATATATTTATGGATTTTTGTTCGAATGCTGTGTCGTAAATTCTCTCTCTTATAGCGAATTGCGAGGATGATTAGCTAACTACTAAATCCTGTTCTGTCGTGTCCTCATACTTATATAGCTATTCTCTCCGAAAAGGGGAGGTTGAGCGATTTAAAAACAATCTTAAAAACAACAGCTTTCGTTGAGATGAGCTCCAATAAAACAAATATAAATGGTTCAGTTATGAAGTATTTTTATATATTTTTTCGTATTTTAATTCAGTTCAATAACTAGTTTTATAGGTACATTTTAAACGGCATCATTCTGATTGGAAACAATATTATAAATTAAATACAATCGTTAGGGAAATAAATTTATAAACATAATCGATACAAATCATTCTTACTTTTAAGTTGCCTATTCTGTATATAATTGTAACACGTACGTTTTTATTTATTTTTTGTAAAAGATTTCATTTAAAAATTCCAATCAAAAAGGAAATGATGTTTAGAAAATAACAATAAATAAGCAAACAATGAAAGTCAAACCTATTAGACATTTGACGAACCTCACATTACTGACGTATTACTGCTACAGTTACGCCGCTGATCTGAGTTTACAATAATTATATTGAAGTATTTATTACATAGTTATCACCATAAGTGACTGTGTCGCAAAATAACGATGTTTAATACCACTGTATGTAATTAACGTATCTTAAAAAGTTTCGTAAAAGCTCTCAAAAAACTTTCAACAGTATGTACTGATGACTAAGCTTAATTCTACGCGACCTCTAAATACGAATCAAGTACCTTTATATTTTCTTCATCGGGTGTCTCCTTCTTCACAGACCTTTCGTCGAGGAGTGGCGGACTGGGAGACCTTGCAGCTGGACTTCGGTTTGTCATGATTACAAAACTTCACATAAACAATAAAAATATAATTCGTATAATAACACCGATTTTAAAATCGCCGCGGACAAATAGTTTAATTTTTTAAGTTGTTAAGAGTTATAATTAATAAATGATTCTACATTTAAATTTCGAATTGTTTTTTCACTGTTTTAAATATATTGTTGCTTTTGAATTAGTTTTGTGTTCGCGAAGTATTTATTTTTCATTACGAAAATTGATGTACGCGTGCAGCCCGCTCCGTAAAACCAGTCAGACTGTTTTTTTCGTGTTTCGTGATTGGCGATGTACATAAATAGATGGGAGGAGCTTGCTATAGGGACAACTCACTGCGCGCGCACAATAGTGTGTGAAAAAGAAAAATCGCCGATTGGAAAAATCAAAGGACGCCGAATTTGAAACACCTGCGTTGCGTTCATCCGGCGGAAAATCTTCGCGCTCTAAAAACTGACAGTTCTGAAACTATGACATGATAAATAAACGCGAATAAAATATTGCATGTCTTGCATTATAGTTTAAATCTTCAAAGGGGAGGCAAACTTTTAAATTCTTTCCGAATGTTAAATGGCGAATGGAGATAACCAAAGTACTGACTCCTAATTTCTGGACCAGCCAATTCATAACTGGCCACGGTTACTTCGCTGCCAAGCTCTTCCAGCTTGGCCGGTTAGTAAATAGTCCTAAATGTAAATGCGAATATATGATTCAGAATGCTGATCACATCCTCTGGGAATGTCCATAGTTAAATAATGAACGGGAAAAATTGCTCAAGACTAATATTTTCAAATGCATTTATTATTAACTTTTAATTTCTGCACACTGTAGTGCATGCAACCAAGTCTTGAGGAATTTCTTCTCGGGACATTTCTGGCAAAATTTTGAACATGACTAACGTTGTTACGCTACGGAATACACCCTATATAAAGAGTGTGAAGCCGTAGCGGGTGGTGGTGGGTACAACGTTGAGTACCCTAGGGAATTATAGTTTAATTTACGCTCACTGGAAGTTATTGAAATCTGTTTAGCTTTTCAATTAAATATTTTTAATTCAATTTTTTTAACTATTAAACAACCTTTAGAGCAGTGAATAGATTTACATAGACCTTACTTTAATTTACTGCCTTTCCTTAACATGACAATTTTGTGACTTTTTCCCAATGAATATATGTAATTCATACTTAGAGCATATATATGCTTACAGACAGACATTTCCGTGTTGAGCTTAAACTAGTTTTATACTCATTTACAGAAAAACGGCGCCGACGTACATGTACGTCCATACTACTCTGAAGGTTAAACTAGCTGATAATGCTTTCAAAAACGGGTCCTGATCCAGGAGTGGGCTGGAGGTAGTCTTTCGAGCGAGCCCTTTGTTAAATCTGACCTAGGCCGGCGAGACATTGTAAAATTAAGAAAAACAATATTCTTAGATTCGTGCATATATATATAGAGAGAGACTTTCTATATATAAAGGACGTAACCCACAGATTTTTCAAAACATTTTTTTTTCGATAATCACAATGCATACAACTTGGTACACTTGATAAAGGATGCAAGCTGAAATTGTCGAATTAATATCTCAATATAGCTTTTAAGTTTTTAAAAAAGAAGGACCTGTGGAAATTGCTATCAATAAAAAAGAGATAAAAAAGTTTTTTTTTAATATTAAATAATCATCAAATAAAGTAAATTAAAAACCAGTTTATCAGTCGCCATGCTCTTAAAGGTTGTGTATATTTAATAATTTGCCTTTGTCCCAAAATCATCAAAAAACGTTTTTTTTGTCTTCTATAAAATCTGTTATGTGTCTTTTACGTCCTTTTTCATTTCTAAGGTAGATATATATATAATTTTATTAAAAAATGCAGTGATGTGCATTTGTTTTTCTTGACATTATATGTTATCTTTTTTTGAATCCATGTCCGCTCCCAATGCGGAGAATATGGACTCCGAATGGAGTATATCTCAAAAGAAGATTTTATACGAGAACTATTTGTTACTCAGTCGCTCAACCTCTCAAAGAGACTAGTGATAGAAGAATAGGGTTAAGACAGAACTGGTGGTTAGCTAATCACCCTCGCTACGCCTCATTTTTAAGGATAGAGTGGGTGAGCTCGCAGGGGCTTGTTCGTCCTCCTTGTTAAATTAAGAAATACAATATTATTAGATATATTCGACATATAATGTTTAAATATGCATTATAATTAATTTTAAGAACGCAGTGATATAAACAGGGATGGGCTGGAGGGGTCTCGGGGGGGGGGGGGCTCGCGCGAGCCTCCTTGTTAAATTTCAGCGCGGCCGGCGAGCCCCTTGTTAAGATAAGAAAATCATTTGTCTTAGATCAAATCATCGCATAACTGCAATTTCTGTAGGTGGATAAATTTGAAAATTATTTGTCGTTTCATTTTTTCATTCAGCGTTGTGGGCGTCCGTGAGTCCCAGTACGAAAAAATATTTTTTCGATCGATTTATCTATTTTCTGTTCGAATGAATGGGTGTTTGTGATGTCTTAAGATTGTCTCCCACTCTTCCGATTCTTAAATTCAACTGGGCACTACTATTAGTTAATCACTAGTCCTGTCTTATGCTTATCATTTTATCCCTACTAAGCGACTAAGTAACAAGCAGTTTTTGTAGAAAAATAGCTTTCGTTGAGATACCTTCACTAGGAGGCCATATACTCGACATAGGGAGCGGACATGGATAACATTTACCGAGCCCCTTGTTCAGATATTGGCAGCCCACCGCTGGATATAAATTGTGTGTTTCTGACGAATATATATTAACATACGTCATTTCAAGTATAACGTATGAAACATGGAGTTGGAGATAAAATAAAAGAGCCTAAATCTGTGCCAATCTTGAAACTTTTCACTCGTACAATAAATTGTATTGCACTACATAAGTAATGTATTGGAGCATAATATAAGTAATATTGCGTATAATACTATAATAGTACTAACAATGAGCTCTTCTCCGGATCACCCCGAATATCATTGAAGTTAATCAATCCCCTGGTTAATATATTGGCAGCCCACCGTTGATGGAAAGTGAGAATTCAAAGACATCACATACATCGATTCCTGGACACAGAATTCCGTCCATAAATCGATTGAAAACATCAATGTATAGATTTGAATCGTTCAAACTATGTACATTCTCAAAGATTTTGTCGCTAACGACCCGGGTTTCGCCTTTCGGCATCTTCAGGCGTTCAATCGGCAAAGCGTTTGTATCGGCAAAACAGAAAGGACACTGAACATCAGAGTATTAGAACATATGGCAGTCTTTAGATTGAAAAAAGACACGTCTACTTTTGCTAATCACTTAATTTCGAAAGGACACGTGTTCAATCAGGAACAAGGGATAAAAATGTTACACCCAAATACGGACAGTCATAAGCTCTTTTTTCAGAAAATTTTAGAAATAAATAGAGCACAATTGCATAGCCTTCCGATTTTTAATGAAATATTAAGCCTACCGGGATCTCCACTTCTATACCCTATATAAATATAATCATAAGCCTTTGCCGACAAACAGATAAATATAATTCTTTAAACTACTTACTACTCAAATCTGTGGGCATTCCCATAAGCTTATCCTTTTCGCCAACAATGGCTCTACACTCAATGATACATTTATTTCTTATATAAACACGAAACATTCATTTACTAAGCGTCCGTTCAAGTTCATCCGTGCACTTGAACGTCTGAAGATGCCGAAAGGCAAAACCCGGGTCGTTAGTGACAAAATCTGTGAGAATGTACATAGTTTGAACGATTCAAATTTAATATTGAAATTCCACCAAGCACCTTCAGTCGAAATCTTAAATTATATCAATGTATAGATGTTATCTGTACTGGGATTCGATCTCGTGACCTCCATGTTATAAGTCATCGACGTTGACCACTCAACCACGCAGCCGACAAAATAATACTACCCATCTTAATGTTGGAAGACCACGACTTTGCTGAAAGGATGAGGTGACATATGACCTGCGAGTGCTGGAGGTCTGCGACTAGGGTATGTATTGGGGGTGGAGAGTGGAATAGAGTGGAGGAGATTGATCGAGGCGGCCAAGGTTCAACCCGGACTTTAGCGCAAAGAAGAAGAAGCAATAAATACATTTTTTTTCATGTTATATTTAAATAAATTGAATACTAATAAAACCACAACCTGCCGCGGCGTAATACTCTTCTTTAAAAAATTGTGGCCAAGATGTGCCAAAGTGAAACTTAAGTCTGACAACGGTGAGATTTTTTCTTTAGCTCCTTCATTTAAAAACTTTAATGTCATTAACGAAATGTGCAATTTATGTTCATTGTATTTAGAGTGCCAGTGGCCTTTAAAACTGTGCTGTAGCTTGCCTAAAACATTTTCTGTGTGGCCCCCTCGGAACTTGCTGTGACTCCAAGGGGAGCACGTAGATCCTGGTTGAGAAACATAGTCCTAAGGATTAACTCAAAATACAAGTAAATAATGTTGTAAATAGTACTATTATTGAAAGTGAGTATTAATATAATATTTCCCTGCGTCCAGTGTAAGGAAAAAATCATACATCCATTTTGTAATTTAAAAGCTACGAATTATAAATTATGATTACTTTATATAAACATAATTAGCTAACGATAGAGTAAGTCTAAAGATGCTTCTAAATGAAATGAAACACGTTTCACGATTAGTAGAACACTCAGTGGAATCAAATGTTTTATATGTAATTCAAAACATAACAATTTTAATCACAAGAAAGCACAAATGGACACTTATGATCTAACGCGTTATCGTTAAGAAAAAATCATACAAATACACTTTTTTACTCAGCGTATAAATGGTAGTTTCGCATTAGCATCAGATTATTTTATTCAACAAATATTTTTTGGTATCATAATAAGAATTATATTATTGAGAATTTATCTGTGAATAATATAAAATGATTTTTTCAAAATAAATACTTAAAAATCCAGTTCTAGTGATATGCCAAGTATCCATATTAACAATACTACTAACAACTAGTATACGTTTATTCGGAAGTATGCTTATTTTGACAGATGACATAATACATAACCTTAACACTATAATTATAGACTAGTTAGTATACACAATAACCTAGAATGAAAGTCTAGATTGGATAACTTTGTGATTAATTATGAAATTTTTTATAAAACAACATGAATAAATTACCGCAATCGGCATTAAATTTAAAGCAGGTTAGTTGTTTTTAAGTTCATTTGTCATTGTTTTCGTTTATCAGCTCAATATCAGGATTTCGATTGTTGAAAATAATATGTGCACTTGAATATATTTTTGAAAGACAGTTGTCATGAAATAAGGATTACAGTAATAACTGTAATTCTTATTTCATTATCAATATCCTGTCATCAATAACTTAAAAAATTGCTCTATAACTAAATTTAAATCTTAACAAAGGAAAGTAGGAGTGAAAGGTTGCCGGCGTCTCGGTTATTCGATTGGGTAAATTTGTCATACTTCATCACACGGACTATTGCGGCGAAAAACTTCACAAACTAAGTTAAAAACCACTCCACGATTTAAAATTATTATCTGAGATCATGGGAATCGCGTTAAAACCACACATTATTAAGAAGAACACTGATAAATAAATTATATAAAGTATGACTTCATCGCACGGACTATTACGGCGAAAAACTTCACAAACTAAGCTAAAAACCACTCCACGATTTAAAATTATTATTTGTGAGCTTGGCAATCGCGTTAAAACCACACATTATTACGAAGAACACTGATAAATTAAGCGAAATACTATACATTCCGGAGCATTTCGCGTCAGCTTTCCAGAACGGGCGCGCGCGGTTTTTCGCCGTAATAGTCCGTGCGATGAAGTCATACTTTATATAATTTATTTATCAGTGTTCTTCTTAATAATGTGTGGTTTTAACGCGATTGCCAAGCTCTCAAATAATAATTTTAAATCGTGGAGTGGTTTTCAGCTCAGTTTGTGAAGTTTTTCGCCGCAATAGTCCGTGTGATGAAGTATAACAAATTTACCTTTGATTGTCCCAGACTTTTTAGGATACTCAAATCTCTTTTTTTTAGTTAAATTTATTTTTTCTACAAGTGACTAATGCATTAGTTGTACTCAAGCAGGACTCAAGTTTAACTGGTAAGAAATAGATTTGACTTTTCTTTGATTCCTGTTGACTTAAATTCATGTATAATTGGTCATTAGCTATTTGAATAAATTCTAGGTGTCATGTCACCCAAATGTTTGACACAATCACCCTGAATATAATTTCTGGTCCCACATAGATTTTAATTTGATTGTTTTATTTTAATTTACAGTTCATGCTTCAACAAGAAGTAAAGAAACTATACCGAAAAATATTTAGAACCATCAGAGAAGTGCCAGATGAAAAAAGCCGAATGGAGTTAAGAGATTGGGCGAGAACAGATTTCAGGAACAATAAACACCACACAGACGAGATTGTCATCAAAATGATGATGCAGCATGCACAGAAAGCGCTTAAAGAATTAAAAACAAGCATAGATTTTTCTAAATAGTCATATTTTATTAACCTTGTAAAAAAATGCATTATAAATAAATTGGAAAATTTACATTAATGATTAATTAAAATAAGATAAATATTGTACATAAATAATTATAAAAGTAACATTAATAAAATTATGCACTTACATCATACATTTTTTATTTCATTGTAAAATACAAAAGTTTATGTCTGTTTAACTGTCGAGTAGTTATGCAATTCATGTTAAAATAATAATAGCAGTGGCATGATTATTTGAATGCAGAAGCAGAATTCAGCTCCATTGAGACGGATGGTAAGAAATACATTCTGGTTTTAAATCATTAAAAATGTACTATAAAATTTTTCGATAATAATGATGATAAAGTAGACTCGGCAGAGCAAGAGAGTTTGACAGTGTCATGGAAAAATATTTCTGTGAAATGGTAAACTGATTCTCCATAACTTCATGGCGTAGTGGCAGAGGCAACACTAATGGGCATCTGTCGAGTGACTGATATTTCAGGCTGTTGTGTAAGCGAAATGATGAATATTGTCCAAGGGATTGGGTGGGGAGTTAAATGATGGCTTTTCCTTCATGTTATGTAAAAGCAACGCTCCAGAATTTGTCTTTGTTTGACAAAAATGTAACATTTTTTCAAAATAGGTTGAAAATATCCAGTTACTGAATTTATTTTTTAGTTACAGATTTTTGAATCTGATTGTAAGTTTTCACGAGAAACTGTGATGAAAAATAGATTGTGATGTAGAGAAGACCACTTCTATAATGAGAAAAACAGCACAGTCGACACCAACGTTCCCTCTAATTTTCGGAAGGTTATGTGCGCAAAAGTCATTGGGTGTGCAACTTTGACAAGAAATAAAAAGATTTGTGCGCCAAATAACGGTATTTAGACCTACTAAACGAAAAGGTTGATTTTTAATAATGACTATAATTAACACTATTTAATGTCAATTGATTTATTCTGGTGATGGTATAGCTCAGCGGTCGGCAACCTTTTTGGACTCACGGACCACTAGATGGATTAAAATGTCCAAATTTTGATCCGGCGGACCACCAAATGGACTTTTGTGTCCATTTATGTGAATATTATATATTTAAATAACGAGATTCAGTTGATTTTTTTTTCTGGTGATAGGATTAAAATAATGTCAGATTTCTCTGCGGACCAACAAACTTTCAGTTTGCCGACGACTGGTATAGCTGATGTAACTTTTGTGCACTCTGTTGTAATGTATGTGCGAGCGCACACCCGCACAGCTTAGAGGAAACACTGATAGACACTGAAGAAGTGATTTATTAGATTAGAAACAAGTCGAATGCTACTGTTATTTATAATAATAATGCTACTATTATTATCAGCTCTAATGAGTACTTTTATGGAAAGGATATTATTAAATCATTTTTTTCCGATGAATTGAGTGTTTGTCCCTTGCCTAAGTTTCCAGATGTACAGATAACTAGGTCTTACTAAAAACGGAAATGTAAGTTTAGGTATATTAATGCATTTTAACTTTATTCCATTATAAATAAACATAGTAGAGTAGAACAAAATCATGATTCATCTCAAATCGAGGGCTTAGAGTCACAGAGACTTAAGTCACAGTTAAGCAATGCCATAATTATATTTATTTGTGACACAAACAAAAATAACTGCTTAAAAGATATGGTTATATAAATCCAGGGCCGGTGTGTGCAAAGTAAACTAACATTTTAATACTGCCCACCCATTTAGTTTTGCAAAATGCAGTCGTTGATATCTTTAAGCCGGTTCTGGGAATATCTACAAATGAAATTATGTTAGAAACACAAAAGAAAATCACCTGTTATACCTTAGTGAACTTAAAATTATGCTAATGCAGATATGCCCCTGTGTTCCTAAGCCTTCGAAATTGTATTGTGAATATTCCTCAAAATAATATTATCGGAGGGAATACCACCAGTCTTGCCGACATAATAACCAGTTTATTTTTTAAGTCATGGGTATAACATAAATAGATTTAAAAAAAAAATCGATATAAAATTGAACCACATATTATCCATTATCGGTAAGACTAATTTTACTACAATAATTATTTAAATACGACTATCTAATATTCAGACTAAGAGAATTTTGCAAATATTTTTTCTACTACAAATATTTGAGCAAGTCAACTGTTGACGTTATTGTTTGTAGAGTAGCAAAACTTATATTATCAAAAAGAACTGAAGATTATGCAAATTGGGCAGTTAAGGAGGCAAATTATAAACAATTAAGATTCTTCAAGTGACGCCTTTTTTTTAATAAACCAATAAATTGAATAACTGACCAGCTGTTACAGTAGAACCTCGAGAACAGACTAAATCTTTGGTCAAATATGAAATTGTTTAAATTGAACTGCCATCGCTCGTCACCAATTTTCTGCGCATGATAAATCACGGCATACTCCTCACACTTGAATTATGTCATCCTACTTTATATACCTTATGTAGTACTGACGTTTGCAACACTGGTTGCTGATTCACATAGTTGCTTAGCAGTTTAATTTATTTACACAAAGTGAATCAATACATTTATTATTCCATTTAATGATCAAATCGTTCAAATGAATTGTAATTAATGTCACTTCACAAGGTGGTGAGTGTATATATTTTCATCTAAAGACAAATAAACAGAATTTTGTAGATGTTTTTATATTTTTTTTACAAATTGTTTATTTATTTATATTTCACATCAATATAATCATTGTTTAAAATTACAGAATATATTCAATTTATTTATGGAAACAACTGCTCTTGTATTGCGTCGTTTATTTTCTTACTAAAAAAAATGCATTAAAAAACCTACTTTTATATAACAAACACCCCCTCATCCAAAATTAATTGTTATATAGAGGTTCTACTGTACATGCTGTCAGTTGGTTTGCGGATATAAATGCATGGTAAATATAATCATTCAGTAATACTTTCGATGGATTCGGCGGTAACTTTGTGGAAGTTATTTTATTTTATATTAATAATCATTCAGAGTTACCAAGATATTAAATGCTGCCAAAAAGACCCAAAAAATATATTTTTTGTTTTAATAATCATCTGGCTTCGATTGCTATATTCAAAATATGTGAATCTTCAGTACTTAAATGACATTTATCAACGCATGCATACAGTCAGTATGGATCCAAGTCAAGGGTACAAAATTTAAATAACTCAAATACAAACATCCAGACAATACATAAATATAACATAACCTCAAATATTGGCAAACATAAATCAAGCATTAATATGTCTTTTCTTTACCTCTTAATTGCACAATTGCAGTAAAACTTGCTTTTTGTAACAGTGCATTTAAATTCAATCGGTGCTTCGCTTCTATTTGTGTCTTATCCGACATCTTGCACTTATGTCGATCATCCATTCATTAGTCTGACAATTATGTGTGAAATTTGCGCACTAACGAGTCCAGTAATCAGATAATCAAAAAGTAAGACCGAGTGCCGATAACCTTCTAAAGAATAAAACAAAAAAGTGGTATTATACGAATATTTCTAAATGTCCTAAAAACTACTTAAAAACTAATCTGTTTACTAGTGTTTACTCACTTTAGTGTTTCTAAGTTATATTTAATAAATGTAATACGATAATTTGTAATATAAATCAGGATGTTAGAGTAAATAACAAGATGTATTGTGTATTTCTTTTAAGCCAGGTTTAAAAACATAGTTCTGATGATGGTATAAGCCGAAATATCTATAAACTGATTTTAAATCAGTAGAACTAAACACTTGGCTATTTTTACCGTATCACAATGGAGTTCTACCAAGTAAATGTCAATAATCAATAACGATTCTGTTAACACCTGCTGAACATTTGAATAATGCTTTATCCATTATTTCAAAACAGGTTATTTGGAGCTGTCTAACTAATGAACTGGATGATCGATGTACACAAAAAAATGTTGCACTCAAACACGCAAATGCCAAATATTAGAATGAAAGTTCACTATTTATCCCGGTGCATTGCACTAACTTTTATTGGTGTTGGATTTGAGTGAGAATGGGTTGCTTATATTTGAACAATATCTTGGTATAATAATTTTAATTATAAATCTATAAACTGGCATGGTGACACATTCACAAATATACAAAAATTCCAATGGTTGAAGTCATGTCCACTGTATGGTTGTACAAGAAAATTATATACAGTAGTTTCGTTGACCAAAACTACCACACTGTATAACGGTAGGACGCAACTAAGAAATGTAGAACTGATAATGATGTTCAATTAGACAAAAACTAGAACACATATCAATTCATAATGTAAAAGAAATAATTGAAAGTCAAAAGAAACATGTTTGAAATGCATGATGATTGATTGTATAAAATTTAACATTTTTTCCCCTGCCATTTCGCAGTATCATTTAAATTCAATTTAGTGTCAGCACGTTAATAGTCAATTTTTGAGCAGCAACCCTGATTCAATTTAGAGATCTTAAATACATTAATTATACTAAATCTTATCGTACATAAATTAGTGTATATTGCCCATGATAAAACAATACATCGTATTTTACACAACACGACTTTTACAGAAGACGAAACAAACTAGTCACTATTAGAGAAGAAACTCCATTTTGTTCGTATTTCATCACTACAGACATACATTTTAGAATCTATTTTTTCCAATTTTAGCATTTTGTAGCATTTAAAATGTTTAGTTTTAGTAAACAATTTTGATGAATTTTATCATTTTTTTTACATACATAAATGCAATAAAGATAACACAAAAATACCTCCACAAAAACCAAAGACCACACACCTGCCTACGCCCAGGTAAATCCAGGACGTTACATAGGAAAAGCCACATCAAAATACACAAGATGAAAGCAAAATTAGAGCACCGCTCCACTGGCCCCAGAATTCGATGTTTAGATATCAATCAAATAAAAATAAAAGGGATGCAAGGTATTGTTTTATCATAAGCGATATGTAAAAATAATAGTACACTATATTTTTTTCTTAAATCACAAATACATGTTTGTAGGGTCACCCATACAAGCTGTCATTTCGAGGCAACATTTTCAACAATTCAATCAACACTATTAATTACACCTTCAACGAATATGAAGTGTTATTTTCTTATTTTAAGTGACACTACTTACTAATTTACTACATAATCATTGACTTCATTCAATTAAATTAACATTAGACAATATTTCTCATATTTAGACAGTTCTTAATTGTAAGATTATTTATTTATTAGTACTTATCACTTTCACATAATTAAAATCTCCAAAAATATAATCTTTTACATAAAAAAAAGAAACCTTATAAATATATATCTACGTTATTTACAATATTTTCAACAGGGTCGCAAATATTGCACAATGGAATCTTGATCCATTATTTTTCAAAGTATTCAAAATTAATAATAACAGTGAGATGACATAGATTTAAAGTACACTTTAATTATACAATTCCAGCAGTCTTTTGATCAATTGAAATACTTGACGCATAATATTCTTATGAAGTAACATGAGCATTGAACGAATAAGACCACAGGACTAGTGGTAAACTAATCGCCCTTGCTACACCCAGTTATTGAACGATCGGAAGGGTGGTAGGCAACGTTCTCTCTAAGCTGCGGCCGCGCAGCAGTTGGGAAGCCCCCCCGACACAAAACACACATTGCATCAGGATCATCTGAATTGCCAATATCCACAAATCCAAAATTGTTCATAAATCTTTTTTTTTTTTTTAAACCATGTCCGCTCCCAATGTGGAGCATATGGACTCCTAATGGAGTTTATCTCAACAGAAGTGTTTCTACGAGAACTGCTTGTTACTCAGTTGCTCAACCTCTCTTTTTTTCCAAAGAGAGTAAGAATAGAAGGATAGGGCTAGGACAGGACTAGTGGTTAGCTAATCGCTCTCGATACGCCCCGTTCATAGGATAGGATGGGTGGGAGGGGAGAATTCAAGACATCACATACATCCATGCCTTCGAACAGAAATTCATAAATCAATTGAAAAATCAATTTATAAAACTGTCCGTACTGGGATTCGAACCCGTGCCCTCCGTAGCGGTAGCCAACGACGTTAACCACTCGACCACACAGGCGGCGTCTTACTTGTTTTTTAATATTGGATTTTGAATAAACCACAGTTTTTGAATCATTTTCTTCTTCATTGACGTATCTGTAGAAGAACTTGGCCATTTCCTTTTATTGAAGTTCCTCTCATTAACCAAATATCCATAGGTAGTTTAAATATGTTAATTCTGAAATAACTTTTTGAATTTGTAATAAAATTGACAAAAATTTGGCATAGTCATCAATCAGATTAAAATAGGAGTATATCTATTAACATCAAAATATTTGACGCATTTTTTTCATTGAAAAAGAAAATCGTTACATTGTCATGAAATAAATTTCATTTAAATCCTATTTTACGCAATATACTGGTACCAAGAACTGACGGGTAGAATAATAACGCGTGAAGATTTACAATAACTTTATGTAATTTTTGTATCGACTAATTCCCAAAAATGTAAAATAGGTTATCAAAAATGTGTAAGCGTGGCTAGATGACAAGACTTGTCGCAAATGCACACAAGGTTTGAAAAGATGAAATTTGGCACATTTTTTATTGCCGTATCCAATTTATATTTAATGCCTCCGCCTGTACCTAGATACTTGACGTCATATCATATATGAAGATAGACCATCACCCGCTTTTCAATATGAAGTAGTAGGAGATATTAAAATATGTTGCAGCATATAAAACTATTCCAATTTTTTATAGAAGACCTCTGGCTTCGCGGAACATAGTTTGGGAAACCCTGCTTTAAGTAATACATATGTAAAGAGACACCTACTTACAATAATATGTTAGATAAAGATAGGACGGAAGATGATTAACACCCACCAAAACTGTGAGATCACAATTATGATGATACCAATAAAACATGGCATCTAATTTTAGAAATTTCCATAATAATTCTTGCCCTTACATAACCCATATTGCCTTGGATATGGGTGATGAAAATTATTTTCATTAAAAAATGCTTTTGTATTGTTGCTTTTATATGAGATTGTCATTTTTTGTTGAATATTAAAATGTTGGTTTTTTGTACCAAATGGTCACAAAAATATTCATCACCACTAAAAATATGAAGCTCACAAAGTCCAATACGAGGTTTGAGGATTAATGCGATGCCAGAAAATCAAAAGACTGCTGTAATGTATAAATATTATAAATACGTTTGTGTTTGTTGATTAATTTTGTCATACGGCACTAGAAAATTCTCATAAAGATGGTGCAATCGTAATATGTAAATATATTTCACAATCATTACCAATTTTCAGATTACACATTATTTAATCGTAATTTATTTTTATGTTCTAGGACAAAAAAATGTGCTCGGGATAAGTTATTAACGTGTTTGTACAAGAAAACGATTTGGTCCTAAGCTTTTTTCTAATTGCCATAGTTGTATGCATTACTTAAATTCCACTACGTGAATATCATTTTCGAGAAGAGTATGCAATCCTTCTTTTAAATTTATGACTACATTAACTGTTTCCACAGCATGGCTCCGAACACGATGACCAAAATTATCGTGCCGATGAGAGTAATACAAAATGACATATTTCTTAAGCTATTGTGCTTCATCTTCGACATGAATATTAAATGAACAAAGTTCTGTATTATGTATTGTCCGTCAAAAACAAAACACGGGAATACGTTGACGACTGCTAGCCCGATGGAAAACATTATAATGTATTTCATCGCTTTCTCAAAGCCTTCAGGAATATTTGAAAGGAAAAATTTGGTTTTTGGTATGTATTGCGACACTATCACTGTGTGATGGATATCAAACGGGTGTCCTATATACAAAACATCAGGTTTTTTTAATCTTTTTAAAACAATAAGACTCGTCGTGTTTTGTAGTATAGGTTTGACACAGTGGAACTCGATCGGGCAACTGAAACCGTCTGAAATAAAGCATTTTTCGAAGTCACTCTCGAGTATCTTTCGAACCGGTAGGCACATGTGCTGCGGCAGTTCAACCATTCCGTGGGCAGGTTCTAGATATTCGAAGCATAGATTCTGACCGTCGACTTTTTCGCAGCACTCTAACAGTCCACTACTGGAATGTTTTGTTTGTACGGACTCATCAAATTTATGCACAAAGTCTGTAGATACACAAACTCCCCACTGCTGTGATAGTATATTTATGAGACAGTCTTCCCAGTCCAGTTTATTCTTTACAGAGCACTCGTTGATGTGCGTAATAGTATCGAGGTAGTTGACGCCTTTGGGTCCAAACAGCGGCGATTTAGGAGATATTTCAACAACTTGGACGCCTTGATTTATATGATAGGCATAGCCGAAAAATCCAGGAATAGCCAAGAACAAAAGATACGCTACTAATGCTAAAACTGTATTGTGCCATATACCTGCAGAGTATACCCGAAGTTTTCTCCAAGGGCTCAACGAATGCAATTGCTCCTTGTTCATCACCACAAAGGCAATCGGGATAATAAAAACAATGTGAAATCCAAAATTTACTAACTGGACATCTTCTCTCACGGCTGCCAGCGCGTGGCCGATTTCGTGAATCACACTGCTCAACACTAACGAAAACAAGTAGTAACCTAAATCCTCAGCGGGAAGATTTACACCGGGAATAGCGGATTCTAATATAGGTCCTTTCCTGACGAATTTACCGTCATCTGGGGTCAGGTAATCCGCTCCGGATTTCAAAACGATCCCCACGGCGATCGGTAGAAGTATTAACGTCGTATAGCATCCCATGCTGAACCATTGTTGGAGAAATTTCGGAGAGCTCGATCCCCATTTGTAGACGGTTCTGTTGATCGTTGTGGTGTACCATGACATATGTAAGAATCCGAATTTCAACCCTGTTCCTTCCAGTAGGGCCAGATATGGATAGTGCATGCAGCTCTGAAAGATACAATAAAATACAATAATGTCTACAACATGCGCAGTGTAAGGTTATTATTATGTAAAATTAATTGTTTTCAAACCTTAAAAAAAGAATCGAAGAAAAACAGGACGCCATAAATAATTCCAACAACGATAAATAGCGTCGCGAGGTCCATTTTGAAACGTATTTTCACTTAAGATCAAAATTTAAATGATTTGCAGTGTTATCTTGCATTTTAATGTGCGGCGATTTGACATATTGACAGCCATAGACTAATTTGACAGCAAGCGCATTTACACTTATCGATGGTTATTTTTGATATAAACATGAATGTTGCTTACAATGAGGTGGTATTAGCTAAAAATGTATTGTTTTGTATTGGGAATAAATTATTCATAAAATCGGATATAGATGTCGTATGTGAGAATCATGTGAGAATTTTGATTTCTCTGTGTGTTAGAATACAGATCAATATTACAGAAGATATTGCTTATTAATGTTTTGAATTTGATTATTTTTCACGAATGAGGATCTCAACTTATCAAATTTATAAGTTACAGATGATTTAGTACCTATTATATAATAAAGTCAATATTGTTAAACAAATATTTAACTTGTGAAAACTCAGTTTAGCAACTGGAAAATCACGACAAACAAAATGTTTCGTTTCAAAATATGAAGAGATTTGTAAAGAATAAAAAAAAATATGTCATATGTTTTGAATAATTTTATTAATGTAGCACTCTTTAACATTATTGAGGTCGGCATGGCTGTTGAACTCTTCTGTGGATGAAATTCCTGTAAGAAAAAAGAAAAGAGTGCATAAAGTTTAAAACTATGTCTTGGTGAAGTTCTCAGATAACTCAGTTTGATAAAGAAATTTTGAAACTTTCTCAGCTTGGACAGCTAATGCGAGATAAGGCATCTTTTTATGAAGTTAGCGTAGTTGAGACAAAATGTCTCTCAGATGTCTGGCACACTTCTCCACAAGCCTGAGATTATTCGGAGCTGATGCGGCAAAGCATTTGGTGGAGACGGTATACATTCGGAATTTCTGAAATGTGGTCTTAACGCCATCCTACATCCTCTCTATTACCTGATGGCCAGGGTGCGGGATGGTGAGCGTTGTCTTAGAGATTGGGTGGACGGTGAGGTGTTAGCACTCCACAAAAAAGGTGATCCCCGCAGCTGTAATAATTACCGAGGCATAACTCTTCTCAGTATACCTGGGAAGGTAATGGCACACATTCTCTTGGCGAGAATAAGAGGTCCCATTATACAAATACTTAGGAAAAATCAAGCGGGTTTCCTCCCTGGAAGGTTGTGTGCGGACCAAATACACAATCTTTGATGCCTCCTCCAGCAGAGCAATGAATTTAACAGTGCTCTTGATTGATGATACTGGATACCTACGGGATCCCCCCAAAGATTGTGGCCATTATCAAATCTCTGCATGAGAATAGTGCATGTTGTGTGAGAATTGGTGACTCAAATACCGAATGGTTCAGGGTCACAACCGAAGTGAGAAAGGGGTGCGTTCTTGCACCGTTCCTGTTTATTATTATATTTTTGGTAGCACTTTGTCTAATTCTCATTGCTGAGCTTGTAAAAAATTAATTGAATATGCTTAGCAAAGCTCATAACTTCTCATAGCATATTTCTAATATTCTGATTTATAGTTGAACTCAGAAGTGGGGAACCTGCGGCCTTTTGGCTACTCTGGTGCGATCTTTTGGCCAATTCTGTAATTCTGTAAATGTATGTAAATTCGTAAATTCCTGACATATTCTGACCGTAAAGTCCTGTTTCCAGCCAAAGATTTCCTAGTCAATTTTTACTGCGGCCTTTTGTCGAATCAGAAAAATGAATGCGGCCTTTAGATAATAAAAGATTACCCACCCCTGGTTTAACTGTTTAATAAAATAAGAAATGTGTTACATCTTCCAAAAAGTTGATGTCGAATTGATGATTTATTATGATACTTATGCTTTGTCGCAAGCATAAGTGAGGCATAGTGACAATAAAATAAAACTACAACATTAAAAAATAATTTGCAAACATGCAAAAATTTATTGCGCAATAGCGTGACTAGTCTTATATTTATTAAAAGGTGAATATACAATCTATGTTTTATTATGTTTGAAATGAAATAAAACCTTATTAATTCAGTGACTGTATTATATCATCGCTAGTGATTCAATAATGTATTTACAAATCATTTATATATCCGAGAGACATCGATTGCAATTATACAACCATTATTTTACACAATAAATAATTCATCATAAAATTAAAAGTAAACCAAATCCAAAAAATATTGTACTCTTATTTGTAAAAGGATTTATAACATTATATTTTCTCATTCGATGATATGTGGTAAATTAATCAAATTGCTAAAATCATTTCTTTACAGTGATCATTCAAATATATAAATTTGTAATATGTACAATGATTCGGCAAATATCTTCATTTGAATTTTCACAAGAAAATGTGTGTTACCGACACAAAAGAAGCTCTTGTATGCACAGAATTAAAGGGATTCCATTCATGATATGATACAATTATAAGAATTTAATAGCCATGTCAGATAAAGATGAATTCCAATACTAGAAATATCTTTGATCCAAACAATCACTGTGAAAATCATGTAATTTTAAACTGTAGATTTTATTTGAGTTATTTATTGTGCGAGACAGCTAAATGAAGGTTTTTAAAATCATGTGAAAGCATTACAATTTGTTGTTACAAATTTATTGAAATCTTATTTGAATAAGAGTCAACAAAAGTACATTTTTTCAGATTCGATTTGGTAAACCTTTTGCCAACTTAACCCTTCCTTGATTTACATATGTTATTGAACACTTCCCAGCCCAAATATCAAAAGAGAGTTATTTTTAATATACAATTAAATTTGATAACATTTTTAGTGATTTATTCTTTTAAAATAAGAAAACAATAAAGCAGTCATAACCAACGTTCCCTCTAAGCCGAAGGGTTAGCTACGCGGATATTTCAAAGGTTGCGCGGAGACTGCGCGGACCGATTAAATATTATTTGAACAACTGCATTGCAGTGCGCGCCAATCCGGAATGAGTGCGCGGGGACTTCCCAACTGCTGCGCGGCCGCGCACGCACGCAGTTTAGAGGGATCGTTGGTCATAACACGAAAATATAATGTATTATTAAAATATGTATTTAAATGTCAAATCACCTGTTGAATAGGTTTATAGCGGGAAAAACATTTTTTTTTTGTGTACTATAATATTCACGTAAAAACCTGTTGATTCAAACATAAAATACTATTTTGAAATAGACTTATACAAACATAATGATTAAAACTCTTAAGACTTCATTTAATTTAGAAAACATACTTTTAAGAATAAAGAGCTTCTTATTTGTCAGGTGATTTCATTTGATTAATTTGCCGAGCCATGTTTACTATAACAGTTAATGATGGTGATATGTATATTTAACATCCTTTATAATAAAGTTTGAAAGTGCGTTAAGTCTACAATTTGATATGGATAGATTAATAAGAATTTAAAGAGTATTTATTTTTCGCTCGTGAAGCTGATTAGATAAAATTTTGCTATTTATAACCAAAGCTAATAATTGAAATGTAGTTTTCTTACAACTCAAGCAATAATAAATATACTTTTGACTAAATTATTTTACTAAATGAACTGCTAATCTCTAAAATATTGTTTTCCCTTATATTTTGTAATCTTCATAATTGGCAAATAGGGAGTTTAATAATTGAGTTGATGTCGTTCTTCAATTAATTGTAAATATTTACAGAAGGATATCAATGGTAACTAAAAATATTAATTACAAATTAATATATCCATTGAACTACCAAACATTATCATACAGTATTATGAATTTGACATGTCTATTATGATAATATAATAATCAATATATTAACCTAACTTCGCCTTATAGACATTATCAATAATTGTACAGTCATCAGAGAGTTAACAATATATTAGCCTCAGTATCTATAATATACTGAGTGGCCATGTTGTTTTTGACAGATATTTTAGATTCCGATGGATGTTGATGTTATTTAACATCAGTTTTTATCTTCTATGAGAAGAAGCATTTGTTGTAAAATCCTGTAATTTACGATCTATTAACACTTTTTTTTGGTAATTCTCCACTGACCGCAACAGTTAGGAAATGGTGTCATATTTTATGTTCAGTTACTACATTTATGCCATGATAGTCAATCCAATATTGCTAAGTGTCAAATGTTGAGTATTTCAATGAATACACAAATGATACTTGATCTTTATAAAATATAAAATTGAATGCTGGTCATGTTTGAAAATAGAGGAAATTTCTTAATATTCTGAAATTCAACTACATTACTATCAAGTCTACTGGATTCATAATATATATCTTAGTACAAAATAAGTAAAGCTCTACTGTACTTATACAATAGAGTTATCTATAAAATTAAATATATCGAAGTCCCAATTAATTTACCTAAAGTGATGTCTGGTCAGAATATAACTGAAGATTAACCAAACAATTTCTGATATTATGTATGAAGCCTGTATGTTCATTTATATTATTTGATTGGGTATATTGACTCTTGTTTAAATATTGTTTCAACCAGTGTTTGAAACCGAAAATTTTACAATTGAAACAGTCATAAGTTCACAAAAATACCAAGTCGAGATAGTTTTTCTTTTTTCTACAAAATAATAATTACAACTGTTGTCGAAAAAACACAATTCTCTCAGTTATATAAAAGTATGTATAGTTATAATTATTGTCTATATTAAGGATATAGGTATAGATAATGTAGAGAGTGTAATATAATCAGGTCTTTATATATGCCACAAGAAATGTGAAGATTAAAACTTTCATCAGAGTAATAGTTGCAATGTAGTTTTGATTTTTATTGTGCGTTAACAAACATCCAAAAAGTGCATCAAGGAAATCGAGGCAGAAATCAAGGCTAAATAATGCACTGGTAAAATTGTATTAAATTATATTCAGAGGAATATCAATACTTATTTAATAATAAATTACAAACACAATATTTGAGAATCCCGGAAGTAGGCACGCTGTTACAATCCGCTGGCATCAATTTTGAGCAAGGCTTAAAATTTAGTGACAATGACAGTTTTAATAATAATACATCCTTGCAATTAGGATGGCCTGAGGGAAGACAATGCATGCATAGATGTTAACTAAAACTACATGTCTATTAAAATAGATTGGATAACTGGGACACGACTATAATTGAAAAAAATATTACTTTCAATATCTTTGGTAAAAAATACATGAAAAATAAGTTGTTGTATTGTTCGTAGAATTTTAAATTCTACATTTTTTATAGTAATGATGAATTGAAAGGCCACACTATTAAATTTGCAATATAACTAAATGTTGCATGATTGAACAAAGCTTGATTTAATTGACTAAGATTTTTGTTTTGAGAAAATCTCTTCCTATGCTTTAGAATGTAATACTTCTTGAAAAATAGTTCGAAATAGGATCGAAAATACCCACAACTCATTGAAATTGTAAGAGAAAATAGAGATAGGGATAGATGTAGAATAAGGTTAAAATATTTTTATACATTGAGGCTTTATAGTAATAGTTTGGATTAAAAAGATTTTTTAAACATAAAGAAAGAAAAATAATTTGATTGGTATTTATTAAAATACAATTGAAATCTATTAGTGCCGGTACGAACTGGCAGCTAGCAGCTTTGCGCCTGTGTAATGATAGAAACCAACTACTGAGTGTAGGCATTTTTCAGATAAAACATGATAAGCGGTCAGCCGCAGTGGCTAGCCTTCAGAGTATATGGACACTTACACAGTTAGCAGTTTCTTGAGTAATACCTTTTATATTTTTGATGAATTTTGCTGTTAGCTTGTAACAATTAACTTCGAATATAAAAATAAAATTTATGTAACTTAATTGTAAAGTTCCATTCCGATTTGATCGGTATAGCAATGAATTTATTTCAATAATAAACAATCATTACCTTGAATGGTGTATATACAAATGAATTTGTTATTTTAAGGATTACTGTAATGACAAATTCTTGTTTACATAGTAATTATTTTAGTTCCTGGGTAGAGAATATTTTTCATTTGTAATATAACAATAAAAAAATCATGTCCATTTTTTTAGTACATAATTGAATAATTTTATTAATTTATTGCCATCTGTTGAATGTTTGCAGAAACTTCTATTTAATGTTAATATTTATGTTATTTAACAGATGTCACTACAAAACTATTTCTTGGGTTTGAATTTATAATAGTTAGGAAATGAATAGTTTGAAACACAGATAGTGGCGCAACCACCATACAGCGAGACCTATGCAATACATAAGGGCTCTTGGGTGCAGGGGCCCCAAAATTATATTTATATTAAATTTTCAAAACAATATAAAAACAATTTTTAAAATTTCATACGAAACAAGTAAATAGTAAGGGCATTTTTTACCTCTACATGTGAAATAAAAATAACTGCTCTTTGTTATTATCGCTAGCTAAAAATTGTCAGAATAAGACGTTTACTGGCCTTAATCCGTAGATATCTGGAAACACCAAAGTCGTCTTTTTCTTTGTATAAATTTTGTTTTTCTAACAAAAAAAAATAAGGGCTCTTTGATAACTTTTGCATATGAGCCTAGATTTTCTAGTTGCGCCACTGGACACAGCAGTTAAGTGTATTAAGGACACACAAATTCTTTCAATACATTGTCGAATGTCAAATGCATTTTTTGACATTTTATTTAATGAAAAAAAAATGGAAAACCTTACCATGACTGCAGTAGTTTTTCTCACTAGAAACAATTACAAAATATTCCAAATAAAGATGCCACTCTCAAGGAAAACAAATGGTGTTGTTTTACAAATGGTAAGGCTAAATAATCAAATATTAAAATTAACGAAACCGAAAGTCTATTTAAATCATGCAGCATTATTACGACGTGTTGAAATTTGCTGCTATAGTATAGTATATAATACTTTCATATTAATTAAAATAATTCAGGATACTTAAATATTTAATACACAAGACAACCTGACAATTCAGGGATAATTGAAATCAGCACGGATTAATCACTTTTGAAACCAATAAACAAAGGTATAATGGTTTCGAAATTATACTCAAACACAAATTGATGCAAAAACCTGTCATAGAAGCAGTTTATGAATAATTGAACCCCTCAGATTGAAAAAATATGAGTTGAATGCTTTATAATATTATACATGTCTTATAGTATCGTAAAAGTGAAGTGAGCTCAGTAAATACACACTACAATAATGTTATCTTCTGAAAATAAAAATATGCAATCCACCAATACACCAAGTAAAGATGTGATCACTTCACCTCTTGAGGGCTCAATTCTAATTCATAAACATTGAATTTCCTTGTGAATGATGTCATTTGTGTATTTCATAACGTTTTTATTAAATAAGTTTTACTATATGCTATTCTTTTTCTACCTGAAAATTATCTAAATATGGCTAGTAACAATGCAGCTGTGCATTAAATTGAATTATAAATAAGAAAATGCCAAACTATCATACATATGAATCAGAGAAACCGATAATTTATGCAGAATATATTTTTTGATGTTTTCGTATCAGCAATTCATCTTTCTAGAGAATTGCATTGTTTTCTGCAGGACTAAGTAAATTTTCGGGGACAAAAAGAGAAGCATGCAGTAAAGCATATTTACAGTGTTTTCTAGTGTGATGGTCTTGGAAAAGCTTACCAAGTTTATAATATTTATATATCATCTATGTAACTATATCTAACATTTTGGTAAAACTAATCGATGTTGCCTTATTGACTATATTTTAAATATTCAATATCCGATGACGATATCAAATTTAATATTCTAAATTGTCACAACCTATATGAACATGTTGGTCAAAACCTTCCAAGCAATATTACGCCATTATAATAATTTGTTATTTATTTATTACATGCAAGACATATTGGGATAGAAAGGCTTATCTACATATAGTTTTAATAATATTTCTTACACATATAGCACCATAAAATCTAAATAGATTTTAAGCTATTAGAACACTTAACGTTTTTTTTAGTTCATGAGAATTTTACCTATACATTCTTGAAATTGAAATGGTCTAAGAATATTTAATGATTAAGAGTGAGTGAAAAGTACATACTTGTATACAGTGACATCTATTTCTGTTTAACTAACTGATAAACAAGACATTCCATATTATATAATTCTTCCAACCGTTCACTGTATATTGGAACCTCAACCTATCATTCTCTTTTTGTAACCATGTCCTTTCTTCACGTGGAGCCTCATAATGGAGCTTATCTCAATGGACTTATAGCTTATCTATCTTGTTACTGAGTTCCTCAACCTGTCTTTTTTGAAGAGAGTAGGGAATAGAATGATAGAGCTCTGGAATAACTAATGGTTGGCTTATTGCTCTCGTTACGCCCCATTTTTAGGATCAGATGGGAGGGAGGGAATTCCAGACATCAGAAACATCTATGTCTTTAAACAGAAATTAATTGAACCATCGAATAATAAAAACTATCCATACTGTGAATCAATTCGGAGAACAGTGTAACTAGGACCACTCGACCATGGACCAGTATGAAAGGGCCTAAAGATGGATTGTTTTACAGGGCCCTTCAAAAAGAAACGATGAGTGTGTGATTATTATACCTTATTATTATTTACTGAGACTGTGAAATAATAACCATAATGAAGGAAATGATGAATATGAGAATGACGGATTAAGGTTCCACTATATATAGTGGATTGGTTGGCGGTGGGATGCTTATACAGTGTCATTGAAAGAATTCATCTCAACTAAAATGTCCAATATAATTTTGGTTTGTAAAAATATCGCTGAAGATGTTTTAAAAATTGGAGTTAGCTTTAGTTATTAATTACACAAATGTTTGTAAAAAAATCATTTAACAATTAGCGAATAGATGTCACTTTAGTAAAAAATTTAACCCTTTCACTTGATTTTAAGTACATGATTATCTTAAAAATATATTTTTAATAATAAATCATATTTAATAGAACTGATTAGCATAGTGGATATTTGATCGACAGCTTCATTGTATATTTTTTTCTGCATTTTTTGTTCAAAGCAATGCAAAATTTGCTGGTCTTCTTCTTGGTGATCATATTAAAATCATCTGTGAAACAAGGTTGACAAATAAACGCACGATACTGGCATCAGGGAAAAACATATTAATGGAAAGATAGCAGAGTTTTCGAATTTAACACATTCTAATCCCATTATTTTTTTAAAGCTTTATTTCCAAGTGCTACTTAAAATGTTGAAACAAAAAATATATTTAATACTATGGTTGGAGCTTTTTAGAGTTACTATTTTGTTCTTGCGAGTAATATCTTTAAACAAAAACTTTACAACTACTAGTATCAAAATTATTTGCCCAGAATGTCACCAGAAATTTATATAAACAAAACCAATTTTTATTTTTATTTATTTGTTTATTCAAAACCTATTTCAGGTAAATGTAACTGAAAGGTTAAAAAAATACTTTTTGCCATTGGCTATCCTTCTCTTTATCATTATAATATTGCTCACAAACATTGTTAGTTTGGAGAGTTCCTAACAGGTGGGGTAATCATAGTTTTCATTGCACTCGTGTGTTATTTGTATGGTTTTACATTTCAATTTTCATCCGTTGATTTCATACCTTTACTGGTCCCTTATCAAGCGACAGATTAAAAATCCACTATACAATAGTTTATTATAAAACGGATCATGTGTTTAAACTTATTCTAGTTGTTTATTATAGTTAGAAATGTGCTTATAAAGGAAAAACAAATATTTTCAACCAAAAAAGAAAACCTCTTGACTTCTAAATCAGCAAATATGAGTATTGAATACTAATTAAAAAGCAATTTTCATACATATTTAATATCTTAAAATTAGCTGTCAAATCTTAATTATACTGTAAGTTAAAATAGTCTGGTTATTGTTGGTAAAAATTGAAAAACATTGTACAACCATTCAAAGATGTTTGGAGGTTTCCACTCTTGACTGAAAATACTTTGTATATAATCTCTTTTTAAATACAAATTGTAAAAACAGTTTAAATTTTGATAAAATGTCATAATATAATAGAATTGGTAATGAAAAAATATTGTTTTCCATAAAAAATATAGTCAAATTTAAATCACAAGAAAATTTATCAGATAAATATTGTATAAATTACAGTTTGTCACAAAATCAACCAAATATTAAATAAAACCTATAACATTCAATTGGCTGTTTAATAAATTAAATTATTGTTTCGGTGGGTCCCCTTTCATGTAAGATAAACAATGCGTATACAAATATTATTAATTTCTTCATGAAATGATAATAGAACTTATAATATAAGTTTTGAATATGGTAATTTATATTTGAAGTCAATGTAAGATAATAAAATACTATAGATTTTCCATTTTGATATGAATTAAAAAGATATTCATATCAACATTAATACTGCAAAATTGCCGTATGTCAAAAAACTCCATGCGTTAATGAAGCTAGAAAAACTTTTTAATTTACAGTCGAACTTGGTTATTACGATCAAGGAAATAACAAGATCTCGGATGTAATGAGGAAAAATTTGTTGACATCAGAGATAACTATTGACATTTTAGTTTATGGTTTTCTCCATACATTTATTCACTTTTATAACAAGCTATTTCTCAGGCATACTGAGTAAAAATATTGTCAATGAGAGTGAAAACAATGAAACAAGCATCAATTTTAAATTTTATAAGAAAAGTGGATTGACAGAAAAATGTAATATGTGTGTAATGGATGAGTAAATAAATTCTAATTGTGTGTTTTTGTTTGAATTATGACTTTTTGTGTTATGTGACCGCTCTAGATACTTCATGTCTTCATGTGACGGATATGTTTTTAAGCGATTAAAAATACCTGTTCTCTGATATAATGAGTAATGCTGATAACAAGCAAATTCAGTCGGTCCTATCTTCCTCATAATAACCAAGTTCGACTGAATTTACTATTTCATACATACTTGAGATTGCTAATGATGTTTTGTTTTGCTTACGCTTGCTGACGAGTGATATTGTGAAGATTATATTGGATTTTCACCACTCTTACAGCTTAATAACAATTTTGATTATTTTTGACATACGGAATTTTGCAGTATCAAAAATAATACGTCACATTAAAATGAAGGTAGAAATATTCTACTATTTTAAAATAAATTCCTAAATTTTTGAGACGATTTTTATTGGGGTCTACACTAAAAATTATAAACGTATTATGTATTATATATTAATCGAAATCTAGCGCAAATCTCATTTTTCTACTTATTGTATTATGTTACAAATATGATAAAGTATTATTTTTTTGATATTAGATATGCTAGTTTTAATTAAAAATATGTTTCGAAGATATGTGAATATTTTATATGGTCACACTGATTATTTTTTATCATTTTGATCTCGCAAAAGATTGCCTCAATATGATGGTAAGTTTATATCGAGTAAAAGTCTCAAATTCAATTGAATGGTGTGTTATATATTCATCAGGCATATGCTGCGTAAAATGTAGAGAGGGGCAGTGGCCACTTGCTAAGAAAGATTACAGGGTACAGTCCTTCCACTGTAAAATGATTGTGTCTCTTAATATCGACAGTCTTAAATTTTAATATTAATAAAATTCCTATGCGCATCTTACACAGAAATATAATTTTATCGCTGTATTAATTATTTTATCTGTTTTGTAAATTCTTTTTTACTTTTATTACTGCAACTCCATCACTACAAATCCTTATTAGCCGACAATAGAAAGAAGATATGTCATTATAAGATAAACTTTTACAACATTTTTAGTGTTCGCGAGATCAATTCTTTGATCAGAATTCAATGATAAATTATCTAAATAGTTTATTTTTCAATTTCATCAATAGAAATTCTTCTATTAATAATTCTTTTACTATTCAAAGTTACTTAGAAAAACTTCAACTTAGAGCTCAATTCCTTTTCAAATCTTTATAAATATATATGTTGATATATACCAGAGATGTGCAATGAATTAAAATCTATCTCCATCAGATAATCTCATTTACATGAGTGTAACCAAGTTGTAAGAGCAAACATTTGTCTTTATATCTCACTATATAAAGGAAAAATCATATATTAACTCTGTTCTTTTGTGTACTTCTGACGGTTTGCAAACTGTTTTCGAATTGGAATCTAATTTCTAATCTAAGCTTTGAATTAGATTCTATTTCTAAAACAAGTAGCTTGTTATCAAATTCCCTAACAAACAAAAAAGTAGCTCACATTAAGTCATTTTATAGAAGAATGAAATGACATCTTTAAAATGATCAATTTATAATGAAAAGCTTAGATTACGTAGTAATTAATAAAAGCCTAAATGGAAATTAATTATTAAAAAATAATATTTTTATTCACTTTCGCACAAAATAATCAAAATTGAGTAACTGCTTTGTTCGTATGGGTTTCGAAATGAGTATGTTTAACCGAGTGTCAATCTTTCCAATAATACGTGTATTTAGTTTTGAGTCACGGAAAATAAGTTTCAGTTCTTATGAACTATAATGTAACAATGCTATTGAAGACTCAAACCATTCAAGTTGGACCAAAGTTGCTGAACAAAGATTACGGTAGAGCAGAGATCGCCAGAACGTCGATTGTGGACTTGTAAACTGGAATTCTATTGTTTTTTCAAGATATAATTACGAGCGATATCAGTTGATCTCCATCAATAATTTAATTAAATAGTCACTCTTAGCTGCCGTAGATAATTAATAGTAATTACCTAGCACGCCAGCTATAATTTGCAACTATTAATTTAATTAGTTATCGACAAGATAACTCGTCTCTGGCGTGTTGAGCACGTAAAATCTTGCGAGATATCTCGTCTGTAGCAGCCATCAAGTTAAAAGAAAATATGTGGCCACTCCTGCGGTAGCGAATGTTCGAGTAATGGAGGAATATCTACCATGCGTAATGTAATATATTCCAAGAAATGTAATATATCACGGCTGGAATTTGGGATTTCTGTATCTTTTATTTTCTCAAAATAAATCAGTTGATAATGAATACTTTATTCAATTCCATATTGATATGTTTTAAAATTTATGTTGATCTTGATGATATTGCTACCGTGAGAGACACTTGCAAAAAATATTAGAAGTAACTTTGCTATTGTCAAGACTAGATATATTATAAAAAATATAGATGGTTTATAATGACCTATAAGCAAATATTTAGGTTGAAAATCTGTTACATTATGATAAATATTATACAATCTTTCACATTGTTTGAATAACTCAAACAATTATTGTTTCATACATTTTTTTCGAATGCCTGTTGAGTATAACTGTTAAATCATTTAAGGTTGTGATTGAATGACTATAATTTAAGGGGACCATTTTGTTGAAACTCAAAACCAGGACATTCTTTAAAAAAAAAGGATGTATAAATAAATATATATATTTTATATTTCAATTATTAAAGACATAAGACAATCGTGAACACACTATAAAAAATGTACTGGTTAGATTTCGCGACATACCAGAGGGTGACCTGAAAAAAAATACTATATTTTTAAATCTAGTAAGAATCGGCACCTAAGTATAATTGTCTTTAGAAATATTTCAGTTTTGAATTGCTTCTACAAAAATATTCACTTTTAAAAGTTTATCAACTTACAAATGAATTTATTTTAGTTAAAACGCTTTTTCAAAAAACACGCAGAAAAGCAAAAATAATACTTCATCAGTGAAATACAAAACCTTTTTATATTGGATTATCGTCATTTTATTCCCATGAATTTATTGGTGAATTGAACTAAATATGATGAACAACAGCATTGTTTAATTTTGTGTGATTGAGGGCATAAATGTTCAATATTTATGACTTAACATTTTTGTCAGTGACAATAATCAAACAAAGCTCATTGTGTATTATTTTTTCTCTAGTTGTAATCTTGACAACACATTGGTCTTTGATCTTTATCAAATGGTGTTTTTCTTTTATACCTGTCAAAAATAATAAAGCATCATCTGTGACAATGATAAAAAATTCACAAACGGAACTTGTTGATGTAGTTCTCAATTTGAATCCTTTGTATTGTGAAGAATAAATAGTTAGGTATAAAATGTTTCAAGCTGTCAGATGAATCCCATTAACAAATGAATATTTGAACCTGTCGACGATAGCTAAAAATATAGAGAACAAGGTTCATTTGCGGCACCTTTGCAAATTTGATAATATCATTTTCGAACATAAATATAGATTGTAATATTTTTAATATGTTAATTGACATCTTATAGTATTTATTGAAATGATGAAAATGATAAAAGCTGTCATATAAAGCAATGATCACCGGAACAATAGCAGCCGTTCACGCTGAGACTTTGTCAGGTCGGACTGCTATGGCAGTCCAGTATAAGGATTCTTTTGAAAAATACATCATTGAAAGTTTTGTTATGTAATATGTGTGTAGATGAGGGATATTGCTTGCTCATCATTTCAATGTTAGCTTAACTGAAAGAATACACGTTGTGGTTTTGTTTTATAACAATAGTATGAAACCCATAGTTAAGACTTTTTGAACACACTTTTGAGCAGTACGGAAACAGATTCAATACTTTAGTACATTTAACTAAAATAACAGAAACGTAAACAGATTTCTTGACCCCAGCAAGATATTATAATAAAAAACATGCCAACTTTTGGTTGTTTTGTTTTTTGTTGTTGTTGTAAGGTGTTTTACAGTGTAGGTGTATTTAAACTCTATTTTGGGGTCCTAAAGAACATATAAGTTTTGTATTTGTGTATTAATATTCAACTTTTGTATTCAATCAAAACATTTAAGGTTTTATGTTTTGTATAAAAAAGACAATTTGATGTAATATGACAATTCTAATCACACATAAACATTATCAACAATTTGGTTAAAGACAACCTTACAACAGTCCATTACTGATAATGTAATGTTTGAACATAGTTGGTTTTTGAGGCAATACTGTGTTTCAGAGTTTTGCTCTTTTTATACAATGCAGAATCATTAGTCAATGGGAATAATTTGCTTTTACATAACGTTACATCTGCTCTTTCGTCCACATCGTGATGTCCTTGCATTATGTGTTTTTGTTGCAATACTGCATTACATAATTTCCCCATTTTTATCAACAAACAACGTGTAAAATTTGGAAATTTTCAGGACAATACTAAATCGCTGCGCTGCGATATATGTTTTGGCATTATCTTCAAATATGAATTACACATCGTTTTCTTCGTAGGGCGTTTCTTAATCGTCAGCTAGAAGGCTTCGATGGGTCTGTAAAGGCCGGTATATCCGCAGAGTCTTGCTCTCAGAGCAGGTACCAAGAGGGCAGCTGCTGACATGTCCTGAAGAAGGGTTCCACATTCGCATACTAAAAGGTACATACGGTCACCACGAGTAGCCACAGATCTGAAATAATAGAAGGGAAAAGTTGTGGATTATATTTAGTATGGGTTTTAATTTTTTACGTTTCATAAATAACAACATTAATGGTATAATTAAACAGCTTACTGTTGAGTAAAAGGAAAACATATATTTGTGGCCTTAGCAGTCAGATAGGTTTAAATCCCAGTAAAGTAAATGTACAATTTTTCTTTCAATTTGATATTTGAGATCCAAACCATGGGTATTTGAGATATGTTTTCTGCTAAAGTTGATATAGAGTAATTAAAAGTATGTTATCCACGTTACACAAAGACATGAACCTAGACCCGATCCTCGATCACGTCATGAAACCGTTGAAGAAGTTCTATAGCGACAGGAAGAAAATCATATATTACATATATTATTTGTCTAGGGATAGCAGGCATCGATAGAAAATGCCTCTCTAAAGTTCACTTACTGTATGTCTAACGTGGACAAAATCAAAGCGGCTCAGTGCGGCTCGAAAATATCAAATGGTTTCCGCCGCAATAGTGTTCTACATGAGAAAAAGCACGATGTGATCAGTTTATTTGATATTGTGATTCGCTTTAAACCGCGTTCTAATCGTGTTCACAGTGACTTCGCCCTGTGAGACTTAGCGTTAGGTATATGTAAAACATAAAGGCAAGCCAGTGCTTGTTCTTGTGTCCCACATTCATAGATGCAATTTGGGCTGAGTTGTGAAGAGAGAAATGCACATAACAGAGTAATATAATTACATTGAAAGACTTACTTATGTAATGCTATTCTTCTAAGACCAGCAGCTCTTGGTAAATGCCTATAGAGCATTCTTGCTCCGGTCCAGTAGAGCCAATTTCTTTCAAATCTTTCTCCGTCATCACCTTCGAACACCTGAAAAGATATCTGACTTAATAACTATGTCCCACTGTCCTGAGAAAAAGAATGAGATGAATGCCATGAAGTTATGTTGTAGGAGGTATTTTTAAATTACTGGAAATGCTTCTGGTAAGTGGTGTCTTAAAGAAATGTGTCAGTGGACGCGTTGATCCCCTATTACTCTACCTATTGCAGTAGCGGTTCGTGACCTAAAATCTTGGGTGGGCTAAAGAAAAATTTAGCATTGTTATACCATCTACGAAATTGTGCATGTTGCCACTTCACCTTATACATTAACTTACAAGCAAAATGCAGATCGGGCTAAGCCCACCTAGCCCAGTACGTAGAACTGCCACTGACCTATCTTATTGATATCTTAAGGGTAGTTGGACTGCCGCTTGTCAACATTTGCTACATGACTTTGTGTATACAAATCGTGTTGTGCTGTGTGATACAGACAGATAGATAAATCAAGGAAAATAATTGAGCAGAGAATAATTGAAGAGGAGAAGTGAGCCAAGTAGTAAAATGGTAAAACCTTTCTATTGAACTTTGAAGTACAATCACGACTTGGTGTTTTGGTGGATTACATATTTTTATTTTAGGGAGATAACATTATTCCAGTGTGTTTTTTCTGAGCACATTTCACTTTTACGATATATTAAGTCGTGTATTATAACGTATCAAACTATTTTTTCCCTAACTTCCCCACTTGGCTCACTTCATCTCTCACGGGCTCCAACTTCCAAACCCATTGAAACAATTCAACTGTTAACTTGAAGGTAAAAAAAATATAATGTCCTAGGTATGTAATATACATCAAATGATAAAATATGAAAAACTATTTTTAATCTAGCTAATCCCTATTATTTTGAAAATTGAATCAGGGCTGTGGAGTCGGAGTCGGAGTCGTGATAAATGAGCGGCTCGATTTTTTTTTGAAAAATATATTTAATGATGTGTATTTAAACAAAATAGTCAAAAGTGTTAACATTTCTTGTTTGGCTGACTAAAGATGATCTGATGGTATACATATATGTAAGTTAAAATGAAATTATTGAAAAATTTCATCGGAGTATTTAATTATTTTAAAGCTAGAGTCGGGTTCGTCTTTTTTTCACGCGACTCCACAGCCCTGAATTGAATAATGCCAGCATCAAATTTGCTGTTTTAGATAATGTTTAATATTTTTGCATGGTATGTTACTCATTCAATAAAAATATTATCACTAAAAATAGGTAGTGGATTTGAAACATAAAATATTTAATTGTTTGACTACACCTTACAAGTATTGATTTGTAATTCGATAAGTGAAAATATCAAGGTATTTCAGTTCTACAATTATTTATGTTATATGTTGATAGCTATTTCTGCTTTCGCCATCGTCAGATAGTTCTGACGATGGCGAAATCCGAAATAGCTATCAACATATAACATATAAATAATTGTAGAACTGAAATACCTTGATATTTTCACCCTATTAAGATGGAGTTCTACCAAGTAAATGCCAAATCAATAAATAGAAAGTTAATAACTTGACCAAACCTTATAAACACTGATGATATATCCGGTAGTAGGAGTATGAGATCTTTTGACACCTCCTGTGAGATCCTGGAATGGCGGTCGACAAATAGTAGCGACTTCACTGTAGAGATCTAAAGTGTGCGCTGCAGTATATCGCATAGATCTTGGATCAAACTTAGTAAGGGAAGCACCTCTCATGTTGTTATAAAAGGCTAATGGATCAGTCTGTTGGCTGTTTATCACATAGTAAGCAATAAACGGAAACTCTGCGTTCTTTTCCATATTGGCTAATAGCATCCCACCGACTGCTGTGTTGGCGAGTGCTACATCTGTCAGGAGCTCGCTGGCTGCTGTCCTCTGTTTGTGAAGAGGTCTAGCCATCGGGGATTCGAGTATAGGGTCAATGGCTTCTAACGGGCTCATCAGGTGTGCCAGGATGCACAGCTTCGGGTCTGCCACTTCTAGGACACTCAATCCACTTGAAGGTAATACTGATTTGTTCGGCGTTGATTTATCGCCAGGGCATATTGGTTGTGGAACTGGGAACTGAAGGAAAAGAAAAACAAATTAATGAATTATGTTCAGTTATATGAATTAATGGTAGTTTGAACATTTTTAATGATACCAATATATTTATATATCAGTACTGTGACGGCAAACTTAGAAAATGACAATTAATTGTTTTTATAATATAACTGTTTTAAATCAGCTATAAGCCTCAAATTTGTCGTGTCTATGTCGCAGTGGCTAACGTTGTTGACTTGTTGTGGGACATTTAGATCGAATCCCGGTATGAACATTGCCAAACTATTTAAACTTAAACTATTTATGTAGGTGAGGAATTTTTTGTATTTTTAGCTGTATTTTTTTGTGAGGAATTCAGAGATAAGGGAGCGTACAAGACAGCGTCCCATCACGTCAGTGGTTATGGAGAGACGTTGGAACTGGCTGGGTCACGTGCTGCGGATGCCTCCGGAAAGCCTCAATCCTATGCTCCACATAGGGAGCGAACATGGTCAAAGAAGAATGTAGGTAAATTGTTTAGGGTACTTTTATGCTGGTTTTTGCTTAAAAGGTCCTCAATTTGATTGAGGTACGTTCGCTGATATCGCCCCATACAACTCTTAAGTTTTAAGAGGACACAGAGTTTCAATTACACTGTATGTGGTATTTTGTGAAAGAGCCACACTCAAGACGCCAAAGAGTCGCAGTTTACCAACCTTTGTAACCTGTGTAATGAATGTGAATTTGAATGTGTAACCACGCTCATGGTAGTCATACGGTTAAAACTTTTATAATTTATTTCCTTTCATCATTAAAACTCTCTGAAAAGACGTTTCTATTATTTTGTTCGCAATTGTATAATAATTAATAAAAAAATAATTCTTAGGACCCAAATATTTTAATTTTTTTAAGTCATATGAGATAAACTCGACTCCTCATAAACAATGAGAAGTCAGTCGAGATCAACTCGAGGGAAAATGATGTCATCGCCATCCAAGTGTCGATTGAAAAAAACTATTTTTGATTTTAATCTGATTGTGCACATTGATTGTGACTGTTGATTATCGTTAAAGTACGCATTTGTATTTTGTGTATAATTCAGGAGTGGGCTGGAGGGGGCTCGGAGGGGCTCGCGCGAGCCCCTTGTTGAATTTTACCAAGGCCGGCGAGCCCCTTGTTAACTTATGAGAAAACAATATTCTCAGATCAAATTAGTATAAAACTGCAATTTCTAATTTTTATATTATCTACGACAGCTTCAGTATACACAATAGTACATTTTTAGCTATTTACATGGATAAGTTTACGGTAAATTGCATATTGTTACATATTATAAGTGTATTAAGTAACAATCGATTGTTTATTCAAGTATTGCATAAATTTGCATAGGAGTGATAAGAAAATTCACTCCTCTCTCAGAACACTGAGAATTGCTTCGAGATTAAGCGAGCCCCTTGTTAACGTAATGGCAGCCCACCGCTGGCATAATTCATGAAACAGTGTGACATAATAAAATTCCCTATACAGTAAAACCCCCATTTACACTAAAGTCGGAACAGTGTAATTCGGGGTAATGTAATTGGGGGTGTGAATCTCAAACAAAATTATGGATATGGTATTTTCTGCAAAAAATGCATAACTAATATTTCCCTTAGTTTCGCAAAAAAAAAAATATGGAAAAAATATTTAGTTACTGAGTGATAAAATACAAATCGCGCCAAAATCCAACACATAGACATAGGCACGTGTTGAATACAAAGGCGCTAGCCAACATTTGACTGTATGCGCCGCACAGACGACCGTCTCGTAGCAACGACAATGCGACAGTGCAATTGGGGTATTTGCGGCGAATATTTCAAGCCAGCGCGTAATTCGAGGTAGTGTAATTGTGGGTTCCACTGTACTTACTGGCACTCCAGCCGGTAGAAACCTATCCAAGCTGTGAACTGGTATGATGAAACAGTCTCTGTCCAAGGTTGCCAGTGATAAGGGCTGTAGTCGGGCAGCTGGTGGCGCTCCAGAGCCGGTCACAGGTGTAACGGCGCCCCCTCGACCAGCCGATGTCGCCCATTTCGGCAAACTCACGGAAGGCCGTCTCGTGACTAACGGCTGAGGAGGTTCTGGATCCGCAGCTGCTGATGCGTGTCCAAGGGCACTGCTGACTGGTCCGCATTTCTCTGAAAACACATTCAAAACATTAGAATGAAGTCTTAATAATATAAATTATGAAAATTGGGCAGACTTTGAGTTATGAATGCAGAACAATGGATTAAAACACGCTCTACCAATACACATATACTATAAACCAGGAATGCTCAACTGAAATCACTTGGTGGGCCAAACATAACAATGCCTCTGTTGGGCCACAGATAAATATTCTAAGTTAAGCTTAATAAAAATATGATATTTTCTATTTTTTTTTTGTATCCAGTGTGTAGCATATCGCCTCTTAACTTTTCCGGTTCTAAGCTCAAGAAATGCGACCCCAATACCCACATTTTCTTAAATATCTATTTAAATATGGGTGATACAATGTTTATAAGTAAGGTTTTCTTATATCATAGTTTTTTGGACTTTTTGTAGTTTATATAAATACGCGATAACGCGATAACACGATAAGCGCCCACGATAAGCGATCGTTTGTAAGATAGCTGGGCTAAACTCGTCAGTTGCAATTTCATATGTGTGCTGGGATGACGGGATTTTACGCGCAACTTAAAATATGATTATTTATTAAAAAAACACGGATTTTAATAAAATGAAAGAGATATTTTAAAGCCCTTAGACCCTTATTTTTTTTTGAAATTTATAAAAATAAGGCCAATAATGAGGAAACCACTGGGGTCCCTAAATAACCCCCATCGGATGAGAAGTATTTTTCTAGTCTCCGAGCCGCGAGAGCTAATGGAGGTATCTCAACAGAAGTTTTTCTACGAGAACTATTTGTTACTCAGTCGCTCAACCTCACTTTTTTCAAAGTGAGTAGTAGGGAAAGAAGGATAAGACTAGAACAGGACTAGTTATTAACTAATCGCTATTGCTACACCCAGTTATTAAAGGATCAGAAGGATGGTAGGAGAGGACACAATGTGCATTGACATCACAAACACCCAGTCTTCGATCACAGCTTTGAATTAAATAATTCTCAATTTCACTGTGATCTTACCGGGAATCGACCCAGACCTGCGTGATCGGCAGAGCAAGCTCTAACCAACTGAGCCACAGCAAACTCATATTACTGATAAACACCACACCATTTAAATAATTAAAAAAAATATTTTAACATTTATTTTTATTATATGATATTTTTAAAATGTCTACCGGTAATTTGGACGTCGCGTATCATAGAAGATTAGTTAAATTTCACCAGGCAATCTGTTTCGACACTTTGATTTTACGATTTTTAGCTTTGAAAAAAATGATTCGCAGCTATATGTGGTGCCAAATGTAGCTATAATGCACATTGCTAATTGCAGGGATGGGCTGGAGGGGGCTCGGAGAGGCTCGCGCGATCCCCTTGTTAAATTTGACTAAGGCCGGCGAGCCCCGTGTTAATTTAAGAGAAAACAACCTTCTCAGATTAAATAAGTGTATAACTGCAATTTCTGACATGTATGTCATCAATGAAAGCTTCAGTAGTACCCAGTAGTTCATTTATAGTCATTTAGATTGATAAGTTTACGGTAAAGTGCATATTGTTACATGTTATAAGTGTGTTAAGTAATAATCGATTGCTTATTTAAGTATTGCATATAATTGCATTGGAGTGATACAAATGTTCACTTCTTCCCCAGAACATCGATAATTGCTTTGAGATTGAGCGAGCCCCTTGTTAACGTATTGGCAGCCCACCGTTGGCTAATTGCCTTAATTTCAGAAATTTATCTTCAAGGGTGTATTATATTTTTGATAGAACTCTTGTATTATGTATTTTATCAATAACAAAATGTAAAATGTATAGAAGTTGAGAACCTCGAAAATTCCACCCGAAACCTTTAATTTAAGATTTCGACTGAAGGTGCTTGGTGGAATTTCAATATTAAATTTGAATCGTTCAAATTATGTACACTCCCACAGATTTTGTCGCTAACCGTGCTCCGTGCGCTTGAACGCCTGAAGATGCCGAAAGGCGAAACCCGGGTCGTTAGTGACAAAATCTGTGGGAGTGTACATAATTTGGACGATTCAAATTTAAAACGAAACCTTTAATAGGGCCAAGGGCCAAGGTTTAGGCCATTATATTGCAATAGACACCCAGCTTTTAAACAAACAAATAAATAAATATGGTTATAAATTTGAGCCTACCCTGAGCCCAAGACACCTTATGCGTCCTGTTGTATGATGGTTCCGTCACTGAATGTTAGATATCAAATAAATAAATATGAAAAGAAATAATAGGTTTTTTAAAGAAAAAATATTCCCGCTGTTCACTTGCTGAAATGTAATAAAGTAAATTTGTTGAAATCTTTTTGCAAATTATTTATGTCGCCAATGAATCTAAATAAGCGGGAGATTATTTCAACTGTTGCTTTTATTACAAAGTCTGTTAATTTACTACAGTAAACTTATGCATTTGTTTAGAAAGTAGAAAAAAAACAGTAATATACTGGCAGCGTTATTTGAAATAATTGTAGTAATAAAACAAGGCCTCAAAGAAACCCGAAATTGTTAATGTAAACGTGTTTTAAGATTGATTGAGTTAGTCAACCTTGATATTTTAGATAGAAATTGATTCATTCATTGGTTAGATTAGGTACTACCTCGGGCATCTAGTCCCGGACACTTTTTGCGATCCCGGGATTTATGGATTGACAAATTTTCCAATCCCGGGAGTAGACATTCAACATAAAATCGGGATTGAAGAAAATTTTAGTTCGGCGATTTTTAAATCATGGGATTTTTCAAACAAACTGATTTTTAGAAAAAGATTTAAGATTTCGACTGAAGGTGCTTGGTGGAATTTCAATATAGCGCATGAAGATGCCAAAAGGCGAAACCCGGGTCGTTAGTGACAAAATCTGTGGGAGTGTACATAATTTGAACGATTCAAATTTAAGAAAAAGATTATTCTTTTCAATAGCATTCTATTGTTTTTCCCTCGAATATTAACTAAAACTCGCAGAAACAATGCAATTATTTAAAAAGCTTAGTTGCTGATACGAAAATATCAATAAACACATTTTTAAAATCAAGGAATCTGATAATTGATATATAATATTTTTACGAAAATTCGTTGCCATATTTCAAATGTTATCTGTGGTTTATTCAAACTTCTAAGAAGTTATACTAAATTTTCCATAATGATATTAGATTCTTATTTCGAGTAAATTATCGGTTTATCTGATTCCCATGTAGGAATGATAATTTGTCATTTTCCTATTTGCTATAAATTACACATATACTGCATTGCTATTAGCGGCATTGGATTAATTTTCAGATCGAACAAGAGGGTGTTCTGTTTATTCGTGTTGTCATGGAGATATTTTTAAATGAGAAGACTGATTGTGATTGGATCAAGTCACAATACACTTCTCATAAATGAGACTCAAAGCTAATGTAAAAGATAAAGACTCTTACCATCAATCGATAAACTATCCACATGCCTATTTCCAATAACCCATAAATAAACAGCGCGGAAAATGTTAAGAAGATTAAACATAATAAATATTTACTTCACACAACACTTCATTATTTTTGAATTTGACGAATAAACGTGTCAATCATAATAAAACAACTCTTATTTTACAGAACGTGCTTTAAAAATACACGTTTTTATTCGGATTTTAAATAAAGAATGATCTGAAATCTTATATTTAGGCATGACAACTAGCACACACATCACAAGACGAATTCTCAGTTACCAAAATCTGCCTAAACAACACCAAATTCATTTAATATCTACGTCATTTCTTCCGAATCAATTTTAAAAACTTGTCTATCGGCAGTACGTTATAACACGTATTTCAAATAGAGACAACAATGTCAGACTGAATGGCGATTGCTTTTAGAATTTGTAATTAGATGAAGCTAATAAAATTCTAATATATAAGCAATCAATTTCGCACATGTTTCAATACCTGTTTTGTAATAGAATTATTGAATATAACGTCATAATAATATACGTATATTTAAAGCAGGGATGCACAACCGGTGAGCCGCATGGTTTTTTTCTAAACATTAAAATAGATTATGTATTTTTAAAAGTAAATTATTGAATTTTACAAATGAGGGAAAGCTTTTTGTTAATGAAGCAGAATAAATTGTTTCATAGAATTAAGCTAACTGATGAAAATTTAGATGCAATTAAGTCAAGTTCTAAATACGAGATTTATAAATATTTTAGAATATAACAATTTTTTATATTAAGCAAAAAAGATGCGCCAAGAAACTGAGTTAGACTTTTGGCTGAATTACGAATTTTATATTAGGACAATTATTTTGGAAAAAGTCAATCATCCAATCGCCTATTTCCAAATTTCACCATGTTCATTTTTGGGCTTGAAGATATGTACTAAAAGAAACGTAAATTGAATCATTACATTTAAAAAATAACCACATTTTTCTGAATCATATTTAAAAAGATTTATATTTTTTTCAATTTGAATCACGAAAATATCGTTATTTTTTTCAGTGTAGACGGCACACGTTTTTTTTCGTGTGTATTTGGAAATGGGCGACCCATATTACATGAATAACAACAGGATTGGTGCTAGACGTTTTGCCGCCCCAGGCATGATCGTAGTTTTCTGACATATAGCTATAAACGTTAAATACTGGTTCTTTGTAAAGATTTTTAGTCACCATATTAGAAATACGATGGCAGCCTTCCGCATTCTTAATAATTTTGTAGCTACATGTGGTCGCTTGTAGCGCCTGTGTATTTACACATACATGTAAATTTAACTACAGTTTTGATTGTTAAGAGTTGTCTGATCAATGAACTAGATGATTAATCTACCTTTAGATTTTTTGTTTATTCGGTCATACTAAGTATATTGTTTTTTTGAATATGGTAAGCATTTTAAATTGAAATGAATATTTAAAAACCCAGGTTTATTTTGTGTTTTTATGTTAAACTTTATTGAGAATGAAACAACTGCAAATCTGCAATTAAAACATTCAATTTAAAAACCATAAATATTTTGATTTGTGAGTGCAGATCTTCTTCGTTTACCATATTCGCTTCCCATGTGGAACATATGGCCGCCACGCGGCACCTCCATCTTTCCTTTAGTAACGAATCGGTTATTACAAAACGTCGGAGTCAGGATTATAATTATCTCCATTCGCCACATTAAGCCAGGAGAACAGTAATTGTAATATTATAGTATGTCTCAGTATTTTTTGTTGTTGTTGATTTAATTGAGAATTACTTGATGGAACTCCATTATATTACGCTAAAATAGCACTGTGCTTAGTTTTAATTTTTATTTATTTAGTTGATAACTATTTTATCTAGACGCCCTCGTCAGAAATATTTAATATGTATCATGAATATATATCTTGGTAGGTGGCAGTATTTGGAACTAGATGTTGCACATACAAAATTTATTTGTGATCGCATTGACTGTGGTGCATTAATTATAGTCAAAATTTTCGTCAAAAGCAAAACAAGAGTATGTTTTCTAATAGTTCCAATATCTTCTCAACATTATTATAAACATAGTTCTAACGAGGGCTTACAGTAAAAATAACTATCGAGTTAATAAAAATATATACAACCAAATAGGTGCTTTCAGCTATAATCATAAAAAATAACTTAATTTTTAAACTCCCTTGTATCAAATGTATAAAAAAATCTTTTATTGAAGAGAATGAAATAGTGACTTAAAAGTTGCGCCTGTTAATAAATCGTTATTTATTTCCGATGCACAAGTGATGCGTGTTAGCAAATAGCTTTTAAGTTTATGCCAAAGAACAAACTCTTCAAACACTATCACAAGCAATGTTGGTGACGTTAGGGTTAGGGTCTCCAATCCCGGGATTGTGCCAGTACTAATCCCGGGATTTCGGGATTGAAAAATTGACAGAAAGTTGAGCAATGTGTAAAAAAAAATGTAGATATTTTTTGGGAATTCCGTAAATTCCTAGGTTTTTCAATTTGCAAATCCTGGAAAAGCTTAAAAAAAATGACCTCACTTTGTTCATTTTGGGAAATCCGCAAATTAATGTGTTGTTTGAAAAATCTCAGAATTTAAAAATCACTGAGCTAAAAGTTTTTATGAAAATCTGACTGTTTTTATCAGAGATTCTGATTTAAATTTGATTCAATTATATTTTGGTGAGTTTGTCAGAAGAATCCTCCGATGTGTCAAAACAAGATATTAGCTCTGTTCTTCTGCGTACTTCTGACGGTTTGCTGACGGTTTGCAAACCGTCAGAAGAATGCAGAAGAACAGAGTTTTTACTTCCGTTTTATACAACCAATTTATTCGAAGCGGAATTTCTTTTTTATTCTGCCACAAAGTCAAAGTGTAGGAACAGACTCAACGCCACACCATTTAAAAAATAATAAATGTTTTATTAACATTTTTTTTGGATTATTTCTATCATGACCTAAAAAAACAGCCAAGTGTTCCGTTAATATTTCCGAATTTTCAAAGTGTTACATTGCAGAAAAAAAATGGGAAACCCTGCCTTAGGCTATATTGAACAATTCTTGGCTTAAAACGAAATTAACCGAATTTTGTCGCTGAAGTTATTTTGCCGATTATGGGACGATATGTGTGAAAAGAAAATTATTTGAACTTTTATAAAACGACAATAATCAGACAGTAAAACAAAAATGTTACGGGCAATTATTTTTCTTAAATATCAATTGAAATGTCAGACGCCCTTAAAAAGCTGCTATGGTATACATTATAAATATGACATTTAAAGTATGCATAAGTATATTGAGTTTTCAAGAGACGTTCACCGCGTAAACTATTTATAGAGAATTGCACTCACGTATTTCGTTCATGGTACATTGAAAACTAATGTTCGTAACACATTACAACTAGATCAAACTGAAATGTTTAAATATAAATTTTCGGATTACTACCAGTAATTATTTTGTCGGGTCCTATGGCGCAGCGGTTAGCGTTGTTGGCTTCCGTGCCGGATCTCACGTGTCCGAGTGTTAGTATGAACAGCATTTTTTCGGTCGATTTATCGATTTCTGTTTGAAGACATGGGTGTTTGTGATGTCTAAAATGTCCTCCCCTCCCACCCTTCCGATCCTTTATTAACTGGGCGTGACGAGAGCGATTAGTTAATCGCTAGTCCTGTCCTAGTCTTTTCCTACTACTTTCTTTGAAAAATGAGAGGTTGATCAACTGAGTAACAAACAGTTCTCGTAGAAAAACTTCGGTTGAGATACTTCCATTAGGAGGCCATATGCATTGGGAGCGGACATGGATATAACAATGTAGCTATTTTACGTAAAATTTTGTTGATCTGTTGTTTAGTTATCAAAAATGGTAAAATCCGAAAATGAAATTAATTTAAAATAAATATTGTACCTAATTTTAAATATGGTATAGTAAACAAAAAATAATGCTCGTTTTTTCGCTATTACGCTCAACTGATTGAGTTTTGTAGCAAAAACGGCAGTTATTAAACGAATTTCACAAAATAATGTATTTTTTTTAAATTCATGTTCGCTTCCAATACGGAGCATATGGCCTCTTAATGGAGGTATCTCAACATTTTTTTTTCTACAAAAACTGTTTGTTGCTCAGTTGCTCGCCTCTATTTTTCAAAGAGAGAAATGATAGAAGGATAATACTAGGGCAGGGGACTAGTGGTTAACTAATCGCTCTCGCTACGCCAGTTTTTAGTAAATGATGAGTGGGTGGGAATTCGAGACATCGCAAACATCCATGCCTTCGGACAGAAATCCATAAATCGATTGAACTGTCCGTACTGGGATAAGAACCCGTGTTCTCCGTATTCTATGTCAACAACGTTGACATACGACCACGCGGGCGCTCATTTGTAATAGTCTTGCTTAATTACTTCCGAGATGATAATTATATTTTATAATATATAGTGCAAGATTTCGAGAAACGATTCAAGCCCATTAAGATGTCTATCAAATGTCTAGATATATATATAGTACGATACGAGACAGTTTCTTCCTGAGGTAAGATTTATTATTAGACAATATTTATGTAAAATGACATGGTAACTGTCAACATATGCCAGTAATAATAACGTTTAAATAACGCGGCCGAGTAACTGACCCCTGTTTATTGGCTTTAACACAATATAATCTTGGCTATTACTACATAGCAATATGTACTTTAACAACAGGGGGATTTAAATGTTAACGGTAGAAATTTTAATTTTTTATTACATTCAAATTAAGCTTTGATATAACGACCAAATGTGGGCATTAAAATTTTTCACAATTTAAAAAAAATAAAGTTCAATAATTCTTTTTTAACAATTCATATTTAAGTGACAAGGTAACGACGATGTGTTTATGCGAGTTTAAAAAAAAAAAATTTGAATGGGCGTGGCTTAGTGCATGTCAAATCATCGGCCAACGCGCGTTTATATCATGTGTTATTGTAATTAATCGTTTTTAAGAATGTTTTTTTTTTAAAACACTCATATTATCAATAATTTAGAAGTATAAAGTCGGTTTTATTAAAAACCATTTAATCGAAGATACTGCACTGAGATATATTTGTCGAAGAAGAAAACAGTAATTCAAAAAAAAAAAAGCTTAAACTATTTTTCGTTTAGCTTAAGACGCTAAAATCAAATCAAATATACTTATTTTGAAAAAAGCTAATAGATATAAAATCGTAATTTAAATTCAATGTAAATGAATTTGTACTTGCATGGTTTCAAAATTAATGATAGGCAGGGGTAGGCTGGAGGGGGCTCGGAGAGCCTCGCGCGAGCCCCTTGCTAAATTTTACTAAATCCAGCGAACTCCTTGTTAATTTAAGAGAACAAAATATTCTCAGATAAAATCAGTGTATAACTGCATTTTCTGACCTATATATAATATTATCTGCGACAGCTTCAGTGTACACAGTAGTACATTTTGAGCCATTTATATTGATAAGTTTACGGTAAATTGCATATTCTTACATATAAATGTGTTAAGTAAGAATCGATTGCTTATTTAAGTATTGCACAGGAGTGATAAAAAATTCACTCCTCCAGAACACCGAGAATTGCTTTGAGATTAAGCGAGCCTTTTATTAACGTAATGTCAGACCACTACTGATGATATGTAATTTATTTTTAATAAAATCATTTGATATAAGCTTAAAGTATTTTTTTTAACGTATGAACTCAAAAAAATAAATGGAAAATATTCGTTAAGCAAACATAATTCCAATAATTTTATGAAATTTTGAAAAATACACCAAAGTATCATTATTTGTATAAAAAACAAATAATTAATGTAGCTTAAACTAAGAAATAAAGAAAAACACCCTGTATCTTGTATTTTGAAAACAAATGCGGAAAATAAAACAAAAATAAACCAACGTCTAGTTTTAAAGACGTGTTGTCTAATGAAATCTCCGAGTTGATTTTTTTGTGAAAACTTTAATAAGACAGTTTATTTTCGACACGAGTCAAACTTGAATGTATTATGTTAAGTCCTAGACAACTGCTAGACCTAGATACTATCACAATATAAATGGATTACTAATTAAGATACGATCTAGTAAAAAAATATTATAAATGCAAATAATTTATCATTTTAATTGTACTGAATCGACTGTGAACATTTCAACCTCAATATTCAACTCATACAACTTAATATCAATAAAAATTGTTGACAAGATGAATCGAACAGTCAATCACTGTCAGTATTAAAAAAGACCTTTTTCCCCATTTTACGCCTTCTGAGTAGAGACTCCAATTCGAGAATCAAATACTCAATACTCAAAAATACTCGTCCATTTATCAAGTACTCGATACTCGTAATTTATAAATGAAGATTTATTTCCAAATTTTATTTAATTATTTAAAAAATATATTTATAAACAGTTCTCATAGAAAAACTTCTGTTGTGATACCTACATTAGGAAGCTACATTGAAAGCGGACATGGATTAGAAAAAAATCGAATATACTAATATATTGAAATAGTATGATGTATGAATTTCACCATGAATATTCATATTTATGGCAAAATGTTTAAATATTTTTTTAAATAAGCTTATTGTCAACACGTGTAGTTAGTATTATGAATTTAAAATAAACAAAATACATTACATCAAAATATAATGCCACGCCAAGAGTTTTTTTACCATGTCCGATCCCAATTAGAAGCATACTGTCTCCTAATAGAGTTTATCGTAACATTGAGGTCAGTGGCGGGTTACGCCATGAGTGCAAGAGGCGCACGCTTGGGGCCTCCAAATTTTAGGGGCCTCAAAATAGCATAAATTATATAAACCTGTATATTTTAATTTCAGTTTTCAATATTATTCTACGAAGAGTTTTGCAACACTTTTATGTTATTAGAAAAACAGGGCCTCCAAAATTTATTGTGCCAAGGGCCTCCAAAGTGATTAATCTGCCACTGATTGAGGTTGAGAAATGTTCGTTAGTAAGTTGCTTAACCTCTCTTTTTTCGAAGAAAGTAGGGATACAAAAAAAAGGTAAGAACAGGACTATTGGTCAGCTTACCGCTCTTGATACGATAAAATGCGTAAAAGTGAATTAAAGATATTACAGACATCCATACCTTAGAACAGAAATCCATAAATTCGTTGGAGAATCAATTTATGGAACACTCTTTATTGGGATTCAAACCTGTTTATGCTTTTAAATACTGGACCGAAGGGCTTAATAATACTTTTATAACTGAATAATATTTAAATTTGAATCGTTCAAATTATGTACATTCACACAGATTTTGTCACTAACGACCCGGGTTTCGCCTTTCGGCATCTTCAGACGTTCAAGTGCACGGATGAACTTAAACTGACGCTCAGTAGATGAATGTTTCGTGCTTAAACAATAAATAAATGTATCATTGAGTTTAAAGCCATTACTGGCGAAAAGGATAAGCTCATGGGAATGCCCAAAGATTTGAGTAGTGATGTTTTAAGAATTATATTTATTTGTTTGTCGGAAAAGGTTTTATGACTTTATTTATATAGGGTACAGCAATGGCGATCCCGGCATATTCAACATTTCATTTAAAATCGGAAGGGGATGCAGTTGTGCTCTGTTGATTTCCAAAATTTCCTGGTAAAAAAGCTTATGACCGTCCGCATTTGCATAAACTGTCCGTCAGCAATGGCTTTAAACTCAATGATACATTTATTTATTATATAAGCACGAAACATTCATTTACTGAGCGTCAGTTCAAGTTCGTCCCTGCACTTGAACGCCTGAAGATGCCGAAAGGCGAAACCCGGGTCGTTAGTGACAAAATCTGTGAGAATGTACATAATTTGAACGGAATTAAAGATATTACAGACATCCATACCTTAGAACAGAAATCCATAAATTCGTTGGAGAATCAATTTATGGAACACTCTTTATTGGGATTCAAACCTGTTTATGCTTTTAAATACTGGACCGAAGGGCTTAATAATACTTTTATAACCGAATAATATTTGAATAATTTATCAAATATTCGGATATCAAAAACGAGCTGAATTTCGAATATTCGATTGGAGTCCTTGTCTGTAAACTTAGTGGCATAGCAAACCACTAAATGATAAAAATCCGAAGAACTCAATCATTATTGGCAAAATAATGTCGTTCAACGATGCGAGGGGACGTAATTTAATGGGTGTAAATGCCAGGGCCATCAATGTATGAAATGTCGGTCGTATTTTCGCACTGATTTCAAGAAGACAGCTAGTAGGAAGTTTGAATGCTTGTGAATTACAATGTAGTATTTTAACGCATTGGATGTCTCGATTGGTATCTCAAGAATTTAAGTGCCAACGTGCTGGACGTATGTAAATACTTCAAATTAATCTGTGAATAGTAACGATCTGATATATTTTTTTGCATCAGTTGAAATTACTTACAATGAGAAGAACTGGTCTATCCCGTTTGATAAAGTTGTACAATTTGTATAAAAAAAATTAACAGTTTGAAAGTAAACAAAGCTTGCACTTCTTGCTGATTACTTGATTAATCAATAATTTATCATTTATTCTAGAAAGTCCACATCATTATTATCATATAAAACATCTTAACTAGGATCATAAAAACATAATATGAAAACACAATAAATATACATAACAAATGTTGAAACGTAATACTGTTTAGAGAGTGATTAACCACTAGAGAAGCCCCAGGTGCAGTCAATTTGGAAATTCTGTTTTTAAAATTATCAAAACTGAATTTAAAATACTATTTGACATCTATAAAAAATATTCTATTTGAAAACGCCCAAGATTGGAGGCTCAAAGCGCGCGCCTCGTGAGCTTATGGAGTAATCCGCCACTAATAATGTTCATTAATCGACATGAAATATTACTGTAGATCTGTAGTTTATTAGTTTGTAATACATGTATTCTTTTGTCATAAAAATTCAACACAATTTTCAATATACATTCCACAAGTTTAGTTTCGCTGATTGAAGAAGCATATGAGATTTCAGTTGAAAACGCTCATCCGTATTGCGAAACAATAGAATCGTTGAATAAGTACAGTACGTTTTGCTTTTCTTTTATATGTAATTAATACGAAACTTTTCCATTACGAGTTGACTGGAAGAAACATTCATGTGACTAGTAATAATAATAGAATTATAATCAATTGACAATTCAATTGGCGGTGACTCACACAGAAAGTGGTAAGATAATCCTTCAAAAGCACATTCACCACAAACGAATCCTTCAAGTTCCCTAAATGTTAAATAGGCAAGATAAAAATTACTATTTAAATTAGCTTAACACTCCCATGCCCATGATGCAATCGTAAATAATTGAGCCATTAAATCATTCAATATTTCTCTTAATACTGTCAATAAGTATTTATCATTTTAGGTATTCTAGCATATTTAGATTTTAAAAATTATTTTTTAGTTTCTAACTTGAGTTTACATACTGTCAATAAACAGTGAAACTGAGATGTCATCATTGCAGGGAACGTGATTTTTTAGGATGGCATGTTACGGGTTAAGTTTGAATCAGAAACTTTTATTTTGCTTAGTTCTTACCGCTACAATACACATTAAAAATATGATATATATCAACAGTAGAAGATGATAAAACAATTATGTTATTTTCACAACAGTTATGAAAAAAATAAATAAAACACACAAAATAAGGTTAATGGTGTTATGGTAAGTATTCAATGTCGAAATATGTCAAAATTGTTATAATAACTGTCAAAAATGTAACAGCACAATGACAGTGATTGATAGTTTACAAAATTGAAAATAAAAATAATAGAAAACTTCTGGAAGAATAATGTATACAACACATTTTTCCAAAGTGAAATGGCTGCGCCAAGTATTTATGTATATAATGTATCATGTATTTTACGTAAAGTGTTACATTTGTTTATGCGGAAAAGCGGTTTAGATAAATGAAAGATTTTATTAAATTTGAAACTTTAGATATCCATATAATGTATTGTATGTTATAAGATCTTTTATTTTTGCTCCGACCGACCACATCATACAAAAAGCTTATAAAAAATAGACAGTGTCCGATATCTTGTTATTTATTTTATGTTGTCTTTGTAAAATTTAGAATTCAGAGCCAATAATTAATTTTAGATAACAATCATAATATATTTTCATTCGATTTCTTTTTAATACAAATCAAATAAATGATATTTTCTTTTTCAATGAAAAACTATGCGTATTTTTTTAAAAAAATATATGTATTTAACCTTTTAGCTACCGTAGATAATTAATAGTAATTAACTAACATGCCGACTATAATTTGCAACTATTAATTTAATTAATTATTGACGAAATAACTCGTCTCTGGCGTGTTGAGCACACAAAAATTTGCGAGATATCTCGTCTGTGGCAGTCATCGAGTTAAAAAAAAACACTGTTACAATCTTAATTATTTTATTTTGTTCAGTATAAATAGCAATGTGCTAATGTAAATTATTATCAGTTTAAACGCTCGTTACGAGCGAAACTTGTCCTGACCATATTAAATAAAAGTAGAATTAGTACAAAAGAGTGTTCTATTTTTTTAATATAATGACATTCCACCAGCTATTTTGATACTGAACGCCTTTAAAGTTATGAATATATTTCGTTATTCGATAAATATTTTAAATTGGTTTTTACAATTAAAAAACCGCTTGGAAACAATTTTATATGCCCTCAAATTTGTTCAAAAAATTATAAAAAGTTAAAAACAAACAAAATATATATTTTTTTAGTAGAACTTAGATCAACAATTTATAGCTTGTAACAAGCAAAGTTTTCAATGCTTCTCATTGTATTTTTTTTTGATATTACGTTCATTGTACCACAGTGGAGTTTCAAACTATATCATTACAATTAAAATTTAATGCATTTATATCTTATTAAATTATTAAGATGTATAGTAAAACCTCGATACAGCGACTAAGGGGGCGTAGTATCAAAGTTTAGCTATACCAAATTATTTTTTTCACAATGATTTTGACTAGTTTAAGCTTAAAGCACGGAATAAGTAATTTGAAAACTTATTATTACTAATGTACACTTCATTACATAGCAAAAAACAGCCAGTAGAAATATGTATATAGCTGGTAAGCTTCAGACAATGGTTTGGCAACAGCACACTTTGAATATCAATCAGCTGATCAGAATCTGTAAGTGAATAGGTTACCAAAAGAAAAAGAGATGATTCAATAAATTAACATTGACTAAATACAGCTTACAATTAGCTGCCAATTTATTGTATGAATCTATTTTAAAGATGGCATACATAGATATATAAAAACCAATTAAATTTTTTTATAGGTCGCAGTATTTATTACACACATTAAAAAACAATTAGGAAGCCGACAATCACTTTTCATATTTGTAAACTATGGGCACTGTTGAAAATAGTCGTATTATTATTTTCATATTTGAAAGTTTCACTAAGTTTTGATGAACAACACTGTCACACAGTAAAAACTACTCACAAAAGAATTGTAAAGTGTAAAGATATGTATTTATTATTGTAAAATTAATTTACTATCGAAAACAAAAATTGAAACTCATTTAATGTAATGTGTGATCAGTTTTGTTATTGACCACAAACAAAGTTTAAACTAAGCTATTTTTTGTATGTATTCAAATTTCGAAATCATTTATTCGAAATTAAAATCATTATTGTTATTCGTTTATTGGCAAGAATCAAATTTCAAACGGATTTATTCGTAAGATGTTATTCAAAATTGGAACACATTTAATGAAACGTGAGGTTACTGTTATTGGTTTATTTTCCGGAAACATAAAACGGAGTTATTCGAGATGATGTGTGAGCTTAGTTTATTGGCTCGGTGCAATTTTCGAACTGAGTTATTTAAAAGTGATGTTGAATGTTATTGACTAGAAACACAACTTAAACGGAATTATTTGGTATACCGTGTGACTAAAATAGATGTTGTTATTTTATTACTTGCCGTTATTTATGAGTGCAACCGTAAATGGGAAAAGCAGTGGCGGGGTAATTGCAAGCAACAAGCAAAGCACCTTCACCGGCCAACGTGCAGCTGTGTCGTGGGGCCGCACCGAAGAAAATATGCGTCCGATAATGATGGTCGTCCATTGGCGAGTAGGATCGCATGGGGACGGCCTGGTCACGGGATCTCTTCCCCCCCGACGCCCGCGCAGCTCTGCTCCCTCCACCCCCGCTAGACCTCTCCGACCTGAAGTTCTTGCGGAACATCAAATTCATTGTGATGATTTGGCGCCAAATTACCAGACGTGAAGTTGGCGATGCTACGCACGCTCGGAAAACAGCGTCGGAATAATGCGCGGAATTTTCGCACGTATTTTAAATATAGTTTCGTTCAAGTTCTCATTGTTGATTGCTTTGAGGTTTCACTTTTTTTTATTATATTGTACTTTTGAAACAGAGAACAAAATAAAAAAAAGATTATTAAAATAAACTTAAATAAGTCAAATAATCACTTTAAATTAAGACCAAGGTAAAATTTTATGTATATTTTAGCCTTATATTTTAATTTAATTTTATTTATTTCAATACATATATATTATTAAACATGTCTACTCATAGACTAATCGAGGACTCCACTGATGTGGAACATATCGACTAATAGGTATTTTATCTTAACATACGTGTTTCTACGGGAAATTCTTGTTACTTAGTTAGACAATTTCTATTTTGAAGGGGGGGTAAAGAAGGATAGTGCTAGGACAGGACAAGTGGTTGGATAATTGCTCTCGCTACGCCCCGTTTTTAGAATCCGATGAGTCAGAGCGAATTTTACACATCACAACCACCCTTGCTCTTCGAACAGAGATCCACAAATCGACTATTTATGATTATCGATTAAAATCCACAATCGCTCATCATTCTTTTGGTTTTATGTTTTGAAAGCGCTGAAATGTTTCTAAAATGATTTTAGAATGATAACTATTTCAGCGTTCAATGTGTTTTATTGTAACCATTATGTTTGACAAGTAATAATTATTTTACAGAAAAAATGAGCAAGCTATATTTTGAACATATATTTGTACAAATATATTGATACAATGTATTTGTATACGTACTGTGATTGAAGTATAATAAATTAACATTAGATTCGATTGCACATTAAAATGAACTACTAATGCATGCAATATTGCTGCCAACATAAAAAACAAATATTAAATAATGATGTTGGCATTACGAGTTTTTCCAAACGTCAGATTAACGACGTTTGGCGGGAAAAGCATTTCAGTCATAGCGCATATAATATTGTCGGATGTATATTATTATTTTAAGCGACTTTGCAGTGTTTATTTTAATTCTGAAGTTTCCTCTCGGATTCATTTGAGAATTTTCGGTGCTGGGAATACAAATTATGTAATTATAAATGTTGCCATGTAACGAGAATTGCTTCCGAAAAACAGCTGGCGTGATGTTATGAGAAATTTTATGTTCGCGTTTTATGAGATGTTGAACATAGGATTTTATTTTTTAATTGGCGAGAAACACGCATTATTGCCATTTTATGCATCAGATTTCAATCTTAGTCAGATATTAATGTTGATATAAGACATTTGCTGTAATTAATTAGTGGAAAATTGAAATATTTTTTCACTTAATTTAATTTATAATGAAATAAATTGTGAGTTCAAATTGTATAAGAAATGAATTCTTTGTAGAATATTTCAATTTTGGAAATTTGAACAACGCCTAGCATTATTTTATCCTTCAGTGGATACCCTTGATTTTTAGATAGACTGAGGATATTATACAGAAAAAGATAAAATGATTGCTTGCTAGCCAACTAATTGTACATATGTCATGTATATATACGTTAGCTGCATTAGAAAAACATAGAGAGTTAGGAAAATGGGTAAGCTAAGTAATTATAATAAAAAAGTATTCAGCCGAAAGTACCCGGCCCTGATTTTTAAAATAAAAAAAGTAGAATTAGTAATATAAACATTTTTTTTTTGCATTTTCAATTATATTGGTTTTCAATCAAGGAATATTATAAATATCATTTTTTGTAAAACACAATTTGTGGTATGATATTGTTAGTAAATTAATATTAAGAAATAATCCTATACGGTTTCCCAAGTTTATTTTATTGTTGATAATACGCATTTTTCAAATAAAAGATTTTGCCTTATATTAAGTGTGAGCGTCGCGGTCTACAGCGACACCTATAATTAGGACAAGTTATTAAGTGACTTATTTACAAACATTCGTGAATTGATAAAATATATCATTATAAGATTTAAAAAAAAACTCAGTTGAGTTTAGCATTTATAATAATTGAATTTCAGAAAAAAATATTTGTAAAAGATGAACAGGGAACCAGTGGCGTGCTTAAGCAGTTACCTATCATTTTTTTGTATAAAAATCGCATCTCAACTAAAACGCACTATTTATTTTTGAAAAAATATTAAACTCTAACAAAATTAAATACACTAATATAAACATTAACTTTTTGCCTTTTTAACAATTCTCCATTTGACAGTTGCAATTTCAACATATAATAAATGAATGTCCAATAAATGTTGAAAAATATAATAAAAAATGAATTAGATTTTGTTAAAGAATATTTTTTCAAAAATAAATAATACTTTTTGGCTGAGATACGATTTTTTATTGAAACAAATGGGAAGTCACTGCTTAAGCACGCCTCTGGCTACCTGTTCATTATTTACAGATACATTTTATTAGAATATAATAATAAACAATGCTTTAATAGACTGGGATGTTTTGAAAATACCTTTGAACTAAATTCCATAAATTGCACGAATATTTGTATAATTTGTCTTAATTATAGGTGTCGCCGTAGACCGCTACAATAACCTTCAATGGATTTTTTTCACAAATAAATAATAAACTAGCATTTTAATTATTTAAATTAACTAAATATGTTTTAATTAAATAGTATTATAAGCAAGAAATGATTATCAAAAGAAACAGAATGTTATCGTTTCAGGAATTTTCTAAATGTTTGAAAAACTCTTTCACTCATTCACCGCTAGATGTCATACCGATTCTTACCGAAGATCGTAACGTTTTATTTTTTTTGCTGACAACATTATACTTTAATAGTATTTTTTATGGTCATGTTTTTTTTGCATTCATTTATCCCTTTAAATTTAATTATTCAGGCGATAAAACGGTAGCAAATACTACGCACGCATTTTATAAAAAAAACAGATTAAATTTGTAAAAGAGATTTCCAGAAGCAACACAACAGTAGCATTCCCTCTTTAAAAAGACTGCTACAAGTTGGTCATGAAAATTTATTGAAAATATATTTTAAGTACATGTAAAATTCCGTCTATAACAGGGATAGCGAACCTATAGCACGCGTGCCCGAGGTGGCAGGTTTGAGAATCGAAATGTTTTATTTTCAAGTTTCAAAAATTAAAATTTTGATTAAATAATCCGTGAATTTTCAAATGTTTCCAAGATAAACGACAATCGTTTAAAAAAATTCACATTTTATTTTTTCTATTTTGTTATTATTTTTACTGCTTGGGCACGCTACACAATCGTTAAAATATATTTGAAGATTGTTGGCACGCGGACTCAAAAAGGTTCGCCATCCCTGGTCTATAACAATGTAACAACAAAACATCAGTTTATTCGTAAACCTTGCGATGCTATAATATCGTATGATGCTTCTAAAAGAGGCGAAACACGTGTAACATTTTGTAACACAACAAATGGAATAACATATTTATTAAATTTTATCAACTCTTCACGCTTGTAAGTAAATTAATCTTATATTGTGAATTGCTAATTATATAAAAAAGCATTCGATCAGTTTAATAATTATTGCGTATAGTTGTATAATAATAGTTTCAAAAAAACTCGTCCCCTCTCCAGAATAATGCGAATTACCGAGCCTCTTTTTAACGTATTGGTTGTCCACCACTTTTATAAATAACTCATAGCATGATTTACCCATTTTGACAACCCTTAAAATAATAAATGATTTATTTAACTGTACATTCGGCTGACAGTTGAAAACATTCTGTGACCGATACACATAATTTAAAAGACATATAAATCGATGCTAACGTAACAAGGCTGTACATACATTTATGATATTGATTATATAATAACAGGGTCACAAAAAAGTACTTAACTCATTGTTGACAGTAAAAATGTTACGTATAGCTCATGTATTATTTTGATCTTTGCGATATGGTCACTCTAATTTGAGAAGTAATAATTCTAGTCGTGCATGTGACTTTTGCAAAGCGTATTTTACAAACTTTACCTTCGTAAACCTAGTTGCGATGCTCGTTGACAAGTGAGCTTTTGGCTCGAGTCGTGAAAGCTCGTGCGAGAAATATGAAGCTTACTTCCACTAAGTCAACACATGCATGCAACGTTAAGAATTTTGAATAATAAATTAAGTATATCACTCAACAAATATATTTAGGATAAAGTTTGAAATATATATTTGAATTATGCATATATTATTTTGGGATTACAATGATATGATCACGGGTAACAGCATGCTCCACACATTCTTCGTCAAAGACTAATATGCTATTAAATTAATTAATATTCCATAAGACAGTCAATGTTAAACTAAATCTTTCTTACAGGAAACGTTTAGTACAGGTAGTCCTCGACATACGACCAAGATACGTTCCTGAACTTTGGTCGTATGTCAAATTGGTCGTAAGTCGAATTTCATACAAAATATGTTTATAATTCCATTGTCATAATATGTCCACAACGTTGTGATCATAGAATCTCATTATTAAATTCTGTTAACTTGACACTAGTGACTAAAATATGGCGTAGTTATCAAATTTAAATAATTGTTAATAAAATATTTTGAGAGTAAAATATTAAAAATGGTACATAAAACGCAATAAAATGCCATTTTCTTGTTCAAAATAGTAAATATTTGCATTATGTACATGTATTGTAATACTGAATAAAATATTTTCCTAATTTGTGCATAAATATAAGTGTTATTTTCCGTTTCTTTTTTTTAAGCAGTTTTATATCGACTATCTCAGAATCCACCCAGAGTCACATATATCACATTTGATGTGCATCGACGATGTATTAAAATAAATCATTTTTATATTATTTTTTAATGTTAAATTTGTACATATGAGCAAATGTGTATTGCATTATCATTGTAACATCATTTTACTTTACGTAAGCATCTGCTGTGGTGCCCCGTGATGCAATTTTTTTTTTTTAAAAATGCTATTTTTTTCGGTCGTAAGTGCGAATTGTCGTAAGTCGAACCGTCGTAAGTCGGGAACTACCTGTAATGTACTAACGTTTTTCGTGCTTAAAATGTTTACCTGGAATGACTTTATTTTCGAATAATTTTTGAAAGAGCCTCAGAAGCAATCTTGAGCAAGACTTGGTTGGTACTCAAATTACTATGATGTGTTCCGATGATACACAAGTAGAGCTTCCAATTAACCGGAGATTTAAAGTAACCGGTTTTCGGTTTTTTTCAAATAAATAAACCGGGTAACCGGTTTAAACCGGATTTATTTTCAAAAAACCAATTTTATTACCACACTAACCAATGTTTCAAAAAAAAAGTATTCTGATTACTTAAAAAACAGTCAATAAGTGCATACAATTAGAAAGTAGATAAAATTATCGCTGTTTTCATTTGAAAGGGTCACGGGTTTGAATCCCGGCACAGACAATTTTATATATATTTTTTGGATTTATTAATTAATTTATGATTTTCTGTTTGAGGCCAGGATGTTTGTGATGTTTTGAATTCCCCCCTCCGACCCGTTCTATCCTGAGCACGAAGCGTAACGAGAGCGATTAGCTAGTCACTTGTCCTGCTCTAGCCTTACCCTTCGCTTTTTACTATCTTTGGAAAAAAGAGATGTTGAGCAGCTGAGTAACAAACAGTTATCGTGAAAACACTTGAGATAAACTCCACCAGGAGTCCACATGCTCCGCATTAGGAGTGGGCATGGTTAAAAAATATATTTTTATTTAAAGAAAATATTTATTTAAAAAAAAATTGTCATTTAAGTGTCATCAAATAATGATTTTTCTGGTGTTAAGCTTCTTTTAAATAATAAAACACTCCTTTATACTAATTTCACATTTATCATTTTAGAAATCAGTTGAGAATACTCGTCATGAGTGAAATATAACTAAAATAAAAAAAAACATTTTTTTATTGAATAACTATGTACTACATATTGTATATTAATATACTTTATTATACAGGCTTAGAATTCAATGAACTTTCGGTTAGATCATTTTTACTTATATGTATGTAGTGTAGATTCCCATAGAACTTAGTTTGGCTGCAATATTTTATTTTGAAACTAAAATAAAATATAATATGCACAGATGGTTATGATAGCATATTTAAAATATATTAAATATGTGTTTTGTGATATTTTCAACAAAATCAAAAATCAAGTTCACTTTGTACTAGTTAATACCATCCAATCCACAAGCGCAATTTTTTTATAACTCTATAATATATTTATTCTATTATAATTATTAGTAATTTTGTCAGTAACTACCAATTTTCACCATGCGCAAACATGCATTCGTATCCTTACGATTGTATGCCTAACGTTGTCACATTTTTAAATTATTGCTTAAAAGAAATGTAACGCATATTCAGCTTGTGTTCAATTGTATAACACTTCGAATACCTTTTCACTCGTCTTTTGTTTGCCACCGAACCGACCCCTTAAAGTTGCCGATAATTTATGGCACCGATCGTTAGAAAATAAAAAAAAAACGTTTTCAAATTGAATTGTTTTATAACTTGAAAGATATAATAAAACATAGGCTTGGCTTGGTCACTTAACCTTTTTATGTATGTATGCTGCAAAAAAAGTGGATACAAATTGCCATTTTTTATGTTCAGGTACCTACTACTTTCTCGGAATAATAGCAATCGTATATATTATACAATATTTAAGTTCGATATCCAATATTATATTGTTAATAAATAATCCGACTAATAAAGATCAAATGAATATTAGTAAAAACACAATATTTCTTTGTACTTCATTCCGCTTTATTTAATATGTCAGGACCGGTTTCGCTCATTACGAGCATCGTCAACTGATATATTAAATACAGTGGAATGAAGTACAAAGGAATATTGTGTTTTTACTAATATAATGCCTTTACACCAAGTATTGACAGTGAACACCCTAAAAGTGATCAAATGAATACGTGAAAAAAATGTAGATTATAAATTTGTGTTTACTAATATTTAAATCGCTTTGTAACAGTACAAGTTTTCGGTTCGAATATTTTTTTCATTTAAAAGATATAATGATTAACGTATTTTTGGTTCAATAAGGTTCACTTGTTTTATTATCATTGATATTTTGAGAATCCTTTCGTATTACAGATATTTGATTGAAAGCAGTATAGTTGTCCATGATTTCGACTACATAGTTGTTATTAATATGTCACAGAAATTAGATAATTGAACAGTAAAATACTTTATTATATTGTACTACTTATATTACTATTATTATATAAATTTTTAAATATTTATACTCTACATATGAAATGTTAAATAAAAGCTCGTGGTGCTCAAAGCAGAAAAATATTTTTTAATTAACCCGGTTAACCGCCCAAAATAAACCGGTTTTCGTTTTTTTTCAAAATACCCAAAAAACCGGTCAACCGGTTTCGGTTTAAACCGGTTTGGAAGCCCTATACACAAGGCTATAGCTAGAACCATTTACTGCAAATTTATAGTCTACAACTAAGGATTCTAAAATCATGGCTTTTTTCAAGTCCCGGAACAGGAGACATAAAATTGCCATGTCCCGGGAAATTCTCGTATTCCGAGGCCGTAGTAATTTTTATACGGATATTTCTAGGCTAGAAGTGCAGTAGGAGATATTTACATTTTCATATTTTTAAAAGTAAATATTTCCCCAGCTAATCTAACGTCATTAAAATCAAATCATTAGTAAAGTTAATCCATGTCGACATCAATAGCTTTAAGCTTGGTGATTATTTCTTATCCAAACACGATACACTTATTTACTAAACGTCAGTTCAAGTCCATCCGTGCAACTGAACACATGAAGATGTCAAAAGGCGAAACCGGGTCATCAGTAACAAAACGTGTGTGAATGTACATAGTTTGAACGAATCAAATTTAATATTTAGATTCCACTAATACTTTTTGTATTAACTGTTTCAGATTACAAAAGGTGTTTGCGTTTAGAAATTGCAATATGACCAACTTTATAATCTTATTTCATTAGAAAATTAAAAACATTTAAATTGTTAAATACTATAGCATGTTGTGTTGAACAAGTCTTTACTTATCTAAATAAATATTGAGTCATCTCCATGTTTATCAATGACAGTTTACGGTGAAAAAATTAACTTTCACTATTTAGTAAACGATAAAATGTCAACAATTAATTTCGTTGGAATCAGATAAAGATGTCGTATATTCATTTCCGTCCAAGTCCGATACGGAGGAAAGATCTAGAACGAAGATAGGGCAATGATAATTAACAAAAAGAAATTTACAAACATGCAAAGCTTTTCAACACAAAAGCCATTTGTAATGATATCAAAAAACAAGGGGTTTTTTTTCAATCAGAAATAATTCAAAGAAAATGAAAATATAACCATTACGAGTAGAAATAATGCTCCGCTTAAAAGTGGCCATGATAAAAAAAATAAACCTTCATTTTTGTAAATGAACATATTTCTCAATGTCAATTGAATATTTACAATAAATGACTCATTACAGTAAAAGTTTTTAAAAGGAACTGAAAAAACGAAAACGTTTGGATAACAACAACATTTTTTTATTTAATAACTGACGCAAATTAGTTTGATTAATATTTATAGATTATTTATATTACTGAAACATCGTTTAATTCATTACATTAATTTGAAGGTTTTGTCGTGCGCATCACCAAAGCGAGCAAACTAGCTTTGAATACTTTAAGATTTCGACTGAAGGTGCTTGGTGGAATTTCAATATTAAATTTGAATCGTTCAAATTATGTACATTTACACAGCTTTTGTCACTAACGACCCGGGTTTCGCCACGGTTTCAAGTGCACGGATGAACTTGAACTGACGCTTGGAAAATGAATGTTTCGTGTTTATGTAAGAAATAAATGCATCACTGAGCTTAAAGCTATTGTTGGCAAAAAGGATAAGCCCATGGGAATGTCCACAGATTTCAGTAGTGAGTAGTTTTAAGAATTATATTTATTTTATTTGTCGGAAAAGGTTTTATGACTATATTTATATAGGGTATAACAGTGGCGATCCAGGCATGTTTAATATTTCATTTAAAATCGGAAGACTGTTCAATTGCCCTCTGTTTATTACTAGAATTACCTGAAAAAAAAGCTTATGGGGGTCCGTATTTGGATGTAACATTTTGATCCTTTGTTCCTGATTGAACACGCGTTTTTCCAAAATTAAGTGATTAGCAAAAGAAGACGTGTCTTTTTTCAATCTTATGGCAGCCATGTGTTCTTATACTCCGGTCTTCAATGTCCAAAGGTTTCTTATATAAACACGAAACATTCATTTGCTAAGCGTCAGTTCAAGTTCATCTGTGTACTTGAACGCATGAAGATGCCGAAAGGCGAAACCAGGGTCGTTAGTGACAACATCTGTGTGAATGTACATAATTTGAACGATTCAAACTTTAAATACTTCTTAATTTATCTAAAAATATACGTAATTTTTATTAATTTTTAAACATTTTAAGCTACTTACTACCTTAGTGAGACTTTTCATATTTTTTAAATTAAAAAAATGTTTCAGTATTTATAAAAATAAACAAAACGTATTTTTTTATCGCCAAACATCGACGATCGTCTTACGATTACGTCGTTAAATATTGACCGGGAAATCAATCGAGAATATATTTCTAAGTGCTCTTTACAATCAATTATTCTTTTGGGATAAGAATTTATTCTTTCCGACACTTGAAATATACTTCCCAACAAAGTGGTCTCACTTAAAAAGTAGTGATAGATTCCTATCATACACAGCTATTGTGGGTTTTACTATCCAGTGCTTCATTTGTTACGTTATGGTGTATATATAACCCTTTATATTGTCTGGTGTCTGGGTCGAGTGACAAACTTTAGTAGCTTCAGTTGTGGCACTCGCAGGATTGATTCCCAGTACTTAGGGCTTCCAATTAACCGGAAATTTAAGCTAACCGGTTTTCGGTTTTTTTCAAATAAATAAACCGGGTAACCGGTTTAAACCGGATTTATTTTCAAAAAACCAATTTTAGTACCATAAGTAAAAAAAAGTATTTTGAAAAACAGTCAATTAGTGCATATTATTAGAAAGTAGATAAAATATCGCTGTTTTCGTTTGGAAGGTTCACTTGATTTATTACCATTAATATTATGAGAATCCTTTCATATTACAGATATTTCATTGAAAGCACTACAGTTGTCCATGATTTCGACCACATATTGTTATTAATATGGCACAGAAATTAGACAATTGAACAGTACAATACTTTATTATATTGTACTTCTTATTATTATATACAACATTTTTAAATATTTATACTCCACATATGAATGGTTTAATAAAAGCGTGTTGTGCTCAAACCAAAAAAAGATTTTTTAATTAACCCGGTTAACTGCCCAAAATAAACCGAAAAACCGGTTAACCGGTTTCGGTTTAAACCGGTTTGGAAGCCCTACCAGTACTGATAGTTTTATTAATTCATTTTCCAGGCGAATTATAGATTTCTACTGATTTCCGTTCAAATGAGGCGTAGCAAAAGTGATAAGATGACTACTAGTTCTGTTCTAGCCATATCCGTGTATCCCTACTCTACTCGGAAAAGAGAAATTGAATAACTGAGTAATAAGATGTTCTAACAGAAAACCTTTACTGATAAGAGTTCTACAAGAACCTCACATTTTCATACTGAAAGTAGACACGGTTTAATAGAATACAAAGCTATTTGTATACAGCAGCGGTGGGCTGCCAAAATCTTAACAAGGGGCTCGGTAAATCTTGTTGGGCATATGGCTTCCTAATGAAAGTATCTCAACAATTTTTTTTTTCTACGAGAACTGCTTGTTACTTCTTACAACTGTTCGCTCAAACTCCAACTTTTCCAAAGAGAGTAGTAGAATGATAAGGCTAAGACAGGACTAGTGATGAACTCGAACCCATGATATCCGGCACAGAAGCCTACAACGCTGAATGAAAAAATGAAGGGGCTACTAAGTCTTGTTTCATAATAAAATTTAACCATCTACAGAAATTACAGTTACGTGCTGATTTGATCTAAGATGAATGATTTTCTTATCTCAACAAGGGGCTCGGCGGCCGCGCTGAAATTTAACAAGGGGTTCGCACGAGCCCCCCGAGCTCCCTCCAGCCCACCCCTGGTATACAAGGACTATTTTTTTTTTAGTACTTTAAGTTATTTTATTTTTAGATGATTGATCAGTCATGTAGCCAAGTGGTCAATGCTTTTAGGCATTGTTGTAGGGCCACGTTTTTAAAACTCAAATTAAAACTTTTGTAAATTCACTATTCATGGGCATCGATGACTGTGATGTTTTCACCTCTCACGGGGAAATGGAATATTGCGATTTTTTATATGCCATCTTTCTCTAGCTCCTTCCTAATTTTCTTCCACTCTTTAAAGAGATTAGCTTAGAAACACACTTACAATCAGTTCTCAAAAAATGTATGGACGCTTCACTAGAAATATATATGCCAAAAATTGAAGGCCAACGTGTAGAATTAAAAATATGTATCCATAATTATTTCGTATAATAAATATCTACTATGAAAAAATATAAGCGTTGTTCGCTTCTGTGCCGAATTTCACGGGTTCGAGTCCCAGTATGAACAGCATTTTTTCGATCGATTTATCGTTTGTGATTGTCTAAAATGTCCTCCCCTCCCACCCTTATGATCTTTTAATAACTGGGTGTAGCGAAAGCGATTAGTTAACCACTAGTTCTGTCCTACCCTTATCCCTCTTTCACTACTACTCTCTTTGAAATAAGAAAGGTTGAGTGGCTGAGTAACAAACAGTTCTCATATAAAAAAATCTGTTAAACACCTCCATTATGATACCATATGCTCCACATTAGGAGCGGACATGTGTAAATAATAAAAAAATGCAAGAATACAAATATTGTTTTAAAATACTGTAACTGCAGATTATATTATACTCCATTTATTTAAATATATAACAAACTTCAATTGACAAAGTTGAAGTATTTAGTTTTTGACAAATCATCCTGAATGTTAGGAAAGGGGAATTGAGGGGAAATAATTATGCTGCAACAACTCATGCACTGGCTATGTTTATCAGGTTTACGGTGCTTAAAAGCAAATATGGCCAGCAAGTACACCGTTTTAATATACGAAACTGACCTTTGATGCTCGACTGCCATTTCATTGAAAACTATTGATTTTGAAATAATGTACAATGTAAACATCCCGTAAAACCTTGTATGTACTTAGTGCAAACATTAAATGCAGACTCTAGTGACTATTATCGAGAAATGGATTTTTAAATTTATTTATTTATTTCAAAACTATAAATTTACTAGATTTTCTTGCCATCAATTGAAAAGGAAAGAGTCAATTTCACTTCGCCTTTTTTATACCCCGACCATGTCCACTCCTGATAAAATACATTTTTTTAAATTCACGTCCGCTCCCAATGTAGAGTATATGACCTCTTTATGGGGGTATTTCAACAGGAGATTTTTATACGAGAACTGTTATTCAGTCCCTCCATCTCACTTTTTCGAAGAGAGTAGAACGGATAAGGCAAGACCGGATGACTTGTTGGCTTATCACTCTCGCCAAGCCCCGTTATTTTAGGCTTAGAATGGTAGGGGTGAGAGGAATTATTAAACATCCATGCCTTCGAACAGAAGTCAAAAAATCGGCTGAAAAAAATAATATATGGAATACTGACGCCCAATGGATCATTTCAATAAAAGTTGTTTTACGAGAACTGAAGAAATATTCTTTAAAATCATCAATCAAATCATTAATCAGTTTATTCAAAATTATCTCTTAAAAAACAATTTTCGTCCACAAAAGCGGAAAATATAAACTTGAGGGTGGGAGTCTCCATGTTTTCTCAACAATGGTTTAGATATGTCACCGTATAGAGTTGGAAATTCTGCGAATTAACACGAACTTCAGGAAGAAGTGTTGAACAACCATAGTGAAAAACTGACATTTTTTACATTTACATCCTATGTATAGAGAGCTATACCATACACCAGTGGTCTTCAAACTCAATAAAGATGGGAGCTACTTTCAGAAATTGAATTTTTCTGGTGAGCTACTAATACATATTTTTTCTTTATAGTTTTTTTTTTATCATCGGCCCTTATCGTATCATACATAATATTATTAAATTACTTAAAATAAATAAGAAGATCAGATTTTCTAATAAAACAATAATTGAAAAGAAATAAATAATAACTGAAAAATCAGTGTGAGTATAAAGAATTAGTAAAAAGAATAGCATTCACTTTCATCCACGTTTTTTTCAATTCTTGTTGAGTACCTTGTCACTTCCATCTGAATGCAATTAACAAGATGTACATCTGTGAGTCTGTTTCTATATTTACTCTTAACCACCTTCATAGAAGAAAACGTTGATTCACATATGTAGGTAGAACAAAACAATGAAATCTTTTCTATTGTCGGAGTTCAATAATACAATTTTATAGGCAAATAAGTTTATTTTTAAAAATATGGTAAAATATCCGCTACTACGCGAGCTACCGAAAAAGCCCCGGCGAGCTACCTTTGTCGATCACTGACATACACCATAGCCTTGGTAATCGAAAAGAAAAGTTTTCATATAAATATATAGCATTTTGAACCATGACAAGTTCAATGCTAAACTATTCGCGCTGGGAAAGTTGGGTTTAAGGCCGGACTGCTCTTGTGGGTATGCCGAGCAGGACGCTAATCACGTTCTGTGGGACAGCCCTGAGATGGATTCCTAACGAGCAGAATTGTTTGCTGTGGTTCGTTCTCACACGGGCCTAATTGCAACCAAAGCTAACTTCACGGCATTTGAAAAGTTTGCCAATTCATATGGGGATTGTCACAACCTTGATTCCTCTCTAGAGTCATTAAGCTCGTCTACATCGACGAGTTCTCAGTATACGGACTATACACAAGATACTTAATATCAAATTGATTTAAGTGGCTGCACATTTTCTTTTATTTTTATTTTAAGCACATTAGTGCATGGTTCAAAATCAGTCCCGTGCAGTTCTGCTCGGGCCATGAATGTGAGGGGTAGACTCCTTTTTTTCTGTCGATAGCGTTGTGGAAGGCGGCCATTAAACGTTGGCTGAATATACACAACGGGTGGTGGGGGGAAACCAACTTGCTCTATCATGTGATTTGATGAATTTTTATTTTAACATAAAATCAAATGCAATGGCGCCTTGTTAAATAAAATAGCAATGCGCGAATTTCTCATTTCAAATAACAAGATGACAAGCGACCGCCTACATATGAAAAAAAGTGAAAAATTAATTAACTTCCGTAATATTATTATACATACTTTAAAATATTTAAGAAAATAATGGCATGATTGGCATTTCGTTATATTTGCCAAGTGGGCTTGTAAAGTGTTTGAATTGTGTTGACAAAAGCGATTGTATCAATCGTTGACACGGGAAAAAAACCCCACGCCACTCAACGTATTTTACGTCACTGGATTTTCGAGTGTTATCTTAAATCATAAACGTTGTTAGAATTTATGATTTGAGAGAGAGCCAGGATCATTATGTACAAACTTGTAAATTAAGAAATGGTGGACGGCTTCGGCCTATTGTCTGATTCTTATTCGATTGCGTGTCCGCAAATAAACGCCTCAAATATCAATTAATCACAAGTGTTCTATTAATATCTTCCCAATTGCCTTCTGCTCGATTATAGGCATATAAAGAACAAAGAACTAACTAGTTATTCTTTCCTCGCAATATTTTTCTATCCTTCAATTCTTCTTTCTCCGAAGTACAATGGTTTGGTGTCTGATTTCGAATCATAATTTTGATGGATTCAGCAGTAACTTTATGAAAGTTAATTTTGAATATTAAACGTAAATTTGATAACTTTGTGTTGCAAAATATGACACGTATTTTGCCTCTTTGAGGAGAATTATCAGACAGAACATCCTAAAGTTTTTTGTTATACGACAAGTCGAGTAAAGTTATCAAATTAAATAATATATTGCTTAAGAATTGAAAGAAGAGAACTGCAGCGAACGAAGAAAAACTTGATACTTCTTTTTCTTTGGCCATGTTCGCTCCCCATGTGGAGCATATGTCCGCCACACGGCATCTCCATATTTTCCTGTCTCCCGCCAATTGCTTTGCTTCCTCCTATGACATGCCAGCATCCCTCAGTTCCTCCGAGTACATCCTATGGATAGTACCCGACGAACGTCCGGGGCGCCGGAATCCCACAGGTCGAAAAAAGCGGCAGGCAGGATTGAGAATTTTCTGGAGGCACCCGCAGAACGTGAACCAGCCAGTTCCAACGTCTCTCCATAACCACTGACGTGACAGGACGCTATCTTGTACGCTCCCTTATCTTTGAATTCCTCACAAAACTTGATACACGTCTTATCAAAAAGATGTAAGCTACAAATGGCAAATTAGTATCTAAATTTGGCTTTCAAGTTTTAAAAAGAAGTGCCAGTGAAAATTGCGTCAAAAAAAGGACTAAAAAGATTCTTCTTAAGCAATTTATTGAATTTATATTAAATGAAGTCAATGAACCACCAGTTGTAAGTCTTCGTGAAATTTAAGCGTGTGTATATTTTATAATTTTTCTTTGGCCCAAAATCATTAAAAACATTTTTCATCCCTCCTGTAAAATTCATTATGTGTGTATTGCTACGTCCTTTTGCGTTTTCACAGCCGATATAGTTCAATATAGATGTATGAATGAAAAAAAATCTGGTGCCCTTTTACTTGGTGCCATAAGAACGTACTTAGCGTGCTGAATGTGCTTAATTTTTTTCAACTGAACAAGAACTCCTTTTGAAATACGTTTCATTCACGGGTGGGCTGGAGAGGGCTCGGAAGGGCTCGCGCGAGCCCCTTGTTAAATTTTACTAAGGCTAGTGAGCCCCTTATTAATTTAAAAGAAAATAATATTCTAAGATTAAATTAGTATATAACTGCAATTTCTGACTTATATATTATCTACGACAACTTCAGTATACACAGTAGTGCATTTTTAGCCATTGTACAGTAAACTGCATAATGTTACTTATTATAAGTGTATTAAGTAACAATCGATTGATAATTAAATTATTGTATATAATTGCATAGGACAGATAAAAAAGTTCACTCCTTCCCCAGAACACCGAGAATTGCTTTGAGATTAAGCGAGCTCTTTGTTAACGTATTGGCAGTCCACCGCTGGTTTCATTAAGTGTTTATTTTCTCTATGTTGAGATTGTTTAAAAAAAAATCTACCTTTATGCGCTTAATCATAATAGTATATTACATTTAAAGGTTTCGTTGTTCAATTAACCAATAAAAGATTTTTAAGTAGCGCATATTTACGCGTATTTTGTTCAAACCTTTAGTCAACTTCTAATGAATGCGTCGATTTTTGTTTTGCCTTTCTCGTCCAGCAAGATATAGTTTCATTGCAGCGTGAACGATTTTGTAGACTTGCTCGACACGCAGGTTCAATTCAAAAGCCTACGACAAGAAAAAGAATTGATTTTCCGGCCGCCATCTTTTTGGAGGTCATCCACCACACTCGCTTTCCATTTCCCGAATAATATAAGCGTTAGGAAAACTAAATTACTTTTGGTCTTGCCATTGTGTTGTATATTAAGACAGATTGATTCGGTTTTGTCATGCTAAACTCACTCGTATCCATAAATTTGTATACTTAATTGAATTATTTACATATTTCAGATGGTGTTGTTTATAAACCTTTACATATACTACAATCCCGGTATTTTGGGTATCTTTTCTATACTTAATTTGCAAGATGCAAGATTTGGTATAACAGTATTGAATCAAATATATAGATCTAATCAACGTTTCCTCTAAGCTGCGCGCGCAAGTGGGAAGCCCCCGCGCACTTATTCCGGGTTAGCGTGCACTACAAGATAGCTTTTTTTACCATGTCCGCTCCCAATGTGGAGCATATCGACTCCTAGTGGAGTTTATCTCAACAGAAGTGTTTCTACGATAACTGCTTGTTACTCAGTTGCTCAACCTCTCTTTTTTCCAAAGAGAGTAGGAATAGAAGGATAGGGCTAGGACAGGACTAGTGGTTAGCTAATCGCTCTCGATACGCCCCGTACATAGGATAGGGTGGGAGGGGGTAATCAAGACATCACATACATCCATGCCTTTGAACAGAAATTCATAAATCGATTGAAAAATCAATTTATAAAACTGCCTGTACTGGGATTCGAAGCCGTGACCTCCGTAGCGATAGTCAACGACGTTGACCATCGACCACGCAGGCGGCTAAGCTACAAGATAGTTACCTAATTGATATTTGATCGGTCCGCGCAGCCTTTGAAATTTCTGCGCAGCTAACCTCTAATCATAAATTGATTTTTCTTAACCTTTTGGCTGCCGTAGAAAAAAGTACGTTTGGACCTAGCACGCCGGCTATAATTTGAAATTATTAATTTAATTAGTTATTGGCGAGAAAACATGTCTCTGGCGTCTTGAGCACGAAAAATTTGACGAGATATCTCGTTTGTGGCAGCCATCCAGTTTAATTATGTCCGCTCCCAATATGGAGCATTTGTACTGCTAATACAGTTAATCTCGACAAAAGTGTTTCAACGAGAACTGCTATATATAGTAATTGTGAATACCGATATTTTCAAAGAATCTCAAACAATTGTCGCATGATTGTATGGTGAATCGAAATGTATCAAAAAATCGTAAATCCCGAAAAGGGTCCGGGATTAGATGCCCTAATTTGTACCACGTGTATTGACGCGCAAACTTATTGTTTGTTCACGGCCAACGTAATGCATTGGTTTTAGCTAATATTGAATTTACCATCGAAACCGAATTGACCGTAATGATTTGTTTTGTTACAACTGATCCCAATTTAACAAAATGAAAATGAATTCTTAGTATTTCGTCATGATTCTCTCCTTTACAATGTTAGTTGGTAGCCTTTGATGCTTTTGCAATTTTGTCTAAAACCAGCGGTGGGCTGCCAATATCTTAACAAGGGGCTCGGTAAATGTTATCCATTTTTTGTCCGCTCCCAATGTCAAGCATATAGCCTCCTAATGAAGGTATTTCACCAAAAGTTATTTTTCTATCAGAACTGCTTGCTACTTAGTCGCTTAACCTCTCTTTTCCAAAGAGATTAGTAGGGATAGAATGATAAGGAAAAGACAGGAATAGTGATTAACTAATAGTAGCACCCAGTTGAATTGAAGGATCGTAAGAGTGGGAGACAATTTTAAGACATCACAAACACCCATGCCTTCGAACAGAAGATAGATAAATCGATCAAAAAAATGCTGTTTCGTACTGGGACTCGAACCCGTGAGGTCCAACACGGAAGCCTACAACGCTGAATGAAAAAATGAAGGGACAAATTATTTTCAAATTTAACCATCTACAGAAATTGCAGTTATGTAATGATTTGATCTAAGACGAATGATTTTCTTATCTTTACAAGGGGCTCGCCGGCCCCCCCGAGCCCCTTCCAGCCCATCCCTGTCTAAAACTAGACAAAAAATACACTAGTGTATTTACACCAATTGCTTTACTTGTAGAAACTAATTTAGCGGCGTGCATGATTCGGTAATAACAAAATCGGAAACACACTTTAAACAAACTAAGCACAGAGTCAACGTGCACTATTTTAAAAACAAATTAACACGGTTCAAATAGCCAATTTCTAGTTGCGAAACATCGTGCAGAAAAGCGAGCGTTTATTTCGAGAGCAACGCTGCTATTTTTATCCTACGTCATTGAGATTGTGTATATTTATATATTCCTGCTTTCAAATTTGTCTGTTTAGTATATGAGATTATTTGTACGATGGCGTAAATAAACCGGTTGCCTGCTTGTGACTGTAAAATATCGTTCAAACTTCAAGAATAATGCAAAAGATTATCGACTCCGACTAACACTCTTTTCAACCATGTTTATTACCAATATAATACACATATACTCATAAACACAGTGGCGTCGGCACCTCATAGCAATTGGAGTCATGCAATGCATAAGGGCCCAATAAAAAAGATGGCCCAATTTTTTCATGCTCAATATTACAAAATTATTTTTCTAAACAAATATCTCGTCATTTTTATATGTATATAAACCAGTGATGTACAATCCGCGGTCCGTTTTTTTGCAGCTCTCAAATGTTTATTTTTTCAAAGTTAAAATAAAATACATTATTGAATTTATTTAATGTAAGCAAGCTTTTCGTTATTGAAGAACCGTTTTATAGAAATAGGCTTACTGAAGACAATTTAGATTCAATTGTGAAGCTTAATAATATAAATATTAAACTAAATTTTATAGAATTAGCTTAAAATTAACGAGGACAAAGAACATTGAATAATATATAAATAACACATGTATTTCAAAGTCAAATATTTGTTTGTAAACATGTACAGATAATCCTCTTTTTGAACGGTTTATTTTTAACACGATTTCTAAAAATACGGTAAAATATAATGGAAACCTATTTTTCATATATTATATATCAACTGTGGCAGCGGTGGGCTGCCAATACGTTAACAAGGGGCTCGCTTAATATCAAAGTAATTTATCAGTCACGCGCAATTATATGCAATATTTTAAAATTGGCAAACGATTGTTACTTAATACACTTAAAATATGCAACAATATGCAGTTTACCATAAAATTATCAATGTAAATGGCTATAAATGTACTACTGTGTATACTGGAAGCTATTGTAGATAGTATATGTCAGAAATTGCAGTTATGTACTAATTTGATCTGAGAATATGGTTTTCTATTAATTTAACAAGGGGCTCGCCGGCTGTGATAAAATCTAACAAGGAGCTAGCGCGAACCCCTCCGAGCCCCCTCCAGCACACCCCTGACTGTTCAAAAGAAAAAGGACGTATCCCACACATATTTTTTTTACAGGAGACACGCAAAATATTTTTTTGATGATTTTGGGCCAAAGGCAAATGATTATAGACTGATAAATTGGTTTTAATTGACTTTATCTGACATTTATTGAAGGCTCGTATTTTTCTGGTCAGAATTTAAATAACACTGATCAGAATTTTTTATTAAATGGTCAGAATATATCAGTCAAAATAAATATTCATATTTTAAATAAAAAAAATAAAAAAACCTAACCTAACCTAACCTACTAACCAAAATTTTTATTAAATATTCTGACCGTTTAATATTTTTATTCTGACCAAAAATTGATTTAATTTCTGACCATTTAATTTTTTTCCTTTATTGAATATTGAAAAAAACTTTTTTTAGTCTATTTCTTGATCTATATTTCCATAGGCCTTTCTTTTAACAAATTTAAAACCTAAATTTTGATAGTAATTCGGCATTTCCAGCTTGCATCCTTTTGATAGAATGTGTATGAAGTTGTATACATTGTGATAATCGAAAAAAAGCTACTGACTCTCATGCGTCTATACCACACCAATCTATAAATTGATTAAAAATCAATTAATGATAGCCGCATGCCTAAAAGCTTAACGTTGGCCAATATGTAACAAGCCAGACGTGTATATTATACAGTTGTCATTATGTAAAAAAATGTTAAATTTGAAATATATTAAGCTATAAGAATCGTTAAAGTTTTCATAATTGAATGGTTTATTTCCATAGAAACCTTATTCCTCGACTTGATTAAAGTGTGTCATGAAAGCTATATATAAAAAGAGAAAATTTTAAACAACTATTTTTTGTATACAAGACTCTCAAAGCATGGAATTTAGAAGAAAAATCAATTTAAAAATCGGTATAAGTAATATTTTTTCCAAATTTTAAATTTATCAATAAGAATAGTGCATTTACAATAGCGTCCGATCAGCTAAGCCAGTGGTAGGTTTCTGCGGCCTCTTGGCTGCTCTTATGCGGCCTTTTGACTTGTGCCATTTTTTTTTGTTTTAATAAATATGGATATTTTTTTAATAAATACACAATTTTATAATGTATTATATTCACTTTGATCAAAAAAATTTCAACGTTTTCTGTAGTGCGGAATTATATTGAATCAGATAAATGAAAAAGTTACCCACCTCTGAGCTAAACAGTCAATTCAGTACCAAATTGCTGATTAGTTTTAAGTACATTTTGCAATAGAAATAACAAAAATAATATTATAAATATAGCATCAACACCGTAAACAGTTTTTTGGCATTTCTATGCAATACTTTCACTTTAGAAATAAACCCCTAATTATTGACTCATATCAATTTTAAGCCTGTATTTTATTTTGTCGGGTCCCATGGCGCAGTGGCTAGCGTTGTAGGCTTCCGTGCTGGATCTCACAGCTTCGATCGATTTATTGATTTCTGTTCAAAGGCATGGGTGTTTACGATGCCTAAAAAAATCCTCCTCATTTCCAATCCTTTAATAATTATCGAGAGCGATAATCTAACCACTAGTCCTGTCCTAGCCTTATTCTTCCTCCCCTCCTATTACCTTTGAATGAGATAGGTTGAGAAACTGAGTAACAAACAGTTATCGTAGAAAAAAAATCTGTTGAGATACTTCCATTAGGAGGCGATATGCTACACAATGGGAGCGATATGGATTTTTTTTTTAAATGTAATATTAATGTTTTTATTAGAATGAAAAGCTGATCTCATGTACTTTAGCAGGAAACGGAGACAAAGAGAGCAATTTTCAGATTTCCCTGTTCACAAATATGTTTATTTTTCATCTCTTTGGATCCGGAAAAAAGATTCGCCTATGATTAATGCCCCGCTGATGTAAAAACCCGGAGCGTGACCACTTAACTATGAACGCTGATAATGTGTTATTTGGAATTGACCCCATATATCATCCGACTGGAACAGCTATGAGATAATAATATAAAGAGAAAATTCGTCCAGAACAAATAATAACACTTGGATTTTTTTTTTTGCAATCCTTTCGATAATTAATACGCCCAATGCCACAGAATAACGGCCGACTTCGTTAAATTCAGTTACAGTTTTCCTAGGTTCGAATCCAGATCGAATGTCTTAATCAATTGGTGGGTTTGTGTTCAGACGTATGGATGACTAAATTCTCTTACATCTATCTTATCCTGAAAGCGGGACGTAGTGAGTCCGTCCTAAATTACTTCTCTCCGAAAAATAGAAATTGAACAATTGAATTCCTTGCCAGCCGTGGGGACAGAAACGGTCATCAAAAGCACATGCGATTTTTTGAATTTCCGTTTTTTTTAATGGACTTTTTGAAACTGTTAGCTATTTTTTTATCAAAACATCAAATTATTTACAGTTCTTTTGCTAATATATTTGTATTGAAATTATTTTAATCTTAAGAGGTCAAATTGTAAACATTTTTTAAAATTTCATACTATATAGCCAGTATATTTCGACCCCGAACGTTTGCGTGCCCATACGGTCACGCTCGTCCTTACTACTGTCCGTACACAATATTACACGGTAATAAAAAGATGAGCATGACCATATAGTCATGCGGGGTTTCTATGCAACGACTTGGCTTTTTTTTTTTTTAAAATTTTGTCAGGAATAAAAGTTATCTATGACTTCAATATGGCTTAAAAATATTTTTTTATCGAAAAAAAACTCTCGTCTCTGGAGGGTTAAGGAAACGTAATATATTTGAACTTTCCGTTTAATCAACAAGGGAATATGTTCATATCTTTTTTCATTTAATTAACGTAAAAATATTGTTTACAAAACAAAATAATATGATGTAATTCTATCAACCATGCCAAAATGGCGTGGTGAAGTATAATAAACGTTGTAAGTTTATTATAAATTCGTTTCATTTAGGTAATTATGTATCTGCCCAGTACACGTGGCGCTAAAATTATAATACGCCATATTTTCCTCGGTAGCGATTGTGTTTCTAATTAACGTGTCATTTGCCTATGTATTAAAAATTGTAATTTATTAGAAAGCAAAACCAGAACAATGCAAATATGTTTATAAACTATTCATGAACGTATCATAGATTAAAACTAACTAATAAATGTAGCAAATGGTTAAAATAGTTTCACTAGTGCAAATCTACAACCAAAAGAAAAAATACAACTAATGATAAACGCCATTTTGACCCGTAATAGGAAATCGAAAAAGAAAATCCTTCAGTGCGGTTAGTAAATAGTAATATATTGGTCAATGCTTATGGTCAAAAAAATACATATTTGACTTTACAGCTAATGCTAATGCGCTAAATATTTGAAAGCAGCGGTGGGCTGCCAATATCTTAACAAGGGGCTCGTTAAATCTTATTCATTTTTTTATCCATGTCCGCTCCTAATGTTGAGCATATGGCCTCCTAATGAAGGTATCTCAATCAAAGTTTTTTTCAAAGATTGGGGTTGGGGAATTTTTAGACATCACAAACACCCCTACCTTCGAACAGAAAATTGATCGAAAAGATGCTGCTTCGTACTGGGACTCGAACCCGTGAGGTCCGGCACGAAAGCCCACAACGCTGAATGAAAAAATTAACGGGCAACTATGTCTTGTTTTATAATAAAATTTAACCACCTACAGAAATTGCAGTTATATTTTGATTTGATCTAAGACGAATGACTTTCGTATCTTAACAAAGAGCTCACCAGCTGCGCCGAAATTTAACAAGGGGCTCGCGCGAGCCCCTCCGAGCCCCCTCCAGTCCACCCCTGTTTGAAAGATGAAAGATTATACGAGAAAAACTCGATACAAATTTATTATAACTCACTCGAGATCAACTCGAGGTAAATTGACATCACAAACATCCATGTCTTAGAACTCAATTTTTTAAATTGAAAAATCTAAATTCAACATTCACCTTACTAGGAATCGCACCCAGACCCACCTGGTCGGTAGAGTAAGCTCTAACCAATTAAACCACAGCAAGCGACATTGTCTGACTACTTTCAGTTCTCTAGGTCAGCGTTTCTCAACTGGACTTCAAGTGGAACAAACGGTAACAAGTCAAAACACTAAAATGGTGCTGAAAATCAGGCGAATGATATAACGTTCTAAAATTTTTGTTCCTGACACATTAAGCAATTATTAGTTGAAAACGGAATTTACCGAATTGTGTCGCTTAAGTTCTTTGGCTGCTTATGGGTCGAATTGTATTGAACAACAAGCTTCGAGCTGTGTATTGAACAAAAATAATTACAGTTATTAGGTCGTCATTGATGGTATTTCAAGTGCTTAGATCAACAAAAAATCAACCGGTTTATAACGTTTCTAAAATCAATACTACCAAAACCGGAATTAGAGAATGTATGATGGATATTTGTCGTACATTTTTAATGATGTTATTCTTTATCTGTCTATTTATTCTGTCTGTGGCGTAGCGGTGACCGTTGTTGACTTCCGTGACGTATATCAAGGAACAGCATTTTTTCAATAGATATATCGATTTCTGTTCGAAGGCATGGGTGCTTGTAATGTCTTAAAATTCTCTCCCACGTTTTCAATTCCAAAATAACTGGACGTAGCAAGACCGATTAGTTAACAACTGGTCCTTATTCTTCTATCCTTTTCTTTTCGGAAAAGAGAAGTTGAGTAACTCAGAAAGCAACAGTTCTAGTAGAAAATTTGGATTGGGAGAACATACAATCCACATTGGGAGTAGAAATTAATGAAAAAATAATATATATGAAATATTTTAATTTTGATTTACTCTTTAAATTTAAGATTTCGACTAAAGGTGTTTGGTGGAATTTCAATATTAAATTTCAATCGTTCAAATTATTTACATTCACACAATTTTTGTCACTAACGACCCAGGTTTCGCCTTTCGGCATCTTCAGGCTTTCAAGTGCACGGATGAACTTGAACTCAGTTCAAGTTCAATCAGTTCAGATCAAGTTCATCCGTGCACTTGAAAGCCTGAGGATGCCGAAAGGCGAAGCCCGGATCGTTATTGACAAAACTTGTGTGAATGTACATAATTTGAACGATTTAAATTCCTCATTTAGGATATCTTTATTTTAATGTCTTTCAACCAAGAATTGTTAAATGAAACAATAAAAGTTTTTCCCTAGCATATCTGAATAAAAATGGATATGCATTTTATTATTTGAATAATAAAGTAAATATTTGAATGTATGATGGCCAAATTAATAGCAGTACGATTTGTTGCTAGGTTAATCACAACAGTCGGTATTCAAGATATCAACAATAAATTGTAAAACTACTGCCAAAGTTTTGATTCGAGCTTTTTACGGTGTCTAATCAACTAATGTTACGTGCGAATTAAGAAAGTTATACGTTTGCATGGTGGCGTGTATTAAAAAAAGTGATTTTGCTTTATTAAGATTTTCGAAAATCTTTCTGATGTTTTCACGCATTCAACGTAATAAATAGCTGCCAGAAATTCAATTAAATGAACATGACTTTCTTAAGAATTATTATTTATTTAAATTGTTAAAAAATACGATTTACAGAATTCAAATCTACATTTCAAAATACTTTTGAAATCTACTATTTAGGATAGTTCTAAAATAACCGTAAATAACATACTTTGTTTAAAGCATCACATAATGTAATAGAATAAAAAAAATCAGTTTCGTCTACTTGAAGATCAAAAGTATTAAGCCAATTCTGTGTTTTCAGTTTGTGCTATGAAGTTTCAAAGAGAGTAGATTTTTCAGTCAATTTATGCTATGATTTAACGTGTTTTGGTAGATAAGCCATCTACCAAAACACGTTAAATCATATCATAAATTGACTGAAAAATTGACTCTCTTTCTTTTTTAAGTAAGCAAATGAAACTTAATAGAAACACGTCCTACAAATTTTTGAACATAATCTTTTAAAAATTATAAATAAAAAAATTTATTAGACATTCAGAACTTTTAATAAAGCTTAACGATGAAAGAAAAATGGTTTAATATTAACGTATTAACAAAATTTATAAATTTATTTCTAATGGTATTTTTTCGTTCACTATTGATGTAATTAATGCTTATTTGTAAGCCTCAATGATTAAAACGGACAAACTATATAAAATAGTTTTAATTTTGATTATGAACAAACCTTTATAAAGTATCTGAATATTATTTTTTTTATAGATTTATTAAAAACTGAAAAATGAAACATGTATTTAAATATATGGATTTGATCACTCGATACGATGTAAATTCACTATTTTTTTATTCCCACAAAAATATATATAGAGACATATTTTTAATACACACAATAACACATAAATTAAACGCACTAATTATTTAAAAAAAAAACACAAATATGTTACTTTATGTCATTATGACTAAACTAATATAAATATTCTTATTTCATAATTAAACAACGCGTCATTTTTTATTTTTTTATACTTATTAAAGAGTGACAATATATATAAAAGTAGATTTATTTTAAAGAAAGTAATTTAAACTGTTAAATGGACTTAAAACACCAATTTGTGTGCGAGGTAAATATATTTTGAAATATCAATCTTAAATTCAATACGGTTAACGAATATCATATTATTTTTAACTTTTAAAAATAGCTGAACACTTCTCATTAATTGTTAAAATAGTTCTGAAATGTATTGATTATTTTACGTTATTACTAGCTTACTTTAAAATACAAACATTAAAACACAATGTTTACATTTTATAACAAACACAAATTATTGTTTTAATTTCACTTTTTATACTGAATTTAACAAACAATATTTTTATATTATAGATATTTTATATTTTTTGATAGATACGTTAGTGTTTTGTTTGTTTAAGCTTAGTTAAATTATACTGACTACTTGTGGGGCATGTAAATATGTGCTCTCGCGTCTTATAGTTGGTTAATACTGTTTGAAGTGAGATTTTAAGCATCGGGCATAGTATGGGGGCCAGTGGCGATCGTTTTCACGCCTCCTGTTCGAAAAATGACTTTATTTCTATCCTATGTTAGCCAGTGGCCGAAATTATATTTTATAGGTGGGTAAAAGCTCTTCATTTTGTCAACGAAAGCTCTTTGAAATAGACTTCCATTAGTTTTACGGTGTAAACATAGTTTTGTTGACGTATCATTAACTGTTGAGAAAAGTATTACGGTAAGACATATTACACCTTATTTATTACAGACAATAAAATGAATATATGTCCATGCTTAGACATTTTGCTTGTAGTTTATAATACCGACTTCGAAGAGAAAAAAAAAGACGTAACCCACAAATTACAAATTTTACAGGAGATAGACAAAAACGTTTTTTTTGATGATTTTGGGCCAAAGGAAAATTATGAAATATACACAACCTTGACGTACACGGATACTGATAAACTGGTTTTTAATTGCCTTTACGTAATATTTGTATCCAAATAAAACTTATTTTAAGTATTTTTTCCATGATCGCAATTTTCACAGGCCCTTATTTTTTCAAACTTAAAAGCAAAATTAATTAAGATACTTATTCGGCATTTTCAGCTTACATACTTTTGATAGAACGTGTATCAAGTTTTATTTATTGTGATTATTGAAAAAAGCTGTTTTGAATAAAATGTAAGTTATGTTCTTTTTCCCTTCCACAGTCGATGTTATATATAAAAAAAAGTTTATTGGAAAACAAGTAAATATTAATTAGAAATAAAGTCTTCATTCTCACAAACAAACACATACGGCAATGTTATCGTTTCACTCTTATGAAGTCAAAAGATTAATTTTGATTTTGAAACATTGTTTTTTCTATAGAACCGACATTACTCAATACTATAAACTAGTGTGGTATTGAATTTTATCCAGTAGCTGAAACTATAACCATTACTTTATTTTCATAAAACTTGCTCATCGCATCGGTTTTATGATACTCCAGTTTCAAGGGCTGTCCGACTGGTCAATGTATTGCTTAAGTAAATGGACATATTAAACATTGATTTGTTCTAATTTAAATCTCAGCTCATATTTATCTGTCGATACCATTGATTGATTTTTTGTTTCAGGTATTGGTGACATTAAAGATGTCGCATGACCCTGGTCTAAAAAAAAATAATTGATTTTGGATAGCATATGTTTTGAATTTTAGCGTAATAAACATCCATAAAGTCGTGCATGCGCAACTTACTCCGAAAGAAAGTAATTGAAATCATAGCTTGACAAATCAATAAAAATATGATTTGGGCAGAAAATCTTAAATTAAGGTTATAAAAGTAACTAATGTTTCTACCGTTTAATTCATAAAATCTATTTCGCTTAAGATTTTAATTCGTTAATTCAGGAATTATTTAGTATTATTGCATCTAATAAATTATGCTATATTATGTACATATATAGGGCGCCAGTGCTGTTGTTTAACAGTGGTTCTTTATACTATTGCTTAAACTAATGTTTTATACTTTTATACATTTATAAAAGTCGTTTTTATTTTGTTGCTTTCAAGCAAAAAAAAAATTACTACGAAATAACAATTTCAATATCCATTGTTCAGAATTTTTACAAATAATCTAAATAAACGAAACGAAAACATGATGTTCACTTTTAGGGAGTTCACTGTCAATACTTGGTGGAAAGGCATTATATTAGTAAAAACACAATATTCCTTTGTACTTCATTCCACTTTATTTAATATGTCAGGACCGGTTTCGCTCATTACGAGCATCGTCAACTGATAAGAAATATAATTTAACCATGCTATTTATACAAAAATGAACAGTTATAAACAACAATTGGCATTGAAAAGAAATTACCAATTACATTAAAAGTGATTCTAAAATAATACAAAATTAAAATGTTTAACGCATCTAACAAAAAATTAGAATGGCGATTGAAAGTAATTACAAACATAATTAAAATTTGGGAAATTTTTGGCAAAGTGATAAAATGCTACATTACTTTATTAAAACTTTATTTTAATGTTTTGTTTACCAATATATTGATATACAAAACATTATTTCTTTAAAACACTTCACGAGAAAGTATTAATAGAAAACTTTGATTAAAATAACAACAGAGGTCTTCGTTCTCAATTCACGTGATAAAACACATTCTTGACGGTTGCAAAGATAGCCAGTTCCATCGACCATTATCTCATTTTAAGAACGAGGAAATGAAAAATAAATCTAGCGCTAAATATTTTGTGATGACCGCAATATCAGGTTGGTCGGCGCAAGTTATCTAAATATTTCTTTATCATGTGAAGACGAATTTACGAAACTCTTTGCAAGTCTAAACACAACGGCGTCTATTTGTGGGGGGATTGACGTCACGGGACGCCGGCGTCCACCGACGACCAACGAGGGCGTCGCGCGTAGACCCTGGCTTAATATTTAGTATTTGGTTGCAATGCGCTAATGATGTACTCACTGTTGCAACGTTAATTTAAGTTATGTTTTCTTACAAGATGACAGTGCAAAGCGATGTGTATCGCTGGCGTAGAGAGTTAAGAATGCTTATTTCAAAATACCTTATTTTATTATATTTCGTTGAGAAAACAAAACAAATTACGTATACGTACGTACATGTTATGGTAGAAAGAAACGTCAATAAATAATTTTGCTATGTTACAACTAAATGCATTTTATGAAGTTGTAAAAAATCATAGTAATCATACTTTTATACTTTTCATTCAAGTTGTGAAGTCGTAAAAAATCCAACTTTGACCCTTAATCCAACTTTGGAATTGAAAAAAGGTCCGACTCCGATTAAGTTAAGTTTCAAAATTTTATTTTGAGTCTTCGATATTTTTTGAAATCAATTAAAATAGCTTTTTGTTTTTTCGTTAAATTCAAAAATAGGACTCAAAGTAGCCAGTTGTTTTAACGACTCTAACTCCAACCAAAATTACATATGAATTTATCGATTTTAAAATATCGACTCCTTCTACTTCATGTGTTTGTATGTACGTTGAGCTTTTGACTTACTTTATATAATTGTGACTGAAAGTCACAAAGTTAGTCCAAAACTATTAAGCGCTCGATGTAATGTGTCTCACTGTCTTGTAAATGTGACGATTTTAAAGTAACAATACTTGTAGATATTAAGCCCTTAAAAGATATATGCAGGGGTGGGCTGGTGGGGGCTCGGAGGGGCTCGCGCGAGCCCCTTGTTAGATTTTACCACGGCCGGCGAGCCCCTTGTTAAATTAATAGAAAACAATATTCTCACATCAAACTAGTACATAACTGCAATTTCTGACATATACTATCTACGACAGCTTCCAGTATACACATTAGTACATTTTTAGCCATTTACACTGATTAGTTTATGTTGAACTGGATACTGTTGCATATTTTAAGTGTATTAAGTAACAATCGTTTGTTTATTTAAAAGTATTGCATATAATTGCATATGGCTGATAAATTACTTTGATATTGAGCGAGCCCCTTGTTAACGTATTGGCAGCCCACCGCTGGATATATGTTCAAAATACTTTATAAAAAAACAGTGTGATCCAAAAAGCTTGGAAGCAGAAATTAAAATAATAATGTTATCAACAAACAAAATATATAATACATTTCACAAAAAGTGACATAGCTTACAACGTAATCAAGTTTTCGACGTGTTTTATTTTATATGTAAAATTAAATACAAACGAATTCATATTACATAGAAACAATTTTAAAGTCATACACGTTTTTTCAAATTAAATTGAAAACTACTGTAATTTTTTGTTATATTTTGTAATATGTAAATGGCATGGCACAGTTCCACCACTTCGACTAACCACAGGCTCGGTGGGTAGTAATTATTCCGTTTAGGGTTGTCACAGTTATTGGCGTCTGGCCAACTCTTAAAGTAACGACTTTTAAAATAGTCTCGAAACATAAAAAGCTTAAATTAAGTTTCGCATCCACGAATTTGCAACAATTATTCCAAGGGTGGATAAAAACTGTTTTCCATTTTTTTAAGAACAATTTTGTAAAAACGGAAACGAAACGATTGATAAAACTTTCAGAGGTCTTCACAGTACTATGAAATTATTTAATACACATATTATACAAATAGCCATAGAAGATATTTGAATCGCTTAAATTTCGGAGATTTCATATTAGTTGGTTCATTTGAATGAATATGATAATCTTCCCAATTCACTCTATATCCTAGGCATTTTTTGTAAAATAATAATAAGTTTTATAGCCATCAAAATAATATAATTCTTGAAAATACCTACCATTTAAACCAGTAGACATTCCCACATACCTTTTAACTATAATCAAATGTCACTTCAAATATCTACGTAGATTTTTTTGTATTTTGTGGCTATTTCCCCATCTAATTGAATGTTTTCAAAAGCTTTTGACTAAGTGATAAATAAATAAATTTATTATGTGTGCACGATACACTTATTTACCAATCAACAAACTCTCGCGGCTCGGAGACTATAAAAATACTTCTCTGCCGATGGGGGTCGTTTAGGGACCCCAGTGGTTTCCTCATTATTGGCCCTATTCTTATGAATTTTTTAAAAAAAGTAGCCTAAAGGCTTTAAAATATCTCTCTTTGCATCATTCCTTAATTTTTTTTTTTATAAAAGTCCGTGGTTTTTTAATAAATAATCATATTTTAAATTGCGCGTCAAAAAGACGTCATCCCAGCACACATATGCAATTGCAATTGACGCGTTTAGCCCAGCTATCTTACGAACTATCGCTTATCTCGTTATCGCGTTATCGCGTATAAAATACAAAAGGTCCAAAAAACTATGATATAAGAATACCTTAATTATAAACATTGTATCACTCATATTAAAATAGATATTTAAAACAATGTGGGTATTGGGGTCGCATTTCTTGAGCTTAGAACCGGAAAAGTTAGGTTCATATGTATACTTGAACGTTTGATGGTGACTTACTCCCATGTCGTTAGTGACGAAACGTGTGGAAGTGTAAAATAAATGTACGATTGAAATTTGTTAATTAAAATTTCATCAAGCAGCTACAGTTGAAATCATAAAAAAGACTAAGAAAAGTGTTTTTAATATGCTTCTATTGTCAACCACTTTACCTGAAGCTTTGCACCTATTCACGCCAAATCATATTATAAAAGGAATATTTTTTTATGGAAAATGGAAAGTTAAAAACGTTATGGTATATGATTTTTATTTTAATCAGACATTTATTATTTTTTTATTAACCTTTATCTGCTCGCGCGCTGTGCGCAAAAAGAGTAGCACACTGCCCGAGCATTTTTTCGCGAAACATTCGCGACAAACGCATCCGTTAAAAAAAATATATCTCTAAAACTAGTCATCCTGGTTGAGTAAAAAAAAAAGCATTATCAAAATAAAAGATTGTTTATTATTTACAAAAGCTTTTTTTGTGTCCGTACTGATTTATTACGGTCTGTCTAAAATTAAAAAACGGATATATTATTTCTTAAGAGTCGGACCTTGTAACGCAGATGTTTATATTACTCGTATGACAAAAATATTTATCGAAACCGAAAATAAAATTATGTATCAGTATCTCAAAGACATTATTTATGTAACCTAATATTCATATCTTGAATAATCGAGACCGCTGGGCGTATAAAGGTTAATCAATTCGATTTCAATCTTGAGCAAATGAATTTGTAATGGAATGTATCTTTGCAAACGTATTTAACTAAAATTGCTTGCTATTTTCAGACAACACAAACATTAAAAAAAATAATCTAAAAAAATATAACGGTACAACTGTATTCAGTTGAATCTTTGTACAGTTAGCGGTTAATGTTAAGATTATCTCGTTTTTGGCAACCCTAGCCAAATTGTATTACAACTGGACACCTTTGCAGTAGCCCTGACCTAAACTTTGGCTTATCATTGAAACATTACCAGCCAAAAAACGTCTGTATTATTAACACGCTCAATCCGCGACCTGGAATTACACGTGATACTATTGCTGGCTAGTAATGTGTTAATTTGTAAAAACGGTTACACAGTAACTGTCTTTGAGCCTTTTGACACGAAGATGAAAGAGTTAACCATATCGGAGAATTAACGGATTTTGTAGCAAATATTTAATTTGTAAAAACGTACAAGAATGTTTACCCTTTAACAAATGAAAGGTTAACCAATTGAAAATATTAAAAATCATATTTTTGTTTGATGACAAATATATTATTAATTTATTGTATTTATAATCCATATCGTATAACAAGAATTGTATTACCACTATTAATAAACTGAACACCGGGATTTAGTTATCTTTCAATTAAAAAATAACCGTTTTTAAAAATGTTTTAAAATTATAAGTCAGATCGCGTAGTGAATTAAAATTATTCTAATCATACTATTATTATATTCTACTAAAATTTAACTGTATAAAATAAACACGGAGCCAGCGGCCTACTAAACCAGCAACCTTCGTTTTTTTCAATAAAAAATCGTGTCTCAACTAAAAGGCACTATTTTTTATCCTTGTCCGCTCTCAATGTGTATCATATGGAGGTATCTCAACAGATTTTTCAGTCGCTCAACCTATCTTATTCAAAGAAAGTAGTAGGGGTAGAAGGTTAAAGCTTTAACAGGACTAGCTAATCGCTCTCGTTGCACCCAATTATTTAAAGATCGGAAAACGTGGGATAGAATTTTAAGACATCACAAACACTCACGCCTTCGAACAGAAATCGATAAATCAATCGAAAAAATACTGTTCGTACTGGAACTCGAAACCCGTGAAGTCCGCCACGCAAGCCCACAACGCTAACCGCTGCGCCATAAGACCCAACAAAGGCACTATCTATTTTCTTATTTTCATAATAATAATAATAAGGAATGCTCAACTCAACTGGAATGTGTAGAATATTCTATTAAAATAGATTCTATAAATTAATCGAATATTTAATAATTTGTTTTAATAATAGATGTCGCTGTAGACCGCTACACTCACCCTTAAATATATACAACATTTTACTATTCCATTCTTTTTAGATCATATTAGGTTCTATGTTCACAAATTCCCAATTGCGTTCGTAGTTGCTGGCCAATATAATATAATACAAAAAACCTATTTAAAAAAAGCGATGAATTTTGTCTGTCCGACATTTTTAATTTATGATATTCGACATTGAACTGAAATAGAATTTTTCTTTTAAGCGAATATAATCCGACAAATACAACTAGTGAGTTGAAGAAGAGCGCGATATATGTATGTAGATATTGTACATTATTATATCATTATTGTCCTGTAAGGAACCCTTCCTATGCTTGAACATACATATATATTACAGTGAAAGTGTATTTTAAGTAAAAGTACATTTTCACTGAAGCTTACGTGAAATTGTATACATGCATATTTTTACCACGGCTGTCGAGTCAGGTAAAAGAAACTACTCCGACTCCAATTCCGGCTTTGAATTCAAAACCGGCTCCGACTCAAATTCTGAATTGATTTTTTTCAATAATATCCGCTTAGCTAACATATTATATATGTTTGTCATCAAATCATCTTTAGCCAACTTAGCATGCCACTGTAAAACTATAGACCCCTATGGTTTGAATGCATATTATTATTTCTTAAATGGGTCAGAATGTCAAAATTGTTTTGACTCCGACTCTTGACAAAATTCCCAACTCTAGCTCCGACTCCAACTCTACAGCCCTTATTTTTACCAATACCTATAAATTTCTACAATTGAAAATACATTTTTACTTACAGTCACCAGTGAAATTGTATTCTTCTTCAAATTGTTAATGAAAAATTTGACAGCAGTGATTTTTACCAATACATATCGACTGTGGAAAGGAAAAAAGGTCGTAACCCATAGTTTTTTCAAAACAGTTTTTTTCGATAACCACAATGTATCAAACTTGATACACGTTCTATCAAAAAGATGCAAGCTGCAAATGCCAAATTAGTATCTAAATTTAGCTTTTAAGTTTTAAAAAGATGACCTTGTAAAATGTTAAAACCAAGAAAAGAGACTAAAATAAAGATTTTTCCAAAACAATTTCTTTAATTTATATTAGATGATGTCAATTAAACACCAGTTTAGAAGTCTCTGTGCACTTCAAGGTTGTGAACAATTCATAATTTGCATATGGCCCAAAATCATCAAAACACGTTTTTTGCGCCTCCTGTAAAATTCGATATGTGTGGGTTACGTCCTTTTTCCTTTCCACAGTCGATATATATTTATACAATTGAAAATATATTTTCACTGATACCCACTAGTGAAATTATATTATTCTTCACAATGTCATTGAAACTAAATTTGGCTGCAATGAAATGACTTACTAATGAAATCATACAACCAGATGAAATGTTAAATTCATATGTACAAGCATGGGATTCTACTGTTGGGTTAGGTAAGGTAAGGTTACGTTTTGTGTAAATGTACCACACTTTCACTGACACTAACCAGGAAAATTTTAAATCTATTGTATAATACATTTTCATTGCTTGAGTTAGTGAAAATATATTAACGCTAGTGAGCATTAAGTTTCATGTAAAATACACTTAACCCTCCAAGGACGAGCGTGACCATATGGTCACAGTAAATACCGTTGTCTATTGATTCCACTATTCATCCTTTTTCTACCTGAATATCGTTGTTTTCACTCATATTTGGTTAAGAAGGGTACAGACTTGAGTTAGTCATCAGCCGCGGGGACAGAAACGGCCACCAAAAGCACATGCGATTTTTTGAATTTCCGTTTTTTTTAATAGACTTTTTGAAACTGTTATTTTTTTATCAAAATATCAATTTTTTACAGTTCTTTCGCTAATATATTTGTATTGAAATTATGTTGATTTAAAGAGGCCAAATTGTAAATATTTTTTAAAATTTCATGTTTAGCTATATTTCGACCCCGAATGTTTGCGTACCCATACGGTCACACTTGTCCTTACTACTGTCCTTACACAATATTACACGGCAATAAAAGGATGAGCATGACCATATAGTCATGCGGGGTTTTTTGCACAACGCGTTTTTTTTTGTTTTCATTTTTGTTAGGAATAAAAATTATCCGTGATTTGAATATGGCTAAAAATATATTATCGAGAAAAAGCTCTCGTCTCTGGAGGGTTAAGCTGTAAGATAAACATGCAGATAACACGCAATTATTTATTGGCTTTTGGATAATTTTTGATGCTTAAATTGACGTTTTGTTCTCACGTAGTTTAAAAGATTAATTTGATACACAATTTGTGCAATTACACTAAGAAACGAGCATATCGATCTTATTTTGTGTCACTGCTCCCACGACACTCCTGGGTATTATTTGAAAGCGTTTAACGATGCTGTGTCACGGAAATCGTCCAGTAAAAGCTGTACACCTGTAACGGGTTTTTTAAAACAATTATTTTAATTTAATACTTTTCATTTGATGTTATAGTTTGCAGACTATATATTTTCCTAAAGGTAACCAAACGTCTACCGCACGTGATGTTTTCTATTTTGATATTAAGGAAATGTCGTGGAAATATTCAATGTTATGTTAAAAATTGATAGATAAAGATAACTACAAAGTAACTCAAATAATTTGGTTTCAATGCACCCGTGTTCTCTATTATAACATTATTTTATTTATATTAAAACTATTGAGAATTGTACCTTTACATTTTACAAGACTTTCGTTACAGTATGTTTTTTTAATTTCAAACAAAAATAAAATTGATTGTAATATTTAAAATGTTGTATACGCTCTACTAAAAACAATGTTCATTTATAATGAAGGGGTAGCCTCCTCTACGCCACCTAGATCTAATACATAGTTATATAACTATATAGTTCTAATGAAGGCATAAGCCGAAATAGCTATCAACCATATCGACTGTGGAAAGGAAAAATTACGTAACTCACACATGTTTTGATGATTTTGGGCCATATGCAAATTATGAAATATAAACAACCCGTAAATGAACGGAGACGTCTAAACTGGTGTTTAATTGACATAATCTAATATTTATTAAAGAAACTGTCTAGGAAAAACTTTTTTGTCAGTCTTTTTCCTTACAAGCTCAACTTTTTTCAACCTTAAAAGCTAAATTCAGATACTAATTCGGCATTTGCAGCTTGCATCCTTTTGATTGGACGTGTATCAAGTTTGATAAATTGTTATTATCAAAAAAACGGTTTTGAAAAAACTGTGAATATTTGTAGAACTTAAATACTTTGATATTGTTTCAACTTATTACAATGGAGTTCTACCAAATAAATCTCAATTTAAAAGTGTTTTTGAGCACATGGCAGCTTTGAAATCAGCAGCTCCACTCCTATACTCTATTAAATATAATCATAAAAACTTATCCGACAAACAAATTAATATAATTCTTAAAACCACTCACTACTCAAATATGTGGGCATTTCCAAGGGTTTATCCTTTTCGCCAGCAATGGCTTTAAACTTAGTGATACATTTATTTATATAAATACAAAACATTCATTTACTAAGCGTCAGTTCAGGTTCATTCGTACACTTGAACGCCTGAAGATGCCAAAAGGCGAAGCCCGGGTCGTAAATGACAAAAACCGTGTGAATGTACATAATTTGAACGATTCAAATTTAATATTGAAATTCCACCAAACACCTTCAGTCGAAATCTTAAATTATAATAGTGTTTTAATTTCTCATAATAAAACATCTAAGTTTTTACACCAAAGTAACACTATTAGTTGAGCGTGAAAGAATTATTAATGACAACGAATATGTTAATTAAGTAAAAATCAAAAGCTTCTTTAACGTGTTTTTTGTAATTATATTTAAAGAGGTATTAAACATTTTAACTTTAGTCAAATTAGTGACACTTACACATATTTTGTACCTTTATTTGTAAATGCTTATCAATTCCAATTGTTTGTTATAGTTGTTAATATGTTTTCTGCACTGTAACATTGTACTCTCTTATCAGTTGATATTTTTTGTCATAAGCGAAACTGGCCCTGACCTTATTAAAGAGAATTGGAATTAATACAAATTAGTACTTTAATTCAATGTTTTTCCTCCAAGTATTGACAGTAACATTCTAAAAGTTATGTTATTAGTACCGATTGAATAATCTAATGATATCTAAAAAGTAAACTAATCATCACAGCAGAGCTTAAGTTCAACCCTTTAAGGCACGATGGTGCTACTAACCTAACTCACTCGCGTTCAAAACTTTACGTGCAAAAAGCTAATCAATCAGGAGAGTGAGAAATTGAATTATTGCAATAAAGGAAACACGCGGAGAAAACAAAGTTACATTGGTTTTAAAATATGTTATTTTATAGATCCAATAAAATTAATGACGTAATAAATTTTCAAAAATATGATCATTTTACTTGTCTAGACTGCTGGCTTACAAAATGTTTTCTTTTTATGAAATCCAGTGTTTCTAAAATAGTTAATTGTTTTAGTAAAACCACAATATTCCTTTGTACTTCATTCCACTTTATTTAATATGTCAGGACCGGTTTCGCTCATTACGAGCATCGTCAACTAATAAGAAATATAATTTAACAATGCTATTTATACAAAAATGAACAGTTGTAAACAACAATTGGCATTGAAAAGAAATTACCAATTACATTTGATAACACTTATCAAATGATTACATACCTCACCAATGATGTACATTATTTTTTTTACTTAGCGGATGCATTACAAGTGGAAAAGTGATAAAATTAAACAAAAAACTGTTTATAATTAATCGATATATTTTGCATTTGAATTGATTTGTAAGCTACATAATATTTACAGTTGGAAATGTTGACGATCGGAGTTGTTTTTAATGTTAGTTTTAGAAAGGTATTTGTTAAATAAGTGCCTGATAAATCCTGAATTAAATTCTGAATCCTTGACTATTAGTAATGAAATTAAGCCTTTCTGAAGAATGAAAAAAACACATACACCCATTTCGTAAATACAACATTCAAGAATTAAAAATAAAAACTGTTAATTTACGGTTTCCTAAATAATAATACACAATAAAACGGCTCATTAGTTTTTTTTATCCATGACTGCTCCCAATGTGGAGCATATGGCCTCCTAACGGAGGTATCTCAATAGAACTGAGTCACTCAACCTCACTTTTTTAAAAATGAGTAGTAGGGAAAAAAGGATGAACAGGACTAGTGCTTGACTAATCACTATTGCTACACCCAGTAGTTAAAGGATCAGAAGGATAGGAGGAGAGGAAGTAATGTGAATTGACATCACAAACACCCAACCCAGTCTTCCATCGCAACTTTCAATTGAATAATTCTCTAATTCACTTTGATCTGACCGGGAATCGAACCCAGACCCGCGTGATCGGTAGAGCAAGCTCTAACCGACTGGGCCACAGCAGGCGACATTAGTTAAAATTTTATACAGTGGAACCCGGATCTACCGTTCTAGCATTGTTCGTTTTCCCGCATGGATCGTTTATTTTTCATAGTCCCGGCCAAACACCGGTAAGAACAATGTATAATAATTCCGCATTAACCGTTCCCCGATTTACCGTTTTCCTCGATCTATCATTTAAATATGTTGGTCCCGTCACGAATATTATCCCGATTGATCGTTTTCGTTGAATATTTTTTTTTCACTCAAATAGTTTTACATCACATTTAATTATGTACATAAATAAATAAGTTTTTTAAAAATTAAATATTATTTTGGTATTATTTGAAGATTTCCCGCATTATTCGTTCATTTATTACGGTCCCTTGAAAAACGTAGAATCGAAGTTCCACTGTATTTCAGTTATTAAAAGCGCGAGGAATTAGCAGCAGCCGTAATACCATATATAATATAGTTCATTTTTATGTAAACATGGTAAATAACAAAAACGAAAGTGTTATTCATTTTAAATAATATATATTTACATTTTGAGAACCGCTGAAAAAAGTAATAACGGTCACAAGTCTTGAGTTAGCACGCAATCCTTGCATTAGATCTCAAATCAATTTCAAACATAAAAAAATGTTCTGTGTGCCAAAAAAGTGTTATACCAAGACGAAATACTTGGGTCATTTACGAAAACGAATATGAGTGGTTTTTTTAATGCGTTTAATAAAACACACAATTTATCACAGTGACAGCTCTCGTTAACGACTGTGCTTTTTGTTTTTTTTTCTTTTACAGTTTCAGAACCCGTGATTTACTAATAGCATAAAAATATCCTCATAAAACTTATATTAAGCATTAGATGAAAAGTTAGTTGACCTGTCACTTATATGTATATCGACTGTGGAAATGAAAGAAGACGTAACCCACAGTTCAAAACAGGTTTTTTTCGATAATCACAATGTATCAAACCTGATACACGTTATATCAAAAGGATTCAAGCTGCAAATGCCGAATTAGTATCTAAATTTAGATTTAAATTTAAAAAAGATAAGCATATAAAAAAATTAAATCAAGAAAAAAAAGGTTTTTCCCAGACGATTCCTTTAATTAATATTAGATTATGTCAATTAAACACCAGTTTAGAAGTCTACGTGCACTTCAAGGTTGTGTACAATGCATAATTTGCATATGACCCAAAATCATCAAAACATGTTTTTTGCGCCTCTTGTAAAATTTTATGTGTGTAGGTTACGTCCTTTTTCCTTTCCTTAAAAAGTTTTTGGAATGAGCCAGCGAGCTAAAAAATAAAAAGTTCTCACTTTTCTTCATACTAGTGCAATCCGTAAATTCTCAGGTTTTGGAAATCAGCTAGCCAGCATTTTTTTTAAATTCCGCCAGCTAATTGTGAATCCCAAACCCCCGGGATCGCATAAAGAGTTCGGGATTAAATTCCGTATTCAGAACGTCAAACTTCCACCATATAATTATATCGTCAAAATATTCAGTAATTAATTACCTATACGTAAATTTTGAATGTCGTTTGAAAATATAGAATGTTCTGATGGATGTAGAAATTCACAATTATTATATGTATGTCATGCTTTGACAACAAATATATAATTGCTGTGTTTTCCACTGAATATTTTATAAGTATAGTCAATTTATCTCAATTATGGAGTTATATGAACCACATAGCAAAAAGTTGTTCTTACTTTTTAATTCAATATAAGTATTTAAGAGTGAGTATAGTGGTCTACAGCGATACCTGTGATTAATACAAATTATTTAGTGACTTATTTACAAACATTCGTGTAGTTGATAGATTCTAGCTTATTAAGGTTTTAAAAACATTACACTTGAACTAAGCATTCCTAACAGAACAAGTTATTAATAAAATAAATAATTTACTTCTAAGCCGACAGTATTTAAATGGAGGAATGTTATTAGTTAACAAAATAAAATGATAAATTACAAAAGGTTTATAATTCAATCGAGAATTTTTCGGTAAACAATAAAATGTTTTCCTTTTATATTGCCATCTTTGAATACATTTTCAAAGCTTTAGAGGTAAACTTTCCTATTGTTTTACACAACCCTTTGTTTTCAACGGCACCGCTAGGTAGCGTGGGAGGCAATGTTTTTCACGTATCAACAACAAGATTATATTTTATTAAGCTTTCAAACAAAACAGTGTAATTAATGTCTTAATAATAGGTTATGACTTATGAAATTTTTGACACAAGATTTTATAAAATATATATTTTACGTTCAGGAAAGGTTTTTTTATCAAGTATTTACGTTTAGGGTTAATAAAATAGCAAAAAATATTTTTCATGGATGTCATTTTTCCAACGTTTGGCTGAAATAAAATCATAGAATTATAGGCATATATCGAATACGGAGACCAAACAATTTTTAAGTGCTTTATAGTTGTAACCAAGGCTGTGGAGTTGGAGTCGGAGTTGGACTGTTTTAACTGGAGTCATACTCGAAATTGATTATTGATTTCGATTCCTTTAAAAAAATAGTGTATTCAAATAAAATTTCAAATCAAAGTGACAATATTTGGCATACAAAAAAGTTGTTTGAATTAGATGTTATTAAAATATGCAGAACTGGACAAATAATACATTTGCAATAAACCATCGATATATAAGAGGAATTTTAGGATGCTAGATTTGTTGTACTAGTTAATATGAAATATGTGTAAAACACGTCATTGAATTAAATTTCATAATATAGTTTTTCTGAGAAATAAGTCAAAAAATATAGAATGGTAAGTACTTTATGACATGTGACAAGTGGTCAACGGATTTAATTACGGAGGTCACAGGCTTGAATCCCAGTACGGACAGTTTTATTAATTGATTTATCAATTTCTGTTCGAAGGCATGAATGTATGTGATGTCTTAAATTCCTCTCTCCCACCCATACTGTCCTATGAACGGGGCGTATCGAAGGCGATTAGCTAACCACTAGTCCTGCCCTAGCCCTATTCTTCTATTCCTACTCTCTTTGAGAGAAAAAGAGGTTGAACAACTGAGTAACAAAAAGGTTCTCGTAGAAACACTTCTGTTGAGATTAACTCCATTAGGAGTCCATATTTTCCACATCGTGGGCGGACATGGTAAAAAAAGTACTCTATGAGTCGATATTTGTTTTAAATAAATAACTTACAAAGTAAACAAACTTTCATGAAAAATTGTTCTATTTATGACCTTTAAGGTGTAAAAACAGCCAAAGTTATTCATGGAAATTGTCGCAGAAAACTTTCAGCATGCCGCGGAAAGCTCGTAATGCGAAAGTTGCGCAAGTACAGGTATATTTACGAGCTTTTAAAGTAGTTCTTATCGACGCCATTAGACTTGTTCTACAACTAAAAGTAGGCTTTAGCGGTTAACAATACACTTACGTATTTGCGTGTGGACATTTAATAAACGGCAAAATAATTAATATTCTATCGTGCTGATACTAAACATCTCAAGCGATATAATTGAATACAAATTGATATCATTAACATCTTAGTCGTTACCATCATGATTCTGGTCACAATAATTAAGATTGAATACGATTGACGCCGAAAGACCGTTCCAGCAAAGGGGGTTTGATTGTATTTTATTAGTGATTAGTCACTAATAAAAAAAATCCGGTTCCCGGCAAGCGTTGCAATGCCACTCTAAAAAAGAATTTAATTGTGTCTATTGAAGTGCATGTTTTCTTTTTATGTCTGTTTGACGTTTGAGGTTTGCTGTCGATTGTCTAAGGAACTACACACGCGTCACATACTGTAAGTTAATTATATTTAAATGAACGCTTGCATTCTGCCGGTACTGCTTTACGGTTGCGAATCATGGCACCTGACGAAGACTCAGAAAAACCGTATACTGAGCTTCGAGAACAGATGCTTGCGTCGGATAATGGGGATGAGGTGGTTTGATTTTGTGAGGAATTCAGAGATAAGGGAGCGTACAAGACAGCGTCCTGTCACGTCAGTGGTTATGGAGAGACGTTGGAACTGGCTGGGTCACGTGCTGCGGATGCCTCCGGAAAGCCTCAATCCTGCCTGCCTTTTCTTTCGACCGGTGGGATTACGGCGTCCCGGACGTCCGTCGGGTACTATCCATAGGATGTACTCGGCGGAACTGAGGGATGCTGGCATGTCATGGGAGGAAGCAAAGCAATTGGCGGGAGACAGGGAAACATGGAGGTGCCGTGCGTGGCGGCCATATGCTCCACATAGCGAGCGAACATGGACAAAGAAGAAAAGAAGAAGAAGTTTAAACATAGTTCTGACTATAGCTTGAATTATTGATATTTATGAAATGACTAAAATGGAGTGTTAATTAACTATATTATAGTAATTAGTAAACAGTGTTTTTCGTGTTAGCTTTTTGACAAAATAAAATTTAGTATTAGGTCAAAATGTAAACTAGAAAATGGTATCGTTCCTACTGTTTAAAAGTGTGGCGGCACGTGGCAAAAATATATTAACTATAAATCATTGAATGAAAAAACAGGAATAAATATATAAAACACTTCTTTGTTCAGAAGTAACGAAGATTGTATGATTGATTGCCGATATTTTAAAATATGATTGATAATCATATTTTGTTACGACATTGACAGACTGAAATGTTCTTTATTAAAAAATCGAGCTTGTAAAAAAATAAGTATTTTATACTGAAATAAAAATTAAGGAACCTTCATTTTTACGAAATTTTGCATTTAAAATTGTTCGTTCTATTTAGACAATATTTTAATATAGTTAATATAGTTTCGTTGACAAGAAATTATTACTGTTTACTTAGCTTTCTATTTCGTTGCGGGTCACTGTTTTTAATGACGTGATTGAAACTACCATACATTGGTTTGCTAACAATTGTGGAATTCTTTTTCAAAACTGTCATAAATATATCACCAAATTTTTTCAATAAAGCCTTGAATTTTGGAAAAAATTCCGCTGAAGCAAAGTTTTATTTACCATGTCCGCTCCCAATATGGAGCAATTGTACTCCTAATGGAGTTTATCTCAACAGAAGTGTTTCTACGACAACTGCTTGTTACTCAGTTGCTCAACCTCTCTTTTTCCAAAGAGAGTATGAATAGAAGGAAAGGGCTAGGACAGGACTAGTGGTTAGCTAATCGCTCTCGATACACCCCGTTCATAGGACAGTATGGGTGGGAGAGAGGAATTTAAGACATCACATACATCCATGCGTTTGAACAGAAATTCATAAATCAAGTTATAAATCTGCCCGTACTGGAATTCGAGCCCGTGTAGCGGTAGCTTACGATGTTGACCACTCGACCACGCAGGTGGCGTTTTTTTTTTAATTGTTTACATTTATTAATTAAATGTTTTAGGGAAAAGAAATTGATAAAAAAATAAGCTTTATCAATGTTTAGAGGAAGCTGTGTAGCCAAAGATGGTTTTATCTATAATAGTATATCAACTTTAGATATTACATACATTGTCAACTATAGGTAACAGTACACACAGTAAAATGAAATATTATAACCACAAAAGAATGTTTAAAAAACATTATGAATAGAATTTTTAAAAATCGCCTCACAGCATCAAAAATTTACAGTTTCAATATTATTTTAAGTACTGATTCAGCGAGGTTGTATGACGTTATTAACCTAAATATGCCAACTTCGGTGTTTTATAAATATTATAATATTTTTTGCCGAAATGAATAATTACAATTCACGCTATTTATTTGCAATTTGTGTTTTTAGCTACGGCCCTGCTCCAATAGTCCAATTTCAAATATTTTTTATAATAACTGATCATGTTAGGGCTTTCAAAATCGTTAAACCACTCAATCCCGGTAAATCGGTTTTTTCTAATGCCGGGATTTTAATGTGAAATATAAATATTCATTAATTGACATTGTAATTATAGATTTACCATTTTACCTTGACTGTGGCAGAACTCGGAACTAAAATTGTCGCCCTAGGACATGTTGAATATGGCAACGTGAATGATGCGATGGTGGCGCCTTCGCGGGCAGTCAAGTTACGCTGGTATATCTATAGATACATGCAGTGACTATCAGGCGTTATGGCAGATCATGAATTAATTTTCCGAATGTCAGTTCGTTTATAAATTACTAAAAACAATTTTGAGTATTTTTGACGCATTCCTTATTGTCAAATTTTATCACGAAGCTATATAACATGGTCATATAACTTATGTTGGGATCGGTGGCTCAGTGGTTAACGCCATTAGCTTAGGTCGGGGAACTCACAGGTTTAAATTCCTAGTTTTTTCAATTGACTTATGGATCTCTGAAAGTTAATGTTGGCATTGGAAATAATTTACAAATTGTGAATAAGTGACTCAAAACTAACACAAAATAAAATGTTTAACACCTTTAACATGTAATTGCAAAGATCACAAAAGAGTAATAAAGCTAAAATGGTGACTAATAGTAGTTTCAAAGTGGAAATAAGTACAAAGGAACATTGTGTTTTTCTTAAAATAATCACTTGATAATTAATTATCTTTTGAATTCAACAACAAAAAATAAGTGAAGTAAGCCAGAAGATTCAAGAATTATTTTTAAAAAATGGGTACACACCAATCCCGGTACGCACTTATATGTTTATTTTGAGTCCCTGCCACGTATGTGTATTTAGGCGACCAAAAAATGTAAATATTATAAATTCTGCAGTGTGTGGGTAGCGAATGGTGAAAATGCGGAAAAACTCTCAATCACGCAACATATATTACGGCTACACATTCCAGCACATGAAATTAGGGATGGGATTACCCGAAAATATGTATTCGGTAATTTGGTATGTTAATGGTTATCGACATTACCTGTACAGTAGGTATCTACTCATTTATATTCTATTGACAAACCATTTTAGTTTGAGTCCGTGATGAAGCGGTCAAGGTTGGTGGTTTCCGTGAAGGATCTCACGGGCTCGAGTCCCAGTATTAACAGCATTTTTTAAAAATCGATTTCAGTTCCAAGGCATGAGTGTTTGTGATGTTTAAAAATTCCCTTCCACCTTTCCGATAATTCACTAGTTCTAGCCTTATATTTCTTATATCTCTACGACTCTCTTTGGAAAAGAGAGATTGAACGACTGAGTAACAAACAGTTCTCGTAGAAAAAGTTCTGTTGAGATATCTCTATTAGGAAGCCATATGCTCCACATTGGAGGCGAACATGGATAAAAAATCTTTTTAGCAAAGTAGATTAACCGAATGTTACTTTAAAAAATCCATACTTTATAAGTAGTAACTTGTTGAATTTAAAAAAATAAATAAACTATGTATATATTTATTGCGAGTTATTTCAACCAATTTATTTCAAAAAGAATAGTGATAAAATAATAAGGTTAGGACTGAACAAGTAATAAGATAATTAGATTGGATAGGTAGGGAAGAATTTTAGGAACCATACTGCATACCTCATAGTAGATAGAGTATTGCAATGCATGAGCGAATGGAAGGGTTCAAATATCTATATACTAAATAATAAAAAAATGCGTGGACTCGCTTGATGTTTGCACGAGGGCCTCAACTTTCTAGCTACGTCACTGGCATCATACAAATCCTTCGAATATACATCTATAATTTGATTGAAACATCTGTAACTGAAACTCTATGTACTTTGAATCATCGTGACCAATACAGACCAAAAAGAAGATTGATATTGGAAATACTCGTTACTCGAATATAATAATTGACGAGTCATTGGCATCTCTATAAGAGACCCTAGCGGTAAACATTATAATATTATAACATGATGTTGGCGTGCCTGATGGATTTAACGATTCCGATCGAAAATAATAATCATGGAAATGTTAAAACGTTTGCACATTTTTGCCGCATTATCGCTTGCGGAAGTCGATTTTTCCGCGGAATATTATATTTCAGTTAACTCCCTAGGGAATGCAGAGTTTATTGTTAATGCAGGATCGATAACACCCAGCCTCGATTTGAATAGTTTCAGATGAGGCCACGACCGCCACCGTTTGAATTAAGGATGTGTTTTGAGAAAAGGACTTTAATTTCCCTGGAATCTAACGTTATTAATTGTATTAACTTTTCCGGTTCTAAGCTTAAGAAATGCGACCCCAATACCCACATTTTCTTAAATATCTATTTTAATACGGGTGATACAATGTTTATATTTAAGGTATTCTTATATCATAGCTTTTTGGACCTTTTGTAGTGTATATAAATACGCGATAACGCGATAACGAGATAAGCACCCGCTTATCAGCGATCGTTCGTAAGATAGCTGGGCTAAACGCGTCAGTTGCAAATTCATATTTGTGCTGGTATGACGTCTTTTTTACGCGCAACTTAAAATAAGATTATTTATTATTGAACCACGGATTTTTATTTAAAAAATGTATGAGGAATGATGCAGAGAGATATTTTAAAGCCCTTGACAATATTTTTTGTGAAACTCATGAGAATAAGGCCAATAATGAGAAAACCACTGTGGTCCCTAAACGACCCCCATCGGCAGAGAAGTATTTTTCCAGTCTCCGAGCCGCGAGAGTTAAGAAAAACAAAATATTCTTTTGTACTTATTTCCACTGTTATTTACCAAGATCAGGACGGTGAGCATTATCAACAAATATAATTTAACAATATTATTTATACGAAACAAAATTTAAATACGAAGGTGTAATAAACAATTGTGCATTGAAAAGAATTTACAAATTACAGTAGAAATTATGAATAAGTGACTCTAAACTAACAACAATTAAAATGTGCGAAAAATCGCTGCTCATTTCTCTAATGAAAAAGCCGACGCAGCGATTTATCGCCGCTGATTTTATCTCCAATTCAATGTACTGTATTTGTATATTTATATTAATATGAAAATACCAACAAAAAATAAGATCACTCGACTTATTTCGAATTTTGAAATTTGAAATATTTTTTTTAATTGATATTTATAATCTTTGTTATGTTTTTAGGGTAGAACGGGAATGGTTCGGCGATTTGGCGATGAAAATAAACATAATAGCTGTCATTTTATATTAGATACGATTGCATTTTCTTGCCAAAAATGCAATTTATGTAAAAAATGTATATTTTATCTTTATATATATTTTTTATATTTTTTTCTTCGATTCCGCTAAATATATAGTATTGTTTATGTATTGTATTTTATTTCATTGACTTAATTTGAAAAATGTAGGAAATATATATTTTTTTCGAAACCCCTAAAATTTTCAAAAATCATACCCGTCTTTTTCAAAAAAATATATAAAATTCGGTCCGTAACCAAAAGGTTAACACCTCTAACATGTAAAAACAAAGATGATGGAGTTAAAGTGGTGGCTAATCGTAATTTCAAACATAATTATAATTTTAGACAATTTTAACTTGGTCCTGATCTTGGCAAATAAAAGTGGAAATACGTACAAAGGAACATTGTGTTTTTTTTTTAAATATAATGCCTTTCCACCAAGTATTGACAGTGAACACCCTAAAAGTTATTACTTGTATTATATAATGCAAAACTAGTGTTCAATTTTTAATGAATTCTTTCTAGCAACTTTTAAAGCATGATAACAAGAGTAAAGTATAATATTATATCGTCAACATACAGGCAGAATTTTGTAAGTAACAAATTGACAGTTCTAAGTAAACAGCAAATGATTTTTTTTAATGCAAGATATGAATAAATGACACTAAACAGACGATATTAATAATGTTAGGACATCTCAATGTTATTATAGTGGGCTTAAAGTCATTTATTTGAAAGGATTTTTTTTCATTTAACGCGGTAGAAATTTGCGAAAAAGTATTTTATTTTTCTTTGAAAACTTTTTTTTTTTGGAAACCATTGGCTATTTGTCGCCTTCTAAGGTTCCTTTTGAATGTTATGTGACGGGTACCGTGACACTCATAAGTTAATGTCTTGATACAAAACAATAACAGGTCCATAGACTTACTCTGTGACCAGAACCAAGGATATAATGCTTGATATATTGTCATATATAAAACAAGATAAGTTGACTTATAGAACAGTTAGTTACAGGGGGATTATAGAACAGTTAGTTACACAATACGTGGAGTAATCAAAGTTATTTTAAATTTTATATTAAAATGAACTTTCACAAGGTTACCGCCGAAACCATCGAAAGTATTGACTTACAATCAGTTCTCGTAAAAAAAACTTGTGCTGAGAAGCCTCTATTGGAAAGTCATATAATTGAAAACGGACATGGATTAGAAACAAATCATTGGTGTGTGAAATTGTGTTACAGCAACTTTATTTTCCAAAAAAAGCACTGCTAATTTATATTATCTAGAAATTATTTCCTTATTTCGATTACCAATTGTTTGTTACGCTTATTTTATTGATAAATCAGTAAAATTATACATTTTTAACAGAAAAACCGGTTCTTATCATAATATGTATTTTTTTAAGTAGTAAAAAAGAGAGAGAGGGTACTTAAAAGTTTTTTTAACCATATCCACTCCCAATATGAACCATACGGAGTCGTAACGGAGTTTATAACAATAAAGTCGTTTTTACGAGAACTGCTTGTTAATCACTTGGTCAACCTGTATTTTTTTAAAGAGAGTAGGGACATATAACAGCATATTTTTTTAGGGAATGATAGGTGAGAGGGGGAAATTCAAGACACATACATATACGCATTCGGACAGAAATTCATAAATGAATTGAAAAATCAATCTATAGAATTTGTCTGTACTGGGATTTGAACTCGTGACATTCGTTTTCTAAGCCAACGACGTTGAACACTGGACCACGCAGTCGGCATAATAATTATTAATTATCATATACACGTACAAAGCGAGCTTAAAGCTCCAATGCTGTAAATGATTGTAATGTCCCGCGTGTTTTATTTTTTCTATTGACGTCAATGTTTGCAATTCGGAATTAACCTTAAGAACGACAGTTTCAAAAAAAAAACATGATAAAGATTAATGAGTAAAATTCTATTTCGGTTTGTCTTGTGCTATTTATAATGACAGTATTTATGAATATGTATATGAAAGCGAGGACGTTTTTATTAAACGACTACGCCACATGTTTTTAACACTTCCATGCCCATGATGCAATCGTTAATAGTTGAGCCATTAAGAAATTCAATAGTTCTCTTAATATTGTCAATAAGTATTTATTATTTTAAGTATTCTAGCATATATACATTTTTAACATTATTTTTTAGCTGCTAACATATGTAGGTTTAAATACTGTCAATAAACAGTGAAACTTATTTTTTTTAGTATGAAGGAGATGAACAAATGCTTTAAAACTTTTTCACACATATTTTATTACTTATCAACTACACAAAAATGAAAATTAAAAAAAAAAAAAATCATTAAGATAAGAAAAATGGCGCTGAAGTCTCCCTCTCCAAAAAATGGACCTGACTGGTGGGGGATGGTTTATCTCTCCCTCTAATTTGAAATAATAAAAAAAATACGGATTCTTAATTATTATAAATATAGTTACAGCCGGAACCAAAATAATAATAAAAAAATCATTTTTGACAAAATGGCGCGTTGCCAAAGTTAAAACGTTTTTAACAACGTTTTTTTTTTAAAAAATATTTCTTTTAATTCCAGTGGTAGCCAGTACTTTACAAAATAACGTACTAAAATTTCAGACAAATCGATCGAGTAGTTTTTAGTTTACCAGACGAAAAAAAGTAGTTTTGAGATAAACGAGTTTAAAGTTTCACGCGGCCCTACTACAGAGTTTGGCGCTGACCTTGTGGGATGTAAAACCGGAAATACTTGGAATATAGTCGCCAAACTTTAAGAGTATATTTTTAAGATACTATACTTTCAAAATATTAAAAGAAAACCGATCCTTTGAAAATTCTAGACCACCGGGTCCCCTTATTAAATTAATTTTTGTATAAATAGCATTCTTAAATTATATTTCTTATCAGTTATAAGTAGAATGGAATATTGTGTTTTTATTAATATTATTTTAATATAAAAATAAGTCAATATTATGAAAAAATGTATTTTTTTTATGGAATGATGGAAAAAATGATTATCTATAATTCTGTGTGATAATTATAAACTAGTTTTGAAACATGTAATTTCCAGTCGTGATATTTTAGTTTCGAAAAACATAAAAAACAAAGTCATATTATTACTGCTGGCCATGATATATCTCATAAAAAATTAACACGTATCATTTAATGTTTTTCATGTGACACGACACACAAAACAATGCGAAATACAGGAAATGCAATGATATTGAAAAGAGGATTGCATGTCTCTAGGTCGAGCATTATGACCTTCGACGTGAGTGGTTTAATTTTACTAGGAATATGAAAACATTTAAAAAAACTTTTAACACTATAATAAAATAATTTAAAAAAATATTGATCAATTTGTTTTTTTATTAAATATCAAACAGTCACGACATTGTTAAATATACAATATTATTATCGAAATGTTTAATTACTATTTTCAGTTGATTCGACAGTAGTTTCATGGAATAAGCTTTGTTATTTTTCTGATACAAATTGTGTCAGGTGTTTAGTTCAGAATATTTACAATTCACAATAAATTATATTTATTTTCAACCCCAATGTTGTAAATATATAAATGACATTACGAACACACAACGTGAGATAATCCAATTTGATTGCTTGTAAAGAACATAAAAATAGATGAAAATCATAATAACGTTGCCAAAATTGGGCAAATTTAGGTAAGGTTAGGTTTATATCAAATTAAATTTGAAATACTATGGCGCAGCGGTTAGCGTTGTGGGCTACCGTGCCGGAACTCACGGGTTCGAGTCCCAGTACGAACAGCATTTTTTCGGTTGATATATCGATTTCTGTTCGAAGGCATGGATGTTTGTGATGTCTAAAAACTCCCTCACACACTGTAATCCTCCAATAACTGAGCAGAGTGAGAGCGATTAGTTAACCACTAGTCCTGTTCTAGTCTTATCCTTCTATTCCTACTACTCTCTTTAAAAAAAAGTGGTTGAGTGACTGAGTAACAAGCAGTTCTCGTAGAAAAAAATACGTAGAGATAAAACCATTACGAGGACATATGCTCCACATTAAGAGCGGACATGTTTTTTAAAAAATGGTTATTTCTCTGGTTGTGTTGTAAATTAAGATACATTTATGGTTGGAGAATCATCACCAAATTAACTATTAAAAAAGCGGTATAATAAAGAATGACTTCATCAACTAAAATATTGTTGAAAATATGTTTTAGAGAAATAACTTGAGTTTAATGAATACATGAATATATGCAAATAAGTTAATTTATAATTTTCATTATTGATACATGTCAATGTATACGGTTTCAATCATTCTTAAATGTATGTGATATTGAATAGTTAACATAGTTTTTAAAATTATATCAAGGTCTTATGAAGTAGAACAGTTAGCTGTGCTACTTGTGAAAAGAAAGAAGGTTTTACGGAATAATTGAAATGCAAGGATAAATACAAGTTTCATTTATGTAAGAAAAGATAAAGAACAGAGTCACAAAGACATTTTGCAAGTATAATGCAGGAATTTAAAATACAGTTTACGGGAAACTATTTTCAGCCATTGTGAAACCAAACGTAAAACAAATACGGCTGTATAATGTTTGCAGAAACGAGGTTTTAATATATCATATGTTTAAACATACTGGTATCTAATATATAAAAATGAATGTTTGTTTGTTCGTACTTTAAGCGTTGCCACACCGCTCATCCGATTGTAATAAAAAATTGACAAACTTTTTAGGAATAGTCAAATTAACTTACAGTAGGTCTTATATATAAAAATCAATAATAAATTTGAATCGTTCAACTTATGTACATTCACACAAATTTTGTTACTAACGACCCGCGTTTCGCCTTTCGGCATCTTCGGGTGTTCAAGTACACGGAAGAACTCGAATTCCACCAAGCACCTTCAGTTGAAATTTTAAATTATAAAAATCAATGTTTGTATGTTTGCCATACAGTTAATTTTGACAACGTATGCTTGCACTTGCGCGAAGTTATCGAAAACATAACATACAGTAGGAAGCAATTGTGTCGTACCATAGACAATCGGCAGCAAACGTCAAACAGACAGAAAAAGAAAATATTTACTTCAATAAACACAATTAAACCACAAACACTTTCTTTCTCTGAGTGGCATTGCAACGCTTGCCGGGAACCGGCTAGTGATAAATATAAATAAAACATATTTAAAACAATTGACTGTCGATTTGGATTGCTATACCAGACAAATTATCGATAAGTAAATTTGTTTGATATTTGATATTTAATTGAGATATAAAAACATACATATATCGTTATATTAGCATATATGTCTGATTTTTGAATGTTTGAATGCTTGAATCAGTAAATAGTGATCTGATCTTCATATAAATAAGTTCGGTGGCAGAAAATTGCCATTATTGAACTTTTTTTTTTTTTTTAAACCATGTCCGCTCCCAATGTGGAGCATATGTACTCCTAATGGAGTTTATCTCAACATAAGTGTTTCTACGAGAACTGCTTGTTACTCAGTTGCTCAACCTCTCTTTTTCCAAAGAGAGTAGGGATAGAAGGATAGGGCTAAGACAGGACTAGTGGTTAGCTAATCGCTCTCAATACGCCCATTCATATGATAGGATGGGTGGGAAACATAATGAAAATAAAATTAATGACGTATTGTTATATATAGAATTATAATACCGTAATTATTTATTAAAAACGGTATTTTGGTTTTTATAGTACCCGTATTACGCTTCAAACTATTTATTTAAAAAAAAATTGTCATTACAGCTAGGGCTTCCAATTAACCGGACATTTAAACTAACCGGTTTTCGGTTTTTTTCAAATAAATAAACCGGGTAACCGGTTTAAACCGGATTTATTTTCAAAAAACTAATTTTAGTACCACACTAACCAATTTTTCAAAAAAAAGTATTTTGATTAGTTAAAAAACAATCAATAAGTGTATAAAATTAGAAAGTAGATAAAAAATATCGCCGTTTTCGTTTGAGAAGGTCACGGGTTCGAATCCCGGCACAGAAAATTTTATATATATATTTTTTAAATATATTAATCGATTTATGATTTTCTGTTTGAGGCCAGGATGTTTGTGATGTTTTGAATTCCCCTCTCCGACCCGTTCTATCCTGAGCACGAAGCGTAACGAGAGCGATTAGCTAGTCACTTGTCCTGCTTTAGTCTTACCCTTCGATTTTTACTATCTTTGGAAAAAAGAGATGTTGAGCAGCTGAGTAGCAAAAAGTTATCGTAAAAACACTTGAGATAAACTCCACCAGGAGACTATATGCTCCACATTGGGAGTAGGCATGGTTAAAAAATATATTTTTATTTAAAGAAAATATTTATTTAAAAAAAAATTGTCGTTTAAGTGTCATCAAATAATGATTTTTCTGGTGTTTGGCTTTTTAAAAATAATAAAACACTCCTTTATACTAATTTCACATTTATCATTTTAGAAATCAGTTGAGAATACTCGTCATGAGTGAAATATAACTAAAATAAAAAATATTTTTTATGGAATAACTATGTAGTATATATTGTTTATTAAATTATACAGGCTTAGAATTTAATGAACTTTCGGTTAGATCATTTTTACTTATATGTATGTAGTGTAGCTTCCCATAGAACTTAGTTTGGCTGCAGTATTTTATTTTTGAACTAAAATAAAATATAATATGCGCAGATATTTGTGATAGCATATTTTAAATATATTAAATATGTATTTTGTGATAATTTCAACAAAATCGAAAATCAAGTTCACTTTGTACCTGTGAAAACCATCCAATCCACAAGCGTAATTATTTTATAACCCTATAATATATATATCCTATTATAAATATTAGTAATTTTGTCAATAACTACTAATTTTCACTATGCGCAAACATGCGTTCGTGTCCTTACGATTGTATGCCTAACATTGTCACATTTTTAAATAATTATTTAAAAGAAATGTAACGCATATTCAGTTAGTGTTCAATTGTATAACACTTCGAATACCTTTTTGCTTGTCTTTATTATTATTTTTGTTTGCCACATGTGCATATTGGAAAGACACCGACCCCTTAAAGTAGCCGATGATTTATGACACCGATTGCTTGAAAATAAAAAAAACGTTTTAAAATTAAATTGTTTTATAACTTGAAGGATATAATAAAACATGGGATTGGTCACTTAACCTTTTTATGTATGTATCCTGCAAAAAAAGTGAATACAAAGTGCCATATTTTTAAGTTCAGGTACCTACTACTTTCTTGGAATAATATCAATCGTATATATTATACAATATTTAAGTTCCATATCTTATATTATATTGTTAATAATTATAAATAATCCGACTAATAAAGATCAAATGAATACGTGAAAAAAATGTAGATTATATATTTTTTTTACTAATATTTAAATTGCTTTGATGTACAAGATTTCGATTCGGATATTTTTTTCATTTAAAAGATATGATGATGAACGTATTTTTGGTTCAATAGAGTTCACTTGGTTTATTATCATTGATATTTTGAGAATCCCTTCGTATTACAGATATTTGATTGAAAGCAGTATAGTTGTCCATGATTTCGACTACAGACTTGTTATTAATATGTCACAGAAATTAGACAATTGAACAGTAAAATACTTTAACTTTATTATATACAACTTTATACTATTATTATATACAACATTTTTAAATATTTGCACTCTATATATGAATAGTTAAATAAAAACTCGTGGTGTTCAAAGCAGAAAAAGATTTTTTAATTAAACCGGTTAACCGCCCAAAATAAACCGGTTTTCGGTTTATTTAAAAACACCCGAAAAACCGGTTAACCGGTTTCGGTTTAAACCGGTTTGGAAGCCCTAATTACAGCTAATACCAATGCGCGAACTATTTTAAAGATGAAAGATAATACGAGAAAAACTCGTTTAAAATTTATTGTGTCACACGAGATCAACTCAAGGTAAATTGACATCACTAACACCCATGTCTTAAGTTTTGAATTTAAATTTGACATTGACCTTACCGGGAATCGACCCCAGACCCACCTGATCGGTAGAGCAAGTTCTAACCAACTGTTATCGACAATTGCAATGAGTATTAATTACATGAGCAATATTGAAAGAATCTTAATTTTAAGAAAAATGGATAATAAACGTTAAAAACAGTGCTTCATACAAAAAATAATTCCCCGCAGATATCATAATTTTAATTATCAAAACGATATTGATATTGATAAATATTTAGCGACTCACCAAAGAAGTCTTACGACCCCCATAACTACCCGCTGAAATAATAATTTAAGTAATCGAAAGCTTAACTTGATATTAATAATTATTTGTATACTATTGATAGATAAATATATTTTTTAATTTTACTGAAATATTTAGCGACTCGCCATGATTATTTCGTTTAAGAAGCACTGCTAAAGAAGACTGGGCATGTTCAGAAGATTTCTTTTATATCACTTAACAATTAAAAACAGTATGTCAGCCATTAATAAAAATATCGATGTTGCGGTAAATTTAATTAGCTGCATCTGTTTTCGAGTATAGTTGAGTATTTCCTGAAAAGGATATGGACCGGACAAAGGAAAAGGATCAGAAACAGGAGGTTAATGTTTTATGGTCGTGTAATATGTCTACAAAAGACCCAACCATTTCTTCTATTTGTCAACCGTATGCTACTACGACATAGGGCAACCAAATGCATTACCCGGTTCTCGGGTATTTTTTAAAAACTAACCGGGTATCCGGTTCGGCTGCTGGTAGTTTTTGTAAAAACTGTCATAATACAGTGGAACCCTCAATTACAATACCTCCAATTACGCCATGGCTTGAAATATTCACCCTAAATCCCCCAATTGAACGGTCGCATTCCAGTTTTGTTGCTACGAGACGGTCGTCTGTGCGGTGCATACAGTCGAATGTTGGCTGGCGTCTGTGTATTCAACACGTGCCAGACTATATATAGTGTCTATTAAATCATTTCTTAATCTATGTATATAAAAAAATATTTTTTTAGAAATAAATAAAAGTATTAACATTAAAAAAATATTGATAAATAATATTTTGAATTGAACAGGTGGTTCGTCACTGTTAAATATATTTTCTAACGGTTTAACCCGTCCTAATTGATGCAACTCATTAGTTAATCATTTCTTAATGTAAATGTCATTTGCATTACCATTATCATTATCGTTTGTTTGTTTTTCTATCACCACTCCTTGCCTCCCATTTTTATTTGATTTTTATAATATATAAGAATAGTAAAATTAAAATCATTTGTACTTAAGCAAGCATTTGCAAAAGTAGTTGTCTGAGGATGCCTCTGAAAGAGGTGAAACACGTGTCACATTTTGTAACACAATACGTGGAATAATCTATGTTATTTTATTTTATATTAGTAGACAGCTTAATACACGTTCTATCAAAATGATGTAAGTTGCAAAATGATTTACTATCTTAATTTAGCTTTTGAGTTTAAAAAAAAAGAAGAGCATATGAAAATTACAACCGAGAAAAAGACAAATTTCTCTACACAATTTATTGAATTAATATTATCTTCGTAGACTTTTGTCCGTTTTTTGTGACTGTGTTTTATGTGCACCCTTTTGCATTCCCGAATTTCATATTGAAGTTAAAATAATCGGGTAAACGTTAAAAATACTCGATACCGGTTCTATTATGTTTGCAAGCCCTAAACATAATATATAATGCGCTCTACACACAAGTCTTGTGCGGTTAGAAATAGGTATATCAAATAAACCACATATATTCCGAGAGTTTATTGTGTTCTATTTAAATAATATTCTTGTTTATTTCTCATATATTTGCCAGAGTTAGGAAATCTAAATAAGAGGATTACCTTTTTTGCTGTACAAAATTACGTAATATGGAATTGGTAACTTTTTCCCCTGTGTTCCTCTGAAAGTATAACAAGGTGTAGCCTGTGCTACGCTTCTCTGAGAACCATCTATAGCAGGCAGCTTTTCGAACGGAGGGCCCAATTTAGGAATTCAAAATGAGCGGCGGGCCGCAAGTAAAATACCATTTTTATATGTACACTATTTATCATGAAAAAAAAACAATCTAATGAGAAGAATGGAACTGTTTTACGTCTATTAACATTTTTTTTAAATTCAGGTGTTAATTTTGTAGCTGAAATTCTTAAAACTTGTTATAAATGTTCATCAGTGATGTTTGATCGTAAAGAATTTTTACTGAGGTTCATGATTGAAAATGTTTGTTCACATATATAGGTTAATCCAAAAATAACGATTATCTATATATTTAAAGTCGATAATGTAATCTGTCTTTCTGTCTGTCTGTCGGTCTGTCGGTCCCCGATTTCGCCTTTTCGATGACGTCAAGAAAGACGGTTTAAAAAGGCGTTAAAAGATAAAAACATTAAACTTTTTCAAAAATATAATATTGCTCGTGAACCGCAGAAAAATACGCGGCGAGCCCATGAGCCTCAGTTTGCCCGTGCCTGATCTATAGGCTAACTTAATGCTACTTAATAAGCTATAAGACAGACATTGATTTTAATTTGTTCATTATTTATAAACCGGGACCGGGGGACCGTCTTTCTTGACGTCATCGAAAAGGACGTACAGACGGAAAGACGGACATTATCGACTATTAATATATAGATAATTGAGGTGTATGACAATTCCACATATAAATAACTGTGTATGTAGATTTTCTTGTATTTATTTTAAAATGTATTTGGCTATTTTATCGAGGTAGAATGTTTAAGAATTGTAAGATTAAATGACACAACTTTTATGTTGATAAATCGAAAAATAGTAATATTTCTTCTTTTCTGTATGGACATTAAACATTTTTATTTGGCCACATCTTTCTCTTATATTCCACCCCAACAAAAGAATCTAAGCAAAGAACGTAAAATATAACGACTCTATTTCAGGCAAGCGTTTCAATTTTCCCCCATGAAGCCTATTCACAGGTACCTACATCTTTACGCTTAAGCCTCCAGGTCGATAGATCATTTTTTGCAGCAAACCTTTGTGCTTTTGGTCCGAGTAAGAAAAGTATCAGGTGTTTTACCTTCGAAATATACTACCCAAACGAAAATTAGTTTTCCTTTTAGCGATCTACACACTGCAGGATATATCCCGTGGTTTCATGTCTGGTTTTTATCAAATTATTATATTTCTTTGTACCTTTTATATCATCGTATAAAATACGTGTTAAATTGTTTTTTTTTATATACGTGTAAAAGCTCTACTTAGATTCAGTGAAGAATGATGAATTTTAACGATAAATTTAAAGGAAAAGCTTGAGTTCAAATATCACTTCTATTTGTTTTAAACATATTTTTTACCATGTCCGCTCCCTATATAGGACCATATGGACTACTTATGAAGTTTATCTCAACAGAAGTGTTCCTACGAAAACTGTTTGTTACTTACTCAGTTGCTCAACCTCTCTTTTTCCAATGAGAGTAGGAATAGAAGGATACGGCTAGGGCAAGACTAGTGGTTAGCTAGTCGCTGTCAATACGCCCCGTTCATAGGATAGGGTAGGAGGGGGGAATTGAAGACATCAGATACATCCATGCCTTCGAACAGAAATTCATAAATCGATTGAAAAATCAATTTATAAAACTTACTGGGATTCAAGCCCGTGACTGAAGCCAATGACGTTGACCACTCGACCACACAGGCGGCTATTTAATGAAATAATATTTAAATATTTTTTGCAGTTATTTAACACTGTTTATCAAATATCAGGATTGGTTTTCCTCATCGCGAGCACTATCAATTAGGGCAGTGCTCCGCAACCGGTGTGCCGCGGCACACTGGTGTGCCGTGAGCCGGATACAGGTGTGCCGCGGTCAAATACATAATGAAAAAATATTTATTATAATATCACGAACCTTGGGTTGTGTCGTCAAATATCGAGCCGAATATAAAACCTTTGTGTTCATTGAAACAAGCGCAGGTATCCCATTAATAAGTTGTTATTTAATAATAATTATTAAGATTGCATAAAAGTAAATATATTATAATATTATGTGTGTATGCTTTTCAAATAAAAAATGAAAATTTATTGTAAAACTTGTGTATCAATTTAATACCTATATATTTTTGCTTTTGGTGTGCCGCGGAATTCCAGGAAAAAATTTGGTGTGCCGTAGATGAGTAAAGGTTGCGGAGCACTGAATTAGGGCACCTGATCCCGGGATCCCGTTTAATTCTTTGATCCCAAAATCCCGGGATTATAAAAATAAAATATGTAAGAGCTTAAAAAAAGTGTTGTCGCACTGCTAATTTTGGGAAATTCACAAATTTCTAGATGGCTCACTTTCCCTCTAGAGCAGTAGGTCTTAATTTTTTTAGTGACCCGCACCCCCTTGATTTTGAAAATATGTTTTTTCACTCCATTTAAAATTTATTTATGTATTTGTAAAAAAAATAATGGCTTAACGACCGCTGGACGCGTATTTAAGTCTTTGAAAACTAATGGTTGCTGGCCGGCGGACTCATATATGCGTATAGGCGAAGTATCTGGAAGCTAGAAAATAAAATTTGGTAAAGATATCTCAATTGGTTTACAAATTATAGTGAATTTAGTAAAATTACATTTTTTTGCGAATTTTTCGCAAAGTTGTCCAGCCGCCAGGTGAAATTCTATAAAAAAAACATGCAGTCGTTAAGCTGATGTCAAAATAGAAACTTCTCCCTTACCCCGGAAATGCTTTTTCGCACCTCAGGCTTAGAACCACTGCTATAGATGTTCCATTTATCCTTGCATAATAATTGCGTAAAATTTTGTCAAGAGAAGGCTTTGTGTGAAAAATACTTTATCGAAGATCCCGGAATTATCGTAACGTTGGTATAAAGCTCACTCCACTCAGCAACAGAGGCTTAGGGCTAGAGATATCCATCCTGACTTACCACTAAAAGCTTTGAGGATTTTTTTAGCCGTCGATGAAAATTCATAAGCTGATTGAAAAATCACTCAAAAAATATTAATTCTCGTATCTGAATTCTTTCGCACAACTGAGTCTTAATAATTACGGAAAATAATGCGTAAAAATACAAGGCTACTTAACAAAAGAGTTTTAAATAGTTACCAATAGTTTTAAATGTTATATTGCATTTTATGTTTCTTCAACAGTAAAGCAAAGTTTTTTTACAATAAAACGCTAAGCATTTAATTAAACTTGAAAATATGTGATTTGATGCTTTTACAACATGTAAATTACTCCTGCTTAAGTTTGTTATAAGCAAAAATTTATTATTGTCGTAGCACCGTAGAGGTACGATTATCGAACCAACAGCAGTGTCCTTGCGTAGTAGACCTCTGAAGCAGTGTGCTACGACATCGCGTAGCCGTAAACATTTATACGTCCGCATAGGTTTTCCATCAGCCTGAATAAATAACGTCGTATCTGTCTCGAAGCCTTTTTGTGCGGTATAAAATAAACCGTAGCGCTAGAAATCGAACGAGATACTACATTGTGAATTTATAAACGTATGCAGCAGATCCGCTACGATTTATGAATATCATTGCATAGTTTATTTCACACTATTTGCAATGGCAGTTTTGGAATTTCAAATCGAGCTGCAGCTATTGCTTATGCAAGGCTTTTGATGTAAATTTCTACCAGGTAAAGCAGTGTGTTAACAAGAATTTATAAAAATACTTTCACACGTTGTCAGACGTAAAAAAAATAAGGTATCAACCGATGATAGATCTTCAATATCAAATTTGTTTCGTTACTTACGGCCTGGATTTCACCGCTTGTTACTTCTGGTATTAAGAATTGCAAGGAACTTAAACAAATATGTAAAAATATGCGAAATTATAAATAATTTAAATATTTTACTAATTATGCACGATAAAAGATTTCAATACCGAACGAGTATACTAATACCGGTATTTCATATTAAATAACAGTATTCCAAATAGCGATACGGGTATAATAAAAAATATATGTATACATGGCTAATTGGAACCGCAGCACAAGGTAAGATAATAAAAATCAGGATTAAAAATATTTTATTAAAATCATAGTTTCTCAATCTTTTTGAGCCCCTTTCGAGTCTCAAATTTTTCTGTGTCCCCCATATCCCGTAAGAATAAGTTTAAATGACTTTATGCTAACTACAGAAGTATCTTAAAGTTCGTAAGTATTTTTAACTTTTGTATTGTGTATATAACCTTTATTGAGGATAACGGAAAAAGGTGAAGTGAAGTAACCCTTTTTATAACATTAATACAATCAATTTTTCTTTAAAGTACTTTATTTATGTTTAATTATTTAATAAACTTTCACATAAATTTAAAAGCTGACAAAAAAAATGATGACAGTTCGCACAAAAAAACAATTGAAAACGTAATTGTACTTAAAAGTCAAATGGAAAAGTTTCACCATTTTGCTATTTGGCTCACTTCATCTTTTTAAACCTCATATATTCCTAAAAACAAGTTCAATTTGGCGAATTAGTAAAGTTTATTCATACTGATTAATATGATAAGTAAGTATACATTTGATTATGTTCTTCTTTTTCTTCTTCTACTTTGGCCATGTTCTCTCTATGTGGATCATATGGCCACCACACGGCACCTCCATGTTTCCCTATCTCCTACCAATTGCTTTGCTTCCTCCCATGACATGCAAGCATCCCTCAGTTCCGCCGAGTACATCCTATGGATAGTACCCGACGGACGTCCGGGACGCCGGAATCTCACCGGTCGAAAGAAAAGGCAGGCAGGATTGAGGCTTTCCGGAGGCATCCGCAGCACGCGACCCAGCCAGTTCCAACGTCTCTCCATAACCACTGACGTGACAGGACGCTGTCTTGCACGCTCCCTTATCTCTGAATTCCACACAAAATCAAACCACCTCACCCCCATTATCCGACGCAAGCAACTGTTCTCGAAGCTCAGTATACGGTTTTCGTCAGGTGCCATGATTCGCAACCGTAAAGCAGTACCGGCAGAATGCAAGCGTTTAAAAAGTTTAAAAGTTAAGTGCTTTGCACTTATAGATAGTAACATTTTTGATTTTATTCACCGTACTCAAACCTTAGCCCATGTATCATGTATTCGAATAAGCATACCCAAAATTCATCATTAATTCTTTTTTTTTACATATTCTACATCAAAACTTTGTGTTGGTTTTCAGGCAGAACCATTAGCGAGAATTCTCAGCAGTAAATGGTGCAGTACTCGTGAGCAAAATTTCCCCCCGAGACGTTAAAACATTCGACCCAAAAATATTAAACCAAATTATGCAGCGTAAGTGCTTACCTTTTCACTTCTTACCGCATCATGTTGGCTATAACTCGGATCAAATATTTATTTATGACTGTATTTTTACATTTTACATACATTCAATATTGGTTACTTGCTTATGATGTCGAAAATAAAATAAAAAAACAACCAAACCACGTTTAAAACAAACATTACATACACAAGGCGGCGAAATCGCCTGCTGTAACCCAGTTGGTTAGAGCTTGCTCTATCGATCACGCAGGTCTGGGTTCAATTCTCACAGTGAATTAAAAAACTATTCAATTAAAAGTTGTAATCGAAGACTGAGTGTTTGTGATGTCAATTCAAAATATTTCGTCTCCTCCCATCCATCTGACCTTTTTATAACTGGGTGTATCAATAGCGATTAGCCAACCACCAGTCCTGCTCTAGCCTTACTCTTCTTTTCATTCCACTCACTTTGAAAAAAAGTAAGGTTAAGCGACTGAGTAACAAACAGTTATCATAGAAAAAAAACTTTTGTTGAGATACCTTCATTAGGAGGCCATATGTTCCACATTGGGAGTGGACATGGATTAAAATATGTTTATATATAAAATATCTTTATAAATGATAAGTGATGTCTCTTCAACTCGAATTAATCTCATGCAAGAAAAAATATATGGCCTTAGCGGATAGCTGTTATGCCAATTATTTGTTTGTATTAAAATTGTATTGTCATATTTTAAAAAATGAATTATGGTAAATGAAAAATTCCGAGATTCCAGGATTAAAAGATTTTAAATCCCGAGCCAAAAGGAAGAAGGAAAAAGTCAAAAAACGAGTCCAAGAATGGGTGTCCTATATTTGATATGATAATAGCTCGAATATCGTTTTCAAGTTTAAAGCATTTTTCTCTTCTGTTTCGGAGCCGATTTAATAATAATCCTGAAATTCTTATGACTATTAATTTACATGCTACCAATTTATTCTTACGCAGGCGAAATTATGAGCAAAAACTTTTATTTCTACAAACTTACATATATCTCGCTTAGGAGGTATGAGTCACCAGTTCCAAGGGCCGTTCGATTGATCAACTCATTGCCTAGAGAAGTGGAAATTTATAGTGATATTATTTGTGAACTGTTTGTTAAATTTTACTATTTTGTTTCTTGATTTTGTATGTTTATTTTGATGTAGTTTTATTTTATATTTTGTCTCATTATATTAGTCAAGTACATGGCGAATTGGCGTCAGCTGTTATGTCATGTATTATAATTTTAATTTTTAACAATAAATATTATATAATTTTTCTAATCAGTTGTATTTTAGATTTTTATCTTGATACTCAACTTAATGTTATAAAGAAGAATCATTATATGATAAGTATACTAGTCCACGCCTAGAGATCACATCGTACTGAATCCCTCTCGGTTAAGCCATTAACCGGAAATTAAGACTCTAGATTCTCGATCAGTAGTACGAAAAATAAATGCGAGTGAGAGTTCAACTTCCAATATTCATTAATTCACACAAAAGCTTTTTAAATGTCGTCTGTTATAAAAGCTTTTGTGCAAATCCTGTGTAACAAATATACTTATCAACTAGATGTACGTAAAATACTTATCTATAATAAAGAACTATATTATTTATAAAGGGAATAAAAAGCGATGATATTGATATTGTCTATGTATAATAAAACATTCTCTTCAATTTTATAATTAAAAAAAATGGTTATTCAAATATTTTCAATGTATTCGACGTAAACTTTGTGGAAATGCATTTTATCTCTCGCGGCTCGGAGACTAGAAAAATACTTCTCTGCCGATGGGGGTTGTTTAGGGACGCCAGTGGTTTCCTCATTATTGGCCTTATTCTTATGAATTTCAAAAAAAAATAGTCTAAAGGCTTTAAAATATCTCTCTGCATCATTCCTCATACATTTTTTTGTAAAAATCCGTGTTTTTTTTATAAATAATCATATTTTAAGTTGCGCGTAAAAAAAACGTCATCCCAGCACAAATATGAATTTGCAACTGATGCGTTTAGCCCAGCTATCTTACGAACGATCGCTGATAAGCGGGCGCTTATCTCGTTATCGCGTTATTGCGTTATTTTGTATTTATATAAACTACAAAAGTTCCAAAAAACTATGATATAGGAATACCTTAAATCCAAACATTGTATCACCCATATTAAAATAGATATTTAAGAAAATGTGGGTATTGGGGTCGCATTTCTTGAGCTTAGAACCGGAAAAGTTATTCTCAAATCAAATATGATATATTTGTTTTTATAATGATTGTGTCAAAAACTGTGACACGTTTTTCGTTCCATGTTTACTCCTAATATGGAGTAAATGGTCTACTGGTGAAGGTATCTCAACCGGAAGATTTTTTACGAAAACTGCTTGTTACTTAGTTATTCAACCTGTGTTACTTTTTTTTGAAAATATTAGTGATAGGAAAGATAAGGATCTAACAGGACAAGTGTTTTAGCTAATCGCTTTCGCTACGTCGTGTTATTTAGGATCGGTAAGGCGGGATGGAATTTTCAGATATCCCAATCATCGTTGAATTAATATAAATTATAATTATTCTTCTTCGTGTTCTGTATTAAAATTACTATAGGTTGGTGTTCAAATATTCTACATATGAAATAAAATAAATCATGTTACAAACTAACGAAACTTTACGCAACACAAACGAAATAAAAAATATATTTACATTGGCTGATCAGAAAGTCGTAGCTAACTACTACGGGCGGCTAGTCTCGATCAATGTTTGACGACCACTGATCTAGATTATGCAGTATGTTTAGTTTGCGCAGTAATCAATGTTTAATCAAAGAAACTATTATAGGACTAACCTAAGAAACAGCGAGTAAATTGCTATGCTGAGTATTATTGATGAGCTTATTTAAAGCTTCGGTTTATAAATAAGCTCTGGTGTATTCTCGAGCTTTAATGTTAATTAAATATTTAATTACCTTTAGTGTCAGCGTATCCAGAGAGCGTTGTAGTAACTGTAAAATTAAAAATAATTGTATATAAGTAATCAATATTGTTTCGTTTTAAATTTTCAAGAAGTAAAGCAATTAGCTGGAGACAAGGCATCATAGAAGCGGCTATATGCTCCACATTATAATTGTATATTTTAAAAGAATAATAATTCGACAAGAAAACAGCAAAATGAGTTATTTTCCATATTCAGGATGTTAAAATAGTTAAAAAGCTCAACCTTACAAAAAATAGTACATATGTCCAATAAACTTGCAAATGAAAATATATGTAGGTTAAATTATCTGTTTAAGACTTAAATATAAAATATTGGATATTTTAAACGTATTTATGAATATAAAACTTATAAAAAACAAAATTTGTGAAAAAGTTTTAGTAAAAACGGTAAAATGGACTATTTCCCATATTCAGGACGTAAAAAAATTAAAAAAGTTCAACCTTAGAAAAAACTGTTGATGATAAGTATAAAATTTGTATCGTTCAAATTATGTACATCCACACAAGTTTGTCACCCGGGTTCCGCCTTTCAGCATCTTCAGGTGTTCAAGTGCACGGATGAACTTGAACTGACGCTTATTAAATAAATGTATCATTAAGTTTAAAGTCATTGCAGGCGAAAAGGATTAACCCATGGGAATGCCCACAGATTTGAATGGTGAGTAGTTTTAATAATTATATTTATTTTTGTTAGTTGAAAAAGGTTTTATGATTATATTTACTTACATATAGAGTATAAAAGTGGAGAATTTGGTATATTTACCTGCTCATTCAAAATCGGAAATTGTGCTCTATTATTTTCTAAAATTTCCTGGAAAAATAGTTCCGTGTCTTTATTTGCGTGCAAATTTTTTATCCCTTGTTCCTGATTGAACACGTGTCTTTCTGAAATTAAGTAATTAGCAAAAGTAGACGTGTCTTTTTTCAATCTTAAGACTGCCATGTGCTCTGACAATCTAATATTTAATGCTCTTTTGGTTTATTCGATATAAAAATTTGTTGAACAAAAGCATTGCAATCTATAAATCCCTGATTTATTTAAGTAATATATTCTATCTTTATTGTCAACTAATAATTTTAGATTATAAGTGTAGTTAAATTATCGGTTCAAGACTTAAATATAAAGTATTTGATATTTTAAACGTATTTATGAAAACAAAACTTCTGAAAAACAAAAGTATTGTGAATTTTTTTTAAATTTCTTTTTGCCAACTAACTGTTTAAATTTTCATGTCAAATGAACTGAGTTAGTTACTTAAACTTATGTAACATCAATCACCTTGCGTCAAAAAGTTTCTGATAAATTACTGGCTAGTCACAAAATTAAATTTGTGGACCATTTCAGCATGTGACACTTGGTGAAGGGCATGTTTTGAGTAAGTTTTGTAGCTTTGTCCTGGATTCGAAATTGTACAATTCACGCCAAAATTACACGCCTAAAATAGCCTTAAAAAAATTAATAATAAGGTGAACAAATATCGAAGTCTTTGAGTTCTTAAAATATTATTTTATACACAGTTGATAGCCATTTCGGCTTATTCTCTTATCAGAACTATGATGAAACTTATACGAACACAGCTATGGATTAGACGACATACACAATACATCCTCATCATCCACTAACTCATACTCTCTTCGAAGGAAAAAAAGCTTGACCGACTGAGTTAAAGAATTATTGTAGAAAAACTTCCACATGCTTTTCATTGGAAGAACAGACATGGTAAACACTTGGGAACCGTATCCTCAAAAATAGGATTGAGGAACGACGAAGTACAAAGTGACTCTAGACAAATTTGCGTAATATTTGCCTTGCCTAATTATTGAGGTATCATTGTAGATCACAATAAATGTAAGGTAAATATTATTGGTATCTAGCGAATGACTGAAATAAAAAGAATTTTGCAACGTGAATGCACACCATGGGAACTCGAAGGTTAAAATAACAAAACAAATAAAATGCATTTTTCGATAACTTAATGTTCATTCATTTATATTTAATAGCAGCTTTTCAGCAAAAACGCAATTGTTTAACTATTTTTTATTTAATGTGATTTTGAATAAACTGTTACCCGTATTATTTCGTTACACTGACGTTATGCTGTATCTCATTTTTAATATATAAAATCAAGCTAGGCTGGGGTGGGAAAGCGAAAATTTTCTTATCAAGAAAACAAACAATTAAAAATTCACGATTTTATTCGAAATTTTTTCGATGGTTATCAAAAAATTGCAAAATTATATTTTATAATCAAAAAAAAATGTTTTTTTTTGAATATTAAAAGCGTAAAATTTAAATTCTCATCTAGAAGGGAAACGTAATTTTTATGCACTGGTATAAATCTAACTATGAATATCAATACTGAATCTAGTTCCATCTTCTGTCAATTAGTCAAAATAGTTAGTATTTCACGATAAATGAAATGAATATTTTAAAAAAATACGTATAAAATTAAATAAAAAAAATAATTGACATTCAAACAAAAGAAGAGCACAGAAATTTGTTGTCTCACAGTGCGTCAAGTTTAAACTGTAGTAGTGCGGCATTCTAAACTTTCCTTTGCAGACATGTACCGCATTATTTATGTTATTGTGTATACTGATTTTTTAGGTGCAAAGATTAATATAATTTTTGACGCATATTATGACAGTTATTAAGTTAGTTTAAAATAACAGTTGGTAGTGTTTATAAAACTAATTTTGATAAAACATAATATGCGATTCGATTTACAAATATATTTGGACGACCGTTAGTGGAAATGAATCTTTATTATTTTTAGTGTCTTTAGAAAATTTAGCAACGCAATGTGCTCAAAAATAATCTCTGATTTTGACGTAATATTTTTTGACACCACAAGCACGATAGTGTTAATTAAATTACTATAACTTAATAAAATAAAATATAAAATTATTTATTTATACAACGAATAGTTTGGACAATGGTGAGAAAAGTAAAAGATCTCACATTTAACCTATTAGTCTTGATATTTTTACTTTAATGTATTGGAATAATTGAAGATTTATACCGAAGGTGTTTAGTGCGGTTGTGGGTTATCATATGAGCTAATGAGGCGCGCGCTTGGGGCCTCCTAATCTTAAGGCCTTTGAAAAAAGCTTGTATTATAATATAGTCCATATAATTTTAGTTCAGATATAAATATATTTTTTCATGTTATTCAAAAAACAAGGCCTCCAAATTTTTTGCGCCTATGATCTCTCATGTGCTTAATCCGTCACTGTTTTATTTTTCAAATTTTAATCGTTCAAATTTTTCATACTTAAACACGTCTTGTCTTTAACGACCAGGGTTTCACTCTCCATTGACAATGAGCACTTTGTAAGATTGTAAAATGGGGTCAATTAAAAAAAACCACAGTTCAATTTCAAGGATTCCAAAATAACATTTACACCCAGTCCTCTTTTTACGCGATTTTGATTTAAGCGACTTAACGCGATTTACTCATTGTTACGCGATTGTTTATTATCGAATATAATACCTTTCACCAAGTATCGATCGACAGTAAACACCCTTAAAGTGATTATATTTCGCAACCTACAGTGACAGCAACGCAGTCCTAAAAAGTGAATACGGTTATGCATGTATCTGTTTTTCATTGAACGTTTATATAATATTAAATAAATAAATGAATGGTGAAAAAACTTCTTTTGCGTGAATTTGAAGAGAAAATTTTATTATTTAATATATGTTTGTAGTTTTTTACACATTTTTGATACTTTTTTATCGCGGTATTTTGATTTTTGGAATCAATTTATCAAATAATATGACAATGAGGTTTATTTTACGCGATTTTGTCACTTTTTGGAACCAGTGTGTCGCGTAAAAAAAAGATTGGGTGTATGGGACTATAGCGTGTAAAAATATGCGTCTTAAAATCAAAAAAAATACGGTAGTTAATTGTGTCCCAGAATGTACATAAATAATGAGAGCATTACATAAGCTTCATAATAAGAAAAGCAAGAAATCAACTCGTGCACATAACCAACTTTGTAAAAAAATATAATTTAGATCAAGTTAATAGAACAACTTATTTTAGCAGGCACGCAACGTCACTCAAAGCCTTTTGAATATTTTATAAGACCCAAAAAACAAATTTAATCAAAAAATATATCAAACAATCTTGACTTGTTAAAATATATCCAAGTAAAAAGTTATGCTTTTCTGTGATAAATTTTCTTAAGCTTTTGAAATTTTAAGCTCAGCGTAATTCTTAGTAAAGTTATGCTTAAACTGTAATTCTACCTGACACCTTTTATATTACCTGGGTAAGGATATTCCATGACACCTTTTTATATCATGTATAAATGGGTGCACATCAGTGGCGCACTGTTTTATTCTAATCTGGACAAGGATGAAGGGTATGTAAATATTTTTAGTAGTGTTCTTCAATACTTTTGTATCACATATTCGGTAAAAATACATCATTACTCGATAAAATAGAGCCGATGTTAAAAAAGAGTTTTTTATACAGATACAATGACAATGGTCTCGGTAGTAGGAGAAAAGATAAAAAAAATGATACTCAATTAAAAGTTTATCCCATCCAGGTTCATCGTCGCTTTGTTGAATATATGTGTATCATTATTATATAGGTCATTAATTAAACTAAACTTTTTACTGTCGCCTGTTGTCGTTACAAAAGGGATATTCAGAGCTTCTGCTTATATAACTGGTACCATGTCAATATATATACCCGAATCATATTTATCGACACCATATTAAATATGACAAATACTTTTGACATTTCATTCGATGTGAGACAAATATGTATTTTATTCGGGGCTGTCATTATGGGACAAAAAATTGTTCACTTTATCTGAATCAGTTTGATGATACTTCTCAAGGAGGCGACACAGGTGTCACAAGTTTTAGCACAGCGAGTGGAATAACAAAGTTATCAAATTAATTTTTATATTAGTCGTAATCTTAATTAACCGGTGGTGAATTATGATAGATCAAAAGACCGAAACGAACGATATTTATTTGATAATAAAAGATTGTTTATCGTTTTATTCTCAGAGAAGACGAGCTTTTAAAAGAACTTTTTTAAGCACATCATTTTTACAACAATGATGAGAATATATATGATATACAAACGAGCTTTGCAATTGTGGAGTTATAATGTAAAACGTACTATTTCCAAAACTTGAAATTTTCAGTAGAGACAAATACTATAACGAATAAAACAAACAAAAAACATTAACATAAGAATATGGTTTCCAATTTGAAAACGACAGTCTTTTAGACATTGTACAATAAAACTAATAGAACCAGCGATTTATTAGGCTTGAATTACCCTATCTGCATACCTTACTTAATATCGCTCATTTTGGAAATAGTACGTTTTGCATTATAACCCCACAATTAAGACTCACCGATTAATCAGATCAAGATCTATATAGCTTAAAGCTTTTGTGATACGATTATTAATAATGGTTAATGATCATCCACTTGATTCTGTTTCAAGAATGGTAAGATTCGTAATCATTCAGAAATTAATTTGTATAAGTTCTCGAACAAAGTTTTCGTTTTATTCTAATGAGAATATAGCCTACAGACCTTTTACTGTTCGTGCGCCTCTGATACGTACAGCATTAATTCAAAGTTTCACAAATATTCAAGCTTTAAAAGCTCTCGCGAAATAATTATTTCGAAAGTGCACTGGGGTGACAAAAACACAGCCTTTTGCAATTATTATTAAAAACGCTTACTCTGTAAAATGTTAAAAGTTACTCTAGAAAAAGGTTTTTCAAATTACCATTTTGAGTGAAATTCTCGAAAGTTTATTAATTTATTCATTGTGTTAATTTTGTGAACAATGAGAAAATAATTCATGCTTGCCCGCTTTCACGTGGAGCACAATTGAATGCCCAGTAAGAAAAGAATATAATGGTAATTTTATGAACATGGGAACCAGCAGCGTAGCCACCTCATCGAAACGTCATGCAATACATGAGAGCCCAACGAATAGGGGGGCCCAAATTTCTGCATACACAATATGAGAAAATTGCGTGGTGAGGCATTGCGTGACGTTTCTACGAGGGCTCCACATTTCTAGCTACGCCACTGATGTGAACACACCCATTAACTTAACATTTCAAAAATAAATTATAATATATATATATATACATATATATTTACCATGTCCGCTCCCAGTGTGGAGCATATGTACTTCTAATGGAGTTTATCTCAACAAAAGTATTTCTACGAGAACTGCTCGTAACTCAGTTGCTCAACCTCTCTTTTTCCAAAGAGAGTGGAATAGAATGAAAGGGCTAGGACATGACTAATGGTTAACTAATCACTCTCGATACGCCCCGTACATGGGATAGAATGAGTGGGAGGGGGGAATTCAAAACATCACATACATCCATGCCTTCGAACAGAAATTCATAAATCGATTGAAAAATCAATTTTTAAAACTGCCCGTGCTGGGATTCTAACCCGTGACCTCCGTAGCGGTAGCCAACGACGTTGACCATTCGACCACACAGGCGGCTGATATATAAAATACTAAAATTATATATTTGAGGAGATCAGAAGCAATGCATCTACCACGGAATATGATTATCATTTAAAGGGGTATAACAAAGGTGAATTAGGGAGATTGAGTTGACCATTTAAAATCGGCCAACTATTAAGCTGGGCACCATTTATTTCTAATATTTCTTAATAAAATAATGTATGTTCGTACATAACATCAAAACTCATTAACATCAAAAAATTCACACGATTCGTATCGATTACGTTAACAGCAATAACTGAGCGATTCAATTTTATATTTGTATATAAACGATACAAACTGCTTACTGCGCGTCAATTCAAGTACATTCTCTTACTTGAAAAGCCTGAAGATGCCGAAAAGCCGGGTTGTTAGCGACAAGATTAATGGAAGAGTACAGCATTAAGACAATTCAAATTTGATATTGAAATTCGATCAAGCACGTTCAGTCGAAATTCTAAATTCTAAAATGTTTGGAGTTACAGCTTATGCCGATGCGTCAAACATTTTGAAGTTGAAAGATCATACGAGATAAACTCAACGATTTACTGCCTCCTAAGTCACTCGGGATCATTTCGAGAAGAATTGAAATCCCAAATACCCACCTATTAGGACTTAAATTTAAATTTTAAAAAATCTACAACTGACATTGGCTGTATTTGGGAATTGAATCCAAACCCATCTGATCGGTAGAGCAATGCTTAATCAACTACAGCACATCGGGCGACAATACTGTCACTAGCTATAAAGGAATATAATGTAAAAATTGACAAGTTAGTTGATACGTTGAATACGTGCAAACTTTAACTGCAACATATACATACATGGGGGTCGTTTAGGGACCCCAGTGGTTTCCTCATTATTGGCCTTATTCTTATGAATTTCAAAAAAAAAAATAGTCTAAGGGCTTTAAAATATCACTCTGCATCATTCCTCGTACATTTTTTTTTATAAAAATTCGTGGTTTTTTAATAAATAATCATATTTTAAGTTGCGCGTAAAAAAAGACGTCATTCCAGTGCAAATATTAAATTGCAACTGACGCGTTTAGCCCAGCTATCTTACGAACGATCGCTTATCGCGGGCGCTTATCTCGTTATCGCGTATTTATATAAACTACAAAAGGTCCAAAAAACTATGATATAAGAATACCTTAATTATAAACATTGTATCACCCATATTAAAATAGATATTTAAGAAAATGTGGGTATTGGGATCGCATTTATTGAGCTTAGAACCGGAAAAGTTAAATAAGCCGCAATGTGTTTTAAATTGTTGAGTGTAATAAACAGACAACATTCAAGGCGATATAAAGTTATTTGACACTGCCAGAATGTACGAGTGAACTTTACAGGGGCACGACTGCATTTTGTGCCAGAAACTGCAGGCTGTAGCGGGAATCGTCTGCAGACGGCCGCGCGGGAATTCGGGTAATACCCACTTGCAAGAAAATAGGCAGCCGGAGCTTTCCTCCGTATACAAGAAAGATATTTCTTAATAAATATGACATGCTAGAGAGGCGAAGATTTTACGAGAAGTGTTGCAGGAAAATTGCACGGACGTTATATTGTTAAGCTGTCGCTGGAACGGAAGACGTCAGGCTGCTGGAATTTATTTGATAAATTAAAGCTCTTTTGTCACGGTTAGTAGATGGTTATTTTAAGTTTTCGTACTGTCATGATTTTCCACGTGTGTATTAAAATGATAAATCGATAGATTGTTTTTTTTCATAGTTAAAAATAAGATAAAAGAAAATACCACTGATCCTATATGGCAGGGATGGCGAACCTATGGCACGCGTGCCCGAGGTGGCACGTTTGAGAATTCGGATGGCACGCGAACAATCGCCCGCTCTGGTCTAGTTGGTTAGAGCTTGATCTGCCGATCAGGTGGGTCTGGGTTCGATTCCCGAGAAGGTCAATGGCAAATTGGATTTTTTTCAATTTTCATTTGAGATCTAAGACATGGGTGTTTGTGAAGTAAATTCTCCTTGAATTAATCTCATGTGACTTTCAAAAATTCTCATCGAGTATATCTCGTATGATCTTTCAACTTCAAAATATTTGACGCATTGGCGTAAGCTGTAATGTCAAATATTAAAAAAAAAAAACTACAAATTTTTATTTTTTTCTATTTTGTTATTTTTTTCTGCTTGGGCATGCCACACAATTGAGAAATAATATTTGAAGATTTTGGCACGCGAACCCAAAAAGGTTCGCTATCCCTGCTATATGGTCACATGAAAAGTGAAGTAACTCGTATTGAATTTTAAGCAAAAATGAGTTTTTTTTCTTGCTCGCTTTTTATATGGAGCATACTGCCTCCTAATGGAGGTATCTCAACATAACTTTTTTACAAGAACTGTTGTTACCCAGTTGTTCAACTTTGGGATATAAAATATACGGTTAGGATTGTTAGAACAGGACTAGTGGTAAGCTGATGCCACTCGCTACGCCCCATTATTCTAGGATTGAAAGGGAGAGAAAGAGAGTTTTAGGACATCAGAAACATCTATGCCTTCGATCAAAAACTGATAAATCGATTTGTTCGGACTGGGATTTAAGCCAGTGAGCCAAGGACGTTGACCACTGTGCCATAGAGAGAAGGGTGTTTTAAGAAAAAATGAGCTATATGCTTTATAATATTCTACGTGTCTTTTATCGTAAAAGTGAAGTGAGCTCAAAAAATACACACTGCAATAGTGAATAATTAATTTTGAATGAGCAGGTAAATCTTCCGAATTCCCCACTCGTATACTCTATATCTGAGTAAACATAATCATGAAATTTCTCCGACAAACAAAAATAAATATAATTCTAAAATCGATGGCTGCCGCAGACGAGATATCTTGTAAAATTTTACGTGCTCAACACGCCAGAGACGAGTTATCTCGTCAATAACTAATTAAATTAATAATTGCAAATTATAGCCGGCGTGCTAGGTAATTACTATTAATTATGAACAGCCGCTAAAAGGTTAAAATTATCCACCATTCAAATCTGTAGGCATTCCCATGGGTTAATCCTTTTCGCTAGCAATGTCTTTAAACTTAGTGATACATTTATTTTCATTTCTTATTTAAACACGATACTTACACTTATTTACTAAGCGTCATTTTAAGTTCACCCGTACACTTGAACGTCTGAAGATGCCGAAAGGCAAAACCCGGGTTGTTAGTGACAAAACTGGTGTGAATATTGAACGATTCAAATTTAGCCTATTTGATTGGAATGATTAACAAACCATTACATTTAAATACTTACCTTAATCAAGATTTTACAAATTCTATGTTAAAAAAGGGCTTTTCTATAAAGAACTGTCGCTATTAAGCGTACAAAACAATTTAGAAATGAGCTGTATTGATTTTCAACGAACTCTTCGTTGAACCCTATCAGTAAATTATTAAGCTCTGAATTCAGTCAACTTGAAACTCTTTGCAGGCTCGTTAAAGCTTCGGGAGCTTAATGCGTAAATTTACGGGATGCGATCGAAGAGCTGGAAATAATTAGGGCACTTATTAGGGAACACCTGTTTAAAGTGTTTAAATTTGATGGGTGAAACATTATATCGACATCCGTGGTCCACGCTGTGATTCAAGGTTCGAATTCCTACCTCGGGAATTGCCCTATATTTATTTAAAATGTAAATATTACACGTGTAAAATAAACTAAATGTTTTTACATGTTTGATCCAAAAGCACAAGAGGATTTAAATTATTAATGAAGCATATTTTCAAATTTAAAATAATTGCATGGAATTAGGTCCTTCAAACGATTTATTTGGAGACTGTGGCGGCCGGTCAATGTGGCATTGGATCAATTGCAACCATTTCATTTTAAAGTCTTTTCATTTTATAGTCTTCATGTATTTATTGTCTAAAATAGAATTTAAAATGAATGAATGGTATAAATGTTATGTTTGAATATTATTTCAAGAAATATAACTACCCATGCACATAAAAGAGGTGCATTGATCCAATGCCACATGACCGGCAGCCACTGTTTGGAAAGGGACTAAAATGATGAGAAATGAGCAGTTAAGTAAACTTGCATTTCAAGTCAAGATGGAAAGAATAAAAACAAAACAAACATCCATTATTTTGCATATTTTTTTCTTAAATCCATGTCTGCTACCGACGTGCTCAACTGGATATCGACATATTCAAGGATTCGTCACAGGTTATCGCGTTTCTGTTTTTTTTTTTAAATTGCTACACCCAAATATTAAAGGATCAAGAGGGTGCGAGGAGAGGAAATAATGTGAATTGACATCACAAACACCCAGTCTTCAATCACAACTTTGAACTGAATAATTTTCAAATTCACTGTGATCTTACCGGCAATTGAACCCAAACCTGCGTGATCGGTAGAGCAAGCTCTAACCAACGCGACAGGTTTCTGATTATGATGCTGATAATAAGAGCATGGTGTCTTTCCAAAACAATTAATTACACGGTGACACTTAACGCAAAAGCCTTGTATCATCTTTTATATAATCATTGATTCCAAAACTTTTGTGTTACTACTTCGTCATGGTGAATGGCAACTAAAATAAAATATATTACTTGAAAACAATACCTATTGGCGCATAAACATGCCTCGTTATTTTGCGTACAATGTACAAAAAGATTAATGCGAAAAAAAGTCCATTGAAGTCGAGAATGGTTCCTAATATTTTGTCCGTCAATTCCAAAAACTCCAATTTCCTAAAGAACCATTCGTAAAGCTTCGCAGAGCTTACCTTTCTTCCTATAAATAGAAGCCTTATTATTCCTATGCCTTCTCCAATATCTATTCATCCGTTTGATTCGGGTGTAAGTTATTTTGTAAAGGGTTAATGTTGCAGTATTATTATTTCATTTATTAGCCCGCGTTTTAAGAAATAATACTAAAGAATGTACCATATATAATGTAGAAAATAGTTGAGTAAACCTTGAAAAATATATATTTAAGCATCATGTAAAATGATTATTTTTTAAATAAAATTGTTGAATCTTTTTTGCTTTATGGTAACGTATTTTTTTTGGGCACCGGCAGTTATTATTGTCCACAAACAAATCCGTTATGACTTAAATTACTTCATTCTTTTGTATGAAACATTTTCATTTTATGCTTGTCGACATTTCTTTTACTTATTTTAACGAGTTGAAAAATACAGAAGCGTACATTTAAAGAGGTTATAATGGTATTTTAAGTCGTCAACAATTAAAATATATTATACGTGCTATAAAAGCATTAAGAGTCAAAACATAACTATAAAAACATTTTAGAACTCATAGTATTTGGTATTTTTATTAAAATATAAAAATAAAAACATTAAAAAACATAGTTAACCATTGAACAAACTTAATTTTACTTTTCCTCTTGTAGTTTTTCAATACATGTGATACTTATTACATAAAGCTACAGTATTACTAATTTTTATTAAACCTAACAATTTTTGTTCCTAACAAAACGGGTGGTTCACCAATTTACTGCACATTTGCTATCGTTAACTCTTTCTCTGCCCAGCCTTAAAATTCAGTTTACGCTCAAACACCCAAGACTCACGCCTGTTACATATTATATATTTTTTAAATATATTTTTTATTATATGTATTTTATTGAATATAAACTTATAAGTTGATACACTTTTTTACTAAATGCAACTGCTCTTTTTATCACATCTGAAAACAAAAATTTGGTGCGGCCACGAGACATTTCATATGAAAACCACTGCACTAGAAGCTGTATTGTAATTTGAAAAAAAACTGTTAAAACTGATGTCAATTGAATTAACACACCTTAGTGAATTGAGAGTTTTTAATTTTAAACCTAACATCATCATTAGCAGTGTCATTCAACTCGAAATCTTGTTAATTTTCTCCCCACCTTTGAAGAGTATAACAAAACAAACATTTTAGTTTAACTTTAACCCAATTTTGAACAGTGTTCCAATATTGAAACATTTAATATTTTTACTTCCACTCAGTGGCGGCCGGTCAATGTGGCATTGGATCAATGCACCTCTTGTATATGCAGAGGCGGTTATATTTCATGAAATATTATTCAAACATAACTTTTATAACATTCAATCATTTTAAATTCTTCATTTACTTTACTGTCTGTAATAAATATTTTACATCATTTTATTTTATTTTATTTTAGACAATAAATACACGAAGACTTTAAAATGTTATGTTTGAATATTATTATTTCATGAAATATAACCACCCCTGCATATACAAGGTGTGCATTGATCCAATGCCACATTGGCCGTCCGCCACTGCTTCTACTCTATTATGCATGACCCAAAAAAAGTTGAGATTGCGTCAGTCTCAATCGGTCTACAGCTAGCAAGTGTGGGGATCGTTTCGTGTAGTATTTTTTCAGATTTAAACCTGTCGGAATGAGCAGTGTTTTTTTATTTGCATCAGTTCGGGCAAAAATGGGTTAAGCAGTGCGTACCGTATAACTTCCGTCCGTGAATTACGGGTGAGAGCAAACCAGCACGTCATGACCTTGTGTATATGCGGCGGGCAGAAAAAGGGTTAAATGTCTTCTGTTAAAATATTCAATAAGAGTTCATATTTACCGCATTGGCGATAAACATGATATCGATACTTGAACATTGACACGTCGCATCGTATTTTTGTATTTGAAGCACGTCTCTTGTAATGTTTGAAAAACCTTTTTTTTGTATTTACGTACTGTCGTGTGCTGAAGTCTAGAGGATTATTGCCCTAACATTCCAAACTGGGGATTGTAATACCAAATAAATATATTGATACCGGTATTTCATATAAAATACAAAACTTCGAAAACATATGCCTGCGGCGAATAATAGAAGTGAAATGGTCTGACTTTGTCAGGAATACGGAGATTAGAGAGCGGACCAGCCTCTGATTACGTCCAAAGTAAAAAAGCGGCGATGGACCTAGCTTGGACACGTGTTAAGGATGCCTCAAGAGAGCCTGAACCTTACCTGTCTCTTCTTCCAACCGGATGGATCCCGGCGTCGGGGAAGGCCACAGGATGTACTCAGTGGAGTTACGGGACGCTGGGATGACCTGAGAAGAAGCAAGGAGACTGGCTGGGGATAGAGAATCTTGGACGAACTACGTGGTGACCATATGCTCCGTATAGGGAGCAGATATGGAATTATAATAAAAAAAATGTCGGGTCCTATGGCGCAAAGGTTAGCGTTGTTGGCTTCCGCGCCAGATCCCCATAGTTAAACTCACCAAAACATTAGCAATTGGGATTGCAAAATCGGTATTTAAACACTTCGCTTAAAAAGAGTCGTTAAAAAAAATATCACAATTATAAACAAGCGATTTTCATAAATAACTTTTTTTACTGTCTCCGCTCCCAATGTGGAGCATATGCATTTTTTATGGAGTTTATCACAATATAAGTGTTTATACGAGAACAGTTTGTTTCTTAGATGCTCAACCTTTCTTTTTTTTCAAAGATAGAAGGAATATTTTTTGAAATATTTTTTTTTATTAAAAAAAATGACATTACTGCTAATGTCAATGCGTCAAATATTTTTAAGTTGAAAGATACTCGATGAGTTTAAATCGTTCAAACTATGTACATTCTCACAAATTTTCTCACTAACGACCCGGGTTTCGCCTTTCGGCATCTTCAGGCGTTCAAGTGCACAGATGAACTTGAACTGAGTTTAATTGAACTGTAATAAGTAAAAAATTAGAACTGTAATAAGTATAATTGAACTGAAATTTAATATTGAAATTCCACCAAGCACCTTCAGTCGAAATCTTAAATTATACTCGATGAGAATATTTGTAAGTCACTTGAGGTTAACTCACGGATAATTGACATCATAAATACCCATGTCTCAGATCTCAAATTTAAATTGAAATAAATCCAAATTGTCAGTGACCTTATCGGGAATCAAACCCAACTGTGGTTAATTTAATATGCTGAATAACGGTACTTTCGCATTTTCAATACCGGTATTTTGCTATTGAAGAAACATAACACCGGGATACCGGTTTCGGTAATAACAGTATTTCGATCCCTACTCCCCGAGTACCTGAAGAGACGTTTTCATTTTTTTTCAATTTCAATATGGATTAGCATTTGAAGGTATACAGTCCATTACTCTGTATAAAAATCCGTATAAAAAAGATGAAGTTAATATAGATATATGAATGATAGCTTACATTACATTTGACCGTGTTTTTTCGAAATCGTGTAAAAAATAAACCGTGCAAAAAGAGAATTATGTGTACGTGTTTACATTGTATTAAAATACTAAATTCAACCTAATGGTGTTTATCTCAACAGATGTGTTTCTAAGAGAACTGCTTTTTACTCAGTTGCTCAACTTCTCTTTTTCCAAAGGAAGTAGGAATAGAAGGATAAGGCTAGGACAGGACTAGTGGTTAGCTAATCGCTCTCGATACGCCTCGTTCATAGGATAGGATGGGTGGGAGGGGGGAATTCAAGAAATCACATACATCCATGCCTTCGAACAGAAATTCATAAATCGATTGAAAAATCAATTTATAAAACTGTCCGTACCAAGATTCGAACCCGAGAAATCTGTAACCGAACCCAACGACGTTGACCATACAGGTGGCATAATCTATTTTATTTATGTTTTCTTTAACTGAATGGAATACAAAAATCATCAGAATTTACATAATTTCGTTTATTTTTGACAAGTTCAAGTGAATTTGTAATGACAAATTACCCTTGTTTGTATATGTTTTGTTATTGTATCTGGTTTAGACGTCAGTCAATAAAATGTTTCCGTTTCTTCAAAAAGAATAAGGCATGAAGCAACTGTCTGATAATCCAAGAAAGGTACATTAGTGAGGAAGAAAAATATCTTGTCTGAACTAAGCTAAATTTCGCAAATTGGCTACAATTTATTTCTTTCAAATATGATTGATGCTTCTTAAGAAATTACGCTAGCCATACATATTTGAGAGAATGATAATATAATAATCTCTCGTAGGAGAAATGCCAATTCTTGAGACGGGAACATATTTGTTCTGTATAACTGATATCGTATTAACTATAGTATGTCAGAGGTGCTCAACAGTATTGCGACTTTTTATTAAATCGAGCCGGATCTTGGTCGAGTATTCAACGTACGGTTGCGGTGCTCAGATATTTAAATTGAATTATGGATTTCCATTCAAAGGTGTCGATATCTATGATGTCTGGACTTCCTTCCACTCACACGATTCTAAATCTTTCGTGTAGAGAGAGTGGAGCCATGGAGAGAAGATGTCTCAACAGAAATTTTTTAGCAAAAACTGTTCATCGACTTCTTATTTTTTAAGAGAGTAGTGATTAGTCGCCTGCTGTGGTTCAGTTGGTTAGAACTTGCTCTACCGATCACGCAAATCTGGGTTCGATTATTGGTAAGATCGCAGTGAATTTGAGAATTATTCAATTCAAAGTTGTGATCGAAGGCTGGGTGTTTGTGATGTCAATTCACATTATTTCCTCTCCTCCCATTATTCTGATCCTTTAATAACTGGGTGTAGCAATAGCGATAAGTTAACCACTAGTCCTGTTCTATCTTTATCCTTCTTTCCCTACTATTCACTTTGAAAAAAAGTGAGGTTGAGCGACTGAGTAACAAATAGTTCTAGAAGAAAAAACTTTTGTTGAGATACCTCCATTAGGGGGCCACATGCACCACATTAGGAGCGGACATGGATAAAAAAAACAAACAAAACATTAAACAAGAGGCTTAGTGGTTAAGTTATCGCTCTCACTATGCCTCGTTATTTTTAAATTAAAGATGGTTGGGAATTTTAAGGTATCAGAATTTGAGCAGAAATTGATTTAAAAAATACTGTTCGTACTGGGACTTAAACCTATGACATCCGTCATGAAAGTCAACGACGTTAACCCATGTACCACGGACCCAACTATGTACCTTCTTCTATTAGTATTAAATATGTCTTTAATTTAGTTTGATTATCAACTAATATGGCAAATACTGGTTGGTTGACCCTGACAAAATCGTTCTGTATAAATGGATTTGTATAATACATTATACGTTGTATCCTTTCAAATTAATTCTTACAATAATTGAACATGAAAGCCGGGCGTTGTGGGTTCCATATATGAACAAGCTTTTAATAAGATATTACAATTATAAAATGTAAAAATAATTGTTTTGAAATTTGAAGTCTAACTTGAACATTAGTTTCTACACTATTGAGTTAGTGAACTTATACGCCAGGTCTGTGGTTAGCGACATTGGCTTTGGTTTCAAAGATCATGGGTTCGAATCCCCGAATCCGAAGTAAAGACAGCTTTTTTTTCTAACAGTTGATTGTCTGCAAATTTCCTCTCACCAATCATAGGCTATGCGAAATGTTTGTTTTCGTATGAATTTAAAATACCTCCCCATTAATTTATCCCTTGTTTTTTTTATACTGGTCAATAATTACACATGTTACCCAATTCGCATGTTAAATTATAATTGTAAATGAAACAAATTGCTAGTTATTAAAAAGAGGTTTCATTCAGAGAAACAAAAACCTACTACCCCATCTAAATTTTTGTAGCGAATAAAAAAGGTCAATGCCTTCAATGTAAAACATCTTTTTGTATTCGGCAAAATATTTACGCAAAAAATTCTTTATTCAAATACAAAATTTGCGTAATTCGTTTTTAAAGACGACATATTAATTTTGTTTTGCTATACAAACAATCAATAAATTTTACATATTTATGACTCTTAGGTAACCATTTCTTTTTGCAAAAAGAATTTTTAAACATAAATTGATTACCAATTTAAATCATATTAGATTCATACTGAAGTTGTTTATAAAAACTTTTTGTTGTCCAATCACGGCGGGCTTCTAATACGTTAAAATATATACACACATAGTCTTCGTGAACTGACTTCACTAGGAGTTCCTTACCTCTGTAGCGATCACACCAGTCTGCAATGATGGTATGAGATTTTTTTTTAAAACATTAACGATGGAGGAGACTAGAAGAACTTTGACGCTAACGTGTTCTGATACTTAAAGCTCCATAAATTAGATTTAAAAAAACAACAAGCTGGATTAGGATCAAAGCCATTTCTCATATTTCAAGGAATGTGTGGATATCACTCTTAAACAAATTATTTTAACGAACCATCGTAATCATCTATGTACAGTGTTTTTATTTACATGGAACGGTGTTCCGGCACATTTTTTCACGAAATTTTTAATGTTTCAAATCAATATTCATAAACTTTTATTTTGATTTCAAAACTGTTGATTTTTTTCTATAGAAACCATTGTCGGTTTGTTCATATCTTAGGTCCCATTTGAATGTAATGTATAATAAGATACCAGGTCCATAGACTTAATCTGTGACCAGAACCAGAAGTCTATTGATTTATATATTGTTCTGTTTTACGAAATTCTCCTATTCACAAAACATTTTCCAACATTTGGGTCCATAGCGCAGTGGTCGACGTGATTGGCTTTCGTGACGTACTTCTCACGGGTTTTAATCACAGTACGAAACAAAGCGAGAGCGATTAGTTGACCAGTAATCCTGTCTTAACCTTATCTTTCTATCCTTACTCTTTATGGAAAAAAGAGAGGTTGCAAAACTGTTATAAAAAAAGACATTAGTCTAATGTTTCATAATATCGACAGTGGAAAGGAAAAAGGACGTAAATCACACATATCAAATTTTACAGGAGGCGCAAAAAACGTATTTTGATGATTTTGGGCCATATGCAAATTATGAATTATACACAACATTGAAGTGCACGAAGACTTATACACGGGTGTTTAATTGACATAATTTAATATTAATTAATGAAATTGTATAGGAAAAACCTTTATTTCAGTCTTCTTTCTTGGTTTTATTTCTTTACAAGGTTATCTTATTCAAACATAAAAGCTAAATTTAGATACTGATATGGCATTTCCAGCTTGCATCCTTTTGATAGAACGTGTATCAAGTTTGATACATTGTGATTATCGAAAAAAAACAGTTTTGGAAAAACTGAGAGTTTAGAGACTAATTTCTCTTATACATATGTATATTTTTTTTTCTTCAGTTTCAATTTCAAGCGTTGTTCGGTTGATCAATGAATGCATTACCTTGAGAAGTGAACTTTTTCAGCAATAATCTTTAGCTCTGTTATTCTGCGTACTGTTTTGCTGACGTTTGCAAACTGTTCTCTGATTAGAATTGAATTGAAATCTTTTAGATTTTAGTTCGAAAATAGTTTGCAAACCATCAGAAGTACGCAAAAGAACAGAGCTATAGCCAACTGTTTGTAATTTTTTAACTATTTATTTGGTATGTACTTTTTTTTGTCTTCTAATATTATCTACCGTATTTTTCTTTTAATTATATTTCTTATATGCATGGTAAATATGCGTCAGCCGTAATTCCACGTAATCTGCTTTACACTTGTAAGAACAATAAAAAAAAAATTCACTGTAGCTAGTGACTTTAAATATTAAATTTAAAATATCTTAATTTTATATTAACCTTACCAGGACTTACATCTAGACTCATCAAATTGCAAGATTAAACTCATCTCTAGACATATCAAACTTGAATACAATGGGTAAAGTATCTAGTGGACTATAACATTTGTTAGAGCGCCATGTCAATGTCATACATGTTTAAATCCAATGGTCACCTCTTGTCAGCAACCTTTTGCACATGATATTTATGGCATACCTCATAATGCCGTCCTGCTAGAAGACTAAACGTAGCACTGGTATTTGCAACGCTGGCCACTGATTCACACCGCTGCACAGCAATTGAATACATTGACTTAAATTAAATGGTTGCATTAGTAACTCAATACAATCAGTTTGTATTGTACATTTTAATATATTTATTTATTTAACATTACACGACATTGACAAATTATACATTTAAACCTTGGGAGAACAAGCAATTCATGTCCACGGTTTCTCAAAAAATATTCAGGAACATTTAGCTTAACATTCTCAAGAATGGTGGAATTCTCATTTTGGCCTCGTATAAGCCGAAAGAAATATATGACCAGGTATATTTATCTTCGAACATTCAAACTATTAAAGCTTAGCATGCCCAAGAGAAAGTTAGTTGGATAAAGCCATGGGTAATATCCATACACCCTCATATAGAGAAGTCTCAAAAATTTCTTCTGAATCTTCTCCAACATAAGGGTATATTTCTAACATCTTGGGACTCAGTCATTTAACCTACTCTCAAGTTTGTGTCGAACCAACGCGTTGAACAAACACATCGTCTTAATTCTACCCTTACAATAAGTAAAATAACCTTCAATGGCGTTGTATTTTCCTGTTTATTTTATTAATTAAAAAACCCCTTGAGAAAATCTACTGTTGACTTTACGGACACCCCTAACCAAAGTGTTTTATTTACTATGTATTGAAATATACTCATAAAAAAAATGTTTTCAAGAAATTCAGCGGTACGTTGAAATAGAAATCAATTTAATAACATTATTGTAGTATTAAAAACACTGATTCATTCAGAGGCATTATAATGTTACAATACCAAGGTTGTAAAATTTTAATGATGAAATTGATCTTTAAGTGTGCTTTTCTGAACGTATGTAATTTTGTACCAATTTAAACCATACAATATTTTTGTTTTACAAAGTAAAATTATGGAACCTTAGCAAGTGGAAAAATTGTATAAAAAATAATACATCTTATCTTTGAATCTAGTTCGACTTAAGTCGTGACATAATTTATATTTCTTTTTGTATTTTATTGTACGCGAAACAATTGTTCCAAATGTAGTTTAGGGTTTGAGTAGTTGTTAGAATGCCTTTGTGTAACTCTTTATTTTTATTCACAAAATGTATTGATTTTAATCATTGGAGTGAATAATTGTGCACGGGGCTGGATTCAGTGAGATTACAGTGAAATTTAGCGCACACTTAAGGTGGCATTTTAAAATTCAATAATTCGTAATTTATCATTTGGGAAAAGCATTATATTAAAAAAATACTTACTTATTCCATTTTTGTTTTCAATTCCTAATTCAAATGAATTTCACTTCTTCACCTTTAGTACCTGGTATATATGTATTTACTTTTCATTTTATAATTATATTATTATCATAATTTGTTTGTAAACAGTTTAATTGATAATTGGAATTTTAATATTGTTTATTGTTTAAAAATTAAAAGTACAGTTCAAGGCATTACAGCTGACGCCAATTCGGCATGCACTTGAAAAATATAATGAATAAATTAAAAAATCTACATAATACATCAAAATCAAGAAATAAAAAAAAATTAACTTAACAAACAGTTCACAAATACTGTCACTAAAAATGACCACTTTTCTAGGCAATAAGTTCATCAGTTGAACGGCCTTTGGAACTGACATTAAGAATATTATTATAATTATTTTTGTAGGAAATTCTAAAAATTATAAATACTGGTGACCACTTAATTGTTCTTAAGTGTCATTTAATTATAGGCAATTAAGTGCCACCAATTCAAATTTTTTCTATCTGTTAATTCCTTTCATATTTTTATTACTAATTGTTCGTTACACTCATAATATTTTACTTTGTTCAGTAAATATAGCAATGTATTAATGCATTTTATTATCAGTTGAAAATGTTCGTTATGAGTGAAACCTATCATAATAGTATTAAATTAAAATGTAATTAGTAAAAAAGAGTGTTTTATTTATTTAATTAAATGAAATGAAATGAAATGCTAGGATAACTAGTAAAACAAAACAAAAAACTTTAGAGCACAAGTTTTGAGAACAATTAATCTAGCCAAAACATTGAAGAGATTTAAGAGAACTGCTCTTCCTCCTACTACATTTCTTCTAGATTGTTTTTACTATATTTTCATAACTCTTGATATTATAACAATATACATTATGAATTCCTTTTTCAGACCGGTTTTAATTGATTAAGTAAGGACACTTTTTTACACTATTCTGAAACCTGATAAAAGAGCAAAACCCTATAAATATTTTTTGACTCCTGTGTGGCCGAGTGGTCAGCGTTGTTGGCTTCGCTTACGGAGGGCACGGGTTCAAATTCCGATACAGACGGTTTAATAAATTGATTTTTCAATCGATTTATGAATTTCTGTTTGAAGGCATGGATGTATGTGATGTCTTGAATTCCCCTCTCCCACCCATCCTATCCTATGAACGGGGCGTATCGAGAGCGATTAGCTTACCACTTGTCCTGTCCTAGCTCTATCCTTCTATCCCTACTCTCTTTGGAAAAAGAGAGGTTGAGTAACTGAGTAACAAGCAGTTCTCGTAGAAACACTTCTGTTGAGATAAACTCCATTAGGAGTCCATATGCTCCACATTGGGAGCGGACATGGTAAAAAAATATATATATTTTATATTTTAAAAATAATTGAGAAATATGTCCGATTGTGGTAATTTTTCTGATTTGAATTGATCGGATATGTGATTTTTTGCTGTTATAAAAAGGATCAAATTGTATTTTAAGCATTCATTATGGTAGATTGCGATAAGAATTGTATCAAAAAATTAGATTACACTAGAAAATAACCACAGCTGCAATATCGTATTAGCACCCTCATTAAATTACCCACAGCGTTGCCGCGTTGACCAATAATTACCTAACGCCGCCTCTGTTCATAGTACGAAATCAAGATTACACTGTAAGAAAAATGAACAACATATTTATACTCTACAAAACTTTTATGACCGCCAGCGTTGAGCGTTGACTAATATAATATTACGGTTTTTTCAGCGATATTATTTTATATACATACTATTTTCTCATGCGGACTTTTTTTCACGGGAGCTTTTTTCGAAGCACACGAAAGCTAGGGGATATTATTGATCAAGCACGTGCACAGAAAGGTTCGCGGCGAAATAAACCTAAATGTTTTTTTGTTTGTTTTGTGTTCAATATTCCATCAATTCCGCGAAAGGTCAAAATACTGTTCTAACTTATACATGATACGGCGTTTTTTTAACCGTATAGCGGTCAATATAAAGTAAGCCAGGACACGTTGTCGTGTAAATCCGTACTGTTGTTTTCCAGGTAAAATAGAACTAAAGGAATATTTATCTCATGTAGATTGACCGAGCAGACTCACTACATTTGTATTGAAGTCACATGATGTACAAATATTTAATACAACTTCTGTGCGGAATAAAAATAAAAAAATTCACTAAAGGGTCAGAGTCACGGACTACAGAGACACCTATAATAAAGAGAAAATATTAAATTGTTTATATACAAAAATTCGTTTAATTGATGGAATTTAGCTTTATAAGATTTTTAAACCATTCTAGCTATGATAAGCATTTCTTATCATCATATTTTAATTCGTTTTAAAAGTTTGTTTGTAAAAAATAAACAGGGAGTCAGTGGCGTACTTAAGCAGGGACCTTCTATTTTTTTTCATTAAAAAATCGCATCTTAACCAAAACGCACAATATGTTTTTGAAAAAAATATCAAACGTTAGAAAAATTAAATACAATAATAATAACATTAAGTTTTAATTTTTTTCAGCTTTTATTGGACTTCATACCTTATTAAATTTTGAAATAGTATCTGTGAAATGGAGAATTAAAAAAAAACAAAAACTCAATGTAATTATCGATGTATTTGATTTTGTTAACGTTTGATATTTTTTTCAAAAATAAATGTAGCGTTTTGGTTGAGATACGATTTTTAATGGAAAAAAGGGGTGCCTGATTAAGCACGCCACTGTCCCTGTTTATTTTTTAAAAATAAACTTTATTAAAATATAATAATAAGGAATGGTTAACTCGGCTGAGATTATATTGAAATTCTATTAAGCTATATTCTATTAATTAAAAGAAGTTTCGTGTTTAAGCAATTTAATAATTTCTCTTAATTATAGGTGTCTCTGTAGACCGTGACACTTACCCTTAACTATATAAGAGAATACAGTATGTTTTCAATCGAAGATATATAACGACCAAGGCAAGATATTTGATAAATGGAAGTTTTAATTTTTTAATAAGAAAAATCTTCAATTTAATGACAGAAGCATTAGCAAGCAGAAGCAAGAAAAATCATGATGATCAAATGAATTTTGTTTAAAATTATGTTAATAAAAAAAGTCTACTCCCGACCAAAATTGTTACAGACTATAAAAGATAGTAAGATTACAATTTTAGTAAATTATTTATTTTGTAGATATTATTCAAATACACATATAAACATAAATTAATAATTTGATTTTTTTAATATGTTATCCCAAATCCTTGGATCGGTATTAAGACGATACCGGAATTACAGAGTTTCAGATGACGGGATTAGAAACCCAAATTACACGTGCCTTTCTTACTTAATAGGTTTTTTAGTTTGGTTTTATTTATTAATGAAAATTGTTTGTTTCATTTATAAAATAATTTTTATTGAGAATTTTAAAAATAATTTGTAATAATGTATTTTTTGGTTGATTTGAAACAGTTATCAAAGTCATTATTATCAAACAAATAAAATTTTATAAAGTAAAAAAAGTGTTAAAGATAAAATAGTATTTCATTAAATAATATATAATTCAAGTGTAATGAATATTCGAAATGTTATTTAGCGTAATATATAATGCGATATTGCGCTGAGTAGGTTGTTGGAAATAAATCTGCCTGTGGAAAACGTTAGGCTGCCTACAACAGATTCTTGGAAGCCAATAAAGCAAGTTAGAAATCAATTACTCAGTATGTTTTCTTCAAAGAGGCTATGCTGAACCAATTGCTATTGACATAAGGATATTGTTTCACTGGAAATTCAATTCGGAACGGATTACGAAAACAAATTGCATATTATTTACAACAACAAAAAAGCACGCGATTTTTATACACGAGATGCGAATACTAATTTCCGGTTAAAAAAATATCCATGAAATGAATATTGCTTAAGGGCGAAGATTAAGCTTTAGTTTTTTTGACATAATGGCAATAGCCTAAATAGCTATAAACAATAAATTAAAAACAATATGTATATAACTAAAATACTTTTATATTTTTCAACTTATTACAATGTAAATAAAACACACCACTATTATTCCACTTTTTAAGGTACAAAGGAATATAGTGTTTTTATTAATATAATGCGTTTACATCAATTATTGATAGTGAACAGTGAACACCCAAAAAGTGATTATTACAGTGTAGTTCAATAAAGTAAACATTAACTTAAACAATCAGCTTATTAATATTTAAAAAAAACTTTAAAAGTAAATTAAAATAAGTGTTTTCTTCGATATAAAAAAACAATCTAGATTTAAAAACTCAATCTGAATTAGCCTTTAGTCTGCCGTAGATAAAGTACGTTTGTACCTAGCACATTAATTTAATTAGTTATTAAATTAAGTATTGCTGAGCACAAAAGAATTGACGAGATATCTCGTCTGAGGGAGCCATCCAGTTAAGAATAATGGGAAGAGTAATGATTTTACGTACATATTATATGTAGCCCAACAGCTGTGCAATATATATCACGCTCATAAATTAATCTCCTTAAACTAAGAAACGGCAGAGATATAAGGGGAGGGGGGTTGTGGAAAGCTGTCGAGGAAGATGAAGTTTGACTTGGGCTGAAACGCCATAAAAAAACTTATTAACCATATGATTAGAACCATTAATGTAAACATATAAAAACATATCTTCGAGATTATCCGGAGAACAAAATTATTTTACACATTAATCAACATTATAAAAACGTATTGTCATATTTCTATGAAAAAAAACGCTTAATTGTAGACATTTGATTTGTTTAAATCAAATTTGAGTAGTTTTTTTCACTAGATATATAAAATCATAGGATATATTTAAGTATCGTGAATGCAAAAGCTTTCAAGTAATTATGTAGATCTAGGTATGAGGTTCTATGATCAAAAGCTTTTTCATTCTAATAAAAAAATCTACAGATTTGAAAATCTGTTATGCCAAAAGGTAGTCTTATTTATTATAAACTTTAATCAAAGCTTTTTATGACTCACAAATATCATAAGGCAAACAAAAACAAATGATTTTAAATTTGAATCGTTCAAATTATGTACACTCCCACAGATTTTGTCACTAACGAAATATATTGAAATTGAAACAATATTGAAATTCCATCAAGCACCTTTAGTCGAAATCTTAAACAAATGATTTTATTTGAAAAAAGAGCATACTTAAAAAGTAAAAGTTGATTGATTGTTTTTTTTGTAAATAATCTCTTGAAACAACAAGCTTCGGTAACTAATTTTTAAAACAATTGTTTAATATAATTTTTTAACTAGAAAATATAAAACATTATACTAAATATACAATAGTTTTTTGTTTTAACGAAAAAAATATTTTGATAGTTCCCAAGACTAATTTTGAATTTTAATGTTGATATTTTTCAACGATGAATGAGTGAATGAATGACACATATCGTCGGTAGTTTTATACAACCTCGTATCTCAAAAAGTACAAGTTTTTAGGATACACAGATTTTCTTTATTCTACCGCTGTCGTTATCGATAAAACACCACTGGAATTGTTTGGTCCTTTAAGAAGTTAATAAGGAAGAAAGCAAAGACACCTTAATGCTAAGCTCAGCACATGGCCATATAGTTTACCAAGCTAATTTTTTGCAACGTTTTTGTATTAGGTTAAATAAAACATGATTTATATATATTGGTATACGAGTTAAAGAAATACGTGTGTCACTTTTAAGGTGTTCACTCTCAATACTTGGTGGAATGGCATTATAATAAAAATAATAAAAGATTTTTATTACTTTTTCCACTTAAAATTTATTTGATCAGGACCGGTTTCGCTCCTCACGAGCATTATCAACTGATAAGGAAAATAAATTAAACAGTGCTATTTATACAAGTTAAATTGAAATAAAAAGGTGTAAGCAATTACTATTCACGTTAGTGATGTAGAGTTTCATTTTGTTTATAAATTTCCCAAATTTTTATTGTGTTTATAATTGACATCATTTATCACTTATATTTATTTATTGATGTTTTTTAATTGTATGTTATAGGTGTTAAACATTTAAATTTTGTGTAATTATAATGTAATTTGTAAATCTTTTTAATTGTTAGTAATTGCTTACACCTTTTTATTTCAATTTAATTTGTATAAATAGCACTGTTTAATTTATTTTCATTATCAGTTGATAATGCTCGTGAGGAGCGAAACCGGTCCTGATCAAATAAATTTTAAGTTGAAAAAGTACTAAAAATCTTTTATTATTTTTGAATATGTGTGTATTGACATTCTGAATTCATTACATCAAAAAACTCAAACCTGGCAAAAGTTGAGATACGTGTTTGAAAAAAAATATAACGAATATATGTGTCACACTGTCTGCAATGCGATGAGCTAAATGTTTAGATACTTATTTTTAAAACACCTATTTTAAGGTGAGGTTTGTAATAAGACAAAATTACATTCCATTTGCTGATCTATCTAATCACGTTATACTAATCACGTTATCTAAGCTAATCACGTTATAAATGATAGATAAGGAATGGATTATGCGGTATCAATAAGTATTTATTTTTAAATATACTATTTATGATACTCGGGAAATATTGTATCATAATTCCCAAAACATATTCACTTATTGGTCCCGTAAACAATTGGAAAATGGGTAAATTGACTCGACTGTTAATTAGGTTCACTGAGATAATGGGTTGAAAACGTCACATATATCATATCTCACATTTACATGTCAATTACGAAATTAATTAAAGTTACACTTCCAGTTGGGGAGTTAAACTTATAATAGTATAATAACCAAATCTTGGAATATTAATTTAAGTCACTAAGAACAAAATTCCCGTAGGTAATTAAAATATAGCACAATAATTAAATAGTTTAAAACTGTCTTCAATTTGTTCTGTTTCCCTGTTAGTTAATAGTTTTAATTAGGTTGGATATCTATTTTGGTATAAAGGAATAATTTTGCAATGGTTTGGTATTATATTAATATTCCGTTTCAACAAACTTCAACAACTGTACTAAGGAAGTCCAAGATTTTGACCTCGTATTCAAGATTGGTATTCAATTTAGAATCAATACCCAGTTACAATAAAGATGTAACTACCTAAATAATACTAATTTGAGTGCCCTTTTTTGTTACCATGTACATTTCTAATGTAAAACATATGAACTTCTAATAGAGTTTATACCAACCTTCGAGAACTGTTTATTATTCCGTTACTTAAGTTCTCCTTTTACTAAAAGCGTAAAGTCTAAGATAGGTTAACCAGCCGAGCGTCCCTGGCCAGTTATTTGTCTTATCAACAATATTAACTGAGTTACCTTATTCGTGCATAGACATATTTTTATTTATTCAGTTAATTTTTACGTGTGTTAAACACCTCTCGTCAAAAGCCTGTTCAGACATGCCAAAAATGTGAACGAGGGCGTGCTAAAGGCGGTGAAAGTATCTTCTCAACCGAGGAATTAGAAACGGTTTCTATTCACTCGCTCACTTGAATCACTCGTCGGATCGCTCGGCTAAGTCCCGTGCGTCACGTTCAGATTGTTTTGTACTCAGCCGAGTTCACTTTCTCGCGTACTCGGTTGATCTAAATGCGGTATTCTAATATATGAGTATAATGAATCGAGACTTAGGTAAACTAGACAATCTTGCTAAGTCCTGTTTTTACGATTGGATGAGTGGGAGATAATTTTAAACTTCACAGACATCCATAGTTTCCATTAATTAAAGTTTCCAGGACTGTCCGCATTAGAACTAGAGCCTGCAAGCACTGGACACTAATATTTGGCTAAAGTTACAGTTTCTACTCTGGTTTCTTATCAATACTTATTCATATTTTGCTTTCCATTCTATTTAGTGAAGAATGTTTTTATTAAATAACCGCTATACAATCGATTCAAACCAGTCGGTTTCAAAACAAAATGATTCAATAATGTGCCTAGAAATTTTTTCAATTATAACTCAGGTTACCAAAACTACAATGAGAACCTCCTCCAAGGATTCTTTTTTTGCCATTTTACAGAATATTTTCATCCCGACTTTCGAATCTAAGTATGTACATCTCTATTTCCGACCAAAATGAGCGGAAGTGAAATACTCAAATGTCTTACCTGATTTGAAAACTTTAGTTCGTAGCGTTCTTCTAATAGCTTTGTAATTTACATCATTTGGTAGAAACATTATTATTATTTTATACATTAATGAAACAAGTGTCTAATTATTTCAAGCAAAATAATTATATTATAAATGTAAAATTTGAATAAGCTACTGCTAGCTTTTTTTAGTGAATGAATTTAGGATTGTTTTTTAACTACAATTGGTCCAACTTAAATCTTTCACTCGCGGCTCGGAGACTAGAAAAATACCTCTCTTCCGATGGGGGGTCGTTTAGGGATCCCAGTGGTTTCCCCATTATTTGCCTTACTCTTATGAATTTCAAAAAAAAAAATAGTTTAAGGGCTTTAAAATATCTCTTTTATAAGAATACGTTGTTTTTTTGATAAATAATCATATTTTAAATTACGCGTAAAAAAAACGTCATCCCAGCACACATATGAAATCGCAACTGACGAAATTTAGCCCAGCAATCATTGCAAATGCTATTTTACGAGCGACCGCTTATCGCGCCTTCTCATGTTGCCAGAACTTATATTAAATGAGGCATCGATGTAAGTAAGATATAGTGTATTTTTTGAGAATAGTATTCAAGGATACGTAAATTATTATCTTTATCTTCGTACACATCAATTCGTTTTTTGTTCTACTTTGAGGATCTTTTTTATGTAGTTGAATTTTTTCTTTTCTGTTTTATTTAATAGAGACGGAACTAGCGATCGAATATGTTTTTTTCTTCTACAAAAGTTCCAAAAAATTATGATATAAGAATACCATAATTATAAACATTGTATCACCCATATTAAAATATATATTTAAGAAAATGTGGGTATTGGGGTCGCATTTCTTGAGCTTAGAACAGGAAAAGTTAAATAGTTCGCTGTGATCGATGTCGGTTATGGTAAATTTATATCATTGTGAAATAAGTGTTAATAACTTGTTTTGTTTCACAATTGAAGTAACAATACATTTCCTGTTATAATATACATTATTTGATATAATTTTCTTTTTTTTTTGCGTTTCTTCTTTTATCAAAACCTTGTTTGTGGTCAAATTGCAACATGCCTCTTGATTTTACTGGCAATTTTTTAAACTAAAAACTTTAATGACAATGATCACCCATTACCCTTTTCAATGCAAAAGTTTAACCTTTTTGGTAAACGACCTTTTTTACGCAATACAGTGTCTGTCTTTAGTGTGTATTTATATTTTGAATATTTGGAGGGGGCTCTGCTAAAATCAGAGTGAGTGATTGCATCCCTGCATCATACAAGGTCAGTTATATTTGTCAATCGCTGTGAGACTAGCCAGTTTATTTACTAGCGTTTGTGTGTCCAAGATATTCTGCATTAAAATCAGTTTATTTGAAATTTGAATATTTTTTTAAAAAAAGTACAAAATACATATATGTATGCAATAAATGAGTTTTAAACCGGTTCAGATCATTGTGGAATTAATACTAAATCCGTGATATTTTTTTTTAAATGCATGATATTTTTTGAGAACTCTATTACATTTAAACTAGTTATATTTTATTTTATTTATACAGCGACTGATTCAAGACGAAATATTCTGTATACATTTTCCGAAATATTTCGCATTCATATTTAATTTTGGTTTCAGCACTTGGTTTCATAAATGAATTGCCGCTTTCAGATTCATGCAGTGAATACGTGTGTTTTCAATTTCCTTTGTTTCACAGCGAATTCCGTTCACGATTTTTAATTTAATCTGAAAAGAAAAAAGAGTATATTTTTATAAGCGGTTTATGGTATTTTGAATCCGGCAGTGCTCCTAATTGAGTTTTCTGCGACGTGTTAATATACACATATATGTTTATATATATTTACAATTAAATGGTTAATAATTAAGGTACTTATTACTACTCGCTACCCTTTCACATCCTCCAAGTATTGTGTATTTCTTATCGTTGCCGAATCTGTAACCGAGTGGTTATCATCGCCATAATCGGTTGCCATACTTTTATTAAATATTTTGTATACGTTTAATGGATTTCTGCGAAGTTTAAATATCTCTCTTATCCATCTTATCCTAAAATCAGGTATTTCGATAAAAAAAAAATAGGGGTTAAGCGAGTGACTTACAAAAATTTATCGTAAAATAACATTTATTTCTCTTTTATGAATCTAAGTGCTTTACATTGAGGGTGAGTATGGTAGTAAATATTAATATAAATCGTGTTTTATTTTTTTCTCATGAGCGTCCCAGTAAATTTTTTCAATACGCACTATAATGTTTACGTCAATACGGCCATTTATGAATTGATATCTACTCACTTTTAGGGTGTTCAATGTCAATACTTCGTGGAAAGATATTAAGAAAAAAAAACAATATTCTTTTGTACTTATTTACACTGTTATTTACCGGACCAATTTTGCTCATGGCGAGCATTGCGAGCATGGCGATATCAGTTGATAATGCTCGTCATGAGCGAAACCGGTCCTGATCTTGATCAATAAAAGTGGAAATAATTACAAAAGAATATTGTGTTTTTCTTAATATCTACTCGTTCCAAAGAATGCCATGTTTTTTTATGCTTCAAAGATTTCACTTGATTCGACCAAGTTAGCATGTCTGACCGGGCCGACATTCCTTCTATTGGTCTCATTATTTTGAATATTTTTTTCGTATCGTTGTGCATATCTGAACATTCTTAGAGGCTGTGATCGGCATTCAGATTTATATTACAGTATTTACAATTACGAATATCCACAAACCGAGCAATCTGGAAGGGTTTGGCAGTAAAACGGTCGTTGAAAGATTATAAATTGGCCGATCAAGAATCTTTGTGGAACTATTTTATTTACAGAAATATGTGTGCAAGAAAATTCTTTTAATATTTAAAAATATTCATTCCAAAGTCAGCTGCTAATTTACGATACTACAATTTGACTTTCCACAAAAAAGCTGACATCGAAAATTCATGTAAGACGTAAAGTTTTGGTCGGCTGATTCGCCTACGCACCATAATGACGTATAATTATAACGTTTAATATTATACGTAATTGCCAGAAAGACAATCAATACTCCACTATAAGTAAGAACAATATTACGTAAGCTGGAGCAAAAGCATACCAAAGCTGTAACTTTAATCATATATTATATACTCATGCAGTAGCGTCTCTTAAAGTATTCCCCCCCATGAGTGAAAATGTTTGGGGCCCGGCATATTTATCTCGTTTTTTTTATATTTAGTATGTAACAGCAATTCAAAATATTGACTGGAGTTATAAAAGATAAGAGATTGTTAAAAATCGAGCTAATGTAGAAAAATATGTTTTAACACAATAGCTTATGAATAAAAATAGCCCTTTATTGTGATACCGTTATTTTGGTCTTTACTTGAGATACGGTTATAAAAACGGTATACGTCATCGTTGATGTAAAAGAATGGACCACCAAAATAACAGATTGTCAAACCACATTATAAAGATGCATAAAGGAAAAAAAACTATTAATTGAGCATAAAGTGTCTTAATAGAAAATTAAAAAAAACTCTAGTAAATATTTGAATTTTAAATCGATCAAGAGTAGTAAATTATTTCATTCCTTACTAACAATTTGTTAACTATGCATTATTTATGATTATTTATTTATGAATAAAAAATATGAAATACAACTATTGATAATCACTATAATGTACACAATTTAACAAAATTATTATTATTTTTAGTTATAGTTAATTATTATTTTTAGTTATAGTTAGAGCTTCCAAATCGGTTTAAACCGAAACCGGTTAACCGGTTTATCGCGTGTTTTGAAAAAACCCGAAAACCGGTTTATTTCTCTCGGTTAACCGGGTTCTATCAAAAATACACTTTTCTCATTTTTCATTGTTTTTTATAAAAAGAAAAATGTTTTATAATTAATTTACTTTGTATATAGGAAACAATTCACAAAATACAACAAACATGTACATATACATATATATATATATATTGTAAAATAATCTACTTCTGTCTCAAAGTTGTCCATGTTGTGAACAGAAATGACTCTTTCAAATAATTTGTCATTTTTTGACAAGTGAATATTTTGGTATTCTACTCTATTTTTGTCTAAACATTGGATTTCTTGTCTTATCCAGTTAGTATTTTTTAAAAATTGAATGCTTTTAAACATCAGTCTTTTGGTGAGTTTTATAATCAAGCTCTGTTTTTTTTATTTGACGTATATTTTTTTTATCATAAAATATGTTTTCACATGTTATAGCAATTGTTACTTTGCCATAGCAAACAGGTTGGTAACTAGAGTTCCATTAAGATAAATTAAGATTTTTTTTTGCATACCTATCTAATCAAAATACATGATATTTCGGTTTAAACCGGTTACCCGGTTTATTTGTCAGAAAAAAACCGAAAACTGGTTAGTGTTTAAGTCCGGTTAATTGGAAGCCCTAGTTATAGTATATACATATGTATATTCCAAATAACAAAAAGTATCCCTAACAAATACATATCATAACATATAATCGATAGGTATTTGTTTTTTTTATATTAAAAAAAAACATACTATCATTTAATGTGTCTACTTCTTAATGCAGCGATTTCCAAACTGAGAGGCGTGGACTATTAGAAAGGGAGGCACAACAGCTTAAAATATTTATTTACCCATTAAAGCGTGTTTTTATTATTATATAAACTAACGGATTGGAGGCACGAAGATATTTTTTCAAAGAGAAGCCTGCACATACTGTTACTACTAACATATAATGTGGAAACCACTGACTTAACGGATTGTTAAACGACATTTTCCTCTACCATAAAAAAAATGAACCACTTTGTGCCGAATACGCAATAAATGACTACGGTTAATATAATTTATTATTCATAAGACCTCATTTGATATTATTTTTATTACTTATTAAAGCATGGGTAAATAAAATAAAACTAGAAACAATAACATGGATATTAATCTATGTAATATTAAAAAAAATATATTGAAACTTATAAAATATAGCAGATATTAGTGATAATACATAACGGTTGACTAATGCTACACCACGGTATCGTAAAATACTTTTTATGATGGGGTTGTATGGGTTAATTTCTTTTTTTAATAAGAAAAACATAAAAGAGTAGACGGTTTAAATTAAATTTCACAAAATGAAACATAATGCGAAATGCCACGTTAGATATATGATTGCATCTTTAACGTTACTGTCATTGACATGCATTCGGAAGCCTCAAGTTATTATTCTAAAATATTATCACAGTAAATAATTTTGTGTTGATTTACAACAACGTGCGAATTAGCCCCCAGGGACTGGTTGTTCGCATAATATGAATATGTAACCCAATATGGTAAGTACGCCACTGTCTTCAAAGGTTAACATATTGTCCCCGCATTGCGTCAACGGATAGATAAATCGTTTTTGTCATCTACGTAGTAGTTTATATATCATCAATCAATTAGACATTTATGACTGTGTTAGACATTATGGCCTAATTTTCCCGATCGCATCTTGTAGTACTTGCTTGCGCGCTTAGGTGGATTAGTTTAATAGTTTTCAGTTAGGGCATCACTTCCTTTAATGGTGCAAATATATTATAAGGGCTTGTATAGTAGTCACAACAAAATCTGGCAGTGTCAAGGTATTTTTTAAATAATAAAAAATAAATTAAAATCCGGTTTTTGGCAACTTAATAACGAAACAAAACCACAACATTAAATTATACATTTGTATCTTTTTCAAATTGTACTTTTATTTCATATGAAGAGCAATCGCCGGGTCCTATAGCGCAGCGGTTAGCGTTGTTAGCTTTCGTGCCAGATTTCACGGGTTCGAATCCCAGTACGAACACTATTTTTTCAATCGATTTATCGTGTTCTGTTTGTGATGTCTTAATTTCCCTTCCACTCTTTCTATCCTTTAATAACCGGGCGTAGCGAAAGCGATTAGTAAACCACTACTCATATCCTAGCCTTATCTTTCTATTCCAATTACTCTCTTTGAAAAAAGAGAGGTTGAGTGACTGAGTAACAAACAGTTCTCGAAGATTTTTTTGGTTGAGATACCATTAGTAGGCCACATGCTCCACATTGAGAGAAGCCATGGATAAAAAAAAATGAAGATCAAATTTTAATGTTTTATACTATGTTTTTATTTTTGGAACTAATTTATCAAATTGTATGAAAGTAAGTTTTTTTACGCGATTTTTATACGTGTCATTTTCTGTAACCAATGTTTCGCGTAAAAAAAGGTTGGGGCAAGCTTGGTTTTCACTGAGAATACTCTAAATACGTCATCGATACGTTCCAGTCGATATTAATCTTCTCAATGCCCTCATTCTGCTACTTAGATTTGGTTAGCCTAGAACTTAATACGAGATTAAGTAGCCAATATAAAAACCGCGAATATAAATTGATCAATTAAGGTCGTGATATTTTCTTTAGAATTTCACGGTTGTGGATTTAAATCCATTTGAATGTTGTCAAGAATCCATTGTATTTTTATTATGTTAATTTTTATAACCCATCGGTAAATAGGTCACTGAAACCTTTAATTTTTATATTATTATTTTATATTAAACATTTAAAAAATTTACAAGTTTTATCGTTTAAATCCATTGACTTTAATAAAAACACAATATTCCTTTTTATTTAATTCCACTTTATTTAATAAATCAGGACCGGTTTCGCTTATTGCGAGCATTGTCAACTGACAAGAAATATAATTTAACAATGCTATTTATACAAAAATTAAAAGATGTCAACAACAATTGGCATTGAAAAGAAATTACCAATTACATAAAAAGTGATTCTAAAATAACACAAAATTAAAATGTTTAACACATCTAACATATAATTAAAAAGTCATCCCAGATTAATAAATAATGCCTTTCCACCAAATATTGACAGTGAACACCCTAAAAGTGATCAATTAACTTTCACGATCTCTTCTTATATTATTATAATTTATATTTTTTAATTTTAAATAAGTATTTGGCATTACAGCTAATACCGATGCGTCAAACATTTTTTAATTGAAAGATCATATGAGAAAAACTTGATGAGAATTTATTGTAATCATCAAACACCCACGTCTTAGATCTCAAATTTGAATTGAAAAATCTAAAATTGACAATAACTACCAATAATCGAACCCAGACCCACTTGGTCGGTAAAGCAAGCTCTAATCAACTAGACGAGGGTGGGGAACCTTTTCTTCTCTAAAGGCCACATTTATTTTTCCGATTCGACATAAGGCCGCAGTAAACTTTATTCAAAATCTCAGGAATTTACAAATTTACAAAAAAATGCAGATTTTGCCGATCAGGTTAAAATGCCGCACCGGAGTAACCAAAAGGCCGCAGGTTCCCCACGACTGTTCTAGATCAATAGGATAGCAAAATATGACCAAAAATATATATAAAATATTTCAAACAAAACTGCGAATATTGTAGGGTTGTCAATTGCCATAAAATAAAACGTTTTTCGATTAACCAAACCTTCATTAAATATAATTTATTTATTACCGATATTATCAATGGGATTTTAGTTGTGGAAATTCGTATGCAAATTCTGTCAACCCTGCCAGATATTCTGGTAACGAAATTTAATGCTGATGAAATATTTAAATGTTTACTTTAAATCGATAAATTTAATAAACGTAGGCTGTTGGGTGTTTACTTAACGAAGCGGACCGCTTCTGCAGCACTCAATGTTATTTGTTTTATAATTTCAGAGGTAACTTACTAACATTTTGTTGAACATTGTTTTATAAGCGAGAGTTTTCATTAGTTAATAAAAGTTTCATCGGCATGTTACTTTGTTTGATAATATTTTTTAATCGAGCCGGCCGGATATCGAAGATTCTTAAGGGTGAAGAAAAATAATAAATTTATCTGACAGTGACAACACTGTCTTATAATGAGATACAAATTGTAAATAAATTATTAAAAAACAGTTGTTTAATTAGTGAAAGAGTCCTATGTCACATCAGTTACTGTTGTTGGCTTTCGTGATGAACCTGATGGGTTCGAATCCCAGTACGAACACTATAATTTCGATCAATTTATCTATGTCAGGGGTTACCAACCACGTGCCCGCCAACTAATTTATGAAATCGTTAAATTCCTAGGATTTTGGATTTCAAATACCTCGTTGAGCTAAAAAAAAAACGAGTCACGGTGATATTTTGAGAAAATCGATAAATTCCTGGGTTTTGAGATTTTGAAAATATATAGTACTCGCCACCAATATTTTAGATTATTGCGCTCTAGGGTCCAAAAAGGTTGGTAACCTCTGATATATGTGATCCCTTCCACCTTTCCGATCCTTCAATAACTGGGCGTAGCGAGAGCTATTAGAAGTCCTGTTAAGATACCTATATTAGGAGGTCATATGCCCCACATTGAGAGCGGATATGGATAAAAAATAGCAATTTTTAAGGCCCCTTGGATTCAGAGGCCCCAAGCGCGCGCCTCATTCACTTATGGGGTAATCCGCCACTGACGTTAGGTCAGCAATATTATTGTTATTATTATATTTATAGATATATATATAACAGTACATATAAAAGTTTTGAGTCCTGGATTGTTTTAATTAAATGTCCCGGAAACCGAGACTGGCAAAAAGCGTTGATTTCTTGGGAATTTATTCTCGGGTTGCCTCCACATAGAATCCTTACTTTGCCAAGTATTGACAGTGAACACATTAAAAGTAAGAAAACTTAAATAAAAAAGAATGGAAAGACATACTGTTAACGAAATACACTACAATAGTTTTTATAAAAAATGTAACAATCAACTCAACTCAAATAAATTCAACGTTACTCTCTCTATTAAGAAGGTTTGATAGCCCAACCAAACTTTTCTACCTACGCCTCTGTTACCCTTTATTTTCCGTATATGATCAACTGACATTATTCGATACATTGCCACAGAAATAACAGAACATATTGTAATTTTAAAATTGACAGTCAAAGCGTGACACTCCGATAACACTGTTGTTACAACACAACAAAAATGTTACCAATACAACATCGCTGTGAAACCCATCTCACTGTTACGATTTGGTTTATCATCTGTCAAACCGTAAACCATTTTACCGTTATCTTTTGATGAAATCTTAAAATAATGTTTTGTTAACAGATAATGAAAAAGATACACAGAGAAACTTTTTCTCTCGGTCGTTATTTATAAATTTTTCATCACATTTTAACGTTTATAGAATCTCTTTAAAATTAATATAGAGGCTCGGGGAATTTTTTAATAGCATCAACAAAAAATATGTATTAGCGACGTTTATTATTTTTTTAGTCGTCGTACTTTATTATTATAACTGAGTAATCGAGGGGTGAAGTGGGCCAAGTAATCCAATCCAATTCAATATTTTGGCACAATCGCGTCTTTATTTTTATTTTTTGATAGACTGCATATGTTTATTTTAGAGATATAACACCATTGTAGTGGGTATTAATTGAAATCACTTAAATACTTAGCATAGACTATTATAACGCATCTAACTTATTTTTTACTAAAGTATCACTAGGTTCACTTTGCCTCTCAGAGGCTCAAATTTTTTTTTTAACCATGTCCGCTCCCAATGTGGAGCATATGGACTCCTAATGGAGTTTATCTCAACAGATGTGTTTCTACGAGAACTGCTTGTTACTCAGTTGCTCAACCTCTCTTTTTCAAAAGAGAGTAGAAATAGAAGAATAAGGCTAGGACAGGACTAGTGGTTAGCTAATCGCTCTCGATACGCCCCGTTCATATGATAGGATGGTTGGGAGGGGGGAATTTAAGACATTACATACATCCATGCCTTTGAACAGAAATTCATAAATCGATTGAAAAATCAATTGATAAAACTGCCCGTACTGGGATTCGAACCCGTGCCTTCCGTAGCGGTAGCCAACGACGTTGACCACTCGACCACACAGGCAGCTCAAATTATACTTGATGTCAATATTTGCAATGTGTAATGAGTAGACTGAATTGAAAATTACTATGTCGATAGTTCAGTTTATTAGTAAGACAATTATGAAAAATTGAAATTAGAATTAAATATCCATTTCCCTGTTCTCATTGGTAAAACGACGTATACAGTTTCCCACGGGATCGTAGGAGCTGTCAAATAGTTATAAACAGACTGGAATTAGGGTTTATACATATATACATTTCATTCAATAAATATCCATGCCTGAAGCATACTCTTGTTATTTATTTTCAAATATGTTTCATTTGATTCATGCATCACGAATTATTTTGAGAATATTACACATCAGTTGTGAATAATAAGTCAATCGATTAAAAGGAAATAATAAACCTTAAACGAGTGTTTAATCTATACAAAGGTTTCTTTCCAAGGCTGCTTTTATTATATCTGATAATACAATATAAAAATTATTGCGTTTATGAAAAGTTTTAATGAAAAAACTTCTCGTCGTATTTATTGTAAGTGGCCCGGGACCGAAATTGTTAATCACGATAAGGGTCGCGCGCTAAAATAGTTGTAGGAAATATTTCATATAAATCATTGGGTAAGATTATAGGAAATGATAAGTGTTTATCACGTTTACTTAATACCTAGAAACCTAGAGCTTAACATTATTTATTTATAGCTAAATTTGAAGCATTACAGGCTATTACTTTTTTTTTGTTGTTTTTTTTTTTAATATCCGTCCGAAGATAAAAAACCACAAAGAAGCAAGTCAAAAAGGTGGCAGGGCGGCGCCTAGGCTCATTTTCAGGTGCCAGGTTGCCGACCTGGCCCCACTACACCACTGATTACGGGATAAATAATCTTATTTTTTTATATTTAAAATTCTGCATAACTTTTAGCTGGTTTTTGATTTTACCACCACCATCTGATACTCCATACATGCAGCGGTGGGCTGCCAATACGTTAACAAGGGGCTCGCTCAATCTCAAAGTAATTATCGATGTTCTGGGAAAGAAGTGAACATTTGTATCACTCCAATGCAATACTTAAATAATCAATCGATTGTTACTTAACTCACTTATAACATGTAACAATATGCATTTTACCGTAAACTTATCAATCTAAATGAACTACTGTGTATACTGAAGCTTTTGTTGATAGTATACAACTCAGAAATTGCAGTTATACACTTATTTGATCTGAGAATGTTGTTTTCTCTTAAATTAACAAGGGGCTCGCCGGCCTTAGTCAAATTTAACAAGAGGCTCGCGCAAGCCCCTCCGAGTCTACCCTTGCATATATGTATGGAGTCGTTACTTTACGGCCTTCTTCCATAGCGCAATAACAATCAAGAAAGTAAACCTCATATTCTTAGCCCCTGCACGGGACCTATCTCTTAATCATGCATGTATACCTAAAAAGAAACAAAGATAGAAGGAAAATAAAAGGTATAGTAAAATGTTTTTTTCTGCATCCAGTATACGATATCATTTGATAATTATTTGTAATTTTCAATTTCAACCATGACCAGTTAAAATCGCGAGCTGAGTACTACAAGGTTCTATGTGGACAGCTGCACCAAAAAAGATATGGGCATTTGAAATTTTAAAAATTGTAAATGTTTCCAAGTTTCTTTTTGATTGTGTATATCAATGATAGTACTGGCATGATATAACTATTAATAAAATATTGTTAAAAATAGTTCTTCATAGTTAATTAGAAATACCTAAACTTTTATTACAACCTTGTCCATCTGAAATTTAAACAACTGCTACAAGGTTCTAACTGATTTTTTTATGAAAGCACAGGTGATTCAAAAAACAGACTTAAGCTTTTTCTATTAAAATAAAATGAGTTCTATGGAAGATATCTAATGTGATCATTATTATTGGAAAAAAAATAATTAACAAAAATGGAGGATAAATAGGAAAAAGAGTTTTTTTTCGTAATTTGTGTTTGATATCATTAATAAGTTAACTAAGTGAATATTGTAAAGTATAATATTACCACACTACAAGAATACAAAACATCATAATGGTAAAAAATAACACCACTGTGTTGAAGAATAAAAATAATTGATCAAAATCAAATAATTGAAGAAAAAAAAAGGAATAAAATTACCAAAATACAAAAGATATTATTCAACCTATGTACATTCACACAAGTTTTGTCACTAACGACCCGGGTTTCGCCTTCCGGCATCTTCAAGATTTCATGTTGAAACCACAGATATCTTGCGACGCGCACATAAAACTACGGCTTATTGGACATTTAAGCAAAATTTCGACTTCATATTAATACAGCATGTAGATAATGCTACGTTTAAGACTGCTTCAATATTACTTTAGTTTGGCCAAATGTCGGCATTTGGAACCTTGTAGTACTCAGCTCGCGAAATGTAAAACTGATTCAGACATACTGTAAACTAAGTTTCTATTAAACGAAAACTTTTTGTAAGCCATTTTGTGGCATAGAAAGTGGCAAGCAGTATTAATGAAGGTGCCTCATGTTCAGAAAAAAAAATGTCACACGGTTGTTTTTTCCGTCGTTTCCTCAATAAAAGGTTGTGTTCTTACGTCATTGAGTTATAGAGTAATAAAAAATAATTAATTTGGTGACCACACGGCATTTGGTATATTTTTAATGCCACTATGATAAGAAATCTTTTCATATGAAACGTAAACACATTAATCCACATTAAAATTTAATAAATGTTTGAAATAAATAATATTTTGTCGGAACTGTTTTTTTTTATACTGGATGTTTTATGTTAACGTTTTATATAATGGTTATACACAAAATTGATATTTTTTTTGCTTATTATTTACGTTCAGAAATACCGGATTTTAAATTGCTAATAAAACAACAATACAATGAAGTATTTTCTCAATTTCGTATGTAATAAATACCAATGACAGCCGATTTATTTTTTCGCGCCAATTTCACCCGTTTGCCGCGCTTTTCAATTGCCCGCTTGTAGTATTATTATTATATGTTTCACACTGACTCGCATTCGGTTCAAACGAACACGGTCCTTATGCATAAGTGCGTAGAGTTTAAATATGTAGGCTGGAAGAAGAGTGGAGTTGTCTCTAATCCCTCCCGCCGCAAAATGCCGGCGCTTCCTGTGTCTTTGTCGCAGTGCAGTATAATTGGAGCTAACGATGCTCGAACCGGTAATAATGCACTCCGCAGACAACATATAGAACCGATTGGCAGTGGTTCCGATTGTCACATAAAACAAAGAGCTAATCAGTGAACCCACACGCGTAGTTTAAATCACCCATATTAAATTCGTTGCTAAAAAGCAGGCAAGAATTGACAAACTTCATATTGTTAGTCACAACTTGATTTTGCAATAACTATAACATAATGTTTGTGTAATTCATAAGGTGTATTTGTGTAATTTGATGGGTCCGTGGTGCAGTGGTCAACGTTGTTGGCCGCCATGACGAATTCAAGTCCCAGTGCCAACAGCATTTATTTTCAATTGATTTTTGGATTTCTATTCAAAGGCCAGGACGTTTGTGATTCTCTCCTGTCATTTCAATCACAAAATAGCGGCATAGCGAGAACGATTAGCTTACATTAGTCATGTCTTAGCCCAGGCGAGGCGAACCTGCGGCCTTCTGACATTCTGTAAATGTTTGTAAATTCGTAAATTCCTAACATGTTCTGACCGTAAATTCCTGCCTTATGTCGAATCAGAAAAATGAATGCGGCCTTTAGAGAAGCAAAGGTTCCCCACCCTGTACTAGCCTTATCTTTATATACCTATTCTTTTCGAAAAAAGAAAGATTGAGAAACTGAGTAACAAACAGTTCCCGTAGAAAACTTATGTTGAGCTACCTTCATTACAAAGCCAAATTATGCTTCACATCTTTGGAAATAGTTGAAATGTTTCTAGCCATACCATTCAAATAAATATAAGCTGATACGCCAAGATTTATACTTGTAAAAAGTAATATTCATCTCCACATCTATTCCAGCTTTCATTGAATAATACAATAATATCAACTCTTTCCTTATGTATCGTATTGATATTTAATATCAATTAGTAGTCATCGTTTTCTTTTTTTTTTAAGAATAACCCCTCAATGGTTTCTGTGAAAACAACGAAATACCGAGATCAAAAAAGGGACATAACAACTCAAAACATACTTGTGTCATATTTTTACACCACGCCGCGGAGAAAATTGGAACTAGATTTGACAGCTGTCATAGACGTAGAATGGACGTCAATAAATAATTAATCAGAAGCTTGTGCTACGTTAATGATTAGTCCATTCAATAATGATACATTGAATTTCTAGCGCTGTACATATGTGCTATTTATTTACACACAACAATATTTGACATGTTAATTAATTCACCATTGCATGTCCACATTTATAATTATTGATATACATGAATTTTCGAAAAGCAAAAATGTATTTATAGCGATAAGAAGCTATTAATGCTTTTTATAAAGATCTATTCTTCTATTTTTATGGAGACATTTAGATTGGATGGAAAATTAGTGATCATCATATAACGTAGGTAAATAAATCACTTCAATTGTGGTAACTGTCAGTGATTCTTGATAGAAAGACATTAAAAAAACACAATTTGTGCTAATTATTCCACATTTTTATCATATATGTATGTTGAGTGAATATACTATCGCGAAATGTTGGATATTCAAATATAAAAATTTCATGTATTGATTTTCAATCAATTTATTAACACATTGTAATTCTATGATATGTTCATCCCTCTACCAGCGATATACAACCTGTGTCCAATTCAGACATTACGTGAGGCCCAAAACAATCCTAGTCAACGGATGTTTTTTCAAATATCTGGTATTGATTACAAAAAAATGTGTAAACGAATGATTATTTTGAATATTTTTTTTATTTACATTGATATTATGTCACTATATTATATATAGTATGTGGTATATTTGCGAATTACTATTAATATGTTGCGGCCCACGTAATATGCCAAAACTGACGAAAAAAGGTTGAGTATCGCTGCTCTGAAGTTCACAGCAGTCATAATGATCCTTTTTTGTCATCTGCATCACAAACTCATTTTTTATACGTAACATAGGTCACAACATAGCAATAGTAATAGTAATAGTCTGTTTTTCATATTATTTATTTATATAAAAAAGCAGATAAAAAAAAATTATAAGTACGTATTTAGATTTATATTTTTTGCTGTGCTGAAAGCGCTGCTTTAGGAGAAAAAACAAAAAAAAAGAATTTTGCTAAGTACACAAAAATACAAATGTTTGTAAAACATCTGGTGACTAAGACGGTTTTAGGTCGCATATTAAATCTAAACGGGCCGCCGGTTAAATATTGCTGCTCTGCGGTCCTTACGCCCACCTACAGTGCGACCTCGAAAACTTGAAGTAAAAAGAGCGATTAAATAACCGCTATTCTTTTCGTTACCTCATCCTTAGTTCTCTGTTCTCGCCAAAGTCCCAGGTCTATTTTAGCAACTAGTATTATTTTATCATATCGTCCTTGTAATACAAATTTTGGTTTACTCTTTTTTTACAAATTATTTCATTTGTTTTCATTTAAGTTTCTATCGGTGCAAAAAATGACCTAGTGATATTTTATATGATGGAATAAATATGACTAAATTTAAAAATGTTTCTAGCTTCCCTCAATATATGCAGTATAATATGGAATAGTGGACAAATCCACTAGTTCAGTTATCATATACAGTGGAACCCCGATCTACTGTTCACGCATTGTTCGTTTTCCCGCATGGTTTGTTTATTTTTCATAGTCCCGGCCAAACACCCATAAGAACAATGTAAAATAATCCCGCATTAACCGTTCTCCGATTTACCGTTTTCCTCGATCTATCGTTCAAATATTTTGGTCCCGTCAAAAATATTATCCCGATTGACCGTTTTCGTGGAATATTTCACATAAATAATCTTACCTCGCATTTCGTTTCGCGTTTTTTTCAGTGGAACCCCGATCTTCCGTTCTCACTATCTTCGTCTTTATGCATGGATCGTTTATTTTTTACTCGACCAAGACCCCATCCCGTAATAGCAATGTTTAGTAATTACACGTTAATAATTTCCAGATTTACCGATTTCTTCGATCTATCATCTAAATATTATCGTCCCGTCCCAGTTACTATCTATCCCGATTGTCCATTTTTGTGGAATATTTTTTTCGCTCATAAATAATCTTACATTGCATCTGGTTGCGTAAATTTTTCTAACTCAAAAGTCAAAACTAAAATACCTAAACGAAGAAAACTAGAACTCTAGTTGAGAAACTGAAAATAATTAAGGACATTGGAAAAAATTCAGGAGAAAAACGATTCGACATAGCAAAAAGGAGTTGACTTAGAAATGTACGCGATTTTGAAGAGTGTTTGTTAAAATTTAAGTGTCAAACTGCAAATAGGCTACTTAGTTTGTATTAAACAAGTTACAAATATATTTATCTGTTCTTTAATTAATAAATACATGAGTTTTTTGAAAATTAAACATTTTTTTGGTGTTATTTGAAGATTTCCCGCATTATTCGTTCATTTATTACGGTCCCTTGAAAAACGTAGGATCGAGGTTCCACTGTATAAACATTATGATAAAAACTTTTTACGAATACGTCTTTAACCTTTTAGCTGCCGTAAAAAAAAGGACATCTCTACATAGAACGCCAGATATAATTTGCAATTATTAATTTAATTAGTTATTGACGAGATATCTTGCCTGTGGCAGCCATCCAGTTAATTGTGTGTTTTATGCTTTTGTCTATTAAAATAAAATAACATATTCATTTTTGATGTATGAGCTCTCAAGAGGTGAAGTGAGCCAATAACAACAACATTTTGGTGGACAAACAAAGAAATTGTGGTGGATTTTTATGTATCAAATAAATGAAAAATTTCGAATTGAAAATGAGTTATTTCAAATTATTCATTTATTAATACGAGGTAATAAACATTTTAATTATAATCAATTTATTTCCACTTCTTCATATTTCGTATCTTATTTCTATCATCTTATTTATATTATCAAAATATCGCCCTAAATAATACAAGAATGGTTATTTTTACAATCCGCAACAGCTTAGTGAATATTTTGACTCAAATAAGTGAAATTTTATTATTTTTTTCAAAGAAAAGTATCCCAAATTTGATACGCGTTATTATGGTCACCATTGAAGCTTCATGGATTGTCTCAAAAATATGTTTGATTTTTGTTCAAAATCGTATTCAATTTACTGATAATATGAGTAAAATCTGTACCCAGAGTAGTCTATTGGTATTGATTAAGTCTAATGAGAGTGCAAAGTGTTAAATTGATTTGTATAAAAAAATCAGTGAAAGCGGTTTTGATCATATACAATAAAAGTGGAATAAAAACAAATAAGTGTTTTATTTGTTGGATTGTTTTTTTTGTATATTATTTTGATGCATTAATAATTAAGTCAATATTGTACGTTAGCACAATATTTTGCCAACAAAAAGCATGCTAAAATATTTGGTTATTTGACGTTATTTTTTGTACATACATTTGTTTTGATTAAGAAATCCTTCGTCAACGTATTTTGTCGTTTCCTTTGGGGCCTTAATGTTTTTTGTTTAAAATTAATGATAACAATATACCAAATATAAATTGATATTCAAATAATTTTGAACACACGCCTACGCTATCATTGTTTATTTCTGTATCCTTTTAACTTTAACCTTCTCGCATAAAGCCTTTGTGTTTATTTAGAAAATAATATTCTTGGAGCTTTAAATATTGTATAGGACTTGAGTCGTCGTATAAAGTTTGATACACACGTTGACGTGAATATTTTCAGTGGAGTGCGGTAAACAATACCAAAAAGGGTATTTTGTAAAGATGTTTACATCGAAGGACTCTTATTCTTTTATAAGAAGAATTAATATATATCGAATTTGGAAAGGAAATATGAATTAACCCACACATAGCGAATTTTACAGGAGGTACACTGGCAGAAGACGATAAGTCCAAAAACCTTGTTGAGATATTTGTAATTTTAGATAACCATGAAATCTTAACATCTCTATTTATGTAAAACTAATACTTATCGTTATAAAAACATTACGCAATTCTACAATTATTAACGAATTCGATTCACAAATTTAAAAGCTTTGAGATATTTATACATATTTTTTTTAATTATGTGCAAATACACAAAGAGTGTGTTAAAATCTATCTACATTCATAACTCAAAACAGCCGGATTTTGACTTGTCTCATTCTGCTAGTATGCCGACGATATACAATATAATAAATAAATTGATTTAACACTCAGTTAAACAAAACCATATGTTTACTTATATATATTATATACACGATACACTTATTTACCAAGCGTCAGTTCAAGTTCATCCGTGTATTTGAACACCTTAAGACAGCGGTTTCTAACCTTTATGTTACTGCGCCTCCCTTTGAAGAAAAAAATATCTTCGAGCCTCCCCATCTTTTATTTCATATAGTAATAAAGACACATTTTAAAGAGTAAATTAATATTTTGGACTGTTCTCGCCTCCCAGGTTGGAAATCGCTGCCTTAAGATGCTGAAAGGGGAAACCCGGGTTGACATAAAATGAAGTACATAGTTTACAAAATTTGAACGATTCAAAATGAATATTCTTACCCGTTGAAATTTTTCGTGATGAAACTGATAAATAAATGTACATTATTACACATATTTATAGTTAGCTTAACGATTTTTTTGAAACACCACTGCATTTTGTTGCGTAGAACGAAGCCTACAATAATATTACAAACGTTACGACATTATTACGTGATGTAAAATTGCGTATTTCAAAAAGTTTACATGAACATGTTCAAAAATGTTCTCAGTGCGTCCCCCATTGCGCCAAAGTTGCATACGCAGTGTGTAAATTTTTCAAAACTCTATATTATTTCATACATACATTATAAGGAATGAATACAAAAATTGCAAAGTCAACAGGGGTGGATTATGGTACAGATTACCCCTGGATAATAACATGACTGTGCAATAATTCTTTCCGACCATACATGTTTTGTTTGCGCTGGCGAAGATAAAACCATACAAACAAAAACTCAACTTTTTTATTATTTTTGCTTCACAACTGAAACTCTATGAAGCTTGTGAAACTCTATGAAGCGGGTTCTAAGTTCTTAGGACTTTTTTTTATCTAAGGTATCAGTACCAGTAGCGACCGGTAAAAGTGGCATTCGATCAATGCCCTCCTTGTATATGCAGGGGCGGTTATATTTCATGAAATAATATTCAAACATAACATGTATACCATTCACTCATTTTAAATTCTTCATTTATTTATTGTCTATAACAAATATTTTAGAACATTTTATTTTACTTTATTTTAGACAATAAATACATAATGTTTACATAATAAAATTTGAATATTATTTCATTAAATATAAACGCCCCTGCATATACAAGGGGTGCATTGATTCAATGCCACATTGACCGGCCGCCAATGAACAGTAAAAAGAGAAGACTTCAGTGGACGGCGTCTTGGACAGGACTTGTCTCCAATTCCGGGATCCCGTCCAATTTTCTGATCCCGAAATCTAGGGATTTCTGGATTGAAGATAAGTAGTGCAAAATTCTCAAAAAAAAAAAAATAGGTAATTTGATGAATGTTTTGAAATCCACTTGAGACAAAAGCTCCCAATTTGTTGTCATTTAGGGAAATCCGTAAATTCCTAGATTTTTGAAAGCAGCAACCGGATAAAAATTTTGAAACCCATGCAAGAGCCAAAAGTAAAAATGTTTAAAATCACGAATTTCTCCACGATTTTTTGTCTGGGATTACAAAAAAGGTCCGGGATTGGATACTCTACTTTCTATATCTACCATTGGCGGATCCAAGGGGGGGGGGGCTATGGGGGCCATGGCCCCCCCCTGAGAAGATTTTTTTTTCCATTTTTCTATTTTATCAAAACTTTATTGTGGGCTCTTTAATTGCTTAGTTTACTATGTTTTATAGAATACATACTTAATTATGTATTTTCTATTTTTATGTAGATATATTATTTTAAAATCATCTATTTTTTAATGTATTCTTTATGTATCATGTTTATTTTCAACTTGAATGGCCCCCTCCTGGGACAATTTCTGGGTCCGCCAATGATATCTACTCTATTTAAAAAAAATAAGATATTGTGCAACTGAGTAATAAGAAATTTTGTTGAGAACCTCCATTAAGAGGTCATATACCCAAAATTGGGAGCTGGTATGGATTAAAGAAATAAAAACAATCATTTGAACCTCCATTAGAAATCGACATGGACAACTGGAAGCGGCTATCGAAAAAGAAGAGTCTAGAATTATTTATTAGTAACCATCGTTTTGTATAAATGGAGATGTTTGTTTATATGTTATACTATAAATAAAAAAAGATGTGCCACACATTTTAAAATACAAAATCTCAATATGTATAATATATCGAGCTATACTTTCGCAGCCTTTGGTTACATTTCGTGCAATGTCGCATAACTCCTTCGCAGTGCTAAATGTCATTCAAGGTACTAAAAGCCTTCGACTAAATACGCGACTGGCTAGGAAGCTTTTCTTCCTTTTGTGTGTGTGTGTATTTACCAAGGACCTTAGCATGAAAAAGTTTTTCTTTCAAGTACACAAAAAGGGTAGTTTTTTTGCATCGTTATGTTTCCATTTTACAACCAGAATACTTAATTTTAGCTTACTTGTTACAAATAAGAAGAATATGTTGTTGCAGTGGGTACGTCATAACTATAATATGTTCACTCAACTCTTTTTTTACACGATTTGTAATAACACGGTCCACTAAATAGAAGAATACTAAATTTTTACTTGAATTATTTGTTTTATCATTTTTCATTTTTCTACGAGAACTGCTTGTTACTCAGTCGCTTAACCTATCTTTTTCGAAGAAAGAAAGAAAGGATAGAGAAGGGCAGAGGTAGTGGTTGGCTAATCACTATCGCTACACCCCGTTACTTTAGGATTGCAATGGTGGGGGGGATTTTTAGACATTGCAAACATCCGTGCCTTTGAACACAAATCTTAAAATCGATTGAAAAAATACTGTTCGTACTAGGATTCGAACCCGTGAGGAACGGCATGGAAACCAACCACGTTGTGCCATGTACCTGAAATTTGAACTATGAAATATTGTTATTCGAAAACTAGAATTTTAATTAATCAGTTTTTGTATACCTATCGCACACTTAAAACGGGGCACAACGAAAACGATTAGCTTTTTACCAAACTTAATTATAAATATTGCTTTATCTTTACGCTCTATTAAAAAACAGTTGAGTCACTGAACGACAATAAGTTCTCTTAAAACCACGTCTGTTGAGATAATTCATTCATCTTTTCCTTACTATGCAAAAAAAGCACGCGCTCCTGAGCTGTGTATCCGTTCCACATCAGGCAAACGGGAGTGAATCATGACAATTATATAATCACTTTTAGGGTGTTCACTGTCAATACTTGGTGGAAAGGCATTATATTAGTAAAAACACAATATTCCTTTGTACTTCATTCCACTTTATTTAATATGTCAGGACCGGTTTCGCTCATTACGAGCATCGTCAGTTGACGTCTACGGTCCTGACATATTAAATAAAGTGGAATGAAGTACAAAGGAATATTGTGTTTTTACTCATACAATTATATAACACTACTACAATATTTCTATTATTGCATTTCTCAATGCGTAAATGTATAAGGGAGGAATACCTGAATTTTAGGCCAAGTATTTATTATATATACAGAGAAATGTAAATGATTAGAAGGTATGTGTACTATTTATACATCTTAGTTAAGAAAGGGTTAAGAAAATAAATACTACAAATTAGAAGCGGGTATTTTTATAAAAAAATATCATATGCCCAATTTTTCTTGAGAATTTATTATTGACACAAAAAATTTAAATATTTTCTAAAATACATTCTTCACGAGCTCTGCTTGTTACAGCGTATTTTTTTATGTGATAAATTACCACAACGCAATGGAGCAATATCATTCGTAAAAGGGTGCAAAAGATTGATTTTGAATAATGACTAATACTGTGAGCCCATATCAATCATTTCGTTATTCTATTGTTCGAATGAGCGAAAAAAAAACCAGTTTATTTAGTCGTTTTTTGTAAATAAAAATACACATAACTTTACAATAATACAAAAGATTCGTAATAAAAATAATGAATGCCGAAAAAATGGTGGGATGTGATCTAAATATAGGAGAAACAAAAACCGATAAAAATATTAAAGTAAAAAATAAGCTTACTTTGAATTTCAATCAATATGAAATATTACATTATAGCAGCGATTTCCAACCTGGAAGTCGCGCGTGGACTATTGTAAAGGGAGGCGTAATTTTTTTAAATATTTGTTTACCCTTTAAAACGTGTCTTTATTACTATATCGACTGTGGAAAGGAAAAATGACGTAACCCACATATATAAAATTTTACAGGAGGCGCAAAAAACGTATTTTGATGATTTTGGGCCATATGCAAATTATGAATTATATACAACCTTGAAGTTCGCTCTGTATTTCTACTTACATTTCTTTCTATTATATAAAGATTTATGTTACTTTATTTCTTCTTAATGTAAATTAATTATTTTTTATTGGTATTTAAATTGTACTATCTCTCTGTATTATAATTCAAATATATATGTAAACTTTTTTTTGAGAATAAATGGCGAAGCGCTTTTTAGCGCAAATCATCCTTGTACGCAAGGGAGCCGAAACCTTAAAAAAAAAAAAACATTGAAGTGCACGGATACTTCTAAATTGGTGTTTAATTGACATAATCTAATATTAATTAAAGAAATAGTCTAGGAAAAACCTTTATTTCAGTCTTTTTTCTTGGTTTTAATTTTTTACAAGGTCATCTTTTTCAAACTTAAAAGCTAAACTTAGGTACTAATTCGGCAATTGCAGCTTGCATCCTTTTGATATAACGTGTATCATGTAAAATACATTGTGATTATCGAAAAAAAGCTGTTTTGAAAAACTGTGGTTTACGTACTTTTTCCTTTCCACAGTCGATATGAAATAAAGGATGGGAAGGCGCGAGGATATTTGTTTTTCATAGGGAGGCGCAGTAATATAAAGATTGGAAGCCACTGCATTATAGGATAGCAACACCTTGATAGAGCATGTGGACTTCTAATGGAGAAATTTGAACAAACGTGTTTCTAAGAGTACTGCTTGTTACTCAGCTGCTCAACCCTTCTTTTTATTCCAAAGAAAGTGGTAATAGAAGAATTGGGTTATGATAGTTAATAGTGGTTAGTTATTCACTCGCGCTTTGTCTCGTTTTAAGGATATAATGGGTGGGAGAGGGTATTCAAGATATCACATACACCTAGGCATTCGAACAGAAATTCATAAATTGATAAAAAAAAAATCAATTTACAAAGTTTTATTGAAAAAGACAGTTGTCTGTTTGATGTTGACCACTCGACCACTCAGGCAGCATATACATACTATGTATATAATATTATTCAATAATAAACTAGTGGGTAAAAAGTATAATTTCACATTATAGAATCACGTTCTATTAATGAAGGTATAAAAAGTTATGTGTTACAAAATAATTATTTTGTCAATACGTCGTATAGCCATACTGAACTAATTTTTAACTAATATTAAAGAAAAAAATAACAGAGTAAAATGTACGCATGGCTACAATGAATGTATGTACTAACGCACTTGCTGAGTAGCAATCACGTATTAAGTAAGCGATCAGAAATGGATTATATATTTCAATGAATGTATTTAACCTTAAAAATATTTAGCTAAGATATCTTTTCCTGTTCTAAGCTCAAAAAATGCGACACCAATACCCACATTTTCTTAAATATCTATTTTAATATAGGTGAGACAATGTGTATAATTAAAGTATTCTTATATCATAGTTTTTTGGATCTTTTATAGAAGGGAAAAAAATATTCGATCGCTACTTCCGTCTCTATTAAATAAAACAGAAAAGAAAAAAATCAATTAAATAAAAAAGATCCTCAAAGTAGAACAAAAAACGGATTGATGTGTACAAAGTAAAGATAATAATTTATGTATCCTCGAATACTATTCTCAAAAAAAAAACACAATATCTTACTTACATCGATGCCTCATTTTATATATATAAGCGATAACGCGATAAGCGCGTGCGATAAGCGGTCGCTCGTAAAATAGCATTTGCAATGATTGCTGGGCTAAATCTCGTCAGTTGCGATTTCATATGTGTGCTAGGGTGACGATTTTTTTACGCGCAACTTAAAATATGATTATTTATTAAAAAAAACACGGATTTTATATAAAAAAAAATGTATGAGGAATGATGCAGAGAGATATTTTAAAGCCCTTAGACTATTTTTTTTTTTGAAATTCATAAGAATAAGGCCAATAATGAGGAAACCACTGAGGTCCCTAAACGACCCCCATCGGAAGATTGGTATTTTTCTAGTCTCCGAGCCGCGAGTGATATAAATCTAATTCTCTTGGTGCAAACAAAAGATGGTGTAAACATAGATACATTAAAAATAGATTCCGTGAGATTGTGTAAAATAAGCCGTTCAAAACATTTGGTCTGATTAGATAGAAAAAATAATGCTTAATATAATCACTAATTCTTTTAAATCATTAATAAATCTTAACTTGTTATCAATCATTAATAAAAAGCCGTAAAAAATCTCTTCTCATTCCACATTTTTTTATAAAGATCAGGATATTGTGTCAGGATAAAATTGTAAATAAATTATTACGCAAAGAAAAGTTTTTCACGCCTTGTTGGAAAATTAAGCAGGCTGTATTTTTGCTGTCGTGATCCTTATCAACCGATACTTTGTCGAGATTCTGGCTGTCAGGATGTTGACTTATCAGGGATTTGACATTAAGCTCTAAGGCTATGGGTTATGATCGATGTCCAAAATATAAAAAAAAAAATTCAAGTCGAGAGAAATATTAGAGTGTTCGACACGAATACGTTATCGATGTAATTTATGGTCAGTTTATTTTCATAAAAAGAAGACTGTTCATAAATGAAGCGCCGAAAATCGTTTTTGGGTAACAGGATAATATGAAAAGATGTGTGACTGTTTTTGATCAGGCGTTGCTCGTATGTTCGGGAAAGCAAAAATTTTCACGACGTAAAACATTATTTATTGTAATTGAATCCCTATAAGGCAAACGAAGCGCTCGGTTCTAAAATCCACTATTAACTTTTTTAAAACAAAATCTAATAATGCAGATATGAAGAATCAATAAATAAATTTATTTGATTGCTAAGACTGGCAAATATTACTTATTTTAAAACGTGTTCACTTCCGAAATCTGTCAATTGTATGATCATATTTGTTTGATAAACTGCTATTTGATTGTCATTTGGAAAAACCCTTTTTTTCATACAAGTTCTGAATTAAGAAATTATTACAGTTTCAAAATCTGCCATATATCTCCGTGCCCTTATCAATTCAATATTATTTTTAGAGTGTTAACTGTCAATACTTGGTGAAAAGCCATTATACTAAGAAAAAAACAATATTCCTTTGTACTTATTTTTACTTTTATTTATCAAGATCAGGACCGGTTTTGCTAATGGCTCGCATTGCGATTAGGTACTCCAATTCCGGGATCCCGTCCAATTTCGTGAAACCGAAATATGATATGGTCGCGATCCCGGGATTTGGGGATTGAGAATTTTTTAGTAAATCCCGAAAATGTATAGGATTTTGGATTTGGAAGAGCAAAAAAAAAACTATTCAAGATGATATTTTGGGCAAATTGGTAAAATCCTGGGTTTTTGAAATTGGAAATGAAATAATGAAAAATTCCGACACCAAAACTTTCCCAAATTAAACACAATTTCATGTTGAGTGGACAATCAAATTAGTCAATCCAGTAATACGGGATCACAAAAAGGCTCCGGGATTGGATACCCTAATTTCGATCAAGACGAGATTAGTTTACAATGCTCGCCAAGAGAGAAACCGGATCTGATCTTGATAAAAAAGGTGGAAATAAGTACAAAGGAATATTGTCTTTTTTCTTAATCAATATTATTTACTCGTGTTATGATGAAAATCAAAATTTAAGTAAAATTAATTATTAAAAATTAAGGTAAACCGTAAATAAATTCTTAATATTGGTGATTAAAAATTACTTAATACCTAAAGTATTTAAAGTCGAATTGAACTTTGTTGTTAATTAAATAAATTATGTATTTTTTTGTATGTTAAAGTCATCAAATAACAATTTCAGTTATAAAAAAACAGACAATATCGTAATAAGGCGGATTTTGGAACTGGAAACCTCAAATGTACGCTTTTTATTCTTTCGGGTATGTCCAGGATGCTAATCACAGCAATTGCGTCACATTATAAAGTTATTTAAAGTATAGGCATTATTTTATTTGTAATTCTAATCCTCCGTTGAAAATAAAAAGGGAACATATTCATAAAAAAACAACGTTTAGATAATATAATTACTGATGAACTTATAATTCATCTGCTATCACTCTTTAATCCTGTCGTTTTAAAAGCAAGCAGAAAGAGAAAACACATCACATGTGAAGAACACAACTAGAATTGGGCTCAAAGTAATTTGTTTTTCCGCTTTAACACGTCTGTGGTAATAGCATCGAGAACGAGAAAACAAATGATGTGAGAAGAATACTATAAGACATTTTTTATCTTACTCTAACCTCAGATTGGTAATAGCAATCCGAAAGAGAAAACAAATGACGTCCGGAGAATGCAATTAAAATTGAAAACAATTTATTGAATTGGCATTTACTTGGTAGAGCTTTAATTGTCATACAAATCATAAAAATCAGTTTGTAGCTATTTGGCTCATGCCATTGTCAGAACTAAGTTTAAACCTGAGTCGATCAAATGCATGTTTACACGTAGTTCTGACGATGGCATAAGCCGAATTATCTATTAACTGATTTTACAATTTTGTATAACTAACTGTCACGGTAAAAAATAAGCATTTGCTTCGTACTGTAGAATAACGTTGTATATGCCGGTCATAGAGAGATACCAACAACACAATGATATGATCACTTTTAAGGTGTTCACTGTCAATACTTGGTGGAATGGCATTATAATAAAAATAATAAAACATCATCTACAAGAGTAGTAGAGTTGTAGAGTTACACTTAAAAAAATCCCAAATTTTAATTGGGTTTATAATTGACATCATTTGCCACTTATATTTATTAGTCTTTGATGATTTTTTAATTGTATGTTATAGGTGTTAGCAATTTAATTTTGTGTAATTATAATGTAATTTGTAAATCCTTTTCATTGTTAATAGTTGCTTACACCTTTTATTTCAATTTAAATTTGTATAAATAGCACTGTTTATATATTTTTCTTATCAGTTGATAATGCTCGCGATCAGCGAAACCGGTCCTGATCTGCCAACGTTAACACATTCGAGCAATTTTCACTCAATTTAACAAATAAGCAACATTTACAACATCCATAGAAAATTACATGAGTATTTGAACACGAGTCTTTCAGTAGTATTGCACCGGAAAGCGCATGTGCAACACGAATGCACCTGCCGTAGGATGATAGCCTGTGCATCCGATACATAGAGAGTGCTGGGCCGCGTTGCCAAGATTAAAATATAATGTATTTTAGGACGACCTGTTGTGGGAAGTTTGCCTCGCTTCTGTTGAATTAGAGCAAACTTGCGACCGATTGATTTTGATATTGCATCGGTCAGGTTATCGGCAATAATCAGTTCAAAATATAAAACCATAAATTATACTTTATTTTAATATCGCTACGTTTAAATGATTTGTTTCTAAGCCGTTTGTTTTTTTTATTAACACTGACACGTAGGCGGCTTAGATTCAAAACATACTTAATTCAAAAACCAAAATTGTTGACAAAGTGCAAAAAACTGCTGTGGGCTTTTTGGATTTGAGTAGGTTTTGAGACTAAACACTTTTTTCTCTGTATTTAGACAGGATTTGAAATCGGAATTTTATTGATTGTGTAGATATTGAAGTAGAGAACAAATTGACATAAAAATTTGAAAAAAATGATTTTTGAAAAATGCCGTTTAATATCAGTTCTGATCGACCGTAATAAAATCTATGAATGGAAAGTGCTTAAAAAAGTTTTTTCCTATAAAAATTAAATCATAAAGTTAACACATTCAAGCCAACTGTTATTTCTCCAACACTCAAATCATCATTTCCCAAGTTCTGTATTTTGGTGACAAATCACTTTTTCAACATTTGGTCCTCATGATTACTTCATATTGACACATATATGGCAATACATACATATTTGTACTATAATAACACATTTTTTTAATAAAGATCAGGACCGGTTTTGATTTTTCCGTGTATTATCAACTGATCACCTTAACACCTTGGTCGCTTGTACGCTTTATAAGTGAATTGAATAGACATTGTATAATTATATTTTGACGGCTTTTGAGACTTTGTTTCACTATATTTTTTCATTTAAAAAAATGATTTGAATTTATAAAAAAAAGTATTAAATATGAACATGTGACACTAAATTGATTTAAATTAAAATGTTTAATACTTTTTAAATGTAATAACAAAACTCATCAAAATGTAATTAAGTGTAGCCAAATGGTAAATTCGAACATATAAAATAATTTAATAAATTTTTAACAAAGCTGATAATGATTATCATGAGCGAAACTTGTCCTTATCTTATTATTGCTTTTTTTTAATGCAATACATTTCTACTAAGTTTTGTCAGTGAACACCCTTTAAGTGAATAATACAATGCATAAAACATTATTTGAGTCGTCTGGTATCAAAAGCAGAACTATCCCATATATGTCGAAATTAAACTAATGCTGTCACATTATTCTGCTTGTTATAGTGTATGGCTAGAAATTACAAAAAATGTTTAAAAATTAAATAAATGTGGTACAAAAACGCAAGAGAAAATGATGTTTGGTATCAAAAGTAGAACTGTCCACGACGTTGGAAACAAAAGTAGAACTATTTGGTAAATCAAGATTTCGACCAATCACAGAGTTACCTTAAGTGATTTCCCATACAAATTTGAAGTTGCACTCGTTGATGAGCTATGTTTAAAAATGAGTTTAAATCGATAAAACTCCAAAAGCCAACAATACGTTTTTCGTGTTTTTCTCGCAACTACGAAAAATGGATAGTTCTACTTTTGATACTATACGACTCATTTCAATATCTTCTTTGGCCATGTTCGCTCCCTATGTGGAGCATATGGCCACCACGTGGCACCTCCATGTTCCCCTGTCTCGTACCAATTGCTTTGCTTCCTCCCATGACATGCCAGCATCCCTCAGTTCCGCCGAGTACATCTTATGGATAGTACCCGACGGACGTCCGGGACGCTGGAATCCCACCGGTCGAAAGAAAAGGCAGGCAGGATTGAGGCTTTTTGGAGGCATTCACAGCACCCAGCCAGTTCCAACGTCTCTCCATATAACCACTGACGTGACGGGACGCTGTCTTGTGCGCTCCCTCATCTCTGAATTTCTCACAAAATCAAACCACCTCACCCCCATTATCCGACACAAGCATCTGTTCTCGAAGTTCAGTATACGGTTTTTCTGAGTCTTCGTCAGGTGCCATAATTCGCAATCGTAAAGCAGTACTGTCAGAATGCAAGAGTTGAATAAGTGGCATTTGGTTTTAATCGAGTACAGCTGTGTGTCCCAGACAGTCCGCATTGAGTTGAATGTGGCTCCAGCCATTCCTAAACGAATTTTGAACATTTAAATATATATGTAATAAATAAGCGATTATTATGATGAAATAAGTGTATACAGTACAACTAAATACATGACAGTAAAATAAACCGTCTAAAAAAACCCTTTTATCTTTGTCTGAGGCAAAACTGGAAGCATCTAACGAAATCATCCAAACGTAATAATATTATATTATAATGTCAGGAGTCAGTTTATTCTGACAGGCATCTGAGAGACAGTTAAGCTGATTTTGAACATGAAAAATATTTCTGAACTTACAATGAACATAAATAAAAACCATATTTAAATTATTTAAGCGAAGTTGGATATATGAAATATAAAAATAAGAATGATATATGCTGTGGTGTTAACAATGGAGTTTGACATTTTGATGTTGTATTAATTTCACTGAAGAATACTTAATTATTTTTTTGTCTATCAAATTGACCGTGTTAACTGTAATCTTTTGCCACAAATTCATCTTAATGTCAACCGACCGCAAGGAAAATAAAACAATGTCGAGATTATAATGAACTTTTTATAAACAGTAGGACAAACTGAAAATATTAGTTTTGAGATAACAACAGCTTAGTGTTAGGCAAAATCTAGTACATTTTTTTTATTAAATAAAGTTTTAAAAAAGTACAGTGGAACCCCCAATTAAACTACCCCAAATAACGCGCTGGCTTGAAATATTCACCGCAAATCTCCTAATTGCACGGTTGCATTCCATTGTCGTTACTAAGAGACGGTCGTCTATGCCGCGCATACAGTCAAATGTTGGCTAGCGTCTGTGTATTCAACACGTGCCAGGCTATACACGCATAGCTGGGCGTCTGTCTGTGTGCGGGATATTAACTACCCACAAAAACTAAATATTTCGTCCATTTTTTTTTGCAAAACTAAAGGAAATCTTAGTTTTGCGTTTTCCGCGGAAAAAAACCAAATCACTAATTTTGTATGAGATTCAAACCCCCAATTACACTACCCCCAATTGAACGGTCCCGACTATAGTGTAAATGGAGGTTTTACTGTACTGTTAATCTCTGACTGGTATTTTATGATATATCGACCCATAATAGGCAAAATAACTTAATTGACACAATTCGGTAAATTTCGTTTTAAAAGCTTAACGACCGCGCGTTTTTTGTTATAAAATTTCACCTGGCGAAATAACATTTTGCGAACAATTCGCAAAAATTGTAAATTTACTAAATTCACTATAATTTGTAAGCAAATTGAGAAATCTTTACAAAATTTAATTTTCTTCCAGATACTTCGCCTATACGCATATATGCGTCCGCCGGCCTGCAACCTTTGTTTTTCAAAGACTCAAATACGCGTCCGCGGTTGTTAAGCTGTTAAGCCAATAATTGTTTAAAACATATTGCCTAAGGCGTCAGTCAGTGACAACAATTTTAGACTGTTATCTAATTCGCCTGATCTTTTTAGAACCTGTGCATTTCAGTGTTTTCACTTGTAATCGTTTGTTCCACGTGGGCCCTGGTTGAAAAACACTGATCTAGAGAACTGAAAGTAGTCAGACAATTTTCTTGTAATATCAGGATAGGCATTGACATTATATTATTATACTATGTATTAACCGCACCTAAAAAACTCCTTTTTCGAACTCCTCGTTAAAAAAAACCTGTAAAATTTATAAATTGTCCGTCACGATTTTTTGCCTAATTCGAGTCGATATGTTGTGCTACACTAGAAGAAAAAGACCATGTTGTAACTATGAAATAGAAAACAATATAATATTTGTACATATATCAATTAAAGTGTTTTGTGTGTTACTCTTGCATTAATATTATATTGATATTTTTCTAAGCGTCACTGTTAGATGTAATCCGGATTGGGAGTATTTTTAAATAACCATGTATCCTGCATTTAATTCGTCAATACATATTACTTATAATTAGATCGATAGCTCGAAATATGTTTGTTGTCGATTGTTCCATTGGTGTATTGATATTGTCAATACCATATATGAATGATAATAGTTTTTATTTTTTTTCATTTGATCAGGGCTTGTTTCGGCTATCGCGAGAATTTTCAACTGATAATATTATATATCAACTGTGAAAAGGAAAAAGGACGTAACCCACACGTATCGAATTTTACAGGAGACACAAAAAACGTGTTTTGATGATTTTAGGCTAAAAGCAAATTATGAAATATACACAACACTGAAGTGCACGGTGACTAATAAACTGTTTTTTTATTGACTTAACCTATTACTAATTTAATAAATTGTTCAAGAAAACCCTTTTTTTATGTTCTTTTTCCTGGTTGCAATTTTCACAAACTTTTATTTTTTCAAACTTAAAAGCTAAATTTAGACACTAATTCGGAATTTTCAGCTTCCTTCCTTTTGAACGTGTGTCAAGTTCTATACATTGTGATTTGCAAAATAATGCATATGGAATTCCCGTGAACTTCTTATCTCTGTAGTGATCATGCCCTTCCGTCTGCAAACGATGGTAAGGGGATGCAATTTAAAAAAAATTCAAAAACTTTATCGATGAAGGAGACTAGAAGAACCTTGACGCTAGTGTGTCTTGGTACCTTAAGCTTCATAAATTTGATATCAAAAAAAAAAACGAAAAAAGCTGTTTTGGAAAAACTGTGGCTTACGTCTTTTTTCCTTTCCACGGTCGATATGAATACAGGGCTTTTTATACAAAACCAAGTATAACCAAAGCAGACAATTTCTTAGCCGCATACATCCATTATATCGAAGCTTTATTGTGATATGCTTAAAAAGTATCGGAATTTTCCAAAATCCCGTAATCAGATTATAAATGGTCATAATTGTCAACCCTAGTTTATGCGATCGCATAAACATGGCAGCCGAAACGTTCTCCGGAACCGCTCCCCAGTGCCATTCGTACGGGAAAAGTTTTCGAAACATTCAAACCGCAAAAAAACATGTAAATTTCGCAATCGAAAATATCGTTGTAAATTATTTAATAAAAAATGACATAACGAAGCGTATTTGACGTACCGCCATTTTATAAATACCCAGTATTGCCAGATGTAAATACGAATGTCAAGATATATTAATAACAGATGTTTGATTTGACTGAAAATAACGTAATTTATTCGAGATGGCAATGGTGCTCTTCAATTTAGCAAAATGCCAGAAAATTTATTATTATTATGCGTAAACATGTGATGTTTTTAAAACACGCACACTAAATTAATATTGTTGTTTAAAATATAAGCCATGCGCATCGAGTTAATGCTGTTGTAACAAAGAAAAAACATAATAATCTTTGGTTTTGTGGTGTATTTTATATTGTATACGACAGTGCTTCTCAAACTGGACTCCGTAAAGTTTTTAGAGTTCTTCGAATAAATACTTGTCCAATCAATTAAAAACAACACCCTTTCGAAAAAATAATGTATAAAACTGTCCATACTAAAATTTGAATCCGTAAATACAGCAACCATGTCTAGCATATCGAATGTGCAAAGAAAAAAGGACGTAACCCACACATATAAAATTTTACAGGAGGCGCAAAAAACGTGTTTTGATGATTTTGAGCCATATACAAAATATGAATTATATACAACCTTGAATTGTACGGAGACTTCTAAACTAGTGTTTAATTGACATAATCTAATATTAATTAATGAAATTGTCCAGAAAAGATCATAATTTCAGTCTTTTTTCTTGGTTTTAATTTTTTACACGCTCATTTTTTTCAAACGTAAAAGCTAAATTTAGATATTAATTCGGCATTTGGAGCTGGAATCCTTTTGATAAAACGTGTATCAAGTTTGATTAATTGTGATTATCGAAAAAAACTTCTTTTGAAAAAACTGTGGGTTAAGTCCTTTTTCTTTTCCACAGTCGATATTGGCATGAGATCATTGAATTTTTTTTTATTAAAAGACGCCATTTTTTTCCTTATTTCAAAAAAGATTATGAAAGAATATTCGTAAGTTTATTGTTTTCAGAATCGGATAAGGACCGGGGGCTGTGTTGAAAATACTGCAAGCATTGCAGACATCCATGTCTTTGGATACAAATTGACAAACTGATTGAATAATCAATGTTTAACACAAATGCTTGACAGAGCAATTATGTATATACATAGGTCGAAGTCCCATTTACCGTTGGGATATTGTAAGTAATGCTTATCGAAAATTAATTTCAACCCAAGTAAAGTAATTTGTATAGTTTTGTGCTTAAAGTTGCAAAGTTTCTTGCCTAGAAGTTTTATTATAAAAAACTACTTAACATCAAAATCGAAGAAGTTTCAATGCCTGAGAGAAGAATACAAGTTCACGAATAGGGTTGTCACCTGTTCCCTAAGACGAAATTGAAATTCTTTTAAATTTTGTATCATTCAATGCAATTTCCACCAACCTTCAGAACCTAAGAAGCTACTGAATAAAAAAAATGTTTTAGATCTAGCGGACCACTAGTATAAGCTAAATACTAGTATTAAAAAATAGCTGTCATTGTGTAATAACGTTAAAACAAATTAATTATTGTGACAAATTGAAGAGTTTGGCTGATGATGCTCGACGGAATATTAATATTATATTTGAATCTTTCAAATTTTGTGTGTCAATTTACCGTTCCATCATCCGTTCGCTTGAATGCCTGAAGAATGCCGAAAGGCAAAACCCGGATAATTATATGAAAACGTGTCCTCAAATTAAATTAGTTAGACATTACGCGACCCGAGTACTACAAGGTTCTATGTGAAAAAAAGTCGAAACAAAAATACCAATAATGGTACTTGGAAGACTGCCGCATTATTACTTCTGTTACAATTAACGTCCAAAAACGATCAAAATTTCAACGAAAACGAAACTTCTGTCTCCTTAAAAAAACTCTTGTGTAAAGTGACAATTTTAAAGTTACAATACTTTATGTAAAGGGTGTCATTAGTGGTAAATTAAGCACTTTGGAGGCTTTAGTCACAATAAATTTTGGAGGCTCTGTTTTTTCGAATAACATAAAAGTGTTACAAAACACTTCGTAGAATAATAATCAATATTGAAAACTGAAATTAAAATATAAAGATTTACATAAGTTATGCTATTTTTGAAGCCCCTAAAATTTGGAGGCCCCTAGCACGCGCCTCTTGCGCTTATCGGATAATCCGCCACTGGGTGTCAAGATGGAGAAAAAATATTTTCCCCCAAGATGAAATAAGATTGGAAATCTTACTGTGGAGTGTATTCTTTTTTATGATTGTGAATAGGCAACCCTAATCGTTGTGTAACAGACATGTTCACCAAATACATCTATTAGTAAAAACACAATATTCCTTTGTACTTCATTCCACTTTATTTAATATGTCAGGACAGGTTTCGCTCATTACGAGCATCGTCAACTGATAAGAAATATAATCCAACAATGCTATTTATACAAAAATGAATAGTTATAAACAACAATTGGCATTGAAAAGAAATTACCAATTACATTAAAAGTGATTCTAAAATAACACAAAATTAAAGTCATCCCAGATTAATAAATAATGCCTCTCTACCAAATATTGACAGTGCACACCCTAAAAATACATCTATACTTGTAAAATATACACGCGTATCATATAAAAAGCAACGGAAAAGAGAAATTTAGTTCCCGTGTCCTGTGATAAAAGCAGGTTTCACGAAAATATTATTATAACATGAAAACAAACAAGTTTTCCCGAATGGCTGGTCTAACGGGAGGTAAATTATTGCCACATGAAGAAAATAAATGAACTGTCTTCGTAATATTTATGAACGAAATGTCAAGTTAGGCTTAGTCTCCATTGTTACTTTATCTGGTAACATTAGGTAAACATTTTCACGGAGTGGAGAGAAGCGTTTACAATTAATTCAGGAGCCATTGTGTCTTGATACGGAATTCGTGCAGAGCGAAGCAAAGATAAGTAAAACATCTCGATAATGATGATCTAGTTTTCATAAAGTGTAGGTGAGCCAAGTGACATGTAGAAGTTTATTGTTGGCAAATCTTAGAGCCGTTATATCGGGTCCATGCAGCGGTGGGCTGCCAATACATTCACAAGGGGCTCGCTTAATCTCAAAGCAATTCCCGGTGTTCTGGGGAAGGAGTGAATTTTTTGTCACTCGTATGAAATAATAAGCAATCGATTGTTACTTAATACACTTATAATATGTAACAATATGCAATTTACTGTAAATTTATCAATGTAAATGGCTACAAATGTATATGAATACCGAAGCTGTCGAAGATAATATAATATACAAGTCAGAAATTGCAGTTGTATACCATTTTGATCTGAGAATATTTTTTTCTCTTAAATTAACAAGGGGCTCGCCGGCCTTAGTCCAATTAAACAAGGGGCTCGCGCAAACCCCTCCGAGCCCTCTCCAGCCCACCCCTGTGTCCATGGTACAGTGGTCAACGTCGTTCGCTTACTTTCCAGATCTGGTGAGCTCGAATCGATTTAATAATTTATAAAAATTCTCTCCCACCCTTCAACCTTAAAATAAAGAGACGAAGTGAGAGTGATTAACTTACCACTAGTCCTGTGCCAGCTCTATCCTTTCTATTTTTACTGTCATTGAAAAAAGTAAATTTTGTATTATGTATTGCAACTGAGTAACATGCAATTCATTTAGGAAAAAATCTTTTAAGATACCATGGTCATATGCTTCACATTAAGAGCGGACCTAGATTAAAAATAACTTATAATCTTAGAGCAGCGTTTATCCGAACAACATGATGGTCAACGTTGTTAACTTACGTGACGGATATCATGAATCAATTCCTAATACAACAGCATTTTTTTTAAATTTCTGTTCTGTGTTTGCGATGTCAAAAAAAATCCACCCTCCCTTTCCGATCCTTTAAAAACTGGGCGTAGCCAGCGGTGGGCTAGTAATATGTTAACGAGGGGTTCGGTAAATCTCAGCCATAATGTATGATGCATACGACGTGGGTCGCTGGCTTTTTTGCGGCTAGTTGGTTGTCTTAGCAACAAAGTCTTCTGTTTCGTATTACAATTTTAAAGAAATTACAGTTAGGTGCTGATTTGATCTTAAACGAATGGTTTTCTTAACTTAACAAGGGGCTCGCCGGGCACGCCGAATTTTAACAAACGGCTCGGGCGAGCCCCCTTCCAGCCCACCCCTGGGCGTAGCGAGGGCGATTTGTTATCCACTAGTCCTGTTCTAGCCTTATCATTATATCTCTACTTGTTTCTTGAGCGACTGAGTAATAAACAGTTATCGTAGAAAAACTTCTGTTGAGATATCTCTATTAGTAGGCCATATGCTCCACATTGGTAACGGACGCAGACAACAAAATGATATGAAAATTTCATTTACTCACTCGGTATTGTGATCCGAATCGACGGTTTTTTTGCTTTATTTTAAATTTTGGTATATTGGTTCATATTTAATATGAAATACCGTTCTGATTGATATATCCGCTGCTGTAGTAATCTCTAGTTCTAAGATATGACAGTAAAACTAGAGTTGTTGAAAAGTTTTGTAGTAAATATAAATTGTATTTGATATACTTTCGATGGTTTCGGCGGTAATTTTATGGAAGTTCATTTTTATATAAAATTTAAATTAACTTTGATTATTCCACGTATTGTGTAACTAACTGTGACACGTGTTTCGCCTTTTTCAGAAGCATTTTCAGACTTTCTATCGGAATTTTTGCTTAAGTAATGAAGCAAGATTGATTCTAAAAAATTTAAATTATGAAATTACAAAATGGAGTTTGGGTTTTTTTCCTTTAAAGGAAAGCAAAAGGGATGATTAAATCGAAATAAAACAAACAAATAATGATACTAATGAGCTGCAATCAATTAGATTGGGATTTTTCTCAAGCAAATATAATCATATTACTAATGACGTTAAACATTACAAACTATTAAACTAATGAGCTGCAGTCAATCAGATTGGTTTGTGATTACTCTATTAATTGGAAACAATATAAGTAATGGCGAGCAACCATTCCTATTAAGAATATTATTTAATAATACATATTTCTTTTTTCGAAACACGTGTCACAGTTAGTTACACAATACGTGGAATAATCAAAGTTAATTTAAATTTTGTATTTGATATCTTTGTTCTTTCACTGATTGTGCTACAAATTGTAACACGTGTTTCGCCCCTTTGATTACCATATTCTGTAATTAGTTAAACACTCAATACACCGTATAAATAGGATGGAATATGTGGAAGGCAAAGCAAACATTACAAAAGTCGAAAAATCGATTGATGAACTTTTACGTCCGGGGATTTGAACCTCTGTTATGGTGCAACAAGAACATATAAGTAAAAATACAAGGACAATTTATTTTTATTTCTAAAATAGCTGACAATGGGCTATTTGATATGTAACCACTTCGTTCATATTCTTCCTTTTTTTGTATTAACCAACCTTCAACTAAATTGGCAATAATAAGGAATCTACCATAGCTTGTTGCCCTTTAGAACGTGATCCAATTTTAACTTTTAACATCAAAGAGGCCAAAAAAAATATTCTTTGAACGTGAAATTTTTATTTCTTAAAATCGATGACGCCTTATAATCAGGGCTGTGGAGTCGAGTAAAAAAAAGACGACTCCTACTTCAGTTTCAAAATAAAAAACGACTCCGATTCTGACACCGAAGAAAGTTTTCAAAGATTTAATTTTAACTTATATACAGTGTACCTCTCATAACGAGCTCCTCTTATAACAAGTAATTCTCATAACGAGCGAAACAGATTGTGAAAAAATGCTCCCTTAACGAGCGATATTTCGCATAACGAGTAACGCAGGGTTTTGGAAAGATCACTTTCACATCGTTGCTTGCCTCAAGATGATTGACAAGGCGTGGGAAGGGGTTACCAAAAGAACTGTCATTTCATCTTGGAAGAAGCTTTGCCAAAGAGCGTTGTCGAATGTGATTTTGAGGGGTTTGAAACAGTATCTGTGATGTCTACAGTCAACGAGATTGTATATTTGGCCATTACAATGGGACTGGAGGTGGATAATAACAATATTGATGAGCTTGTGAAAGTGTACAGTCAAGAACTGACCACCGAAAAGCTCATGGAGTTGCATTGTTTTTCGCAACAAGAAGTTATGAAGTAGAGTTTGTTAGTGGAGGAGGAGGAAGTAGCCAAGCAACAATCTTCTGGCGCAATAAGAGAAAAGCTGAAGCCATGTGAAACTGTTGCATCGTTCATTGAGAAGCATCACCCTAATAAGGTGGTGGCTATGCGTTTTACAAATGTATTCAATGATAATGCCATCACATTTTTACCAAGTTTTGAAGCGTCGGCAAAAACAAATGTCTGCTAGTAAAAAATAATTAATTATTTGTCATAAATAATAAACTAGTCGATTTTTTATCGTTTTTTGCAAATCGAAGACGCATTCCAGGTTGTTACGCTCCTTAACAATTTATACGTATGTAATTTTACTTTAATACACGTTAAAAATATAGAAAATGATTTTTTTTCCGCCATGGAACGCATTATTGTATTTTACATTGTTTTATATGGGGAAAAGTGTTTCGCATAACGAGTGTTTCACATAACGAGTAAGATTCTGCAACGAATTAAACTCGTTATGAAAGGTTCCACTGTATATGTATTCCATCAGATCATCTTCAGTCAGCCAAGCATGCAATGTCAACACTATGGACCATTGTGGTTTGAATACACATTTTTTTTTTTTTTTTTAATGTTTGGAGTCGCTCATTTTTCACGACTCCAACTCTGACTCCGACTCCACAGCCCTGCTTATAATAACTGTCGAAACTGCAGTCGTATTGTGACTTTAAAGAAACGCTGAATGACTGTTTGTTTAAACATGTTTTATTTAAGGATCTATTTAGCATTTGTTATATAAGTTAAAATCTTAGTTCATTTTATTATAATTAATTACATTATAATAGTTTTAATACGAAAAATTAATAATAATAAAACAATAAGAGAAATACACATTTATATAAATACATATTATACAGTAAAACTTAAAAGTAAAAAATTCAGTTCAATTATACTAAACATAGAACAATTCTACACGTGGTTTCTTACTTTTAGTGCAAAAATCTGTTACAACTAAATTATATTTATTCTCTCTTGGGTTTTGTAAGAATTTACTTTATTCGGAATATTAATATTGGTAGCTGATTTTTAAAATATTTATATTTATAACAAGTCTCACAAAAGCGACGAATAAACATTAAATAAATTATTGAGATTGAGAAAAACCTAAAAAACCTTTACATTAGATGCAAACAATTTGGATCGGGTGACACATTGTGTGCAATTTCTTGTTGCTATATATTTGAATTATGACAACTCTAGCAATGCTTGAAATACGCATCTGATAATCGCCAACCAAAATACGTACCTCTAAATAATAATATTTACTTGATTATAAAATTGCTTTATGTTTCTCAATCTTTTTGGGCCTGTGTCCCCTTTTGAGTGTCATATTTTTATGTGGCCCCCATACGTGTTTTTTAATATTAAGAATAGGGTTTATAAGCAATTTTGGGATTTATAGGTCTTCCGAGAATTTCGAGGAATTTACGGATTTCCCAAAATGAACGGCGTGAGAGATTATTTTTTTAGCTCTTCTAAGATGTTCCAATTTATAAAACAACAATTTGCCTGAGCCCCTCCAAAACTGTACTGTGGCTCCCCATTTGAAAAACTTTGATTTACATTACGTTCGTGTAGATGTCATTATCAGCTAAAGCATTCTTTTATCCATCACATCTTTTGAGACTTCTGATTCTTATGAGATATTCTTATATTAAGGAAAGCAGTATCCTTGATCGTACTGATTAAATTATCAAACAATCTTTTTTTTTACAAATGTACGTATACGAAAAATGACAATTAAACAAACAGTAACAAATCTTCATCTGGTAGTTTTTGTGAAATAAAAAACTTTTTAATAAAAGTAATTTGTTTTGTCTTAAAAAATATATGATTAAAAACATCTTACCGTCATCTTTGTGCTGCAGTGTGACAGAGTTCAGTCCAATTAAGTCAGTCCCGATTTCTTCGGACCGAGGGCAAGGCGTGTACCCGTACTGGGGCCCTTTCCCTCCACGTCCAGGCGATGGAGACACCCTGCTGAACCGACCGCGTTCTGACATTTTGCCCACAATTTATTATCACTATACTTGAAAACTTTTTCAGTGCGTCTTGAGTCAACACTCTAGTTTCAAACTTTCAAAATGTCACCTGTCTGAGTATTACAGAAAAGTTTTTATTTCATATTTAAAGAATATAAATCATAACAGTTTACGGGCTCCATTCGTCCGTTTGAAGTTGAGAAACTTTGTTTCATCTGCACTTGGAAGAAGGTAGTATTTTTTTTATATCAAAGACTTACTTTCTCTCCTATACCCACCACTGCTTTCCCATCCGTTAATTTTATACTGCAGAATACAGTGGAGTAACAAAAATTAAGCGTATCATATTATTTTTTCTTGACTGGTGATTCTTAGAGTGTAGAAATTTGAAAAAATCGATTCTTTCTTTTTTATATTTTTCTTAAGTTTAGACATTTGATAGTATGTCCTCAAAGGGACTTTTCAAATTTATTATTATTTACCGAGTTACAGTAATTTTGGTGACGCAGCAAATAAGCTGGTCCGACCGGAACAGATCGAAACTCAAATCTTTCAAGCTGGTGTACATAGTATCTCAAGTTCTGCCAAGCCAATTTATTTTAAATTTTGTGCGAACTTTCTCTATACATCTTTCTATAGCCGGTAGCAGATTTAAGTCAAAATTTTAATGTTTACTATTTTTAAGAAAATTGAAACTGTTTTTTTTCAAATGGCTGCCATTTTGTGAATTGTTTTTTTTGCTTTCTCCGAGAGACTGGCGATGCGACATTTTTATTTATTAAGAAACCGTAATTTTTTTTCAAATGACCACAAGGGTTGGAATGATGTACGTCAGGACAACATCTTTTTTTTGGACCCCTCCCTTTATCAGTTGATAAATTTTGTTTTGATTTTTTTTATGTGTTTTTAAAATATAAATGAACGAATTGTAAAAAAATAGATCCTAAAAATTTTCTTTGTTTATTTTTTACAGAGCTCTAAAATACCCCCTTAAGTGTGCAGAAAATTAGTCCCTATGTATTAAAATTTAGACCGGTTAAATACGAGCCCTCATTTTATCATAAAATATCACATGACTCACTTCACCTCTTAGGTGCTCAATTGATCAAGAGATAGTAGTCATTGCTAATTCAGTTCAAGTTCATTTGTAGACTTGAATATCTGAAAATGCCAAAAGACGAATTCTGGGTTAGATGATTAAAAATTGGTTTATTAACAACACATATTTTTGGAAAAAATTAAAAGATTCTTAAAAAAATACAAGTCTTTGGCTATTACGTTTGTTATTTATATTTCGTTATTAAGTATATTGTACAATATAATATAATGAAGAATATTCTGCAAAACAGCAAACACAACAAATTTGATTATCAGCCTCGAGGGATTGGATAAAGCTGTTATGTAGAAAAATACATTTTTCGTTTCATTTTTGCATCATCTCTTAATACTTCCTTATTTTAAATAGGTTGACGTCAGCTAAATTTACTTTTCTTCGAAATATAAATAAACAGGTGTTCTTAGAAATAAGTCATAATTTATTCGCACCATAAAAATGTCTAAAATCTTTGAACGTAAGAACTATTTTTTAATTAATAATCGACTATTAATTTTAATATCACATTTTATTTACAAAATAATAACGTAGTTTAATGTATGTACGTAATAATAATGAAGTTTATTAAAAGATAACAAATGTTTAATCCTAACTTGTTTCAATTAGGGATTGAAAACTATCCAGAACTACTTTTGAATGAATGTTTATAAACTATTTTATCAGTTTTGACTGGTTCTATAATTGATGAACTTTTTAATGATGTATTTGTATTTAAAGAAGCAAAAGATGTAAATTTTGATGACGGTATTTTATATAAATTTAAAAAAAAACGATTTTGATTTCTTCAACCAGTATTTTTGCCTTAATTTTTTTTAGTAAAACCGGTATTTATATATTTGTCTGGTATTACAATCCCTAATTTTAACGTTATGCTAAGCATAATAATATTAAATATTCTGTCTGTTAAATATTTTATAGGAAATTTGTGAATGATTTTTTTTTTCTTAAAAAAGGTATCACGAATTATTTAGCTCAGAGGTCAGTAAACTTTTCTCTCAAAGTACCACATTCTTCTTTTAACTTTCGCAATCTGGCAAAAAGTCTTTGTAAGACTTTTAAGTTGGTTAGACTACTTTGTAGTTGGCGGCCTGGTGCGGTCTTCTGGCCAATTTTGAAATTCTGTACATATTTTTTTTCCGGCCAAAGATAGGCAATGTTTACTGTGGTCTTATGTTGAATCAGAAAAATGAATGCGGCCTTTAGAAAAGAAAGATTCTTCACCCCTGCTGTAGATTTTAGAGTTTGTTCGTTCTAAAATCTGTAAATTGCTTTTTGAACTGTATCATATTTTAGTTCAATACACTGTAAGTATGCTAAAATATTGATAAGCCTCATTGGTTCCCTTTTACTGACTTCTGTCCTAGTTGCCTAAAAATAAATTTGTTGTTTCGTAATCAATACAATAACCGTCAATATGTTTAGTTTTCAAATGTTATTAAAATATAATACTATAATTTTGTATTAAAAAATTGTATAAAAAAATTGTATATATTGTGTATCTCTTCCAAAACAATATATATAGCAGAGCACCGGTGGGCTGCCAATATCTTAACAAGGGGCTTGGTAAATCGTATCCATTTATTTGTATCCATTTTTGCTCCCAATGTGGAACATTTGGCATCCTAATGAAAGTATCTCAGCAAAAGTTTTTTTTCTATGAGAACTGTTTGTTACTTAGCCGCTCAACCTCTCTTTTCCAGAGAGAGTAGTAGAAACAGAATGATAAGGCTAAGACAGGACTAGTGATTAACTCAAACCCATGAGGTCCGGCACGGAAGCCCACAACGCTGAATGAAAAAATGAAGGGTCTTAAAATTTAACCATCTACAGAAATTGCTGATTTGACCAAAGACGAATGATTTTTTTTTATCTTAACAAGGGGCTCGCCGGCCACGCTGAAATTTAACAAGGGGATCGCGCGAGCCCCCTCTAGCCCACCCCTGTAGCAGAGTCAATACAAGTTTAAACATGGTTCTGATGAAGTGCATAAGTCGAAATAGCCATCAATCATAATATTACATATATATAAAATAATATTTGTAGAGCAAAAATACTTTGCTATTTTTTCACCTTATTACAATGAAGTTCTACCTAGTTAATGCCAATTCAATAAATATATTTTCAAATAATTTATACACGTTTATTTGGAAACGTAAACATTTTCTAAATTTAGCTTCCACGTCATCATAAAAATTGGACTCATTGAATAATAGTAAAAAAGTTACATTGCATTAAAGGTAGGCACATCAAAATCGTTTTCTATAATGGGTCACACAAACTAGTTTTCGACTGTGAAAATATTATAATAGTGTCACGAAAAATACGCTATTTGTGTCAGTGATTCTAATCGGGAGGGCCGCGGCCTACTTAGATTCTTCAAAAGTCTATCAAATCATTTATTTATCATTAGAAAATACTTTTTTTATGTAAAGACACATACAATATATATCCAAAAATATTTATTGCTGTGTGTTTTTGGCTAAGTATCACCTTCGTGAACGTATCTTTTTTTTTGCAAATAAGATGATTTCTGTGTTTCAACGAAACACATTAAGTTCACTTTTAGGGTGATCACTGTCAATACTTGGTGTAAAGGCATTATATTAATAAAAACACAACATTTCTTTATAATTTATTTCCACTTTATCTTAAAAGGTCAGGACCGGTTTCGCTCATGGCGAACTGTTGCTCAATTGCTCAGCCATCAGTTGACAATGCTCGCTATGAGCGAAACTGGTCCTGACCTTTTAAATAAAATGGAAATAAAGTACAAAGGAATATTGCGTTTTTATTGACACATAAGGTTATTAAAATGTTTATGTAAACAGTTTTCGTCAATATTTTACAGCAATACGAGATATTTAAAAAACAATCTTTTATTGTATGCAAGTAAAGTAGAGTTTGTATGTTCAATGCGGCCGGCTTTCAAATTTTTGAACTATGTACATGCGCTCAAACCTGCAATATAATATAAAAATTAGAATTCTCCATGGATATTTTACAACTTTAATATTTCACATTGATTAACGCTTTATTTTGCTTGAAATGTTGTTAAAATAACTATTTAGTTTTGACAGAACATCATTGACAAACATGAAAAATCAGACCAAGTAATGAAATTTGAATATGGAATTGTATGTTTATATTTGACAGTTCAAGTTGTTGGTGTGACCAGAATAATAATTCATTTTCCCTAATTATTATATCAAGTATGACCAGTGAAGTTATTAGTTATAGAAACATAATTGGATATGAACATTGTAATCACAAAAAAAATGTATGTAATCAAACTGAAGACAATCAGCTTACGCTTGCCTAAATTTTGCTTTTCTTTTCTTTATTCATCCGCTTTCTTTTCCCCGGAAAACGGTCAATTAATAATATAAGTGCTAAGCAGAATTAATGCGGTTATAACATCTTAGTAAGTAAACGTTAAGTACATTAAATATAATATATATAAAGTTGTGGTTTATTTCGACTTTAGACTTAAACGAAAGCGTTATTTGTACATACTAAGCACCGGATTTTCCCAAATGACAATTTTTTCAACTGGTAACATTAATTCGAACCTGATTTAATAGAAAGGTACCTACGTCGAGTTTATAATCTTTAATTTTTGATCAGCAATTAAGCTAAAAATATATTTACGTATATTTTTTGTCAAATTCGGCATATTTTTATATTTAAAAAAAAGTTTATTTTAGAAATTTATTTTAAATTTAGTGAACATTAACAAAAAAAAAAATACAGTTGAAATGAGGACTAGAGGTTATCAGGGCTAGTTTTGTTGGAAAAAGACATGTTATATGTATAAAAAAAATAGCTCTGTATAGTTTAATTTAGCTTAATCTAAAATTTGTTTTGAATCGATTGCTAGTATGTTTTGTTTCATTTTTAAGGATTTCTTATAATTTTATTTGATCTTATAAGTTAAAAACGCACTGCAATTTGGTTGTGTACCGTCGTTTGAAAACAGTACCATGAAAATAAGTGAAATAAGATGATACAATCGATACCAGTCGTGATCAAAATACAATGTTTCGGGTAACATATACACGTGTTTTCTTCAAATATAATATTGACATTCTATCAAAGACAAATAATAAACAAAATCCTTTTTTTAATAAATAATAAAACTTTTTTTTTGATCAATATGACGCGCGTTTTTTTAGAATATATATATTTATGTTCAATTATTACTTTGACACTTCTGGCTAATCAAGAACTGTCAAACGGCTCGTTGAACTGTCGTTCGAGTGACACTTTTTGGCGCGTGTTTTTCCGGTTATAGAGCAAGGCGTCGGTGTTGGGGCATCGGCGGCGGCGCGGCCGACTGCCGCTGCCGAACTGACGGGCGTCGCGGCGCCCGTTTCGCGCCGGACACCTGTCGGGAAGACGGCAAAGCTTTGCCAGGAGCGATGGTATATTAAGGATATAAACTACTTAGCATACAGAAAGGCCCAGATTTTTTTATTACGGCAGTAATATTCACAATAAAACGTTATTTGCTTATAAACAATCCAGTGAACTATAAATACCAAGTTGACGTCCCATCCATTATGTATATGCAGCCAACGTTTTATGACCGCCTTAAGGAGTCTACCTTTCACATTAATGACACAATCAGAGCAACATGGGACCGATTTTGAATCATGCACTAGTACTTGAAAAAATAAATGAAAATATTACTAGCTCAGCCACTTAAATCAAAATAATACTATGTATTCTGTGCAGAGCACGCTAGTGGCGTGCTCAAATCTTTGAGCCAGCCCTTTTTTATTGACTCTAGGTCTAAAATAAGTTCGTTTCCCACCACTACTCGTTGTGTATATGCAGCCAACGTTTAATGACCGCTCTCCACAACGCTATCGACAGAAAATAAGGAGTCTACCCTTCACATTCATGGCCCGAGCAGAACTGCAAGGGTCCGATTTTGAACCATGCACTAATGTGCTAAACCAGTAAATGTTAGATTTACATCGTTCTGCTTTTCTAAATTGTGCTAAGATTTGCTGAAAATGATCACAATCATATTTTTATTGGAAGCCAGCACTAGGAAGAATTTAAAAATTAGTTGAGCGATTTAAATTTGAAAAACAAGGTTGGGAATTTTTATTTCTACTGGACGCAGGGAGAAGGTACTTTTTTTATTAAAAAAATGTTAACTGTTTAAATAACCTTATGCTAGTGAGTCTGAAGATCCTTCTCAAAAAGGCGAAACACGTTTCACAATTCATAATCCAAGAAGTGGCATAATAACATTGGAGTAACCTTAAAATAAATAACATAATATTACATTAAAATAATTGATATCAGTGAATATTTTACATACTGTACTCTCAAAAAAAATTTTTCAAACCATGATTAATTAAACTACCCACTAATTTTCTATTGTTATGGAAATTAAACAATGGTGTATAAAAAATATTTTCCTCGTATCACCGTTAAGGTTTCACATTTTATTGTCACAAATAAAACTTATACATATAAGCTGTTACAATGAATTCAAACCCATCGACCTACAAGAGGTAAAAAATATGCAAGATTCAGGATCCTTTATTCCAGTGGCGGACTCAGGCGTGGGCGCGGTAGGGTTGGGCCGTGGGCGTCAGCTTTCGAGAACTGTAAACAGACACGAAAATATTTTATCGAATTGTGTTTACATAGAAAATTTATCAAAAGATTATTTTTAGCAATAAATAAAACGTTCAACATAAGTGCCTCTCAGTTGCTGATATAAATCATTCATTTATTTGAGCCGCCAAAATATATAAATCTACAAAATGTGATGCGTTACACGTGGAATATTTTTTACATTACATTATATTTGTGTTTTAATAAACTATTTTTTTAATATTTCTTCAAGCTTGTTATAATTAGTCGCCCGCTGTGGTCTAGTTGGTTAGAGCTTGCTCTACCGATCAGGTGGCTCTGGGTTCGATTCCCGGTAAGGTTAGAATCAAATTGGATTTTTTCAATTTTAATTTGAGACATGGGTGTTTGTGAAGTTAATTCTCCTTGGGTTAATCTCATGTGATTCTCATCGAGTATATCTCGTATGATCTTTCAACTTCAAAATATTTGACGCATTGACGTGAGCTACAATGTCAGACATTTTTTTTTTTAAATTAAAAATTTAAAAATTTAAAAAAAAAATTACTACAACTTTCTATGATTAGACAAAGTATATTTTTTTCATATGTAGCATTTTCAACTGATGAAAAATAAATTAAAAGAGTTATAATATGAACATGATAATTAATTATTTTTTACTGAAAACTATTTATGAAAAGGCATTGTTTCAGTCAGTTGTTAAAATTATAATAAATAATGAGAAATTAGGAAGAAACTGTCTAAAAAAAATAGTAGTCGAAGTCGGAAAAATCTTACAACTCAGGCTAATATTTAAAAACAATATTTAATGATGTATATTAAAAACCACAATAGTTCATTTTGTTGCCACTACATAGGCTGACTTTAAATGTTCTGACGGTATACATAACATACGGTATATATTATACGTTAAAATAAAATGATTGAACAATTTCTCTGGAGTCCGAGTCGTCTTTTTTTCACGACCCCACAGTCCTACTCAATATAAGTTCTCTTACTTCTATTCTGTATGTGCCTACTAACTTTGAGCATAAAATAAGTCGAGTAATTGATTAACAGTTGTTAAGATCCGTCAAATGTCACCCTCTATGATCGGTTTGCCTTAGCGATCCCGTCGGTCTGTGTTCTATATTCCAGTAAAATCAATATAAAATGTATTTTTGTTTTAAATTTAAATTTGAGATTTTTCATATTGGTGTTTGTAATTTCTGTTCTCGAGTTGGTCTAGTAATATTTGGCTCATTTTCATCACCTGTAAAACTAAATACATATATATTTTAAATAAACAATAAATTACAAAAGATGATCGTACAAATTATTCATAATGTATCAACAGTTATAATGACATAGTTTGCTTAAAAATGTATATCGACTCTCAACATTGTTTGTAGCGATCAAATGGTATTTTTCTTACAATATAACAATGGTGTGTACAGAATTTTCGAACGTACATTAATTTGGACACTTAAACAACATGTTTAAAACCATACGATCAGAGTATTAGACATTGACGTTGCGAGACCTTTAACATAATTATCTAACACAACATTTAAAGATTGTAAAACAATACCTTTTCTTCAGTGACTGTCGTTAATATTTAAAATTTCGCAGCAAACAATGTTCAGCTTTAAACAAAAATATGCTAAACTTCACGCAAAACATTATAATATTAATCGTCCTTCGTGTGGTTCACAGAACTCCATAAATGCGTACTTTGTAATGAATTATATTACGCATTTTCAAAACCTGACATTTAACTGTTTCGAACTTTCCTTTGTTTTTTGTCTCTCAATTCAAAAAAACGTCATACTATAATAAATTTAGACTAGCTGTAAGCCCGTTGACCTCAACGGGGGGGATTTTTGTTGCATTTTTAAGTAGTCAGAAAATTTACTATAGACCTCGGGGCATATATCGACAACCCTGCCCTGCAGTATTTAAATTGTATATAATATCGATTTTAGAATAATTGAAATGTTTAAGTTTGCTTACAAATATTTTTAGTAGAAAAAGAAAAGGAGGGGACCGTCTTTCTTGAAGTCATCGAAAAGGCGAAATCGGGGACCGACAGACAGACAGACGGAAAGACGGACATTATCGACTATTAATACATAGATATTATTATTCGATATGTTATTTTATATTCAAACAAAGATATGAGTACGAGATGAATATAATAGTAATTCGGAAAGACATAAAGATATAACCCACACATAACAAATTTTACAGGAGGCACAAAACACGTTTCATGATGATTTTGGACATATGTTAGTCAAAATATGAAATATACACAACCATAGTTTCATTGACTTGGTATAACATTAATATAATAAATTGTTTAAAAAAAAAACCTTTTTGTGCGCCTTTTTTTCAAACATAGAAGCTAACTTTAAATACTATTTCAACATTTTCAGCTTACATCCTTTTGGTAGAACATTTATAGTTTAATAGATTGTTATTGCTTTTCTAAATTTGACATTTTATTGATAAATTCGTGGTTGACTATCAACGTCGTTGCCTCAGAGCACGGAAGTTACGGGTTATAATTCCAGGAGGTACGAACGGTTTTTATAGATTGATTTTTTAATCAATATATGAATTTCAAGTAAACGAAGGCATGAATGTATTTGATGTCTTCAACTCCCCCTTCTCACCTATCTTATTCTAAAAACGAAGCATAACGAGAGCGATTAGCTAACCACTTGTCCTGTACTAGCTCTATCCTACTCTCGAAGAAAGGTTAAGCAACTGAGTAACAAGCAGTTTTTGTAGAAACTAGAAGAGAGTAAGAGACCATATGCTCCACGTTGGTAAAAAATCTAAATAAATAAAGTAATACATTTATTCATTTTTTTGTACAAAATCTAGAGTTGTTTTAGTATTCAGATATGAAATATGTACTGGAGAAGTGTTTGAAATTTTGATAAATTAAATTATCTATAGGTATGTAAATAGTTCACAAGTGAGTAGTAAAGAAGGATAAAGCTAGAACAGGACTAATGGTTGACTAATCACTATTACTACACCCAGTTATTAAAGGATCAAAATGATGAGAGGAGAGGAAATGATGTGGATCAAACACCCAGTCTTCGATCACAACTTTGAATTGAATAATTCTCAAATTCACTGTGGTCTTACCGGAAATCAAACCTAGACCTGCGTGATCGGTACAGCAAGCTCTAACCAACTGGGCCACGGCAGGCGACAATAGTGTCATGTTTATTTATTAAAAATATCATTTTAAGAGATTCGCGATATGAATGTGTCTAAAAATGTGTTGCCTTCATCTTTGAAAGACCATTATTTATTGATGAGTAAATGTTTGACGGATTTGCTCCGAATTGAGATAAAGTGCTTTTAGGCACTTGAATGTAATATTTACGAAGACAGTTTCATGCAATAGGGAACTGAGAATGTTGACAATGCAGTACAAATAGTAGTTTTGTGAAGCTTTCAAAAAATACAAAAGCTCCGCTCGTAAATATGTGTTTTATTTTGACTTTTTTTTGGATTTTGAAATATCTATTATATCAGGGTTGTCGAAATTAAACATTTTTTTTTGTTAAGAATTTGCGAATGAAATACGCATGGTATATTAAAAAATATTGAAATTTTTAAAAATGTAAATTAACGTTTAATTTGAATCGTTCAAATTATATACACTTACACAGATTTTGTCACTAACGAACCGGGTTTCGCCTTTCGGCATCTTCAGGCGTTCAAGTTAATCCGTGCACTTGAACGCCTGAAGATGCCGAAAGACGAAACCCGGGTCGTTAGTGACAAAATTTGTGGGAGTGTACATAATTTTAACGATTCAAAATTAATATTGAAATTCCACCAAGCACCTTCAGTCGAAATCTTAAATTAAAGTAAATTGACGTCTTTTAATTTCACGCATAAGTGATAATTTTTATAATAATATATTTTTTTTTTAACAATTAAATCAATATATCTTTCAATATATCTTTCAATGTTTTTTTCTAAAAAATAATGACATTTAGACCGATTTTAATATATGTCCTTGATACAAATTTTAATAAATAAAATGTTTGTCAAGTATTACAAAACAATAAAATACTCATTTTCACTTATTCCACTTTTATATCAGGACCGGTTTTGCTCATGCAGATCATTATCAACTAATAAAAGAATACAAGTCAGGAATATCAGTTGACAATGCTCGCCATTAGCGAAAGCAGTCTTGATCATATTTAAAAAAAGTGGAATGAGTGCAAATGAGTATTTTTTTTTTACATAATGCCTTTCCACCAAGTATTGACAGTGTACACCTAAAAATGATTTTGAGTATTTCTTCTATGAAATCTTTCCATAAGGAAACAAATTCAAATATCACGAAGTGGCATATCTATGTCGATTGAGGTGTTTTCTAAATTTTGACGCGGTAGATTTTATTAAAAATAATTTATATGTCTTTTATCAATACTTTGCAACTAAGTCCTCGGCATTCTCTCGCCATTATACAGAATTCATTACACAATTAATTCGACAGTTAAGGATTTTCAGAGGACAATTACAATAGTTTTACCGAAAATAAATTTCAATATCGTACAATGTGAATTAACTTTTTTGTGCAACCTATGATAATAAATCACTGCAAACAAAAATTAAAAAAATTTACTCGATATGAACAAACCACATTAATAAAATACTCGATTTCAGATAAATGGTATTAAACCGTTTTTACGTATCGCGAAATATTTCGCACATTCAGCTTTTAGTGTTGTCATCAGGTGTGGTCTATTTGTAAATAAATTTTCAAATTCTGTCGAGCTTTTAAAAAAGCCATTTGTTCTATGGTCATTTAAAAATTCGATATTAACTCGTGAATGTTCTAGCTGATTTATGAAGGCAAATTTTCTCTGCGTATATTTTTTTAATAATGGTCCTCAACGAGTGGTAAACTCTTCGAAGCGTTCGTCTTCTTCGGTTATGGTTCCATCAATAAATTTAAATGACGGACACTTTTGCACACTGTAGTGCATGCAACCAAGTCTTGAGAAATTTCTTCTCGGGACATCCCTGGCAAAACTTTGAACACGACTAACGTTGTTACGCTATGTTCTACACCCTGTAAGAAGAGTATGAAGTCGTAGTACAACCGGTAGATCGCGATCGACCGGTCGATCCCAAAGCAAAATTTGGTCGATGTCGAAAGCTTCTGTGAATTTCGAAAAAAATATATAATTTAAATATAAAATATACAAAAATTGAATTATTTTTTAGGCACGTACCTATCTAATGATATGTATTTCGCATTTTAAATAAACATTTCTATGTTTGAAGAAGGGAAAAAACCCTAAATATACAATTTTTTTATACGAATCATGTTAGAAGTCGATCGCAAGAAAACTTAAGATTGAAAAGTCGATCCCAGGGAAAAAAGATTGGACACCCTTGCCGTAGTGGGTGGTGGTGGATACAACGTCGAGTAACCTAGAGAATTAAAAAAAAAAAAAGATGTTTCCCAGAATCACAAAGAGGGTCCTGGATTAGATGCTCTAATTGTAAATTCCAATGAAATTTAATGATATCCTTTTGTTAAAATTCAATCAATGACAAACATTGATATTGGCATAAAAATATGTATTTTATTTCGTGATTTTTTCTGTGATGTACTGCAGAAAAATAAAATAACAACGCACACTAAATTAATTAACTCTTTTTCACATTGCTATGCAAATACGAAACGAAAGCTCAGCAAAATAATTTTCTATACAGCTTTAATCACAATTCTCGCTCGGAATAATTATGTTTGTTTCAGTTTTGATAAAAGACTTTTTGTTTTGTGTTAACGTTCTTCGCTTGTTAACGTTCGTGTTACATCCATTTTAAATTAATATGTAACGTAAACTAATTACGTATTATTATTTGTTTACTGGCTGTTTACACGAATTTCGCACATAACGTATTCATTATTTGACCATTGAAATGTAACAGTTTTAGTTAAAAATATGTACAGTTTTTACACTCCAAATGGGACATTTTACAAATCAAATCGGACATATATATAAACTGCTGGAATTAATAAAAAAATGTTGATTTTTGTACATATATTTATAATTCTTTGAAATTCTTCATTATCGTCTTCATTATAGTCTCGTTTTGAAGCCGTCACTTCTGCAAATTGCTATAATTATTATATGAAATTACATAGTATGTACCTGCAGCCCCCGCTAAGAAACATTTATAAATTAAATTTACTGATTTATGACTGTATTTCATGAAAATGTGCGTAAATATACCTAATTAATAAATTATCCAATTGTTTAAAAATTGTTCCAATTTTTTTTTGTAACATGTCCAATTTGGTTTGTAAAATGTCAAATTTGGTTTGTAAAATGTTCAATTTGGTTTGTAAAATCTCCAATTTGGAGTGTAAAACTGTATATGTGAATATCAAGTGAATTACATTTTTTATGAATATAATATTGTATATAAGCTGATGAGAACTATAGTTAAGTCACATTTTTTTAAATGTCCTCTGTTAATTCCAAACATATGGACTGTTAATGAAGTTATCTCAACATAAGTTTTTTTACGATGAATGCTTGTTGCTCAGATGTTCGACATACCTTAGGAAAGCGGCGGGCTGCCAATAAGTTAACAAGGCGCTAGCTTAATCTCAAAGCAATTCTCGATATTCTGAGCAAGGAGTGATTTTTTGTTTCACTCCTATACAATTATATGCAATACTAAAATAAGCAACTTATTATTACTTAATACACTTATAATATGTAACAATATGCAATTTACCGTAAACTTATCAATCTAAATGGCTAAAAATGTACTAATGTGTATACTGAAGCTGTCATAGATAGTATAATATATGTCAGAAATTACAGTTTTATACTAGTTTTATCTGAGAATATTGTTCTCATAAACTAGCAAGGGACTCGCCGGCCTTAGTCAAATTTAACAAGAGGCTCTCGCGAACCCCTATGAGCCTTTTCCACCCCACCCCTGCGGGTATGTATATGTAAGTAAAGGACTTGGGCAACGGGCTAGTAAGCATGTCTGAAATGTCATCCCGACTATTGATTCATAAAAATTAGGTGAAGCGAGAGCGATAAGCTTACCATTAGTCCTGTCTTAGGCCTTATCTTTTTTAACTATACTATTCTTACAGAAGTTGAGCAAATGAGTAATAAAAATGATTGTAAAAAAAATCGGTTCAGATTCGCAATTGATAATTTCTTTTAGTATATAATTCATTGACCAACTAACTAATTTATTTTTATTTTAATAAATGCAACAATATACAAAACAATCAGATGTTAGTTTTCATCGTCTCCAAAAAGGTTTTGAGACACAGCTTTAGAGGCTTTCAATAAGCAAAAGTGCTATTCGTTGTCATCTTATCTCTCTTGGACGTCAAGACTCTTGAGTCTTCATCAGTAAAGATGGATTGGTATAGTCAGGCAATTGTAAATACTCTTAAAGGGTTGTACAATAATATTGATATTTATTTCGGCTTCACGTCATTGTCAGACTATTGAAAAATCGTTGTAGATTGCTTGACTTTTTATAATACATGTTCTACCAAGTAAATGATAATTTTATTCATATTAATTACAATAAAGTTGTTATCTATTAGTCTTTAACCAGACCGCAGTAAACTTAATATGATAAAATTATTCAATATTTGTATTGAAAATAGTTTAGAAATAAAAAAAAGAACAAATTTCTTCTAAGATTGAATCCCTTTATGCTATTGGAAATATATTTCATTTTAATTCCCACAAAGATTGTAACTGTAAAATTCATCTCGTGATCAGGAAAATGTTTGGTTGGGATCAGGAAATGGTTGGTTGAAAATGATCGCGTTGAGAAATATCACATTTCTGTATGGCAACTAAAAATATTATAGTATGCATTTAACTGTTTTATAAAACTGTACTTTGTTATGTACATGTTAATTACACCTGATTTATGGAGTATTAAACTTGTTTAAGTGCATTTATTAAATTTTAAGTTTTTAATATAAAATTAAATTTGATTACTTTGTTATAAATTTTTTTGTGTTAAAAGAATTAAAGAACACGAAAGATATCTACAATAATTTTTCATAGTTTTCGAATCATTTGATAGAAAATGGTGACGATTTTAATAAAAATGATGATGTTAAAATACTACATCTTGTAAATAATAAAAAAATTGCAAGTCATGAATAGAAAGGAAACATATTTTCAATATGGTAAGCTGATTACCATTGTTGAATTTATTTCCATTTTGATTTACCGTATCTAATAAAAATATATTTTTTTAATTAATACTATCAATACTTGTATCTTACCTCCTTTTCGCGTCCAGTATTGAAGGATAAAACCTCGGTTTTATCACTTAAGAATAAGAATCAATTTTTAGTTTATTCGTAAATTTTGTGAAATTTGAAACTCTGTCAAATGATATATCATATTTTGTAACACAACAAGTGTAATAATAAAGTTATCAAATCTTGTATTAAAGATGAACTTTCACAAAGCTACCGTTGAATCCATCAAAAATATTTAAGCTTTTAAGCACACCAGCGAGCCACTTCGTAATCTGAGTAAACGTGCCGCCCTTCCTTTTTTACTTCGTTAGTGGTCTGAACTATACAGCAAACTTCTTACATTTCTTTTACTATAATAAAGGAAGCGTGAAGGCGGAAGAAAAAAATACTTGAAAGAAGACGTTTGATATCCTGAGTGCGTGCCCTAAAGCACTTTTCTCTTCAAAAGTACAATAGAGTTGCCGTAATCGAAAAAATATGAGGAACAGGAGTAACTTCCTTTAAAATTATAATTGCAACACTGGCTGGAGAAACGCTGTTTCTCCTAAAAAGCAACTTTTTATGATTTTTCATCACTTTTTACAACACACTTATTCAATTCCTATTGTAGGTCTAGGCGTTTTATGTTGAAACAACACGAGAATACACTTCTAGGAAATTTACACTTTTTGCTAGTCTCTGTTCTCAAGAAATCTTAATTAAACAACTGAAGACTTCATTCAATGCAAATATTGTTTGAGAATCTTTTTACCTTGAGAAATTTTAAATATTTCGGAAGGCAATAAAAAGAAGATAAAAAAACTTTCAAAATCTATCATTTATTTAATAACACAAAATATGATTTCTTCACTTACGTATGACAGATGCCGGTTTGCAATAATAAACATAAAATTAATGAAAAATGTATTATTTTTCGAAGGAAATCGTTTCATCTACAAAATCAAACGAATTCCTCAAATGATATGTAAAAAATATTTACAATACAATATTTAGCTTAAGAAATAGGTGATCATGAGTTTTGAATTAGGGAACGACAGTGTAAATACATTAAAACTAGTTTAAATATTTTTTCATCAAAAAATACTACAGTACTATGGTCAGAGATCATAACGTGTACACATCGTTCATTATAAGTTGGCCGATTAGCGAAGACATTACTGTCACAAGAGGAATAGTATGATACTAATTTACCTGCCGAGTGGCCATCTAGTGAGCTACGGGATTATTAATTCGAATTATCAATTCATTCCGAGTATTTTCGACTCAACAAAACTTACAGTTTGCAATAACCTTCGCTCATTTGCACGAACTGTTATTAAGATCATTTGAAAGTGCATAACTTATAATATAACGTGAAATTACGATGCCAGCCCTACATTGACTATTTAGTTCCGAATTCTGCCGCGGGCCATGCTATATAAGTTGATTGATAAATATAAAGTTGTATAACTTACTAATATGATCATGTAATATGCCCGTAAGTCGTTACTTAAGCCAACAATATGCTGACGACTTAAAGCGGTCGGAGAAAAAGCCTCTCCGAACAAAATGTGTAAATTTACGGTCAGGGTTATGTACTGGTCTGGTAGGCAACATAATACTTTCGCATATCCTTGCGGAGTCGCTGGGTGGAGCAATGAGAAACGTAATCAATTCCAACGTGAATTGTTTATTCAGTTCAATTTCGGTTTCCGACCGCAAAATCTTTTGCCTTATGAATACGTTATAAAATTTTGTGCTGCTCTCACAAAAATGTGCTATTTTTTAACACAGCGTCTACCACACTGTGTCCGAGAGTTTATTTTATTTTTTATGCTTAGACTTAGTAATTGCTGTGGCAATGCATTTTCAAAAATTCTTCGTAAAAGTTTATTCACGGTGGAACTTCGAATTGTAAATTTAACCGGATTGTTCAAAATTAGCACAAATTTTACGAATTTGCTGCAATGGACATTTTTACTTCCGCCAAATGTCACGTCTGAAATATAATCCATTTATAGATCAGGATTTTATTGAAAAATTCAAGCCTTTATATAAAAAAACAAACGGTTCAATAGTTACAGATGAAAAGCCGGTAGTATCATTTATTGAAAAAGGATTTTTAATAATAAGAATGTACATTTTTGATCAAATAGATGTGCTGGCCAAAATACAAATACATTTAATTAAAATCCATGTCCACTTTAACGTGGAGCATATGACCTCCAAATAGATATATCTCAACAGATTTTATCCTACGAGAACTGTTTCTTATTCAGTTTCTCAACCTTCCTTTTTTTAGCCAGTTTCTTTAAAATATGATGGGAGGCAATTCAAAACATCACAAACATTCATGCCTTCGTACAGTAATCCATAAATCGATTGAAAAATCAATCTATAAAAACTGACCGTACTGGGATTTGAACCCGTGACTCCGTGTTCTAAGTCAACGACGTTGACACTCGACCATGTAACCAGGTACTAAGGTAAAATGTTACTAAAGTAACATGAAAATTAATCAAAATTATGCATTTAAAAAAGAGCCACGTTTTGTTAAGACAGTATGAATTTTAAAATATCTCAGAATAATATTCTTTTGATTTGTCATAGTTTCAAACTAGGGGTGATTATATGACGTACCTTTCAAACTAGAATTTCGTTATAATTCATATCAGATCCATTCATCTGACAGGAGCTCATCTATTATTCTCAGCTTTTCATGTGAACTCAACACAATATGGTCCAGGTTCAAACTGAAGCTTTCGGAATGGACAGAAACAGGAAAGTTTCTCATAGACGTTGAACTTGGTGACATTTATTGATGAGCCCAACTACCTCACCGTCAATGTGAATTTAAACTTTGGACTGTAGCAGTACTCCATAACCTTTTTAACCCTTTGAGTAGTAAGTGATTTTTTACTAAATTGAACATTTTCGTTTTTTTTATAAAAATATAAAAACATCATTTTTTTACAATAATACTTATAGGCAGGGCTTTTTTTACCCTGTAACGCGCCAGAGCGGTGTTCCGGCACCTTTTTTTCTCGAAATTTTAATAAATGTTAGTAAAATTTTATTTTTTCTATTTTAAAAATTTCGCTTCTTTTCTTGGAAGCCATTGACTGTTTATCCCTTTTGAATATATAGGGTATCATAGGACCCATAAATTAATGTCATGCAAATGATTATCAGGTATGTACTTTCTTGGAAAGGGCGTTTAATTTATGCACTGAATTCTATTCCCATTTCTTCAAGTGAATGTAAACGCGGGTTTTCACAAATGAATTTAATTATCAGCCTAATGAGAGCTTCGTTGATGACCAAAACAGTTTCGTCACTTTTGTTTATTAAACTCGTCGGACCACCATTGATACTTTTTGATCCTTCAAAATACGTTGATCAATGGTTACTAAGAGGAAGACATTCGGCCACAGACACCAACACAAAAAAAAGAAATAGGGACCATTTACCTGACGAAAATTGGGAAAAACTGTGGAAATCATTGTAATTAGAATAAAATTTTGGATAGCGTTTTTAATAAATTACATATTTTTTTAATGTTATGTTACATAATGTATGTAATGTTCTTTGTTTAATTTTCATTTGAAATTTCTACAATAAGAAATTTGAATCATTCAAATTATGTACACTCCCACAGATTTTGTCACTAACGACCCGGGTTTCGCCTTTCGGCATCTTCAGGCGTTCAAGCGCACGGATGAACTTGAACTGGCCGAAAGGCGAAACCCGGGTCGTTAGTGACAAAATCTGTGAGAGTGTACATAATTTGAATGATTCAAATTTAATATTGAAATTCCACCAAGCACCTTCAGTCGAAATCTTAAATTATATTAAAAAATTCTACAATAAGTATAAAAATATGTATATTTTCTATGCATTATATGAAAAGCCGTCTTAATTAAGCCGTTAATTCTATCAAAATGATATTCGAGTATATAATAAATGATATACCTTCTTTGAAAATGCTCGAAAAAAGTGTGTTCCGCCACCTTTTTTTTTCAAAAAAAAGCACTGCTTATAGGAGTAAATATTTTTTTAAATTTTAAAACGTTTAGTTAAAAGTGTAAATAAAACTAATTCACTATTACTTTTAAATATTTTTCTAGAAGCTATTACTCCAATTCGAGTCTAGTTCTTTTTTTGCTTTCATCTGTGGGCATGTCGCGTTCTACTGACGTTGATTCTAAGTTTACTAGAAGCTAAAATAGAAAAGTCTGTCACAGGTGGTTAACAGTGTTGATTTTTTCTTAAAAGTTTAGACTTTGGTCGAAATAATTTTATTAGCTTTAATTCAGTTATATTAATACTTTTATGTTTGGTCATTCGCAACTGCTTTCAGTCAAGAGCTCGGGTTTTAAGCGAATTATAATAATGTATTGTGTCTTAAATCTAGTCTCCAGGAGTAAGCTCTTAAAATTTGATCAGATGGTAACCCTAGGCGCACCTTAAGTTGTCTCGCAACACGCTGGTTGCGAAACACTGATTTATTGCACCACACGTTAAGTGTTCTAAGAATATAATATTATATATAACTCTTTTGAAATGTCAGAAGATGACAACAAATAAAAATATTGCAGTCCTTCATAAAATAAATAGACTTGCAATAAATCTTTCGCCTTGGATCTTTTATAATTATTTATACCAAAGTCATTTTCTGTTATCCTTTGCCTTTTCTGATTAATTACACACTTATCTGTTTCCACAAATCACTAAATAAAATTTATAAGCTTTTGCAAAACGGCTTATTATTTTGATAAGAAAATTTTAAGTATTACGGCAATAGTTCATGCTTTTAAATTATCATTAAATTTGACGCTGATATACGAGTATAATAAACTTGCATCAATTATTTTCTTTCGCGTGTTTTACTCAGTGCTGGAGTTGGAAATTATACTCACGGTATATAAGATAATTTATAAATTATTAAATGCGCAATCAGTTTTATCTTTTGAATTGATTTTGGTAAAAAAAATATTGCTTAGAACGTATTTTTGAGAAAATCACCGTATGATTTTTTGAAACTATGTATTCGTTACAAGTATTCGTGATATAACAGAGGACCAAGGTCCCCTTTAATTTTTCTATTATGTGTGTGGAACATCAACTTCTGTAAGCAGTAAATTTTCAGCAAAATAAAAAATGTGAGCAAAAATGTAGGAATATACTCACTGAACTACTCACTGATGCTAGATGTGGAAGATTTGGTGAGTTTAGTAAAACTATGGAAGCAAAAATAAAATTTGGTGAAACAATCATCTTTTTATAATATTTCTGTGTGCGGTCTGTTCGGGGATGGAAAATGTGTGCGGGCTCATTTTGGGAGGTGTGCGCGCGCACACGCGCACACCTTGGCGGGAACATTGCAGAGGACTAGTGAAAAAATATGTGAAGAATGATGTGCTTACCATGTGTTTCTCCTGTATGTCGTAGTGTATATTTATAACGAGACCTGTCTGGCGCATTCGGGTAAAGTAATGGCCAACATTTCTTACTTGTGGTCAGTGGGATTTATCTATATCATTATGGAAAATTGAGAAGCATATATTATGATCACGTGGGAAAGAAAGGATCAACTTAAATGAGGAATCAAAAGCAGCCAAGTGTTATTTTATAGTTTCAATACTGTTTCGATTAAACAGGTCGTGCTACATTTTAAGCCGCATTCTTTTAAAATCTAGACCTCTGCAGGACTTAAGCCTACCAAAAAGACTTCACAATTCTCAACTGTAATACAATTGTGAGAAAAAATAAAACAGCGAAGATATTAATTACAAATATGAAAATCTTAACACATAATATATATTGTTTATTGTTTAAAATATCAAAATTACAGTACATGACATTACAGCTGACGCCAATTCGTCATGTAGTTGAAAAATATAATGAGACAAAACAAATATAATGAGACAAAAAATAAAACTACATAGTACAACAAAATCAAATAATAAAAAATAAAAACTTAACAAACAGTTCACGAAAACTATCACCAAAAATGTCCAGTTCTCTAGGCAATGAGTTGATCAGTCGAACGGCTCTTGGAACTGGCGACTCATACGTCCTAAGCGAGGAACAAATTTTTAGAAATAAAAGCCTTCGGTCATAGTTTCGCCCACGTATGAATAAAGTGGGAGCATGTAAGTTAATAGTCATGAGAATTTCAGGATTATTAACTCGGTCCCGAAGAAGAAGAGAAAAATGCTTTAAGCTTGTTTATAAAAATAATATATATATATATATATATATACAATCATGTCCTTAGTGTTTAAGTGGATTGCATATTTTTATTCTGGGAGATAACACTAATGCAGTTTGTTTTACAGAGCTCTCTTCACTTTTACGATACTTAAAAATATGTAGAATATTATAACGCATCTAATTCATTTTTTTATAAAATACCACTTGGCTCACTTCACTTCTACGGTTATCTTATACAGGGCCGGCTCGTGGCGTGTGCAAAGAGTCTGGCGCACACAGGCGCACAGGTTCCGCAATAAGATTTTAGCACTATCAGTGGCGGTTCCTGACCTAAAATCTTGGGTGGGCTAGAGAAAAGCATATTTCTACTTCACCTTATACATTAATCTACAAGCAAATTAACAAATACTACGATACTACTGCAATGCATAAATTATTATATAATAAAATCAATGCTAATGTAACTAAGAAATAATAGAATAATAACACGGAATCCTTAAATTCGTCTCTTTCAAAGTGAAATAACAAGTACCTACTAAAAGCAATACAGAACTGTCACACTGAAAGTCAATACCTGTCACTTTCATACAATACAACGATATTGGTTTTGTGTTTCAATGCATAAGTATGCGTAATGGGCTGAATCAGTTCAGCCCCCAACGATCAACAGAAGCTTGACAGATTGAAATACAATCCTTTGTGTTTGATGACGTTTCCGTACATACAAATACAAAAAAAAATCTAATCGCGCTTGATTGCGCCCCAGTGTAAAGAAAAATTGCATGATATTGTCTGTGGTTACGGTCTAAACATCTTATAGCCCTTGAGTGGTGTTGCCAGAGTGACGTTGCCTTTTCCCTGTGAAGTATTTATAGGGCTATTGTGCCGGCTCAGTTTAAAATTGTAATACAAAACACAATCGGGAATATGATTGTAGGTAGACGTAAAATTGTTTTATATTGACAGAGGAAAATTAAAACAAAGATATTGTATTCATTTGGGAAAGGTTAGTTACGCTTATAAATGTATTTATTTTGTTCAGCGGCCGAATTGCTGTTCATTTTTATTCAGCCATCTAAAGTTTTGGGTGAAAAATGCAGGTCGGGCTTAGCCCACCTAGCCCAGTACCTACAACCGCCACTGAGCACTATCTACCCATTTTGATCTAGCTTTTCGAGGCGCACACAGGCGTAGAAATCCTCGAGCCGGCCCTGCTCATATATACATTATGTGAATGAATACCTACGTAGCTTTTTAACGAAATTACTAGGCTATTCGCTTAACATTTTTTAGGACAAATACAGAGCGATCCAAATGTTTGTTATAATAATGGTCGGGTAGGCCATTGTATGATTTTGAATTGTATTTTAATTTAAGCTAACCTAAAGCTGTCCCTCGAAATGATCAAATTCGTTACTTATAAGACAGAGATATTCTGAAATATGGAATAATTCGTATTCAGAAAAGGAATTAATATTTTAAGATTTCGACTGAAGGTGCTTGGTGAAATTTCAATATTAAATTTGAATCGTTCAAATTATGTACATTCACACAGATTTCGTCACTAACGACCCGGGTTTTGCCTTTCGGCATATTCGGGCTTTCAAGTGCACGGATGAACTTGAACTGACGCTTAGTAAATGAATGTTTCGTGTTTATATAAGAAATAAATGCATCACTGAGCTTAAAGCTATTGCTGGCGAAAAGGATAAGCACATGGGAATGCCCACAGATTTGAGTAGCGAGTTGTTTTAAGAATTATATTTATTTTGTTTGTCGGGAAACCTTTACCAAGTTTCTTCGTGCTCTTGAACGCCTAAAGATGCCGAAAAGCGAAACCCGGGTCGTTAGTGACAAAATCTGTGTGAATGTACATAATTTGATCGATTCAAATTTAGGAATTAATAAACTCTTGTATGCTATTTATACATGCCTTATTGTACAAATTAATATACCCTCAACTCTTGCACTGGGGGTAATATCGTAAAATTTTCAAAAGTTATTTCACACACAGCATTCCTCTTTTTTGTGGTCATTTAATATGTCAACACGATAAGGGTTATTTTTTACTGTAACACGAAACATAACTTATACCCTTTAAAAGTGAAACACTCATAATAAATTTTGTTTCCAGCTGACCTTCTGTATATTGCCTAAAAATAATATACCTTTGCATGAGCACAAAAATGTTTGCACCAAATTTTAAGCTCTAATAGAAACCGGCTTTGTAATTGAAAGGTCATCGCTCTTGGGTGGTCATTCTATCCAAGATCTTCAAGTGAGTTTTTGGGGTGTTTGTTCAAAGGCATAAATGTCTGTGATGTACGGTTACCTCGCTGCCAAACGGTTAGTAAATAGTCCTTAATGTAAATGCGTATATATGATTCAGGATGCTGATCACATCCTCTGGGAATGTTCAGACTTAAATAACGAATAACGAAGACGATACGACTATCTGTTGGATCTGTCGGTCATGCAGACTTGGTTGCATCTAAGGCAAATTATAGGGCATTTAATGAATTCTCCGAGTCTTTTGGAAAAAGAGTTGAGTTAAATAGATAAAATCTAATATTTTCAACTGCGCTTAATTATTTGTTAACTTTTAATTTCTGCACACTGTAGTGCATGCAAGCAAGTCTTGAGGAATTTCTTCTCGGGACATTTCTGGCAAAATTTTGAACACGAATAACGTTGTTACGTTACGGAATACACCATATAAGAATAGTGTGAAGCCGTAGCGGGTGGTGGTGGGTAAAACTTTGAGTACTAAAAAATGGGATTTGAGAATTAAAAAAAATGTATGTGATGTTTACGTAACCTCCCTGGTACCACCCACCAAAAAACGAGTAGTAGCGAGAGTCAGTGGCGGCTTATATTATAAGCGAGTGAGGCGCGAAGCCCCAGGCGCAAAAAAAATGAAGGCCCTTTTTTCGGAAAACATAAAAACGTTATAAAATTCCACGTTAAATAATAAAAATAAATTCAAATATCAACAAAAAGTATTATATATGGACTTTATAAGATAAGATATTTTTGAGGCCCCTAAAATTCGGAGCCTCAAGCGCGCGCCTTATTCGCTTGTAGGGCAATCCGCCACTGAGTTCGGATACTTGTGATTTAGAATAATAAATATTATTATTAAAGAATGATAAAGAACTAGCTGTAAGCCCGTTGCCTTCAACGGAGGGATTTTTTTACCATTTTTATTAAATCAGATATTTACTGGCTCCAAAAATCAAATGCAATTCTTCAATAAAAAAACAATTACACATTTTATCCAAATGTATCATAATTCGAATATTCTTAATGTTTTAAAGAATTCAAAAAGATTTTCAAGGTCAGGCGTGAAAAGATTCATCATTATGATTCAATTGATCAAATCAGCCCCAAAGAATATTGGTCTCACATCGACTCACACGATCCAATGATTCATTTCAATAGCCCTATAATCATAGTTTGCATTAGTCGAATTAAAGTCTTTGATTATTCGAAATTTTTCGAATATTATGATTTATGGTGATACAATACTTCAGCTCTACACCAAGAAATATCAAATTTACAAATGTGGCGATATCAGAATATGTGTGCACGGTTTAAAATAAACCGCTCCCATTGGATAGAACGACACTTCAAAAATGTGCGGTTCAAAATAAACCGTTATCATTGGGCGAATTCCACTTCAGAACATACATTTAGCGCTATTAATATGAAGATTATAAATTACTTTGTAATAAAAAATACTTTGGCGAAGTTGTTGGTGAAGCTAAAAAGGCGCCTGGACAATTAGACTATTTGGATGTGGAAAAAACAAATAAACGTTTTATCTTGAATCTTTTGGTTCGTCCAGATTAGTCTTTACCAAAGTGTGGTACGGGGTACGTTAAAGGTTTGGTGGGGGTACGTGCTGCACCTTGCTTTGGCTGTATCTGTTGCAAAAAGCTGCTTATATATTTTGAAGTATGTATATGCATTTTTTGGCGAGGAGTACTCGGTGTTACGAAAATTGTAGAAGGGGTACACGTATGTCAACAGTTTGGGAAACACTGGTACAGATCATTGGAAGCTTTAAAGGCAGCATTGAAAGGATGCGAGAACAGCTTAATATCCTACAAGATGGATAGATAGTGTCTAGTCAGATCTTAGCACTTTCGTCGCTTTAGCGAAAAAAAACAGGGTTAAGATAAATGAATTAAAGTAAAGGCTGTGTTGTTTTAGGATTTTAAATATAGTAGTTAAAAAAAAGCACAATTTTTTTTAAATATATTTTTTTTCCAATCTGTGTCCGTTCCCAATGTAGAGCATATGGCTTCCTAGTGGAGATATTTCATTTTCATTTTTTAAGAGAGTAATGATATAAAGAAAGAGCCAGGGCAGTACTAGTTGTTAATTAATCACTCTTACTTTGACTCATTAATTTTCGGATTGGAGGAATGAGAGAGAACTTAGATATCACAAACACCCATGCCTTTGAACCCTCCCTGAACCTCTACGTTTGTGGAATGAAGAATATGACTCATTTAGTTATTGGAGATTTATTTCACTTTTCAACAGATGAAAATATTGATTTCTCTTTGCTAATTTATATCAGGCAGCTCGATTGCTGTTATAACGATTTGAAAACAATATTTTCAATCTTCTTTTTCTCCCTATAAAATCAAAAGTTTCGAAACAAAATAAAAATATTGTTTGAGAATAATGATTAGAAGCATTAACCCTCCAAGGACGAGCGTGTAGACAGTAAACACCGTTGTCTATTGATACCACTATTCATCCCTTTTCCTCCTGAATATCGTTGCTTTTCCTCATATTTGGTTAAGAAGGGTACAGATTTCAGTTAATCATCAGCCGCGGGGACAGAAACGGCCACCAAAAGCACATGCGATTTTTTGAATTTCCGTTTTTTTTAATGGACTTTTTGAAACTGTTAGTTATTTTTTTATCAAAACATCAAATTATTTACAGTTCTTTTGCAAAAATAGTATTGAAATTATGTTGATCTAAAGAGGTCAAATTGTAAATATTTTTAAAAATTTCACGTTTAGCTATATTTCAACCCCGAATGTTTGCGTGTACATATGGTCACTACTGTCCGTACACAATATAACACGGTAATAAAAGGATGAGCATGACCGTATAGTCATGCGGGGTTTCTATACAACGACTTTGCGTTTGTTTTTTTTTTCATTTTTGTTAAGAATAAAAGTTATCCGTGAATTCAATATGGCTTAACAAATATTTTTTTTATCGAAAAAAAGCTCTCGTCTCTGGAGGGTTAAAATGCCAAGAATAGGGGTGCTGGAACGCCGTTCTACCGCGTTACATGGAAAAAGGCAATGAATATTTGATCCGTGTGTTTTATTTTACTACTATATTGAATAACGTCACATTCTTGAGCTCCTCCCAACCTTAAATATTATAGTAAAGTTATACTCTCAAGAAATAATAAATACCCGCTTTTGCGGTAGTTAGAGTCCACAAAATGTCTCACATTTACTCAGGGGTGGGCTGCCAATATCTTAACAAGGGGCTCGGTAAATGTTATCCATTTTTTATCCATGTCCGCTCCCTATGTCGAGTATATGGCCTCCTAATGGAGGTATCTCAACGAAAGTTATTTTTCTATGAGAACTGCTTGTTACTTAGTCGCTCTACCTCTCTTTTCCAAAGAGAGTAGGAGGGATAAAATGATAAGCATAAGACAGGACTAGTAATTAACTAATAGTAGCGCCCAGTTGAATTGAAGAATCGGAAGAGTGGGAGGCAATCTTAAGACATCACAAACACCCATTCCTTCGAACAGAAAATAGATAAATCGATTGAAAAAATGTTTTTTCGTACAGGGACTCACGGACGCCCACAACGCTGAATGAAAAAAATGAATCGACAACTAATTTTCAAATTTATCCATCTACAGAAATTGCAGTTATGTGATGATTTGATTTAAGACGAATGATTTTGTTATCTTAACAAGGGGCTCGCCGGCCGCGCCTAAATTTAACAAGGGGCTCGCGCGAACCCTCCCGAGCCCCCTCCAGCCCATCCCTGCATTTACTACTCCTGAGGGAAGACGAAACGTTGCAAGACCGCGACTTCACCAGTTGAATGGGGTGTCGCATGACCTGCTAGTGCTGGATGATCCAGTGGAATAGAGGAGATTGATTGAGGCGGCAAAGGTCCATCCTTGACTGTAGCGCCAAGAAGAAGATGAAAGGGAATTGTGATAATTTTTTTTTTTAGTAAATGTTTAAAAAAAAATCTTTTTCGTTAATGATCGTCCTTCTACTGAATCCTTATAAATTGTTAAATGGATCTCCAAACCAAAACGTTTCGCCAGGTACAACATAATATAAATATTCAACGAGCTCATTCACGAACCGTGCAAAAGTGTTATATTAACGTAATGATACAGCAGAGGTCGCCAACTTTTTGTTCGACAGTTCCATTTAAAAATTAACGACGGATTAGTCGTTTAAAAAATTCAAGCTGGAATGAATCTTGGATAGTAAATGTATTAATGTATTTTAAGAGCGTGATAAACATAATTGAAAACTTATTACATAAAATATTGTAATTTTGTTATATTTCTAAAGGACGTTGATTCTAGTTTTGGATTATTTTGATTTTGAAAATTAAGGACTAAAGCAGGCACGGGCAAACCGCGGCCCGTTGCCAATTTTTCTGCGGCCCGCGAGCAATTTAATATTTTTGAAAGTAAATGTAATAAGTTTAAGCTACAATTTGAGATTATTGATCTGCAGTGTGACCCTGATTTAAGGAAATTGTACCGTCGTGAATAAATCTGCAAATTTTATAACGCAATTAATTCGGAAAAAATCAACCAGCTTCGTTATTTTTGGGTCAACTTATATATGTATGTGAACAAACATTTTCAATCATAAACCTCAATAAAAACTCTTTACGATCAAACATCACCGATGAACATTTACAAACAGTTTAAAGAATCTGAACCACAAAATTAGCACTTGAACTTTTAAAAAAATAAATGATATAAAACAGTTTCATTCATCTCATTAGATTGTTATTTTGTAATATATATTTTCATGACACTAAATAGTGTACATATAAAATGGTATTTTACTTGCGGCCCACCGCTCATTTTGGATTTCTGAATTTAGTCTTTCATCCGAAAAGTTTGCCCCCCCCCTGGACTAATTGGATACAAAAAGGAATATATTTCAATTTAAATCAGACGGCTTCGATTAACATGCCAACCTAGACAAGTTATTTACCTGATTGTTGAAAAAGTTGACATTAAATAATGAGATTAATAATTATTAAAAAGCTTTCATACTACGAAGGCTACATGAGATAATATTTTTATATACATATACATACTAAGCAAATAATGTTTCTCATCAGCTGAAACTTCTTCTTCTTCTCTTTGGCCATATTCGTTCCCTATGTGGAGCATGTGGAGCATATGGCCGCCACGCAGCACCTCCATGTTTCCCTGTCTCTCGCCAATTGACATGCCAGCATCCCTCAGTTCCGCCGAGTACATCCTATGGATAGTACCCGACGGACATCTGGGGGGCCGGAATCCCACCGGTCGAAAGAAGAGGCAAGTTGGTTTCCCACCACCACCAGTTGTGTATATGCAGCCAACGTTTAATGGCCGCCTTCCACAACGCTATCGACAGAAAAAAAGGAGTCTACCCCTTACATTCATGGCCCGAGCAAAACTGCACGGGACTGATTTTGAACCATGCACTAATTTGCTTTAAATAATAATAATAAAAAAATGTGACTAGATCAGCCACTTAAATCAATTTGATAGTATCTGGAAGTATCTTGTGTATAGTCCGTATACTGAGAACTCGTCGATGTAGACCAGTTTAATGACTCAAGCGGCAGGCAGGATTGAGGCTTTCTGAAGGCATCCGCAGCACATGCCACCCAGCCAGTTCCAACGTCTCTCTATAACCACTGACGTGAAGGGGCTGCTACAGTAGAAGATTAACCCATAAGTGTATGAGATCCACGCCTAAATTGTGTTGCCGATTTTGGCAACAAACGAGCTGTTGACTACGTAAACTGCAGATATTTATTCGGCTGTAGAATACTTCCGTGTGTGCGCCCAATGTGAGTTGTATATGAAAATTTAAAAAAAAAACGGGAATCGCTTAGATACAGCTGTCGGCTGCAGCAGCTAAGTGTTGCTCGTGTATCTTAAACCTTAGGTACCTTAAAAAAGTTGAACTCTTATTATCTGAAAAACTGATACTGTTAGTATTTTACTGTAATTCGTGTGAAGAAATTATATATACTGTAAGAAAAATGGCATGAGTTGTATTGTAAAAACAATAAAACAACAAACAATTCAAACAAAAATTATAAAAACAAAATTTTAATTGCTACCGAAGCGTTCAGTAAAATTAGAAGGAAGGTAAAAAAAATTGAAGCCCCTTTTCATATGTTCATGTCTAGTATTATATATCGACTGTGGAAAAGAAAAAGGACGTAACCCACACAACAGGAGGCGCAAAAAACGTGTTTTGATGATTTTGGTCCATATGCGAATTATGAATTATACACATCAAAGTGCATGGAGACTTCTAAGCTGGTTTTTAATTGACGTAATGTAATATTAATCAAAGAAATTGTCTAGGAAAAACCGTTATTTCAGTCTTTTTTCTTGGTTTTAATATTTTACAAGGTCATCTTTTTCAAACATAAAACCTAAATTTAGATACTAATTCGGCATTTGCAGCTTGCATCCTTTTGATAGAACGTGTATCAAGTTTGATACATTGTGATTATTAGTTACGCCCTTTTTCCTTTCCACGGTCGATATGTATGTAATTCGCCAAATAATTGAAATGTTCAAAGTAGCTCTCATACTAATCGAGCTTGGAAACCACTGCCGTACACCTACATTTTTAGTGCCAAAAAGCGCATGCCCATAGTCGAAATCTTTCGTGACGTCACAAGGTACAACAAAGGCTCGCAAGCTTCCGCAGTGAGATCAATAGAGGGAGGCGCAAAGTTGTTCTTCCATGCGGGGAAAATTAAAAATTAAGTTACAGATATTCCGAATAAGCTATGTACCGTTATCCCCAATTTGATAAAAAATCACTGACTTTTGACGCTATATTTTAAAACACAAATGTGTGAATTAATTATTTATATTTTTTAAATAATAAATTATATCCATATTAGATATTATGTGCTTAGCAACTAAGTAAAAAGTAAATCACATTTAATGTTACAATATATAAGTATTTTTTAAATTTTAATACAACTCGATTTTATGAGTATTGTTTGTATTTAGGAAATAAATTTTATCAAATGATTATCGATACAAAATTAAGGTTATTATGGCTCAATTTAAATGCTATAGATATGTAGAGAAATTTTGTTTTTTATGCATTACAATAATATTTTATGTTGCTTGCAAAAATGATTTTTTATTTTACCATTTAATAATATGTATAGGTAAACCATTTTTTTTATAATCACAATTTTTCAAACTATATATAGCTAGCGACATCTTGTGAATGTTTATGTTGTATAAAAGCTTTAATCTTTTATCGCTAGATGTCTGATTAAATTAATAATCTATTATGTTTATAATTTGAGTTAACGTTGTGAAAATAAAATCATTATTTTTTATGTCTTAAGTTATGTAGAGCTTCAATAATTTTCAAGACCGTTGACTTTTGGTATATTCGACTAAGCAATCTTGAAACAAAGCAACGCCATCTTTACTTTATTAAGTCGAATTTTATTTTGTAGCGACATCTAATGTCATATATTTTTTTTGGCTTAAATTGTGGTTCATAGGTGGCAGCAACTAGTATTTCTGTTGTATTATTTGTGCTGTTGGTTTTTATACCAAAGCATAGATGGCAGCAACGTTCGCTTTTTCATGTATCTATTAAATTTAATTTTCTACGACCGCGTTTTAAGCAGAAGGAATAGTGTAATTTTTTCAAATGAAATATAAAGCTGACAGAAATTTGGAATGTTATTACAATGTTCAAATAGAAGGTGGTGATGATTATCTGAGGATTTGATAGATTTGTTTCGAAACGTTTATAGCTAGCCTATCAATGGTCATGTAATTGTAAAATGTTATAAAAATGTTTCACAATATTGCTTTAGGTATTATCATAGTCCCCATGGATGTAACTAACTTGAAATGATACATAATAATTTTTTTGAATTAGCATTCTTGTCGATACTGCTTAAGCACACTACTGGCTCCATATTCATTTCTTACAGATGAATGTTATTAGAATAGAATAATAAATTCAATCGATTTTCTATTTGAAAATTCACTCCATCATTCAAATCCTAAAATAAGTGAGAGTGATTAGCCAACCACTAGTCCTGTTTTAGCTGTATCTTTTCTATTCCTACTGTCTGCGAAAAAAGAGAGATTAAAATACTGATTAACAGGCATTTGTCGTAGAAAAAACCACTCCTGTTGAGAGCCTGTATTAGGAGGCCATATGCTACCAGGATTTCACAATCTTTTTCTGCAATGGAACACTTCGTAAATCCGGAAATTTTAACATGACTTATTTTTTAGGTCGGCGAGTTCATAATAGTATAAATACATTTTTTTTTTAAATAACACTTATTATTTTTAAATTGTGTGGCGCCGAGTCTGTTCCTGCACTTTGACATTGATGCAACATAAAAAGGAAATCCTGCTGTATAAAACGAAAGAAAAACAATAATAACTTATTTTGGCTCATTAGGGGATTCTTTTTGCAAACTCGCCAAGAAAAAATTTTGTGACATTCATATCAGAATAACTGATAAAATCAGATTTTCATAATCACTTGCGCTGAATTGAGCATGCAGGTTTTGCTCTCACCGAAAATGGATTCCGATCCAAGGAATCACAATTGTTAGTTTTCGGAAAATTATGAAAAAGAGTGGTTTTTAAGTTAAGTGGGAGTTCACGGAACACCTATTCAGGTTCTGTAGAACACTAGTGTTCCGCGGAACATAGTTAGAGAAACCCTGTGCTACACAATGGAAGCGGACATCGATTAAAAAAATTAACTATGTCTCGATGGAATGTATTTACGATACAATACGAAATAATAACTGCTAATAATGTGGTCACAATATCTCAACAACGTGATGATTTCTTACATTCATATCATATTAGGGAAATATGGTAATTTTTTTATAAGTAATAGATTTATAATGACACTATCAGTTAAAAATAAATAAAGGAAGGAAGTGGTTAGTATAATTATTGTAGCTGTTATTAACTATAGCCATGTTTTGCATAATATTTAAAGATAACAGCTAGGTGATTAAAAATTGCAATCAATGTTACTAACTATGAGTTTAAAATGAATGATATAGGCGACTTGCCAGTAAGTTGATACAATATACATAAGTATTTCTTGACTTATTTTGTAAATAAGGGTTTTACCTGATTTTTTTTTACCGAATCCGCCCCCAATGTAAAGACCATAGACTCCTTATAGAGTTTATCTGAACAGAAATACTTCTGAGAGAATTGTTTGTCATTCAGTTTTCCAACCTTACTTTTTTCGAAGAGGATAGGGGGCTACGAAAGTAATTTCTTTTTTAGGATATGACGGGTGAAAAGGCATTTCTGACATCACATACATTCTTGCCCTCTGTACCAGGTTTCACATCCGTGAACCCTGCATCGGAAACCAATAACATTCCATTCAACTGCAGACTCGACAATGACAGTATTTTTAGTGTTTAAAGTCAATACTTGAAAAAGCCATTAAATTCAAAAAATTAAGTACTCATTTCACTTTTATTTTAAATGATCAAGACTAGTTTTGCTCATGATCATTTTTGAATAAATAACGGTAACTAACTATAAGGATGTAGCAGAAAATTTGCTCAACCCATGGTAATAAAAGATAATGAATTATGTATTCTTTATTATGATTTTCAAGTAATATGTATCAGGTGGCAGTGTCACCTATAATAATTTGTTCAATACTTACACTCTCTCTTTGTATTAGTAGAAACACATTTTTCCAATTGATTTATAAATTTATTTGAAGGCATGGATGTTTGTGATGTCTAAAAATCCCCTCCAACATTCCAATATTTATTCCAACTAACTAAAATAACAGGATATAACGAGTGATTAGTCAACCATTGGTCCTGTCCTAGCTCTTGGAAAAAGAGTAACAAGCAGTTTTCGTAGAAAAAATTCTATTAGGCCATATGTTTGTTCCACATAAGTAGCAAACATGGATTTAAAAAATGTATATGTAAGATCATTTCGGTAAATACAAGCATTCATCATCTCACCAATCAAGAGTAAATATCTCTCCTAAAAACTTTTTAGGTGAACGAGGGGTAAGTCCCCCAAGCCAATTTTGCATCTCAATAACTTGGAATAAAATAAACAGATAAAATCTTCCAATTCCGACTAGTAAAAACACCCCAATTACAAAACTGAAATTTCTAGTTTCTACCACATATCAATTTTTTTCCTGACAATAAATTACTGTAACATCACATGGAATAAATCTCATAGTGCATGTATTAGGGAATATTTGGTATACTAGCTATATCTCCTGTAATTACCATTGGCTTATTTTCCCCCTTCATAATCCATGTCCACCCCCAATGTGGATATCTCAACATTTTTCTACAAGAACTCCTATTTACCCAGTTCCGCTGACCGTCTTTTCTTCGAAGAAAGTAGGGATAGGCTTAGAGGACAAGACTAGTGTAAGCTTATCTCTCTCGCTACATCCTGTTATTTTATACATCATGGCGTTTATTCTAGTAATAATCTATCCGGAGAGCTTAGCTAACAGTAGTTCCTTGTGGTCCAAGACGTTGGAGGTATCATGTGTGGCATTGCTTTCGACTAGTACAATGCCGTTATTAGGAAATGTCATTTACCTTAAGTTTACGTTAAACTGTATTTTTACTTATGAGGGCAGTCAGTGCCTAGTGAATTAATTAGTATACTTGCCAAAACTTAATACCTGAAAGCTGCATCTGCATGCAAGATGTTTGTAAAGTTAATTTCATTGAAGATCACCCAAATGTTGCCGCATGTCTTCCAAAATTGATGACATTTCAGTGTTAGTTAAAGCCTAGTAGTTGAAATTAACTTTGTTATAACTAATTTTCACACTGATTATTTGTTAGTTATTAGAGGAATACTGTTAGTGAGTAACTCAATGTTCAAAGCGTTGAAGATATGATAAAATTGGTCAAGGATTGAGACCAATATACTCGAATCGAATACCAAGACATAATTTAAATTGTTACAATAGTGGAAAAATTCAACTATAAATGGACACATTAGAGATGAAGTGGGCCAAATAGTAAAATATTAAATCTTTTTTCTTGGACTTGTAAGTACCATCACGTCTTTACTTGTTGTATTGTTTTCATTTTACAAAGATAATACTGTTGCGATGTGTTATTAACTGAGGTTACTTTGAGTTTTGGTACTTTAAGACGTGTATAATATTCGAAGATATCACTTAGCTCACTTCACCTTTAATGGGGCCAAATAATGAAGGAAAACTAGCATCGTATTGTGTTAATTAACAAGCAAGTATTTACTAATTGAAAGCAAATTTAATAATACATCTGTGTGAAATTAAGGTGGAGAAATAAGTACAAGGATTTATTTTATTCAATAAATTACTTTCACACATCAAATCATAGAAGAGGACATAAGGGGTTTCAATAAAACAGGAATTATTTGTAGGAGTGGTTAATTGTTAATCAAATAAAAGACAGCGGTATTGACCTAAAAATGAAGAAACATTTATTTTCTGTATGTCTTTTGTATAATTTATAAACAGAATGAATCAGTGTGGTAGTAAGATAAACTAAACACATCAGAGTACTCTTTTGAGCCGGCACTAAGGTCCGCCGACATTGATAATTATATTTTTTCCAATAGTGTACACTTACAAACGCATTTTATTTATTAATTTACCCATAAAATGTACTATATTCTGTATTATGTATACCAAACTAAAACACTATTACATTCAAATTTTTATAATCATTCCGACTCATTCAAATATATATAATATGTGACATAATATGGAGACGGGTGAGATGCCCGTCCATAGTAATTCAGTATGACAGGTGTTCTTCATCAATCTTTTTTTGTGAGTTTTTAAGTTTATTTTTTGCTTAATTAGTTATCTAACTTTCGATATTTTTGAAAAAACAAAAGAACATTTACAATGCAATCGATTAAGAAAGGCTCTCAGCCGGTCGGAGAGGTGCGGTCGCAGAGCCCGCGACGTAGAGTAGTTACAATTTTAAAATTAACAATTACAAGAGAAATATATTTGGGAATAAGTTGTATTATATTTTTTTCAACGCTTTCGAGAGCGGGGCGACGACGGCGCCGCCGCTGCAAATCCGCCGCACCTCGGAAACGCATTATATCTTACAAAAAATTTTACAATTTTACACAGATCGTAGACGTGATGCGGCCGGGGGGAATCGTTTAATAAATATTTTTAAACAATCAAAGTTGAATCGGTAGTGTCGCTTTGCTCTCGGCCGTTTTACGTACGTTTTTATTAATTTTTTTTTTATCATACTTAACAATTAAATATGGTGTTAAAATAATTAAAATTACTTTTACAATTATAATAATAAAGTTTAAGAGGTTTGAATCACTCATTCTGCGTGGCGTAGGGGAGGGGGAACGCACGCTCACTTATAATTTACACGTACAGTTTGCACCCTAAAAACCAATCAGCGAAAAGAGTCTATGTATAGAAACAGCTCACAAGATGGTGGAAATAAACTGGCACACGATTGGTTTTACGACAAACACTAGAGAAATGCAGGTCCAATATGATGGTATTATGTGTCATGAAAAATGTGTTTTTCTTTTTTATACAACAACCTAAGCGCCGGCGACTCACTTTGACGTCATCATGGTGACGAATTCTGAAACATCAAGAGAAAAACATCATTAGAAAACATTGCAACGGGTCACTCTCACTTCTAAACAATTACATGGCACAATTCATTAAAAGAAAAAATGTGTATGCTATTTCAAGCCCACCACCACAGCAACTGATGTATTTATGCGAGAAATATTTACAACAAAATAGAGTAGTTTCGGCTTATGTAAATCGTGCTCAGCATCATCAATACATAACATTCGACAGAATTTAATTCTTCCAATACAGAAGTTCTTACCTAGCCCGATATTTTCAACATCGTTGCTTAATAAAAACATTTAAGTGCTCACGATAATTTGAAGCTTTTTCTTTCACTTATTTATATTGTCAGCTAAGTTTTCAAAATGTGTATTTAAACAACATTTTCCAAGAGAGCAAAAGAATTGAATGAATGCATCAGTTACAATGAATTTTATTACACTACTGAAAACTTGCTGTATTAGAAGGTATACAATTTGATAGTCAAGACAATACCCACAACGAATAAAGGAGTAACAAACATTTGGTCATTTTGAATGAGAGCAAGTATTTTATATTGTAACAGTTGATTTCAAAAAAAAAACTATGCAATTTCATTTGAGAATTTTTAAGACATTCATTTTGCTCTCATGTAAATCGATTAAGGGCAATTTCAACAGAAGTGAAATTTTGAAACTAAGTTAAGTGTATTTTTAATTCTTGTAAAATGAACACGACAATTATTGATTTAGAACGATCATTGAATTAAATACAAAATCACAATTCTCGTAGACGTAACCTAAAAATGATGCAAAACTTGACAACTATAGGAAGAGAGGGCATAGAACAAAGATCACTTTACACATGCTTCGAAGATGATTAATACAACAATCAAATCGATACCATGGAACATGCCAACTAAACTCGCTACCCATTCTGGTCGGAGAGAACAACTAAAGAGAGATTGATGAAAAAATGTGAAGAAAACAACCGTTGAAAATACGTTGGCATGCCGCTCATGGAGGAATGGTGATGATATGAATTCAAGTACAGGGCAGCCACCTCTAAAACTTAAATGATGTAGAACAAGAAAACGGGTGCCCGTTGACGATATCTAAGGAATCAAAGAACAAATATACACCACACAGTCGGTTTACATCTTTTGCATGTCAACACGAATCCTCAAGTCTTAGGAAATAATTTATAATAAAGAAATGAATAACTCAGTGCCTGCGAGTTGCGCAGATGGAAGAATTTCAGTTTTCAGAATGTTTTAATATCCATCTCCTACAAGTTTCCGGAGGATTCTTTCATGTAAATGTACAACAGCTTCATTTATCATTGCAAGTGAGTGAATGCCAAATTAAGGATGTTATTTTATAAAAAAAAATGGTCCAAGACTTTTAGTTTCATGTACGATGCTTCAATATAAACTAACACAAAATAGACAGAAAGCAATACACCTTCACAGGAGAGTAATTCCAAAAAAAAAAAAAAAAATACTTTTATTTATATTCTATTTTTATTAAAATAATATTTTTATTTTTATTTTATATATTATGATTTATATTTCGAACTCGCCCCTGTGAAGAAGAATTACCTTTATCCACACATTGACCAGTAGATTTCGGCGATTCCTTCTAAAGATGAACACACGACAAGCGTTTTTACAATCTTCCAAACTTCCATGCTCAGTTACCGAGGAGTTAAACACTATTCCGCGGGCGTGTAGGCAGAGTAATTTTCAGTGTCAATTGTGACCGCAATGAAATGAACATTGACGATGTCACTGTGACTAGATCAATGTGTATTATTGTTAGTGTAATTTTTGTAGACTGCCTTTTTTGTATACAGATATGATGCCGAGTCTACAGGATTTATTTACAGCTAAAAGGAGATACTATTTAGGAATATATATTTTTAATGCTGACAACTCAGAGCCCTAATGTGATCATAAAATATAAAAACTATTACAACTGGTTCAATTGTTAAATTAATAATACCCGCTTATCAATTGAAAATATTAATAGCATCATGGCCTATTAGAATAAGACTATCCCATCTATTATCCAATGGGGTCGAGTTGAGCACGGAGAAAGCATTCCAGGCACATATTATGATCACAGAACAGCTGATGAAGAGAGACCATTTCTTGTTTCAAGCCTTGAGTTTAAAAGGAGAGTACATTCAGTCGGAAAAGGATTTTTTATGCATCTAAAACATAGAGAATGCGACGGGGAGATGGTGACCTCTGAAGATAGTGAAGAGCTTTGATACATTTAATGAAAAAAAGCAAGCGATGGAGATTACTGTGAGTGAAAAACAATCAAACTTGGTTACGAGTCTCGTATGCATAAAATTATAAGACATTTAACTGATACAAATTTATAAAAAAAAGGTTTAAGTTAATTGAATAGTATATATAGAAGCTAGCTACCCTAGGTGTGTGAAAAACAGTATTATGTTCATATGACTTTTACCTTGACATAAATTATAAAAAGAATTGATAAAAAAAAAGTGTAAAAATTATGAGTTTTGAAGATTATGTAGAGATAAAAAGAAATTGCCTCTCCTCAAATAACTGTTTTCTCAAATAACTGTTGATAAAATTGTTTAAACTGTGCTAAAAAAAGTGCCAGGTCGGTTTCGTGACGAACATCTGTCATCCATTTCGTGCATGGTGAGATTATTTCCAAGTTGAAATTTAAAAAAAAACTGTCAGGGCGCTAGATCGAAGAGGTAACAAAGAGGGGGCGAGGGGTTTGAATAGAGCGGAGTGAGGTCATCTAGGGGGGTGCGTTAACATAGAAATATTCGGGCAGCAGTCAATAAGAGTATCATATTAATTGTGTCAGTACCTATGTTCGGTTTTGGAGAGTTTGCGACGGTTACTGATTGACCTAAAGCATGATTTTTGTTTGTTTTATTATCCTATATCACAATTGGAAGGCGAGGCGCGGTGCCCGCTAGCACTCGCCGCTTCTCAAGAAAATTATTTGAGCTAGAGCACGGAAATCTGGAAGAAGAGTTAACCAGGTAATGAGAAGGGTAACATTGCAGCCTTCTCGATGGACTCTCTTATTAATCACCTTACGGCACAAAAAAAATAATAATCAAAAGAATGTGTGGTCAGCAAAAAGCACTAACAAAACAGCCTATAGACTTAGACCCGGTCAGAATTTTCAATGATGAAATTCTATCAAAGATATAAAGTATTTTTTAAAAAGGATAGGCGGTAATGTTTTGCTGCCTCTACTTATTATTTGTGTACAATTAGCGATATTTTTTTGAAGAAGTTTACTAGAATTAATAAATGAATAAAAACAAAAAAAACTATCATGAATAAGCTGTGAAAGTGTTACAAGTGAAAGATACATTTGACATATGAGGAACAAAAAAAAAATCACAAGCTATGTAATAATCAGGATGCCATAAGATACAAATTTAAAACAAAAACTGATGACAGAGGAACATAAAAAAGATGCCTACGTTGATTAAAAACAGGGCTGTGTCTTCTACACACATCATGAGTGGTATATTAAAGTACACTTTTACATACTATGAATATTTTATGATTAGTAAATTAACCACAATGGAACAAAAATGTATGACATCCATTTAACACAAAACAGAGTTGATTTGTATACTGATGAACAAATTCAATTGCTAACAAGAAAAATGATTTGGTATATCTGAAAATTAAAGACAAAAAGCAGTGTAGAAAGTGTGACAAGACATAAAAATTAACACACATTTCTATTTGGTTAACAGATCACTTCAAATACTTAGTAAGACATTAGCATAATTTTTCATTTTACAAGTTATACCATATTTGCTTGCATGTTTTCAACATTGTAGAATAATAAGACAATAAATGTAATACACTAGACAAAATTCAATCTGAGCAGAGATTAGTTGATTTCTTGAAATAAAACCAGCGATGCCGTGTTGCCGTCGATCAAATAGGTCTACAAAAACTATTTTAATCTTTGGTATTTATATTATCCACAAAAATGATAGACGTTCTTACAGAATTATTAGTAGAAACAAAGAAAAATTCGACTTATTACAACACCGGCAGAAGATTGTTTGGGCTTCACGTGGTCAAGATAAACAAAAAATGATATTCAGGAAAACAAATTTGAGCTCAATGAAGAATTTATAACATCGTCAAAAGAAACAAAAAAAATCAAAAGAAAGTTGGTGGAATTTTCGATATTATTAAAAAAGTATTTTTTTTACTCTGGACCTAGTCGGCTGATCAAAACTCATCTTTTGGCAATGTGTCAACACTGAGTTTGAAAGAATTATAGAGCACATAAACTGATCAATTTGGATTATTTTCAGGTGAAATATTCTGGTAAACAGATAATATATTACACTAACTAGAGTATGAAAGACATATTTTTTCAAGGTGAAGACATATTTACGAAACCAGACATTTCAAAAACAGCAACAAGTTAGAGATGTCATTTCTTTTGTCAGCTGTTCTTATAATTATGTATCAAATTAATACTGAATTAAAAGAGTTTGAATTATTTTTGGATTGGTAACAATGAATGAAATTCTGTTTCAAGATTCAACATTTTCTACGCGAGAGCTTATTGTCTGTCTTAGAAATATTTAAAGTAATTATAAGGTTTACAACAATGAAATTGAAGTTAAGTTAAAATAAATCAACAGAATGTTTATAAATGCATTCATTAATAACTGAAAATAAGAAATCATAAATAGACTCCAATGCAGTGTGTTCTGACATAATGGCACTATCATAAGAGAACAGATGCACCGACCGACTGGCAAAAAATCATAAAGACAAACAAAAAAAAAAAATGCTCCACGGGACATAAATAACAGGAAGAGACAGTGCGACAACACAAATAAATAACACACGGCAGTCATATTAAAGATGCTAAAAAAAGAAAGACAGCATGAAAGAATAATGTATAAAGGGCAACACTTGATGTAGAGAGCCCGGCAAAACACATTCATTGTGCAGATGTAATTTCTTCCAACACATGGCAATCTTATTATTTCAAAGATTTTTTTGTTGTTGATTAAAAGCAGAATTCTATAAACAAGCATACAAAGTAAGTTTGTTTGACTGCCGTATTCGAAGGAATGGTTGTCAGTCAATCAGTCTTAAGCCTCATTTTACAGTGATGATGCACACAGTTTCACCGCCGTGTTATAAATATCAGATGAGATATCTGACTAAATAAAATAATTTTATGATATTCAATGTATATGATTTTTAAGTTATATTATCCTAGGACTCTTGTGGAAATATTTATATGATATTTTTACTTCTAATATCAATAAAAGTTCTACATTCCGAAAAAAAAAATTCTTAGGCAGATAACATTACTGTACTGATTGAATTCAATCAGCTTTGATGAATCTGAATTCGCAAATGCTACACAGCTATCAAAAATCGTGTTTATATATAAACAAAACATATTTCATATTCCTTGTGACATTATGGATTCCAAAGTCTAATGTATGCAGTCAGGCGGGATTCCAAGAGGTTAATACACGCAAGAGAGTGTTAATTCTGTGTCCCTGACCCATGCCGGCAGTTTAAGCATTCTATTCTTATTGGACAATCTCTACCAGACTGGAGACTGTGTCTGTCTCAGCGTCTATATGCTGCCGGTGTGCGTCTGACATGGCGCTTTCACTGTGTGAGTGAGGGAATAGACCAGGAAATATATAAGTGTCTGCGGTGGACGACTGCCAATAACAGACACAGTCAAAGATAGCGAGGAACACAAAACACACACTGCCAAACACACGTGTGGAAATTATACTAAAAGTGCAGACCGATGCAGTCGGCATTTTATTCTTGAGAGATGTGGCGACCAACATTCGCTTCATTTTCCAGTTTTTTAAGACAAAATTTAGTGAATAATAAACGATGCGTTAAAATTTCAAAGAAATTTCTACAAGATGGCTCATATTATTGATTTACCTGTTAGAACTCTATTATGAGATAAAATGGCAAAGAATGCAGTTCTGACAATTGTAATGAACCTATAATAATAAACTTCATTATTGTGGAAAAGAACACTTTTCAATTTTTACCTAACCGAGCTTAAAATATCACTTCAAAGACCCCATGCCTTTTATAAGGTCTTGGCGGTTGTTAACCAGATGAACTAGCACAAGCATTCAATGGTTGTTTTTTTTAATGACAATATATTGCTTTTCATTAATTGTTTAAAAATGCATCAATGTAACTGATTTTAAAAATGATGATGTGCCACACCTTAGAATGATAAATAATAAAAAAAATCATTTATAAATAACAATAAAACTGCAAAATAAAAGGTTTACGATACAAAGTGTGGCGAATATCATGTAAATATAACAGCCGCATGCCGCTGGATGATACAACTGTCAAATAAAGTGGCGGAGGGAAACTGTGCAGAATATATCTTTGATGTGGTTTACTATTATTTACTCCCGAAATTATAAACAACATTTCAAAGTACGACCAACTTGAGACCTATGATAAAAGCGTAGTGTTACTTTTATTGTCTGGATAAATTTACTATTCTAAGCAGTCGAATAATAAAAGATTTTATTGCAATAAAATACCAGAATTAACCAACATAATGATTTAAATAATGACTCCTTCTATTTTAGGTTTACCAGTAATATAATCATCAAGCAATAAAGAAGTTTAATGTCTTCTTTGAATAATAATACATCCGATTATTTCATAAACAAAGCTTGCCAAGTATAAGAGCCAATATTTTTCATAATATCACTGAACAATAGTATAACGGCTTGCTATTAAAATATACGTACAGATGTTTCACTCGGCGTAACAGTTTATACTGCCGTTAAAACAAATACAGGTTTTCAATCGGAAGATTTGATTTAAAATAACTGGACATCTAAAACATATTTTTTGAAATGCTTGGAATTGGTTTCGCTACAAAAATAATTAATCAATTTTAATATAATAACCACTTCTGACAGAACAAAACTATGTTGATATTTATATTTGAACCAAATTCACCTAATAAAATATAAGAAAATCTATACTCTGTTATTACTGTTTGCGACCACTGAAATATGAGCTCCAGCTTGACAAGCGTGACGATTAGCGATCGTTAGAATAGGCATCGATGTGATCCTCTGGATAACATCTCTTTGAAGTGAAGAATGCACATAAAACGGCACCGTCATCCGGGGACATTGCATTCACAGTTTAATGCTAAACCATTGAAGTGACTCACGAGTCGAGCGCCTCGGTAAGTGACAGATTTAGAGCTGTCAAATAGTTATGATATTAACACTTGCTCTACAGTGCTAAAAAGTAGGTAGTGCTAAAAAAATAGTAGGTGACTATAAGTCACCTATGATAAATTAAGTAAGACTTGATTATCGACCATTGAATATTTATTACTGTTTATTAGATATATCTTAGGTAGAAAGCATATGTAAGGAAGACAGCCTTGACACCTGTTAGTTGATAAAAACCAATACCCTGCAACAAATCAATCTCAAACTTCTAATAAATCACCCTGAAGAAAAATACTAGTCGGCAACTCGTCAAGTGACAGCGCAGCGTAGGCAGCAGTGTAAGCTATGTGTTTTTGGACAACATATAAGACATCGGAGCACCTTAAGTATTAACATCTCCGCTTGATATCTTTTTTTGAAGAATGTGCGTGTGCAAACATTTTAGTAAGCAGAAATATCTTGGGTTAACTCTGATTTTAAAGTAATGCATTATTCACGGTTCTATCAATAACACATAATTTTTCCATCATATTTTGATGAATATAGTTCATTTTAGTTATCAAGAACCAGGCTAGCAGAAGAGGTAAAAAAATTCAGATCAATTATCATGATTTGCATTAAAATCAGAGGTTTACCGATTGGATTGTAACTTAAAACAAATAAAAATTGCCTATGGCTACAGTAGAAACAATAGCATTGAAAAGATAAAGAAGTCCTTCATGAAATCGGCATACACATTTAAATACATTCTTATAAAACCTGAAAATGCCACCTTACAAAATGAAGATTTATAAAATAAAAGTTGCAGAAAAAGTATCAGACTCACATGAACACCGAGAGGAATAAAGGACCACGATAGTGAACAAACATCACAGCCGTACTGACCTTCATAATTAACTTGACCATCTCCATCAATGTCTGCCTCCCTGATCATCTCGTCGACCTCCTCATCGGTGAGCTTCTCCCCGAGGTTAGTCATGACGTGGCGCAGCTCAGCTGCGGATATGAAGCCGTTTCCATCCTTGTCGAAGACGCGGAACGCCTCACGGATTTCTTCCTCACTGTCGGTGTCTTTCATCTTACGCGCCATCATCGTTAAAAACTCGGGGAAGTCTATTGTACCATTACCTGTAAGCGCACGTTGTAATGTTTTAGTCGAGTACAATAAATTAACAGACATATCATTTTTCAATGGATTAATGGTCCACTTTAAAATGATTTGAAAGACAAGGAAAGATGTGGAAGAAAAATTACTCGGTAATAATTTATTTGACTGCTTTGTTGGTTCAAATTTTTTCATGGTGGTTTCTAAATGAGTGGTAATATTTGTTGGCAATTCATCACATAATAATCACCATTTCCACTTTTTTAATAAACAAAACAGATGTATATGTATGCTTTAAAGTTGCTCACTGAAGATGTCGGTTGAAAAATAAGGACTGAAGAGATAACTATGGCATGACTACTTGAAACTTAAATAAACAAACTAAAAGTGTCGTGTGTTACTCGTTTGAGATTCCATATAAGATATCAATTTAATTTATTCATTTTAGGTATGCTGTATCATTGAAATTAAATTATAATATTTAAAATTATTATCCAATGTAAGCCAGTAAAAAAAAAAACCATATTTCATAATTCATTATATCTCTGACATGAAATTAATTGGCCTATCAAACCATTCATAAACTTAATATATTATTAAGAGCAAATACCCCTAAGGTATATTTAATGTAACACAATAGTGTGAGGACACACTGACATGCAATAAAACGAAAGTTGGGTAATAAACTGAGCAAATTTTCGCCCGAGGCAGGTTTGAAATCACTTTCGATGGGTGCGTAGAAAAGTACTCTAGGCAGAAAACACGCACACAAAGTTAGCTATCATAAGCGGTCACTGTGTCTAACGTATCCAACTACCAAACCAGTCAGTGACCTTGAAGGTGTACATCTAGTTACCTTGGGAATCACCGTGGCAAAAACCTATTCATGTTTGTCTTAATTTGAATTCCAAAAATACGTTTAACCGTTTTTCTACAATGAATCATTCCTCCTCGAAACAGGAAATTAAAAACATTAAGTCAAATCTTTTTTTAGATATCGTTTCTATAAGGAAAACATGAGTTAATAGCTAAGAAGGCTATTGTAATCAATTTACAATTGGATAGTCTAACTCAAGTACAAAATAACGAAAAAATTATGCAGAAAAAGCTAAGATATTTAAGTTTTTTTCTGTAGCTTAGGAAGCAGTCAATTTTTTATGTAAAAGAACATGAATGAATGTTATGTCACCAAGATTTACAGACACATTTAAGATATTAAAAAAAAAAAACTTATTCGGTAACTATAAACGCTACATAAATACTGTCTCAACATAGCACCACCAGTGTAATAGGCTAATCGAGCATGAAAAGCGAGGGGGTGCTGTGCTCGCACGATATATTCAACAGCAGTTGTGTTATTTTAGTTTATCGGGAAGAATGAATGCTACTTGATTATGAAGGAATAACCCAGAAATTATATCAGCCTTTTGGCTAAAAAAAAAAAAAAAATGATAGATAATTTGGGATTGGTTTGATCCAACACGATACATATGTAGGACATGACTAAAACGAGTACTAAACATAATATAAGCTTATTTACTTTTGGTAATACACCAATAGTTCAATGCACATTTTCTGAAATGTTGCCAAATAATAGTAAGAATGTAAACTAACTATTCACGAGATCGACACAATAACAGTTGTTCAGAACTATTTATGATGTCCAAAGTGACATATAGCATGAACACAAGGGAGCTTGATTTGAAACATTTTTTAAAAGTAATGAATTTAATTCAATATTACAAATAATATAATTTCGTCTCTAAGATATAATACATTTTAAGCCAGTCAAACCCTACAAACTTGAGACAAAAGCTCAGACATGATAAGTAGTGTATTTGTTATGCCCCACGCTTGTCTTTCTCAGCTGTCCAGTCCTTGTTTTGAATTTGAAATGAATTGATTCGAGCGATTTCAATACTGACAAACAGGTTGTAGGATATTTAGTTATTCACTAGTTATACCCTAAGCCCATTCACCTTTACACTGCTTAATTATGAATTGACTGTAATTGTATTAACTACTATTGTTTTCAATTAATCATGTGCAACACTAAATGCATTTATTAGTTTAAAAAATATTTATCGGTATTGTTGATAAATGCGTTTTTTAAGAGTTATTAAAAAAGTTGATAGTAGTAGAGCAGAGATAAATTTATTAATATCTAGCTCAAGGAAATTTGTTAAAGGCTTTAACAATATGGTACAGAAAATTCATGCAGAACTGGAATGTGCATCATGCACAGTATTTTCTGTGTCCTCAATGCAATGGTGTCATTAGGATAGTGAAAAAAAAAAAAACAAATAATTGATTACATACAAGTAAGCAAAATTTATCTCCTTAAATAATATGTATTTTAGTATGAGGGAAACAAGAGTAATATATTTAGCAGAACATATTCAATGAAAAAATTGATTAGAAAAACTAAACTACACAGATTTTTTTACAACCATACCCACTCCGAATGTGGATCATTACAGAATTCTGATGTAACATCTCAATGGATTCAATCTTAGGAAAGAATGAAGCTTTGGCAAGACTATTACTTAGTTGGTCGCTCTCTGATTGTAGGATCAGTGAACACAAATAGATTGAAAAATCAATTTACGATAGTGCGTGTTGAAGGATTAAAAATCATCCCAGCATATGTATAATTTCGCAACAAAATTATTTACCGCTTTCATCACTGCATTGTTCAGCAATGCTTTATCAAATAGTTCGAAGCATATGGCAGTAAAATTCAATTTAAAACGGCAATGTTTTTGTTTCTAAAAAGAAGAAATCTAAGCAAGACAAAAAGCTTGGCACACACCGTGTAGAAAATCTAATTAAATCCCATAGAATTCCATTAAAATATTGATAAACAACTGGCAACATTTTTCAGCCAATTCTCTTCTTCATTCTTTAATGATAGCTATTAGTATTCACAAGATTTTTTTAAAAACATAATGAACTGTTCTGATATTTAAAAAAGATTTTCCTTGATGTGGGGCACGGGAGTAACACAAATCGACACTGGATTAAGAGATTTGGAACAAGCGAGACGGAAGATGAATGAAAGCAGTCAGCGGGTCATAATTCAATACAGATGAGCACTGCAGGAAAATCGAATGCTCAAAATAACTGTTAGAAATTAGTCCATTTTTACAACAAGAAATTTACATTAGACCGGGTTGCATCAGCACAAACATGAATATTTAAAACAATGCATGCACTTAGAATTTGAGTGTTTTTATCTGACAAGAAAGAGAGCTAGCTCATCAGTTGTTATTTGACTGCTGTATTGAATGATGGTAGAGTGAGAAGGCATGCACCATCATACCTGTCAGTGAGACAAATCAATAATGCAAACAGCTAAAAGAGAGAGGTGCAAAACTGTATACATCTGTTTATCTCGACGTACTTTGTCTTGTACTGGCAAATTTGCATTTATCTGTTGTTAAGATGTTAACTAAGAAAGGAGATGCAATTTACACTATTATAATGGTAATATGGTTCTAAACAGAATTTCAAGTGATGCAAAATTAAATGTCGTTGTATTTTCAACAAATATGAAACATTTTTCTCATTTATATAACTTTCCATTTCAATGGTTTTATGAGATTTTAATGCAAGGATTGCAGGATACTTCCTCTTCGTTACAAATTTTTAAACCGTATCCGCTCCCAATGTGGAGCATATGGACTCCTAATTGAGTTAATAACTGAAGCTTTTTTCTAAAAGAACTGCTAGTTACCCAGTTGCTTAACCTCACTTTTATCAAAGAGGGTACGGATATAAGAATAGGAGTAAGACAGGACTAGTGGTTAATTAATCACTCTCGCTATACTTTTTAGAATAGGATCGGTGGGAGGAAAATTTAAGATATCACATAGACCCATTGCCTTTAGACAGTACTCTATAAATCAATTTACAACGCGTGACTTCTGTAACCGGTCCGCAGTCCGGTGATATGATATGATATAAAGTTCGTAATAATATTCCACAAATATGTCACAAATGAATCACATTTCGAACTGGGATAGAAAACACATGGAATCTACTTGTCAGTCGGCAGAATCACCAAGCAAAAACACTCAGAAAGCTTTTTATCCCAATCTACTTTCTCAAATAAGTTTCAAGTCCTTAGCTTTTAATCATTAACGTATATATATCTCAGACTAGTTTTTATTCAGAGACTGACGAGAGATGATTTTACCAGGCCTGTAGTCAAGTAGAATAAATAAACATAGGAAAAGCCATCACGTAACCCACAAGATATTTGAAAATAGAGGTTCGATATGCAAAAAAAGAACTAGTCGTCGTGAAATTAATACTACCTAAAGTGGTGGTGAATTAGGACGTTTTTTTTTTAACAATGTTTTTTGACATTTCAACAATGAAATGACACCAATAATTTTTGCCAGTCAAACTTCAACGAGCGCGGCTTTCATATTACTCAGTCAATAACACTTGAATAAGAGATTAATGTATACAGCAGTTCACGCTGTGTGGATAAATGATGTGCGAAATGTGACAGACACAAAACATAATTGATTCAGAAAAAAAACATTTCAATTTGCAAGTCTGTCATGAAAGTTAAGTAGGCCACAAGATGTTTTGGCAAAGAATCGTGAGATTTCAATCAATCATGAGGCACAACGAGTGGAATATGGAAAACATATTTCCAGGCAATAGAAATTTTGAATCAACACAGTAGGACCTTGCATTGTATTTAGAACAACGGGGAAATGATATTTCTGCATTCAATGTTTACACTAACTACAACACAAATGAAGTATTTCTCCGACACTTATGACAGTGAAAATGCATAGACATCAACATTAATTAAATTCCTTCCATTTCATAATTTATTATGACATGTTATGTCAGTGGAACAGGGCTAAATACCATATTAAGATTTAACATTGTTCAATAAGCCAGTCATTACCACAACAAAAAAAAAGTATAAAACCAACATTAATCATTAGCAATGGATGATGGATGTATTGCGTTAATAGTCTAATTTAGCATTTGTCAATAAGAAAAATACTTTTAGTATTAAATTAAATAAAATGAAGGATTGATAAAAATATGCATAAATCCATGTTATAAAAATGCAATTCAAATAATATGGCAGGTGTAGAAACCTTGGAAGTATATGTCAAAATCATGGTCAATGATTATTAAATGTTATCGTATCAATAGGCATTCGAAATACACTTGCGAAATAATAACTTTCTATTCAGAAATACTGTTAAGGCTATTTCCAGATGTATATCAGTTGAAGAAATATGATTGATTGGCAAAATCTTTCATCTTATTCTTACGCAATGAATTATTGTTTAGTGATGTAAATTAATACAAAAGAATATGTTACAGATGTCGAAAATTATCACGCAGCGTCGCCTAACTAGGAAATCAATTATTGTCAAATTTGATACTGTTAAGATATTACGATTTTATTTTAATAAATGCAAAGATAACAAATGAAGCTCCATAAACTAGTATAAGTAAAGCACAGCTCCATGCCAATGCTCAAAGGTAATGATCATTAAAATAAAAACAACAGCGTAGATTATTCAACCAGTATTTTATGGCTAAGAGTACATGAATAAAATTACAGTCAAAGCCTTTAACAAATAGTAAAAAGTATATCCCTTTAAAAAAAATCTTTAGACAAGAGATTCTATTATGATGGAAAACATATGCACAGATTTTTGCTTAACCTGAGAAGTTGCTACTGAAATTGTCAGCAATGTTAGGTAGATCTATTAACTGTTAAAGAAAACAATTGTAGCAACAGAACATGATGGAGGCACAGGCTGATATGACTGAAAAATATTTTATACTGTGCATAAGTGCAGTATCAGAAGTTCAACAAGACAAACAGCTCATAAATTTTAAAATATTAGTTAATTAAAAAACCATTGCCTGTAGAAATGTATCTTCATTATTCGGCTCAAATATATAACTAATTTGGCTTGGTTATGTAAAACATGCAATAAAATGCAATATGGAATTATTTTGGAAATTGACTTTGTATTCAATAATACCACAAGTAATTTTTTTTCTAGCGAACTTAAGATTTTTTTATTAGTTCAATTTTAAAATACATTTCACTTGAATAGTATTTATTTTTTTAAATTAGCAGCATGATGATATAATTTAAATACCTTGTATCAGAAGTGTTTTTTTAATTGATTGCTTCAGAAGACTCTGAGAATCGATTTGAATAGTTAAATAAAGAAATCATTGTTTTACTCTTATCGAACATCCATGTAGAAATTTAATGCAGACTGAAGCTTAAAGCGAGTGACAGAGGTACAATATTGCATGAGATGCAAGAAAAATGTAGTGTCCATTTGGATAAATTATGGAAACACTTTTATAGAGGTGAACCAGACATGATTAAAGTGTGCTATGCCCATATTGAGGTGGCAACTCATTGGCATTAGTCACCCAGTATCAAATCAAGTATGTAAAGAAAAAAAGCCATGTGGGCTCAGAGGTGCACCCATACATAAGCCACAATGTAATGAAACGATACAACAATGTTGCAAAAACATGTGGGCAAACAAGTGAAATATTGTTGACTACAAAAACTTCCAGATGCCTCCAAAATGTCATCACGGAGAAAATGTTTCGAGTAGTAATACACGACTCGTGAGAAAGGAGTGCCATTTTCAAAACTTGGCTCAATATCTTATGTTGACAATGTTCCTCTCACCCAATTCGAAATCTTCAAACATGCGACAAAAACTATGCCAAATATTGACTCTATAACAAAATAAACACGGTAGAGTGAACTCGCTGCTTCATCATGCAAGACATTTTCTGAGCAAATCGATCACATGTACTATTCTGAAGATTAAAATCCAGTAAAAGCGTAAGACACAACACCTCAGACCCAAATCTAGTGAGGTGTAAATATTTAAAAAAAATTATCACATGTAACGATTTAAAAAAAAAAAAGGGAATTTTCAAAGGAAACTTTCAACTTGAAGTCTTCAGTCACTGGATGCATTTATAGGTCAGTTAATAATTTACATATTTGCTTACTCAGTAACATTCAATGTAAAAGCTTCCATTTTAACTAATCGGTTGACAAAATTGAAAGAACTTGTTAGAACAGCAGTTAGGATTTAATATTGAGTTGGAGAAAATGTTTACAAGCACTGCACCAGTGCAATGAATGCATGTTATAAATACACACATGTGAACACAAATGTATAGTGTATAGGTACATTTGCATGAAGCGAATCTCAAAACTGACTACGGAGAAAGCGTGGATGTCTAATTTTGGAATGCCTCTTTAATTGTTATGCAAAATTCCACTGGACAATTTTAGCATACATAATACACTACACCGAGCATACTATGATGTCATTTCAATTATCGGAGATGACCAATCATAGGCTAAGAAATGAGATCTGTTAATAATCAAGTGTGGACAATAACAAACTAATATAAATATTGTTTCAGTTTCACAATCTACATCTGGTCCTTAGAAAACAAGCATTGGTCGGTTAACAATAAAGTGTGTCAATCCACTAATTAGTCAATAGTTCTGCATTTTGAGAATCAATGAATTATTAGCTGAGGAAATTTCTAAAAACAGTAATTATTTTATACGATATTGAATTATTGATACAAGTAACATCTTTTATACCATCTGAAATAACTGAAGAGTACAAATATTTATTTTCGATTAAAGCAAGTCAAATGAGAATTAAATCAACATAGCTAATTATCTATCTGCTCTGAATTACTTAATTTCAATTTTGTGTTATTTATAATAACATGAATTATCAATGCTATCAAAAACTTTGTCAATTAGGAATATTCAATGGATTTTTAGAATATACAATTGATGGCTGTATAAATTTTACAATGGTGGAAAACATTTTTTTTTATTATTTCACTGTTAATCTTAATAAAAAGTAACAAAAACACCAATAGACATGAATGAAAAAGAAATCATAACAAAAAAGTAAAATTTTTCTCGATGTTAAATTTCGGGCAAGGTCTACACAATTCAATAACTTCCTAAAATTCAAAAAATAAAATACTCACTTATTCCACTTTTATTTAACAGCTTAACGACTGCACGTTGTTTTTTATAAAATTTCACCTGGCGAAATAAAATTTTGCGAAAAATTCGCAAAAATTGTTATTTTACTAAATTCACTACATTTTGTAAGCAAATTGAGATATCTTTACAATATTTAATTTTTTTAGCTTCCAGATACTTCGCCTATACGCATATATGTGTCCGCCGGCCAGCAACCTTTGTTTTTCAAAGACGCAAATACGCGTCCACGGTCATTAAGCTGTTGATATGATTAGGACCAGTTTCGCTCATGACGAGCATTATCAACTGTGAAACTTTGTTGAAAGTCAGAATAGATTTTGAGTCAAGAATCAAACAAATAGACCATGTGGGAAAATCATAGTTGACACATCAGCATCTGATATGTGGTTCAACAAACTCAAGACCTTGACAAGATTGTGGTCAATTACAATTTTTCAAACTTATATGAAAGTAACAATAAAGCAATCTAATTTAATTGTGGACTTCTCGCTTGATTGATAGCGGTAACTGAATTAAAGTTAATTAAACCCACCGTGTACTGTCAAAAGAAACATTAACTAATAAATAGCATTTCTTGTGTGATACTGTAAGTCAGACAGAGGACACAATAATTAATTGTGCTAATATGCAAATGATATCATACTTCAAACATACACTAATAACAGTTCGCTTTTCAGAGAAGTAACGTGTCGGGAGGCGATTAAATCCAGCGGCCTGCATAATGAAACTGGCCGGCGGCAAAAGTTTCTGGACCATTACCGGGCTACATGCAAACCCATTTGTTTCCGAGTGCAACTAATTCCTAAATAAACACCGAATGAAATGACAGTGTCCGAGCCGAAGAGGCACTGCCAAATTGCAAGCGGCTGACTGTTGGATTAAACTAATTTGATCAATTAACAGACAGAATAAAAAATAAATTGGGAGGAATTTCGTGTCAAGTATTTTTTTTTTCACAAAAGTCAGCAAGTGTGACCTAGTCAAGAAGTTCAATTGAAGAAAAGCCTTGACTAATTAAGCATTCTGTGAAATTCTTCATTTGCAGTGCAAAATGTTTTCTTGAATACCATTTTTTTTTTTGCAATAGTCGGTTGTTAATTATTTATCAGTCAGTTTCTACAGTGATAACAAAATGTACCTAATGCACTTGAAACAAAGTCAATACTTAATATTTATTTTTTACATTTCTACCAATAGAAATACGTCTTTTCTGTATCTATGAACTCAAATCAATAATTTTTCACATCAGAGCTGAAATACTATTTGAAAAATTCTTTATCCAACAAGCCTTACAGCAATATTCAAGCACTTATAATATAAAGAATTTGTAGATTGGATAATCAGTGAAATTTAGTTAACTATGACAATACCGTAGTGAATTGAGAAAAACATTACATTGGAATAAGATCATTAGAAGAAAACAGGCAAACTGATCAATACGTCGATGACATATTTATAAAGGAAACAATCGAAACAATAATTTATTCATCGAATCTGTTCCAAGTTCATGAGAAGATTGATCCATCTATTTTTCATTTTATTGGAGCTCCGAGCATGCTAATGGCAGACTTGATTGCCTTATTATCTAGTTCAATCGGATCTACGGCATGTATCGTGCGCCAATCTCAGTGAATTCATTTGAATAAATTTGCATTGTATCGGTAATTTATTTATATATGCGGACTTCAAAAGACAACGCTTGGGAAGACGTGTCTGAGGATATTGCCTAACTGTCACAGTAAGAATGGTAATTAATTTCGACCTTAATTACGTAGAAGGCCAACTGAGGCTGCAGTGTTGATGAGATAATAAGACCATTTGACATCATTCAAAGAAAAAAGACTTGCATATCATATTATGATTTTTTAACGGTAATCATCATAAAATTATCATAAACAATGAACATATTCGCCAGGCAAACTTTAAGGGAGCGATTACTAGACCGAACAAGATTCTACTAAGAGATTCTTTCATTGTCTCAAAGTAAATGTTTGACTAATCGAAAAGGCATTGAAATATTGAGTTAAATGATGCAATTTTGATATATGTACAGTTACTTGTTCAATACGAATACTTTGTGTATAATTTACCCAATTGCCATTCAAGTGGTGAGAATGCAAGCAAATCTCCTTTATTCAGCATTGATTGACTTGAAGTTTTAGGCTATAATGGCAAATGGATTTTGAATTGCTATTATTAAAGCCATTTCTACAATATACAGAGCACAATTGCTACACGAGGTTCCTTCTTATTTATAGATGAATTACTTCTATTAGAATATTTCCTGACAAACTTTCATTCACTGTCTTACAACTCAAGTGTGGAAGGTAATGTTGAACGGATCTAGATTCTTACCATCTGCATCTACTTCATTGATCATATCTTGGAGTTCAGCTTCTGTGGGGTTCTGGCCGAGTGATCTCATAACGGTTCCCAATTCCTTGGTGGTGATGGTGCCGTCGCCATCCTTGTCGAACAATGAAAACGCCTCTTTGAACTCGGCGATTTGTTCTTCTGTTAGCTGGTCAGCCTGTGAAAAAGAAAAAAAAATCAGATGTGAGAAATTAATGCAAAAATATTCTTCTAGTAATTCTTAGTGGAATAACTAAACGGATTCAGATAAATGTGTCATATAAAAAAAAACCAACAATGCGTAGGAATAGAAAGATCAATTGACAAATTTAAATAATCACAAGAAAACAATTAATATTAAAATTTTTACATATGTAGTGTAAGAATTATTCGGATTCTTTGTGGAGTCGTGTAGTAAAATATATTTTTTATAAAAGACAACAATCGATCATAGGAATCATGAATAATGACATTTTCCTCCATAGTATTCATCTGTACTTAACCGTTTCCTACGAAATAATAGTGGGAAAGTCACCAAGCTGTGTTTACTAAGAAATGTGTTAGTATTCTTAGAAGAACGTGATGTTAACACTGTATACATTGATTTATACTCATAAAACAGTGTTGTACAGGATTAATAAGCATTTTTGCGGAATTGGCTGAGGAATGTCTTTTTTATTAAGAAAATTAGTCCAATTTAGTCGTTTCCTTTATAACACAGTATGAGATAAGTCATGAAAAACCCACTAGACTTGTTAACTATTTAAATATATGAACTCCAGCAGAATAAAGTAGTGTCACTTGGTGAAGTATAACTCGATGATGTTCATATTTGCCAATATAAAACGTGACGGACGAAAATTGTCTATACACAGAGAAGAAGTAAAACTTCGGAAAAAAATTGGGGTAATAAAAATTGTAAAAATCAATAAAAACAAATGAGATACTGACTTAACAATTCGGTCTGTCATAAGGAATAAAATCTTTGTGAAAGAAAATGGCTGCATCTGTCCAAGCTGTGACCTTGACATTGGGTGACCCACTTGTCAAAATATTTACGGAAAATAATTAGTCCCCCTAGTTTTATCATGGCATCTCATAGTAGCATAAATGTAGGGGTTAAATCATCATAGAATATCACACATCAATTAGTGTGAGCAATAAGCCATTTAAAATTCAATTATACAATATAGTTATATAAAAAAAAGGAACAAGAATCTGATAAGATTCATTTATCATTCATTGGGAGTGGCAACATTTCTACGAACCGGAAAAGGAAATTTATTATCAAATAAATTCCAGCTGATTGCGTGTCAGCAGATGAACAATACAAGGTCCGACAGATTTCGGGGCAGCAAATTAAGTCTGAGGCACTGATCGAAGATTTTCGTAAGTAGGCATGGCACACGCCTCAAAAGCACTAGAATTTCGATGTAATAAATACATGGTAATTACATGAAAATTGAGTAACAGTACTTATGAACTATTTAAAATGCTTTCATGTAATTTCAGATTGGTCATCACCGTAAAATATAATTCTGTTCGATTTCCGTTATGCTATCTAGCTTACGTGGATAATTGATTAGATATGAGCATTAAAATAATTTCATTCCGTGTGGGATGGTTGTGAATTAAATTATGAGGTGATTTTGGTAGCATTTCTTCAATAAATATAACAGAATGTTAAAATATTTACAGGAAAAATGTCACGAGGAATAAAAATCTGCGTAAATACAATTGCGAAAATTTTTCCGCCATTATACAAACAGTAACAAAACATGAATGACTTAACACAACCTAGCACTCTGTACCCATTTAATCAGAGATTTGTCCTAAGACATCTAATAAATATGTTTTTATTGAAATCAATTACTATCCAATATGGATGGATAATTAGTAATTGGACATTATGAGCAGAATATTACGGTAATAATTAACGTATCTGTTACAAAAAGAGCTCGATTAGTCAGCTTACAAACAGCAGTTATCTAGAGGAAATATTTATTTTAAACATCAATATGTTACAAGTCGAAAGAACATATTTGTTCAGGAAATGGTGCACAATTTAGAGCAAACATATGCGAAGAAATTAATATGAGGCCTCTTCCAACAGGTGTTCAGTTCAAATAATCCCAAGGTTGTTAAACTGAAGAGTTTTACATTGCTAAGCAGGTATGACTAATTACAGAATATTTCTGAAAAATTACGGAATAAAAAAACACGAATCGCGTATTTAAAAAGTTAAAAAAATATAAGTCAGAAAAATCACGTAAGATTTGTAATAAATTGGGTAAACATTTGTCATGTTCTCTATTTAAAAAAAAAAAAAACAATTGCTAGTCTGTTGGTAGTTTCGCAAAATAATAATAAGTTACCATATTCAATCAAGTTGCTACGGAGAAACGTATGTGAATGTAAAGTTTATTTCTTAGCCGAAATAATTATTTGGCTTATTTAGAAATTTCATCATTTTCACCAAGCCGACGAACAACTGACAGTTTCAATTATGACCAATTACGATAATGGAAGAATTTGAAACAATTTAATTGCCGCAGGGCAAACGACTGGGAAAATTAACAATATATTGATTTTGTAGTGTCGGAGGTTAAATTTAAGATTAAGTAGCCAATATAAATTGCGTACAAGTTTGTTTTACTACGTGTAAAAACAATTGAATGTTTAGTTTGTTATCTGAGCTGAGAGTTTAAATTGCTACATAAATAGTAAACAACTGCCGTGTCCAAAGCTGTTAAATAATATTGGCATAAGAATGTTAAATATTTACTGAACTTATAGTGGATATAGTAATTTCCATGTTATCAGGAACTAAAATGAGCAAGGTTACTGCCACAGTTGCTTTTCTACGCGATATCGTGAGTCGATGTTCGCGTTCATTTAGCTGATAAAGATTCCTGTATTGTAATGTGACGTATCGTATGCGGTAAAATAAAGATCTGCATTATCGGTGCAGAGATAATATCGATGTAGGGAAAATGTATGTAATTCGGCGACTCTGTTATTAGGATTACGCCCACAACGTTTGACAGACGCCTGCAAGATTAGCTTAGAAATATAAAAAACAATGATTCGAAGAAAGTATATTGGGTACGTATGTATAAATGTAGTGAAATGTGTAATTTAGATGTATGACTCAATTCCTGAAAACGCAATTCATGAAGTCTTCGCAGAAAATCAATAAATTCAAAGCGCCCCAACAGTTGGTTACGAAGAATACTACAAGCCTGTTCGCATTTACAACCTGACAGCGGACGCTCCGGATAATCTCAGGATTATTATCCTATGCGGAAGACGTTATCATTATGCGTCAAAAATACCTCAAGTTGTTTGATTCGGTACGCGAATGTTAGAAGGTTATTCCAGCGAACATATTGAGTAATGGAGGCCGCGCATGCAAATTTTGACATTCGAAAAAAACAATTAAGTATGCGGATAGGTCTACACCTTCCCGTATGTTATCGCATACGGTCACAGGAAACCAGAATATCCTGTGTGTCCACATCGAGTGCAGATTTCATTTATAATGAGTGCGTCACCGAGAAACAATGAGACAGTCCGGTGAGACAACGTCACTTTACCGGTACCACCTAGCGATTTGTAGATTCACAAACGCAAAACCCTGGCGGGCAATTCCATTGGAAATGTCAAAATATACGTCGCCCTTCGGGTGATGTGAGCCTGGACGGGCGGCAGAGAGATGTAACCCGGTTATTTGCGGATAACACCGTTTGAGTATTCGGAAGGCGGTATAATGCCCCGCATTGCGGCAAAAAGAAACGACCGTTCAGATAATGGAACCCCCCGACACATAACACCAATTTCACCAAAACATAAAAAATATAATAATATTCCTGTAGAATGGACTGCGATGTACACTTTTTGACACGGATGGCGAAAAATAACACTCACCATTGTAGATTAAGATGGATAATCCGGAGCTACACTAAGTTCGCAAAGACACGACACAGAACCGTACGAACGGGCCGATGAGCAAAACACTACTGCTGCTCCGTCGCACCGACAGTCCCTGACACAACCGTCCGAACTGAATATTCGTGTATTCCTCCGCGACCGGCGCACGGACTATTTTCACTGATTTTTGAAATTTGTTTTAACCGTAGAGGACGGTTTGGAAATATTTCGAATTCAAAAAAAATATTTGTTTTAAAAAAAATATTCGTCACACTGAGAGAGAAGATTCGCGGGGAATTAATATAATCCGAGGATGTAAGTCGGTTTTATACTGGTTGGGTGCGGCTTGTTTACTAGACTTCCTCTGCGGATCCCGCTCGCTGATTGGCTGCCACGCACCTGCAATGCGTCAAGCGGGTAGCCGGCGATAGAGATGGCGGCAAACGGGCCGAGCATTGCCGCGTCGCAGCGATCTCTGGCGGACGCGCATTCAACTAACCTGCCATGTTAAATTATGCGGCAAATTCAACTGCCAAGGCTCGCACAATGCGTAGGGTTGCCAAATTTAATTTGTGCTTCACTGCCTAGATACAAGGATCGTTTATGCAGTTTTGTATTCAAACCAACTAACGTTATCCCCATTTTAGCGAAATTTCCAAACGTATACGTATTTCACTAATAAACGTCACCATTCAGTTGAGAATAAACATAAAATAGTAATTATACTTAAGTTAACATGCTATTTATTATATATGAATGTTACCTATTTTGCATTGCTTGTCTACATAACCATTAAATACAGCATATCTTCAAACAAAGATATCTAATAAAAATAAATCTTCTATTATTGATTATTCCTTACGTCAATATTATACTAACAATAAAAAGCTAACAACACATAAGGTCCAGTTGTTGTACTCAATGTTAATAAATCATTTTTAATATTCATTTCATTGTATGACTGATTTTATAATATGTAATAGAATAAGTAAAAAATATTTTTTTATTTCCAGTTAGATTACAACTAGAATTCAAAGACTTCTAAATATCCTGCTAGGTTTCATAATTTGCTTCTCCAACTTTTCTATTTTCATAATATTTCCTTTGTTAGCTGTAGAAACTTCAAAAACTAAATGATTGCATTTTGTTCTTACGTTTAAGTTACTGTAAAGACCTTTGTTATATTTTTTGCGCACTTCCGAAGGCTTGGAGACAATTTTGGTGTATTCATGTTGCTTGCTTTTTGGTATTTAGTGAGATATTTATTGTTTATGTCAACCGGATGTTGTTTGCATTACGTTTGAAATTACTTGCCTTTCTAACATCAAACTATTTTACAAAAAAAAAAATAGCGAAAGACTGTTAGTGTCTGATAACGGCATTGATAACGGGGAAAAATAACATGAATATTCAATACAAATTTCAAATTTAAATGCACATACAAAGAATTTTATTTATTTATCAATGAAATATAAAAAAAATGATATGATACTTATATTGTATTATGTCAGCAAAAGCTTATAACATTTTTTTAATGTGTTCACTGTCAATAATTGTTGGAATGACATCATATTAAAAAAAAAAACATTGATCATAAATGTGGAGTTTTTTTTTTACTTTGTTTAATGTTATCATACACATACACCGACAATTTTTATAAAAACACATTTAAAATTATATAACAATATTTACAAGCTGAAAGTTTTAATCTTAATTTGTTTATTTACTTAGGTACCAGTCATTCTTAACATTTTCCAAGCCGTTTTAAGACAACATTTGGCTCAAAACATGTCCGAAAATTGAAATTTTCACCAGATCAAATTTCGTATTGACTCTCATTCTAATATTTTATTATATGTAAACATATTTTTATTATATGTAATGAGTTTATATTGCTTTCTTTTGTTTTATCATGTACCTTATATGTACACGTATATAAACTAGAAAGAGTGATAAAACCAACATTTTAATATTTCGGTTACAAACAATCAATCTCATTATACCCATTTCAGTTTCATTCTAAAATTTTGATCTATGGTAGATATTGCCTGTATGTTTCGTAAAATGCCTGTAAAATACTTATAAAATACTTGCGTTTCTTATTTTGATGATTTGCGAGTCAGGCTATGGTAACTAATAAATTACTTTTTTTACTTTTAGGGTGTTTCACTGTCAATACTTGGTGGAAAGGTATTATATTATTGAAAACACAATATTCCTTTGTAATATATTCCACTTTATTTAAAAGGTCAGTACCGGTTTCGCTCATTGAGAGCATTGTCAACTGATAAGAAATATATATAAACAGTGTTATTTATACAAAAATTAAATTGAAATAAAAAGGTGTAAACAACAATTGACTTTCAAATGAATTAAAAAAAAACAGTATATGTAAGTGATTTTATAATTACCCAAAATTAAAATGTTTAATACCTCTAACATATAATTTAAAAAATGATCAAAGATTAATAAACTCCAAGTGGTGACTGATGGTAATTACAAACATAATTAAAATTTGGAAAATTTGCATAAACCTTTTAAATAAAGTGGAATAAAGTACAAAGGGGTATTGTGTTTTTATTGATAAAATGACTTTTTGTTGAAGATTGACAGTAATTCATTTATTATATGGCTGCTGTCGCTACCTCAGCTGTATGTGATAGATTTAATTCGATCAAAGGGTTGAAGGCCATGAATTTAGTCCGCATCATCGAGAATACACCTCTAATGCCAGTGGCGTGCTATCATTTACTTGCGTAAGCATAGTAGTATAAATTGACAACAAATCCATCAATAAGTAAAACGTACAATCTACGCATGTCAACATTGTCAACATACCAAATGAAAATGCTGATGTTACAAAATGAACAGGTTGTGGCATCCAAGAGCAGTGAAGCTCGCAAATTTAGTTGTTTACGAATGGAGATGACAAGAGTTTTGACTATTTACTAATTTACAAAACATCAAATTATTTACAGTTCTTTTGCTAATATATATTTGTATTGAAATTATGTTTATCTAAAGAGGTCAAATTGTGAATATTTTTAAAAAAATCACGTTTAGCTATATTTCAACCCCGAATGTTTGCGTGCCCATACGGTCACTTGTCTTTACTACTGTCCGTACACAATATTACACGACAATAAAAGGATGAGCATGACTATATAGTCATGCGGTGTTTCTATACAACGACTTTGCGTTTTTTTTTTAAATTTTTGTTAGGAATAAAAGTTATCCTTGACTTCATAAAAAATATTTTTGTTATCGAAAAAAAGCTCTCGTCTCTGGAGGGTTAAGTGAGTCGAGTCACTTTGGTAATTTTTTCAATTCTTTTACCATATTTATCATGTTAAGGATTTCGACTAAATGTGATGAAATGAAGGGTTTCACGTTTTGGCATCTTTAGGTATAAAATGTTCAAATTTGATTCTTACTATAAGGATGTTCACAATCAATGTTAGAAAGGCATTCTATTCAGAAAATAATATACTCAAGTGTACTATATAATTTCACTTTTATTTCATAAGATCAGTACCGGTTTTGCTCATGACGAGTATTATCAACTGATAAGAGGATAACATATTACAATACTACAAACACTGATACGGTTCTAATCTTATTAATAAAGTGGAATTAGTACAAATGGATACTGATCTAAATTTATGGTTTAAAGCTGACAAATACAATTTCACACATATAACTCATCTGAAGGTAAATTACATGGTTATAAGGCTTATTTTCATTTGCATACGAATCTAGACACTAACGTACTATTATTTATTATTATTTTTTTATTAATAAAAACACAATAATCCTTTGTACTTCATTCCACTTTATTTAATATGTCAGGACCGGTTTCGCTCATTACGAGCATCGTCAACTGATAAGAAATATAATTTAACAGTGCTATTTATACAAAAATGAACAGTTATAAACAACAATTGGCATTGAAAAGAAAATACCAATTACATTAATTTATTATAATTATTTGGCCACAATATTTTATTTTAATTCAAAAATAAAATATTGTGGCCAAACAGAGTTTTATAGCTACACTATAAGTGCAAATCATCTAATCGAAAGATCATTTAATTCTAAGCCTATTATTAATAAACTCCATGAATTACTTTTGCTTGATTCTTTATAATATACCGAAAATACGTCTCTCAGTTAGAAAAATACGAATTTGCAAAAGAGTTTTCTACTTTTCTAAATTATAATAACAATCGATTGTAAGACAATCTTTTCTATTATCACTTTTAGGGTGTTCACTGTCAATACTTGGTGGAAAGGCATTATATTAATAAAAACACAATAATCCTTTGTACTTCATTCCACTTTATTTAATATGTCAGGACCGGTTTCGCTCATTACGAGCATCGTCAACTGATAAGAAATATAATTTAACAGTGCTATTTATACAAAAATGAACAGTTATAAACAACAATTGGCATTGAAAAGAAAATACCAATTACATTTCTTTTCAATGCCAATTGTTGTTTATAACTGTTCATTTTTGTATAAATAGCACTGTTAAATTATATTTCTTATCAGTTGACGATGCTCGTAATGAGCGAAACCGGTCCTGACATATTAAATAAAGTGGAATGAAGTACAAAGGATTATTGTGTTTTTATTAATATAATGCCTTTCCACCAAGTATTGACAGTGAACACCCTAAAAGTGATTATTTTTTTAGTTCACTCCTCCAAAATTGAACACAATAATATTTCAGACCGCCCAATTACCAATTACATCAAAAGTGATTCTAAAATAACACAAAATTAAAATGTTTAACACATCTAACATATAATTAAAAAGTAATCCCAGATTAATAAATTTAGAATGGCGATTGAAAGTAATTACAAACATAATTAAAATTTGGGCAATGCTCGCGATAAGCGAAACCGGTCCTGACATTTTAAATAAAGTGGAATGAAGTACAAAGGAATATTGTGTTTTTACTAATATAATGCCTTTCCACCAAGTATTGATAGTGAACACCCTAAAAGTGACTCATGTAGTTATAAAGCAAAATATTTTTGACTCACTTGGATGGAGCCTTTAAAGAAAAATATTTTTAACTCAGTGTAAGAGTTCAAAATGTTCTTTTTAATTACAGCGCCAGAAGTAAATTTGCCTAATTTGTAAAAAAATAAAATAGAATAGTATAATCTCAAGTACGGGTTTTCTTAATAAAACCATCTCCTTATTGAAGGGTTTCCGTAGTAGGTACTCTTGGATCTTGAAATAGTCTCCCATAACTCGAACGTAGCTTTCTAATGTAACCTTACCCTTTAATTTACCACTATTATAATACTAAAAGTGAAGTACCGACCATTTTACCCGACATTTATTTTATACGCCTTTTCCGTACTTCGGAACAGAGATAGGCACGCCACTTCGACTACGGTGAAATTATTTACGGTTGCTTTCCCGTTCAAGGTCTCCCCGAGTTTCACTCTAATGCAGCAGCTGCTATGACGTTTATTTTCCCGCTCGTTTTTTTTTTATTTCGACCCGCCGCCATGTTTGCAGTATTTCTGCGGACAAAAGAACACGATTCCAAATTCAAACTTTTGTTCGTATTTTTCTCGCTTGTTCGAAACCGATTCGATTCGCTATTGAATGAAGATTGAAAATTAACGATAACACACATCGACCTTTTGTGTATTTATGTAATTAATTATTGCCGTAGCATTTTCGAAATGGCAACATCGAATGGGGAGAATAAGTTTACTATTATCCTCCATTGAATTTGTGATTACGCGATTTATTCCGTTAAATACCTTTGAAATTTAATTAAAAGCTGTTGGATAGGAAGAATGCTTTTAACAAATTCAATATGGCACCTACCTGTTATAACTTATCGGTGTTCTAAAGTAATTTTGTGAAACGCTGAAACATTGCGATAGTGTGTTTAAATAGTGATGGAGCTGGGATCTAAATCTAGTTGAAGCAATTAGGTTTATTGTTTCAGATTACAATATAAATTATTACTCCAAAGGAAAATGTACGTTTTATAATGTACGTTGTACAGACGATATGAGCACATAAAACCGTCGTTAATTTTCTTCAAGCACGTATCTCAACTTTTGTCTCTTGAGTTTTTTGTTGTAATGAATTCAAAATTTCAATACACATAACTTTTATCCCAAAAAATATATATTTCATGCTTTATTTAACCTAATACAAAAACGCTGGTAAAAAAATATATGGCCATGTGCTATGTTTAGCACGAAGAAGAGGATTGCATGGATGGAAACGTCTTTGCTTCCTTATTTATTAACTTCCTCAAATGTTTTAAAGACAAAATCATTCCAGAGGTGTTTTATAGCGATAGCGATATCGGCAGAATAAAGTACATTTATGTGTCTTCTGATTTTTTTCGAGTTAGAAGGTTGTACAAAATTACCGAAAATATGTCAAGTTTCCTTTAAAAATATTGATATTATTGACGCCAAACTTGTATAATTAAAAATACTAGCTATGATCATGAATCCGACTCCTTAAAAAAGGTTACATATCGACTGTGGAAAGAAAAAAGGACGTAACCCACAGTTTTTTTCAAAACAGGTTTTTTTCGATAAGCACTATGTATACAACTTGATACGCGTTCTATTATTAAGGATGCAAGCTGCAAATGCTAAATTAGTATCTAAATTTAGCTTTTAAGTTTGAAAAAGATGACCTTGTAAAAAATTAAAACCCAGAAAAAAGACTGAAATAAAGGTTTTTCCTAGACAAATTCTTGAATTAATATTAGATTATGTCAATTAAACACCAGTTTATAAGTCTCCGTGCACTTCAAGGTTGTGTATAATTCATAATTTGCATATGTCACAAAATCATCAAAACACGTTTTTTGCGCCTCCTGTAAAATTTTATATGTGTGGGTTACGTCCTTTTTCCTTTCCACAGTCGATATGCTTTTTAAAATCACGCAACGACTTAAATAATATGAAATTTTGCATCTTTTTTAAATTGAAATCAAATCATTTTCAAATGCCGGAGTTGGAATTTTTACGGTTGGTATAACATAAACGCAATGATTGCAGATATGTTCAGTGTTGTTATTATCCAGACATGCACAACCTTTATCTTTTAGCGTGCAATATAAAAGCAAATTATAATATTAGGATTTTAGAGTAAATAACAAAATGTATTGTGTTTCTCTTCTAAGCCAATATAAAACGTATAGATGATTAAATGTAGGTTAAAGCAAAGTTATGATGAAGGCATACGCCGAAATAGCTATAACTAATTTTTTAAAAAATTAGAACTAAGCACTTTGTTTTTTAATTATTATAATTGAGTTGTACCAAGTAAATGCCAATTCGAATGCGAATTAATGATGCATGCAATAAACCATCGGGAATCCACTGCTTACAGATAGATTCCACGCATAAAGAAAGTCGTGCCACCTAGCGGCTGGCTTTGGATAATTGGCATAGGTCCTAAAACTGCTACAGCCACAACAAAAGTCGAATCAAACACTCATCATTGAACTGCGAGCTTTGAACATTTGTCTATTCCAGGACCAGTCAATTAAAGCTAATGAGGAAACCATGAAATGAAAAAGATTTGAATTGAATGTTAATAAAATTTATTATTTTACTATGACCTCCATTTAAATTATACACACATCCCCGATTAACACAGTAGATACTTTATTAACAAGTCTGCAAAAATAAAAACCGCGTAAAAAAGGAACTCGGCATAAAATAGGTTCCATTGTACAAAAACCGTGTAAAATTGATATATATTTATATATCGACTGTGGAAAGGAAAAAGGACGTAACCTACACATATCAAATTTTATATAAGACACAAAAAACGTTTTTTGATGATTTTAGGCTAAAAGCAAATTATGAAATATACACAACCCTGAAGTGCACGGTGACTGATAAACTGGTTTTTTTTATTGACTTATCCTAATATTAATTTAATACATTTTTCAAGAAAAACCTTTTTTAAGTCCTTTTTCCTGGTTGCAATTTTAACAAGCTTTTCTTTTTTCAACCTTAAAAGCTAAATTTAGATACTAATTCGGCATTTTCAGCTTCCATCCTTTTTTAGAACGTTTGTCAAGTTGTGTTGTGATTATCGAAAAAAGCTGTTTTGGAAAAACTGAGTATTACGTCCTTTTTCCTTTCCAAGGTCGATATATATGTATTATATATTTATTTCATTTCCGCTACCAATGTGGAGCGTATGGCCTTCTTATGGAGGTATTTCAACAGAAGTTATTTGTTTTTCAGTCACTCAACCTCCTTTTCCAGATAGAGTAGTGATACAAGGATGAAGCTTAAACGGAATTATTGATTGATTAATCGCTGTATTTTCACCTCAGCTTTAGAGTCAGATGAGTCGGAAAAAATAAAAGACACAAATCCATTAGTAAAAACACAATTCCTTTGTACTTCATCTTATTACTTTGTATTTCATTCCACTTTATTTAATATGTCAGGACCGGTTTCACTCATTTCGCCCATTACGAGCATCGTCAACTGAGTCAACATCGTCAGTTGACGATGCTCGTAATGAGCGAAACCGGTATTGACATATTAAATAAAGTGGAATGAAGTACAAAAGAAGATTGTGTTTTTACTAATATAATGCCTTTCCACCAAGTATTGACAGTGAGCACCCTAAAAGTGACACAAATCCATTCTTGAATAAATTTATGAAAATGGCCGTACTATATTTTTTTTATTGAAAAGCTTTAATAAAATTGCTGACAATTCTTGGAGGAAAAGCATTGTATCATGATGCGCGAAACTGGTCCTGATCTTGTTATTAAAACATGTGGAACAAGTACAAAAAAGTTTTTCATAAAACACAAATTAAACCTATAGCCATCACATTCTCAGAGGCTTTCCAATAGTGTCACGTTTTTGGGGCATTGCAATTAATCTGGACAATATAATTGTTCTTATCCTATGAGTATGAGCCCATCTTAATTATATTCAGTTTAAATTACATATAATAATTTTAATGGCATATCGACAATTCGAGGGCTTAAAGTCAAACAACGTTATCTACAAAAAAGTGTTTTCCGTTTTTATTGTTGATTCAGCCGCCTGTGTGGTCAAGTGGTCAACGCCGTTGGCTACCGCTACGGAGGTCACGGGTTCGAATCCCAGTACGAGCAGTTTTATAAAATGATTTTTCAATCGATTGATGAATTTCTGTTCAAAAGCATGGATGTATGTGATGTCTTGAATTCCCCCCTCTCACCCATCCTATCCTTTGAACGGGGCGTATCGAGAGCGATTAGCTAACCACTATTTCTGTCCTAGTTCTTTCCTTCTATTCCTACTCTCTTTGGAAAAAGAGAGGTTGTTGAGCAACTGAGTAACAAGCAGTTCTCGTAGAAACACTTCTATTGAGATAAACTTCATTTGGAGTCCATATGCTCCACATTGGGAGCGGACATGGTAAAAAAATAAAATTGTTGATTAGTTTAGTTTTCATTCATACATGATAGCCAAACAACATTATGGTCAATATTTCCTAGCTTCTTTTAAGATCACGAGTCAAGTTCAACGTTCAGTGTTTTTTTTTTAAATTATACCTTAAAAAATTAGCATTATCATAAGCAATATAAACATACAGTACACAATAAATCATAAAAAAATGAACATTTAAAATTAACATCTGTTTTGCAAAGTTACAAAATAATAAAAAACGTTCTTTAGACTTTCAAAGGATTCGGCGGTAACTTTGTGGAAGTTCATTTTAATGTAAAATAAAATATCTTATATTATTGTACGTATTGTGTTACAAAATGTGACACGTGTATCGCCTTTTTCAGAGGCATTCTCAGACAACTTTTTTTGCAAACGCTTGCTTGAATAAGTGTAGTTCATACTTACGCAAGCATTTGCAAAATTAGTTGTCTGAGGATGCCTCTGAAAGAGGCGAAACACGTGTCACATTTTGTAACACAATACGTGGAATAATCTAAGTTATTTTATTTTACATTAACGTTCTTTAGCTCTCCTGAAAAATTATACTTTTGTAGAGTGTTGTTTGAATTTAAGCCCTCGAATTAGAGACCGCGATCCAGCAGTTGGTAAATGATATTTATATATACCAATCCTTGCATTAGACATTTAATATGAGCATTTTAACAATACAGATACACGTGTAACTTAACGGACTTGGCAAGAATAGATCATGACGAATTCTGTTTCACATTTAGAGTCACTTTCTCTCTCTAACGCATGTTCGCAAATAGAATAGTAAAATGATCTAATGATTCCTATATCAAGATGCCTGTCATTTTATTTTATGTTACTCCCGGTTGTTGTCTGAATTAATTCAATTAAAATGTAATCACTAGCCAAAATGGGAGAACAGAAACAATCGAACAATTGGATAAAAAAAAATTTCAGTGCTGCTTTTTTTCACATTCTTGTTGCTAATAGTAATCTTGACAGAAGGCGCCAGACCAACTATTTTTTTTCCAAAAGTAAAATTAGAAATGAAGATAACCAAAGCTTTGACTCAGGGGTGGGCTGGGAGGGCTCGAAAACGAGCCATTTGTCAACAAAATAATACTCTCATACCATTCGGTTATATAATATAATAAATATGCATTCTAATTAAATTTAAGAATATAGTCATGTATCACATACTATACATCAGGGTTTCCAAAACATTTTCTGGAATGGAACACTTCGCAAGTCCGGAAAATATAACGGAACACTTAGCTGAATTCTTAAGATTTTTTTTAAACTGTGTTGCAGCGTATATAACCATTCCAATTTTTTTCGGAACACCTACTCTGGCTCCGTCAACATAGTTTGGGAAACCCTACTTTACATTATCCACAACGGTTTACGTATAAAGTTTAATGCATGGGATTGGAGCGAAAATAAACATATTTACAGTGGAACCTCGATCAACCGTTCTCGCATAATACGTTTTCCCGGCTGGACCGTTTATTTTTTATAGTCCCGTCAAACTCCCATAAGAACAATGTTAAATAATCCCGCATTGACCGTTCCCCGATTTACCGATTTCCTCGATAAACCGTCTAAATATTTTGGTCCCGTCACAAATATTATCCTGATTGACCGTTTTTATTGCATATTTCTCCATATCTCAGCAAGTAAGTTTGACAGCCGAGTGCAGGTGTTATGTCTAGACACGTTGGAATGCACTGTACATGTTAGACGCATTGGACGCTTGTGCTATTTTTTTTGGGTTGAAATCCACCACACGCGTATTATTGTTTATGATGCAAATGTAGAATTGTTTAAAATTCATGATAATAATTATTCCTGTACATACAAACTTTTTGGTCGCGTAGCTGGATTTGTACAAGTCAGTTGCGTTCAATATTGCCTCACATCTCGTATCATTTTTTTTTCCAAATTGAAACTAAAATGCCGCCACCCATAAAGAAAACTAAAACTCAGCTGAGAAGAAGAAGGAAAATCGCTGAAACCTCGATGTTTTAAGAATATAAAAACACTTCCCGTAAAATACCACGCCAACAAGAAGGCATGGATGAACACCGATATTTTTATGGCTTTCTTGAGGAATTTCGATTCCTCAATTAGTGCTCAGGGGCGTAAAATACTACTAATAGACAATTGTGCCGCCCATCCTCGAGATACTTCATTTCTTAAGAACATCAAGGTAGTTTATTACCCTCCAAATTGTACCAGTGCTTTACAGTGAGCTAGCTACCTGTGGCGTTGAAACAATCGAGTCATTATGTGATGCAACTAATGACAGCAGTGAAGAAGAAGATGGCGAAGACCATAATACCGAACCTATTCCGACATTTACACAAGCATTATTGGCCTTCGAAAAAATAAAATTATTTTTCTATTCCAAAGAAATCGATGAATCCGCTCTTAGAAAAGTACGCGAGTTTGAGGCGTCTTTGTTCCGATTAAAGTGCCAAACAACAAAGAAACAAACTAGCATAAAGGACAGTATGTACAAGTAACTAATAAATAAATGTTTTTTTAAGATTTTACTTGTTTATTATTATTTGAAGCTTTCCCGCATTCACCGTTTCCCGCAATTACCGTTTTTTTTCCAGGATCCCTTGGAAAACGTAAAATCGAGGTTTCACTGTATTTCTCATCAATCGTGGACATTTTTTCTCTTGTGAATTTATTTTACGGAATATTGTGTGTTGTTACAAAATATAAGTATTTAAAGAAACATCAGATTGCTTTTATAAAATCATTATGTATAAGAGTAATAAAAAAATGCATTTATTTATCACAGTACCGCGAATTTATTTTAGGATTAAGCGAGTTTCTTGCTGACTTATTGGTAGTCCATCGCTGTCTTGACTCCATATTACTAGACGTCATTACTTAACAGGTGGTTTTGTTGCAAAGATCTATGAGGATAGCAGCTTTGTGGATAGGCGGAAGGAGAAGAGATGCGCAAGTCGATCCGACCTTTCATTGGACCCATCGGCCACGTAACCTTGGTGGACAATTAGACAAATTTATAATATATTCCAGATTTTTAATAAATTCGGCGCCAAACTGTTAGCGAATAAATTTCAACTCCTAGAAGCTTCTGTCTTATCCAGATGGATCTGTTTTCTGTACACATACGTGTACGTCACCAAGTATTGAACTGTTGCTTCTACGACACTTCCAGTTAATGAAAACAAACGCTGTATATACGTGTAACGATTGGTACACCACTGAATACTGCCGTATAAACACAATGGATCGGAAAGCAGTGCTGTGGCAGGGGGGTTATGTAATTGATCATGGCAATATGTTGGAATGAAATCAGTAGTATGATATTTTAATAATCATCTTGTCTTGTTTTATAGTGTTTATTTTATTTTAAAGAATACTATGATAACAGAGAAAAGTTATATTTTTTTTATTTTGGGAGACTTGCTCACCAAAAACTATGAATATTCACTTTTTTTAAAATAGTCAATATAAATTTAACAATATTGAGACAACTATTTAATAATTAATAAGTAGAATTATGTACATTGTTGTTAGACAAAAAATTGCAAAGAACTGTATAGTAACAATGATGCCTATTTCAGCACAATTAAAATCATTCTTAGATAATCTACTGTATTTAAGTTTGTTACTTTATATGTTATTATTAAAGTCATTATATCAATCAGTACACAATATTTTATTTTATTAACGGCCTTTGCGGCCAAACCGTAAAAACTCCGCATAATAATCATAAGACTCTCGGTTCAACTCTAAATCAATCGGTTAAACTTAAAATTAGCGTTTCCGTGGCTTTTCTCAACTAATTGAAAAAAACCCTTATGACTAATAAAATAACTAATTAATAAATAATATTAAGAAAAACCTCTTTGAAAACCGTACGCTTATTTCAATTTCAAATACACATTAAAACACTTTTATGTACTAATTTTTAATTAAGATCAGGACCGCTCATCACGAAAATTGCAAACGATACATGGCTACTGCTTCAAAATTAAGCACAGCAAGGTTTAACTAACAATTATTAATATAAATTAAAAAATAATGCTACAAATTATAATTGAATGATATATTAGCTACAATAAATTGGTTACAAACAGAATCAGTCAAACTAAATTAATGCAGTGCAATTATTTCACAATGTCTCAGAATACTCGATTGTATCTATTAAGTTAATCCAAATTCAAGTATATAACTTATATCCAAATGATTTGTAATGTTTTTAAAGCCTTCAATCTTGTAATATCTTGTACTTCCATCATTACACTATCAGCTAAAGAAGTTTGCGTAAACCGATTATTTCAAAAGATTTTGTTTTTAAATTATGCCGAAAGAGTATGCCAAGTAACACACAAAGAAAATCGTTACATATTTATATTGATCACATGAAACTTGTTATGTAATATTCAACATACATATCGACTGTGGAAAGGAAAAAGACGAAATACACAGATATCAAATTTTACAGGAAGCACAAAACATGTGTTTTGATGATTTTAGGCCATATGCAAATTATACACAACTTTGAAGTGCACGGAGACTTCTAAGCTGGTGTTTAATTGACGTAATGTAATATTAATTTGAAAAATTTTCAAGAAAAAACCCTTTTGATTTTAATTTTCATAAGTCCATTTTTTTCAATCTTAAAAGCTAATACTTTCGATGGTTTTGGCGGTAACTTTGTGGAAGTTCATTTTTATATAAAATTTAAAATTTAAATTAGCTTTGATTATTCCACGTATTGTGCTACTAACTGTGACACGTGTTTCGCCTCTTTCAGAGGCATCTTCAGACTTAATATCGCAAATTTTGCTTTAGTAATGAAACAAGATTGATTCTAAAATTTTAAATTATGAAATTACAAAATGGAGTTTGGGTTTTTTTTCCTTTTGAGGGAAGCAAGGAGAGGTGATAGAATCGAAATAAAGCAAAAAAATAATGATACTAATGAGCTGCAATCAATCAAATTGGCATTTTTCCCTTTTAAGGGAAGCAAGGAGGGGGTTATAGAATCGAAACAAAGCAAACAAATATAATCATAATACTAATGACGTTAAGCATTACAAACTATTAAACTAATGCGCTGCAATCAATCAGATAGGTTGGTGATTACTCTATTAATTGGAAACAATGTAAGTAATGGCGAGCCACCTATCCTATTAAGAATATTATTTGATAATATTTCTTTTTTGTTGTTAAAAGCTATGCTTAGATACTTATTCGGCATTTGCAGCTTACATCCTTTAGAAAGAACATGTGTCAAGTTGGATACATTGTGATTATCGAAAAAAAAACTGTTTTGAAAAAACTGTGGGTTACGTCTTTCTCCTTTCCACAGTCGATAGATTACAGAAAAAATCTATATTGTCTCTGAGTTATTTTCATCAATTACTATCGAAAAATATTTACTTGACTCACAATGTGAGCATTCAGTGTCGTTTTGAATAGAATTAAGTACAGTAGCATTTTAGTAAATTTTGTGATATTCATCCAACTACAGAAATACTAATTAATTTCTGTAAAACATCACGCAAGTCATATTCAAATAGAGCCTTTGTACGTCCACAAAGACTCCTTTAGAATTACTTTGGCGCGATAGGGGGACCTGTTGCCCGTAGACCTCGTTGTCGGAATGTCTATGAATAAAGCCCACGGCGGCGTAGACCCGCGATGAGACAGCGAAAATGTTACTGTAGTGTTTGAACGCTACGCCACCGCCGTAGACGCGCCAACAAAACGCCGCTATACACAGTAGCGGATTTCCGCATTGGCAGTAGGGGCGCGTGTCTACGATCTTGAGTTCTGATAGAGCTTCTAATAAAAGCCTTTGTTAAGTTTAGGGCGTGGCGGCAAAAATATTTAAGTTCAGGCGTATAAGATTGTTGTTTCGCATATTTGTAACGGATACAAGTATACATACAAGTTGAATAAGTAATATAATTTATATCGACTGTGGAAAGAAAAAAGACGTAGCCCACAGTTTTTTCAAAACAGGTCTTTTTCGATAAACACAATGTATCAAACTTGATACACGTTCTATCAAAAGTATGTAAGCTACAAATGACGAATTAGTATTTAAATTTAGCTTTTATGTTTGAAAAAGATGACCTTGTAAAAAAATAAAATCAAGAAAAAGGACTGAAATAAAGGTTTTTCTCAGACAATTTATTTAATTAATATTAGATTATGTCAATTAAACACAAGCTTAGAAGTCTTCGTGCACTTCAAGGTTGTGTTTAATTCATAATTTGCATATGACCTAAAATCATCAAAACACGTTGCGCCTGTGTGGGTTACGTCCTTTTTCCTTTCCACAGTCGATATGATGTTGAAAATTAGAATTTAGTTGTCTTGCGCCTAACTGCTTTAGTGGTTTTTTCTCCGGAAAAATAGTATGTTAAAGTGAATCCATACGGTATCAAATTTGAATCGTTCAGGCGTTCAAGTGCACGGATGAACTTGAAACTTTCCGACAAACAAAAATAAATATAATTCTTAAAAATGTTCACCATTCAAATCTGTGGGCTTTCCCGTGGGCTAATCTTTTTCGTCAGCAATGACTTTAAGCTCAATGATACAATTATTTCTTATATAAACACGAAACATTCATTTACTAAGCGCCAGTTCAAGTTCATCCGTGCACTTGAACGCCTGATGATGCCGAAAGGCGAAACCCGGGTCGTTAGTGACAAAATCTTTGTGAATGTACATAATCTGAACGATACTAATTAAATATTGAAATTCCACAAAGCATCTTCAGTCGAAATCTTAAACTATATGGTATCGATGATTTTGGGGTAATTTGTTTTTTTTAGTATACCACTCTCTTCTGTAAGCAAAATTAAGTTGGGAAATAATAATCACATATCACAATGTTCTCAATAGATAATAAATATAAACAATGAAATTTACATTTATTCTTGTAAAAACTGTTCTTTCTAGTATGATGGATAAACTTGGTTCCTGGTAAATTGCTCGAATGCAATTGCTCGAATAACAAGATCCTCGAATAGCCAATTCCTCGAACGTCAAATGCTCGAATTACAAATTGCTCTAATTTTTTTTATAAAAGTTTAAACATTAATCACTCATTCTTTAAAAAAATATTTATGCAAGTCGGAAAATAAAAACCATAAATCAAAAAAAAGTCATAATAAAAAAATATTTTTATTTAAGTTTCCAGTGGTCGAGTGGAAAAGGTCGTTGGTTTTGTTTTAGGAGGTCACGGGCGTGAATCTTAATACGTACACTTTTAAATCAATTATTTTTTAAACTATTTATGGATTTCTGTTTAAAGGCACACATATATGTAATTTCTTGAAACCCTCTCACCCGTTCTTACTAAAAATTGGGCGTATTGATAGTGATAAACTAACCGTTTGTTCTGTCTTAGCCCTAGTTTTCTATGTGTTCTGGAAAAATATAGAAACAGTTTGAGTAACTAATTAACAAACAGTTCTCGTAGAAACACTTCTGTTGAGATAAACTCGAGTAATCAACTTCCATGTAATAAACACTAAATTGTATTAAAACCATTAAAATAACGAAGTAATTCGAGCAATTTGTAATTCGAGCATTTGACGTTCGAGGAATTGGTTATTCGAGCAATTTCCATTCGAGCAATTGCATTCGAGCAATTTACCAGCTCCCGATAAACTTGTAGACTAAACAAGAAGTAATTTTACTTAATAGTAGATCAAAACAGAAATATACTAGATATTAATAAAATAATAATGAGATCCGTAACGCAGTAATGATTGTAATTGGCTTCGGCTATGGATCTCACGGGTTCGAATCTCAGTACGAATAGCTTTTTAAAAAACAATTTATCGATTTCTGTCAAAAAGCATGGATGTTTTTAAATTTCTTCCTACTCTTTCAATCAAAACGATAAGCTAACCACTTAGTCATCTAAGCCCAACCTTATTTTTTGTATATTTACTCTCTTCAAAAAAAAGTTGAGCAACTGATAAACAAGCAATTCTCGTAGAAAAAATATTTTGAGATACATCAATGGAGATACTCCTAATGAGGAGGCCATTAACCCCACATTGTAAGCAAGACTTTTTACAAATAAAAACTACTAATTTACAAACTAATATAACATTTATGGAAATGTACAGAATAAAAATAATTTAAGTTTGACAGTAAATTTCCATCAAGCACCTTCAGTCGAAATTCTAAAAGAAAAATAATACAACATTATAATGTATTTTTATAAATTATATTGTAAAAAATTCCTAGTTGCTAATTGTCAATATTTTTAGTGACCTTTCTTATGTAATTGTTTTTTTAATGTGATTGCAAATGAGTATCATTAATTTTTTCGATTTTAATTATACTCGTTTATATTAGTTTTAATTAATCATATTTTGTATTATAATATTATCAATAAATTCTTTTCATATTTCTATTAAGTACAAATGAGTGTTCTGCTATCTTTTTAAATATTTAATAATGCCTTTCTATCAAGTATTCACAGCAAACACATACAAAGTTACCATAGTCATTTTAGTGGCACTAAAATCCTTCCCTGTCGTAGCTCGTAGGCCGTAGTCAGCAGCAATTCACCACAATGTCAAAATGCGTAGAGGTGGTGCTTATCATGCGTCAGTAGAGGTACAGTATGTAAAATAAATAGGTGTATACATATAATGCTTGTCACATGTGTATTGAAGTAAGCTGGCACATAATGGACCTTTTCATAATTGTGACCAACTGTTGGGTAAAACGGTTTATTCCTGCTTGGAAAGTAAACCGTTAAATATTCATGGAATATAATGGTCGCCCACGATAGTTGATAGTATTTTTAGGAAAGGGCATGACAAACTAATGTATCTTAGTTGTGTTGACCAATAGAGCTTTGAATAAAACTTGCAAGATTTTATTTAGTATAGTGTTGTAAAACATAATTTCTTAACGTTTTTGGGCCCGTGGCCCCTTTTGAGTATTATATTTTTCTATGGCCCCCATACATGTTTTGAAGTTATTCGGAAAATATGTTGTCATTGGCCAATTTGAAATACCCGGAAATTTAGGATTTCTTAAAACGAAAAGACGCAAGACCTTTTTTTTAGTTCTTACTAGGGTATCCAATAAACCCGGAATTTGCGGATTTCCAAATTCCGAATGTTTTGTCGCTGCCGATTATCAAAACCGGGAGTTATTGATATTTCCGTGCCCCCAAAGCTGTGCCGTGGCTCCCCTAAAAATATTTTTTCTCTGCTATTCACTTGGAACATGCTGTGGCTACCAATTGAAAAACACTGCTCTGGAAAATACATATTGCTTGATAATTATTGGCGTTTTTTTTTTGATTTTGCAATGAATTAAGACTATTTTTAATGTGTCTTTTGATTAATAAAAAATTCACTTTGTCGTTTATTGATTTGATTACTACACGACAACTTTCACCAAAGCTGATTTATGGTACAATTAAAATAGGCACATAACATATAAATATATTAAGCAAAAATTAAAATGAGTATTAGAGTATCTTAACCTAAACCTAAAGACTCTAAATATTTATATTGAACTCACAAAAGAACCATAATTATACATTTTTTAAAATGCATTGCGTGAATTTATACAGTCATTGATTTTAAAAAACATAATTAAGCATTAATGTTAACAGTTGATGTGATAGATATTTTAAATTTAGTAAGCATGCTAGACAATTTCAATGAAAAATACAAAGCAATCACTCATGCCCAAATCAAAGATCTAACATATCCGTACATGAACTCGAAACAAGCTGATGAATAAGATTAAAAAAAAACTATAACCACAGGCATAGCAGTCTTAAGTTCCAAGCAGTGCTGTAGAAACCAGCAAATTCTGAGCTGGCCGTTGAATCCCTGCCTTTACTCACAAAGTGTATGGCGGTTATACGTAGATCAACTCTAAATTCCAAGTTATGAGCTTATTTTTCGTTAAATGTAACATGTATGTGTGAAAGAGTTCTCGTATGGATATTCTGTGATTCGTTGGTGTTATTAATTTGCAATTTACGATACATCGAGGGCCATATATGCAAATTAAGTAATGATTGTAAGAATATAGCGAATGGCAGGTATGCGACGTGTGGTAAAAACCAATAAAATTAACTTCCACTATTAAGTATCACAATTATATAAATATAAATTATAATTACATAAACGACGGTAACAAGCGGAATTCATATAATATTATATAAGATTTTGACGCCTATTCTGATATTATGAAATACATGCTGCGTCTTTTATCATATAATAATGGCAATATACCAAGTAAATGATGATTTAATCAATAACAATATAAAAAAATAATGAAGTGAATTGTGCTATCCTAGTTTCACTATGATTTTGATACTGATATGACTTAGAAATCTTATGAAAGATTGATGACGAACCGTGCACAAAAGATGCGAGATTAATATTATTGATTAAAATCCAATAATGACGTGGTTTTTAATGATATCCAGCTCAATTGTATTGAAATATGAAAAAAAATAATTAAATAAATGATTTGGCATCATTGTTGATTGTGTATCAGATATTTTATTAAAAATTTAGAAAGTGATTTTTCTCATTAAACAATGATTCAATGAAAAGATATAAAGACAATATACATCATTTGCTCAAATCAAAGTAATCAATGATTCCGTAATGATGATACTCTGAAACATGACGCGGCCGTCATCGAAAAAGTACGTTTCAACTCAAAAGCAACTACATAAGGCTGCACAGGTCAACCGAGAACCATTTCTTGAAGTAACTATAAACTTTGATCCGTAACTCAAATAAAATTATTATTTTATTGGAGATACAGTCAGTAGATACACTATTTTTATTCGCAACCAACAGATCAATAATACAGTACCATTGAAATAATTATAAGAAGTGGATCATTCATTTAAGATAAGGGTAAATATGCTTTACAACATACTACTCTCTTCTCTGTCAGTTTGAAAGTTTACTTAATCCCGCAAAAACAATGTGATTTTCTGGAAAGCTAAGCTGCGGATACGAAAATATCAAAAAAAATGAAAGTTTGAATCGAGGAAAGCGATAATTCATGTGAATTACGAAATATTTAAAATTTGTTCTATGGTTTGTTGTAAGGAGTATCATTTGACATTTCATACTGAGAGGAGATTTCGTATTTCGCATAAATTATCGAAAATCTTGATTTACGTGTATGTTAATTTGGTATTATCCTTTTTGTTATTGAATTTCATACAGTGTTGCTTTGTAATAAGCGGTATTTATGTAAATCATAATTACCAAAAAAAAAAAAAAAATCCCCTTTTCGTAAATACACATAACTTTATAATATGTTTAATGGTATTTTTCAGTAATTAAATTTAATAAAATAATAATGTGTATTTGCATAAAAGCAGTTTTAAACAGAATTATCTGAAATTGTTTTTGAAAGTGCTTGGGTAGGATGAAAATACCGATTTCCATACATTTGATAAAAATAGAATGTTGAAAACAGTGTCCGTCACATATGGGACACGACCTAAAAATGGCAGTTAGTATTTTCGTGTTTATAATTACTGAATTTTAAAAAATCACTTTAATTATATTTTTGAAAAATTAGATTCGAAGAGTTGTTTACTGATTCTGGGGAATTTTTATTGTACTTAAAAATTATGGGTTTTTTTCTGCAAGAAATATAAATTAATATTTTGAATTTAACTAATTCAGTTCGTTATAATCTTATAGTAAATACGACTCACATATAATCAAGATGCAGTGACGTAGTTAAAAATTGGACTGCGCAAAAAAAACAAGAAAGAATTTGTATAAAACCAAAAGACTCACATATTATCACGTCATAAGATTACTAAACTATATTAATATCTCGATTAATTCAAAATTGATATAGTGTAGTTAACTTCCAATACTTCTTATACTGTTAACACTCCTTTACTTCCCTGCAAAAGCCCAAAAATGAGCTACTGCTTTGTTCGTTGAAAGCTATGATCACTTTTGCGTATAAAATTAGTTCATTCCTTATTGCTTAATTGATTTGTTTCAAAACGACGTTATTTTGACAATTTTTGACTGGCGTACACTGTTTTATGTTTGAAGGGCACATAATATGGTTCATATTAATGATAGATATATTATATTATAGTACATCCATCATTATTAAATTATATTAATATCTCAATTAATCAAAAATTGATATAGTGTAGTTAACTTCCCATGTACAGAAATATGAAACACATTTGTTTCTACAAGTCCAACAATTTTATGAAATTATCAGGACGGGTTTCTCTTATTGTAATCATTAAAAAAAACCATCATCATCTCGTTAGTTAAAAATGCTCACAAAGTTCAATCGTGATATTTTTTTATAAATATGACACATTTCTACCAATAATAAAATTGGCAATTCATTAAAACTCAGAAATGTCGTCTTCAAATGATGTTCACAAAATTGTATAAAAAATGCTACTTTCCAGTAGAATTGGAATTAAAATTAAAAATGTTCAGTAACTCTGAATTGAATCCGTAAGGGTCATTTAAATAATATCGTGGGTTATTATTTATTTTGGGTAAATTCTGTGTGTTTTGATATTTGCCAGCCTGTATTAAAAATTATTTTGATGTTTATCGACAAACTATTTGTGGGAAAAGTAGGGTTCTACATATTTTAAGTAAATATGTATTCAAAATCTAAACAATAATGTCCAGTAGCGTGCAAAAAATGACTCCAACCTATCAATATATAAATCAGGCATTAGATTAATTTTGTCGCTAATTTTCTACAAACATGTGTCTCAATTCAGCGGTGGGCTGCCAATACGTTAACAAGGGGCTCGCTTAATCTCATGGCAATTTTCGGTTTTCTGGGGAAGGAGTGATTTTTTTTTATCACTCCTATGGAATTAAATGCAATACTTAAATAAGCAATCGATTGTAACTTGATACGCATATAGTATGTAACAATATGCAGTTTACTGTATCTTATCAACTTAAATCGCTAAAAGTTACTACTGTGTATACTGAAGCTGTCTCAGATAATGTGGAAGTCAGAAATTGCAGCTACGTACTAATTTGATTTAAAAATATTATTTTCTCTTAAATAATAAAAGGGCTCGCCGGCCTTGGTAAAATTTAACAAGGGGCTCTCGTGAGCCTCTTAAAGCCCCTCCCAGCCTACCCCCGTCTCAATTGTTAACAGTTTGGAGTTTTTCGATGTGATGAATTCAAAATTTCAATACACACATTAAGTCGTATACCAAAATTCATTTATTTCATCTAATACAAGAACATTGGCTAAAAAATAGTTTGGCAAATAATATGGTCATGTGCTAGGTTGGCATGAAGGAGAGGGTACAGTACAGAACTTTAGTAATACCCATTCCTTGTTTTCAAAGCCGTACACGCCACTGTATACGCTCCACAAATTGATTTTGATTACGCTAAGACTTAGGAAATTTACTTATGTTATGGAAAATGTTTTCGTGAAAACATTCTTGCTGGCTTGCGAAGTTTTTGAATTATGATAAAATGATGGGATCGCTGCGGTTATGAGATGGAAATTTCGTATCAAATTGAAATTGTTAGTTATCCGTTGAACTTAATATGTAATAAAGTGAGTTTTTTGAATAATTTGTTTTGTTTTTCGAACATTTCGAACATATTGCTCTTTTCTCTTCATTTGTTTTTCAACCATCTTCGCTCTCAGTGAAATAAAAACTGTTCGATCAATTTCAATATTTTGTTAAGGTCAAGAATAGAATAACAGTGTTTGAACAAGACTATTAGCTATTAAACGTTTACTTTCAGCTATAATGAGTGGGAATAATGGTAAACATTACAGACATCATGCCTTTGGACGTCAATTCATAAATCAATGTATAAAAATTACCTTTGTATAACAACATAACATAGGTCAATTGGTCGTATTTCTGATGTCGTTACCATAAAACATTGTATTGCCAGTGCAATTGCACAAAAAATGTTTACATTATTGAGCCCTCGAGAACAAAAGTGAGTCAAATAGCAAAATGGTACAACTTGTGTATTGCTCTTTTAAGTACAAACAAGTCTAGTTTAGACACTTTACAAGTGTCTTTGTTGAGTGAATATTTCAATTTTTGAGAGAAAACACTATTGCAGTCTGTATTTTTGAGCTCACTTCACTTTTACGATATTTTAAGACATGAATTATGATTGATAAAATAACTATCAAACATATATATGTATAATAATATTTATCGAACCAAAATACTTTGATATTTTTTCACCTTATTACAATAGAGTTATTAATCGATCAATAAATGTAGAATATTATAACGCATCTAACTCATTTTTTCCTGAAATTATTCTTTGCTCACTTTACTGCTCATGAGCACATTTGTAGTCGACTACTCTTTCATTTCTTACTAATTATTAACATTTTATAAAATAAAGTATGCAACTCTAAGAAGAGAATAAAATTAAAACGAATCGTACGCTTAAAATGTAGCAAGAAAATTCACATAAAAAAACGTTAATGTAAGAAATCTAAGGATTGAAATAGTACAATAAATAATTAATTAAGATAGTAGGTTAAATATTGTTTTTTTGACATTTTATTTTACAAAAGACGTAATCCTTTGATATTACAATGTCAACGTTGAGAAGATATATCTTTGTAGCGTAAAACCTCTGACATTTATAGAGACAGATTAAGTTTTGAGACGCCATTATTCAGAGGTTAACGTGACAAAATGGCAGATGGTCGGATACGTTTACGGTCAGCACGGAGTCGTGACGCGATTTGTCTGCAGAAAAAAAACGGTATAACGGAAGATTTAGTTAGGGCCGCAGCCTTGGTGGAGAATGAAGTCGTTTTAAGCAGGCTGGTGTCGTAACTCGGGGACATATCAGGGTACGCGCAAAGTTAACGCGTTTCCATATCACTGTTGACCATTTCATTCCGGATTTATTTATTAAAATTAGTTGGCATTTAAAATGAAAATCGATTTAAATGAAAAACACGCGAAATCTGACCGCATAACTGTTTTTTTATTGGTACTCGAATTTCAATATCTTTCTACAAGAATATAAGCTTTGCGAAAAGGAATAAATTAAATGTCTACAAATAAACACGGTTGAAAAAAGTCCAAAAACCAAATAAGTTAAATAAACGACATTGATAATTTTTTAAGAGAAGAAAAACAAATATGAAAATATATCCATTTCAATAAATAGCGTAGATTTCATATAAACTAATAAAAGACTTAAAAGAAAACAATTATAAGTATGTTATACTGTTAACTCTCCTTTACAAAAACGCAAAAGGCCAAAAATGAATGAATGGCCTTTGTTCGTTGTAAGCTATGATCACTTTTGCGTATTAAATTAGTTCAGTACTTATTGCTTAATTAATTTGTTTCCAATGACATTATTTTGACAATGAAGTTTTGATTGGTGTACAGCATGGGTGTCCAACCGGTAGTTTGCGATCGACCAGTCGATCGCAAAGCAAAATTTGGTCGACCCCGAAAGCTTTCGAGAATTTATAAAAAATATGTAATTTAAATATAAAATATACAAAAATTGAATAATTTTGTAAGCCCATACCTATCGAATGATATGTATTTCGCATTTAAAATAAACATTTCTAAGTTTAAAGAAGGGAAAAAACCCTAAATCAAATTTCTTATAAGAATCATGTTAGAAGTCGATCGCGAGAAAACTTAAGATTGAAAAGTCGATCCAAGGGCAAAAAAGATTGGACAACTTTGGTGTACAATGTTTTATGTTCGAAGGGCATATAATATGGTAAATAAAAATGATAGACATACTATATAGTATAGTGTGATATTACCAAAACGCTTCACTTGATGACCGAAAGACATTTTTTTCTCATCATTTTATATAATAACAAAACTTATTTTAACTGTCAAATCTCCAGCCATTTGTTAGTTCCAAATTAGACCGTTGATGGCACGTGGATCGAACAGAACAACATTTGAAAAATGTTCATTTGTCAACATTATTTATTTGACAGCAACTTTTCAATATTAAACCACATCATTGCTTTGTTTCTTAGATTTAATAAAAAACGACGATTTATTATAGTTAGGGATTTTAAATGGAAAAAAGAGAGATAACGCAGCATATTTCTTTTTATATTTGCATATTCTTATTTTGATAAATAAACTGCTCTAACAAAAAATAAAAATATTTAACAGAACATACCTACCCATTTTAAGTACAGATTTTATTTGCTGTTTTTCCTTCCGTCCTACCTTTATGACAACATCAAAAAATATTAAAGCCGCGCGCTTCTCAAAATGGCGGCATTTTCAAGGATTGGGAGTAATTTGCTTCTCAAGACACGTGTGGAAATCCCTAACATTCGCCATAACGTAATATCCAAGTGGGTGTAATTTTATTTTCTTCGCTACAAACAAAAATTTTCGTATCGGCGTTTAGCGTGTTAAGGCTGGTGTTAGAGAGGCAAAGGGTCGACCTCCTTTTACCCTTTCTTTGTCATTTTGCTCCGGCCTTATCGAGGTTTTTTATTTATTGCCACTAAAGATGTTTTTCTTTGGGTTTTTTTCAACGAAAATAGCCGTACGTTTGTAAGAGAGCCGGCTGTCTGCCCTTTGAAAAAAGCGTGTTGAAATGAAAGAGAATTTCTGAAAATAGCTTTATCCTTATATAATCCTAGGAACCAGCAGGGTTACAGTGAAAACTATTTCTGAAACTTGTTCAGTAGATATTAGTATCTTCTATAAATTTATTATTTTTTATTTGTGGCTGTACGGCCTTTTTAGGTTCATATCTGATTTTACAGTCATCCTCTGGACAAGTTGATTTCCCACCACCACCCATTGTATATATGCAGCCAACGTTTAATGGCCGCCTTTCACAACGCTATCGACAGAAAAAAAGGAGTCTAACCCTCACATTCAAGACCCGAGCAGAACTGCACGGGACTGATTTTGAACCATGCACTAATGTGCTTAAAATAAAAAAATAAATAAAATGTGACTAGCTCAGCCACTTAATTCAATTTGATATTAAGTATCTTGTGTATAGTCCGTATACTGAGGACTCGTCGATGTAGATGAGTTTAATGGCTCTAGAGAGGAATCAAGGTTGTGACTAGGGCTTCCAAACCGGTTTAAACCGAAACCGGTTAACCGGTTTATCGCCTGTTTTGAAAAAACCCGAAAACCGGTTTATTTTCTTCGGTTAACCGCGTTTTATCAAAAATACTCTTTTCTTGTTTTTCATTGTTTTTTACAAAAGAAAAATGTTTTACAATGAATTTATTGCGTAATATAGGAAACAATTCACATAACACAACAAACATGCAAATGAATTTTATAAAATAATCTACTTATGTCTCAAAGTTGTCTATGTTGTGAACAGAAATGACTTTTTCAAATAATTTAATATTTTTTCGTAATTATTGACAATTATTTATCAAAAGACGGAATGATTCTTACATGCACGTCACTCAATAACCTTTATTGTAAATTTGACAAATCATCCGTATAAATCTTGAAAAAACTATTGATACGGATACCATATAACTATCAAGTACCATTTTCAAACGTATACAATTTAATTAGTGAGTAATAATCTACATCTCCTTACCCATTATTATTTTTTTATGTGCTTGTTAGTAGATATATTCTTCCTTTGCATGATTATTGGATTATAATTATTCTAAGTATACTTGATTTTGTCTTTAAATCAACAATGTAAAAATCGCTGCTTTAAATATGATATTTTTAATTATTGTATCAACCTTTTATTCTCCATCATAATGCAATATGTGAAAACTAATACCCAAGAGTTAATTGTAATGTCTTACCTAGCGGGGGTCAAAATTATTCCAAGAACTTTGTCCCGTGTCACTTTTACTGTACTGTTCAATTATATGGTTGCTTTTTTTTACCTAAGTGCCTCGTCCTTTCGTCAGTTGTAAAAACGTCAGTTGTAAAGACGTTGCGTATTGTAAAGTGTCATTAAATTAATACCAGATGTGGCTAAAATGTTACCCACAAGGTCGACATAGTTAGGTAAAATAATCAACAATAGGGTTTGTCCGTAGTTCGCTACGGACAAACCTTGTCGGAATGTGTGATGTTTGTTGTGTTAGTTTAATGCTAATACATTTACTAAGTATTTTTCAATGCGGATTTTTTTTCTCTTTTTAATAAAAAAATATGAGATTATTGATAGTTTTCTAAGTATTATAATATACAAATTGCTTATACGCACTGATTATGAGGTTATAGGAAATTAAGAAGTCATTGATATTTTTCAGGTAAATAGTACAATATCTATCTTAACTAGAACAATATAAAAAATATATTCAAATACAGCTTTGCTTGGTGCCTATTTTTTATTTATACAATTTTTGAATTCAAATTTGTAGTTTCGTGTAATATAACATTTTAGATGCATTCTTTTTTTCGAATTATTTTCTTGAGCAATAGATAAACAAACACACTGTGAACTATGATTTTTTAATATAATATTATGAAAGTAATTTCGTACGTAATACGCAAATGAAAATTGTAGTATCGTATAATACCTATATGTATAAATAAATAATTGTTCATAAAATAACATATACCCAATAAATAATTGATGTTATCATAAAATATAATTATTATTGTGCTTTTTAATCTCAATTATAATTTAAGTATTATGGTCTGGACATGATGAACATGATAAGGCCGAGTCCATGGGCGAGTGGTCAACGTCATTTCTTTGGGCTGCGGACCAAACGAGCTTGAATCCCAGTACGGACGGATTTTTGCAATCAGTTCATAGATTTCTTTTCTATGACATGAATGTCTGTGATGCCTAATATTTTATTCCACTATCCCGTAAATTACTATGACGTAGTGAGAGTGATCAGTCACCCACTAGTCGTGTGCTAGCCATAACTTTTAATCTCTTCTTTCTTCATCAACTGAGTAAAAAGCAGTTCTCGTTAAAACATAATTGTTCGAGTCTATATGCTTCAAAGTGGAAGTGGAGACATAATATAAGTTAATATGTTTGTATTCTACTATATTTTTGTCTAAGCATTGGATATCCTGTCTAGTCGATATGCTTAAAAAATAAATGCATTTATTTAAATATCTTTCTTTTGATGAGTTTTATTATCAAGCTCTATTTTTTGGACATATTTTATCAAAAAATATTTTTCCACATTTAATTGACATTGTTGTATATATATATAAATATATAAAATGCCTTCTGTGTTCTATTTATAAGATAAATATCGATTTTTCATTAACATTGGAACATTTATGACAAATATTTAAAATTTTCTACAATTTTTTTTTTTTGCATTAGGTAGGTATGTCAAAATACGTTATATTTCGGTTTAAACCGGTTAACCGGTTTTATTTCCAGAAAAAAACCGAAAACCGGTTAGTTGGAAAGTCCGGTTAATTGGAAGCCCTAGTTGTGACGATCCCCATATGAATTGGCAAACTTTTCAAATGACGTGAAGTTAGCTTTGGTTGCAATCAAATCAGCGTGGCCTATTGGGCCCGTGTGAGGACGGACCACAGCAAACAGTTCTGCTCGTTCGGACTCCATCTCAGGGCAATCCCACAGAACGTGATTAACGTCCTGCTCGGCATACCCACAAGAGCAGTCCGGCCTTAAAACCAACTTCCCCAGCGCGAATAGTTTAGCATTGAACTTGCCATGGCCGGTTAGAAACTGACAAGTCCAATGTCATTCTCTGGACATGTATAATATGTCTTTAGCTTTCCCTCTTTCTGAAATCGTTCAAACACATCCTTTCTGCGCCTCTCTAAATATTTTCTACCCAGGCCATCTAAAATTCAAGTCGTTATTGGTATCTCTTCATACAACTTGAATTGAATAGTAAAACCCTCATTTACACTAAAGTCGGAACAGTGTAATTCGGGGTAGTGTAATTTGGGAAGAGAATCTCATGCAAAACTAGGGATTTGGTTTTTACCGCAAAAAAAATGGAAAACTAAGATTTCCCTTAGTTTTGCAAAAAAAATAATATTGACGAAATATTTAGTTACTAAGTGATAAAATGCAAAGCGCGCCAAAATCCAACACATAGACAGTCGCCTGGCTATACGTGTATAGCCTGGCACGTGTTGAATACACCGCTAGCTGGCATTTGACTGTATGCGCCGCACAGACAACCGTCTCGTAGCAACGACAATGGAATACGGCAGTGTAATTGGGGGATTTGCGGCGAATATTTCAAGCCTGCGCTTGGATTTAAAAATTATACGCATGGGTTTGGAAAAAGAGCGTAATCAACCTATTATATGTTCGACATTTGAAAAAAAGAGGAGGGGGGGGCGTCAACGTTTTTTTTTTTACTGAGGCCTTGTGTTGAATCAGATAAATGAATGTGGCCTTATACATAAAAATGTACCCCATCCCTGGACTAGGGTATCCAATTTTGGGCTCTTTTTTTGATCCCAGGATTTTGGGATTGAGAACTTTTTTGGCGATTTTTTGAAATCCTGGAATTTTTAAAAAAATTTCATGTCGATTTCAAAAACTCAGTAATCTGAGGATTTCCCAAAATTACCAGCGCGAGAGCTGTTTTATTTTATTTTAAGTCCTTCCAAGTTTCATTTTCTCAATCCCGAAATCCCGGGATTAATACTGTCACGAATTTCGGAATCACAGTATTGAACGGGATCCCGGGATTGGATAAAAGCTGAGCAACTGAGTAATAAGCATTTATCATAGAAAGGAGGCCATATTATCTTCATTATGAGCGGACATGGGTTTACAAATAAATTCATTAAATATGCCCATTAGAGATAAAGTGAGTCAAGTAGTGTTTAAGGAAAAAAAATAGATATGCGTTTTAATATTCTACACATCTTAAAGCAGGCATGGGCAACCTTTCCTAGGTCTGGAGCCAAATTATCATTCTGTCTCCGTGTCAAGGGTCGGACCAAATTATTAAACTTTTTTTTTCCATGTCCGCTCCCAATATGGAGCATATGGACTCCTAATGGAGTTTATCTCAACAGAAATGTTTCTACGAGAACTACTTGTTACTCAGTTGCTCAACCTCTCTTTTTCCAAAGAAAGTAGGAATAGAAGGAAAGGGCAAGGACAGGACTAGTGGTTAGCTAATCGCTCTATATACGCCCCGTTCATAGGATAGGATGGGTGGGAGGGGGGAATTCAAGACATCACATACATCCATGCCTTTGAAAAGAAATTTATAAATCGATTGAAAAATCAATTTATATAACTGCCCGTACCGGGATTCGAGCCCGTGCCCTCCGTAGCGGTAGCCAACGATGTTGACCACTCGACCACACACATAATAAAGTAATATTAAATTAAATAAAACACTTTGCTATTTCTTATATAGTGGTGATCATGAACTAGTAGAGTGGAGCTATTGCAAGCGCCCGTCTCATCTCCATTATTTAAGCCCTCCCTGGAACTATTAATTTCTTTCTCTAATACTTCGCCGAGATGAATCAGGGCCGGACAAAATAGCTCGGCGGGCCGGTGGTTGCCCATATATGTCTTAAAGTATCATAAAAGTGAATTAAACCCAGTTAAAACACATAGTGTTATCTCCGTAAAATAAAAAGATGCAATCCAACAAAACACAAAATAAAGACATGATTGTATTTATAAGTCTAAGAAAAATGTTTTGAAATTTTAGTAGTTGACTCACTTCACTTCTTGAGAGCTCAAATATAAGCGATAAAAATTTTGACACTTCCCCAAAATAACGCGTATAGCTCTGAGAGTAAGGAATCCACTTATTAACGTATTGGAAGCCCACCGCTGGGTTGGCGAAATAAATATCGGCTACTGAGACTTTTATATTTTATATCTACATAATATACGTATATAAATTTTTCACAATGTTCATAAATGTCAGAGAATATGGGGCAGCAGTAAAATTTTCTGTGAGTAAATATTTTTTATATGTCCGACAATAGTGGAAATGTTACTTTTTAGGTTCATGGTGGATATTATATAACTATATCTCGGTATCAATAATTCATGAAGAATTTGGACGAAAGTAAAGCATATAAGAATCGCGCTTATTTTATGTGTCATATTCCATTGTAAAAATATTTTTTATCCCTTTCTTTTGCCATATCACAAAAAGCTGTCGGAAATACGGTTCATTGAATGTTGAATGATATAAATAAAATTGCATAACGTCGATAAAAGCTTTGTTACTATATGAAAAAAAATATTCAATAATTTCTCTTATTCTTCTTTCAAGCATAATTTGTATTAGGGCTTTGACCGGTTCTCTGCCAGCGACGTGTTAACACGCCAAACAATTTCGTGCTCGTAGAGCCGGCCATACAAAATGTGCGTGTTTACACGCAGTAAGGCCACAAGAAACGTATTTAATAATTTTAAAATATCATGAATATAGTGACATCTCTTGGAATCATTTTGTAATACTTAAACTTTAAAGATATTGTTTTGTAATCTATAATATAACGATTTAAAAAAAAGCTTTTTTGTTGTGTTCAAATATTTTGCTAGCCATAATTCCTTGGCGGTAATTTCCGTTTTTCAAACGTTCTTCGATAAATGATGGCGGAAATGACCCATTGTGTATTTATATGGTAAGTGTTTGTGATGTGCCATTATTATATGTCCAAAAAGTACATATTTATTAGGTTTTATTTTTTGAAAGAAAATCACGGCTCTCCATGCACGTCCATATTAATACCGCACGGCAAAGACCAGGTTAACAAAAGCCGACCTTTTAAAACAACTGTTTTTGAAGATTCACAAAAACAGCGAAAAAATATAATTTTTTTTATTAGCAATGGTTTCACTTATCACGCCACTATTTTTGATCATTTGTATTTTTTTTTCATCAGCCTTTATCCCCAAAGTAGTACATTTATGTAAAACTGCAATACCTATCGTATGCCTGCTATAAACTAGATAAACATGTGCATATAGAATACACAGGAGTTCAGATATGCACTATGCGGCTTGGCGAATAACATTAAAAGATGAAAAGATTAGAGCCAGTAACGTCGGGTGACACCAAAAAACCCACAATTTCTACAGTAGTAAAGGGGCGCCGACCTCTCAAATGCCGTATTATATAAATGGGGCACGTTCATGCAAATTTTCGCATAGCAAAGGGGTCTGCAAAGAGCCTATAATATCGCCTACAGCGATTCCTATTAGGCTTTTACTTTGTGGTAATCCATTTCAAATACAAAATCAACGTGGTTTTGCACTACGTGTTATTATAGTTTCGACAAAACGATTCGTCGGAGATATTCAAATTTAAATCTTAATTTCAAAATTTAGCATGTATATTTCCATACCTTTTTGCCATCGTAACATGGAATAACGTTTACTTTGGATTTTACTTAACTTATATTAATATTTGGTGAAATTTGTAATACTTATTTTACAAACGAGCAGGATGGTTTTGTAAGCGAGTGAAAATATTTTTACAATGATTTTAAACTTAAAAAGGAAATATTGTCTTACGGTTTAAAAGCTTTGGAGCTTTACTTTTATAACTTATAAAAGCTGTGAGTGTTTGAACGAATGAAGGATCATTGAAAAATTGTTATTTGGCGACGTAGGCACAATCAAGAGCTTAATAACCTCTACGGCGAGCTAGACATTGTCAAGTCAATTACAACTCGACGCCTACGCTAGACTGGACTGGATATATTATACGGCATCGCCAGTGTTAAGCTACTACAAATCAAAAACAACAACTTTTGTATAATTTAAGATTTCGATTGAAGGTGCTTGGTGGAATTTCAATATTAAATTTGAATCGTTCAAACTATGTACATTCTCACAGATTTTGTGACTCTCACAGACTACTCGAATCTGTGGGCATTCCCAACAGCTTATCCTTTTCGCCAGCAAGGGCTCTAAACTCAATGATACATTTATTTCTTATATAAACACGAAACATTCATTTACAAAGCGTCAGTTCAAGTTCATCCGTGCACTTGAACGCCTGAAGATGCCAAAAGGCGAAACCCGGGTCGTTAGTGACAAAATCTGTGAGAATGTACATAGTTTGAACGATTCAAATTTAATAACTTTTGTGTTTATGATGCAGAAAGGTTAAAAATATCACTATTTTCATGGTAAAATACTTTCACAAGTTTATATGTATACGTGGCTGTTAAATGAGGTTCTGATGATATTGGTAATTGTCTATATCAATGGAGGGGAACATGCGGTCTTTTGGCTAGTCTGATGCGGCCTTTTGACTTGATCAAAATATTCACTTTGATCAAAATATACGCAAGCGTTTGGAAAAAGCAACCCATTATATATTCGACAGTAAGGAGGGAAAGAGGGAGGGGTGTCAACGTTTTCTTTACTGCGGTCTTATGAAGAATCATATAAATGAATATGGCCTTTAGAAATGAAAAGGTTCCCCAACCCTGGTATATATCATTAACGAGGGCTTAAAGTCAAACAACACTGTCTACAAACGTGTAACTTTTCAGGAGATTCAAAATACGCTTTTTATTTTCTTGCAACTTTACAAAGCAAATTTTAATTTAAAACCTTATGTTCATATTTTATAATTGACTAGCCGATTCCCGGCAAGCGTCACAATGCCACTCAAAGAAAGAAAGTTTTTGTATTCTAATTGTGTTTATTGAAGTGCATGTCTTCTTCTTCTGTCTCTTTGGCGTTTTCTGCCGATTGTCTATGCTACGACACACGCGCCATCTAGTGTAAGTTAATTGTACTATAACCTTCGCGTAAGTGCAAGCATACGTTGTCAAAATTAACTGTATGGCAGACATATAAACATTGATTTAATTTTAAGTTAATTTTTCTATGCCTCTAACCTTTCCGGAAGTGCAAGAAAAAAGCTTGTCAAAGTTTTATTGCAATCGGATGAGCGGTGTGGCAACGCATAAAGTACGAACAAACAAACATTCATTTATATATATTAGATTGTGAACAGTGTGATACTAATTTTATTTGAAAAAAAAATTAAAAGATACACCTTTGTGTATTTAACGTTTAACTGCACTAGTGATTTAAGAAGACAGCAGAAAAGTTTGACATAATGTTGTTTGAGTATGTAGCAGAGAACGATTAATTAAATTATCAACAAATAAAACGAAAAACTTTTTTTTGTAGATAAAGTTGTTAAACCTTAAGCCCTCGATTACTTACTTGAAAAGGGAATTTCTTAGTAAGGTTGTGCATTTTTGGTCTGATAATAAAGCATAATCAGATAACAAACAATGTCGGCAAAATAAAAATAAATGTTTGATTATACTAAAAGTATTAAAAGAAGTATGGCAAGCAATCAAATAGTTAACCTTTAGAGGAGTATGGACGTACATTACGTCGGCGCCATTTTTCTGTAAATAAGTATAAAAGTAGTTAAATTTCAACACAGGAGTGTCTAAGTATGAATTACATATATTCATTGGGAAAAAGTCACAAAATTGTCATGTTAAGAAAAGTCATTAAATTAAAGTAAGGTTTGTAAAAATCTATACAGTCCTCTAAAGGTTAAGATATAGTTAAAAGAGTTTAAATGTAATTATCTCCAAATGAAATTTGTCGACTTGTCATGCGGGATTGTGAGCCTTATTAAGTATTACTAAGCTTACGAGTGTTGGATGTCAGTGATTGACGTAGGAAGGTGGATGATCAAGTGGAGAGTACACTGATGCAGGAAGTAAGATTAACCCCTGAATGCAATGCTAGAGGAGAAAAAAGAATTAGAAGTGTTTTTGGTTGGAAAAATCTTCAAAATCAATATCGACTGTGGAATAGAAAAAGGACGTAACCCACACACGCGCAAAAAACGTGTATTGATAATTTTGGGCCATATGCAAATTATGAATTATACATAACCTTGAAGTGCACGGAGAATTCAAACTGGTGTTTAATTGACATAATCTAATATTAATTTTTAAAAATTTCTAGGAAAAACTTTTATTTCAGTCTTTCTTCTTGGTTTCAATTTTTTACAAAGTCATCTTTTTCAAACTTAAAAGCTAAATTTAGATACTAATTTGGCATTTGCAGCTTGCATCCTTTTGATAGAACGTGTATCAAGTTTGATAGATTGTGATTATGGAAAAAAACTGTTTTGAAAAAACTGTGAATTACGTAATTTTTCCTTTCGACAGTCGATATGTTTTCTTTAAAAATTAATGCTAAGTATCACTTGCAAAATATAAAATGTAATGTATTAGCAACGATAAACTGTCTTGTGGCAACAAACTCGAAGTCCCATCTAAGGATTTAATTATAATTTAAAAAAAAAACAGTGTTGCTACACAATAAACTTATGCTATATATTTACATTTAAATTTCCCAATAATTAAGGAAGGCCGCTCGGCGCATGGCAACCCTTTCGAACTCCGCTAGGGATGTAATTGCCGACTGGAATTTTTAAATTATGGCTGGAAGTTGAGAGTTACGACTTCAAAGTCTCGGCTCGGTAAGATAAGCGGGGTATAAAATACGCCGAAGTATAACTTGGAGCCCCACAGGCGGGGCAGTTATACTTTTGGTACATAACCTAAAAATATGCTCGATGGATTCCGCGGAAGCTCTGCGAAAATTGTTTTTAAATCATACAATCAAAGATCACTTTTTGGATGGTCACTGACAATACTTGGTTGAAAGGCATTATATTAAGAAAATCACAATATTCCTTTGTACTTATTTACATTTTGATTTATCAAGATCAGGACCGGTTTCGCTCGTGGCGAGCATTTCTAATAGATGAGAAATATAATTTAACAGTGATATTTATAAAATAATAATAAATTAAAATGTTTAACAACAATTTAGAGTCACTTATTCATAATTTCGACTGTAATTTGTAAATTCTTTTCATTTAAATTTGTTTTTGTATAAATATTACTGTTAAATTGTATATCTTATCAGTTGACAATGCTTTCCATGAGCAAAACCAGTCCTGATATTGATAAATTAAAGTGGAAATAAGTACAAAGGAATATTTTGTTTTTCTTAATATAATCAAATAATAAAAACACTAATTGTTTAAATTTGAATCGTTCAAATTATGTACATTCACAACTTGAACTTGTGCACGGATGAAAATGCCGAAAGGCGAAACCCGAGTCATTAGTGACAAAACTTGTATGAGTGTACATAATTTGAACGATTCAAATTTAATATTGAAATTCCACCAAGCACCTTCAGTCGAAATCTTAAATTATTAAACTAATTTTTCACTTTGAAAAATGATTAAGTATTTGCATCATATTATATTAATTATTTTGCAAACCTTCTATAATAAAAGCATTCTCTCAATTGTCGATGAAAGACACCAAACATAAAAATGAAATACATTTTTTTTATCTATTGTTTTCACAGTTTCAACAGATATCAAGATCAGTTTTGCTCATTGTAAGCATTTTGAAATCAGAACTGAACTTCATTGAATAACAAAAATTTCGTACAAACAAAATAGTGTTTTTTTTTAAATATTGGGTTACTATGGCGACGAAACACAGTTATGTAATATCAGCATAGTTTATCTTGTTATCACAGTAGTTTAGATATCACAAAGTAACTTAACACGTGTATACTGAAACAGGCTTACAAGTAATACACCACTCTAACCATTTGAAAGGGATCACCAAGTATAGTTTCAAGGGTAACAGTTCCCAGATCAATTGTGATAAGCATAATCCATTGTACATTTATCATAGGAGCCATTGTACCGAGCAGCTAGCATAATAAATCAAATAAATAAATTTATTGATTTGGCATTTACTTGTTAGAACTCCATTTTAATAGGGTAAAATATCACGGTATTTCAGTTCTACAGTTTTTTAAAAAAGTTAAAGGTTGATAGCTATTTCGTTATATTGTAATTAGAATTTGAATTAGTATGTTAGAGTGAATAATATGATGCATTGTGTATCTCTTCTTAGACAGTATATATAGCTGAGTAAATGTACGTTTAAAGCATAGTTCTGACGATGGCGTAAGCCGAAATAGCTATCAACCTTTAACTTTTTTAAAAAACTGTAGAACTGAAATACCGTGATATTTTACCCTATTCAAATTAATAAATATATTATTCAAGTAGTTGTGTAACTATGCGCGACTACAGATTGCAATACCGGACAAATTTATGAATACCGATATTTTTATGATTAGCATTAAATATCGGTTTTGCAAAGTAATATTAATACTGGTATTCAAAAAGAAAATTCAATAAAACAACAAAAAATCGTTCAATTGGGTTCGCAATACCGGACGAGTAAATGAAAATTGGTGTATCGGTATTTCATAAAAATATAGCCACTAAAAAATATATTGTATCACAAACCGGTGATTTTCATAAATGGTTTACAGTTTCTAAAAATAATAATACATTTTATTATATTTGATTAAATCATTTTCGAACCAATCAATATTGCTACTACTCTTGGCAGATTAAAAGTATTTCAATGCATCGCAGAAAAATTTATTAGAGTGTTTGACAATACTGAAAATCGGTTATTTAGGATTTGAAAAAATGTCGTGCATATCGGAATCCCGGTTTCCGTAATACCGGTGTTGCAGTTCTTAGGTGTGACGTCAGAGTAATTTTTCAATATTTAAACAAAACAACGCGAAAATACCGTTAATCAAAAACATGAAAAGTATTTTAGTTGAAAGATATCTGTGAACATAAAGAAATCCACTTAGCTTGCAATCTTTTTGAGTAAAAGTTATCTTGTACTTAAAATTTCACTCCTCATTGTAAAGATTACAATTCGAAGTAATGTATTATATCTAATCGGGAATGATAAAAGTCATAAACCAAGTTAGTTTAATAATTTTTATTCAAACAATTTATTACAATAATCTTATCACAATGAGTTATTTTCAATAAAATGATAAAAAATATTATTATATCTTTAGTATTACAATAAAATCGATTTTTAAACGTATTTTTTTTTAAATGTGTACCTTTAATTTAAGACTGTGGTAAATAAGTATTGCCCAAGTCAAAAGCAGGGAGTCATTAAAAAAAATAACGAATCAAACTTCGACTGTAGGTTAAAATTAAAAACAGACTCCGACTTGATTTTTTCAATCGTTCCCGTTCAACTTACAAATCTGTATACTGTCAGATGATTCTTGTTTTTTTTAATCCATGTCTAAAGTGTCATCTAATGCGGAACATATAGCCTTCTAATGGAGGTATCACAACCGAAGTTTTTTCAACTGTTGGTTACTCATCACACAATCACTCAATCTCTCTTTTCCGAAGAGAGTAGTAGGGATAGAATAATAAGACAAGGACAGGACTAGCGGTTAACTAGTCACTCTCGCTACGCAAAGTTATTGAAATATCGGAAGGGTGGGAGAGACATTGTATTGGCGACATATGACCAAAAATTTATCAAAGTGTTATAGTATCATATAATTTTTATATTATCTATGACAGTGCTTCCCAAAGGCAAGCAGCGTAACTCTGTGGGTACGCAGGTTTTCCGAGTGGGTCCTCGAAATTTTTCAGTTGATTTGTAAAAAAGGTATTTCAGATAAGACGACAGCAAGAATATTGTTTTATGCAAAAGAAGTATTGGTAATCTTTTATCAATTTGTGAAATCTGTGAAACAGTATTTTTTTATCATTAAAAAAAACAAAAATAGGCAGTGATTATTCCTTTCCACAGGGATTTTTGAAAATTCTTTGCGAGTAAGCATTTTTTATACTTTTGACATGAAAACAAACCATCATTCTCATTAAATTGTTTTTGTAAGATTTGTAATTATAAGTGCTTAAATTTGTGTACACATCGTATTTTTGTGATAAAATATAAACATGAATTACTTAATAGTAATAATTAATGGCTCGTATTTTTCTGGTCGGAATTTAAATAACACTGGCCAGAAATTTATTAAATGGTCAGAATATATCGGTCAGAATAAATAATCATAATTTAAATGAAATTTAAAAAAAACCTAACCTTACCTAACCTACTAACCAAAATTGTTATTAAATATTCTGACCGTTCATATTTTTATGCAGACCATTTAATTTGTTTCCATAATTAATGTCAAATAATGATTTTAACGACTAAAATATAAAAAAATTGCGGAAGTCTGTGGATTGTGGAATTAAGATAGCTGTGACGTGGAAAGTTTGGAAAGCACTGCTCTATGGTATATTGTGCAAATATATCACAAGGAAAATAAATGGTGTACTGTATTTATTTCATTTTATTTTACAGGGTTATAATTTATGAACACACAGCGTAGTCGCTTTATTTTTAAAGGCGTATCTCGTTGCATAGATAATTAAAATTAACGTTTGCAGTGGCAAGTCATCGCGACGTTTTTTTTTAAATATTCATTCGACTAATTGTTTTGGCTTATTTGCATTATTCTCTATGCTTCTTTATTAGCTAAGGTAATAAATTTTCATTTAGAAGCTAGTAATTAATCATTGTTTGATCAGTCATTCTCTATTGACAAATTTTCGTCGCCTGTTGTAAGCCATTTGAAAAAACTAAAACTGTGCAGGAGAATCAATTTAAGATTTCAGAAGATGTAACTCTTTCTAGAAACGGTATTTAAGATTTCAAAGTTAAGTATTTAGAAGTTTAAATATATGTCTTACATATTAGTTTTATTTAAATGTCGTTATCAGAACCACCTTCAAGACCACGACCGTCGCTTCAAAAAAGTGAAACAGAATCCTGTTTCCCCTTGGCCAGGAGGAATCGACCTCCTGTTTTGTGTCGACAAGTGATCGGTAATACAACCATGCTGGGCAGTTTGGCACAACCTGTCAAACTGCCTAATCAAGAGATGAAGTGGATACACCATACTCCGAAAACCGAGTACAAATCCACAACAAAATGGAATATACAAATAATAATAATAAAAATTGAAGATAGAACTTCGGTGCTCTCAAACGTTCTAAAATGGCTGAAAGAAATCTGCAGATAGAACCTTGATGCAATAATTCGTGTTGGTCAATTTTTAAATTTTATAAATAGTCTGTATGAGGATTTAACTAACTCAACACTCAACAAAATTATGTCTCCCTCTCTAATATTTGAGTTAAAACATTTGTTTCATGGACCTGGGATACCCGCAGGAAAGACACTTATGGATCTACGTACGCGAATGAAAAAGTAAACTGTTTCTACGACTGATTTTCTATGCGCTGATTTTTTAATTATGCATGCCGAGGAAAATGTGCCGGAATACCGTACAGTCACTTTAACACTTCCATGCCCATGATGCAATCGTAAATAGTTGAGCCATTAAATCATTCAATATTTCTCTTAATATTGTCAATAAGTTTATTTATCATTTTATCTATTCTAGCATATATATATATATATATTTTTAGCTTCTAACTTAGGTTTAAATACTGTCAATAAACAGTGAAACTGAGATGCCATCATGGCAGGGAACGTATTTTTTTAGGATGGCATGTTACGGGTTAAATAGAAAAAAGTCCTGATTATAAATAATTAAAAATATCGTTATTTATCACGGTCAAACAATAAAATTTCAACAGTGTTTCAAAATGGCAGAATTTAAAAAAAATGTCCGTATCGTTATAATATTCGAAAACAAATACTGGAACATCGTTAAAGTGGTAGCCTTGTTAACTCAGCCAACCAGTGGATCTTGTAACGCAAGCATAGACTTCAATGAAAATAATCGAGTATGATTAAAAGTATGACACAATCAATATGCAGCACAAAACCCAATGAAAGTAGGGGATGCAATCCTGATATTACCGAAGCCGAGATCCAGATATCGCAGCTGTTTTTCTCACACTGAAATACAGGATTTTAAACACAAAATGCCTGTATTATCATATGATTTTTCAATTATCAAGCGTTTAGTTAAGGATCTTACTATAGATATAAGAAAAAGATAAATTTAATCTAATTTACTTTGAATACTGCCATATTTTTTATCGTTCCTAGAAACACGGAAGTCAATTTATGAAATGTAACACCATGTTTTTCAATATAAATAAGGATTTCAAAGTAGATGAGAGGATGTATTTTGTAATTCTTCTAAGCTAGTATATATTCCTAAGTTAATATAACCTTAAGGGTGTTCACTAACAATACTTGTTGGAAAGACATTGTATTAAAAAATAAAATACAGTTGTATATATAAACTACCTGATAATATGATATAAAGGTAGAATTATTACAAATGATTATTTTATTTTTGGTTAAATTAATATAAGGTTAAACAAAGTTATGACGAGGACATACGTTGAAATGGCTATCAACCATATAAAAAATAATATCTGAAGAGCTAAAATACTTTGATATTTATCGCCATATTACACTAAAGTTCTACCAAGTAAATGGCAATACAATCAATACAACAAGGCCTTTCCACCAAGTATTGACAGTGAACACATTAAAAGTGACTACTGACATAAGTAGACATGATTTATTGTATTTATTTTAACCGTCTTGGTTTATTCCAGGGCTGTGGAGTCGCGTGAAAAAAAGACGACTCCAACTCCAACTCCGAGGAAATTTTTCAATAATTTATATATATCGACTTTGGAAAGGAAAAAGGATGTAACCCACAGTTTTTTCAAAACAGATTTTTTTCGATAATCACAATGTACCAAACATGATACACGTTCTATTAAAAGGATGGAAGCTGAAAATGCCGAATTGGTATCTAAATTTAGCTTTTATGTTTGAAAAAGACGACCTAGTAAAAAATTAAAACCAAGAAAAAAGGCTGAAATAAATGTTTTTCCTAGACAATTTCTTTAATTAATATCAGATTATGTCAATTAAACACTAGTTTAGAAGTCTCTGCACAATTTGAGGTTGTGTATAATTCATAATTTGCATATGGCCCAAAATCATCAAAACACATTTTTTGCGCCTCCTGTAAAATTTGATATGTGTGGGTTACGTCCTTTTTCCTTTCCACAGATCATCTTTAGTCAGCCAAGCATTAAATGTTAACACTTTTGAATATTTTGTTTAAACACACATCATTAAATATATTTTTCAAAAAAAAATCAAGCCGCTCATTTTTCACGACTCCGACTCCGACTCCTCAGCCCTGATTTATTCATCCAATATTCCAATTCCAATCGTTTTTGTTTTTATGACCGGTATTTTATGTGAAATACCGAATAGCCTGATTTGGTAAATTCGTCATGTTTTGCAGCCCCTAATTGAAAGTCAAATAAATACTTAAGCCAGTTGAAAAGAGCGAGAGTTTATTCAAGCGGCATCATTTGCGTAAGTCTGATTCGTTTGTATCTTTAAATTTATGCGTAATTAACCATATTCAATTTAACTCCAAGGCTTAGACGTCCATTAGCCGAGGCTCTTCTTGCAGAAGGGAAAAAACCGGTTTCAAATCTAAATTACAACAGAGCAATGGGAAAGTCGAAAGTGGGGTAGGACATAAAGATAAGAATTTTAGCGTTTCGTTTATGCCTACGCCACTGGCCTTTTTGTATTCCGTTTGTGTTTGTTATACGAACAACTACAGTGTGGGTCAGTGAGTGTTTTAAGTTATATTAAAAATATATATCGTCATTAATATAAAATAATTTAGATTATTCCACGTATTGTGCTACAAACTGTGACACGTGTTTTGCCTCTGTCAGAAGCATCCCCATTGCCTCCTGAGGATGCCTCTGTAAGAGAAAAAACACGTGTTACAGTTTGTAGCACAATACGTAGAATAATCTAAGTTATTTTATATTAAAAAGAAATTTCACAAAGTTACCGTCAAAACCATCGAAAGTATGAACATATATCGTCACTGTAATAGTGCTAACTTGAATATTCATTTCTTTTTTATTCATGTCTTCTTCCAATGTGGAGCATATAGCCTCCTAATGGAGGTATCTCAACGGAAGTTTTTTTTAAGAAAACTGTTTGTTACTCGGTTGCTCAACCTCATTTTTTTAAAGTGAGTAGTAGGGAAGGAAGGATAAGGCTAGAACAGGACTAGTGGTTGACTAATCGCGAATCAGAACGATGGGAGGAGAGGAAATAATGTGAATTGACATCACAAACACCCAGTCTCCGATCACAACTTAGACCATATGAGGGTATTATTTGCAAACCCGGCTCATTCCAAAATTGATGAAACATGAACCATGAATGTAATTTAGTAGTTAAAAATAAATTTTGAAAGTACTTTTGCAAATGCTTGCTTAAGTACGAATGATTTTAATTTTACTATTCTGATACATTATAATAAAAATCAAATAAAAATGGAAGGCAAGAAGGGGATGATAGAAAAACAAACAAACGGTAATGGTAATACAAATGACATTTACATTAAGAAATGATTAACTAATGAGTTGCATGAATTAGGACTGGTTAAGCCGTCAGAAAATATATTTAACAGTGGCGAACCACCTGTTTTATTCAATAATATTTCTTTATTGTTAATACTTTCATTTATTTCTAAAAATTCTAAACTATTCATTTTAGGCCTTTTTTATTTACTCGATGGAGTATTTCTACGTTACTGTTATGATTAAAATTAATTGTTTCCTCTGTTTCCATCATTAAAATAAAACATACTTTTTTGTGGTTAATTTTCATGCATCTTTCCGAGTCACTCTATTTGAATGTTAACAGTGGAACAGCAAAAAACAACTCGGGTCAGTTTTTACGAGTTTTTCTTTTCCCCTTGTGCCGTTTCTGTTTTTATTGCATCAAACAATAGGAAGAGAAGCGTCGTTTTTTTGCAAAAATTTAACCTTTTTTTAAATATCTGCAATGTTGATTTCAGTATTAACTAACAAACGCTTCAATGCGTAAAATTTCAGTTAAAATTTATCCTTGATTTAACTTTTAAACAGATTTTAAGTCACATAAGCTTAAAAAAAGTTTGCTGGTTTTCAGTATTTGACGTAGAAATTTCAGCTTGTTATTATAATATTAAAATTTACATGAAACTACCAGACGGTAGTACAATTTTTTTTTTCTGTATCAGAAATCATTTTGGTTTAAATAACGTTTATGGTTTACATGATAATATTCATTACTTTTTTGGATAAAAGGTGCTGTAACTCACTTGTCTAGATTTTTCTCTAGCCCATGTCCGATCATTATGTGTTTATATTGCTTCCTAATCGAGGTATTTCAACATTGTTTTTACGAGCACTGCTTGTTACTCAGTTGCTCAAACTCTCTTTTTGTCTCCTGATCTTTTTTTTTTTTTTTTTTAACCATGTCCGCTCCCAATGTGGAGCATATGGACTCCTAATGGAGTTTATCTCAACAGAAGTGTTTCTACGAGAACTGCTTGTTACTCAGTTGCTCAACCTCTCTTTTTTCAAAAAGATTAGGGATAGAAGGATAGGGCTAGGACAGGACTAGTGGTAAGCTAATCGCTCTCGATACACCCCGTTCATAGGATAGGATGGGCGGGAGGTGGGAATTCAATACATCCATGCTTTTGAACAGAAGTTCATAAATCGATTGAAAAATCAATTTTAAAACTGTCCGTACCGGGATTTGAACCCGTGCCCTCCGTAACCGAAGCCATCAACATTGACCACTCGACCACACAGGCGGCATTTAGCTGGCACACCTGAAATTTAGCTCCACAAAAACGCAAATCGCCTACAGCAACTGCAGCACATTTGTAAAAAGGTCCAAATTATGTTTTCTCTTTTTAAAAATTTGATAATTCTCGTAAAGCATAACACATATACAAGATCCAAAAATAGACTGCTTTCAAAAGGGAATATTTTTGTTTCAACTAATGGTTTCAATCATTAAAATTCCAAGAAAAAATGTGCCAGAACGCCGTTCCGCCGCATTTAATGGAAAAAAAAACACTGAAAATATATTAACACACTATAGGCGGTAAACTTAAAAATACGTTTATCGTTTACTGTCAGTTTTGGTGGTATATTGACTCATAATTTGATGGTTTCTTCAAAATAACTGCTGCGGCTAGTGACTCTTTTTGACAATAAGCAATAAACCTCATAATTTATTATGCCCTGAATGTTCGTTTACACATAGTATTTTTATTAAAAGGCGACACATGTTTTTCGAATATTTCGGACATCAGATTTCACACTTCCAGTGATTGTAAATTTGTAGGAATGGGGATATTTTTTATACAGAATATTTTGAATATTTCATATTGATAACAAGTGGAGTGCGATCTACTAAATTAATAACAGGTTTTTATATTCAGCTTATAAAAATAGTGAAATTATGATGTATTCAAAATGTTTTTATTTTATTTTTAATGATTGAATGTCACATATGATTTTTTTGAAAATTTCAGCCGAAAATATTGTTTGGTTTAGAAGTTGTGTTGATTTTAAGAATGTAATATATTTTTGCGCTAATCACTAAAAAACGCCCGCATATAAAGTGTTAATTAATATATAATACAAACAGCCCTTAATTTTTGAATGTTCTGCTTTATTAAAATTTAAAATTTTGTACATTTCTTAATATTTAGATATTCTTCAATACTGTAATTAAACTCAATTATGTATCTAAAATGAAAAAAAAACCAACATGAAATTTTGAGCAAGTAAAAGTTGACTTTGAAAATTTAAGGCTGATTATATTAAAATAATAATTTAATTATAAAGGAACAATAAATGAATATTTTATAAAACACTTCTTTACATCTACATTCTACATAATTTTGATTGTTGATTCAACATTCGTACACATTTTCAAAAACCAATTATGACGAAAGTTAAGGGTCGCCTGTACACAATAAATTTGAAATATGGCGACAAATTGTCATAATATTCTGTTATTTGTATTCATTGGTTTCCATGACACTCATGTTTATTTGTTCTTGTATTTTCCAATTTGCAGTCAAATATATGCAGTGACGTTCCTAGGCTATGTGCCGCCCCTAGGCAGACTCCTAAAATAGCACCCATTTTCTTTCATTCCTTCTCATTATTCTAGGAATAAATATACACATATAGAAGTTCGAATCCTCTACTCACTTACACATACTCAAATAAATCTTTTGTCACTTTTTCCGTTTTGCTTTTAGGTGATCCATAGTATATACCTTATTGACAAAGATCCTCACAAATAACTATGATCCAAAAGCCCACAATATTGTTCAATAATTATGAAAAAATAACTATTACCTTCATTACACATCATAAAAAATAATGGAAATTTTAAATTCACTTAAATACTATAGGTATCGAATCTTGATTTAGTATTTTGTTAATCAAAGACATCATATTTATTCTATATCAAATTCGTGTAAAAAATATTTAGTCATTTAAAAAATCTGTGATCATTTGCCGCTCCCTAGGTCTTGCCGCCCCTAGGCAACTGCCTACTCGCCTATGCCCTCGGGACGTCCCTGAATATATGTCAAGTTTTTTGGCGGCATTTATGTAATTTTTGTATAGCAAACTTTTGTTTACCACTATTTTCTAGAACGACTTAACAATTGTTTGCTAACAGATTACTTTCTCACAATTTAAGAGAAGCAACATTTCTTATCGAATGTAAAAAGGCAAAAACACAACCCACACATAACCAACGTTATAGGAGGCACAACAACGGTTTTAGATGTTTTTGGTAAAAAGTAAAAATAAGAGATATACACAACCTTAAATCACACGAAAACTAAAGAGTGGTGTTTTATTGACTCAATCTAATATGAATACAAATATTGTCGGATTCTATGGCACAGCGGTAAGCGTTGTTGGCTTCCGTGCCAGATCTCACAGAATCGAGTCCCAGCACGAACAGCATTTTTTCGATCGATTTATCGACTTCTCTTCGAAGGCATGGGTGTTTTTAATGTCTAAAAACTCCCTTCCACTTTTCCTATCCTTCAACAACTGGGCGTAGAGAGAGCGATTAGTTAACCACTAATCCTGTCCGAGCCTTATCCTTCTATCATCGCTAATCTTTTTGGAAAAGAGAAGTTGAGCGACTTGGTAACAAACAGTTTCGAAAGAAAAACTTCTTTTAAAATACCTCTATAAGTGACCATTTGCTTCACATTGGGAGCGCAAATGGAAACAATATATACATACATTTAATAAACTGTTTAAAAAAAAACCCTTTTCTTGATCGCAATTTTTGTAGAACCTTTTTTTTCAAACTCTAAAACCTTATTTAGATACTAATTTAGCATTTACAATTAACGTCTTTTTAATAGAACGTGTATTAAGTTGTATAGAATGTGGTTATCGAAAAAACTGTTTTGAAAATAATATAGGGTACTTCCTTTTGTTCGTCTATACTCGAAATATAGTTGTGACATTCCATGGCCCTATGTTCTATGCCTTATTGTATTTAAGTCCTCGTATTCTTTAACTTTCTACATAATACACACATTATAGATTTAACAATAGTTTGCTCTTGCAGTAACAAACCAGTCCGCAAGATATCTGATATTGTTGCGGTTAACGCAAGTCGGACAATTTTCGATTGACTGATTCCACAAAGTACTTCAATGAATAAATGTCATATAAAATGCCAAGGTCCTCTTTTGCGTTAAACATCAAGTTTATATTTCTTATTTGAATAATTCATTGTAGTTAATTCAATTTACAAATACAATTCCAGTACCTTAGTGTTTTTTAATACTCGCGGCTCGGAGACTAGAAAAATACCAATCTTCCGATGGGGGTCGTTTAGGGACCCCGGTGGTTTCCTCATTATTGGCCTTATTCTTATGAATTAAAAAAAATATATTTTAAGGGCTTTAAAATATTTCTCTGCATCATTCCTCGCACATTTTTTTTATAAAAATCCATGGTTTTTTAATAAATAATCATATTTTAAGTTGCGCGTAAAAATACGTCATCCCAGCACACATATACAATCGCAACTGACGAGATTTAGCCCAGCAATCATTGTAAATGCTATTTTACTAGCGACCGCTATCGCGCGCTTATCGCGTTATCGCGTATTTATATAAAATGAGGCATCAATGTAAGTAAGATATTGTGTTTTTTTTGAGTAGTAGTATTTGAGGATACGTAAATTATTATCTTTAACTTCGTACACATCAATCCGTTTTTTGTTCTACTTTGAGGATGTTTTTTATTTAGTTGATTTTTTTCTTTTCTGTTTTATTTAATAGAGACGGAACTAGCAATCAAATATTTTTTTTTTTATCTACAAAAGATCCAAAAAACTATGATATAAGAATACCTTATTTATAAACATTGTATCACCCATATTAAAATAGATATTTAATAAAATGTGGGTATTGGGGTCGCATTTCGTGAGCTTAGAACCGGAAAAGTTAACCACGTTAGTTTCTTATGTGGAGCATATTGACCTTTGAAGAATCAGCTCAACAAAGTTTTACTACAACAAGATGTTATTTTATTGATAGACTCTTGTTAACGTATTGGCAGCCCACCGCTGATTGCAATCCTAACTTACAACACTTTAATAGTTTTTAATTATTTCGTAAGTCAAGTGAATCAGTTAATATTTGTCATCGAGTTATAAAATTCCCAATAAGTATTATCTGAAATTCTTTAGTAATCTTTTTGATTATTAGATAGGTACGTTTTATCGTAAAAACAATTCCAATATTTCAACACGTCGGCTTATCGTGTAATGTACTGACTAAGTCATGCTTTTATTACATGGTCATATAGTTTTTTTTAGTAATTATGTCATCATATTATTCAGACACGTAGCTAGTTGTTCGCAGTTGGTAGTTACCCAGAGAACAGCATACTCACGGTAATTATACGCGAGAGAAACTAAGGTGGCCTTCACACTGAGTTTTCGCTTAAGGGAAACAGCGGAAGTTGACAGTGACATCTATAAATGAAAAAAAATAATGTAGAAAGGTTAAATTGTAGCTGAAAAAATCTTTTTAATATTCTCAGTCGATCAAGGCAGTTGGTCGGCAAACTACTAATTTTGAACTCCAGTATAATGAAATATTTTCTCAGAAAAAAACAACTACATTCGTCGTTATTAAAACAAAAAAATATTGAATATAAAATTAAAAATAACTTTGATTATTTCACGTATTGTGCTACTAACTGTGACACGTGTTTCGCCTCATTCTTTTAGAATCAATCTTATTTCATTACTTAAGCAAAATTTGCGATAGTAAGTCTGAAGATGCCTCTGAAAGAGGCATCACACGTGTCACAGTTAGTAGCACAATACGTTTTAGACCAAGAACAGTTCTGATCGACGACCCTCCATAGATCTTATGTCGTCTAAAATTGTCAATTTTAGAACGAACTTAGCATCACGAAAATGACTCTCTTTGTTTATTTTTTTTTGTGTACTGTATGTGTGTATGTATGTATGCGCATGTGTGTGTACATGTACGGATATAGTATGGAGGAAGCATATGGAATGTGATTTGCAAAATAATGCACATGGAGTTCCCGTGAACTTCTTATCTCTGTAGTGATCGCGCCCTTCCGTCTGCAAACGATGGTAAGGGGATGCAATTTACAATTTTTCAAAATCTTTATCGATGAAGGAGACTGGTATATAAATTTGATATCCAAAAAAAAAGCACAATACGTGGAATAATCAAAGTTATTTTTAATTTTATATTAAAATGAACTTCCACAAAGATACCGCCGAAACCATCGAAGGTAAAATAATATTTGTTTATTTTGTATCGATTTTTTTATGTTAGTATAAATTTCCTGGATGTCAATGATTAATTTTTAGTTTCCGTGGGCTCCGACTACGCGCCAGTTGCGCCACTGATGGTATAGTTTGTCATTGCAAGTATTAATTACACGTCTGGATACTTGATTTATGATGTAGTATGTATGTCATTTAATATGAGGGTACATATTGATAGCGAAATAGCACGGCACCACTATCAAAAGTAGACACTTCACACCGTATCAGTTTACTTGTGATCTTGGAAAAACAAATTTAATATAGGATACGTCGTTCATATGAGCTACAGCTAGAGGTGTCAAATATTCGAATACCGAGTACACTGTTGACTCCGGCCCAAATCAAGTAAAATTGTCTCGTATGCCCGGTTTATTTTTGAAGAATTGCAATTTTTCTTAATGACTTACTAAAAAAGCTATAACTGTAAAACCACAAGGTCGAATCGAATGAAACCTTTTGTGGTTGTTTGAAAGACTATTACTATTCAATTATGTATGGTATTATTGCTATAGTTTTCTGCTATGGAAAGCCATATTACAATGTTTGCTCATGTACCGAGTCGTACTCCATTTTTTGCTTGCCTTGCAGGTTCAATTGGACTTATTTATTTTTTCTTGCTGCTATTTTTTTTTTAACCATGTCCGCTCCCAATGTGGAGCATATGGACTCCTAATGGAGTTTATCTCAACAGAAGTGCTTCTACGAGAACTCCTTGTTACTCAGTTGCTCAACTTCTCTTTTTCCAAAGAGAGTAGGGATAGAAGGAAAGGGCTAGGATAGGACTAGTGGTAAGCTAATCGCTCTCGATACACCCGTTCAAAGGATAGGATGGGTGGGAGGGGGGAAATCAAGACATCACATACATCCATGCCTTCGAACAGAAATTCATAAATCGATTGAAAAATCAATTTATAAAACTGTCCGTACCGGGATTTGAACCTGTGCCCTCCGTAACCGAAGCCAACAACGCTGACCACTCGGCCACACAGGCGGAAAATTATTAGTAACTGCTGCTATTAATAGTAACAAAATATTTTTAGAAATTCTTTAAGACATTCTTTTTCATAGAATGTTTAAAGCTGAAACTGAAAATGAACTCAGTGACTGCACAATCATGTAATCTTCAGTAGGACAAATGGACGCACCAAATGCCTTATGATATCCTTAAATTTTGGTTGGTAAAATCAGTTACTACTTTTAATAAAAGACTGATTTAGAATAATTTGAGTATCTGTTATAATGATTATACTGAGTCTTCTGTACAAAATGTTGCTTGGTACCACAAAGATGGCTCTATTTTAAAGCATAGCCCATCACGTGAAAACACGGTCCAGGACTCAACGCCCGGCTCGCTTATCACGCGAAAACACGGCTCCGGGATCCAACGTGTTAAAACCTTGAAGTATTCGAATATTGAAATAAATATATTCGAATACTATTTTGTAGTGTCGGGTCTTATGACGCAGCGGTTAGCGTTGTGGGCTTCCGTGCTGGACTTCACGGGTTTGAGTTACAGTACGAATAGCATTTTTTTCGATCCATTTCTGTTCGTAGGCATGAGTGTTTGTGATGTCTGAAAATTCCCTCCCACTTTTTCGATCCTTCAATAACTGGGCGTAACAAGAGCGATGTGAGCCAACTAATAAAATGGTAAAACTTTTCCTTTTTGACTATTAAGTACTTTCTCGTCTTTACTTTGTGTTTTAGTGGATTGCATATTTTTATTTTACGGATATAACAATATTGCAATGTGTATTAACGGAGGTTACTTCACTTTTACGATATTGTTAGACTTGTAGAATATTTCAACGCTTCTTATTTTTTTTCTTCTAAAATACCATTTGACTCACTTCACCTATAATGGGCCCAATTAATATATAGTTGCCCGATGTGGTCTAGTTGGTTAGAGCTTCCTCCACCAAGCAGTAAGGTAAGCGGTAAGGTCAACTATATATATTTTTTTAAATTTAAATTTGAGACGTAAGACGTGGGTTTTTGTGATGTCAATTTACCACGAGTTGATCTCGAGTGACTTACAATAAATTCTCATCAAATTTATCTCTTACAATCTTTCAACTATAAAATATATATTTATTTATTGGCATTTACTTGGTAGAACTCCATTTTAATAGGGTAAAATATCAAGGTATTTCAGTTCTACAGTTTTTAAAAAGTTAAAGGTTGATAGCTATTTCGGCTTACGCCATCGTCAGAAATAGTTCTGACGATGGCGTAAGCCGAAATAGCTATCAACCTTTAACTTTTTAAAAACTGTAGAACTGAAATACCTTGATATTTTACCCTAATAAAATTTATTGTATATATGCGGATTGGCATTAGCTGTAATGCCAAATATTTTTTTTTTTTAAAAATAAAATAAAAAAAAGTACATCAATAATAGAAAAAATCGATAAAATACAGTGAGTATTCATTTAAGTCACATCTACGCCCCTGGTTTTGTCACTGATTGGCACGAAATAGCTTACAGTTTTGAGTGTGAAACTGCTTTAATCCTTTCTACTACTAATTTATGGTACTTCAATAGAATCAAAACTAAATTAAACTTAGCCTATCATTACAAGAGAATGTAATGTCACTGCTTTTCACGACTTGTCAGAACCATCTAAAAGTCTTTCTTCGAATTGTTGTATATATATATGACAGCGATATTTATCATTCCCATCTGCAGGTTTACGAAAATTAATTTATCTGCACGTTAGAATTTTAACTGAAGTCGGATCACATACTGCCAGTTTATCAAACTAATTTCAAAGGAAGCGAGGAGTTTAGTATCAAAATTCATAATATCCATTTTTGTTAATTTTTAAATAAGTATACCGAGTGCTTTTTTCCCCATATAACGCGGTGGAACGGCGTTCCGGCTCCTTTTTTCTCGACGTTTTAATGCTTCTAATCAACTGTCGTCAAAAAACAAAGATTACTTTGCTTCGAAAACTTTTGATTTTTTTAGGGAGAAAAATATTTGTTTAAATCATTATTTCGCGGAAAAGTGATATGTTGAAAAGTAAAATAAATCTGTGAGAACTTAATGAAAACGAAATGGGTCATATTCTTCATTCCACAGATGCAAAAGTTTACGTTCAGATTTAGTTCGAAGGCGTGGGTTTTTGTTATATCTAAATTCTCTCCCACCCTTATAATCCAAAAATTAACGGAGCAAACCGAGAGCGATTAATTAACCATTAGTCTTGTCCTATCCTTATCTTTCTATCCTCACTATCTTAAAAAAGGAAAGTTGAGCAACTGATTAACAAGCAGTTTTCGTAAAATAAAGTTTTGTTGAAATCTCTCCATTAGGAAGACATATGCTCCACATAGGGAACGGATATGGATTGGAACAAAAAACTTTTGTTTTATTTATTGTTTGGTAGAGCTTATACTACAGAACAATTAAGGCCCTTAGAGGTCAAATGAGCCAAGTGGTACTTTAGAAAACAATAATTCACATGCGTTATAATATTCTACATGTCTTAAAGTATCGTAAAAGTGAAGTGAGCTCACTAAATACACTCTATAAATGTGCTATCTTTTTAAAATAAACAATATCCAATCCCCCAAAATTTCAAATAAAAAGGTGATTGTATTTAAATGTCCAATATAAAAGTTTTGCCATTTTACTACTTGGCTCACTTCACTTCGCAATGGCTCAATTTTTTTATGTCTCTATCACAATATAATATATTCAAATGCTCACACACAGTGCCGGAGCAAGGTTATTTGGTTCGCCATAGGCAACGTTTATTAGCGCGCCTATGGCATCCAATCACGGAACTTTTTTGTAATCCTGGGAAAATTCCCAGGATTACAAAAGAGGTCGATTTTTACCGATTTCCTAAAATGAAAAAAGTGTGTACACCTCTTTTTTCTAGCTCTCAAGGTAATTTTTCAAAAAAAAATTACTCGCTGCCTGATATCTAAAACCCAGGAATTTACGGAATTCTCAAAATCAAAAGACGCGAGACCCTTTTTTTAGCTTTCGCTCAATATTTTGTTTTACCATAAAGACCTGTACTTTTTGTGATGGCAAAGATTTTCAAAGTTTTCGAGCTACTGCTTGAAGCTCACTGCATAGATATTTAATATTATTAAAGTATAAAAAAGTCCTTCATTTATGCGCCCTCTTATGGTTCTCGCCCTAGGCGGTTGCCTATTTCGCCTGCATGGTGGCGCCGGCTCTGCTCGCACATTTTAACGGCCGCCAATTGTTTTTCACAAATTGGTTAACATTGTAATTTAACTTTCCGTAAAAAATGTATAAATATCTTTTGCTTAACTTAATATGCTTAATAATCTTAATTGCTTTACAATCTTATATGCTTAACAATCTTAACAAAGATTAATTTGCTTAACAATCAACGAGCGTAGTTTAACAGCTTTAGCTTTGACTGATGCAGGTATTATATAACCATTGAAACACTTGTATTTTACTATTATTTTAACTGCGATATCTTCTGTTCGAGTTCAATGGCTGGGAAAGTTTAGTTAACTGTCACTTCAAAGACTACGTGGGTAAGTTTTAAATGGACTCCCTTAGGAGACCACAAAATGGACGTGGCCTCGTACATGACTATGCGAAGATAAAGATGTCTTTGTGTATAGAATTACTAGCTAACGCTAAATTAATATCTATCTCTAAATAAATTATGTAACGGCGGCACATAGTTCATAGATATACTGATTTGTAGAACATAATATGTATTATGTTATTCTTTGTAGCATGAGAATTAATTTGCTTTGTGAACGTTTACAATTTAAGCAAATGCAAAAAATGGTGTTTATATAAAATGCTATAGAATATGAAATAATTGGCACTTCATTACAATTAACTTTTCCGGTTCTAAGCTCAAGAAATGCGACCCCAATACCCACATTTTCTTAAATATATTTTTTAATATGGGTGATACAATGTTTATAATTAAGGTATTCTTATATCATAGTTTTTTGGACCTTTTGTAGTTTATATAAATACGCGATAACGCGAGTATACGAAAACGAGATAAGCGCCCGCTTATCAGCGATCGTTTGTAAGATAACTGCGCTGAACGCCTCAGTTGCAAATTCATATTTGTACTGGAATGACGTCTTTTTTACGCAGAACTTAAAATATGATTATTTATTAAAAAAACTACGAATTTTTATATAAAAATGTATGAGGAATGATGCAGAGAGATATTTTAAAGCTCTTTAGACTTTTTTTTTATTTTTTGAAATTCATAAGAATAAGGCCAATAATGAGAAAGCCACTGAGGTCCTTAAATGACCCCCATCGGCAGAGAAGTATTTTTCTAGTCTCCGAGCCGTGAGAGTTAAATAAATCAAAGTAATGTATTTAATTCCAAGCAAAATATCACTTTTCCCACTGTCAATACATGGTGGAAACGTATTATATTAAAAAAACAGTCTTTTCTACTAATTTCAGATTTGTTTAGTAACGCTTTCAATTTTCGGGTCATGATTTGTCCTACACTATAAATATATAAAATATGAATATTATACGTCTAATTATATAATATGAGGTCTCGGAAAACAAAGGCTGCAGTTTTTTAGTGCCGAAATGTAGGCAAATCTATTAAAACGTTTTTTTTCTGATCTGAAGAAGAATCTGTTGAATAACTGCCGTGTTTGGTGTGTGGTACTATGTTAACTGCCACTTTTGTTACAAACTCTATTTTAATTATTCAAAAATGTACATCTTAGAGACTTATTTATTTTTAAAATAAATTACCTTGATTAAAATACTCACTTATTTCAGACAAAACATGGAGACTGTCGTCTTTGTTTTTTCAGAGCTTTCATGTGTTGGTATGGTGTTAACTGACATTAAAATTATTCTTATTGAAAGGGCGATATGTATTTTTATTTTACACATTTTTTAATTTGTTCGAATTTTATCATATTGTCAATCATTTTCTACAACATGGTATCTTAAAAAGTGCAAGTTTTCGAGAGACACATAAATGTACTTTATTCCACCGATATCGCTTTCTATAGCTATAAAACACCACTGGAAAGGTTTTTTCTTCAATATCTGTGAGGAAGTTAATAAGGCTGGAAGCAAAGACGTTTCCATCTATATCACTCTCTTTCAATACCAAAAATAGCACATGACCATATTTTGCTGCTAACGGTTTTACATGACATTAAATAAAGCATAAAATAAAAAAAATATTTTAGTATACTAGTTCAGGGTTTCTCAACGGGAGGCACATCAAGTTCCAATAGATTTGTTTAGGGAAGCCAAAGTACAGTTTTGGTAGGCCATGGGCAAATTTCACGAAATCCGTAAATTGAAATGTCTGAGAAGAACTAAAAAACGTTTGCCAATATCTGCCACCGTCTCCAAAAATAAAAGATACCACGATCGAATTATTCTCGCAAAAAATGACTTATACTTTTATTATCCGAAACAAATAATGCGTGATAAGATAATGATTGATATGTTAAAAAATTGTAATATGGCAAATCGTTTTATTTTCGTTGCACATATTTGTTTTTACAGAACACATATTTTCTTTATATCACAAAATCCAAAGTCAGTCGATTTCAAAGATAATAAAAACACTGTAGATTAGTGTGTCATCGATTAGCGAAAATTATATATTAATTATATTATGAATAATACAAATATTCCAATAAATCATTTATTAAAACACAAAGATTCAAGTTTATATCAGGGCTTTGGAGTCAGGTAAAAAGATAACGATTCAGACTTCAAATTGATTTTTCAATCTTTGCCACTTATCTACATGTACGTAAATGTATACCTTCAGTTCATTCTTATTATTAAAATAATTTTAGTTCATAGTTATCATTTCACCAATCAATATGATGATTTTTTTAACCATGTCCGCTCCCAATGTGGAGCATATGGACTCCTAATGGAGTTTATCTCAACAGAAGTGTTTCTACGAGAACTGCTTGTTACTCATTTGCTCAACCTCTCTTTTTCTAAAGAGAGTAGGGAATAGAAGGAAAGGGCTAAGACAGGACTAGTGGTTAGCTAATCGCTCTCGATACGCCCCGTTCATAGGATAGAATGGGTGGGAAGGGGGAATTCAAGACATCACATACATCCATGCCTTTGAACAGAAATTCATAAATCAATTGAAAAATCAATTTATAAAACTGCCCGTACTGAGATTCGAACCCGTGACCTCCGTAGCGGTAGCCAACGACACTCGACCACACAGGTGGCATGATGAATAAACTAATACAATTTAATAGTTAAACAACCCATATTGACTTTTCCGACTCCACAGCCTTGATTAAAACTAGCCGATGATACTTTTGACATCTCGGTTATTATAAGACAAATCATCAGGATCATGACATTGCAGAGTGGGTCCTGACAACCTACAGAATTATTTTAACCACCAGTAATGAATTACTTCATAAGTTCTTAGTATCTTAAAGGCGGGCATACATCAAGGAACAAATGGTTCCAGAAAATGTTCTGGAACACAAAAATTCACGAGCTTATGCCCTATCGTGGAACATTTCACGTGACCCGATGTTCACGTTCAAGCTCTGGAACCGAGCGCAAACGAGGAACCCTAGGAACATGCATGCGAGCGCAGCTGTAGATGAATTATCAAAGTATATTTCATCATGATTTATTACCAAAGCCATGACGTATTGTAAAATACATCTAATTATAATTATAAAAATCAAATACTATTTGCGAGAATATAAACGTAGGTAGCACTCGTCGACATGAACTCATCGGGCGTCATTTTAGAGATCTATTTTTGACTTTGAAATGTATCCCTATGTGACACCTGTCAAAATAGACAACAATAAGTTATATTGGAATTATCTATGGTATATACATAAGCTGTCATTGTAGATGATAAAATGATTGTATTTTCATTGTAGAAAGCTTATAAACATTAGTAATTAAATTTACTCGCATTGTTTGCATCAAATAAAATCACGACAACATAACCTCAACTGGTGACGTTTCTGTGACCCCCTAGTGTGTTCAAGAACATGTTCTGGAACATAGTTCCTGAGACATTACGTAGATGTTCAGGATCATGTCCCGGGACATTTGTTCCAAGATGTATGGGCCCTATAAAAGTCTCATGAAATTTGTAAATTTATATGTGAAAAAAACGTCAATGGCCAATACAAAAATTAAGACGTCAGCAGTGACGATGTTGCATATCTCAGACCGTTCAAAATAAGTTTTTCTATCATTATGGACACATCTATCTTACAAGAGTCCACTTTTGTGGCTCCAGATAGTTTCATAAGGTGTCAGTTTAGTTTTTAAGTTGTATAAAACGTAACAATCATAACCGACAGTTAAAGTTATATTCCACCTGATTTTATCCATCAAAAACAATAACTCAAGTCGCTCAATCGTAAAAAATATTCGATTAAAATCAGCACTCTATAGGAGATTATGTAAAAATCCAAATTAGCATATTCGCGTTCACAATGCCGATCATTGTTTTGCGGTTTTAATTTTTCTGCATCGTCAAGCATCTTCAATAATGGAATCATAATAGAGCACATCAATCAAACGGCAGCACTCCTCTTCCGCGGCGCGCGAGCGTGAATGACATAAGCCGAAGGTGCGCCCCCGTCATTATGCAGGGATCGTCGAAATTGTGAGTAGATAGCGCTACACCGTTGCCGTAAACGTGCGGCTTAACAATCCGTACCAATGCGAGCTGATTCGAATGTGAGCAAATATTGGCGAGCACGATTTATTTTGGAACCTGTGAAGGTTTTCCGCGAAAATTTGGAAAACACATTTGGGCATTTTCTACTTTACATCGAAAGGCGAGTGATAATCAATCTCTACTAAGGTTTATGACGTCAAATATCTAGATACCGGCGGAGCTTAGAATTATTAAGAGCATTATTTACTCACATCTTCATGTAATTTATTTTATAATTACGTAATAAATAAAAAGTGTAAATATTTTTTGTTTCATAATTTTCTATTATGAATTGCCTAACCTAAAAAGTAAGCGTAAGTTGCGAACTGTCCCATTGCAGAAAAAGTTTGAGAAACCCTGGTGTAGAGCATAGGTTCCTAAACGCTGTGCCCGTAAACAAATTAATATCTTTAAATGTGCTTTTGACACTTGACACAATCCTGCTCACTTTGGTGGGTTGTTTTTGCAGAGTTGACAATTGTAAAAAAAAAGGAAAAAAATGTGTAGTGTTTATTCTTGCTTTAATTGAAAAGACAAAATCAGTTATTTTTTTAATATGATATCCAATTCATCAATGCCACTATACGAGTAAACAATCCACTGTAGTATTTCCATTGTTAAAACAAACCCAACCGTGGTTTTAAAGTCAGTGTAAAAGACATCATTTAATGTTGACCGTAGATCAAAATGTCATCATTCTGGACGTGCGCTGCGTTACTGTGCGTGCAACCTTAATGGTCTCCGATCACGTGAACTTTCATTTACATCTCGATGATTCCCATTTTTTCCACGACATAGACAAGTCAAAATCGACCCCTGAAGGTCCAGTCTGGGAATTACTGCTGAAGATAATATCTTTACCTTTCTGGCAAAATTTGGTGAGAAACAAATTAATAGTTCTGAGTAAAAAGCAAATGAAAAAAAAAATCATTTAAGATAAAATCTTTGACATCGATATTTTATGTTACATGGATAATTAAAACATCAAAGTGTAGAAGAATTTAAACCAATTTGACTCAAATAATGTTAGAAATTAATAGGCAGTGAAAAATGTCTACTTTTGAACATGTTTTATAAACATCTATCTACCTTTAAAAAAAGTGCTCTGTTTCTTCCAGACAAAGTTATTCCAGACACAAAATTGATATCGAAGAATATCATGATATATATATTAACATAATTTTTGCTACTAACAAACATCTGCCAGTACGGTAAAAATAAGGACTCTCACTATATGAGCATATCTGCTATAATATGCTATTTACTACCTTTTATTTTTCAAAAATATTAATAAAAAAAAATGATTGGCTTACGACAAGACTAAAAGTAAGTCAATCGCTTTGGGTACGCCAGTTTTTTGTAAGTGGATGGGTGAGAATACAAAACCATAAATCGTTCAAATAAATTATTTATAACATAAATTGTCTGTACTGGTATTAGATACCGTGAGCACATAAACTGAATCCTACAAAGTTGATCATAAAACTACAGACCTGGTGCAAGTATAAGCCATATTCCCTGCTCGCAAATGTTCTCACAAAGTAGCATCTTTAGTAGAGTTATTTTAGAACAATATCTATTGACTTACACAACCATAAAGTTGCGACTTAACTATGCGTACAATCGCGAACATATACGAATGTTAGACAGATGCTTAGAATAAACAAGCATACATTTTATGAAATGGCTAAGAAAGCCAGGATTAGAAGATTTATTCAAAACAACAAATTCTTCATTTATTATAAAAATAAAAATAATAAAAGGTTTTTTGTACTTTTTACGCATAAAATTTATTTGATCAGGACCGGTTTCACTCATCGCGAGCATTATCAACTGATAAGAAAAATATATAAACAGTGCTATTTATACAAGTTAAATTGAAATAAAGGTGTAAGCAACTACTAACAATGAAAACGATTGTTATTTCATATAAAGGATCATTGTTAGTAGTTGCTTACACCTTTTATTTCAATTTAACTTGTATAAATAGCACTGTTTATATATTTTTCATATCAGTTGATAATGCTCGCGATGAGCGAAACCGGTCCCGATCAAATAAATTGTATGTGGAAAAAATATATTTTTTTTTAAATTATTTTTATTATAATGCCATTCCACCAAGTATTGACAGTGAACACCTTAAAAGTGATCTTCATTTATTGTTTACGCAGAACTGTCAATTTAAAACACATCAATTTCTACCAGTACAGTAACGAGACAAGACTTTGAATGTAAATTCATTACTATTACACAATTTCACCACATCATTGCGTGAGGTGTAAAACAGTTTTGTCAATCAAAAATTGTAATTTTTGGTTTCTTTATTTTTTTTTTGATATATGCTGAATACATTATTTTTCGTATTTTCGATTCAAATCACATAATTAATTATATGTTTTTTGATAAAGCCCATACAGAAGTTTGTGAAGACAATTGATTGCAAAGTAAAGATTTCATATCTTCCAAATTACGAATTTAGACTTACAACTTTACTTTAATTCCGACGAATACTATTTTTTATGTATTAAAGTAGAGTTCGTCGGAGCTTACTCAGTTGACTTCTTTGCCATTTTTTTTTCTACTGATTTTAATATTAAATTGTACTATTTTTTTTCTCCATTGTAAAAGTTTTATATTTATAATTTGTCAACCTTTTGCAATGTTAATTAAATAAATAAATAAATTTACTGATGGTAGGTACAATTATAAATACGAGTTCTACAATCTCAATATCAATTCAATCAAAAGAATAATTGGAAAACCAAGTAATTTCACCCCTGTAGCCAGAGCGAGGGTAAAATCACGTTAAAGAAGGGAGTGCAATATTGAACTAATGTATCTATACCGGTATAACAATACAAATAATAAAACTGGTTTTACAACATGTTGATTAGCAAGAAGTAATGTTCACCATACGAATTTTAAAAACATACCAGTAAGAAAGCATTTAAAACTGGTTTAATAAATACATTATATTTCTTGTTTTTTTTTAAATTATATAGAACTATAAAAAATCGATGGGTACTCCGTGCATTGGTCGACGTCGTTGGCTTTGTAACAGGTCTCGCGGGTACGAATGCAGTACGAACAAGACATGTCTAAAAATGTCCTGCCACCCTTCCAATTAGTTGATCAATAGACCTAACCTAACTTTACCTTTTTCCTCTACTCTTTTCGAAAAAAATAAATAGTGAGCAACTGATCAAAAAGTACTTCTGTTGAGATACCTTCATTAACATTTCCTCTACGGCGCTAAAAAATACTTTCGATATGTTGCTGGCCCTTAAAGAACCAAGTGAAAAAATATGAAAGAACACTTACCGACGGTAAAAACACAGGACGTATATTTAAAAAACATGTTTTTCACTTGGTTCCTAAAAGGCCAGCAACATATCGGAAGCAATGTTCCCTCTAAGGCAAGAGGTTAGCTGCGCGGAAATTTCAAAGGCTGCGCGGAGGATGCGCGAAGGCCGCGCGGACCGATCAAATATTAATTGACCAACTGTCTTGTAGTGCGCGCCAATACGGAATAAGTGCGCGGGGGCTTCCCAACAGCTGCGCGGCCGCGCACGCGCGCAGCTTAGAGGGAACGTTGATCGAAAGTATTTTATAGCACCGTAGGTAAGTGTTAAAAGGTTCCTCTATACTGAGAGCGGATATGGATTTAAAAAAATAAAAATATAAATCTCTCAGCACTTTTAGATTTATCGTTTGTTGGATGAACTGTAACTCGCGACCCAAATACTACAAGGTTCTATGTGAATTTTTTTGACGAAACAGAAGTAACAATGCGGCTATCATTTTTCGTATACATTGCTAGTTTTGTTTCTTTAAAAAAATTCACATAGAACCTTGTAGTACTCGGGTCGCGAACTGTATAACCGTTATGTAATGTTACACAAATTACCGGTTTTTTTCATTTTTCAAAACGGTTTTTCGGTGTTGAAAAACCGACGAAATAAAAAAATCTCGGTTTCCGTAGTACCGATATTGCAATCCTTACGCGACTGTTTCGCGACGGGATTATCGAAGCGGATGATATAAATTATCTCACGAGCTGCCATTCATTCCCCGAAGGGTTCTCAGTTTACGCACGGAAAAAGCGATCGTATATGGATAGTGTTATACTTCAAGCAGCAAGCCAACACAACCAAAAGAAAATGGTAAAGAAATTCAAAAAATAAAAAAAAATCGCTCCCCTTTCTGAGACCGCCTTTATAAATGGAACAAAAGCTAGAATCAACTTTGCGCTCCCAAGAGGTTCCAACTGACAAATCGACCTCCGAATTATCGGTCCACCGCACTAATCCAACTCTTCTAAATTTGATTTTATATACATCTCTTTTGCACCTCAGGGAAAATTAATCCTTGAAAGTGTTCCCGTCTCATTAAAAAAATGGAACGAACTTTATTTCAAATTTATATTCGAACAATGAAACCATAGAGCAAGTACATACAAAATAAATGCGAATAAAATTTTATTCGCTGTTTGGTGTTCTCCCTCTTTTGCATTGTTTGCTATACAGCGGATGAGTTTTTGTCTCTTTTTGAAAAAAGAACAATTTTCTTTAGTATTGAATTTATGTTCGATAAACGTACATATTAATACTACGCCTTGCTGGGCCTTGTAATAATATTACCATAAATATCTAAATTTATAAATCTAATACTGTAATTAGGGTTTACAGTTTAGCTTTATTTCTTAGATTAAAACTGAAATAATTTCTGAGATGAATAATATCGTGCATACATGAAAAAAAGTTATTAAATAATCACGTATACACCACGTCGAGCACTGTTAAATTGATTAGAAGATGTCCATTGACTTATTGATGTATTTAATACATTAATTACGTAGTTTATATCAGGGTTTCTCAACGGGGTGCTACATCGTGCTCCAAGGGGGCTACAGATTTTTTTAAGGGGAGCCACAATACAGCTTAGGAGGACCATAAGTAAATTTTCCGAATTCTGTACGTTGTTGTGCTTTAGAAATTGTAATGTGTGGGAAGAGCTAAAAAAAAAACGTCTCGCTGTGTCCATTTTGGGAAATCCGTAAATTACTGGGTTTTCGAAATTCGAAATTATGGAATGACCTGCAAAAAAAGTCTCACGTCTTTTCGTTTTGGGTCCCAAAGTTCCTTATAATATTTATACTTCAATAGTACAAATCAAGTATGGGAGTCACAGTAAAATAAGACACTCAAATAAGGCCACGGGTTCAAAAGTTTTGAGAAACACTGCTTTAGATTTGCAAAAATCCTTTCATAAAATAACAAATAATTTTAAGACATTTTAGACATCACAAACATCTATTACTTTTGAACAAAAAAATTGTCTAAAAAGATTGAAAAATACAGTTCGTGTTGGGATACGAGCCTATGAGGTCCGGCATGGAAGCCAACGACGTTGACCATTGTGCCATGGCCCCTTCGTAAAAAAGGGGAGCGTAGCAGGAGTATTATTTATGGTTGTTTTGTTGATAGATGACAGATGACACCAGTATATAAGACCAGTTACGACTTACGGTATTTCAATGTTTTTAGAGTTGAAAAAAAAAATCTACATTCTGAGTGCATATTTATTTACAATAATCTTTTTTCATAATATACCTGTATTTGTTCTTAATTCGCAATAAAATATTTTTCAGTAATTATCGACTGTTTTTCTAATTTACCGGTATTTTCCGAAAGTCAATTTTCGTCGATTTACCGGGAATGGAAGCCCTACCTGAAATATGGATATTATTTCTGACGTATAATAACTTGATCCCGAAATAGGAAACAATATTATAATTCTTGTAGAGCTATGAATAAATACTAAATATTTTTTTATCTTTCGATAATATTGACTGTATGTGTTCATGATACATACCTAGAATTTCTCTTTCAATCTTGACTTTATCAATACAACAGATACATTTTCAAAGAATCGTATTGATAAATAAAAATTGCATGTAGACTAAATTTGTCTTATCTTCAATGTCATAAAATATTTTGCGACAAAATATTCAACATCCTTGATAAAATTGACATTGGGTGAATCAAATAAATTTATAAAAGGTGCATATGTTAAAAAAAAAATACCAACATTTTCAGTACTGATAAATTGTCGAACAACAAAAATACATCATTCGTAAAAGATAACGTTTATATTTTTCTAAAAGACTACTTCCATTGAAATATAATTTCATGTGACGTCAACTGCCGGTTGTTGTACTCGAATAATACACTGCTCACTGTGTATTATTTCATTTAATCTATTGATGTGAGTTTGAATACATCACCAACACTAAAAACGGGTTTTTGGGAGAGCAATTACTTGACTACTTTTCCTTTCATATGCACTTTTTTCTTTTGTTTTTAATTGCTCAGAATAAGAGACATTGAGCAAATAAATAGCTGACCAGTTCTTTTAAAAACCCGACATATTTCATCAAATCAATTTTTAAAACTGTCCGTACTGGGATTCGAACCCGTGACCTCCGTAGCCGAAGCCAACGACGCTGACCACTCGACCACACAGGCGGCAGTAATACAATATATTTGGTTTTGTTTCTATACATATAAAAAATGATTACAACCGAAAATATACGACTATGAACCATTCATGTAATTCATAATAAAAAATATTTGCAGTTATGTGTTTTATATGGAGAAAAATACACGATTATTTAATTATACGATAGAGTAATATGATTTAACAATTAACACTGTGAATTTTTGAAATATTGTGATGATAAACTTTATTTAAGTATTTATTACCTTCTAAAATATATATTTTTTTAATTAAGGTGCTTTTTAAATAAAGGTTTTTCAATTGCTTGTGTTTCATCTAAGTTCACCCTTGATTTATATTTAAAAAGGAAGAAACATACCACTTTAAGGGTACAATAATCTAGTTAGATTAATTGAAAATATTTTTAAAAATTCCGTCGCTTCCATCTCCAAAATAAATTACACCACAAACAACATAAATGGGAAATTATTATCATTCATTAACATTACATTCCGCAAGATAGGAAAACATCTTACATTAGATATAAGATAATATTGAGCCTATACAAGAAAACTGACATTGACATTCTTTGTATTAAAACAGCTAAAATGCGGCAATGAATCACAATTTCCCGCACTGTTATCACTTAGCGGCTGAAAGGTTAGCGGGTAGGTTCCCGCGGAGGCTTTTGCGCAGTCGCGACCCCTAGCAGACGCATTGCGACGACGGTGTACCTACGCGCCCCCGAGCCCACACCCTCGTAGCCTCCGCCGGAGCCTGCCCCGTCGGCACGTAAGCATAATAAAGTGACTGTAGCGAGTTCGGGGCGGGGGAGAACGTTTTAAATTTTACATGAATGTAAATTGAAAGCTTCTGTACGGCTGAAAGTTTTCCGCGTTATATTGCACAGCTTTCGCTGAATATTTTTATTGTTTTGCGGAACTTAATTATTGCAATTATTTTAAGTTTAAGTAAGTAACTGAAACGATCACTAATGTAAGATTACGACTGAAGGTGCTTGGTGGAATTTCAATATTAAATTTGAATCGTTCAAATAATGTGCAGTCACACAAATTTTGTCACTAACGACCCGGGTATCGCCTTTTGGCATCTTCAGGCGTTCAAAAAACAAAAATAAATATAATTCTTAAAACTACTCACCATTCAAATCTGTGGGCATCCCCATGGGCAAATCCTTTTCGCCAGCAATGGCTTTAAGCTCAATGATACATTTATTTCTTTTATAAACACGAAACACTCATTTACTAAGCGTCGTGAACTTAAACGCCTGAAGATGCCGAAAGACGAAACCCGAGTCGTTAGTGACAAAGTTTGTGTGAATGTACATGAATGATTCAAATATGATTACTAATGTATTAAAAAATCTGTTACCGCTCGACAATCATCGTTTGCTATCCACTGGCTTTTAGTATAATTTATTTTATCAATGATGAAAGAGATGTATTTATCAACATTTTTTTCCGTTAGGTATGGATACTTATTTGAATGAAATTTCGTAGAAAGACAGAAGTAAGCACCAGAAAAACGTGCGTATTAGAGCAAAATTTGAAACCAAAAACTATTTTATGATTTACACTTTTATAAAAACGATGTGTAAATTTTTTTCAACTTACAACTGTTTCTTACTGGTTAAAATAAGAGTGAACAGGGATGGGCTGGAGGGGGCTCGGGGGGGGGGGCTCGCGCGAGCTCCTTGTTAAGATAAGAAAATCATTCAAATCATTACATAACTGCAATTTCTGTAGATGGATAAATTTGAAAATGAGTTGTTTCATTTTTTTCATTCAGCGTTGCGGGCGTCCGTGAGTCCCAGTACGAAAAAACATTTTTTCGATCGATTTATCTGTTTTATGTTCGAAGGAATGGGAGTTTGTGATGTCTTAAGATTGCCTTCCACTCTTCCGATTATTCAATTCAACTGGGCGCTACTATTAGTTAATCACTAGTCCTGTCTTATGCTTATCATTTTATCCCTATCACTCTCTTTGGAAAAGAGAGGTAGAGCGACTAAGTAACAAGCAGTTCTTGTAGAAAAATAATTTTCGTTGAGATACCTTCATTAGGAAGCCATATACTCGACATAGGGAGCGGACATGGATAAAAAAATGCCCCTTGTTAAGATATTGGCAGCCCACCGCTGAGAGTGAATACTATTAAAAAGCGTTCATACATTAAACATATTTTTTTTTTTTACCACATCTTCCATATACTGAAAATAGCTATATCAATCATTATGAAACTTCAATTAACAACTAGAATTTGAATCATTCAAATTATGTACACTCCCACAGATTTTGTCACTAACGACCCGGGTTTCGCCTTTCGGCATCTTCAGGCGTTCAAGCGCACGGATGAAAAGGCGAAACCCGGGTCGTTAGTGACAAAATCTGTGGGAGTGTACATAATTTGAATGATTCAAATTTAATATTGAAATTCCACCAAGCACCTTCAGTCGAAATCTTAAATTATAACAACTAGAATGTAATGAATTTGATATCTGACAAGCTCAATGTCAAATGTTAACTTTGACATTTTCTTTTAATTTAAGATTTCGACTGAAGGTGCTTGGTGGAATTTCAATATTAAATTTGAATCATTCAAATTATGTAAATTATGTCAGTTCAAGTTCATCCGTGCGCTTGAACGCCTGAAGATGCCGAAAGGCGAAACCCGGGTCGTTAGTGACAAAATCTGTGGGAGTGTACATAATTTGAATGATTCAAATTTGACATTTTTATTTTTTAAATCCTACTCATTGGTATTTGTAATTAATTTTTTAAGAACCAGTTGATTTGTAATGACTGAGTTTTAGTACGTCTTAAGCTTAATTAATGTGATCAAAGGCTTATCGGATAACCATAATTATTCTTTTAAATCTAACGGTTATAAATTTGCAATAAAAATATTTCAATAGAATACACAGCTATCAATTTGTTATCCATTTCGATCGAAAATAAGATTTGTGATATTCATCCTTTATTGACATATTTCATTTATCTTTTCTAACATTCATGTAAAATGGTCAGCGTCGTTCGTTCTGATAACCGTGTTAACAGATTCGAATCCTTTTATAAACTGTTTCATAAATGTATTTGACAATCGGATAGATTTGTGTTTGGTATTCATCAGGGCATTCAACCTCGGATCTTTTTTGTGTTCCCGGAATCCCGAAATTCACAATCTTTTGATCCTGGCATAACGGAATCCCATGATCTTCCAATTTCAAAATATTCGGCGCATTGGTATTACCTGTCATCAGTGCCGGTGCGAGTTTATTTGGCGCCCTATGCAACGGTTATTGGAGCGCCCCCTTTTTTTACAAATTGTCCCATTTTTCTTTCGAAGTAATGAAAAATAAGCAATTCGGAATCATTAGAAATATTTTTTAAATATCCATGTCCGCTCCCAATATGGAGCATATGGCCACCTAATGGAGGTATCTCAACAGAAGTTTTTCTCCGTAAACTGTTTGTTACTCATTCGCTCAACCCCTCTTTTTCGAATCATATAGAAAAAAGATACATAATTACAACGAACAAATACAAACATCAAAATATACTATTATTGTTTATTATTAGAGTATATAAAAATAATTTTAGCAATACATTTACGCGCCCCTTAATGGTTTGCGCCCTAGGCGGTTGCCTATTTCGCCTGTATGGTGGCGCCGGCTCACAAATATATTATATTAACGACATTATTTAAGACATTATATATACTGTGATCAGTAGGTCAATAACTAAAGCAAAAATAAACTAGACATGTCTGTATTTGCTTGTACTTATTGAATTTATCAAATTATCTGTCCCATTAATATCTAGCACTTTTTTCGAATGCTTTTATCGAAGTTTGTTATGTACCATTAAAAATGACATGAGAGGATTCATCATTAATAATATGTTTTTGCCGCCTGAGTGGTGGAGTGGTCAACATCGTTGGCTACCGCTACGGAGGGCACGGGTTCGAATCCCAGTGCGGGCAGTTTCATAAATTGATTTTTCAATTGATTTATGAATTTCTGTTCAAAGGCATGGATGTATGTGATGTCTTGAATTCCCTCCTCCCACCCATCCTATCCTATGAACGGGGCGTATCGAGAGCGATTAGCTAACCACTAGTCCTGTCCTAGCCCTTTCCTTCTATTCTTACTCTCTTTGGAAAAAGAGAGGTTGAGCAACTGAGTAACAAGCAGTTCTCGTAGAAACATTTCTGTTGAGATAAACTCTATTAGTCCATATGGTCCATATTGGGAGCGGATATGGTAAAAAATAAATAAATGTATATTTTTTGTTTTGTTAAATTTCGTCAAAATGTGGACTTGCTTTTTTATCCATGTCCACTCCCAAATGTGAGGCATATGATCTTCTAATGGAGGTATCTCAACAGATTTTTTACGACAAGAACGGTTTATTAATCTGTCGTACAACCTCTCTTTTTCCAAATAAAGTAGTAGAGATAGAAGGTTAAGGCTAGGACAGAACTATTGGTTAACTAATCGCTTTTGTTACGCTCAGTTATTGAAGGATATGAAGAGTGGGAAGAAAATTAAGTTACCACAAACACCCGTGTCTTCAAACAGAAATCGATCGAAAAAAAAAGTCTGCTCGTACTGGGACTAGAACCTATGAGATCCGACACGGAGGCTATTAACGTTAACCGCTGCGCCACAGGACTTGCTTTTAGACGTCTCATAAAGTGATTTATTGCTATCGGTTAAATTGTAGATTATTATTACTGCGTGGGGCTTAACATATTGAGAGGGTCAAAACAAAAAAAAAACTGTTCTATCTAAATTCTAGACCACTTAATCACGATATAAAAAAATGGTGAATATTTTTTTTTGTCAAAACGCCAGACGATTAATAAAATCGACCAGACACGGATAAAAGTTTCGATCAACAATAGACAACTTAACGCTTCTGGCAGCGATTTATTCAGTCCTACATAATATCATATATTATATTGAATAAAACACATCGACGCATTGGCGTAGAAATAAGTTTTAGGCCCCTATCAAAGTGAGAATCCTGTTTGATATCAAATCAAACGTGTAGATAATTATTATACTCAAGAAATTCTATCCGTCGGGTCATATGGCGCAGTAATTTGCGTTGTGCCGGATCTCACGGGTTCGATTCCCAGTACGAGCAACATTTTTTCGATCGATTTCTGTTCAAATGCATTGTTGCTTGTGGTGTCTAAAGAATTCTTCCGACCCTTTTGATCTTTCAACAACTGGGCATAGATAGAGAGCGATTAGTTAATCACTTATCCTGTCCTAGCCTTATCCTCCTATCCCTACTAGTCTCTTTGCAAAAAGAGAAGTTGAGCGGCTGAGTGACAGTTCTCGTAGAAAAACTTAAGAAAAGCCATATGCTCTACATTGGGAGCAGACACGGATACAAAAATATATATACAAGTCTGTGACGGATCTCAATAGTGGTATTTTTCAATCGATTTGTCGATGTTTGTGATGCCTAAAATTTCCGCTCTACCCTTCCAATTTTAAAATAACAGGGCGTGGCGAGAACGATTATCTTACCAATAGTCCCATTTTTTCATTTCATACTCTTTTTGAAACTAGTGAGGTTGAGAAATTTAACAAGTTCTCATAGAAAACTTCAACCAAAATACCTTCATTACGAGAAAGTGTAAACCATATTGGGAGTGAACATGGATAAAAAAATAAATATAGGTCTTAAGTTTTCTCAATGATTCTATACTATATAAACTATTTCTGATTCTCAGAAACTTTTGTTATTGATGCTTCGTGGTTTTTTAATAGTAATGTTACCAGTTGTGGATTAAGACATTGAGAGGCCTCAGGCGTAATAAAATTTGGAGGCCTTATTTTTCGTATAACTTAAAACCATTGCTAAATTCCATGTTAACTAAAACTGAATCAAAAATATACTGGTTATTTATCATATGAGCTATTTTGAGGCCACTTAAAATTTGAGGCCCCAAGCGCGCGCCACATTTAAAAAAATTGATTAAATAATCCGTGAATTATTAATTTATTCCGTTTTATTAATTTTTAAATGTTTTCCAAGATAAGCGACAATCGTTTTTTTACTGCTTGGGCACACCACACAATCGAGAAATAATATTTGAGGATTTTTGGAACGCGGAACCAAAAAGCTTTGCCATCTCTGTCTTATAAGGTACTCCGCCACTAGATGTTACATCAAAAACTACTTTAACCATGTCCGTTTTCAATGTACAATATATTGCCTTCTTAATGGAGTTTATCTCAACAGAAGTTTTTCCACGAGAACTGCTTTGTTACACAATTGATCAGCCTTTTTTTAGTATTAAACCTTGATAGTATTATTATTAAAAATTTACAGGTAACAAATTGAAATCGATTAATAATGTAAGTCCGTAAAGCTGAAAATTTCGGCCCTGTGTATATCCAGGCCCCAATACTATGCATATTCTTGCAACGCCCCTGTATCAATGCTGTAAAGCTTATGGAAATTTTGGCGAAACTGAGTCCATTGAAATTAGGTCAAATTTAAGCGTTTTGGGGAAATAATGGTATGCTCATTTTAAGTCATTGCTTATTCAAGCGAATTCAAGTTTAGCAGTGTTCGCAATTTTATAGAAATATACATATACAAGCTTTCAATAAATTTGCTACCCCTATTAAGTTGTTTATAGTGTACAAAAATGCTAATTTTTTCCTTCAACAAGAATTATTATCGAATATCTTTGCAGAATACTCAACACTTTACACGCCTTTACAATTTTCAAATTAACATCAGTCGCTACACAAATTTTGTAACACATTAAAAAATATACTTTTATTGTAGCAGTTATCTAAAACTTGGTTAGGATACCCCAAATAGATAGAATTCTTTAAGATTTCGACTGAAGGTGCTTGGTGGAATTTCAATAATAAATTTGAATCGTTCAAATTGTGTACACTCCCACAGATTTTGTCACTAACGACCCGGGTTTCACCTTTCGGCATCTTCAGGCGTTCAAGCGCACGGATGAACTTGAACTGACGCTTAGTAAATGAGTGTTTCGTGTTTATATATTAAATTATTATAAACTCAAATTATTATTTAATATATAAACACGAAACACTCATTTACTAAGCGTCAGTTCATGTTCATCCGTGCGCTTGAACGCCTGAAGATGCCGAAAGGCGAAACCCGGGTTGTTAGTGACAAAATCTGTGGGAGTGTACATAATTTGAACGATTCAAATTTAAGATAGAATTCTACTTGAAAAGCTTATATCAGTTGAGTTCTAACTGTTTTCAGCAAAGTTTTTAAATAAAACATTATTTGCATTCGTTGCCAAAGTACTTCGAATTGACCCGAGTAAAACCCTCTTTCCGTTATCTATCTCCGTAAATCTCCGCTGAGTATCATAAGCATCCTGTTATGTGCTCCCGTTTTTACAATATGACGTACCACTCAATCGGGTAACCTGAATGAGAGTCGGCTTTATACACAGACAGATTGAGTGGTATGCATGCTTTCAAACGTGAAATAGATGTGTAAGCGAGGTGTGTTAAGAGTTTTTAAAAGCATATATACCACCAAATCGTTCGTGAAAACGCCTGAGTATATATCCCAAAATTCTGGCTTGAAAATAGTACACAAGCCAATAAGAATCTATATATTAATAGTCGATAATGTCCGTCCGTCCGTCTGTCTGTAAATTGTCCGCGATTTCCCCTTCCCCTCCTCCGCCCCCAGCCACGCTGTCAACATTTTTTTATTCATACTAAAGAGATACTTTTTTCGTTTGTATATTATGGTCGCGATTTCGCCTTTTCGATGACGTCAAGAAAGACGGTCCCCCTCCCCCCCATCCTGCCCCGCTGTCGTCATTAATACATTTCTTCATTTTTCTCTGACGTCATGAGTGAATTTTTGAAATCATGACATTTTTATTTTATTATGTGTAAAAACAATTAATTTTCAAAAAATATTCTCTCAAGCTGTGGGATTCGATACCATGCCCCAATTTTCATGCGCGACGTTCGGACACCTAACACACTGCTCCACAAGTCCAGTTGATGGTTACGAAAAAAAAACTCTATTTAAAGTTTTAGTTAACCAATAATGACATCTGTGGGTGAAATCTTGCACTAAACGAGTTTGAACCGTTCTGCAGCGTTTTGAGAGGCTATATAAGGCTGCTCAATTATATATAATAATTTAATATATAATAATTTAATTAACTATTTATTTATATATATACGAAAAATGGTTGTTAGCAAGCTTAAACATTATTCCAAATATTAAATAATTTACGAGGTCTATTTCTGCTAATACGAAAAATAGTTGTTAGCAAACTTAAACATTATTCCAAAAATTAAGTAAATAACAAGGACTATTTTTGCTACTATGAAAAATGGTTGTTAGCAAACTTAAACATTATTCCAAAAATTAAATAATTTACGAGGTCTATTTCTGCTAATAGGAAAAATAATTGTTAGCAAACTTAAACATTATTCCAAAAATTAAGTAATTTACAAGGACTATTTTTGCTACTATGAAAAATGGTTGTAAGCAAACTTAAACATTATTCCAAAAATTAAATAATTTACGAGGTCTATTTCTGCTAATAGGAAAAATAATTGTTAGCAAACTTAAACATTATTCCAAAAATTAAGTAATTTACAAGGACTATTTTTGCTACTATGAAAAATGGTTGTTAGCAAACTTAAACATTATTCCAAAAATTCAATAATTTACGAGGTCTATTTCTGCTAATAGGAAAAATAATTGTTAGCAAACTTAAACATTATTCCAAAAATTGAGTAATTTACAAGGACTATTTTTGCTACTATGAAAAATGGTTGTTAGCAAACTTAAACATTATTCCAAAAATTAAATAATTTACGAGGTCTATTTCTGCTAATAGGAAAAATAATTGTTAGCAAACTTAAATATTATTCCAAAAATTAAGTAATTTACAAGGACTATTTTTGCTACTATGAAAAATAATTGTTAGCAAACTTAAAAATTATACCAAAAATAAAATAATTTACAAAATTTCTACTTCTAAGAAAAATGGTTGTTAGCAAACTTAAACATTGTTCCAAAAATTAAGTAATTTACAAGGACTATTTTTGCTACTATGAAAAATGGTTGTTAGCAAACTTAAACATTATTCCAAAAATTCAATAATTTACGAGGTCTATTTCTGCTAATAGGAAAAATAATTGTTAGCAAACTTAAACATTATTCCAAAAATTAAGTAATTAGCAAGGACTATTTTTGCTACTATGAAAAATGGTTGTTAGCAAACTTAAACATTATTTCAAAAATTCAATAATTTACGAGGTCTATTTCTGCTAATAGGAAAAATAATTGTTAGCAAACTTAAACATTATTCCAAAAATTAAGTAATTTACAAGGACTATTTTTGCTACTATGAAAAATGGTTGTTAGCAAACTTAAACATTATTCCAAAAATTCAATAATTTACGAGGTCTATTTCTGCTAATAGGAAAAATAATTGTTAGCAAACTTAAACATTATTCCAAAAATTAAGTAATTTACAAGGACTATTTTTGCTACTATGAAAAATGGTTGTTAGCAAACTTAAACATTATTCCAAAAATTAAATAATTTACGAGGTCTATTTCTGCTAATAGGAAAATTAATTGTTAGCAAACTTAAACATTATTCCAAAAATTAAGTAATTTACAAGGACTATTTTTGCTACTATGAAAAATGGTTGTTAGCAAACTTAAACATTATTCCAAAAATTAAATAATTTACGAGGTCTATTTCTGCTTATACGAAAAATGGTTGTTAGCAAACTTAAATATTATTTCAAAAATTAAGTAATTTACAAGGACTATTTTTGCTACTATGAAAAATAGTTAACAAACTTAAACATTATTCCAAAAATTCAATAACTTACGAAATTTCTGCTATTACGAAAAATAGTTGTTAGCAAACTAGAACATGATTCCAAAAATAAATAATTTACAATTTAAATACTGCAGGGCAGGGCTGTCGATATACGCCCCCAGATATATTTCTTTTACTATCAGAATTTCTGGATTATTCAATAAATAGGTTAGTAATTTATTTTTGACGCCTGTAAATTTTCTGACTACTTAAAAATGCAACAAAAATCCCCCCGTTGAGGTCAACGGGCTTACAGCTAGTATTAATAAATATTCCTTAAAGCCTTTTTGGCATCACTCTCCGAATCCAATTCGGCAATAATACTGTAAAGCTATAAAGCACAACTTCAGATATATAACTCTGTATGCTATTAAGTCCAATAAAACATTGTACAATGGCATACATATGGCATGTTTATTGAAGAGATAACAACATCAGTGTTGCAGTATGATTCCTGAACGAGAATCCTGAAAATTAAGACCATGAAATACGGATTATGTGATCCTAAATACAATGTTTTAATCGGTAGTTTCAGCTCGGTTGTGATACAAATTATCAATAATAATTAATATCGACTGTGGAAAAGTAAAACGACGTAACCCTCAATTTTCTAAAACAGCTTTTTTCGATAATCACAATGTATACAACTTGACACATATTCTATCAAAAGGATGCAAGCTAAAAATGCCGAATAAGTATCTAAATTTAGCTTTTAAGTTTAAAAAAGATGACCTTTTAAAAAATTATAACCAAGACACTGCAATAAAGGTTTTTCCGAGACAATTTCTTTTACTAATATTAGGTTGTGTCAATTAAACACCAGGTTAGAAGTCTCCGTGCACTTCAAGGTTGTGTATAATTCATAATTTGTATATGTCACAAAATCATCAAAACACGTTTTTAGCACCTCCTGTAAAATTTTATATGTGTGGGTTACGTCCTTTTTCTTTTCCACAGTCGATATTGATTTTGGAAATTTTTCCAACCAATTAACACTTCTACTACTTTTTTCTCTTTTTGCATTGCATTCAGGGGTTAATCTTACTGCCTGCTTCAGTATCTTCTCCACTTGATCATCCACCTTCCTACGTCAATGACATCCAACACTCGTAAACTTAGTAATACTTAATAAGGCTCACAATCCTGCATGACAAGTCGCAAATAAAATTTGATATGTGTGGTTTACGTCCTTTTTCCTTTCCACAGTCGATATCCTTTATAAAGCTTTCAAAGAACGATAAATTATAAAACATTGTATGAGGTAAGTTAAAAAAACATTCCGGTTTGCATATGCCTTAGATTCCGATACAAAAACTGTACATAACATGGTAACGTGTTGTGTCTAGGGTTGCCGGATTTCTTGCAAGTGAATCCGGGACATTTTTCCGATTTGCTTACTTTCGAATCCAAAAACCTAGGAATTAGAGTATCCTATCCTAAAGCCTTTTTGTAATCCGGGATTTCGGTATTGATTAATTTTCAATTCCTTACCCTACTTTTTCCCCAGATTATCTCCAACCTCTTTTTTTTTAGCTCACCGAGGAATTTGAAATCCTCAATTCGCTATAGTTTTTCCCTAGATTATCTCCGAAACTCGTGTTTTTTTAGCTCTTCCAATTCCAAATCCTATCAATTTTCGGGATTGCTCAAATTTCAGGGACAATTAATTTAGTACTCATCCGGTATACGGGACAGTGATTCCAATTCAGGGACACTTGGCAACTCTAGTTGTGTCTGATAACTAAACTTTTGTACGTAATCAAAATTTAAAAATACTTTCAAAACATTAAAGAAAATATTGTATATAGTACTAATACAATAATCATTCATGAAAATGTAAAAAAAATAAAAATTAAGTTTACTAAAGCAGTTATTCTTTAATTACATACATATTAAAGTTTTGCATTAAGGAATTATGACTTATCTACGTCTCGACATTTTTTTACAGTTTGGATTTTTTTTTTAATCATACTTAATTAAATATTTTAAGTTTTTGAATTAAATTTAAGTATAGCAAAACACGCTACAATTTTAATGCGTGTTTTGGTTTTTATTGACATAAAAAAAGTAAATTTCAAGGCTTGTACGCATAAAATAAAAATAAAATGGTAATTCGTTTTATCTGCCTCATCAGAATCGTACATAACTTCACTGCCACGTGAAATAACATAGTAACTTTAGATAGCATAATTCGAATTGCTTTAGGACCAGTTTTTTTTTTAAATAACACATATTATCTCAATTTATTTTTGCGTGTGTTTTTAATGAAAACCACTTTTTATTCGTGATTTATAAATATAATAATGTTCATACATTTTTTTATCAAAATATAATTTAATGATTTCGGTATCGTAGTCTAGTGGCAACGTCGTTGTCTCGGATTGCGGTATTCACGGATTCGAATCTTAGGCAGTTCCGTAAATTGATTTTTTAATCCGATTATGGATTTCTGTTTGAATATTATCTCTCACCCATCCAATCTCAAAGAAATGGGGCGCAGCAAGAGTGATAAGCTTATCACATTTCCTATCATTGCCTTATCATTTTATTCCTACTTTCTTCGAAAAAGAAAGGTTGATCAGCTGAGTAGCAAGAAGTTCTTTTTTTACGATGTTCGCTCCATATTTATGTATTTATTTAAGATTGCATTTATCAATATTGAAATTGAGTTTGTTACATCTCCTCTAATCCATTATAGTATCTATATCAGACTGGAGACGGTAACAATCATCTAAGACAGGGATGGCGAACCTATGGCACCCGTGCCCGATGTGGCACGTTTGAGAATTTGGATGGCACGTGAACGATTTCCAAATTCAATTTTTAAATGTTTAAAAACGACCGGTTTTTAAATTCCTCGGTGAGCTTATCCCAATTAAATTCAAATTAATCAATCCCGAAATCCCGTGATTGGAAAAAGGCTCCAGGATCGGATACCCTAGGCACGCCACACAATCGAGAAAAAATATTTGAAGATTGTTGGCACGCGGACCCAAAAAGGTTCGCCATCACTGATCTAAGTTGACATCGTTGAACAAAAACATAGCATTTTTAACAAAGTTTGCCATAATATATTCATTTATGAAAATAGTGAACAGTAATGGCCCCAAGTTTGAATCTTGCGGAACAACAAAATACGTACAAAACGGCATTGATTCAAAAAGCCCATACAATACGTATTTTTTTCTGTTCCTAAAACAATTACTAAAAAGCCTAACAAAACCATCAGACAAATAGATTAATAAGGAGCTCTATTAGGAGTCAATAGTTATAATGAAGTTTATGTCAACATACGTGCTTTTTATTATGAGAACTGTTTGTTACTCAGTTGCTTAACCTTTTTTTTCCAAAGAGAGTAGAAATAAAAGGATAGTGCAAGGACATGAATAGTAGTTGGCTACGCTACACCCCGTTAAGATAAGAAATAATCGGGTATATGGCGCAGCGGTTAGCGTTATTGGATTCCGTGCTGGATCTCACGGGTTCGCGTTCCAGTACGAACAGCATTTTCGATCTATTGATTTCTGTTCGAAGGCATGGGTGTTTGTAAATTCTAAAAACTCCCTCCCACATTCCTTTAATAGCTTGCGTAGCGAGAGCGAGTTGACCGATAGTCCTGTCCTAGCCTTATTCTTCAATCGCTACTACTACTACAAATGTTACGGATATAATTTTTACTGAAACACTATTTAAATGTTTGTTTAACTTCTATTCGAATAACATATTTTTTTACACTTTAATAAATCACTTATCTTATAATCAAATAATAACGACGTGAGTATCAAGAGGTCTCTACTAAGGCATCCAATCCCGGGATTCGGGATCCCGTTAAATTTTCTGATCTGGGATTGATATGGTCGCGATTCCGGGATCTCGGGATTGAGAATTTTTTAGCAAATCCCGAAAATCGAGACGAAATTGGTAAATTGGGGATTTCAAATTCCTCGGAGAGCTAAAAAAAAAAAACGAGCTTCTGCGACAATCTGGGGAAAAAGTATACCAAATCGAGGATTTCAAATTCTTCAGTGAGCTAAAAAAAAAAACAAGATTTGGAGATAATCTGAGGAAAAATTATAGGGAATGAGGATTTCAAATTCCTCGGTGAACTAATCTCAATCCCGGGGTTGAAAATTTATCAATAACGAAATCCCGGGATTGGAAAAAGGCTCCGGGATTGAATACCTAGTCTCTACTGATTTTGACGACCGTTCGATTTGAACTTTGATTTTAACTGAAGTGGAAGGAATCAATTTATATATTTGTCCGTTGAAAAGTTATTGTTGCATTAAAATTATATCCAATATAGATTGCAATCAAATAGGACAAATTTTAATTATGTTATGTCAGCGGCAATCAACATTTCACAGTGGTTGATTTAGCGTATCCATAACACAAATAATAATTATTGAGCTTAACAAAGAGGTTAATATAATAACTAAAGGCAAGTTCCTACATTAAGGGTTTTGCTGTTGATACTAAATAGATGATAAAATTTGCAATACATGCTAATAAAGACTGAAAAAATACCAATAAAATAACTGCATTTTTAATTATTTTCAAACAATTTTCTGTTCTAATACATGTGTGTTTGTAATCTCTAAAAATTCTCTCCCAAATTTTCCGATCCTTCAATAACTGGGCGTAGCGCGAGCGATTAGTTAACCACAAGTCCTGTCTTATCAGTATCCTTCTATCCACACTACTCTCATTGAAAAATCGATTGAGTAAAAAACAGTTCTTGTAGAAAAACTTATGTTAATACCTTCCACTAGGAGGCTATATGATTCAAATTGGAAGCGAAAACACACTGCAGAATAAAAAAATGACATTCAGAAAACACAGTAAATTACTTTCACATTTTTTTTTTAATTTAAAAAAATATTTGACATTACAGCTCACGCCAATGCGTCAAATATTTTGAAGTTGAAAGATTATACAAGATATACTCGACGAGAATTTTTGAAAGTCACATCAGATTAACTCAAGGAGAATTCGCAAACACCCATGTCTTAGATCTCAAAACCCAATTTGATTCTAACCTTACCAGGAATCGTACCCAGACCCACCTGATCGGTAGAGCAAGCTCTAACCAACTAGACCACAGCGGGCGATTATAAAGGAACGATGTAAGTAGTAGGGTATCCTATATATATTCTTTGGAGACTTTTATTGCATTTCAGCGGAGAATGAACCCTGACGTAAAAATATAGCCCCGCCTGACCTAGCCTAACCTAACTTACCGTATTCTTTATTAACTATGCATCGTCCTTCTTCCGTCCTTATTTTTACGAAATCATAAATAACATCGCAAGAAAATGTCTCCTCTGAATAAATGATTCTTTTTGTATCGCACGATAATGTAAATAAATGTAATATCACTGTAAAGTGACTTGCAGATTTTAAAAGCTTTGCTCCTTTCCAATGAAGATAATTCTTAAATATGTTTTATTTAAGTGTTTTAAGCTCCCGCTTTTAAACATTCTTTCAAATCAACTTCGTTGTGCACGAGACCGAATCCTCAAACCAACACTTTTATTAAATATTTTTTTGATAGAATTTATGGATGCTTAAAGAAAAAACATATCATTTATAAAAAATCTTGAATTTCATAAATATACTAAATTTTAGTTTTGATGCGCCGTATTTTTTGTTGGACATCAAATTTATGGAGCTTTAAGTACCAGGACATGTTAGCATCAAAGTTCTTCGAGTCGCCTTCATCGCTAATGTTTTGAAAAAATTGTATTCCCTTACCATCGTTGCAGACGGAAGGGCGTGATCGCTGCAGAGGTAAAAAATCTCAGTACTAACAACATTTTTTTAAATCGATAAATACATTTCTGTTCGAAGAAAAGATTCAAGTTTGTGATGTCTGAAAATTTCCTTCCACCCTTCCATTCCTAAAAATGGAGCATAGCAAGAGCGATTAACTAACTACTTGTTCTCTTCAAACCCCAGCCTTTATATTCTTAGTCACTTCGAAAAAGAGAAGTTGAGCAACTGAGTAACCAACAGTTCTTGCAGTTTTTTTTTTGTTGAGATATCTCTATTAGGAAACGATTTTCTCATAATTTGCAGAGGATATGGATTTTTAAAAATCTTGACCATGTCTTGCTTATTTTTATTTATCCATTCATCATCTAAATAACCGTTTTTTTTTTATTTGGCATTAAAACTAACGCCAATAAGACAAACATTTTAAAGTTGGAAAATCATAAAAGAAAAACACGATAAAAAGTATTGTAAGTCATCCGAGATCGACTCGAGGTATATTCAGATCACAAACACCCACGTCTTAGCTCTGAAATTAAAATTTAAAAATCAAAATTTTACATTGACTTTACCGGAAATCGAACCCAGACCTACCTGGTCGGCAGAGCAAGATCTATTCAACTAGATAACAGCTGGTGACATCTGATTGATTAAAAAGAATGGGAAAGTCTTTATCGGACAGCTTTTAATATTGACTTTTTTCAATGAAAGCTTTGCAAGAAAGTTATTTCTAATAGAAGTAAGTATTCAAATCGAACAAGTTTCGCGAATATCTTTCAAAATTTGAATAATTGCCTAAGGCAATATTGAATATTTTATGTAATGGTAAATATAGAATAATGAATAAATCCATTATAATTCTACGCAGCAATTTCAAAATTCATTCGGCAAACATTTTTTTTTTCTTCCGTGAAACTTTCGCAGTGATAACGCAGTCGAAAAGTTGAGTTAAATTTTCTCATTTTGGTGTTGTATTTAATTTAATTAAAAGCTTCAGCCGGTCCGGGTAAAAGTGGCGTGCTAAATAATGGTATGCATTACTTTATTGTGATATTTGACTTAAGCCGAAATAATATTTTCATCAGTTGAAAATGTCAGTCAATGTGAGTGACATGGAAGCGTGGAAAATATCAAAAGTCGTTAATTGAATAATGAATTATCTTTACCTCGCATCAAATCATACTCTACACAAAAATTCTCAGATCCTGGTGGTAAAGGTTTTATAACGATCAGATAAGCATGTGCTCCAGTCCCAGAAAATTCAAAATTAAAACTAAAATTTTACATAATCTTTTACACGGATGTTCGCAATGGCTTTTCATCTAGAATTGACCTCGAAAGATTCGAAGTTTCTCATGTGAGTTAAAAAAATAAACGCCTCAGGGTGAATCAATCAATCAGTCGTCTGCCTTTCTTTCTATCCAACAGCTAACCCCCAGAATTCGTAAATCCTGTGACACCCAATCCGCATAGCGAAGTTTTAGTTTTTTATTTACCCTTTCTATAAAAAGAGGTTGGAAAATTTATTGATAACTAATAAGGTTGCTAAGCAATGTTATAAGCCTCAAACAATCGTCTCATGTTGGTATCTTATATACGTAATATATATAAGTATTTTTTTTTTAAATAATTCAAACATTTTTTTTGTTATTGTTGTATTTTATAAAACTAATAGTTATAATTTTAATTTTGTATTAAAAATACAAAATATTGATTTCAAAATAATTCATTGGTGTTTAATGAAAGGTTAAAATTATACTACGCATTTGTTGGTTTGGCCTGCTCAGTATTTAGATTATCCGGGCAAAAAACTGTTTGATTGAGAATGAATATGGGATGTAATCAGTTATCGTTATACGGATACTATGTTTAAATCAGGCATTTATAGAAACCGTTTATATTAAGGTAAGCCTTTGGAATGTTTTTATTAATTTACTTTAAATTTTAACCCTTTATTTCGCATGCCACTCTTTTTTTTACAGTATGATAGATATATTAATCAACCTTAATGCGGGATTTACCTAGACGGAGATATTAATTTTCATCACAACAAAAACAAACGATTTTCCTAATACTTATAGGCTTACAGCGTTGTTGGAATATTATTATTATAAATGGCCCACCCATAGATTATTATGCTATGTGCCACAAAAACGAAAAATAACCTTTATCTTAAATATAATTTTACAACAGAATGTATATTATAAAACAAGAAAAGATAAAGTAGTAAAATGAATCCCAATTGAAATGAAATATTTATAAAATTGTAAATATGAACCAACTTTTTTCGGTTCCCGGTAAATTGCTCGAATGCAATTGCTCGAATGGAAATTGCTCGAATAACAAGATCCTCGAATAGCCGATTTCTCGAACGTCAAATGCTCGAATTACAAATAACTCGAAAATTTTTATAAAAGCTTAAACATTAATTACTCATTCTTTAAAAAAATATTTATGCAAGTCGGAAAACAAAAACCATAAATCAAAAAAAAGTCATAATAAAAAAATATTCTTTATTTAAGTTTCCAGTCGTCGAGTGTAAAAGGTCGTTGGTTTTGTTTTTGGAGGTCACGGGCTTGAATCTCAATACGTACTTTTTAATCAATTGTTTTTCAAACTATTTATGGATTTTTGTTTAAAGGCACACATATTTGTAATTTCTTATAACCCTCTCACCCATTCTTACTAAAAATTGGGCGTAGCAACTGTTTGTTCTGTCTTAGCCTTAGTCTTCTATGTGTTTGAGTAACCAATTAACAAGCAGTTCTCGTAGAAACACTAACGTTGAGATAAACTCAACTACCATGTAATAAACACTTAACTTTATTAAAACCATTTAAATAACCAAGTAATTCGAGCAATTTGTAATTCGAGCATTTGACGTTGGAATAATTGGTTATTCGAGGATCTTGTTATTCGAACAATTTCCATTCGAGCAATTGCATTCGAGCAATTTACCGGCTCCCACTTTTTTCCATATTTCAAAACGTTATCATATTTATAAAATACGATAACGATAACAAGAATAATTGACACTGCTTAACAAATAGTTTGAAAATTCTTCATAGAATTTATCAAAAAAAAACAGATGTTTAGTTATTATAAAAATATAATTGGATGTTTCCACAGATGATTTGTAAAGATTGTGCGACGATAAGTTACAATTAAATTATATTTACTGAAATGTCAGCATATACACTATTAACTGGACACCGAATTAATCTAAGAGCAGCACAACCAAACTCTTCATATCTATTTTTTGTTCCCATCAATAATTGTAAAAGTGTTTTTATTTCATTTTCATTTTCAAATTCAAAAACGTTATATTTCTTAAATAAGTATTTCACCAGCTAATTAAACGTCATTAAAATCAAATCATAAGTGAAGTTTATTTTCATCACCATAATAGCTTTTAACTAAACGATACATTTATTTCTTGAATAGACATGATACACTTATTTACTAAACGTTTGTTCAAATCCATTCGTGCAGTTGAACGCCTGAAGATGGTGATAGTCCCAAGTCGTTAGTGACAAAACTTGTGTGAATATACGATTCAATGTTTAGTATATAATATATCTATTCTGTACATCTTATTCTATTATAATATCCTTAACCTATACGGATGATACATACATATATAAGTAGTTTAATTGTATTAACAATAAATTGAGCCTTCAAGAAGTGACGTGAGTCAAATAGTAAAATGGTTAAACTTTTTCCGTGGACTTTTAAGTAAAATTACGTATTTACTTGGTGTTTTAGTGGATTGCACATTTTTATTTTACGGAGATAACACAATTGAAATGTGTATTAATTGAGGTTACTTCATTTTTACGATACTTTAAGACATTTAAAACATTAAAACGCATTTTACTTATTATTTTCTAAAATACCACTTGGCTCACTAAACCTCTAATAGGCCCAATCGTTTTAATACATATATACATTGCTTTTTTTTAAAAAAAGGGGGCCGAAATCAACTTCTTATCAAGCATTTTACTAAAGATTTTTTTTCCAATCCATGTATGTTCCTAACGTAGAGCATATGGATTATTACTTGCTTGTTATTTAGTTTCTCAATCTCTCTTTTTTCGAATTTTTCAGCCAAAAATTGTAACTTTGTTTTAAACGCATTGAAAGATTCATGTTTAGTTACTAATTTTTATGCAGTTCAATTTTCTTTTTTATTGTTATTACTTTTGCACGAAATAATGCTTTCAATCGTCTCTTTTTCGGTGGCAAAAAATTCCAAAGTTTGCAATCGAAAATAAATAAATATAAAATTTTACGAATACTGATTTGAAACATTACAAATGCCGAGAAAAATAGTGTCGGAACGCCGTTCCACCGCGTTACATGGGATAAAAGCACTGTATATATAAATTGTATTATAATAAAGTAGTAGTAGGCTGTTAGGTCGATTACATTACAAAGTACATCGATGAACAGCCTTCAAGATCTTCAAAGACCTGATTGCACCATTTTGTTGAGCCACTTTTCAGATTCTAACAAATCCTTTATGCTGTGATTACAAAGGAGGCCTACACAATCACGAGAACGTGTAGGGCTTTCAACTTAAGAACTTACTTTCTTGGCTGAAAAGAAAATTTTCTTATTTTATTCTTTCATAATAGTATTATTATAAACTGAAATATTTTATTCGCCAAAAAGAAAAATAACTTGAAATAATTATTGGCTGTAAAAATATTATATGCAAAGATAATTGTATCGAGGTGAGCCAAAAACAATTTACCGTGATACTATAACAGGCGTGGGGAACCTGCAGCCTTTTGGCTACTCTGGTGCAGCCTTCTGGCCAATTCTGTAATTCTATAAATTCGTAAATTCTTGAGATTTTCGATGTCGAAGTCCTCGGAAGACCTAAAAAATTCCCTAGTCAATGTTTACTGCGGCCTTCAGAGAAGAAAAGTTTCCCCACCCCTGTACTAGAATATTGATTGCCATGTCAATTTATTAGTATTTCTGGAAAATAGCTTCGGTGAGTATTTTTTTCCCACACCGCGCGCACGCATACACACTCATTCTCGGCAATGAAAGAGTTAGGAGAGGACTAGTAGTTAGCTAATTGCTTTCTTTGAGCCATCTTATGTTATGAATTGAAAGGAGGTGGGCTTGTAGACATCGCAAACATCCATGCCTTTGAACATAAATCGATAAATCGATCTACCAATAACAATTCAATCAATAAAGTGCTTGGTTTTATTTAACCAGTTACAAAACCGATCTTTTGATAACTTTATAATTAAAAGATGAATCCATCGACTGTAAAAAAACATTTCTCCATACCAAAATCCACTGTTGAAGGAAGTCTGTTGGAATATTTTAAATGTTGTAAAGTGTTTTCCGGAAGCTATCCGCCTCCAGCGGTTCACGAAATAAAGATATTCAAAGTGAATAGTTTAAGGAGAAATTAAATACTTATTTAAGCTGGTATTAATTTTCATAAAACTTTTCTGTTGTTTGTAAGGAATATTATCTTTTATTAAAATTCAATAAGTTAAGCTGATTTTTAGAAATTAAAATAAAGCTTACTTTGGTTGTTTTGTTTTGTTTCTTGAAATAAAAAATGAATACTAATCGATGACTGAATGTATAAAGTTGTTTCAATTTCAACCGGAAAATCAAACACGTCCATTTCTCGGAGATTCGTTGTTATTTGTTTTAACTGCGATGTTTTTTAAAGTTATTGGTAAACAACCATTGTGCTGATATCAACCAGTCTTCTAAGCTATTGTATAATATCATGCTTTACCCAATTATTCTAAGTTTATATTCTTAATGGAGTGCTTCAAATTTATCCATTATAATAAAAAGCGGTTGTATGCATTCACTCTATCATTCTTTTCGTTAAAAATTCACGTGAAAATGACGTGAAACGGTTGCTCAGTCAATTGCTTTTTCGCACATTTTCAAGAATTTGTTATGTTGGTAACTCAGAAAACGTCACAAAACACTATGCCACTCATAATAATTTTGGGGAAATATCATTACAATGAAACTTGAGCTTTTTGTCAAAAGACACATGCATTGATTTTATGCCTTTATTGATGAAAAATCTGTCAATAAAACAAGTTTCTATACACTTTTATAAAACACGTATAGAGTGTTTTAAAGAGGTTTGTTTTTAGAATTAGCAACCACTTTTTTGCGACAACCAATTTGAAAGCTGACAGTTGATTTGTGCTCAATTTGGTTTGCCATTTCACCATGAATAGACTAACGCCAGAACAACGCTTGCAAACGGAGGAAATTTATTTTGACATTTTATGATTACATATAACGAAGTCTTTTTTAGAGGTTTTTATTAAAAATTCGCCACATTTTTTTAGCTACAGCTAACCTGACAGATGAAAGATGATTTGTGCTCAGTTTGGTTTGCCAGTTCACCATAAATAGACTTACACCAGAACAACACTTGCAAACTGTTCAAATTTATTTCTTCAAAAACAGTCCGGCCAGAACGTTGCAGTCAATGGAGAGCGCTAAAGATCCATGATTTCTGATATTTTTTCTCCTCCAATTGGATTCATTAATGTGGGAGAGCTGTGGTTTCAAGCAAAACGACTCAACATATAACACAGCGCGTGCCACAAATTGACTGTCGGTGGAAAAATGGTCTCTTATTCGAACACACCTCTAAAAAAACACCCAATATTATTTATGGTGTTTTGGATGTTATCACTTTCATCGTTTTCCAGCGTTGATCGTTTTTTGAAAGGGTCCTACTGTATGTCACTCTGCCATGGTCATTGACAACACTACCTTCACATATTTATTTGTCTTCGAAATAGAAGATTGATTTTATAACTCACAACCAGTTCAAGTCTTATTACATGTACTCATATTTTTATTCGTAAATTAAAATATTCTCGATAAATAATTTGATTGGCACGCCTAGAATACAAAGAAAATTTTTCTTTGTACCAGGCGCACATAACGATAATAAGATACTCATCTTTCGAACGTTTACACTATATGTATACAACATGCTTCCTTCTGTGTGTGTAAAACAGCATTGTTAACTTTGAAAACAAAGAAAAATTCGTTCGGTATCAGGCGCTCAGAATAAATTGAGATACTCTCTTTTGAAACATTGATGCGTTGCCAAATCGACAGATGTCAGGTTAAAAGATCGATTTGTGGCTCGAACGACGATCCATTCATTTTCTCCATTCAATGGAAATGTCTGATTGAACCACATTTACCCAAATCGGTACAATTTCAGATCTCTTCCTTTGATTTTATTCTCGCCGGATACTACAGGTTTGTTAGTAATTAAATCAATATTTTTAAATACAATAATTCGAAATTGGCAAAGGTTTCATCGGGTTGAATATTTTATTGAATTACATTTGCCAACCATAACGTTGTTCAAAAACAAAGTTTCACTAAAATTAGATCTCAGTTCAAGTTCATCCGTGCGCTTGAACGCCTGAAGATGCCGAAAGGCGAAACCCGGGTCGTTAGTGACAAAATCTGTGGGAGTGTACATAATTTGAACGATTCAAATTTAAAATTAGATCGTTTATTTTATCGCTAGACCTTTTGTTATTGGAGGCGATATTAAGGATATACATTCTTTTTTTTACTCGGTAGATACGTCCACTAAAAACCGTGTAAAAAAAGTGATATTATACCGAGAGAAAGCTAGTATTATTTTATATTTATACTTGTGAAGTCACAAAAAGATGTACAGTGGAACCTCGAGTATACGTTTTTCAAGGGACCGTAATAAATAAACGAATAATGCGGGAAACCGATAATGCGGAAATCTTCAAATAATATTTTTAAAAATGTTTAATTTTCAAAAAACTATTTATTTATGTGACTAAATGAGAAGTAAAACTATTTGAGCGAAAAAAATATATTCTACAAAAACAGTCAATCAGGATAATAATTGGGACGGGACGATAATATTTAGATTATAGATCGAAGAAATCATTAAATTAGGGAATGATAAAGTGGAATTATTATTTTTTTTATGACGAGGTAGGTCTTGGTCGAGTAAAAAATAAACGATCCATGAAAAAAAACGAAGATAGTGAGAACGGTAGATCGGGGTTCCACTGAAAAAAACGCGAAATGAAATGCGAGTCAAAGCTATTTATGAAAAATATTCAACGAAAACGGTCAATCGGGACAATATTCGTGACGGGACCAAAATATTTAAACGATGGATCGAGGAAAACGGTAAATCGGGGAACGATCAATGCGGGATTCCTTTACATTGTTCTTATGGGTGTTTGGCCGGGACTATGAAAAATAAACGATCCATGCGGGAAAACGAACAATGCGAGAACGGTAGATCGGGGTTCCACTGTATTTGATATAATGGATAGTATATCTTTAAGCATCAAATTTTTGACTTATCTTTTTATTGAGGTATCGATATATATACTATTTTCATATACACAATGTAATTTAAATAGACAATAAATACCTATAGCACAATAGAATTCTTACATATCTTGCCGCAATGTTTTTTTGATCATAAATTGAAAATGGAATGTAATCTTATCATTTTTATACACTTCTATTACATGATTAAAACAATAAAATTTATTAAATTTTACGAACAGTTTATAGTGCTCCAAAAACAATATATTTGACTTGCACAATAATAAGTAACAAAGTGAAAGCACTCTATATTAGCTTAGTATGAATACACAAAAACTATTCTAAAATTCTACTTAATATTGTAAAACACAATATTAAATGTAATAAATTAGTTTTATGTGTTTCAAATAACGATAAAAAATACGGGATAATAAAGTTATCTTGATAATTAATGCTACTTAAGACTGTTTAATGGGGATATTATTATGTTTGTTTGCATCAAAATGACAATTTTGTTACGATGGATTTTCATGAAATTAATCTTACTGCTACGATAAAGATGTGGGCAATACACATGACGATATACAGTAGAAAATTTAGTAAAAGGAAGTATTTATAATACAAATTTAGTATGAATGACTTCACATTAAAATAATAAATCGACAATTGAGAGTGCTGTTAAACTTATGTCTGATTTCAGGATAAAGTTCACAATTTTTTTTCTACCATGTATTACAACTAAGATTTGCAATTTCAAAATATTTGAAGCATTGGCGTAAGCTGTGATGTCAAATATTTTCTTAATTGATTAAAAAAACTATGATTATAATTATTGACAGTAGCATATTTTACACTGGCGCGAAGTCGTCTACAATTTGATATCGTGTGCTTCTTATGCACATTAGGCATAAGGAACACACTTCACCTAATCCTGGATGAAGGCGCCCTGGTGTACACACCTCTAATCTCTATGTCTCCACATAAGTCAAGTGGTATCCTGTAGCTATGCTGAGAACAGCATATAGATGGCAATCAACTATAGATAGTCTTAGATAATAGCTTAATTTTCTTAAATTTCACGTTCTAACAAATATATACTAGGCGAAAAAAAGTTTTTTTATTAAGACATGGGTAGATTAATTAGGACAAAACTAACATGCTCGACCTCTTACAACTCTCAATCAATTGAAAGAAGGAAGAAAATAGAATCAATAATAACATTGTTTCTTCATTAATAATTCATATTAACTTTAATAGTTTGGCGAAATTTGAAAACTTTATCACAAGAGTAAATAGCTTATTTCCGTGCTTTAGTAAATTTCTTTGGAAAATTCCGTCATCCAGAACATATTACAGTAACTAATAAACTTGTGTAAGTTTCGGTTTCTTTGGCTGAGGTAAGAGTTTACGACTTTTATGGCAGCTGTTCTCAAACTTTGCGACATAAAAATGGATAAATGTAGCCGAAGGTCAGTACCTAGTTGTCAGTAATATGTAAAACTAGTCAGCGAGTATTTTTTAATATTTTACTTTTTTCAAAAATTGGTAAAATAGTTAATTTTCGTACATATTATTTTTATTTATGAGTTTATTATCATTAAAAAATTACTAATAATTTCTTAAGCTATTTTCTGAATAGATTAATTAGTTTTTATAAAGTCAATATAGAAAAGTATTTAGTTTGACGAGAATTATTGAAGCGAAAAATCTAGTATATAAAAATGAATGTTTGTTTGTTCGTACTTTATGCGCTTCCACACAGCTCAAAATAATTTAATAAACTTTTTTCTTGCACTTCTGGTAAGGTTATGGGTATATTAAAATTACTTGCAGTAGGTCTTATAATTAAAAATCAATGTTATGTATGGCTGCCATACCGTCCATCTAACTTGCATGAAGATTATAGGCGTAGTACAATCAAATTACAGTTGGCGGCGCGTGTGTCGTACCATAGACAATCGGCAGCAAATTTTAAACATCAAATAGACAGAAAAAGAAGACATGCACTTCAATAAACACAATTAAAACACAAATACTTTCTTTCTTTGAGTGACATTACAACGCTTGCAGGGAACTAACCGGCTAGTACTTTATAATTTTGACCCTATTATGATGGATTTATACCAATTAAATTCCAATTCTAATTCAATCAATTAATTGATTGAATTATTAAACGTCTGCTATCAACATATTGTTATTTGATTATACTAATAAAAACATAATATTCCTTTGTCGTTACTCCACTTTAGTTAATAGGCCAGGACCGGTTTCGCTCAATGCGAGCATTGCCAACTGATAAAAAATATAATTATATTGTATAAATAGCGTTATAAAATTATATTTCTTATCAATTGACAATGCCCGCAATGAGCGAAACCGGTTCTGACCTATTAAATAAAGTGGAATAAAGTACAAAGGAATATTGTGTTTTTATGAATATAATGCCTTTCCACCAAGTATTGACAGTGAACACTCTAAAAGTGATATGATTATACAGTTTGGCAACTGGATGGCAGAAACACAGTTTTTTTTTTTAATATTTACTTTTTATATCAGTGGTTATGTTTTTTTTAATTTAACGAAAATGTTTGGGAATGAATAGTCAATGTAATAAATAATTTAAAAACTTTCTTTGATTACCACTATTGTGAAAGGCAAGTAAATTTTGAGAACGATCTTTTCTTGCGAAGTGATGTTTGAAAGAACACCTCTACACCTACACTTTTTCGCAAGAGCTTTTTTCTACACCCAAGATTTTCCCAAATTGCCAGAATTTTCACTTGTGTGTTTTTTTGGTTTTTGTGCTTGTAAAGTATAGCCATGCTAGGCTGCGTGGTTGTTTAGCGTTATCGCTTTTCTTCGGAGGCTGCCATAAATATTTCGCGTCGGAAAAAGGAAAATTGTCTTACAAGGAAGAATACTGTTTTCCCAGATCAATAATGTTAAATTTGGATTTTTCTATACAACGGATTTGTTACTCGTACATGCGATTCAGCACAATTTTTTTCCGTGTTCTTTTGTGGGCTTAATTTATAGCTTGGCACGTTCAGACATATTTTTTATTTATTTAATAGTTCTCGGTATTAATGATATATATTTTATTCACGGTGAGAAAAGAAAAGAAGACGTTTTCATATAAAAATAAAACTAAATACTGATATATTTTAACATAACTATCAAATGTCGTATTTTACTTAATATAAAAAAAAACAATGTTGTAAGTTATATTAGAACTATTTTACGAGAGGCGAAACCCGGGTCGTGTTTGGCCAAAATTATAATGGAAACGTACATTATGAAAATAGTTATAATCTAAAGATAAATTTCTATCAAGCACCTTCAGTCGAAATTCTAAAAGTTGTAAGTTGTAGTTATTAAATTCGAATCTGAATCGTTCGAATTATGTACATTCTCACAGATTTTGTCACTAACTTCGAATAACGATTCAAATTTAATATTAAAATTCCACCAAGCACCTTCAGTCGAAATCTTAAATTATATAAATTCGAATCGTTAAAATTATGTACATTCACACAGATTTTGTAACAAACGACCCGGGTTTCGCTTTTCGGCATCTTCAGGCATTCAAGTGCACGGAAGAACTTGAACTGACGCTTAGTAAATGAATGTTTCGTGTTTATATAAGAAATAAATGTATCATTGAGTTTAAAGCCATTGCTGGCGAAAAGGATAAGCCCATGGGAATGCCCACAGATTTGAATGGTGAGTAGTTTTAAGAATTATATTTATTTTTGTTTGTCGGTAAAGGTTTTATGATTATTATAGTTATTTGTTTTAGTTATACTTTGAATATCAAATATTTAAAAAATGAGGTCATATTACTACATATTACAATAATACCTTGCAAAGCCGAGTGGGGCCAGTAATAAGCTATAAAAAGAATTGATAACTTACCTGGAGTAAAGTGGATAAAGCGCGATTATGTTGTTTTCTGTGCTGTACGAGGGAACTAAAATATTTTTTATGATATAGATACTTCTATGTTCTGATGAAAGAAAGTAATTTTATTTCTCTCAGAGTTTTGGGTCAATCCAGTTTTACTTGATTAAGTTTACGACTGAAGTAATAACGGAGAGTAAAATGAGATTTCTGTATTATCCTTTGTTGTAAACATATTTTCTGGCGATGAGTTTGGGGAACTGATATTTCGTGGACTTATTTTGACTGGTATTGATTTTCCCGAATGTCTTTTGTTATTCCAAATGCCAAGAGCAAGTCTGCTCTCTGAACAAAGAGTATGAAGCAATATTCCTGAGAGTGAATGATGTTGAATTGTTTGACTTATATTTAAGAGACGGTAAGATTTATTATGTTGTATTTACCAAAGTATTTTTTCGGTAAAAGTGTAGGATTCAGTAACCATTTATTCAGTCATATTCAGTCATACATGCGTATCTTTTATTCCAGTATTCATGTCTAGGGAATCCAATCCCGGGATCCCGTACAGTTTTCGATACATTTCAATCCCGGGATTAGAAGACATGATCTCGAAACTTTCGGGATTGGTTTTACTATATAATAGAATCGTCTTGGCTTTGTAAAATAAAACGCACCCAATTGATTGTCGAATCCTTAAATATAACAAACAATGTTCCATTGTTCAATGTTTCACAAAGCATAATTAAGATAACATATTCGAAAATAAACTCTGCAGACGAAAGTTATAAAATGAAATACTAGAAGTCACTTATGGTAATAAATTACGTTTAAATGAATCCCAAAGATATTTAATTCTAAAGCATATTATAGATTACTGTAAGTGGACACTTTTGGCGATAAGAAGTTTTGTTATCAGTATGAAATGTTTCTTGTTTTTTCCTCATATGGCAATGTTGATTGATTTTTTATTTATTTTAATGCCATTTTGGCTTTGCTTTACGTTTTATGCGTTGTTATGTTTATTATTATCTGTCAAATCCAGTGTGTAGATAACTTGAGTGGTGTTTCTATTGTTCTAAATATGTATGTATATGACTATTTCTGGGTGAGGTGGTAAAACAATAATAGAGTAACTCTTTAAAATTAGACTCAACAAAAAATCACTCCTTTTAGCTCCTATATAATACCAGTGTCAAAAAATATATTTCATTATTTCTACGGTCGCATTCCCAAGATACTATAATAAAAAATATTATATAGAATAAGTTGTCTTATTAATTTTTGACCAATATTATAAATTTCATTTATAAAAATGAAATGTGTAGCACTATAAAAAAAAATCCAATTCGGGACTAGTCCCGGGATCCCGGGATCATAAAATTGTAATCCCGAAATCCCGGGATCGATATTTTGGCTCGGGATTGGATTCCCTACTGCCAACGTATTCACAGTGAGGTTGTGGGAGAGTTCCCGTAAGTGTTGATTCAATACTAACGTGTTTGCATTTATTTTTTTAAATAATACTTAGCCTAACCCTTTTTTTAATACGATATGTATGAGAAATAATATTAGGAATCAACTAGTTTCCATCGCTCAACATTAAACAAAAGGGAGTGTCCATCTTTCAGCACAATTTTTATGCCATCACTGATTAAACCCCATAAACGCCATTTTATTTACAATTTTTTTATTAAATAAATTCAGTCAACTACAGAGTTTGATTAAATTTAAATTTTACGATCGTCGATACAAGTTGAACTATTGAAATGGTTATTTATAAACGGCAACAAGTTAAATGGTCAGAATTTAAATCAATTTTTGGTCAGAATAAAAATATTATACGTTCAGAATATTTTATAACCATTTTGGTTAGGTTATGTTAGGTTACTTTTTTTTTTAAATTTCATTTTAATTAAATTACTATTTATTCTGACCGATATATTATGACCATTTAATATTAATTCTGACCAGAATAAATACGAGCCTATATAAACACAGTAACTATTTTTAAATTTAGAGCTGCAACACAAATGCTCCGGTGAGAAAAAGATCTAGACACTTATTTTGGATGCTTTTGAATACAAAACTCCGTTTTGTATTGGAATTTGTCGCTTGGTATACAGAAAAATTGCGGCACTTTGGTCCAGTAGTAAAAGGTTTACACTAGAGATCAGATTTCCGACAAGGATATTATAAATATATATTTTTTAATAATGTGTGTTTGTGATGTTTCCTCGAGTTATTTTTGATTTCAAAAATATTTGGTAATTTTTAGGAATGTCTGTCTGTCTTGAATGATTGTCTTGAAATATTTTATATTTCCAAGCGTAGGTCTAAAATGCGTCTGAATAAAAACACAATATTCCTTTGTACTTTATTTCCACTTTACTAAAAAAGGTCAGGACCTGTTTCGCTCATGACGAGTATTGTTAACTGACAATTTCAACATCAGTTGACAATGCTCGCCATGAGTGAAACCGGTCTTGATCTTTTTAAATATAGGGAAAATAAAATACAAAGGAATATTGTGTTTTTATTAATATAATGTCTATCCACCAAGTATTGACAGTGAACACTCTAAAAGTGATAAAAAAGGTAAATAATAAAAAAAAGCCGCTGTCCGTATTAATAACTTACATATTATAAAACATTTAATTTTCTCATCTGGCTTAGTCACAGTATATAAAAAAACAGTATTTAAAACTGACACATAAAATTTCAGATACTGTCGTTTTCAAGACCACTGTTTTAAGAACTGGTTGTTCGCGTGACTTTAATGACGAATAACAACATTTGTTAATCATATAAAACACAATTTTCATTACGTTAAGTACACCGTTTTGACAAAGTTGTCAGCGTTCGTTTTTCAGCACAGGTATATTAATAGAGAAAGACTTTTTCTCAATATTATTTAATTTCATATATTATTAAATTTATTGTATAATATTATAAACGTTTTATTTCCTTTTTATTTAAATTTAATTATTGACGTACAATATGAAGAAAAAAAATCCGATTCGACGAGTGTATATCCTGTCGGCTGTTTACGTAATTTGATGAAAAAACACATTTTTCAATATTTTTAAATTATCTATCTATAATATGGTATCTAATCCAGATTTCTGGATTTATATTTATTCAATCCCGGGATATAATATCACCACATTAAATCGTGGAAAAATTCTGGAATTTTAAAATTTTTGGTCGTCGATTTTCAACAATTTACGTATTTCCAGAAATTAAAAAAATTGAGACCTTTTTTTTAGGTCTCACTCAAATTTTGCACTTCTTATATTCAATACCAAAATACCAGGATTTGTCCTGGATCTTTGGGACTGAGTTTTGGGACTTGAAACCGTGATATCCGTCACAGAAGCCAACGACGTTGTCCACTACGCCAAGAACCCGACACCTGTATATTTGCCAAAATATAAAAAAAATGAATAATAGCCAAGTCGCATTAAACATCTACTGCTTAGATCAGGGTGGGAAACCTTTTCAATTTTAAAGACCACATTCATTTATCTGATTCAACATAAGGCCGCAGTAAATAATATGTTGACGCCCCTCTCTTTTTTATTACGATCTTTTTCCAAACGCTTGCGTATTATTTTTTTGATCAAAGTAAATATTTTGATCAAGTCAAAAGGCCACATCTGAGTAGCCAAAAGGCCGCAGATTTCCCTCCACTAGTTTATATGCTCCATTGGTAGTTTTATTCTCCACATTACATATAATTTCAATAAGGGTACGTGTTTGGACAATGATATTAGCAATACATATATAAATATTTGCTTTTGTCTAAGAATATAACTTATAAAGATTAATATCTCAATACATAATTAAATATATATTCGTTAAAATAATTTAAATCATATTGTTTTAACAATGTCTGAATGTCAAAATAATTATCCACTAAATTTGCTTTTATACAATAGCACACGTAATTACATACATTGAATTGTGATTCCTATATTATATAACTGAGTTTAACCCGTAACCCGTAATCTTATTAACATATTTTTAATTTAACCGGTAAAATATGTACAAAAATATACTGCTTTATCGTGAACTTCCATCCAGTCTTTTTATTTTTTCGCGCGTGTTATAATTGATAAAAGTGATGAAACAATAATCACATACTGTCACTACCAAAAGATTCTGCTTATGCCGAAATTATTCTAGCAACCTTTAACCCGTAACATGCCATCCTAAAAAATCACGTTACCTGCCATGATGGCATCTCAGTTTCACTGTTTATTGACAGTATTTAAACCTAAGTTAGAAGCTAAAAAATAATTTTAAAACTGTATATATATATGCTAGAATACCTAAAATGATAAATACTTATTGACAATACTAAGAGAAATATTGAATGATTTAATGGCTCAACTATTTACGATTGCATCATGGGCATGAAGTTGTTAAGAAAAGAAAAGATATCATGTTGTTGTATGTATTATGTTTCGATGTTAGGCTGAAAAATCAATAACTTTTACTTATGAAAAAATGTTTAATAAGAAAGCACATTTTTATATCTTTTTACGAAATATATTCTCGTCACGCTTTTGATATCATGATTGTAAAGGAACATCTATGTCTTTTGTCTAATGAGGGAATCTCTGCAGACTTTTCAAAGGAAAATCAGTATGCCTAACATGTTGCAAATGAAATTACTAAAATTTATATTCAGCCTTAGGCTTAACCTCCAGAGTCTGAAAATCGTTATGGGAGTTAAAAGGCCGGCTTTTTTTGACCAACGTTTTTTTATATATATCGACTGTGGAAAGGAAAAAGGACGTAACCCACAGTTTTTTCAAAACAGTTTTTTTTCGATAATCACAATGTATCAAACTTGATACACGTTCTATCAAAAGGATGCAAGCTGCAAATGCCGAATTAGTATCTAAATTTAGCTTTTAAGTTTGAAAAAAGATGACCTTTTAAAAAGTTAAAACCAAGAAAAAAGACTGAAATAAAGGTTTTTCCGAGACGATTTCTCTAATTAATATTAGATTATGTCAATTAAACAGCATTTTAGAAGTCTCCGTGCACTTCAAGGTTGTGTATAATTCAGAATTTACATATGGCCCAAAATAATCAAAACACGTTTTTTACGCCTCCTGTAAAATGTGTGTAAATAACGTCCTTCTTCTTTTCCACAGTCGATATGTATATATAAATTGTTGTACAATGTTTGGTTTCAAGTCTCAAAATAGTGCATTTTATTTTAGCTTAAGATTAATTCAACAGAACGGAAGTAACTAAGCTATACTCATTGGAGAGGGTAAAGACAAAATTTTTATGTTATTACACGACAAATAGTTAATTATTTGAAGGTGTTAACTGTAAAATCTTCGTAGAAAGACACAGATAGTTGGAGGGTAGAATTTTCAAACATGATAGACATTCGTGTTTTCGAATTTAAATTGAATTTCAAAAAAAAATTCGAATGACTTTGTTGGGGAATAAAATATTAAACCAATAATGAAGAATTCAAAATATTCTTTACTGGTTGGCTATGCAATAAGGTGTTTTCCAGAACCAACTATAATAATAATATACTAGCTGTAAGCCCGTTGACCTCAACGGGAGGATTTTTGTTGCATTTTTAAGTAGTCAGAAAATTACAAACCTATTTATTGAATAAGCCAGAGATTCTAAAAATAAAATAAATATATCGGGGCATATATCGACAGCCCTGCCCTGTAGTATTTAAATTGTAAATTATTAAATCTTTGGAATAATGTTCAAGTTTGCTAACAATCATTTTTCATAGTAGCATAAATCGATCTCGGCGCATATATCGACAGCCCTGCAGTTTTTAAATTGTAAATTATTAAATTTTTGGAATAATGTTCAATCTGTAATATATATATTTTATTGAACTAATTTTCAAGTACGCTAACAAAAATATTTCGTAGAAAAAGAAAAAGACCCGAGGACATCAGTACGCACACATTTGTGAATTGTGAATTGTGATTTGTTAAATGTGATTATTTTATCGACTATTAATATATAGATTTTGGAATTTTTAGAATAATCTAATATTCTAATTTTTAGAATAATTTAATATCTACTTTTTTTTCACTTCAATGGAATGTGAGAAAAAAGTCGGAAAATAAATGGGCAAAGAATTAAATTATATTTATATAAAAAATGCAATTTTCACATGCAAAATATTATAAATTAATTGGACATTTTATCAAAACAAAATTATCAAAATTTTGACTTATTCTCCAAATAGAACTTGTTTTTTAGAATATATATATATAATGATTTTTACTGACGTTATTTTATTACACATACTGAAACTATGCTTTCGCCAACAACTAACTATACCACGTATGTACCTAGATTAAAAACAAATCTTGAAATAATTGCGTCTTATATTTATTTTTTGAAAAACTTATTTCGCTAGTCAATCGGATTTTGTTATTTTGATAGCATTTATTTTCATACGATCAAGATGTAATGTGATTTAAAAAGAAAGTTTTCAAAAAAAAAAAATGTTATAAACCAAAAAAAAACGCTCAAGGCTAGATTCGAACCACAACTTTCAGGTTATCAACCGAGCGTTCTACCTCTAGGGTACAGAGGAATAAAGAAATGTTCGTAAAATAAAATATATAATATGCATGTTGTTTTTCAAATAAAAAACGAAAGTTCCAATTTCAAACGAAATTTAATATATAGTTTCTATTTTTATCGCTGCCGATAATTGTGACGTTAGCTCTCATTGTTTGACAGACGTCACAATATTCCATTTTTGAATCTTGAATACAAACAATCGAAGTCAGTATGAAACGCAAATATCGTTCCATTTTCAAATTTTTAATTTATATAATGTATTTTTATCGCTACCGATCATTGTGACGTTAGCTCAGTTGATAGAGAGCTCGACTGGTAATCCAGAGTTCTGCGTTCGAGCCTGGGACGCGGAATTTTTTTTCAGCGATTTACGACAACACGAAATGTGCTTCTTCAAATCTCTACACAAATATATATATATGTAAGTGTATTGAAAAAATGTGTCTTTAGTATGAATAAAAAAAGGCGACAGCGGGGCTGGGGAGTGGGAGGGGATCGTCTTTCTTGACGTCATCGAAAACGGACCGACAGACGTACGTAGATACTTAAATACTAACATTATCGAGTATTAATATATAGATAAAGCAAATGCATACCTATAATAGTCATGCTTTGTGTGTTTTGGCTGTTTCAATGCATTAATCTATATATTAATACTCGATAATGTCCGTATGATTGCATGATTGTCCGCGATTTCCCCTCCCCCTGCCCCTTCCCCCTCCCTCCTCAAAGCTCCGCTGACGCAATATTTTTATTCATACTAAAGACATATTTTCCCAATACACTGTTTATTTTATTATTTGACGAAACAAATCAAATCGCTGAAAATTCTCATACAAAAAAACGCCGCGATCGTGGATCGAACACAGAACTCTGGATTACCAGTCGAGCTCTCTATCAACTGAGCTAACGTCATAAATATCAAGGCGATAAAAATAGTGTATATAAAATAAAAATTTGAAAATGGAACGATATTTGCGATTCCTACTGACTTCGATTGTTTGTATTCAAGATTCAAAAATGGAACACCTGTCAAATAATGAATGTGGTATATTTTACATAATATAGTTTCGACAGTTAAATGCAAATATTCCATGTGTGTCATATGTATGCTGACGGCTATTAAATATTTTACGTTTTAACAGAGGGTATTTAGAATTTATCCCGATAATTTAATAATTTTGTATCTTTTGTTTTAAATAACGAGTAAACGAGTCTATGCTTTGGAAAAGGTAAATTTATGCTCAAATAGTAATATAAATAAAGTAAGCGAAATAGTTTGATAGATTGGGGACAACGAGATTAAAATACGGCAAAGTGAGCCAAGTTAGGATGTTGGGAAAAAGTGAACTGAACCCACCCTTTTTATTGCATAATTTAAATCATTTTTTCTCTAAAATACATTGTTCATGCTTTCGATGGATTCGTCGGTAACTTTGTGGAAGTTCATTTGAATATAAAATAAAAAATAACTTAGATTATTCCACGTATTGTGCTACAAACTGTGACACGTGTTTCGCCTCTTTCAGAGGCATCCTCAGACAGACTTACTTTTACTTACTGAAAGTAAGTCTGTCTGAGGATGCCTCTGAAATAGGCGAAACACGTGTCACAGTTTGTAGCACAATACGTGGAATAATCTAAGTTATTTTGTATTACTTTTTTATGCTTATTTATTGAAAAAACTTTCACATAAAATTAAAAGTTGATGACAGTTCCCACAAAAAAATAAATTGAAAACGTAATTGCACTTAAAAGTCAAATGGAAAAGTTTCACCCTTTTTTCCCTTAAAGACTCATATATTCCTAAAAATAAGCTCCGTTTGGCGAATTAGTGAAGTTAATTTATTCTGATTAATTTGATAAATATGCATTTGATTGTAACATGGAAAATTTCATTTTTTTTATAATACGAAAAAATCCTCCAGTTGGGCCCAACGGGCTTACAGCTAGCTATATATTAAATTTCGTTTGAAATTGGAACCTTTCGTTTTTTATTTGAAAAACAGCATGCGTATTATATGTTTTATTTTACGAACTTTTCTCAATTCCTCTGTACCCTAGAGATAAAGCGCTCGGTTGATAACCTGAAGGTTGATAGTTCGAATCTAGCCTTGAGCGTTTTTTTTTGGTTTATAACATTATTTTTTTTTTGAAAACTTTCTTTTTAAATCACATTACATCTTGATCGTATGAAAATAAATGCTATCAAAATAACAAAATCCGATTGACTAGCGAAATAAGTTTTTCAAAAAATAAATATAAGACGCAATTATTTCAAGATTTGTTTTTAATCTAGATACATACGTGGTATAGTTAGTTGTTGGCGAAAGCATAGTTTCAGTATGTGTAGTAAAATAACGTCAGTAAAAATCATTATATATATTCTAAAAAACAAGTTCTATTTGGAGAATAAGTAAAAATTTTGATAATTTTGTTTTGATAAAATGTCCAATTAATTTATAATATTTTGCATGTGAATATTGCATTTTTTATATAAATATAATTTAATTCTTTGCCCATTTATTTTCCGACTTTTTTCTCACATTCCATAGAAGTGAAAAAAAAAGTTCAATAGATATTAAATTATTCTAAAAATTAGAATATTAGATTATTCTAAAAATTCCAAAATCTATATATTAATAGTCGATAAAATAACCACTTTTCACAAATCACAATTAACAATTCACAATTCACAAATGTGTGCGTACTGATGTCCTCGGGTCTTTTTCTTTTTCTACGAAATATTTTTGTTAGCGTACTTGAAAATTAGTTGAATAAAATATATATACTACGAAAAATGATTGTTAGCAACCTTGAACATTATTCCAAAAATTAAATAATTTACAATTTAAATACTACAGGGCAGGGCTGTCGATATATGCCCCGATATATTTATTTTATTTTTAGAATCTCTGGCTTATTCAATAAATAGGTTTGTAATTTTCTGACTACTTAAAAATGCAACAAAAATCCCCCCGTTGAGGTCAACGGGCTTACAGCTAGTTTATATTATTATATTTAAGGGTTTATCTTTTACACTCTTCAATTGTTGTTTATATAAACATATACCATAAACTTTCTCAAAGGATACACAAGGAAAAGTAGTCTAAATGCACTCTATTTTAATAGAGACAACGTTTCGACTTACTTAAGTAACGTTCTAAAAAGAAATTTTGATTTACTTTATAATAAAATCAATTTTTAAAGTGTTCACTGTCAATACTTATTAGAAAGACATTATATTAAAAAAACAAAACACTCTTTTGTACTTTGTACCACTTTTAATTTTATATGGTTAGCACCGGTTCCTGTCATGGCGAGCATTATCAAACGATTAGGTAATGTATTAATGCAGTTCTTTTTATATACAACAATGTATTTTTTTGTAGCGAGTCCTGGTACTTAAAGCTTCATAAATTTGATATAAAAAAAAAATCTTAACAAAAAAATTGCTCAACCCATATTAGAAAGTAGGGATAGAAGGATAGGGCTAGGACAGGACTAGTAGTAAACAAATCGCTCTTGTTTTCGCGTAATTTTTGTTTACTCGTGTTTTTAAATATAGGATGGGTGGGAGGGAGAATTTAATACATCACCCATGCCTTCGAACAGAAATCTATAAATCAATTGAAAAAATAGTTTATAACACTGTTTGAACCCATGACATTCGTGTTCTACGACAATGACATTGACACTCGACCACGCAACCGGTAAATTATAAGGATGTAACAAACTATTGGTAATAGGAATTATAGATATAGATACAAAATATGAATAGCACTTAATTGATTGCAATTAACGTGTTTACTACTTATTACAAATAAATTAACTCTTCTGCCACGGCGGATTCTCAGTATATGAATACACAGGATACTTAATATCACTTAAGCTAAATGTCTGAGCGAGACACATTCTCTTTTTTTCTTTATATCTTTATTTTTTAGCTCTGTATCGGGCCAATAATATCAGGAGTAAATTTGATTATTTTCTTGATCGTATTGCGTTATGGAAGGCGGCCGTGAAACAGCGGCTGCATACACATAACGGGTGGTGGTGGGATAATCAACAACCAACTTATCTCAATATAAACTTTTTTTACTAGAACTATTTCTAACTTAATTTTTCAACCTCTCTTTATCGAAGACAGTACGGATAGAAGGATTGAGCTAGAACAAAACTAGCAGTTAACTAATCGCTTTCACTATGCATCGTTGATTTGAGGATTGGGATTCAAACTGGTGTGCTCCGTTACAGAAGCCAATAACGTTGACCATTACGCCACTGTGCAATGTGAGAATATTTTCCCACCGAAAGTTTTCCGTTTTTGTATTGCCTAAATTTGGCCACTATAATCATCGTAGATTATATTATACGATACATCGAGAGAAATAAAAATAGTCTTAAATAATAATTAAAACGATTCCTTTTTTATTTTGCCCTCAATTGGAACGTAACTAATGTAATCCTGAACTTATCCAGCTGGGACTTATAAACTAACTAAGTTAGAACTTTATTATTACATGGGAACACATAAGAGAGTATATTTCCGTGTACCATTCTCCTGTTGAAGCCATTTCCGATGGCAGTAGTTTCTCTCTGATAATTATATATTGTTATCTTTGTGCGAGTTTATCATTCGTGAGCCATATAATAATTATTATTCTTGAACTATTATATCACTTCAATTAGAACTTTAGTAATTATATTATATAAATGTGATGTAGCCATTATTCATTATTATTACTGTCACAATGAATCTTCTCGGTATCTATAATAGTGTTAATAAAAACACAATATTCCTTTGTACTTCATTCCACTTTATTTAATATGTCAGGACCGGTTTCGCTGACTGACTTTTTAATTATATTTTAGATGAGTTAAACATTTTAATTTTGTGTTATTTTAGAATCACTTATAATGTAATTGGTAATTTCTTTTCAATGCCAATTGTTTATAACTGTTCATTTTTGTATAAATAGCATGGTTAAATTATATTTCTTATCAGTTGACGATGCTCGTAATGAGCGAAACCGATCTTGACATATTAAATAAAGTGGAATGAAGTACAAAGGAATATTGTGTTTTTACTAATATAATGCCTTTACACCAAGTATTGACAGTGAACACCTTACAAGTGATATAATAGTGTGTATGTATTGATAATTAGCAATACTAACGCGTCCTAAAAAATAGTTTATTGGATAACTCTATTTGAATTTCAAGACCACATCGGTGACTAAATACATATATCACACCTTGGGTCTCCAATCTCGGGATTTTGAGATTCACTATAACACGCGAAATTCATTTTAAAGTTATTTTTCTCACTGAAGTCACTGGCAGTGGTAATTATTTGAAAAGATAAAACTAAAAAAGCCCTCACATTTTTCAATAATTGTGGAAACCGTGAAATTCATCGGCTTAATAAAAAGCTATCACATTTTTCAATAATTGTGAAATCAAAATGTACAAAAAAAAATATATACATTTTGACTCGATTACACTTCTGGAGACTGGGGTAGGTATCATGACTACACTGCCAAATAAAAACACTTCATATTTTTACTGTAATTTTTACATCTTTACTTATTATAGTCTATAATAAACGAAGTTATAAAAAAAACGCTACTTTCATCAAATAACACTTTTTGTAAAACGTCTAAAGGCAGCTTAAATTTTAGGGATATATATAAATTCTACAACAAGTTTTTTCAAATACTGATTTTTATATAAGTGATCATAAAAAAATAACTGCAGATATAAAAAAAAACCCGTCAACAATTATACTGGTTAATTTAAATTTGACTAACTGCGCAAATCTAGTTATCGGATTAACCAGCTTAACCCGAAGTTCTCGAGCGGGATACGAACCCAGGATTCAGGGTGAATTATCGTGCTTTAAAATTACCCATCTCAATTCATGGCATACACATTGCTTTCATTAGCATATTTAATGTTGTGCAAATGCGCTGGAGCTTTCGTCGTAGTCGTGACGTCATTCGGCTACGGCGGCGTAGAGACTTTCATTACCGGGCGTAGCTCATTCTGAATCTATTTCTATTTATTTGCCCTGCAAATGTAGTCAGCTTGCGTACATCAACAGGATTATAAAATCAATGTTAAATTTGCTTGGATATTAATAAACAAGTTTTAAGCACATTCGTTTTGTTGACTTTTCTTTTGTCTTATGTTATGAAAACTAAATTTTGGTAAATTAATATTTAAGGCAAGTGATAAATTAATTTGTCAGATCTTACGGCACAGTGGTTAGCGTTGTGAGCTTCTGTCAGATCTCACGTGCTCGAGTACCAGTAGTGAAATGGCTGAACTAGCATTCTCAGAGTTCTTGTTGCCTTTTTTTATCATATTGGGTGTGTAGGAAGAGTTTTTAACATCACAAATTTTGATGCAGTAGTATTAACAAAATAAAACAAAAGCTCTTGAATAGAAGTTGGGAATTTGAGTATTATTCAGATCGAAATGTGGACTTATCATTTAATTGCTGACTTTTTTTTTCATTATAATGTATACACATATCTATATAATATACAATTTATTTAGTGTTGAAAATTGCATTTTAGATTAAAGAATACAAATACAAAAACTTAGTATTCTCATATAAAAGATCTCCAACCCTGTTTCTTCAGCGTTAGTATTTGACTACGAGACAAGCATGGTAATATAAAATATTATTATACATTTTTATAGTATTATAAATTTCACTGACATGTAAAGATGAAAAAAGTTGTTCCAAACATTAAACGGTATAACAAACTGTCTTAGTATCGTCTAAAAAAGAAACTTTACTGTTTTTTTATATTATACGGTGTCGTGGTTCTTATATCACTTTCTGAAAAAAAACATTCTTTTTGTATTCTGACGTTTAATATAAAAGAAATATAGTCACGAACTTTATATAAAAATAAAAAGCGGCTTGATTGATTATTGTTCTAATTCATTAATTCATGTCACGCTATTTAAAAAAAAATGGTAATAAGATTAATTACAATTTAAATGCATAGTTAATTGTTTTAAAGTTTAATAGAGCAAACAAGAGCGTTGCGCTTTCTGCCACTACTAATTGTAAGAGTATTTGAAACATGTTTCAAATTCTTGAATAATCAATTTCAACAGTTTATTTTGAAACTATTTTTTCGATCAGTTATTATTTCGATCAATTGAAATTGAAAATTAGACAAAACCCTTTTTTGGGTTTTTAACTGATATCAACTCGAACAACAGTTGCTCAACATCACTTTTTCAAAGAGAGTAGTAGAGATAGAAGGATAATTCCAGGACAGGACTTGTAATTAACTAATCGCTCTTGCTGCGCCCAGTTATTAAAGTATCGGAAAGATTAGACATTCTTGGCCCACTTAATTTTATGAGAACTCAAGTCTAAATTGTATGTGATTTTTTTTTTAGTTCTTGACCTCAGACATATCTGGTCGCTAAGGTACGGCTTTTATCTACGTGTGTTTTCTACGTGGGTTGAAATTTACTCTAATAAATAAATAATTTGTCACACAGAATTTACCGCGTTTAGATGTCGTCACGATTTTTATCTCATCGCTTGATCGAAATTGCCCGTCGCTTTGCTAAATGGAGACAAAAGACATTAGACTTGCAAATAAGCAGAAATAATCTCGATTTCGTGCTACTGCGTTCTATTCTTGAGGCAGTAATATTTTTTTGCTAGTAGCACGCCATCTTAGAGTGGTTGCAAACTTCCGGTTGCATTGCTTTGTTGCACTCAGCTGCGAACGCTAGAATATGCAAATTTTTCTTTTTAAAAAATCCGGCCATTGTTATTACTGGTTGGTAGGCTTAAATATCTGTGTTTTTTTTCACGATACGTGTGTTCGGATGAATTGCATGTTTGTATTAAGGTGTGGTTTAATGTGAGGAATCTAGAAACAATGACGGCAGTCTCTATGTTTTGTCTAAATTGATTTAGTTAAAATGTCACCGTGTAGAGCTGGAAATTCAGCATAAAGTAGAAGGCATTAAAAAAATAAGGCTCTAACACAATGATATTCAACCTATTTTTTTGTGTGGGCCGCATGCCAATTTTTATTTTATTTCTTGAGCCGTAGCATATAAGAAGTAATACGTTATATCAAATATTATACTTTGTTTTATAGCAGTGTTTCTTAAACGTATTGGAAGAATCGCTCTTTCTTAAGCAGAAATAAATTATCCAAAATTATATAACACCCTCCCCCAAAAACGAAATTTTAAAATTACACAATTATCTATATGTGTGTACCATTATTTCATGGAATGGATTTCTCACTACAAATAAAACACATATTATAATAAAATATTCTTGCAATATCTCAGTGGGGCCCCCTGACTAAGTGCAGCGCCCCCCAGACTTCTAAAACCTCCCCCGTTAAGAACCACTGTTTTAGAGCCGTCTTAATATTTTTATACCGATTGTGCAAAGGAAAAAGGACGTAACCTACACATATCAAATTTTACAAGAGACGCAAAAAACATGTTTTGATGATTTTGGGCCATATGCAAATTACGAATAATACACAACCTTGAAGTGCACGGAGACTTCTAAACTGGTGTGTAATTGACATAACCTCATATTATTTAAAGAAATTGTCTAGGTTAAACCTATATTTCAGTCTTTTTTCTTGGTTTTAACTTTTTACAAGGTCATCTTTTTCAAACTTAAAAGCTAAATTTAGATACCAATTCGGCATTTTCAGCTTTCATTCTTTTGATAGAACGTGTGTCAAGTTGTATACATTGTGATTATCGAAAAAAGCTGTTTTAGAAAAACTGAGGGTTACGTTCTTTTTTCCTTTCCACAGTCGATACGTAATGGAAAAGACATAGCTGTAAAATTTACCCATTGATAATATGTTATGTAGAGTCTCGCTATTTTCTGGACATTTTTACTTAGGGCTTAGTGCAGATTGAATCTTTATATTACATTTCCGCATGTTTATTATAGACAACTATGTTTCTTTTTTAATAATGACTATATTAATTTCCAAAAATTCCAAGCCATTCATTTTTAACCCTTTATTATTTATTTTATGGAGTATTTCAACATTTTTTTTTTAAAGAGTGATTATTTTATGTCAAATTATTTGCAAACTTGAAATGAAAATAAATAAACTAGAAGATTATTTTTTTTACCATGTCCGCTCCGAATATGGAGCATATGGACTCCTAATGGAGTTTATCTCAACAGAAATTTTTCTACGAGAACTGCTTGTTACTCAGTTGCTTAACCTCTCTTTTTCCAAATAGAGTAAGAAAAGAAGGAAAGGGCTAGGACAAGACTAGTGGTTAGCTAATCGCTCTCGATACGCCTCGTTCATAGGATAGGATGGATGGGAGGGGAGAATTCAAGACATCACATACATCCATGCATTTGAACAGAAATTCATAAATCAATTGAAAAATCAATTTATAAAACTGGCCGTACTGGGATTCGAACCCGTGCCCTCCGTAGCGGTAGCCAACGATGTTGACCACTCGACCACACAGGCGGCAAAAATTTACCTAATTTAAAAAAAAATTAAGAAGAATTTACTGTTAAATATGCAAATTTTGTAATTATTATGGAACTCTGTCAAAACTTTGTATTAGTTAAGCATATTTCCCCGAGGGCAACTTTTAGTGAATGATAAAAGAAAAAACAACATTTTTTCTCAGATCTCGTTACATATATTGTACAAAATTTAAATATTATGCCAAAGCAAGATACGGTTTTTTAAACAAACAGTAGCTCGTAAAAAAGTTCCGCGAAATATATAAATTTATTTTTGAACGAAAGTTTTCTTTGTATTTTTTGTGTTACATATCGTGGAACTTGTTTCAAAAAAAATGTTCAAATTGAGAGTAATATGTTAATTTTCTCAAAAATTTGTTTACACAAGATAAATGTATTTTTTGTTTTGTCTAAAATATATTTACTATAAATTAAAATATTTTTGCAATACCTGCTAATAACTGAAATGATATTGGACTAGGTAGGACCAAGACGTTGTATTCCGTAATTATTTACTTATTTATATATTGAATAAAATCAATCTTTTTTTTAGTAAGTTTTGCAAACGCTGTCAGATCATGGTTGAGTGACTAATATAGTTAGTTTCAGTTACTACAAGGGTGTCCAACCTTTTTTGCCCTGGGATCGACTTTTCAATCTGTTTTCTCGCGATCAACTTCTAACAATATTCTTATAAGAAATTTTATTTAGGGTTTTTCCCTTCTTTAAACTTGTAAATGTTTATTTTAAATGCGAAATACATATAATTAGATAGGTATGGGCTTACAAAATAATTCAATTTTAGTATTTTTGTATATTTTATATTTAAATCATATATTTTTTCGAAATTCACGAAAGCTTTCGGGATCGACCATCTTTTGCTTTGGGATCGACCGGTTGATTGCGATCTACCGGTTGGACACCCATGAGTTACTATATATAATAGTCAAAAGGTTTAAAATCGATTTTCTCTGTTTTAAGTTTATTTGGGTTGCGGCCCGTTTTAAGTTTAATTGATTGGTTGCGATTTATCATCTAAAAAAAATAAAGTAATCACAAATATTACAGGTATACTCACCAACTTAATTTAGAAATTAAAGTCCATGAACATCTCTTGGGATAGGAAAACATTACAAAAAGTTACAATTGCAGAAGATTTTTAACAGCGTTCACTCAAATGCTCTTGAAAAATATGAATTTAAAAAAAACTTAGACTGTCGAATAAAAGAAACCATATTTTAAAGCAGTATCGATTCTAAGAAATATAGCGTTATATTCGTACAAATTTAGTGTTACCTTTGTATTTACGCCCTTCTGGACGTCCTCTTTTGATATATTATGTCATAGGTCAACGAGTGCCACTCTGCTTTCTTTGAGAAAGTCTCTGAGTATATCGACGGACGACAGGGACGAATTGGGGAGGAGATTGAATTTCTTTGTGAGCTCTTTTCGTCGCTGAAAGGCGTCTTGTAAAAAGGCGCGGCGGCAGAGATGTTTGCACTTTTATTTGAATCTGAGAGCTTTGCAGCTTAAAGCTACAAGGTTTCTTTTTGAACTCGCTTGATTGAGTGAATGTGATATTTTTCTATTGACTTTGCCGTGACATTTTGCGATTATTCATTATTTAAATATTCTCGCATCATATTTCTATTATTCAAAATATTTTTATTTTTTACTTTGATGGATTCTCGCATAGAAGTTTTAAAAGTACGTATTTTCTCTTCGGATTGAGTATATGGGAATTTTTTTAATTTAAAACTTTGATGTACATGTATGTAATTAATAACTTTATCAGCATACACTTAATAACAAGTACATTAACCTAAAATAATATGAAAGTTTTAATTTAAAAATCGTGACTAGTTGGTTAGAGCGTGCTCTACCGACCAGGTGGGTTTGGGTTCGATTTCCGGTAAGGTCAGTTTCAAATTTATATACGTTTCTAACCTTGAGATCATACCTATCACACGGTATCTCTATAATTCTTTGTCCTTTGCTTCCTCTCAATTCATTCTAGCGTATTGTATCTCCGCCAACTGCCTTATATGCATGATCATAAGTGGCCTTCCACGTCTCTTGGATTTATCTGTTTGAAGAAGAGACATGCAAAATTCAAGCTCACTTGACTCATCTATAATACACGCCTTAGTCAGGTCTATCGTCGTATTTTTTGTTTTTAATTTGAGAGCGAATATGGTGCAAGAACCTATCCGGCTGATAAAATAGACTTAAATTAGGATCAATTTATCCTTAAAAACCCCAGATTGCTTATCGTCCTTCGAAGCACTAGAGTTATATTTAATAAGTGTAATACTATAATTTGAATTTGAATTAGGATGTTTTAGTGAATAACTGAGAAATGTATAGCTGAGAAAAATATAAGTTTAATCATAGTTGACGATGGCGGAAGCCGAAAAAACTATCAACTAATAGTTTTTAAAAACTGTAGAAATAAATACGATGCTTTTTTACCCTATTATACTGGAGTTTTATCAAGTAAATGCCAAGTCAATCAATATTTCGTTTTGCTTGTCTCGAAGGTAACACGTAAACAATTCGTCATAAGGTTGAGCACATTGTTTTTTTAAATATTTATTGACTAATCGATGCAATAGTCATCTATTCTTTGGCGAGGATATTATAGACGGCTCCAATTTTACATGGTTTCTCAACTAACTCTTGATCGCAATGGAGCTTTTTGGCTCTGACATATGCCAAATGTTTAAATTTTCTAGGCTCGCTGTATACGCTACATACATATTTGGATATATTTTATGTTAGGAATGTTTTAATTTTCACATGCCGGCAGTGAAATTTTGCCGTTAGAAATATATAATAGCGTGACAAAAACTTTTCGTATAATAAGTAAGTTTTTATAAACTATTGGCAGCTGTATGTTTTTCATTTCTTTGAGTTTAAAATAATTGTATAAAAAAGGGCAAATGGTAATTTTCCGATGGTTACTTTTTATCAGAAGATTTAAAATAAATGCTTTCATTAATTTATCACTTTCAAAGTTTTATCTGTCAATTCTCGGTGGAAAGGCATTATAATGTCGTTTTCCTCTATCGTGCGCATTGATGAAAAACAATTCAAACACGGATATTTATATAAAATTAAGTATAAGAATTGACAATTTATGTAGCAATTTGTAAAAAATTGACAAATAATCGTCCGATGAATTGAATTAAATTACCTATGATTACAACGTTAGAATAAATAATTATTACTAATTCAGCCACATTAAAAAATTTAATGAGTTTTTAAATAATTTATAAATATTCATTCATACAATTGAAATGATTCTTAAGATGAGCAAAACCGGTTTGTGGAATTAATACAACATTGTTCGTGTATTCAACGACGCTCGCTTCTAATGGACAACTGTGAAAAAAAACAAGTATAACAACATAACTGAAGTTTTGTTTACTACTGATTTTGCTTGTTATTTGGTCGCTCCCTGTTTTTTTTTTTTAAGATTTAATGATTAACCAATTTCTGTCAACCTATTGAGGATAATAAGTTTGCACTAAAAAACGTATTTTTGCACGCATATCCTAGAATCGATTTCAGCAAAAATAAATGAAAGTCCATTCGAAGATTCGAACTCTTGACTGCACAATCGAGTAACGCAAAAGCAATTCTTGAGTCCTTCTATTTAAATATTCAATCAAACAATGTATCCATAATGTTTATATCAGAAAGTAATTCTAATGTAATGTATTTTTATATGATAAATTATTTCGTTTATAAAGCAATGTTTCAAGTATCTGCAATAAATATTATTTGTCATTTTTACATGAACATTTTGAATATTAATATAGCGTCAATTTGCATACACGACCGTTGATATTGTTGAGAAGTTTTTGACATTTTGAAAACTAAAACTGTGGCCATGATAAAATGAGAAGACATCTCTCTTAAAATTGTTGGAAACCATTCAAGCAAGTTTTGTAAGTGAGCGCTTCATATTATAGATTTTGTCCCAATCATGTTTGCTCCTGACGTTGTCGTCTGTATTACTACTGTGTAAAATACGAAATGTTTTAAGTCACTGAAAAATGCGTAAAAAAAACTCTTGAATAAAATACAAATAAAAAAACGTATAATTCGTACGCTCAAAAAAGTATTTACTGAATGTCTCGCTGTCGACGAGAGGACGTATGAGAAAAATTTAATACGAGTGCTAGCAAATCCATTTCACAAAACGGAAAAAATTTCACTTTCCAGGCACGGTTCGAATGAAACATGACCCGGACTACAAATGGCCGCTTTTCTTGTTTATTATTTATAAGATTTATCGTGCTTGAAACGTTTTCCGGGGAAAATTGATCCTGGCAATGTTTTAGACAAATATCAGTGTGTAAATGATGTTGAGGTTTGTGATATCGACTTTGATTTGTTATTGTGATTTTTCAACTATTCTGATTTGATGCCATTTAATATTTAATAAAACAGCAATCCAAATTCAACGTTTCATTAAATTAAAAATATTCCGCGGTTACATTGCAAAAATATATTGTTGTTTCAGTTTTTGCCACTAGATGATGTGACGAGCGTTTTATTTAATTAAATAAATTAAAAATCAAATGTCCCAGCAATGATTCTTAGATAGCGCAAACGAAAAGAAAGAGCTATGATGAAAATTGTTTATTACATAGCATGACGTTTGCTTTATAATAGACAGAAATAAATAGAAATACGGTTGCAACTGGAATTGAATATAGTTATATATGAAAATTGTCAATATTATCAGAATTGTAGTTTTTTTATTTATGTAAACAATATTCTCTCAAATTTACTTTTTTTAAATATTTGGCATTACAGCTTATGCCAATGTGCAAAATATTTTAAAGTTGAAAGATCATACGAGAAAAACTCGACGAGTTGTTTTTATTGTGAGTCACAAATTGACATCACAAACACCCGTGTCTTAGATCTCAAATTTTAATTGAAAATTCTAAATTTGACATTGACCTAACCGGGAATCAATCCCAGATCCACCTGGTCCGTCAGTCACTGCAATATATACATATGTATTAATAATGAAAAATATCTTTCGGAAAAAAAAGAAAAACAAAATGGTGACAGCGGCGGACTATCTTTCTACAAACATTAAACATTATCTGCCATTGAAATATATAAAAGATACATAATAATAAGAAGTGTTTTAAATCTATTATGGACGGAATTATGAGCACAATTACATTTTAGGATAATTAGGGTAAAATATTCAAACATATATTTTTATTACAAATATTTATTTTTTAATATCTTTATTTTTTTATTTTGTATTTTAAGAACTTTGTCCGTCATTATTTTCTTTTAGAAAACCTTATTTACACGATTTTTCATGCGGTATTACGTGGAACGTATCCACTGTGTTAAAAGAGAGTATAGCGTAATTTAAAGCGCTCAAATCTTTTGTTTCATAGTTTTTTCTCTTCTATAAAATTATCTTTTTTGAATTATACTCAAAACTCCACCAAACACGAAAAATAATCAAACATATCAAATTTTTGAACATGTATTATAATTCTTTCAAACAATAATATTTCACAGGTTAATTATTTGCGTATTCACTACGGGAATAAAATATATACGACTTTTATATTAGTACCTTCATGTTAATACTCAAAATTCCAAGGATCTTATTTAACGACCCACACCCATCGGTTACAAGGTACTAATCAAGATATACGTTCTTAGAGACTAATCCAGTACAGCCTTCCGACTTTCCCGGGGTGTAAAAAGCCTTTTCGTTGTGTAAATCGAGCCTTAATCTTTCAAGACGATTGCGCATTAGATTTACTCCACTAAGCACTATTATCTAAGCTTCCTTACAGAGCCTTCCTGTTTTTTCATTACGGGTTTACATCCCAGAAAGAAATTAAGGTAAAATGTTCGTAAAATATTGAGTAAATTTCTACAATAATGTAGCGAAATCAGCAGTTTCCAAAATTTTGCGCTGCGGCAAGATTACAAAGCAATTAAATATAATATGTTGCTTGAATCATGAAAAATTTTAAGACTATGGCAGGGATTTATTTTTTTATGAGAAACCTTATAATAAAGTAATATTTTTTTACTTACTCAATTGAGTTCATCAGTGGTGAAATAAACCAAATGGTATTTTAGTAAAAAATAAGATGGATGCATTATAATATTCTATAAGTCTTTAAGTATCACAAAAGTGACGTGAATTCAGTAAATACAGACTTCAATAGTGTTACTTCCTTAAAATAAAAATCCACCAAACCACCGTGTAAAAAGTTAAATTGAAAATTTGTACCATTTTATAATACTACTTGGCTCATTTCACCTCTCGAGGGCTCATATTATCCGCTTTCAATAATGAAGTATTAAGACTCTGGTATTGAATCTTAAACGATAAATGGTTGTTAGTAGTTAGGCCATGTCTTTTATTTTAGGTAAGAGGTATAAAAATACTAGGTTATCATCGCTCTTACTGAATCTGTTTTTAGATTGCATATGCATCATGGAAAGCGGCAGTAAAACAGAGGCATAAAATATCGACTGTGGAAAGGAAAAAGGACGTAACCCACACATATCAAATTTTACAGCAGGCGCAAAAAACGTGTTTTGATGATTTTGAGCAATATGTAAATTATGAATTATACACAACCTTGAAGTGCACGGAGACTTCTATAATGGTGTTTAATTGACATAATCTAATATTAATTAAAGAAATTGTCTAGAAAAAACCTTTATTTCAGTATTTTTCTTTGGTTTTAATTTTTTACAAGGTCATCTTTTTCAAACTTAAAAGCTAAATTTAGATACTAAATCGGCATTTTCAGCTTGCATCCTTTTGATAGAACGTGTATCAAGTTTGATACATTGTGACTATCGAAAAAAATCTGTTTTGGAAAACTGTGGGTTACGTCCTTTTTCCTTTCCACAGTCGATATGCATAACGGCTGCTGGTAGAAAAATCAGCAACCAAAACATGTATTTTTTTGGCAATTATAATTCCGTAATAATTGTAGCGAACAAATTAATTCGCAACCAGTCCATAATTTTATTTTTAAAATACTCTAGAAAGAATCAATATGATGGAATAGGAAAAATAAAACCGCAAAAGTAATTAAAATTATTATAACGAAATAGTTGTCGTGATTAATATTTTTTTTGATATTTTAAATAAATGTTTAAATAGTGAAATTATTGCGAGAATTTCGTATTTAAGATATGTAACGGGCGCTTATAAATAATTAAAAAAGGACGTATAGTGTATACACAGTGTGTTATATACACCGAAAAAACAATAAAAATGTCTGTTGTCCGGATAATGGAGAGGTTTGTGTTGCATACTAAATACCCAGTCCGCATAATGGCAACACCATTTTATATATTATATTTTCTTCACAGTGCCATCTTGTGGTAGAATTTTAAATGAAGATATTCTTTTGAAAAACTGTCACAATAAAGTGAAATACAAAATTAAATTTGATAACTTTGTTATTTGACTTGTTGTGTTTCAAAATGTGATATAAGAACTTAAGAGTAAACTATTTAAATAATTAATTCGTTTATTGATTTGACATTTACTTGGTAGAACCTATTATAATAGGGTAAACATATCAACGTATTTTAGTTCTACAGTTTTTTATATTTTTTGTGTTGAAAGCTACTTCGGCTTTCGCTATGGTTAGAACTATGCTTAAACGTAACTTTTTATTTACGTTTAAACATAGTTCTAACGATGGCGAAAGCCGAAATAGCTATCAACGCATAAAATATAAAAAAACTGTAGAACTAAAATACGTTGATATTTTTACCCTATTATTAATTAATTCATAATTAATATTATCAATATGTTTCTCTTACCTCTTTTCTGCGTTCAGTAGAAAAGGAAAAAAAAGCCCGACATTGTAATTCATACCTTGAGAATTATAAGCAATTTTCAGTTTATTCGTAATTCTTGCAATGTTCTGTCTGATTATGTTACTCAACGAGGCGAAACACGTGTCACATTTTTTAACACAACAAGTGGAATAACAAAGTTATCAAATATAATTTTATATTACAAATGATCTACTACATAGTCTCCATCTATTCCATCAAAAATATAACTTTATAAAGATTTCAGGGGTAGTGATTAGCTAATTGCTTTTGAGGGAATATTTTTTCAGTAGGCTTATAGATTTCTGTTCGAAGGCATGAGTGTTTGTAATGTATAAAGATCTTTCCCATCTTTTTGATACTTAAATAACGGGGCTTAAAGAGAACGATTAGTTAATTAATAGTCCTGCCCTGCCTTATCTTTACCGCAACTGAGTACCAGAATATTCTTATTGAAACATTTCTGTTGAAATACCTCCGTTTGATGGCCATATGTTCTGCAGCCCGCGAGCAATATTATATATTTGAAAAGGATTCAAGATTTTATCTTTTAACGACTTTTTAATAAAAAAATTGAAAATAAATATAAAAATCGTTATTTTTGGATCAACTTATATATTTAAACCAGTGGCGGTTCCTGACCTAAAATCTTGGGTGGGCTAGAGAAAAGCATATTTCCACTTCACCTTATACAAGCCTCCTCCATTCCTCTACAAGCAAATTAACAAATACTACGACACTACTGCAATGCATAAATTATTATATAATAAAATCAATGCTAATGTAACTAAGAAACAATAGAATACGGAACCCTTAAATCCGTCTTTTTCAAAGTGAAATAACAAGTACCTACTAAAAGTAATACAGAACTGTCACACTGAAAATCAATACCTGTCACTTTCATACAATACGACGATATTGGTTTTGTGTTTCAATGCATAAGTATGCGTAATGGGCAGATTGAAACACAATCGTTTGTGTTTGATGACGTTTCCGTACATACAAATACAAAAAAATCTAATCGTGCATGATTGCGCCCCAGTGTAAAGAAATATTGTCTGTGGTTACGTGCTAAACATCTCTAGCCCATGAGTGGTGTTGACAGACTGACGTGACGTTGCCTTTTCCCTGTGAAGTATTTATAGGGTTATTGTTTTTTTTATGCCGGCTCAGTTTAAAATTGTAATACAAAACACAATCGAGAATATGATTGTAGGTAGACGTAACATTGTCTTATATTGACAGAGGAAAATTAAAACAAAGATATTATATTCATTTGGGAAAGGTTAGTTACGATTATAAATGTATTTATTTTGTTCAGCGGCCGAATTGCTGTTCATTTTTATTCAGCCATCTAAAGTTTTGGGTGAAAAATGCAGGTCGGGCTTAGCCCACCTAGCCCATTACCTAGAACCGCCACTGATTTAAGCAAACGTGTTCAATCATGAACCTCATGAAAAACCATCACTGATGAACATTTACAAGCAGTTTTCTACAATCTCACCTACAAAAATTAACAACTGAATTAAAGAAATAAATAAACCACGTAAAACAGTTCCATTCCTCTCATGAGATTGTTTTGTTTTCATGATAATAAATAATGTGTATATATAAATGGTATTTTACTTGCGGCCCGCCGCTCATTTTGAACTATTGAATTTAGCCCTTCATACGAAAAATTTGCCCCCCATTGCTCTGTCAGTCTACACTGAGAGCAGAAATGTGTTAAAAAAACTCTATATATTTATTTTTCCAAAATACAGTTAACCCATCTATAGCGTTCCTCCATACAGAGAAGTTTCCTATAGCGTATGAAGTAGTATCCCCTACAGCGTTTTTTTTCTTCAAAATACTAAATTTCTAATTTTCATAAGTATATTATCTTATAAATACATACACAATATTTGTCAGTAGTTGCTTGTCCTTAAATGGATAAAATGATTGATTTCGTTCAATTCACAAAATACAATTTAAAAAACTTAACCTCAAATTTTATAAGGATGCCTAGTCCCCTATAACGTAGCCCCAGTCTCTCCGCTGTAGTGGGTCGACTGTTTTCATTTCAAAATTGTATTTCACTTTCCTTCGATAAATCAATATGAAATGTTGAACGTTTTTTGTTTTTAAGTGACGTCAATTTTGTCAGCGATATACGTAATAAATTACAAGAGCGTGTATATTTTAAGATGAAAATTCGTTTTCTGATCGTATCAACTCAGCTGAACCATAAACAAAAAAAAGGTATTAATAGATTGTCTATCAAGATAAAATTACACATATTTTTCTTTTCATAAAAAATGCGTGGGCAACATAAAAACGAGACTATTTTGAGCGTAATTCTATTATTAAAAAAAAATAAAGTTTGACTAACCCCTTAACCCTTTGGGTCTCAGAGCGCATACTTTGGTGTATCATGTAGGAGGCAATAGCAAAGGAATCATTGCGAAACCAAAAAGGGTCGCTAAAAGAAAAAAATGTCAATAAAACAAAAACTCATTTAAAAACATTCTTTTGCTGATATATATTTTTTTTTTCATATCTATATTTTAAGTCTGATTTTCTCTCCAACTCACCTAATGGAAACTGACGCCAATTGAAGAGATGATATGCTTTTTAGCTTGTATAGTAGATATGGGGATAGTAAAAGAGCCAACAAAATTATACTAGAGTTACTATATCATCACAAGTACCGTATGACTCGGAAAAGTATTTTCGATACAAAGATTATCCCACATTTTACATCAAGGTCACTGAAGTCCTGCTGGCTTAGAAAAGCCTGACAATAACTAAAAACAGTGTTGCGTATGTACCACACCTGGAAATCGAAAAATATTCATTACAGATGAAGAAGAAATAACATGGTCCATGCTTTCCTAACCATAAATATAGTATTGATTGTTTTTATATATATGTGAATATTTTATTATATTAATGGGTCACGATGTACTTTTTTTGTTTTTCGATAAGAATATCATGTAGGCCTTCAACAAACTTTCAGCAAACCTTCAACAAACCCAGTGTAAACTTTGGGCTTGCATTTTATGTTTTTGCTTTAAACTTTTTTGCTATAATATTTATAATTTATTTAGGGCAATAAAATAAAAAAAATATTTTTTTATTTTTTTAAATGTACTCTTATATGTTATTATAATGAATGTGTTTTTGTTTTTTAGAAATAACAGATGATAATTTGAACCAAATTAAAAGGTACTTTTTTGAGAAAACAGCTCTGAGGCTAAAAGAGTTAATAAATTCACCACCTACGTACTACACTATTTATAAAAATATTCAATACGTCCAAAAGGTGTTTGGTAAACATTTAATACTGTTATAACACAGCTTTTTGTGTATATTAAATGAACACAAATGTTTAGCTGGATATTAATTAAAATTTAAAAAAGTTCATAGTAATGAACTTTGAAAGTTATTTGTAGTGCCACCTGCCAGCTCGATACACATTACGAACAATGCACAAATAGAAAGAGAGATTTGTGTGTTGTGTGTCAAAAGTTTTTATCAAACATTTTTATCACACATTACCTCTCTCTCTCTCTGCGCACGCGTTGATAGAGGAGATACATATAATCAAAAATCACTTTTTAGTGCGCTTTTTTATCTGCCATAAACTTGTTTTAAATAATAGACTACATTATAATTTAAAATGGTTGACGAAAGCTAATTTTAGTTTTCCATGTTTGTCTTGTCACTATCTCCACCATATAGACTCTTAATTAAGTTAATCTTCATAAACATTTTTCTACATATTATTAGTATTTGTATTTGAACTTAATTCAATTTTAGTAAACCGGTATTTTGGTTCGAAAACACCATAAATACCGAGGCTCCGATAATCTCTACTACACGTCACCTATAATGATGAAGGCATGGTTATTTGCTTTATTTAAAATTACCAATTCCACCCTAATAATCGTTAAATTAACGAGGCGTAGCGAGAATGACAAGTCGACTACTAATCACTCCTAGCCCTATCGTTTTATCTCTACTTGAGTAATCGGGTAACAAACAGTTCACGAAGAAAGACTTCTATTGAGATTCTTCTATAAAGACTTGATATAATGATAAAAATCAAACAAGCGCCGAATAAGGGGAAAAAGAAAGAAGAGAAAAAAATAAAACGATAAAAAAAACGACATCCTTATACAAGAGAAATAGAGCAAGAGCTCTTCTCTCTGTAAAAGATGAAAGACATCAGTCTGTCAGGAAGCGGATATGAATTTAAAAAAAACATGGAATAACATTTTTCCTCGTATCAAAGACTCATCATCTGTGGACCATGGTTTAGCTTATCGTTATCGAATTGTCTGTTTTTTTTTATTTGAATAATCACACAAAAACCAGAATTTCGTGGGAGATCGTTCAATTAATTTAAATATCAATGTATAAAAATTTTCGTTGCCGGATTTGAACCAAACACCACAACCGAACAATATGAACACCCAAGAACGTGGGCCACTCAGGTTAATAACCGATAAATAATACTTTTATGAATAAGAAGAAATAAATCTTTCATTCATTATGTGTTTCTTTTGCAAAAAAAAATATGTATTTTTCCCCAAGAGGGATAAAATATATTATATTTACGACTTAATATTCCGTATGAAATTAATTTAATCAACCCAAATTTTATTGAAAACATCAAAGCCCTTATATTGCTCAGCGTTTATATTAAAAAAATTCTTCCTTCTTCCACTTTCTTACTGTACATTAAATAACATACAAAATATCGAAATTCACAAACCCAAAGCACAAAGTTTTTCTAGCGAACAAAATTAAAAAACAGAACTTTCGGTGATGTTTGTGCCGTTGAATTGTTATTTACATTATAATATCGAATTTGGAAATAAAAAAGACGTAGCTTACAAAATTTTCAAAATAGCTTTTTCGATAATCATAATGTATGCTATGCAACTTGATACACGTTCTATCAAAAGGATGTATGCTGTAAATTTTTGAATTTATATCTTAATTTAGCTTTTAACTTTTAAAAAAAGGCCTGTGAAAATTGCGAACAGGAAAAAGGACTTTCTTAAATATTTTTTTTTATCCATCTGTCTCCCAATATGAAGCAAATGGTCTCCTAATGGAGTATCTCAACAGACGTTTTTCTACAAGTGTTTGTTGCTCAGACACTCAGCCTCTCTTTTTTCAAAGATAGTAGTAGTTATAGAAGGATAAGGTTAGAACTGGACAAGTGATTAACTAATCGCTCTCGGTACGCCCAGTTATTGAAAGATCAGAAGGGTACGGAGGGAGTTTTAGTCATTGCCATCACCCGTGCGTTCAAACATGACTTGAAAACTATACCTCAAGATTAATATTAGATATTGGACCAAGTGAATATACAACACACATCTACAAAAATTTAAATAACTTAAAATAAAATTAGAAATATTTTTTTTAGATAAACAAAGGTATTTGATAAAAACTTGACAAGGAATATATCCTTAATACCTTTAAGACAGTGTAAGAATAGAGTGGCTTATAAACATTGTTTTACACACTCACATCAGAAAAAATGTTTTTTTTTTGGTAAATAATATTATAACAGAATATTAATATCTCTCTTGACATTTGACGCAGGTAGCCAACGTTCAAGATTCATCAGACTAAAATAATGTTAATTTAAACCCTGTTCAAAGTAGCACTGATTGAAGAATATTCCTAAAAAGCTTTATTGATAATTAATACTTATTTAGTTGTAAGTAAAATTAGGTCATTTATTTTAGGACGAAGTCTACTTCAAAACTTTTCTCTAACACGACTGCACGATGAAGAATCAAAATCCTTCACTACACACATTTTCACATTGATTTTTATCTGAACGTTTACGCCCATGATGCTTTTCATCCCTTCCTACCAACCCTTTTCAATTTAAAAGAACGGTATAAAAACACAGCAACTACTCTTTCCTTAACTCCCATTCATCTGTACTTATCTTCTATGAAGTAGACGTTGACTGACCGTATAAATTACGAAAAAGTATTTTTAAATTTTCCACTAGGAACCTTAACGATCCGCATTATAAAACAGAATATCCGTAATAAACTTATTTTCGAATTACTTTACTGATACGAGTGCTTTGCTTAGAATATGCACAAAATATCTTTCTTCGTTGCATAAGGTGTCTTATTTATATTAACTTTTCCGGTTCTAAGCTCAAGAAATGCGACCCCAATACCCACATTTTCTTAAATATCTATTTTAATATGGGTGATACAATGTTTATAATTAAGGTTTTCTTATATATAGTTTTTTGGACCTTTTGTAAAAGAAAAAAAATATTCGATCGCTAGTTCCGTCTCTATTAAATAAAACAGAAAAGAAAAAATTCAACTAAATAAAAAAGATCCTCAAAGTAGACTTATTTTATCAATGATACAGACAGGTACGATATATATAGTTGCAGTAATCAATTATAGCATTCTGTCACGGGAAAAGGCGTTAATTTTCCGTTCGCAATGTGAAGCATATGACCTTCTGATAGAGGTATATCAACATATTCAGAACAGTGTGTAGTTCTGTTGTTTAACTATTCTTATTTTCTAAGGTTAGAGAATAGGGATATAAAATATAGGTCTAGGATAATAAAAGTGATCAGAAAATTGCTCTAGTAACTCCACGTTATTTTAAGGATTGGATGGGTAGAAGATAATCTTCACAAACACCAAAGTCTTCCAATGGATGTTGATAACTAGGTTAAAAAATGCTGTTTGTACTAGACCTTGAAATCGTGAGATCCGTTATCGAAGCCAACGACATTGAAAACTCCGCTACGGACACGAAAAAAATAATTAAATAATGTATTTTACTGATTTTCTTTGAAGAACTTCAACGGCCTTAAAAAGCACTCGGAAAAATAATTCACAAATCCATCTCTGCAAACACGAGATATTTTTCAAGATTCCCATACAAATGTAGCATTCCCTGAGGATTAAATAGCAGAAATCGGGATAAAAAGGATTTAGTTTTTCTTTTTCAGAGAGTTTTACGCGATCAGTGTTTTGTAGGTATGTACTTTCTTTCTACTTTATCCTGCAAGTCGTGCCTGGGGGAGCTTTATTCTAACATAATTGAGTCTTGTAAACTTTTTAGACAGATTTTTTCAAAATATTGTTTGTATTCTAAATCGCAATAATTTAAAATTTAATTATATTGTTATGACAAAAAAATGCGTTGTGAATCTTGTTAAGAAATCAAAAATTGTGCGTCTTGATATGATGGTCATTCCACGATGATATGACATCAATTATTTTTTAAAAGAATAGTTGTAGATGTATTTTTTCGTTTTATAATATAATACCGTCGGTACACTGTCAGAAAACGATATGTCAAGAAACTTTCTTTTGAGAAAATCGAATGTTTTAAATATCATGAAGGAAACCGTAGATAATCCTAAAAATGAATGAACATTAATTATTGTTTAAAACTTTTTCAACTCAAAAACGTTAAATAGTCTAATCCAAAATTTCTTAATCTAACGGTACAACCTTCACACTCACAATGTATCTGGTAAAGTTAAAACATAATAAAGTTTTTTTTTAACCAAAATTTGAGGTCTTGGGCATAAGCATTAGAATTGTCTTTTCTCCTCAAGTTAATCTCGGGTGACTTAAAAAAAATGGTGGAAGGTAATTACTTAAGTAAGATACTGGCTCATTATTATTTTTCAAAGATAAATTTTATTGGAATATAATAAAGAATGTTTAACACAGCTGGAATGTTTTAAGAAGTTAATTCAAGTAGATTTTATCAATTAGACGAATATTTATAAATAAATCACATAATAGTTTTAATTATAGGCGTCACTGTAGATCGCTTTTCTAATATTTTAAGATATTTTCACAATATGCCAAATTTAATTTTGCCAGAATCCATTCAAAATATATTATAATATTGTCAGTTGGCTTCAATATGAGTTCATTCAATTTAACAAGATTTCAAATTTTATTTTACACAAATCCATCTGTTCACCCATTGTATCTTTTATATTCGGAAATAAACACATTATTTGTTAGGATCCCCCGACCCGTTCCGCGCCTGGCTTAACTTTAATACTCCGGGATTTGCGAAACCAGCGTCGCGCTTAATAAATCCTCACGCAGAGCTGCACTGCAAATATTAAACAGCACGATTGAATTTTAAAAAAAAATTGTATGCTTATTATTTCGAGCAAAACCACGAATGAGCTGCCAGCTTAAGAACCCAGCTCATTCTAGATTTGAATTGAAAGTAACGTTTCGTATAAGTGTGAAAAAAACAAATGTTTCGACTTGCAGATTTGATTGTTTTTAAAAGTACTAGATTAGTGATGGGCACGCGTGAGGCCAATGCAAGCCACATTCAGGTTTTTCATATATTGTAAAGAGTCACATTATCATTACATAGTATTCAAAACACAAATATAAATTTTATTTATTTGTTTAATTATCAATTTCTTCACAAGTTGTATATGTAAGAAAATACTTCATTTGTACTGGCAAAAGGCAATAATTAAAAAACCGACTGCTTGAAATTGTGAAAGCAAATATTTACATTGCTTTTAACACGCTGTATCTTCTGAAAAAATACGTTCAGTCATATTTTGTGTATTTTTACACAATTCAAATATAGTTTACACAAAGTTAATTCCGATAAAAGCAATTTTTGGCCACGAAAAAACTATGAATAACCTAATCGAATTCGTTAATCATTATCGAATTTTATAATGTTTTTCAGACCGATAAGTAATAGCAAAGTGCATAAATAGATATGTTAAGTGATATAAAATTTAATTTGATGACTTTGTTATTCCATTTTTTTTTTGCTACAACTTGTAACACGTGTTTCGCTTATTTTAAAAGCATCATTAAACTATCGCAACGTTGAAGAAAATACTAAAAATTGATTTAAATCTTATATTAAAAATTACAAAATATCACATCTAGTAACAAACAATTCTTATTGAAAATACTTATATTGAGATACTCCCAATAAAATTCTTTACGCTCCCAATCAGGACCAGAGACATTGATTTATATAACTGATTGGCTCAAAATTAACAATAAACCACCTTAATTTAAACTTGTGTATTTTATCACTGGAGCCGAAGCCCAAACATTAATATGCCGTAATGTCTTCAAGGAATGAAACAAAACATATTCCCACTGTGACTCTTCTGCAATGCTTCGAGCATACATTCTGGTCACTTTAATGATAGCATCATCTGCAACCCGACTTAAAGATTGACCCAAAAACCACTGTAGGTCAGATGGGACCTTTAAAAGCCAAGGGTAGGCAACTTTTCGCATTATTTACGTAATACGTACACACTTTACGTCAAATTAATTATTGTTTACACTACGTATTTGTAAGCCGGAATTTCATCAGAATTACTGAGAATGTTTGAAAGAATTAGAGATAATTACGGACAATACTAATGTTATCTTTGCTCTCAGTTGTACAGTTAACATCCAATAACCGTTTCCTATAGTGTATGCGGCAGTCCCCCGTTTAGTGGACTCCCCTATAGCGTAGTTTTTTACAAAACGCTAAATTTTCAAGGTTAAATTAGAATTTTCATAAATACATTATTTTAAAAAAACATATTTTATATACGTCCATTAATAATATTAATCGTCAGTTGCTTTTAGTCAATTGTTAACTAACTAAATACAAGGTCATTCAATGTATAAAATAAATAAAATGTTTCTTCGCAGATTACGTTGAATTCACAAAATACAATTGAAAGAACCTAGCCTCAAATTTTGAATGAGGGCCTTGTCTCTTATAACTTATTATTCCTATAGCGAATTACATATCTCTACGCCATAGGGAGTCGATTGTATATTATTTTAGTCGACCACTGTGTTTATATGTACAGTCTTTGAAATTTCATTTATCAACTCGTCAAGATATCAATAATTGTTTAACCCAGGTCTCGGGAACCTTTTTTGGCTGCGGGTCAAAGTAAAAAAAAATGTGACTATTTGGGTCAGGGGGTATTTCATATCATATTTTATAGTCACTTAAAATCATCAAATGGGTCATTTGGTGACCCGCGGGTCATAGCTTGCCGAGACCTGATTTAACCCATGCCAAGGAAGTCTGTAATATTTTTAATGTATCATATCGTGTAAATCATAGTTTCAAAAAAAACAAACTCATAAACATTTTCTTTTTTTAATCCTTGCCCGCTCTCAGTGTGAAGCAAATGGCTTCCTAATTGATGAACCTCAAGAGTTTTTACATCTCTTTTTTCGAAGAAAATATTGATATATTGATTGGGCTAGGACAGGACAAATGCTTAGCTAATCCTTTTCGCTACACCGTTATTTTAAGATTAAAATGCTGGGGAGGAGTTTTTAGATGTCTCTAACACCCATCAAACAGAAATCAATTGATAAAAAACCATTACTTACAACCATTTTTATATCATTATTTGTATCTGTATGATTTAAACTATTTGCTGTTTTAATTGAGAAATTGATATAAACAAGATATATTCATTAAAAATATTACATATTTTATTTTCATATAAACATAAATACATAGTTGATACAATTTTTCATATATTTTTATTAAATTCATATAAACATACTGTGGAAAGAAAAAAGGACGTAACCCATGCATAGAAAAATTTACAAAAAGCCCAAAAAACGTGTTTTGTTGATTTTCGGCCATATGCAAATTATGAAATATATACAACCTTTAAGTGCACGGAGACTTCTAAGCTAGTGTTTAATTGACATAATCTAATATTAATTAAATAAATTGACTAGTAAAAACATTTTTTTAAATCTTTTTTCAATTTTCACAAGCTCATCTTTTTTCAAACATAAAAGCTAAATTTTGAGACTAATTTGGCATTTTCAGCTTACATCCTTTTGATATAACGTCTATCAAGTTTGATATATTGTGATTATAGAAAAAAGCTGTTTTGAAAAAATGTGGGTTTCGTCCTTTTTCCTTTCCACAGTCGAATCTATGTGTATGAGAAAATAAATCCTTACAATTTATTGATGACGTTTGAGCGATTCCGAAAATTCATCTATATTTGACTATCCTGTTTTAGCTACACGGATTGTTTATTTTTACCCTATCAAAATAACCAGATATGCCCAAATGAAGGTATGTAAAAAAAAATCGAATATTATTCAATTTCATTGTGTAGGCTTTCATTTCCGTGAAGTCTAAAATGTCCGTTATCGTGCTTCCGTAACTCTGTTGCCATGCGCGTATTTAGCAAAGCTACTGGAATTTAGCTTTCACTATTACAGACGAAGTGCTAAGCTTACTTTAGTTCCGGTCGGTAAGGTAGATATCCGTAATGAGCCGAGGGTCGGTAACTGTTGCTCTGGGTGACTTGGCACTCTACCCGAAACGAAAACTTTGTCTCCATTGTGTCGAGCAGCACAAAGAGGGAAATAACAGGATCCCGTTTCGCTGTTTGACACTCAGTAATATATTTTGGATACCTGGTACAAGTTGCGAGAGAGAATGAAATAGCTTTATGCCAAAGAAGATTAAATAGAATTAAATGTATATCTATAGATACACTGTAACATCATATGTGTAGTAAAAACTCTATATACTTTGCAAGGCGGTGTCCGCTTACCTTGAAAGTCTATTTTATATTTAAGTAAGCCCGACATCAACTTTGACATGGCGTATATATACTGTTAATTATCATTAAATAAATTATTTTTTCGTAACATTACGACGTTGCTTGAAGAAAATTAAAAACATAAAATACACATAACTAGGCGTGGCTTACACATGTCAAAATTATCAGCAGGAACGGGTCAAAACTGTTGCAGCTCTACCAACCACTGAAGAACATTATTTACGAGAATTAACTTTTTGTTTTGAAAGTATCTAAATTAAACAGAATTTTGCCCAATGTTTTTTTGCTGCGACAATAAAGTCCTGAAGTCCTTATAAATATTCTTTTAATCGAATTGAATTTGAATTTGATTAATATATAGAAGTCAAAGATTTTGAAGATCATGGGTTAATCCATTTCGCCAGCAATAGTATTAAGCTTAGTGATATATTTATTTCATATATAAACACGATAAATTTATTTATTGATCGTCAATTCAAGTTCATCCGTGCACTTGAACACATGAAGATGCCAAAAGGCGAAACTCGGGTCGTTTGTGACAAAGCTTGTACATAATTTGAACGATTCAAATCTTATACGTTTGTTTTGTGTAGTAAAATATTTTACCATTCCTAATAATAACTTTCATTTATACTTGAAGCAGAGGACTTACATACATTATATTAGAATAGATAACTATTAGAAGAGATACGTTATATTGTGTTGTTTGCTTTTTGACCCTTTCCACTTGCAAATTTGTATACATATTCTTCTTCTTTGGCCATGTTCGCTCCCTATGTGGAGCATATGGCCGCTACGCGGCACCTCCATGTTTCCCTGTCTCCTGCCAATTGCTTTGCTTCCTCCCATGACATGCCAGCATCCCTCAGTTCCGCCGAGTACATCCATGATACATATTAGACGAATGAAATAGATGCGTTGATATGCTTTTTAATCAAAATCACCAAAAAGTTAAATTCTAAAAAAAGATTTACGTGATATTAAAATTAAGTAAACGATTTATTTATAAAAAAGTATTTTCTAAGAAAATATAAATAATTTCAAGCAATAATTTTGTCATTGTATTCCGAACTTCAATTATTTTACTTTCTCGTTAAAATTAATTGAAAATTATGTTTTAAGCCATTTCCGATAGCAATGTTTCACATTGGACTATAAAATATTGTTAAAATAATATGTATATAACAGATGACTAGCTTACACCAGTGTCTCCAGATACAGAAAAAGACAATCTGCGGACAAATGATTCTTCTTAGAAAAGCCACGTTTTTTTACCATTTTCTGAGTAACGACAATATAACTCGAGGCATAAACTGTATGATAAGAAACGTGTAAAAAATATTAACAGAGCTTCATCATAAAAAAACTCTCACATTTTCTTTTCCTTTTAAAAACAATTTCTTTTACCATCCAACGCATTGAATATCATGAATAAAAAACTGCTTATAAGAACCACAGAATTATTTTTCACTTAGCTTTTTTTAAAGAGTGGGAAAGCCTCAAGGGTCTGAGAGGAGGAAAAATTCGCGGTCGTCTTGAAAAGGATTAAGCGCGTCACATTTTATATTTGAAGGCAAAAAAGGATGCTTCTTTTGCTGTTGTAGAAAGCCGTCCTTGTAATAATATCTTTTTTTCCCAGCGCCAGATTTATTTTGAATAGGATGAGATGCTTTTTATTTTGGGACATTGCTTAATTTTTTTCAATCATATTCTGTCACCAGTGGATCACAAGGACTGTGAAAGATGATTCTCAGCCTTTGAGAGAGTTTTAATAAAATGATTTAATAAGAGAACAAGGTGTGGTATGAAAGTCACACAAAATCTTATTTTTATTAAAGGATACATTATTAAACAAGGTAATAGAGCGAATCATTTTTTTTTTTTTTGTACTACCGTCTTAGGGGATAGGAGCTCGCCATTTGCTTAGGAATGGCTGGAGCAACATTCAACTCAATGCGGACTGTCTGGAACACACAGCTGTACTCGATTAAAAACAAATGCCACTTATTCAACGCTTGCATTCTGCCGATACTGCTTTACGGTTGCGAATCATGGCACCTGACGAAGAATAAAAAAAAAAAAAAAAACCGTATACTGAGTTTCGAGAAAAGATGCTTGCGTCGGATAATGGGGGTTAGGTGGTTTGATTTTGTGAGGAATTCAGAGATAAGGGAGCGTACAAGACAGCGTCCCGTCACGTCAGTGGTTATGGAGAGACGTTGGAACTGGCTGGGTCACGTACTGCGGATGCCTCCGGAAAGCCTCAATCCTGCCTGACTTTTCTTTCGACCGGTGGGATTCCGGCGTCCCGGACGTCCGTCGGGTACTATCCATAGGATGTACTCGGCGGAACTGAGGGATGCTGGCATGTCATGGGAGGAAGCAAATCAATTGGCGGGAGACAGGGAAACATGGAGGTGCCGCGTGGCAGCCATATGCTCCACATAGGGAGCGAACATGGTCAAAGAAAGAGTTGAGCGAATCAATCATATTTTTTAACTATGTCAATTTAAAAGTGGAACATACATATAAAATGTCTTATGGAATAATGGAGTGCTTCTTAGTTGGTTTGTTGCTCAACCTCTTTTTTTCTAAGAGTGTAGGGTTAGAAGGATTTGGCTGAGACAAGACTTATGGTTAGCTAACCAGGTTTTTAGTTAATGATGGGGGGGGGGAAAGAAAAATTTATTCTCAAACGTTTTTAATGTAATTTAAGATTTCGACTGAGGTGCTTCGTGTAATTTCAATATTTTATTTGAATCGATAAAATTATGTACATTCACAAAAGTTTTATCACTCACAACTTGGGTTTCGCCTTTTGGCATCTTCAAGCGTGAACTCATGTTCATACCTACACGATTGATTTATAAAAAATCCCAATTTATTCGGACTCATATGTAAGTTATCTAGCATGTTGAGAAAATTGGACATCAAAGAATGAACGGAAGAATATCCTGTATTATTTAAAATGTCTTAAGCCCAAAGTTGAAATCAATAAACCAATTATTTGATTTGTAAATGTTGTGTTGTTTTGTTTTTTTATACTACAGAATAATAAATAAATAAATAGTCTAACAATTTCATGTCGTTGTAGTATAAATTAATGTTAACTTCTGCGACATGACAATTTGAAATCCAACTTTTGTCAATTTATCTGGTAGCACAGTTTGCTACTGCATTTTCTCCAGCTGACAGTCAATTTAAAAGAACGGAATACTCACAAATAAGCCAATACGATATATTCCGTGCGGAAATGTATTGTGAAATATATTCCTCTCGGTGTAAAACTTTGCCAAGCAAAATACATGTCTTGCAATGCATGGAGATAAGTGTCAAAACTTTTATACTACATTGTTGCTGAGGGCATGGACTCAGTGTAAATTCAACTATTATCAATTGTTTTGTACGCATTGATATTAGTTATACCATAATGGTAAATAGACAGCTCTAGTCTTATTTATTTTCCATCAGTAAAAATGGATCACGTCCCGCGATGCTAGCCCTGATATTAAATTCTGTAAGCAAATCCACCCCACCCACTATCCATAGGACCAATTTTAAGTGTAACCAAACCTGCCATGACCATAGGGTCATGGCAGGTCATCCTAACCAGCGCAGGACAGATCATTGAACAGTCGACAGCTTCAAATATATCGGCGTACATATCCCGGAAGACGGTAGCACAAAAATGGAGCTCGCCATTCGTCTAGGAATGGCTGGAGCCACATTTAACTCAATGCGTACTGTCTGGGACATACAGCTGTACACGATTAAAACCGGTTCCCGGTAAATTGCTCGAATGCAATTGCTCGAATGGAAATTGCTCGAATAACAAGATCCTCGAATAGCCAATTCCTCGAACGTCAAATGCTCGAATTACAAACTGCTCAAATTTTTTTATAGAAGTTCCAACATTAATTACTCATTCTAAAAAATATATTTATGCATGTCGGGAAATAAAAACCATAAATCAAAAAAAAGTCATAATAAAAAAATATTTTTTATTTAAGCTTCCAGTGGTCGAGTGGAAAAGGTCGTTGGTTTTGTTTTTGGAGGTCACGGGCTTGAATCTTAATACGTAAACTTTGTAATCAATTATTTTTCAAACTATTTATGGATTTCTTTTTAAAGGCACACATATACGTAATTTCTTGAAACCCTCTCACCCATTCTTACCGAAAATTTAGCGTAGCGATAGTGATAAACTAACAGTTTGTTCTGTCTTAGCCCTAGTCTTTTATGTGTTCTGGAAAAATATAGAAACAGTTTGAGTAACTTATTAACAAGCAGTTTTCGCAGAAACACGTCTATTGAGATAAACTCGAGTTATCAACTACCATGTAATAAACACTAAACTGTATTAAAACCATTCAAATAAACAAGCAATTCGAGCAATTTAGCAATTTAGCGACTCCCATTAAAACCAATTACCATTTGTATTCTACCGCTTGCATTCTACCAGTACGGCTTTACGGTAGCAAATCATGGCACATGAAGAAGACGAAAATCATACACTGAGCTACGAGAACAGATGCTTGCGTCGGATAATGGGGGTGAAGTGGTGTGATTTTCTGAGGAATTTGGAGATTAGGGAACGTCAGTGGCTATGAAGAAACGTTGAAACTGGCTGAGTCACGTGCTACGGATGCCTCCGCAAAGCCTGCCTCTTCTTCCGACCGGTAGGTTTCCGGCGTCCTGGACGACTGTAGGGTACTATCCGTAGGATGTAGTTAACAGAACTGAGATGCTGGCATGTCATAGGAGGTATCAAAGCAATTGGCGGGAGACAGGGAAACTTGGAGGTGCAAACATATGCTTTAAGCAGGGAGCAGATATGGTGAAAAAAAAGAAATGTACCCCACCTTACCAAGACTTAAAAAGGAACGTAGTGAGTGGTATAAGCCAACATTTTGTGTTACCTGAGCCTTGTCTTTTTATCCCTATTGTCTCCGGAAAAGAGAGGTCGGGTTGTTTAATAATAAGCAGGTTGTGTTTAGATAAGCTTCATCAGGAGTTTATATGCTCTTCAGAGTCTAAAAAAGTTATTTTAGTGTGTGTATTAGATAACAGTGATGGATCGAGCATTATTCTTTGACACGTAAACTATGTTTTAACATTTGTATGCGTCATGGTTTTACATTATAATTTGAAAAGGAAATCAATCATATGCATATCTCTTAAGGTAGTTATGATAAACCAATGGCACGCTTGATTTTTTGTGGCGCGTAATATCGTCGGCATACTAGCAGAAGGTGATAATTCAAAAACCGTAACGTAATGAATGCATATTACATAGCTTGTAACACTTTGTATATTTTGAAAAAACGTTTCAGCCATAGTTTGCGTATTTTTACATAATACGACAATTCCGATAAAAGCTTTGGCAACAAAAAAACTATGAATTACCTAAAACGTTTAACCGTGTAGACATTACAGATTTCATAAAGTTTTAATATCTTAAGTGTAATAGAAAAGTGCATGAATATATCGACTGTGAAAAAGAAAAAGGATGTAACCCACAGTTTTTTTAAAACATCTTTTTTTCGACAGTCACAACATATCAAACTTGATAAATGTTCTATCAAAAGGATGCAAGCTGCAAATGTTGGATTAGTATCTAAATTTAGCATTTAAGTTTGAAAGAGATGACCCTGTAAAAAATTAAAACCAAGAAAAAATACTCAAATAAAGTTTTTACTAGACAATGTCTTTAATTAATATTGGATTATGTCAATTAAACATCGGTTTTGAAGTCTCAATACACTTCAAGATTGTGTATAATTCATAATTTATATATAGCCCAAAATCATCAAAACACGTTTTTGCGCTTCCTGTAAAAATTGTACGTTACGTCCTTTTTTCTTTCTACAGTCGATATGTTAAGATTTCATGATTATCGAAAATGACCATTTTTTTCAATACAGGATTTTTCGACTTTTTGCTTTAAGCCAGTATAACGACGATATAATCTTATTATCATATTTTTAATTTGACCGGTAAAATATGTACAAAAAAAATATACTGCTTTATCGTGAACTTCCATCCAGTCTCTTTATTTTTTCGCGCGTGTTATATTTGATAAAAGTGATACAATAATCACATACTGTCACTGCCAAAAGATTCTGCTTATGCCGAAATTATTCTAGCAACCTTTAACCCGTAACATGCCATCCTAAAAAATCACGTTCCCTGGCATGATGGCATCTCAGTTTCACTGTTTATTAACAGTATTTAAACCTAAGTTAGAAGCTAAAAAATAATTTTAAAAATATATATATGCTAGAATACATAAAATGATAAATACTTATTGACAATATTAAGAGAAATATTGAATGATTTAATGGCTCAACTATTTACGATTGCATCATGGGCATGGAGGTGTTAAGCATCTCTGTGAATCGCTGCTTCAACAAATACATAATATTTATTGATGTCGCTCTTGGCATTCCATTGATTTGAAAGTATTTTTTTTTTTTTCTTCGTGATCAGGGACGGATTATCCTATAAGCAAATAAGGCGCGCGCTTGGGGCCTCCGAATCTGAGGGGCCTCAAAAATAGTCTACATGTTATAACCCATATACATTTTATTCAGATTTTTATATATTTTTTCTATTTTTCTTGTAATTTTCTTACGTTTTTATATTATACGAAAAACGGAGTCTCCAAGTTTTATTGCTCCTAGGATCTCCCACGTGCTTAATCCGCGACTGTTCGTGATTACTTCTAGATATTTCGATACACGGTTCTATTATTAATATTTCCACCCCATATTAACAACAAGCGAATTTTATATATTATTTGAATTTACTTAATTACAAGTGTTTTACAAACAGTGAATATTGTTGAGAACATATTTTATTAGTTTATTGCAACACTCAAAAACTATTTGGAATCTGACATGAATCGAATTTAAGTGGGGCTTTTTAGTATAATGTGAAATATTTTGCTAATTTTTTAACTTGATTCAGTAAATTTTTGCTGTAATTATTTGTACTTATATTTAAAAAAAACAGCCAGCACTTTTTTGACTCGTGTACATCAAAAGGTTCGCCACCACTGTCTTGACTATCATCATTAATCATATCGCTTATTTTATTACAGAGACATAATATATGGCTTATGTCATTATTACCCTCCTTGTATACACTCTTTCTATTGAAAGCTAGCGAACATTTTTGTGATCTCAATTGCATAGAGAAGTTGTTCAGTATAATAATTATTCTATAATTTGAGTCGCGCATCTGTACATTACCATACGTTTTGTCACTTATAACCCGGCTTTTGCCTTAGTACGTAAATGAAGTTGAACTAACGGCTAGTAAATAGTTTTTATAGTGCTTACAACAAAATTATTAGGATTAAACATAATAACTAAGCTTTTAAGTTAATTATTTTATCAAGAAATATTGGAAATAAATAGGGCACAGCATTCCAGTTTTCCAATTTTAAATTAACAGTTAAATCTCCCAAATTCCCCATTTTTATACCCCTTTAAATAATTAATATCAATTAATTCTAATAATATATCGTTTTTAAAAAAATATTTCATTTTGTTTTATTCCATTACTATATTTATTTTTCACGTTTACATGTTATTGTCTGGCAATTCATTATGCCCAATATTATAATCTGGCCACTTAACTCATAACAATAATTCATATCGTAAATTCTCGCTATCAATTAGGTTAACAATACGTTTAGAGCGAATGCACTTGTGTGTTTGTATATAGACAATACAAAACTTCCGCTACCTGTCAGTTCGAGTGCATTCGCGCACTGAGTAACACCGGAAGATGCCGAGAGGCGAAACCCGGGTCGTGTTCGACCAAGATTTTTATGGAAACGTACATTATGAAAATAATTCTAATTTAAAGCTAAATTTTCATCAAGCACCTTCAGTCGAAATTCTAAATTATGAGTTATCGATGGCGATCTGTATTAATTTTATTGGTCATTCGATATAAAAAAAAACAACTTTGTCCTCACCCAACGTGGATAATTTATACTCTTTATAAAGTTATATCAACAGAAGTGTCACTTCGAGAACTGCTTGTTACTCAGTTGCTCAACATCTCTTTTTAAAAAGAGAATAGGGATAAAAGGATATGACTAGGACAGGACTATTAATTATTTAATTGATGTCGCTACACCTATTTTTCAGGATAGTATGGATGAGAGAGAATTTAAGACATGACATCATACGTCCAAAAATCGATTGAAAATTAATGTATAAAAGCTGTTCGTACTGGAATTTAATCCTGTAACCACCGTAGCCGATGCTTGCGACGTTGGCCACTCGACCACGTAAACATTTAATCTTAATTTTTACATAGAAAAAGTAATCTTTCAATCAATCATAATTTATGTAAGTCTTTGAAATTATATTTGATCGTAACAATAGATTGCCATAAAAAAAATAGAAAGGTTATAACGTAAATGTACTGACCAGGGCATCCAATCTAAGACCTTTTTGTAATCCTAGATTCCGGGATTGAACATTCACCATAAAATTGTGTAGAAATTCGGCATTTTCTCGGCTGAAATCCTGGGAATTTACTGATATCCCGAAATGAAAACAATTGGGACCTTTTTAAGCTCTATTTAAAAATATATATATCTGGTTGCCTATTTTCAACAACTTTTCGATAATTTTTCACTTCTTGTCCTCAACTCCGAAATCCCGGTATTAGTACTATCACAATGCCGGGATTTTGGGATTACAAAATTGGACGAGATCCCGGTATTAGAGGCCGTAGTGCAGACTGATTTAATAATGGAGGATTTGTTATGTATACACCCCACCATACACTGTTAATTATTGAGAAGCTTTGACATGCCATAATTATAACTTATCTTATTTACTTGCACTATTGATTCTCGAATACTATGTAAAGATGCAATACACATCTTAGCTATTATCATAAATACACATCTGCCAATGATTGATAAAGATTTATCAATAAGAATTAGTTTATTAATTTTATCATAAACAAATGTCCATCAATAATAATTAAATACCAATACTCATTTCTTATTAAAATAAGAAACTATCATTTATAAACATCAACAATGATTGGTACTGTCAATAAGCTTTCGATGTATATAAACTAAAACTAACTTGAAATATGAGCAGTAGAATAGAAGAACTAACCTAAGAGTCCAGTAGTTTGATTCTGTATTCTGATTTTTATTTAAAGTGAATTATTATAATATTGTTCGTATAAACTTATGTTATAATACAAGTGAAACATTTACGATTAATAAAGTGTTTTATTAAATCCTTAACAGATTTGATCAAATTTCGTTTTGATTTAAGAATCAAGTTATTTTGATGTTGGACTAACTTATGATTATTCTGCGAAGGCCAATGATTCGTATCGACTTTCATGTAAAATATATAACAAAGGTTAATTAGAAATTATGACTATACAGCTTCATTTATTCACTCCTTGCAAAACGTATGGAAATGTCTACGATTTGAAAAAATCAGATTTGGTATTGAAATTCCGTCCAGCACTTTAAGTCGAAATCCAAAATTATAATTCTGAAAATCCAATACCTTCATTTTAGGAATAACATTTTTAGATTTCAATTCCGAGTAATTTTATTTATAGGAAGTTTTAACTTGTTATTCTTGAGGCTACTTATACATTTCAATAAAACTCTCTGGTAATAATAGAAAAGATTGTCTTACAATCGATTGTTATTATAATTTAGAAAAGTAGAAAACTCTTTTGCAAATTCGTTTTTTTTGTAACTGAGAGACGTATTTTCGGTATATTATAAAGAATCCAGCAAAAGTAATTCATGGAGTTTATTAATAATAGGCTTAGAATTAAATGATCTTTTAGTTAGATGATTTGCACTTATAGTGTAGCTTCCCATAGAACTCTGTTTGGCTACAATATTTTATTTTTGAATTAAAATAAAATATATGCACGGATGGTTGTGATATCAAATTTTAAATATAAAAATATACATGTATTTTATTGTATTTTCAACAAAATTAATAAATCAAGTTCACTGGCACCTGTGAAAACCATCTTTTTAACCCATAATAATATGATGGTTGTTCTGACGTCGTCGAATATCATTACTACAAACAGGACCGAGAATTTTACGCTTAAAAACTTCTGTGAATCTTTGTAATTCAGCGCCAAATTTTTTAACCTATACGTCAAAAGTCAAAATTGATCATTATATAAAAAAAAAACCTTCTCTAAAAGCTTAGATTGTCGTTTTCAAAGCACTTTTTGATTTTTGATTACACTACACTTATTGTCGAATAATGATACACAAACTTTTTTCCTATTTTAATATCAGTTGACAATGCTCGCAATGAGCGAAACCGGTCCTTGAGTGGAATAAAGTACAAAGGAATATTGTGTTTTTATTAATGTAATGCTTTTTTACCAAGTATTGACAGTGAACACCCTTAAAGTGTTTAATATCTTTAATATCGCAAGTCGTTTAATTTATTTATGGCATCGGCTTTGTGACAGAGGTTTGGCTTTATAGTATTAATATTTTACTCATTGTTACTGGTTGTGAAACAAACAAAAAAGGTCTCGATAGTGTCACCTTTACATTTACCGGCTATGTCAAAATTACTCACACCAACATCTGCATGAACATTGTGTAAATTCACTAATTGAGCTTAATATCTAGTCTATTAACTGGTTTATTTATTGTCTTTTATAAAACATTTTATTTTTGTTTAGTATTTTATTAAACAATGCCTTAAATCTTTGATATAAGTATTTTAAGATTCTGAAAATGAAGAGGGAAAATTTATTACAATAATAATAATTAACAATTTAAAGCAACCGCCATTGGAATCGGAGACGTAGGAAAGCTTACGACTTAAGTGGAATCGCATTACCAACAAAGCCTTAATTTCCATTGTTTTAAATAAACCTTTTGTTTTCGCCGAAAAGTTTCGCAAAAGCTCTTTTATAAGCTACAGTGAATAAAACTTGCTTTTATCTTAATAAAATTACGACTAAATAATTACCGAGTGTTATCATTCCATTATAAGCACTTTTTTCACTCACCAACATTTAGTTTTTCTAGTTTGTTAGGATGACAAAACAAAAATAGTTTTTGTAATAAGTTTACGCTAAAACATTCAATTCGCTGATATTAAAACAATTCACTTATAAGGTGTTCACTGTTGATATTTTGTGGAAAGGCATCATATTTAAAAAATAAAACACTTATTTGTACTTATAAGTTTTTATTTTATATAATCAGAAACAGTTTTGCCTATACAAGTCTATATAATTATTTTCAAGTGAGATAGAAAAACCGGTTCTTTCATCACACATGTATGTGTTTAGTAAAAGGAAGATATTAAACTAATTTATAATGGTTAATTAAATAATTGATATAGACTAGATCAGTGGAGGGGAACCTGCGGCCTCTTGGCTACTCTGATACGACCTTTTGACTTGATCAAAATATTCACTTTGATCAAAAAATCATAAGCAAACGTTTGGAAAAAGAACGTAATCAAACCGTTATGTTTGACAGTCGAAAAAAAAATGGGGTGGTGTTAACATTTTCTTTACTGCGGCCTTATGTTGAATCAGATAAAAGAATGTGGCCTTTAGAAATAGAAAGGTTCCTCACCCCTGAACTATATCATGAAGCGAGGCAATATATACATATTTTTTTTTTAAAAAAACTTTACGTATATTGTAATAATACCCTATATTGAACCTAAACTATTAAATTAGTTAAAAGAAACAAAGAAATAGATTTAGCCCAAAGAACCTATTTTTCCAATGAATATTAATTAAAACTAATATTTTGATTGGTTTCAGTACTACTAAAAACATCATTGAGCCAGAATTATGAGGTCACTCAGAAAATGAATAATGTCAGTACCTAATGTTAAAAAGTTATTTTAATTATTTTAATAAAAGCTTTAATCGAAAACAGCGTAAATTCTAAGCTTACTCATGATAATGTACTTTTCGTTATTGAATTAAAATTCCAAGAATAGCATTTATTATTTTTAATTTATTCAAATCAAGCTAACGCAATGGCCTTTTTCGGTTTCTATGAAGTGAAACTAAATAAAAGTCATAATTAACTTGAAATACCGAAGAAAAATAATGTTTCCATTCTTGAAATTTTCAAGTAGTTTCGTACATTTAAATCTCATTAAATTCCCGTTGAATTCTCATAAATGTGTTCATTTCGAATAACTCACAGCAAGCGGAAAAGTACTCTCACAAAAAGAAAACTCAAAGAAGAAAATTCTATGAAAGGTTTTTCTTTGAAGTAAATATGTGACCGCGGAATTTCAAAATTAAAATTCCACATTTATATTTCTCGCAAGCCCTTTTAATGTGTTTTTGGGCTCTTTTTAAATTTACAAAACATGTACATATGCGATTTTTTGTATTTATTTATAACCAATTCAATTGCTTTTAAGCCTAAGACGAAAGCAAAACATTTTTTTTTCATTCGTTTATCGCAATCTATAGTTACATAAAAATATGAGTTTAACTTTTTAATATTTTTATGATTCATACAATTTGTTTTCAGTTTCATAAAAAACAAATATTCATTTTTATCACATATTTAAAGTTTCTTCATAAATAAATTCATAACTATACTTGTATTTACATGTTGAATAATATAAGTATAATGTATTAAATTAAAATGTTATCTACTTGGTCAAACTCCATTACGGTGAGGTAAAAATAGTGTTTAAAATTAACGTTTTAAGTAATAGATCTCTATTTTAATAATGTCAAAATAGCACTGCATTTAGTTTCACACTTGTTTTATTTCGTCGATAAAGACTCATCGCTTTCGTCAAAACTATATTAAAACTTATTAAGGCTTAACTTTATATAATGGATTAGAAGAAATGTGAAATAGTCTTCTTGTCTACTCTAACATCTAAACTTATATTGAAAAATATGTTTAAATGTAATCAATCGACTTTGTGTTAATTATAAAATTTAAATTAAATAATCATCAAAGTAAATCAGCTAAAATTTCAATGATGTTAAAATATCTTCTTGTAATGGTTTAGTTTATCATTTTCGATTACTTCGATACCGAAATATTTATCAACCAGCCATTTTGGTCATATTTTATAATATGTATATATCGCTCTCAAATTTAAAAAGTTTTAGATATAGAGACGCAAATTCAATCAAAATTTGATTATTTAGCTTAGTTTTTCAGATAATTAAAAAATATGTAATTACTTCTGATCGACTCTGAAAGAAAAGACATCCCGAAAACTAACTTAAATGTTTTTCCGACACATGCTTCTGATCGACTGATCGTTAAATTGAGCCTTTTTCATTAGGCTACGAAGGCAGTATTTTAATGTATCAATCAATACCACACTTTTTATCATTTAACAGAAAGGTTTTTATAAAATTTATGCTATTTATTTACAATCTTTTAATTTTTGTAAAGTTTGCTCTACTGAAAAGTTACCAAAAGTTATTTTATCTTTTTGATTGGTGTCTTTTTATTGATATAATTTAAGATTTTGACTGAAAGAGCTTGGTGGATTTTCAACATTAAATTTGAATCGTTCAAATTATGTACATTATGTACCCTACTATAAATACCTTATATGTGAGTAAATATAATCATAAAAAAAATTCGACAAACAAAAATAAATATAATTCTTAAAATTATTCACCATTCCAATCTGTGGGCATTCCCATGCGTTAATCCTTTTCGCCAGCAATGGCTTTAAACTTAATGATACATTTATTTCTTATATAAATACGATACATTCATTTACTAAGCGTCAGTTCAAGTTCATCCGTACACTTGAACGCCTGAAGATGCCGAAAGGCGGGTCGTTATTGACAAAACTTGTGTGAATGTACATAATTTGAACGATTCACATGTAAGTATTTTTATTGAATTAAAAAGAGCGTGCCTTCTAAAATTAATACAGCTTTACGATCACTGTTATATATGTATATAACTATATAAAGAAAACAAAATTTGCAAATTCTAATAAACTGAAAATGAAAGTAATTCGTTAAGTATGTTTATTTCGTCTAATTTTTAAAACTATTTCAGTGTTCGAATGATAAATTTGAGTACATAACCCGTTTCTTCTTTTACATTTCGTAGTTCTTTGTAATTTCACACGTATTATCATACATACACGTTTGTTGTCTTCGTGCAGAACTGTTTTGCGAATTCTTCGTAGTTTTACTTTGTACCAGTTGATTGTTTTTTTATACATCTATTGCGGTATAAGTATCGTGACAATTAAGCAATCGATAATGCCGCAAGACATTACAAAACACTGCGACGATATTCATTTACACTGCTGTACATTATCACAACAGCTTATACTTAAAGTAAGTACGCTCCATATGTGTCTTGCGTAGAAAGTGGATTTAATTTTCACTACGGCATTGGTACTTAAGGAATTTACTTCGCAGTTGTTTTGTTTTAAGCAGTGTTGACAGCCCTCCGTTTAAAATTGTATTTAGAACAACAAGCAAACAAATAAATGAAATTTATTTTTGAATAAGCGTTGAGAAAACTGTCTTTTTCTGAGACGTGTCAAACAAGCGATTCTGTCGACTCGTATTGAAATTTGAATGATTGATGTTTAAATATAATTTCGTTTATCATTTCAAAAACAAACAAACAAATATTTCAATACGAAAAAAGATATATGAGCCTTCAATAGGTGAAGAAAGCCAAATAGTAAATTGATAGACTTTTAAGTACTATCACAGCTTTATTTAGTGTTTTGGTGGATTGCATATTTTTATTTTTGTGAAACTACATTATTAACGTGTGTATTTAATGACCTCACTTCACTTTTACGATACTTTAAGGTATTTAAAATATTATAACGCATCCAACTCACAACTCAATTTTTCCTAAAATACCATTTGGCTCACTTCATCTTTTATGTGCTAATAATTTCTAGATGATTTATCTGTCTAACGCCGAATAAATAAAAAATTATAAACAACGAGAATTAATTCAAAAAAAATCTTTAAAACTTTCCATTAAAATAGTAATTTAAGTCGTTTGTAAACTTATCGCTGCTCTTTTTAAATAATTTCACTCTATAATTTAGAATTTCGACTGAAGGTGCTTGATGGAAATTCAACGTTAATATAGAATTATTTTCATAATGTACACTTCCCCGAACTGACGTCAGTTCGAATGCATTCGCGCACTGAGTAGTACCGGAAGATGCCGAGAGGCAAAACCCGGGTCGTGTTCGACCAAGATTTTTGTGGAAGTGTACATTATGAAAATAATTCTAAATTAATTTCACTCTGTTAAAATTATTACATTGCCTATCTGTTAAAACAAACTTTTATATTTACGGAAAATTTTACAATAGAAAATATTTAAATGTGCTTATATATAAAAAAATAAAACACTTTTTTTCACCAAATCCACGTTTATTTATTGAGATCAGAACTATATATACATATTTATATATTTATCAGATGAAAATGCTCATAATGATTGAAACTCATCCTGATCTTAACTTTCTTATTCTAATTTCACATTAATAAATATATCAGGAGGAAGTATAAAAGAATGTTTGTTTAATTTTAGAAAAGAAAATATTGTAAAATATAAATTTTGAAAGATATCGTTTTATAGATGGATTTATTTAAATGACAATTTTTTAAAATTTGAATCGTTCAAATTATGTACACTCCCACATATTTTGTCACTAACGACCCGGGTTTCGCCTTTCGGCATCTTCAGGCGTTCAAGTGCACGGATGAACTTGAACTGACGCTTAGTAAATGAATGTTTCGTGTTTATATAATAAATAAATGTATCACTGAGTCTAAAGCCTTTGCTGGCGAAAAGGATAAGCTCATGGGAATTCCCAAAGATTTGAGTAGTGAGTGGTTTTAAGAATTATATTTATTTGTTTATCGGAAAAGGTTTTATGACTATATTTATATAGGGTGTAGAAGTGGCGAACCCGGCATATTTTATTTATTACATAAACACGAAACATCCATTTACTAAGCGTCAGTTCAAGTTCATCCGTGCACTTGAACGCCTGAAGATGCCGAAAGGCGAAACCTGGGTCGGTAGTGACAAAATCTGTGGGAGTGTACATAATTTGAACGATTCAAATTTAATATTGAAATTCCACTAAGCACCTTCAGTCGAAATCTTAAATTATGACAATTTTTTTCATTTATAAACTTTTCTTTGAGTGTTTTTTTTATAAATACGATCAAATTTCACGCTTAAAGATTGGCTTTGTGATAATTTTAGTCCTTATGCGATGTCGGATCATCTGATTAAAAGATTAACTTTGTATGATGTTGTCACGTAGAGCTGGCAGTGAACATATTATGTAACGTAAGACAGGAGCGGCAGGGTGAAAACAATCACTATAAAACAACAGGTATCAATCCCAAGGCTGCCAGAAGATAGAGTGAAATAAAATAACCTAATTTGGAGGGTTGTCGTATACCAAAGCTTACGCAAATAATACGATTGAGTGTACAAATTTACAATTGAGTATATTTACAGACAAATATATTGCTAAATGTAACTTTTGAACTTGAAATTTTATTCTCATAATAAATTCTTAGCATGTTACAGTTAATACAGATTGATCATATTATGTAGTATTTACAAAATAGTTTATTTCCAACAAACATTAACTTTGATAGCCAGTAATTTATTTCACATATTATTGATAACTGTTAAATACGATAAAAAGCAATTGTGTGATTAAAATAAAGTGTAATTTCCTTTTTTGGAAATATTATTATTTAAAATAAAAGAATATTATTTTTTGAATAAAATCACAGACATGGATATTTACATTTTTTTTTATTTATTGTTTATAATAAGTATAATTATATTCACTCAATGCTTGTTATTTAAAAGTAAGTGTTGCTGTAAATGTATTTTTTTCCAAGGATTTCTCAAGACTTAAAAAATTACAAATAACATTATAAGTGACTCTACAATTACACAAAATTAAAATGCTTATAACATAAAATTAAAAAATCATCAAAGACTAATAAATTTTAAGTAATTGTAGTCACTTATAATTTAATTTGTAAATTTTTTCATTGTCAATAGTTGCTTACACCTGTTTATATATTTTTCTTATCAGTTGACAAAGCTCGCAATGGGCGAAACCGGTCCTGATCTATTAAATAAAGTGGAATGAAGTACAAAGGAATATTTTGTTTTTATTAATATAACGAAATGAATAATAGAGCTTTCATTATTTATTTATTGATTTGGCATTTACTTGGTAGAACTCCATTATAATAGGGTAAAAATACATTAATATTTTTACCCTACTTCCATTATTTTAATTTGATTCACTTTCTATATGCTGCTATGAATTTTTTGGGTTTCTCGTAATTTAATTTAAATGCAACCAAGTAAGCATGTCTGGTGGGACCGACAGGTCTGGCTGAAAATCGTATCGTCTTGAACTATTTTATTCAGTTGTAAAATGTTTTATGGAAATCTGTAATTTTTTTATGAGCGTAATTCTTAAAAGATATAGCTACAACAGGGCTTTTAGTTATCTAATCGCTGCCGATATGCTGTATTTTAAGAAACAGATCAGTGCGAGGGTATTTAAAGCATCACAGCTATCATTCACCTTTAAACACAACTATATGAAAACATCTGTACTGGGAGTAGTGCCCGTGAGCACCACAACCGAAATCAACTACTTTGGTCACTCGTAAAAATTTGATATATCATAAGACATTTAACAAAGAACTAATTTAAAATCAAAAGAAATAAAAGCAAAATATAAAAAATAATTAATCCATAAAAATAACAAAAACTACAAAAAATATTAATCAACCCAGTGGAGAGGAACCGGTGGCCTCTTGGCTTCTCTGATGCGGCCTTTTGACTTGATCAAAAAATTATCAACCCAACAATTACAAAGAGCGTAATCAACCCATTACATGTCCGACAGTCGAAAAAAAGGAAAAGGGGGGGGGGTGTCAAAATTTTGTTTGTTGTGGCCTTATGTTGTCACCTGCTTAGGTCTAGTTGGTAAGAGCTTGCTCTACCGATCGGGTGGGTCCTCATTCGATTCCCGGTAAAATCGATGTCAAATCGGATTTAATTTGAGATCTAAAACATGAGTGTTGTGACGTCAATTATCCTTGAGTTAATCTCATGTGACTTACAAATATTCTCATCGAGCATATCTCGTATGATCTTTCAACTTAAAAACATTTGACGCATTTGCATAAGCTGTAATGTCAAATACTAAAAAAGAATGAGATAAATGAATGTGGCGTTTAGATATGAAAATGTTCTCCACCTTTGGATTAACCTATGAATAAAACTCATCTCTCTTATGCTAACGGCATTTTGATCAGATATGTGTAAATAAAATTGTACACACAAGAAATAAACAAACAGAACTGTGAATAAAAGTTTGTAACAAACGTTCAAAATTACCTACAACAAAACCATCTTCCTTTGTTTGCTTCAAATGTTTTATTACTAATGACAGCATTGCATTATCACCTCTGTAAAACAATTGCCGTATACGATGGCTGTTCGACGTGCCCTTATAATATACGAAGCTACGCGCGTCCCTGATTGGTCCCAATCGATTCGAAAGCCGCATTGCCGGTGAGGCGCGTTACATGCGGACGAATAATGCTCTGCAACGACTACGCCTTGCCACTACTTACCGCTGTGTTATGACTGCTACGCTAGCGCTACGATGCCTCTACGCTAGTGGTACGGCAGTTGAATTGATCACTTGAAGGGTGTGCGGGCTATGCAGCAGAAGACATTCTCGAGGTCTTATGTATTCATTTTTGAATAATTTTATATTTAAAGGTCACACGTACATTAATAATATTGCATAATTTCGAAATCATATTGAAGAACTTTGTTTTTTTTCCTCAATATATTTTTTTTTGGTTGTTGTTGAGTATCACCACCCGTTGTGTGCTTAAAAGATAAAGATAGAAAGAAAAAAAGAGAATGTGGCTTGCTCAGTCATTTAGTTTAAGTGATCCTGTGTATCCGTATATTGAGAATCAGAAGAGTTTAATCAACTCCGCGTTGAATTTAAAGAGGAATCAAGAATATCCCGTTCCCCATATGGTGTTGCAAATTTATCGAATGGCCTCGTTTTAATTATTGTAATAAAACTTGATAGTTAATGCAACACTTTAAATGCCAGAAAAGCTCGTATTATTGAATTTTATTTATGTATTATTTGAGGATATTACTTTTTAACCCGGTTCATTCCAAATTTGGTAAAACATGAATTATGAATGTAATTTAGTAAATATAAATGCATTTTAAAACTATTTTAGAAATCAGTCTCTAAACTGGCTTGACAAAATACAAAATATCATTTCAAATTTATTTAAAACTAAAAATAGTTTTAAAATGTTTATTGTTTTACAAAATGAAATTCAAGTTTCAGTTTTCAATCATTTTGGAATTAGCCGGGTTTGCAAATAATAGCCTTATTTAACAAAATGTTATTTAGTATTTATCAATTTAGTATTCTTGTAGTATTTTTGTTTTAAAACGATACAGAGTAAAAAATATAAATTGGCTATTTTTCTTTTGTTTTTCTTTTTCTACTGCTATATGAGAGACTTTTTTGTTTCTTTAATAAGTATTTTAAAGCCCAACAAGTAAAATTACAAAAGGATCTTTTTTTATTTGTAAATAAATATATTTTCAAAGAGGATTTTATAGACAATTTTCTTGCTAGCATTTAATTGCATTAAATTATTTGTAAATGTTATGAGTTTGACAGTATCTGTGGAATGTTTCTAAAACGTGTAATATACATAGTGATAACAAAAGAAGACATGGAATTAACAAAACGCTTTATTAAAATTCAATATAAAATTGAAATTAACTGTTTGGCATTACAGTGGAACCTCTCATAACGAGTTTAATTCGTTCCGGAATCTTACTCTTTTTGTGAAACACTCGTTAAGCGAAAAAACTTTTCCCATATAAAACAATGTAAAATACAATAATACGTTCCATGCTGGAAAAAAAATCATTTTTTATATTTTTAACGTGTATTAATGAAAAATTACATACTTATAAATTGTTAAGAAGCGTAACAACCCGAAAAGCTCATCAATATCGTTGTTATCCACCTCCATTCCCATGGTATTGGCGAACGATACAATCTCGCTGACTGTAGTCTTCACAGGTACTGTTTAAAACCCCCCAAAATCACATTCGACAACGCTCCTTGGCAAAGCTTCTTCCAAGCTGAAGTGAGGGTTCTCTTAGTAACCTCTTTCCACGCCTTTTCAATCATCTTGAGTCAAGCAACGATGTGAAAGTGATCTTCCAAAACTCTGCGTCACTCGCTATGCGAATTACTCGTTATAAGAGGTGCTCGTTATGGAGATTCCACTGCATATCTAATAGTTTCAAACGCACAGGACAATTTTCTTAATTAAACGAAATAAATACAAAGACAAAATATGTATTTATTGAGATCGCCGCAAAAAAAATCACTCATAAGTCCAAGATCTTGAAAGAGGGAAGAATATAGTTGAAAAAAAACAAAATTTTATAATGACATTGCCGGAACTTGACCAAAGACCCCGGAACCATCTGATTGATATGTTAAAGCCTTCATTGCTAGACTGTCATAGCTTACAAACATATTCTCTGAATGATCAATTATTATTGTAAATTAATATGTTAAATAATTCATTATTATAAAAAGGGCCAATGTTTTCGTTTAGAAATATTTAAAACTACTCTCAATTTGATGTTAAATATTTCAATTACTAACTCGAAATTGTATACTAAATAGGCAATTTGTTTTGAAAAAAAACAGCGTCTCAAAATTAGCATATTTACTTGGAAAAAATAAAACTACAAAAAAGGTTACTTTGTTACTACGAATTGTTTAGTTTATTCACGATTTGACCTAAATATATTCCAATCTTAGTCTGATTATTTCTTTAAGTACGTAAGTTGCTAAGTACAGGGGTTGAACGAACAAATACCTTTTTAAGTAGGTAGAAAATAGTTTATATACGTGCATCTCAGTCGGATGAACGATTGTTTTGACTTTTTTATATTATAAAAAAATATCAAAAATGTGCAGTCAAACATCGTAAATTTTACATACAATGTAAAGTGTCGAAAAACATTTATATATTCCAGACTTTATGGCAATTTCAGACAGTTAGATATGAGCATAAAAAAGATTTATTGATTATATGACCTAATCTCTTTAAAGGACCAAAAGTTATTAGTGTAAAGAATATAGTAAAAATTAAAACTACTTTTAGTAATAATCACACATTTACTAATTGATTTTGATTATCACTAACATTAAGTTTATAATTTTCGCGTTGGTCTAAGTAAATAATATTTATAAAATCTGATCTTTATATATGCATTTGAAATAATATACATATAGCTAGTGTTGAAACTCGTAAACTAATATGTATGTATTTATTTATGTATTATTATAAATTTATTGAAATGGTTTTTTACTAATCAAATACTAAAATTACTGAAGTATATTTCAATGAAAAACTTCAATAAAATTACCAGGTATTCAAAAATGTCATCAATGTGCATGTAGAATGATTTTATGAATAATAATTGATGAACATATCATATTGTAAATAATACTTTAAAAAAAAAACAATTCCCCCATTGAAACGCTGAAATCCCTTACAGGAGGATTTCCCTACTGGTTGGGAACCCCTGAACTATAGAAACGATACGTCAGCTTAAATGGCGTTGAGATACATCTACTATGTAATAATATGCACCAGGTTATTGTATTAATATGAGTTTTAGGCGTACAAATAGAATTTCTTTCAGTTAAAAATAGTTTGTAGCTCTCTATAGTTGAGTCACAATAAAACAGCAGAGCACTTGTTGCTACGCTTCAAACAAGAAAGTACCTTTGTTCGGAAAATGCTGAGTAATTGTGATCAAGGAAAAATAGGATTTAATTTCACCCTTGATGTATTTTAGATTTCAAATATATTCCACAAGTTTTATTCCCAAGCAAAACTAATGTGGCTCAGCTAAAGGTATTTTTAATTGATAACATGTAATACAACTAAGTAATGTATTCTTAATAAATTAAGTAACTGAAAAGCAATACAAAAAATGAAAGCTTTGATAAAGCTTTTCAATAATCACAAGTCACTTGAAATTAAATTAATTGTACTCAGTATTTTCAAATGAAAAATTCAGAGTAAGTGTAATGTAAAACATTACTTGTATTGATAATTTTTATGATACCTCTTCATCAAAGATTTTTGTTTTGTTAATTTGTAAAGTACACAAATTCTTGGTTTATATTTTCTTTTGAATTAAGATTTATATTAAATATCAAGCTCTTGATTTTATTTTTAAAACATGGAATGGAAAACTAAAACATTAGCCGGTATACAAAAAAAATGTCTTTATGCAAGACATAATTAACATGAGAAATGAGTCGTCTATCGTAGAAACCACTTTGAATCGATTGTGATCTCCAATTTGTCCAGTCTAGTCAAACTACGAGAAAAATACTTATGGTTTGATTCTAATCTGATTTCTCCCTTTTTTGCTATTTCCACAGTGGTATTAAAATCGACAAGGTAATTATTAGAACAATTCTCATATTCCCATACAGGGAAACAAGTGAAAATCATTCATCACTTTTAAAGTGCTACTGCCAATAATTCGTGGAAAGGCATTATAATATAATATTCAATAAGTGATTTGTCACACAAATACAGAGCTTGGAAAAAGTGTCGGAAAAGTCACGGTTTGCTTGAATGTGTCAACTTTATGATTTAATTATTATAATAAAAAACATTTTTGAACATTTATTGTGATTTTATTCATAGCTTTTATTATAGACTATCAGAACTGATATTAAACGGTATTTTTCAAAAACTTTGACAAATGACTTTTTGAATGTTTGCTCATATTAAAAAAACCCATATATACTAATTCCACTATTATTTAATAAGGTCATAAACATTTTTCTAGTCATGAGCAAAACCGGTCCTGATCTTATTAAATAAAAGGAGAATAAGAGAATGCCTCCGGAAAGACATAATCATACCTGTCTCTTCTTCTAACCGGTGATATTCTGGCGTTCTGGACGAACTTCGGGTACTATTCATAGAATGAAATTGACGGAACTGAAGAATGCTAGCATGTCATGGGAGGAAGAAAGGCAATTGGCGGGAGATAAGGAAACATGGAGGTACAAAATATAGTCAAAAAACAAGTTTTTTTTTTTTTAAATATCATTCACTACAAAGGTTAACTCGCTTAGATTCGTTTGTTCAAATATATACATAGAGGCGGATTTATAAGTTTATTTAAAGTATTAGAGTACTTATCATAAAAACATAATAATATAATTATGGCAGAGTAAGTTATCTTAATAGGATCGGCTAAAAATGTGTAATGTTTTTATTCGTTCTTATCTCACTGGTTAACACTCAATCCGGTGCAAATTACTTTAACCGGGCCTTATCTGTAATGACATCGCTTTTAATACAAACAATTTGTGGGCTGTATATCAGGCAAATGTATTATTCACGAAGGTCAAGAATCTTGACCGCTGTAATTGCCTTAAAAATTGAAAAACTCACCACACGAAACAAGCGAGGTAACCACGATTCAAAAAAATAATATTATTTCAATTAAAACAATCATTGATCACTTTTAAGGTGTTCACTGTCAATACTTGGTGGAATGACATTATAATAAAAATAATAAAGGATTTTTAGTACTTTTTTCACATAAAATTTATTTGTTCAGGACCGGTTTCGCTCATCGCGAGCATTATCACGTAGAGTTTCACTTTGTTTAAAAAAATCCCAAATTTTAATTGTGTTTATAATTGACATCGTTTGCCACTTATATTTAATGATGATTTTTTAATTGTATGTTATAGGTCTTATCCATTTTAATTTTTTGTAATTATAATGTAATTTGTAAATCCTTTTCATTGTTAGTAGTTGCTTACACCTTTTATTTCAATTTAATTTGTATAAATAGCACTGTTTATATATTTTTCTTATCAGTTGATAATGCTCGCGATGAGCGGAACCGGTCCTGATCAAATAATTTTTATGTGGAAAAAGTACTAAAAATCCTTTATTATTTTTATTAAAACAATCATTATAAATAAAATTCTCTTATTGTTATCAATGAACGAAACACTCTACATTTGAAGAAAGATAATTTAAATTCATAATTAACTTACTGTGTCTGCTTTGGAGTGGTAAACATCGTTTGCTTACGTGACGGATCTCTTGAGTTCAAGTCTGTTTCACGGGTGCCTGACATATCTAAAAATTATCTCATTATCTTAAAAGCGTAGGCAGAGCAATGAGTTAAGCACTAATCATATCTCAAATCTATTGTTTATATCCTTAGTTGTTTCGAAAAACAAGGTTTTGAGCAACTGTATCATAACAAGCAGTATTGTTGGAAAAAACTTTCGTTGAAATACTTCTTTTCAATGACCGTATGCTCATCCTCATTGGAAGCTGACATTAACTTTTCCGGTTCTAAGCTCAAGAAATGCGACCCCAATACCCACATTTTCTTAAATATCTATTTTAATATGGGTGATACAATGTTTATAATTAAGGTATTCTTATATCATAGGTTTTTGGACCTTTTGTAGTTTATATAAATACGATAAGATAAGAGATAAGCGCCCGCTTATCAGCGATCGTTCGTAAGATAATAGGCTGAACGCCGCTAAGCAAAGCGCGCCAGTCGCACATTGATATTTGCACTGAAACCACGTATATTTTACGCGCAACTTAAAATATGATTATTTATTAAAAAAACACGGATTTTTATAAAAAAAAATGTATGAGGAATGATGCAGAGAGATATTTTAAAGCCTTTAGACTATTTATTTTTTTGAAATTCATAAGAATAAGGCCAATAATGAGGAAACCACTGGGGTCCCTAAATGACCCCCATCGGCCGAGAAGTATTTTTCTAGTCTCCGAGCCGCGAGAGTTAATTAATAAAAAAATAGCTAATCAAAGTGACGTTTACGATAACTTATGTTAATGGTATTATTTTATTATTTTTGTTGGTTCTTTAAATTTTTACTTTTAAAAAAGATTTCCACCTTACCTACCATAAAAAATACAACACAATATAAAACATAAAATTTTAATATATTTTTAGTTTATTCGCAAACGCTACAATAATATGATGATGCATCTCAAAGAGGCAAAACACGTGATACAAGTAGTAGCACGAAAAGTAGAATAACAAAGTTATGATATTGAATTGTTACTCTTTAATACGGTTTCTAATAAAAGAAATCGTATGTTATAATCAAAGTACAAATCCATTGATTATCCGAACGTGGCCTGGTAACAGCTTAATTTTAGATCTCGCGTTGCTTAAACAATAATTTGTGACAAATAGGAGCCACGTTTTTCTATAATAGTCACAATTAATCAATAATGTGACGTTTCGATACTTAAATTTGTAAATTAACTTTTGCTGCAAGAAACTTTATAAGAATTTAAAGTTGTCGACAAATATCAATAAATGTTTGATATATCAAATACAAATATTTAGCTTAATCATTATTTTATAAAACAGAACTTGCTGTGGCCCAGTTGGTTAGAGCTTGCTCTGCCAATCACGCAGGTGTGGGTTTGATTCCTGGTAGGATCACAGTGAATTTGAGAATTATTCAATTCAACGTTGTGATCGAAGTCTGGGTGTTTGTTATGTCAATTCACATTGTTTTCTCTCCTCCCATCCTTCTGATCCTTTAATAACTGGGCTTAGCAATAGCGATTGGTTAACCACTAGTCCTGTTTTAGCCTTATCCTTCTGTCCATACCATTTACTTTGAAAAAAGTGAGGTTGAGCGACTGAGTAACAAACAGTTCTTATAGAAAAAAATCTGTTGAAAAAAATATTTTTTAGAAAAAATCGATAAAAAATAATCTGTAAAAATCTATAGAAAAAACTCTGTTGAGATACCTTCGTTAGGAAGCCATATGCTCCACATTGGGAGCGGACATGGATTAAAAAATACATATATATATATAAAACAGACCATTACGATAGCTGGTTAAAATAAAAAAAGTACCTCGTGATTAAAATTGTATTTATTCTTACATTCGATGAGATGAGCACTATAGTTTTGAGAATAATTTTATTCTTTTAACGCGAATTAAACATAAAGATATGGTCACCCTGGTTTCGTCGTCTTATGCATTAGTTATAAGAACCGCACTAAGCGACCTGTTGAAGTTTGGCGGGTTCTTGAATCGTGCTCAATAACATTTCCATTAATGCGCTTTCCACTTTTTTTACCCAACGAAAAGCTTACTTTTCTCACCCTAAGCTCGCTTCATTATCAATTCATCCACTTGGCCTGGACCTGTCATTATCTCGTCACGCTCAGAAGGGTTTCAAATTGTGATAGCTTGTGTTTTGTTTTCTTTTTCACCAAAGCAAATTTGAAATTCAAATTGTTATTTAAATCCATAAAGTTTTACGGACGATTATGTTAAGTTGTTGGCTATTAGTGACTAATAGTACAGCGTTTCATGAAATTGAAATATCGCCAATCCTGTGAAAAAAAGACGTTACATTTTTTTTCATAAAATAAAAATAATAAAACAATTTTAGTACTTTTTCCACATAAAATTTATTGGATCAGGACCGGTTTCGCTCATTGCGAGCATTATCAACTGATAAGAAAAATATATAAACAGTTATATTTATACAAATTTAAATTGAAATAAAAGGTGTAAGCAACTATTAACAATGAAAAGGATTTAACATCATCAAAGAAAAGAAAAAACACAAAACCATCATTAAGTTATTTACTTTAGTAATTTAGAGTTTCACTTTGTTAAATTGTTTTCAAATTTTAGTTGGGTTTATAATTTACATCATTTGTCACTTATATTTATTAGTCTTTGATGATTTTTTAATTGTATGTTATAGGTGTTAAACAATTTAATTTTGTGTAATTATAATGTAATTTGTACAGTATAGATACAGTACAGTAAATCAACCAAAGAGTCATTTTCATGATGCTATAGTTCGTTCTTAAATAGTTTATTAATTTTAGACAAAACATATTATCTATGGTGAGTCGCCGAGCAGAACTGCTCTCATTCTATAACGATTCAATACAATAGTAAAATGGTTGCTTTATTTATTTTTCAGAAATTTATTTTAAAATTACGTTCGAAAATTGTTGTTTATAATCAATGCATGGCTTGTAACGTTATCAATAGGGTTGAAAGCCGGCCGGGGAGAGTCCTGGGTGTTTTCCACGCTGGGACCGCAATGTCGCAGGCCACGTCGCATCGCGCCAAAGCCTCGCCCCGGGTGAAGGCTTTTATGACCTGCCCGCAGAGGCTTTAAAGCAGGAAGTAATATAGATGCTACGCTTTTCCATGCCGCCTAACCCCTAACGAGAATTAAGCATAAGAATACGTGTACTATTATTAAAAGTATACCGGGTAGCTTGTTTTTTAATTGTATCAAACAATGCTGTCAAATAATAATGTTGATATTTAAGCTTATTCTAATAGACGATGTAAAGTATTTGCGATGGCTTAACTTGATTGCGAAATGTCAAAATAATAACCAAATGAAGATCTTTCATGAATACTCAACGTTGAACACGTCAATTCGGGCTACGGATTAACCAGTCATTACTAGTTACCCGTAACATAACAGTATTAATTCTTTTCAATGAATTCCCAGGACTATTTACCCAAAACTTGGTTGCTGTATATTTTAGTGATAAAATAAAGACAGTTTTCTTGGAAAGCTAAAATCTGCAATATCATTAGACAGCCATTATATAAAACTAGTGTAAATACATGGTGGAAAGGCACTATTAGTCTTTATTGGTTTAATATAAATAGTATTAACTCAGTTCAAGTTCATCCGTACTTTTAAACCCCTGAAGATACTGAAAAGCAAAACCCGGACCGTTAGTGATAAAACTGATGTGAATGTACATAATTTGTACAATTTAATTTAATGTACAAATTTAATATTGAAATTCTACCAAGCACCTTCAGTCGAAATCTTAAATTATAAATATTATTGTTTCAACATATATTTTTTATCACTTTTAAGGTGTTAATATATTCTGAAAATGAGATACACACTTGTCTTTATTCCTACTTTCAGTTGATAATTCTCGTCACGAGTGAAACCAATTCTGATCGTATTAAATAAAAGTGAAAATCAATACAAATGTGTATTTTATTTTTCGAATTGTTTTATCAGTTTAAAAATTGTCATGTTGACTAAAACCAGTCTTGGTCTTATTAAATTACTGTGCAAAAATTAGTAAATAATTTTTCATTATTTGATTATTTCTACTTATAATGTGAGCTTTTAATGGAGTGTATCTCAACAAAAACTTGTTCAACTTAATCTGTCAAATATTTTTTTAAGAGAGTAAGGTTAAAACGATATGATAATGATTAGCTTTTCACTCATGCTACGTCTAGTTTTTAGTATTGGATGGATGGTAGTTAATAACACATCACAAACATTTATACCTTATAATATAAATCGATTTAAAAAAAAAACAATTTGGTAAACTGTACCAGCTCTAACCACTTAGCTAAAGTCAGGTTGTGAGGCCTTGGTTAAAGTAAGGGGCAATTAGGTTAAACATAATTGCCTTAATCGATCTTTTCTTAATTTATACCAAACTATTAACCAATTAATAATACCGTAATAAAAACAATCGTAAATTTTCATCGTTTTTTTTTTAAGTAAAATTAATAATTCAAACTTTTATCGAACAATAATGGGGTAAAATATATTCACCGCTACGAAAATATTCAAATGAGAATTGGCATTTAATAAATCTGAAATCTTTGTGCGATGTAAATTTTCGGATTAAATCATGCAAATAGCGGACTGCCAGAAAGCCTACAGCTCCACGTACATATATAATACATATTTTGGGCTATTTCCAGGCACGTATATATATATGTTATGTACTGGAAATAAAACAAAAGGTTTTATCACACTTTTGACGTATCTCACAGTTTCGCGTGTTTTTTCCGCTGACACAGGGAAAAGGGTGAAATTCTTGTTTTATGGGTCGTGTCATGTTATCTTCAATATATGTATGAATAGCTGGAAGGTAAAATTTATCACAGCGATATTATTATAGCACCCATATCGGAAAATATTCAAACACATTCAATGATTATTGTGATGGTTTGCTTGTTGGTATCTTTTTTCTTATAAAATTTGTTACATTTTACGTTACATTTATTTGTCAAATATTCACAAAAAGCTATTTTTTTAATCCGTACTCTTCTTGAATTACATCGTAAACGATTTTTTAATACTCGTTCCGGATTATAAAAAGCCCGATTTGCGTAATCTAAAGCTCTTTTTCTATGAAGTTAATTTTTGTATTCATAAAAAACAGAACTAAAAAGTTAATGTACGACATGAAGTTAATAATATTAATAATTTTAAAGTGTTATATAAAATACTGTATATTTTGTCATTGTTAGAAAAATTTCATTATACCAAACATAAAAGTAATTTTAAATTTTATCATAGGTTATATTTTAAGTTTACAATTGATCCATTTGTCTCTTTTACAGTGTTTAAATAATCAGCGTTAGTAAATCTGAAGCTTGTTTAATAAAAAGAGTACTATATTATACTTATCATATGCTTCTTTATCTGTACTTTTATATGGGCTTATGCTCACCACAAACATATGAAGACTCTCCAGATTGTTCAAAATAAATCACTGAGACAGATATGTAACGCTCCGTGATAAGTGCGTAACTCACTGATTCACAGAGATTTAAAAAAACCTACCATCTACGAGTTTTTTCGTGAAATATCTCAAAAGTTTCACAGCGAGGTAGAAACACACTATAATCCAACGATCTCTAATCTTCACAACTATGACGGGACAATGCATGAGAATCGTTTTAGACCTAGATCAGTTTTTCTCGACGACCCAAAATGAATTTTATGTTTCGTCTAAAATAAATAAACTATTTAAGAACGAACCTAAGCATCATGAAAATGACTCTCTCTGGTTAACTTCCTTGTGTATATTTATGTATGCGTATGTGTGTGTACATTTATGGATATAGTATGATGGGAAGCATATATAATGTAATTTGCAAATGAATGAACTACATATACAGTCTCCGTAAAATGGCTTCACTAAGGATTTTTTACCTCTGTAGCGATCACGTCTTTCCGTCAGCAACGAATGTAAGGAAATACAATCTTCCAAAACATTAGCGATGAAGGAGACTCGAAGAACTTTGACGCTAACGCGCCCTGGTACTTAAAGCTTTGTAAATTTGATATCCAAAATATATAAATATAATAATACCAAAAACGATAGATTTGGTATTAATACCACTGATTGAACAACCAAGTATAATTCTTTGGCTAAATTTAATATTAAGCGCTTTGGTCGAGTTGGCTAAAGCTTGCTCAAGAGGCTTCGATTCGATTCTCGGTAATGTCAATCTAAAATTTCAATATTTTCAATATGAATTTGAGACATAAAACGTGGATGTTTGTATTGTCAATTGTTCTTGAGTATCTTACAAAAAATTCTCATCGAGTGGCGCTGTAATTTCAAATATTTTTTTAAACTAAAAAAATAATATCCTAGATATAAAAATAATTGTTTCATTTGAAACAAAAACATTAATAACACGTACTTTTCACCACTTTTTATTATATACTTATTTTTTATTCATATATTATCACGTAAAATTTCTCAGATTTATGATAAGAGTATCTTATTAAATAATAATAATATTTTCGCTTATGCGAGAAAAAAAATGCGAGAAAATCTTACACGTGTATAGTATATTTAATATACACGAAATCCAGTAAGCTCTTTTGTAGCATAATAATAATATATAAGAAAATATATTTCAGCGGAACCAAGCACCTAAGGACATTATTTTATTTGTGAGGTGGCGACATAAAGAAGGTATTTTTATTTATTCAAAAGTACAGCCGTTATTTGATAATTTTAATATTTTATCATAACCTTTAAGTAAATGAAAAAAAAAACCAAAAGATTTTTAATTGGAAGCTTTTTTTATCGAGAATACAAGCAAAGTTTTTTGAGCTACAGGAAATGAAGTTAGTGTGCTCTTTGACGTCTTTTCTTGACGTGGGACTATTCATTACTCAGATAAGATCGATTGAACACAGTCACCTTGACCCTTTAGCTCCCGTTACTATTAGCATGATTGAGCAATGTCGTAGAATAGCGTTTATATAAAAATCCCAAGCGCAACATGTAGTTGGAGGGTGTGAGAAGGGGGAAATGGGGATGTTCTTGTGGGAAGGCTTAGGGCGAGGCTTTTTATTTACAAGGTTGTGTACACAGAGCTTTTCAACCATATCAATCGAAAAAAAAATATTATACATTTCTAATAGTGAATTGTAATAAATATGTGTAATACAATACAATTTTTGCCTTTAAATAATGTGTTTTAATTGCAATATAATATACCAATTCGTATAATCATAAACAAATGGTTCGAATTTCGATACGGACAGTTTTATAAATTGATTTTTCAATCGATTTATGAATTTCGGTTCGAAGGCATGGATACATGTGATGTCTTGAATTCCCCTCTCTCACCCATCCTATCCTATGAGCGGGGAATATCGAGAGCGATTAGCTAACCACTAGTCCTCTCCTAGTCCTATCCTTCAATTCCTACTCTCTTTGGAAAAAGATAGGTTCAGCAACTGAAATCAGTTCTCGTAGAAACACATATGTTGAGGTAAACTCCATTACGACTCCATATGCTCCACATTGGGAGCGGACGTTGTTAAAAATATTTATATATATCATGTGCCAATTCATCATTTTTAAGCAAGTAGACTAAAGATTTTCATATTTAGTTAGAAAGCTCTTATTCCTCTGTGTTATTTCTGTGTGAACAATACATTAAAGACCTGTCGTAGCGTTCGCACCCACCAACGTAGCAGAGCGTAGCACATCGTAGCATTTTGTTTATTTTACATATTCCGTAGTAGTTTTCGTGAAAATAAAATAAATGATTGCAGGAGCTTCGTCGGGATAGCTTGCATCGTATAAATTCGTATAACTATAACCAACGTTCCTTCTAAGCTGCGCGCGCGCGCGACCGCGCTGCAGTTTGATAGCCTCCGCGCACTCATTCCAGTTTGGCGCGCACTCCAAGACAACTATTCAATTACTGTTTGATTCGCCTGCGTAGCGTTTTAAATTTCCGCGTATCTGACCTCTTGTCTTAGATGAAGCATTGACCACTACTAAAAATTTGCTTTATCTGCAACGACTACCTATATAATATAGACTTATTATGAGTTAATTGTTTTTTCAATATGAGAGTTGATAAAAAAAACACTCAACCGAGTAATATCAAATAAAACATTATAAATATTACTACTTTAAACTCATGCGCGGAATAATATTGCTACCTTAAAGCAACAATAGGATATGTTAAAAATACTGTTTCGAGATAATTGAACTTTAAGGTTTGTCTTGTGTTTTTTAAAAAACGAATTATGGTTTTATTTATTTTATTTTACGGTCTATGATAAAAGATAATAGTAAGGTTTTTTTTTATACTTTTCTAGTCATTTTACTAATCTCGCTGATACTTTGAAGTTAATGGGCAATATCAATATTGATAAATGTAATATTTATCTTTCAAATGCGGCATATTATTTTTAAATTAAAATATTTCAGTGTTTTATTATAAATGTTTATCTTTCAGCAATCGATTGGCATACTTATTTAAAAATCATTTTTTTTCATCTTATCTCACTGCTGATATACGGTGGCGATATGTTGACATAGATAGGAAGCAAGACCGTTAACAAAGCCCAGATTTTTTCAGTGGCATCGCAATTAACAAACTGAGTCTACACTTCGAAAGAATAAACAGATAAAAATCTAAAGTTTGACACTCTCGGGAATAACAGAGCTTACATTTTGGCCTCGTATAAGTCTACAGTATACGTTGACAGGTTCACTTTTCTTCAGACGCTCAAACTCTTTTAATTCTCTGAGGTACTCAACGTTATACCTACCACCAACCGCTATAGTTTCACACTCTTTTTATAGTGTGTATTCTGTAGCGTAGCAACGTTAGTCGTGTTGTTCACATAGCCATAGATGTCACGAGAAGAAATTCTTAAGAGACTTTGTTGCATGCATTACAGTGTGCAGAGTGTGCTCAAACTATTTTTTTTAAAAAGCAAATCTAAGAGAAAACTAGTTAGGCCAGACCATAGGTACGATCAATAGCCTCTAAGAGGCTGAAGTGAGCCAACTAGTAAAATGTTAAAACCTTTTGCAATCACGTCTTTACTTGGTGTTTTGGTGGATTGCATATTTTAATTTTACGTAAAAAAACACTATCGTTATGTGTATTAACTGAGGTTATTCCACTTTTACAATACTTCAAGACGTGTAGAATACTAAAACGCATCTAATTTATTTGTTTATTAAATAACAATTGGCTCACAACTCCAATGGGCCCATATACACTCCATTAATTTTACCCATTAGCATTATGATTATATAATTCATCAAAAGAATGTGATATTTTTACAATAAATTAATTTATTCAGGGGTTGGCATTAGCTGAAAGCTTCGGGCTGTGTGCGCCAAAGCCTTGTAACGAATGAAGTCTAGCTAACGTAAATTTATGTGTAACTGTCACTTGCACGAGGTTCAATATTAAAATACTTTTTAAAAGTATTTTTTTATATGAGCTACAAATAAAATTGAAGTAGTACAAAAAATTACAATCTTATATATATATATATAAATGAGTGTTTGTTTTTTTCGGTCTCTATAGATTTGAAAACTGCTGATCCTATTGCGATAAAATTTATTTTTAGCTTGCAATTCCGGGAAGGTTATAGGCATATTAAAATTAACTTACAGTGTCGAAAAAACTTAAATATTCGTAGATTTTGTATTTTTACCGTTCAAACTGCCGAGAGTATGTCAAAACAAAAATGGCCGCTGTTCAAGTGCGCTTAAAGCGGACGATAGCGAAGGTTATAGTACAATTAAATTACAGTAGGTGGCGCGTGTGTTGTACTATATTAAATCGGCAGCAAACGTCAAACAGACAGTAAAAGAAAGCATGCACTTCAACAAACACAATTTAAACACAAACACTTTCTTTCTTCGAGTGGCATTGCAACGCTTGCCGGGTACCGGCTAGTTACTTATTAAAAATAAAAAAAAACATATTTCGAAATTCGTTAGACTGTATACCACGGGTGGGCTGGAGGGGGCTCGGAGGGGAACCCGCGAGCCTCTTGTTAAATTTTACTTAAGCCGGCGAGCCCTTTGTTAATTTAAAAGAAAACATTGTTCTTAGATTAAGCTAGTAAATAACTGCAATTTCTGACTTATTATCTACGACAGCTTCAGTATATACAGTAGTGCATTTTTAGCCATTTAGGTTGATAAGTTTACAGTAAACTGCATAATTTTACATATTATAAGTGTATTAATCGATTGATAATTAAAGGATTGCATATAATTGCATAGGACAAATTTAAAAAAATCACTCCTTCCTCAGAACACCGAGAATTGCTTTGAGATTAAACGAGCCTCCTTGTTAACGTATTGGCAGCCCACCGCTGCTCTATACATTTAATATTTTTTTTTTATATTGTGATATAAAGCACTAACAGTATGGAATGCAAAAATCTTTCTTGCTAACAAATAAACCAATTTTTTAGATGTCGCAGTACAGTTCTAACCACGCGGTGCCTCCAATCATTTCAAATGAATCATCTCTAGAAATTATAGCCAGGTGGCTATGCCGCATGTCAAAATTCGATCAATACTTTTGATATTGTGTGAATGCACGCTATACGTTAAAAAACGTTGAACGCACACGCTCGCACACTCTTTTTTTCCACGCAATGATAGATTTAGGGAGAGGGCGTGTGTGTGTGTGCTTTTAACAAATAAAAATAAGCATCAAGACGAATATACGCTGTGATAAATAATTAAAAAAAAAAATTGTATTCCATGTTCACTGCCAATGTAGAGCATATAGTTTTTTTTGCTTTCATCTGTGTACGTGTAAGGCTCCACAGACGTCGATTCCAGAATGGGATCGATCCCAAATGGAATTTTACGTTTAATATTATATGGCTACCGTTTTTTTACAAATTTAAACCTTTTTAAAAAAAATCTTTCATTTATTTTCAACACATAATAAAAATAATGTGGCGGCCAAAAAATCAATGACAGATGTGTCTAGTATCCACATCTGAAGAAATCAGGGATGTGGAGGAGTGTAAAAAAAAAAGACGCCTCCTACTCCGACTCCAACTCCGACTCCAGCTTTAAAATAAAAAACGACTCCGACTGCGAAGAAATTTTCAATATTTATATTTTAACTTATATATTTATATGTATTTCATCAGATCATTTTTAGTCAGCCAAGCATGCAATGTCAACACTATGAACTATTGTGGTTTGAATACACATAACTACATATTTTGTTTTTAAATGCGACTCATTTTTCACGACTCTGATTGACTTCACAGACCTGGAAAAAATAACAAAAAATCAATAAAAATTATGAGTTATGACGATAGATAATAGATGACAAGATACTTCGACGTAAATTTACAGCGATACTCATCAAAGGGTTAAAGTTTTCAAATAATTAAAAGATAATTAAATCTAAATAATATAGTTAAATCAATATCGTTTCATGAATTTTAAAACAGAATGTCTTTGAACTGCAAACAAAACCTTAATATCAGTATCTTAAATATTTACTTTGACATTTGACACAGTTCCTCGTGACACCATATTGTCAGTCGCACATTTATTAACTGTCTACGGTTAAGTAAATTTGTAACAAAAGACCTTTAATATGGATCAAATATTTAAAATACGAGAACATAAATAATTAAGCGTTCTCAAATATTCCGCCTTGAATTGGTTCTTTGATCTACTTTCATTGAATGTTACACTAATTCCTTGATTTACGAGGATGAGACGTTACCCGAAAAAAACGTTTCCACTAAATCATATACAAGAAATACTGTGTACAAAACGATATCGACTGAGGAATGAAAAAAAGACGTTACCCACAGTTTTTTCAAAATAGCTTTTTTGGATAATCAACATTTACACAACTTAATACACATTTTATCAAAAGGATGTAAGCTGATAATGCAAAATAAATATCCAAATTTAGCTTTTAAATTTTAAAAAGTATGGCATGTGGAAATTGCTATCAAGAAAAAAGACTGAAAAAAGGTTTATTTTTAAAAAGTATATTTTATTAATATCAGATTAAGTCAGTTCAAAACCAGTCTATTAGTCTCCATGCACTAAAAGTTTGTGCATATTACATAATTTTCCTTTGGCCCAAAATCATCAGAAAACGTTTTTTGTGTCTCCTGTTAATTTTTTTATGTGTGGGTTACGTCCGTTTTCCATTCCACAGTCGATATCAAATTAAATAGAACGTGGGCATAAAAAAATACTATTCAAAAAATAAAAAATAAACTTGTTTCTACTTACGTTTTATAATATGATCATGACCAGTTTCGCTCATCATGAACATTATCAACTGATCAGTTGAAAGTTGTGGTGATCGTATTAAATAGGTGTTTTGAATTGTATACACCCAGTCCGCTTTTTATGCGATTTGCTTTTACGCGACTATTTTAGAGGACACCGTTCTTTCAATTTACTCAACTTACTTCTTACTACGCGATTGTTTTCTTCAAAAAATGAATAAAATAACCTATTGAACAAAAGAACAAAATAAAATTATTGGGGTGCATTTCTTTGTACAAATAATACTGTAATATTGTATTTTCTTATCAGTTGATAATGCTCTTCATGATCGTAACCATTTCTCATCATCCCATCGGAAATGGCATTCAGAGCAACGCGTGAAAGTTTTAAGTTGCTTCTGTGTACAACTTATGAGGAGTTCTTGTGATGGACAGACAAACAACTTTTGTATATTATTTATAAATATTTTCTAGTCATAATAACATGTGGCAACAAAACAGAACTTTTTAAAAAATGTGGAAATCATTCTCGGTCTGCTTTCAATATTCAGTAATTAGTTATTCACACGAAGAATAACATAGAGATATAAAAACTATTTAGAACAAAATCATTAAAAAATAAAGTACGTATTTGAAGCAGTACTACGTAAAAATATTTATTTATTGCTTTATTAATTTATATGACCAGCAATAATATTAATGGCAAATATTTGTTTATTTTTACGATTCTCAGCTAATTAACAGTAATAAAATGCAAATAATAAAAATACATTTAAATATCGGAAATGGCAGAGATTGCCAAATATATGTATGTGACGGTTGAAAGAAGATGAGTGTTAAATTTTTACCAAATCAGTTCATAAATTTATTATATAATAACTATGAATTTAAAAATGTTATTTACTCATCAGCACCAATTTTGCTTAGCTAGTACAGATTTTTAACTATTTTTTAATGTCTGCATAATGAAATATACAATCGATATTGAGCGCTAAAAATTTGTTTAAATAAAGAATTTGCTCCTAAAAAATATTTTATTTAATATTCTTTTTTAATCCATTCTCGTTTCCAATGTGGATCATATAGCCTATAAATCAATATACCTCAACAGATTTTTTTTCTACGCAAACTGTTGGTTACTCAATCGCTCAACCTCTCTTTTTCAAAGAGAGTAGTAGGGGTAGAAGTATAAGGTTAAGACAGAATTAGTGCTTAACTAATCACTCTCGTGATTAACTAATCGGAAAGGGTAGGAGAGAATATTTAAGACATCACAAACAACCACGTCTCGGGACTCGAGCCCGTCGGATCCGGCACTGAAGCCCACAATGCTAACCGCTGCGCCATATGACCTGAAATTTACGATTTAAAATCGCTTATTAAATAGTTGAAACATTAAATTTTCCGATCAAAATTTTAAATGGATCGTCTTAAAGCTCTGAAGATGTTGAAATACTACATACAATCCGAAGATCATTAAAAAGCACCTCTTTTTTTATGTTACTAGCTGGTTCCCGGCAAGCGTTTATTGAAGTGCATATTTTCTTTTTCTGTCTGTTTGACGTTTGCTGCCGATTGTCTACGGTACGACACATGCGCCACCTGTATGTATCTCAATTGTATTATAACCTTCGCGCAAGTCCAAGCATACGTTGTCAACATGAAATGTAAAGCAGAAATACAAACATTGATTTTTACATATAAGACCTACTGTAAGCAAATTTAGCTATAGCTATAACCTTCCCGGAAATGCAAGCAAAAAGTTAGTCAAAGTTTTATTGCAATCGGATGAGCGGTGTGGCAACGCATAAAATACAAACAGACAATCACACCTAATGCACGAAACACATTTAAATGTAATGTCAAAAAGTACAAACAAACAAACACTCATTTTTATATATTAGATATCTTTTTATTTTGATACAAAACGCTCTCTTCTCGTATTTAACCAAATTTATTTGATTCCCCAGCGCAATTAGGGAATACAATAAAAAATAATAAAACGCCCTAAACGAAGAAATTAATTTCGACCCAGTGTTTATTTTTGTTCATTTTAGTAATATGGCCTATGTATGTTTGTGTAAGTAATGTGTTCTTTTTAGAGTATCTGAATTCATACTTTCATACGACAGAAAACAATAATTAATACAAAAAAATGGTGTATTTTTTAATTGTTTTGTTTTTATGACTTGAAATAAGTATTAAACTTCTCAAATGAACTTACTGTTTTTGAACGTTATTGTTTTTTTTTGATTTCCCAATAAAAAAAATTAAAAAAACGTCAGTTCAAGTTGAACGCCTGAAGATGCCGAAAGGTAAAACCCGGGTCATTAGTGACAAAATCTGTGTGAATGTTCATAATGTGGACGATTCAAATGTAATTAAAAAACCGTTGAGTATAACAATTACAAAATTAATAAAAAGTTAGTTGAAAAGTTTAAACTGTTTGTAGAAAACTTTTAATAACAATAAACATGTTTTGCGTATTATCAAAATGCGTTGAAAATTACCAATCGGACAATGTGTCAAACATCAATATCAAACACTCGTTTATAATAATGACAGTCTGTACAATCGACTCGTTGCCATGGGTGACAACCATAAATATAAAGTGTTTTCCAGAGAAACGATTCATAGAAACGCTTAGAGGTTGCTAGGGGGAATGTGAAATTTTTCGGTAGGTAGTGACAAAATATATATTCTGTTTCCTTTTTTTGCTTCTAAATTACTGAAAAAGATGGTTTTTACATTCGTTTTGTGTACTTTGTGGGTAAGCACGTATTTTTTTTTTGATGTGTTGATAATATCCCTCCAACCATTTTATACAAAATAATTACTACAAAAAAGTTGTTGAACCAAATACTATTTTAAAATTCTTAGTGTAAATAAAAAAAATGCGTAAAGTGTAAAGATGTATTATGTATCTCTTCTAAGCCTGTATTTATAGCTTAGTAAATATAGGTTTAAGCATAGTTCTGATGAAGGCATACGCCGAAATAGCTATCAAATAAAAAAAAAAAGTAGAACTGAAAACTTTGCTATTCGTTTAACTGAAATTTAAAAAAAATGGAGAACTAAATTTTGTGTTTTTATTTATCTAATCAGAATAGTTTGTACGATAAATGCTTGTTGCTTAGTTGCTCAACCTTTAATTTTTTAAAAGAGTAGGGATAGATTTGTATGACTATGACACGACTTGCTGTTACCTAAGCACTCTCTTTGCGCCCATTTTTTTTACGATAGGATGGATGTGAGAGGGAAATCAAGACATCAAATACATCCATGTCTTTGAAAATCAATTTATAAAACTGTAATTCATGGAATTCAAACCTATTCAAATATTGACATACATAAATTCTCAAGGGATTTTCAAATGTTTTTTTTAATTAATTGAATTCAATAAATTAATATCCATTATTAAATTCATTATTTTTCTTATATAGGAAAAACATTTTTGAATAATCCAACAGTATAATAAATTTACCGCGTCATAATAAATAACTCATGTCAATTAATTATTCAAAACCATAAATATGCCTCCGGAATTAGAATCGAATAAATTACTGATTTAATGTCAAAACAATAAAATTGAAATATTTAACAATGTTTATAAAAAGTTTAACTTCCGCACAAAGAAAAGGTCATTGCTTTGAAAATGTGTTCAAATGGATTTTAACGATGGAAGATCGTGCATACAGAAGCATTTTACTAATTAATAATTACTACGGCGTAGCACACACCTTCGTGCTACGACGTAGTAGAGGCTATATTTGGTTAGACAGAAATTTATGTCTACATTTTACCTGATATGATGCACGATAAAAGCTTGTATTTGTGTTTGGGAATTAGTCATTGTTATTTTTATGAACTGAGCATGTTATAGCTATTTACATATTGATTCATTGGAAATTAAGTAAAAAAAAATACATCGTTTTAAAAGTATGTAGTTGCTTGATGAGTTGGTATGTATTATAAATGGTACTAATTGGTGTTACAGAGCATAGTAATTCTCAAGATCGTTGGTTCTTTCCATGTGCTTAGTGAAGAGTTTGTACATTTTTATGTGAAATAATGTAAGTCTGTGTATTATTTATTGTCATTCAACTTACTCAAGCTATGTTCGTCACCTATAAAATATTTTTTGAAAAATCGTAAGGATGAAACATATTTACATATCGACTAGAGTCTCTGTGCCGATACAACCTGAGAATAAATTCCCGGGAAATTGACGCTTTTTGCAAATCACGCGTGCAATAAAGCTGTTTAATTGCATTTCCGGAAAGATTATAGGCATAGTAAAATTAACTTGCAGTATGTCTGCCATACAGTTCATTTTGACAATGTATGCTTGCACTTGTGCGAAGGTTAAAAGTAAAATTAAATTAGTAGTAGGTGGCGCGTGTGTCGTACCATAGACAATCGGCAGTAAACGTCAAGCAGGCAGAAAAAGAAAACATGCACTTCAATAAACAAAATTAAAACACAAAAACTTTCTTTCTTTGAGTTGCATTGCAACGCTTACCGGAAACCAGCTAGTTTTAAATAAAATTTAAATCTTTTTTTGTCAGGGATCAGTATAATTATTAAAGCTACATTATTTATTTTATTAATTTACCAACCAAACTTATTTCCAATTAATTCTATGGGCGGTTATAATATTACAGAAATGATAAAATATTTGGCATAACTGAGATAAGCTGGCGTGTCATAGGACAAAGTAAAAACAATTGGCAGGTGACAGAAAATCTTATTGCAACATTCCACATGACCTCTTATAAAACGAATATGGTGAAAGAAACATGTTGGAGATTATATATTAAATTGAATACTAAACAATAAATAAAGAACCTCACATTAATACACGTGTTTTCATATACCATTTGTTCTAGTTACCTGCTAATAAATAATTTTATTTATGTGTACAGCTTCGACATCAAATAAACACTTAGCAATAAATTAAAAACACTCCCAAACACAAAATGAACGACCAAATTCATTTCTATGCCCATATCTCTAATTCAGTCACCTGGGATGAATAATTCAACATGTTATCCTAAACATTAATGTAGGTATAATTGCTCTGTGCCTTAAACAAGTTTATTCTACTCCCTTTCCAATACAGACATTCTCTACAATACTACAAGATAGGAAAACGACTTTCCTTTGTCATACAATACACAACCAGACAACCCTTAAATATCCGTTGTACAAACTAAATACTCTTTAAAGTGGGCTCGTTTTCTGTGTTTCTAAAGAAAATAAATGCTTCAACTGGTATTGAGTGTGTATGTTTGTTAAGGAGAATATTCTGAACAAGACCTTTTTCAAATTATTATTTTTGGTTTGATATCACTATCTCTAGGGTAGTAAATCAGATAAAATAAACCTTTTTATGTTCAACTAGATTCTTCCTCACCCTAAGTCACAACCATTTTCGGGGCAAATGTGTTTTAAAATATTCAAAAAAATACAGAAAAAATAATCATTTATAGAACATTTGTTTTTGTATTAATCCCAGAGCTAGTTTCTCGTGTCGCGAAAATTAACGACTGTTTAGATCGCGGTTTCTCAACCGGTTGCGACAACATTTTCCAAGGGGGTCGGAGAGAAAAAATATTTTAAGGGAGCCACAGCGCAGTTTTGGGATAAATCTATAAAAAAAACTTGTACTCCGCGAGAGAGGTAAAAAAAGGTCCTACATGTATGGTCATTCCGGGTTTTTTTTTATTAGAAATTCTTGGAAGAGCTAAAAGGGAAAGTCTTTTTTGGGAATTCCTTTAATTCCTGGGTTTTTATAATCAGCCAGAAAGTCATTTTTTTTTAATTCGCGAGAGAACTTTAAAAAATTTCCCACTTTATAACATTTTGAGAAATCCGTTAATTTCATCAACGGTCCCGAAACATAAATTTCAAGTCATCAATCCCAAAATAAGTGTGTCCCCGAGTCTCTAAATATTTAGAGTATAGAGGCCATGGAAAAATTTAAATCTCAAAAGAGGCCACGGGCCCAAAAAGGTTGAGATACTATAGTTTAAATTACGACGAGCGTAAATGTTCTTGATAAACAAGTGGTATCAGTAAGTATGTTTTATTTTTGAAATATAATATCTTGACACCAAATCTGACAGGAAATACGGTAAGAGTGGTTAATAAAACAACATAATGTCAATATTTAATATATAAATTCGGCAAAAACAGTCAACAAGTTTTCATTGAAATGAAAAAGTGTGTTGGCGAAGATAATATGTTTTTTTTTGCTTTTTAATGAAGTATTTCAATTTTTGAAAGTAATAATATAGATTAAAGTGTGGGCATTTCCCGTTGAGATCTTATAAGAGGTCGTAAAATTCACATAAAAAATGATTAAAAAAATCAACGGACAAAAAAAGTCTATTTTCAATAACTTAGTAAACTTGCACCAAACTTTAACTTGCACGAAACTGATTGTTACTGTTTTTGTTACCTTTCCAGCTCGTATTCTAATGGTTTACAGTTCCCGGCGAAAAGGGCGGAGGCAACTTTTCTTAGTAGCAAGAGTGTGAGGGTTGAGGTTTGCAGCAACAAGCGCGTCCTTCAAGGCAAGGGCATCGTCTCCAAACGACCTGGAATACGTCACTGGGAACGGACGGAAAACCTGACCTAAATAACGAATAAAAAATTCACAATAATAATGAGTAACAAATTTAATATTTTTTTATTCATTTATTTTCCAGTCGCTTTTCAATATTACGTACAGTATACTGTAGATATTACCAACCATGTAGTTGAGTTGTTCACGCTATTGGATTATGTATTTTTCGATTTCCATGGCTGTATGTTTGAATCCGCGAAAAGACACTTACACACATTGATTTTTTAAACGATCTATAATTTTCAACAGGGAGTTGGAGTCGTAAACAGGAAACTCTAATCCCTTTTTTTATAATTAAAATACAATAATTTATGCACTTTAGAATATATTTATAATACATATTAAAACTTTGCATCGGAGTTAGAGTTTTAGATCCTTTTTCAAGACATGTTTGTAATTTTTTCATAACTTTCTACCCACATCTTATTTGATACTGAAAAAGTAAGTGGAGGATGTTGGAAGAGCTAATATCTAACTTCTCACCTTTTTTCTTTCCTTCCCTAATTTGAGCAACTGGCGTTAGTTATTATAAAAAACAACTTCAACATCACATTGGGAATGGCAAAATATCGAAGTTATAAATATACAAATTTTCACATTCAATACATTTTTTCAAATTATAAAATGACTCGTGGGGTTTTAATATACTTATTCACTTGCCCAACAATTGGTAAGTTACAATATTCTGATGGTAGATCCTATATATTTATTTTGAAAATTGTTGTATACATCCAAAATAGTTTAATTTGGTTTAATACTTTCGATGGATTCGGTGGCAAATTTGTGGAAGTTCATTTTAATATAAAATAAAACAACTTAAATTATTCCACGTATTGTGTTACAAAATGTGACACACCTCTTTCAGAGGCATCCTCAGACAACTACTTTTGCAAATTTTTGCTTAAGTACGTGTCACATTTTGTAACACAATACGTGGAATCATTGGCGGATCCAGAAATTGTCCAAGGAGGGGGCCATTCAATTCGAAAATAAACATCATAAAAAGATAATACATTCAAAAATAGATGATTTAAAAATAATATATCTATATAAAAGTAGTCAATACATAATTAAGTATGTATTCTATAAAACATCGTAAACTAAACAATTAAAGATCGAATTTCACAATAAAGTTTTAATAAAGTAGAAAAATGAAGGGAAAAAATCTCCTCAGGGAGGGGCCATGGCCCCCATGGCCCCCCCCTTGGATCCGCCAATACGTGAAATAATCTTAGTTATTTTATTTTATATTAATTTGGCTTGGTTCAAAAAGCTTTGTATTAATCCTATCTGTTGAAAAAGCTCGTCATGAGCAAACCCGGTCCTGATCAAATTAAATAAATGTGAAATTAGTACAAAGCAGTGTTTTATTTATTTTATATGAAGCCATTACGCCAAGTATTGACAGTAAACGCCTTAAAAATGTTATTTGACATACATTGGGGAATTAAATACGCAGGTCTGGGTTAAATTCCTGGTAAAGTTGATATCACATATAGATCCAAGGCGTGGATGTTTTTTATATTAATTCTCGAGTGACTTACAAAAAATCTTCAACGAGTTCAGCTAGTATAATTTTTCTTCAGTTACGGAGGTCACGGGTTCGAATCCCAGTACGGACAGTTTTATAAATTGATATTTCAATCGATTTATGAATTACTGTTCGAAGGCATGGATGTATATGATGTCTTTAATTTCCTCTATCCCACCCATCCTATCCTATAAACGGGGCGTATCGAGAGCTAGCTAGAGATTAGCTAAACACTAGTCCTCTTCTAGCCTTTTCCTTATATTTTTACTCCCTTTGGAAAAAGAGAGGTTGAGTAACTGAGTAACAAGCAATTCTCGTAAAAACACTTATTTATAGGAGTCCGTATGCTCCACATTGGGAGCGGACATGGTAAAATAAAATCTTTTTTTAAACTTAAAACTATTGATATTTCATAAATCATGATATTTTTTAAAAATAGTAAAAATTACACGATTGAGTTTAATTAAAGAAATGTCAGCTAAGTCAAGGAATTGGAGACATTTGATTCCCAAATGTAGAAAAAAAAATGTATTAATCATATTATTTTTTTGCCGTCGTTTAGTTAAAACATTAATAAAACACAACTTACATAATGCAAGAAAAAACCCAAAAACGCTTCGAAGTTAAATGTTGATAACTTTGATCGTCTAACAATTTAGTAACATAAATCAATACATTTTTGTCAAGTTTAATTTAATAAGTTATGTGAAATTTACAACTAAAAATGAGTTATACCATAATTTTAAATGTTAATAAAACTTATTTGAGTCATGGACAAGATGAATTTTGGCAAAAAAAAATATCATTAACACTGTATTAATTTAATAATCATCGATACAAGCAAGACCAATAAGAAATTTCTGTCGTTCTTGGTTACATCAAACATAATAATCAATATTTATGTTTTTCTCCTATTCAAGAAGTAGAAACAGTCTTGTATTGGTGATGCCACTGGAAAAAGAATACTACTTTGAGTTACGACATTTTCCACATGAACTTGCGTGACTCTGGACAAGCACTGATTTATGTATCTGCTTAACACGTTCACAACCATTTAACTAATATGATATTTGATGGTTTATCTCGAACAAAAATGATAATTGGTTAATGTGATTAAAATGTGTTCAGGATGTTTTAACGATTTTTATTTAATTTGTTTAAGTTATGGTATCATAAAACGTAACCTTTTGGAAAACAACGATCATAGAGACGCTGTAATGGTACAAAAATATAGATATTTTGTGTTTTACTTAACCGAATGCTTCTTTTAAAAAAATCAACGCGTACCATTTTTATTTATTTTTGTTTTAACCATGTCCAAAATGAATCTAATGTACTCCTAATATAATTTATCTCAACAGACGTGTTTCTACTAGAACTGTTCGTCAATCAGTTGCTCAACACTTCTTTTACGACACTAAAATAAAGTCGGACTAGAACAGGACTAGTGGTTAAATAATCGCTATCACTATGCCCCGTTTTCCAGGGTAGGATGGGTGGGAAACGAGAATTTAAGACATCATATACATGCATGTCTTTTAACAGAAATCTATAAATCGATTAAAAAATCAATTCCCAGTCCGGTCAGTCTGTATAAATTGATTTTTCAATCGATTTATGGATTTCTTGGATCACCGCTAATTAAAATTTGATTATTTATATGATTACTGTATTGAGTTGGATCATATAAATTTTCTCACTGTCAATGTTTTTTTTCGATTTTAATAAACTACATATAATACGATTATATCACTTTTTGTACCTAGACTTGTCAGTTATCAAACAATTTGTAATGCTTATGATGAGCAAAACCAGTCTTGATATCTAACCTAACCTAACCTAACCAAGATCAATTGTTTTGTATTTCTTAATTGAATGAATTTAACTACAATATTGTTAATATAAAATAAAATAACTTTGATTATTCCACGTATTGTGTTACAAAATGTGACACGTGTTTCGCCTCTTTCAGAGGCATCCTCAGACAACTACTTTTGCAAATGTTTGCTTAAATACGAATATTGTTTATATATTTAGTAGAATATTAAGTATTAAGTAGAATATTTAATAATTTAAGATTTCGACTGAAGGTGCTTGGTGGAATTTCAATATTAAATTTGAATCGTTCAAACTATGTACACTCCCACAGATTTTGTCAGTTCAGGTTCATCCGTGCACTTGAACGCCTGAAGATGCCGAAAGGCGAAACCCGGGTTGTTAGTGACAAAATCTGTGGGAGTGTACATAATTTGAACGATTCAAATTTAGAATATTTAAGTAGAATATTGTTTTTTTTTATATAGCTTCCTTTTAAGAAAGATTTAATAAATTTGTAATAATAGTGATGTGATAAACTATAGACAATTTTAAGCCTGCTCTTTATATTTTATGGCAATTTTTCTTGTATTTTATCTCCATTTATTTTATATTACGACAGCTTTTAATGAGCTTTATATTATTTGACATTTCTGAGTGGGTTTGTATCCAAAAGCTGTTTTTGATGTTTTAATTACATCCCATCTACCCTATCCCGATCTGATATGGCAGGTACAGCGATTAATTAGTCATTAACTAAAAGCATAGTTCGATCCTTTTTGTATCTGAAGAGGGGTTGATTGTTTGAGTCACATACAGAATTCGTTTTAAGCAACGGATGTTTAAAAAAAATACAAGATTGTAATCAAAATACAAAAAAGCATAAATGACTTGACTGATTATATTCGATACTACTAAAAATGATTAAAATAAAACGGTAACATAATTTCAAATTTTCTATTTAGCTATGAGTTGGTTCTCTCATTTGAACATTAAAATAGCTTTTTATATATTTGAAGATATCGACTGTGAAAGAAAAAAGAGGCGCGAAAAACGTATTTTGGTGATTTTTGACCATATGAAAATTATGAATTATACATAACCTTGAAGTGCACGGAGACTTCTAAACTGGTGTTTAATTGACATAACCTAATATCAATTTTAAAAAATGTCCAAGAAAAACTTTTATTTAAGTCTTTTTTCTTGGTTTTAATTTTTTACAAGGTCATCTTTTTCAAACTTAAAAGCTAAATTAAGATGCTCATTCGGCATTTTCAGCTTACATCCTTTTGATAGGACATGTATCAAGCTGTATACATTGTGATTATTGATAAAAAATGTTTTGAGAAAACTGTGGGTTACGTATTTTTTCCTTTCCACAGTCGATATGTTTTAATAACATTTTCCAAAAGCCAACAGACCCGAAAAAGTCTGGAAAATGGTTCCAAATAATTTCAAATTAGAAAATGACACCTAAAAGAAAAACAAAACGTGTACATAGTTTATAAATTATACTCTCTGTTTCCATCTGACGCTTTTCCATTATAGACCTACCGTGCAAGCCCCGGCCAAAACCTGGCTGTCCTAGGGTTCGACCTTACCCCCGTTTTTACCTTCCCAGACTCCCTCAGGGGTCACCCCCGTCTATTCCACCCCTTGCCCCGGTTTCTCTCTCCCTCACTACCTTGTCCGCAATGTGATAGATATACAGCAGAGTCGTCTCCGAACGTAATTGAGAGAAAATGTATGAGAATCAACGTTAAATTATCTTACATTATATAGATCCAATTATGTATTTTAGATTTTTTTTTGTACAAATTCAAACAAACATTAAAAATATTTATTTTTGCTAATTTTCAGTGTCAAAAAAAGCAAATCAAATTTTAATAATCAATTTAAAAACTAACTAATAAATAATACAATGTCGGGTTCATGTTACAGTGGAAAACGTCATTGGTTTCCATACTGGACCTCACTGATCAAAATCCCAGTACGAACAGCATTTTTTCCGCCGATCTATCAATTTCTGTTCGAAGGCTTGTGATGTCTAAAAATTCCCTCCCACCCTTCCAATCCTAAAAATAACGTAGCGTAGTGAGAATGATTAACTTACCACTAGTCCTGTCTTGACTATCCTTATTCTCTTAATCGTTATAATCCTTAGTCATATGCTCTACATGTGGAGCGGACATAGATAAAAAAAATTAAAAAAACATAATTTTAAAGAATGCAATTTATTTGATATATTTGTGAAATAATAACATTAATAGAATTTTAGTAACACACTTCAACAGTGCCTTTTTAAAATCAATTTTTATTTTCATTGTAAAAAAAAATTCTTTCTTAATAATCTTTCTTTACATGTTTATTTATATAAGTCGAGAAGACGTATGTTCTTATCGAATAAAACCTTGCTTTGGACACTCAACAAGCATTCCTCGAATCGATTTATAGTTAATATTTTTCGTAAAGATGATGTCTTATTAATAAACAAAATATCATTTTGAAGAAAGATATTCAAAGATCTTTATCTTATATAACAAATATATCTTATATATCTAACAAATCTTAACTTATCTTAAAACATCGGTACGTATTGTGTTGAATTCTTTTGTTCAAATTGTCTGAAAATGTTTCACAACTTCTAGCACCAGGTGAGCTACAAATTCGCCGAGTTCTTTCACCCGAACACGTAGGTAATATTTGAGGGCTGTCCTACAAACTATGTAAATTATTATTATGACAGTTTTCCTATCCGTGGTGGAAATTTGTATATTTTTGGGGGTCGTGGCTTTTAAGGCGTGCCCCCTTGAAATATCCAAACTAATTAGGGTATCTTTGAATTAAATACACCCGACTAGTGTAATTCTATACACTTCGTTATTATAGAAACTACACTTCGTTTCGCTAAAAGAAATAAAACACTTATTTGTACTAACTCTGCATTCGTTTATTGAAAATCAGCTTATCAGAAGACGAGCATTATAAACTGATTAGAAACATCAAATGCTTGTGATGAGCGCAGTCTGTCCTAATTTTCATTACATTATTCGTTCATTAAATCAGTACAAAAGTATTTCTTTTCAATGTATTACTTTTACACCAAGAATTGACAGTGCACATTTTAAAAACGAATTGTCGTTTAGTTAAATTGTAATGCCAGTTAAAGTATTTTTTTTAGACTTTGAGATGATCAAAAGATAACGCTAGACGACGATTGATCAAGTTAAAAGAAAAAAGCAAACGTTGGTTCTTAAAACATTACTCAATATATAGTTAAAATATGTAGTCGTACCACTTCGTTGGTACGTCGTTGGTACCACTTTAGTATGCGGTCTACCTTCACATTTCTACTTTAGTATGCGATCTACATTCACATTTTTACTTTAATATGCCTAACTTAACCCACCTCTGTTACGTTTTCTTGCAATGTGTTATCATAAAAATGCATCTGCACTCTCTTCACTGCAGACGATATTTTGATAGAAATGCTTCGACAACATTATAGAGCGCGGCAGGAAAAAACATAAATTAAAATAAACAATTCGTTGCTTCGATACAAATAAAATAAAATAGTCGACTGCGATTCAAATTTAGGCCTCATACTAAAGTGGTACCCTATTGTTTTTCAACATCACTTATAATCTGAACTATATTATGTTCTTTCAAGCGCTCAGAGAATAGTATTTGAAATTCTTTCAATACATGTCAAAATTATTACATAATTCATAACAAACTGAATATTTTTATATCGACTGTGGAAAGGAAAAAGGACGTAACCCATAGTTTCTCAAAACAGGTTTTTTTCAATAATCACAATGAATCAAACTTGATACACGTTCTATCAAAAGGATGTAAGCTGCAAATGTCAAATTAGTATCTAAATTTAGCTTTTAAGTTTGAAAAAGATGACCTTGTAAAAGTTTTTCCTAGACAATTTCTTTAATTAATATTAGATTATGTCAATTAAACACCAGTTTAGAAGTCTCCGTGCACTTTAAAGTTGTGTATAATTCATAATTTGCATATAGCCCAAAATCATCAAAACACATTCACACGTGTACATTCACACAAGTTTTATCACTAACGACCCGGGTTTCGCCTTTCGGCATCTTCAGGCATTCAAGTGCATGGATGAATTTGAACTGACTCGAGGTAAATTGTCATCACAAGTCCCACGTCTTAGTCTTAATTTAACTAAACTTGAGATTGACCTTACCGGGAATTGAGCCCAGACCCACCTGGTCGGTAGAGCAAGCTCTAACCAACTAGACCACAGCGGGAGACTATTAAAATTCTTTTAATTTACGATTAAGAGGGTAATTATCTGTTTTTTCTATAAATACAACTTTCACTGCAGCCCTAATTTCTACAATCAATATAGATTTACAGTGTACCTTTTTTATCTTCTGCTAGGATAATATTTAAAATAATAAAATAAAATCGCACAGCCCTGAAAAAGGCTATTTTACAAAATAAATAAGCTTACATAATATGACAGCACTAGTGCCAACGTGTATACACGGAATATTATGAAAAATGTGCCGACACAACATTTTTTTTTTGGGCTGAACGCTGCTTATTTACTAAGATGACTCAACAAATTATATCGTATTTACTAACGTCTCTCTTGGAGTCCAAGGTTATTCAAAGTTAAGCCCCTCGCCATGGGTTACGCCTTTTCATTCTTCATCGTTAATAAGGCGTATTGCAATGTTTCAATGAGTGCCTTAGAACGACACGGGAATCATCGAGTGACTGATATCATATTGGTGCATCTTTATAAAATTTATTTAAAAAAGGAAATGAATATTATGTTTCCATATTTCCTGGTCTTATTTTACATTTTGTTCACAGTCATATTTCACATTTTAAAATCAGGACAATATTTAGATGTTTAACCGGTCAAAGTCACAGGATTGTTGTAATGATAGACAAGCACATATCAAGAGGCCCGCACCTACCTCATAAATTTTTAAATCTTCTTAATGCTTGTCGATTGTCTACCTCAATCATGCCTGCCTCTTCTTTCGACCGGTGGGATTCCGGCGCCTCGGACGTCCGTCGGGTACTATCTATAGGATGTACTCAGCGGAACTGAGAGATGCTGACATGTCATGGGAGGAATCAAAGCAATTGGCGGGAGACAGGGAAACATGGAAGTACCGCGTGGCGGACATATGCTCCACATAGGGAGCAAACATGGCCAAAAAAGAAAGATGAATGTTTGTCTCTATAGCGCGCCTTTTATACCACCTAACCGGCTGTGTAGTCGAATGTTCAACGTCGTTGGCTTCTGTTACAAAGGTCACGGGCTTGAATTCCAGTACGGACAGATTTAGTATATTGGTTTTTTAATTAAATTTGAATCGTTCAAATTATGTACATTCACACTAATTTTGTCACTAACGACCTGGGTTTCACTTTTCGGCATCTTCGGGCGTGCAAATGCACGGATTAACTTAAACTGGCTCCTTATAAATTAATGTATCGTGTTTATATAAGAAATAAATGTATCATTGAGCTTAAAGCCATTGCTGGCGAAAAGGATTATTTTTAAAACAACTGTTATTAAACCATAAATTTTGACTAACAACACGAAACTTTAACACTAATTTACTATAGAGTTCACAGGTTCAGAAGTTTTTCAATCGATTAATGAATTTTGGTTTGAAGGTACGGATCAGGGCTTATACAAAAACCGGTTTTATCCGGTTTTTGAAATTTTACAAAAAATGGATAATTCAATTAAAATAGCGAGAAAAAGTTCATTTTTTAAATGTTGTTTATCTATATAAAATACATAATAATACACAACAAGAAATTATTTCGTGTTACTCTTAAGAAAATATGATTTGAGAAAACACAAAACGTCCACTGATCGTTTTGTAACAAAATTTCCTGATATCGAAAATACCCTTTCGCTGGGTAATGATGTAGAGCATATGCTCTTTGAATGGCCATCAAATAAAAGATCCAAATTTTCTGCCCTTTTGTTTATATACTCGTTTATGGAAAATTCAGCACAACCGGTTACGAAGTTGAAAAAACCGGTTTTTGAAAACCGACAAGACGGATATGTGGAATGTTTTAAATTCCCTCTCGCTCATCATATCTTAAAAATGGATCGTAGCAAAAGCGATCAGCTAACCAATAGTCTTGTCCTAGTCCTACCTTTCTATCCCTACTCTCTTTGGAAAATAATAGAGGTTAAACAACTGAGTAACAGCAGTTCTTGTAGAAACACTTATGTTAAGATAAACTCCATTGTGAGTTGATATACATTAAGAGCAAACATAATAAAAAAAATCAATACATAAAAAAACATATTAATGAATACAAGATGTCTCGCTTTGATACCAATAAAAAAACTTTTTTTTAATTATTTAAAAGTTAAATAAAATTCTAACTTATAAGTGCTAAATTAAAAACAATGAAAATCAAGAGAACTATAATAATTTTGATGGCGTAGTTTTAGTTACAGGACACCCTGTCATTACCTAGAGCAGGGTTTCCCAAACTTTTTCTTCAATGGATCACTTTGCAAATCTGGAAATTTTAACGGCTTATAACAAAAAAAAAATGTTAATAAAACGCGTCGAGTCTGTTGTTCCTGCACTTTGATTTCGTTGCAGCGTGCTTCACAGATGTAGGTTGTATAAAACGGTAGTACAACAAAAATTACTTGTTTTGACACATTGATTCATCTGACAAAACTGCAAAGAAAGAATTAAATGAAATGAGTCAGTTTTTTGTAAACACTATTAAGCATGTTTCTTTTGCTGTCACGGAAAATGGATTGCCAAGGAATCACAATTGTAATTTGTAAGTTTGCGGAAAATATTGAAAAGGAGTGGTTTTGAAGTTATGTAGGTGTTCGCGGAACACCTATTCAGGTTCCGCGGAACATAGTTTGGGAAACCCTGGCCTAGAAAACTTTTACTTTCTAATTCACTTCTGCATAAAATAAGCTCATTGCTTTCCTATATGGACGACAATGGAAAAGAATCGTATTTTTAAAACATTATTTATTTCCATTTCAACTTCCTTGTGCTTAATTGGAAATCTGTCCCGTGCACTTCTGCTTGGGCCATAAACGCTATGGAAACCTTTGGATGGTAATGGGAAACTTACTAAGTATTAAAAGATATCAGCCAGCCAATGTTTATGATGAAAACACTAACAAGTTTTTTTGTATTACCATTGTTTCAATTTGTACTCGATTTAAATTAATATCAGTTGATGAGATAAGCTAGTGATAAGCGATTCCTATCCTGGTATCTGTAATTAAAATGTAGAATTAATAAAAAAAAGTCTGTTGTATTTTTTAAATTGATAATCTTCTAATATATAAAAATGAATGTTTGTTTGTTCGTATTTTATACGATGCCACACCGCTTATCTGATTGCAATAAAATGTTGACAAACTTTTTGCTCGCACTTTCGGGAAGGTTATAGGCATAGTAAAATTAGCTTACAGTAGGTCTTATGTATAAAAATCAATGATTGTATGTCTGCCATACAGTTTATTTTGACTACGTATTCTTGCACTTGCGCGAAGATTATAGTGCAATTAACTTACAGTAGGTGGCGAGTGTGTCGTACAATAGACAATCGGCAGCAAACGTCAAACACAAGCAGACAAAAAAATAAAACATGCAATTCAATAAACACAATTAAAACACAATACTTTCTTTCTTTGAGTGGCATTGCAACGCTTGCTGGGAACCAGCTAGAAATTTATAAAATCTTCACTAACCAATCAGTATCGCGATCTCTATTAAATTTATGAATAATATTATTTTAATTACCTTTTATTACAGCTCTCATCACTGTAAAAAACTCTATTTATTTTTAAAAATGGTTCGCATAAACATAAAAAATAAGCTAGTTATAGCACGTTACGATCTTCATTAAAAATTGCATTATAATCTAACTTAAATACGCAAATAAATAAAGCATCAAACTTGTGTTCATAAAATGGAGCTAAAAAAATGCAAAACAACGTAGTGTACTTACTATATCACAATTTTCACGTATTTTAATATAATACTTTCGAGATCTTGTAGAGTCGTTTTCAAAATAAAAAAAAACTCATTATTATTTAAAAAACAAAATTAACCATAAATCCTTTGATCCTTTTAGATAAAAAAATAATCAATATCATATTTTCTCAACCTTTTTGAGGCCCGTGGCTTCCATACTCGTACAAATAAGTTTGTTGAAAGATTCCAAAATAATTTTAATTTAGGGCTTTCTCAAAAGTAGACGCCGTGAGAGCTTTTTTTTTAATCTCTTCCCAGAATTTGCAATTTGAAGACGTCAGGAATTTACGGAATTGAAATTAAACCAAATTTTCTCATTCCCGGGATTCCTATCCTATGAGCGTGGATATCGAGAGCGATTAGCTAACCACTAGTGCCTCCAATCCGGGATCTCGAATCCGTCCAATTCTGTGATCCCGAGATTGGAGGCACTAGTCACAATGCTTTATGTATCATGATTTACATATTTGTCTACAACGCTCAGCACAAAAATGTGGTTGCGCATTATGCACACAGTCAGCGAGAGTTGAGTGAATTTTAACAGGTACACTGTCACCTGGTGTTTTATAACACAATTGAGGTGTCCTCAACTGTATATTGAATCAATATATCAGTATAAGAATACGAATGTTAATCATTAAAAGTAAAAGGATTCGTAAAATTATGTGAGTATTTTTTTGTTATATCCGTGTCCGTTCCCAATGTAGAGCATATAGCCTCCTAATAGAGGTATCACAACAGAAGTTTTTTCTATGAGACAGTTCTCATAGAAACAGTGTTAACAGTGTTTATTACTCAGTCGCTCAACCTCACTTGTTTCAAAGTGAGTATTAGGGAAAGAATGGATAAGGCTAGAACAGGACTATTAGTTGACTAATCGCTATTGCTACACCCAGTTATTAAAGGATCAGAAGGATAGGAGGAGAGGAAATAATGTGAATTGACATCACAAACACCCAGTCTTCGATCACAACTTTGAATTGAATAATTCTCAAATTCACTGTGATCTGACCTGGAATCAAACCCAGACTTGCGTGATCGGTAGAACAAGCTCTAAACAATTGGACCACAGCAGGCGATATTAAATTAATGATAATTAAATAATGACGTTAAGGTTCTTCGTTTTTTGACGATTCAGACACAGAATCCGCTTAAAATTACACAAATCTCAACATTAAATGGAAACCACCGATCAAGTCACATTGGCCATTCTAGTTACGGCAACTGACGTCATAGCTACGTATTAATTACACTCGTTTGTAATTTGATAAGGTCTCTAAGTTAGCTCAGGAACGGCCTTAATTAGCCTAAGCAAACAATAATAATAATTTAGCCGCAAACTTTCGGTCAAATGGTGATCCGAGACAAGATGGCCGGTAGATTTATGTTACTTGCTCATTACTGGCGAAGATATCTCCGAGGTTTATCTTTCAATAGGGTATGTAAACAATGTAAGAATATCTTGTTTCTTGTGTTACATCCATTCATGGGAGCAATGTTATAGAATACACAATAATTCAGGGTTGCCAGTGGACATGAATTGATGTTTTTGTTATTTTAAATGGGAGGGATTATTGTTAAAGTTTATTTTTAATATAAAACTATATTTGATACTAGGACCTACAATTCCGGCATCTCATCCATTTTTTTTTAGCCTGATGTAATAGTAGTAATCTCGGGATTTTGAGATTAAGGATAAGAAGTGCAAAATTCTCGGAAACCTGGCAAAATTTTGAAATCCGCTCAAGAGCTTAGGAATTTCTCCATGATTTACTGGTGAATGATCAATCCCGGGATTGGAAATATTGGACAAATTTTGAATTTGGAATTTTTGCGACTGAGTAATAAATATGCTCCGCATTGGGATTGGACATGGATTTAAAAAAAAATCAAAGGTCGATAATTCTAATTACAATTTGATTACTTATATTTATTTATTTTTTTAGCCATGTCCGCTCCCAATGTGGAGTATATGGACTCCTAATAGAGTTTATCTCAACATATGTGTTTATACGAGAACTGCTTGTTACTCAGTTGCTCAACCTCTCTTTTTTAAAAGAGAGTAGAAATCGAAGGATAGGGCTAGGAGAGGACTAGTGGTTAGCTAATCGCTCTCAATATTCCCCGAACATAGGATACGATGGGTTGCAGGGGGGAATTCAAGACATCACATAAATCCATGCCTTCGAACAGAAATTCATAAATCGATTGAAAAATCAATTTATAAAACTGTCCGTACCGGGATTCGAACACGGGACCTCCGTAACCGAAGCCAACGACGTCGACCACTCGACCACACAGGCGGCAAATTATATTAGATACAGTAAATCCCAAAAGGATTACGAATAGACGAGTAAATGTCAAAAAAACTCTTCACTTTTTTTTTTCTTATAGAAGACGAACGCTAAAAGACTGAGACTTTGCTGGATATCTGGGGTACCACAACGCGAAAGCTAGAGGTCAGCGATTGCTGTAGGACTGCGAATAATTGAGACGAACGATGTTCACATCAGACGGTGGTACCAGAAAAGGAAATAGATTGATAAAACAATGACACACCTAAAACTAAAAAAAAAATGGTTGTCTGTAAAGTCGGTTTACGGACGATAGTTTAACGTGACAACGTCATAAGAAAACATTGATGAAATGATTGCATACTTTTATGAATAAAATGGAATCATTTGTATTGAATTATCATTATTTTGTATGGATACGAAGAAGGAGTGAAATGAAATCTACAATTTTTTATTGTTATATTTTATTCGCACTCATTAATTCAAATATGTTTATTACTTTGATGAACAGTTTATTTACAAGTAACAATGTGCTAGAGATAGATGCGGCACAATCCGAACGGTAGGCCGATCGTGCCTCTCTATCGCATATCCGCGCTCTCGCTCGCACGCTTGCCTTCGGCGCAACGCAACAAACGGGACAATGAGTCATGTTTTTTCGTGCGTGCAGCGGGCGTCATCGATTTATAAGACGTTGTCACGTCAAAAACTATGAAACCTAAAATTTATGTGGCTTGGAGAAACATTGACTAAAACATTAAAAGGCTTCTTAAATTCACAATATAGAGCCTCTTCCGCGATCTTACGCATAAAAACGTTGTTAAACTTTGTTAAATAAAATAATAACTCTTTTCGCTGTTCATAAACTTTATTAAAACCTGAAAGCTCGTTTGAATAAGCTGTAAAAATAATGAGCGAGCGCTGCTGCTGCGCCCTTGAAACGTAATATTATACTTTGAATGTTTTAAATAATAGAGCAGACGTGGTTACGCGGTTTACAGTCAACATTTCTCCTTTGTGGAGCTTTTGATCAGAGAAACGTCTGTTATTTCAACGCCGTTACCGTTCCACTAATCACTTTTATTGGAAAAGCGTTACATTTCAAATAAACAAAATATATTTGATTCTACAAATAAGCTACATTATCAGAACTGTTTTTATTCATCACGAGCTTATATTAACTGGTTATAATCAGATAATAAATTATTAAACTTGGCTCGATAACTGCGCTGTAGAATACGCGAAGTAAGAGTGGAATAAAACCGCATTGAATGACGGTGAAAACAATGTTGATTGCTCGAAGATTTTTTTATTCTCGTGTCAATATATCTAATATATAAAAATGAATTTTTGTTTGTTCGTATTTTATGCGTTGCCTGACTTACTTTTTGCTTGCACTTCTGAGAAGGTTATGGGCAAAGTAAAATTAACTTACAGTAAGTCTTATATATAAAAATCAATTTTTGTACGTCTGCCATACAGTTCATTTTGACAACGTATACTAGCACTTGCGCGAACGTTATGGTACAATTAACTTGCAGTAGGTGGCGCGTGTATTGTACCATAGACAATCGGCAGCAAACGTCAAATAGACAGAAAAAGAAAACATGTGGTTCAATAAACACAATTAAACACAAAAACTTTCTTTCTTTGAGTGGCATCGCAACGCTTTCCGGAAACCGGCTAGTTTTAAATAAAATTTAAATCTTTTTCGTGAAGGATCAGTAAAATTATCAAAGCTACATTATTTATTTTATTAATTTACCAAACAAACTTATTTCCAATTAATTCTATGGGCGGTGATAATATTACAGAAATGATAAAATATTAGATGCTACATTTTCATATTTTGAACGAAAATAATTCGTGACTTGGATTTATTAAATTATCATATGTGTATTCTGCAAAACTGCATTTTGATTTTTTTATTAATTACGTACTTTTTTTGTAGCATTTGTAACATTGCAGCACAAAGAAAATTGCCTAGCGAAGACATGTCGGGCTCAACATTCAAATGAGACAAATTTCGTGCTTTGTTTTTCATATAAATATTTATATTTTAGTTAGAGTTGTAAGGTAATTATGATGTTTTCTCCTTAAATCAACGTAAATATGATTTAACATTAATTTTAACTTTGACTTACGGTTAACTTGTCTTCCTTATGATTTTGAAAACATATGCTAATTTATTTGAGATTTTTCATCATCTTAATCCTTACATAGAGATAATAAATCTTTTCTAAAAATGCTATAACCTGTTAAAACACTATACAAAACAAACCATCTCTATAATAAACTTAACATCAATGTTAAAAAAATCTTTTTTTTATTAATAATTATTTTATTCAGATCAAAGGTATTGTGCTCTTCTCTTGTAACGGATTATAAAAAAATGCTAAAGTTAATTAAACCTTAGTACACATATTAATTCGTTTGTGCCTACGTGTAATATATTTGCATCCAAATCAAACCCTTTTAACAAATTCAAGTCTCTTCCTTGTGGTATCTATCACCATTGACAAGCTGGTTTCTTACGTCGAGGAAGAAAAAAATCATACCCAAGGTTTTTCAGAAAATTGACAGAAATACATAGTAAAGAAAACAGTAACAACTATAAAATACTGATGAATTTGGAAGCATTCATCTTGTGAGAACTTTGTACTTTATACAAAATGGCGTAACTTTCAATTTCAAGCTGCGTATCTTTCATTTTGAGGGTATCCTAGAGGCGTGTACGGTTTCCCTGGCAACAGGCCATTAACAGTCTCCTCGTGTGCCTAATACAAGATTTGAGCTTTGTACGACTCACCGGAAGCTTCGGGGGCTTTTTATAGTTCAATATGTACATAGTAATTCATTTGTTGTTTTTTTTATTATTTTTTTATTTTACTTCGTTGACTTCTTTTTTTGTGGGAAGATTAAAAAGTGTCATTTACGAGCTGGTAAGGCAAATGAAATTTTTATAATAACGATATTTAAATGGGGCATAATTTTAAATTATTCTTTTAATGCTATTTTTATATAGCTGGCTGTTTAGGTTTGTAAAGAAATGTAATATATATTGCCAACACATATCTCTTTCTCTTGTTCTACCTTAATTTTATAAAATACATCCGCTATTGAAAGTTAAATGATAATTTAAAAAAAACAGGGTTTCCCAATTAAAATTTCAATGTATTATAATATGCAAAAGGTGCTGGAACTCATTTATTGTCAAGATTTTTTTTCTAATCCATTTCCGATCCTTGTGTGGAAAATATGGCTTCTTTCTTAGGGGTATTTTACGAGAACTGTTTGTTACACAGTTACTCAAAATCTCTTTTTGTCTCCTGAAGTGTAACTGCAGAAAATTTGTAAAATGGTTCAAATTATATTTACTCTTTTCAAAAATTTGATCTATTGCATTTATTTTTTGATTTGAAATATAAAGCTTCACGTTGAAATTACAGTTAAGATCTTGTATATACATAGGTCTAAACTTAGTTTTGACAATTCTCGGAAAGCGTAACACATCAATACAAGATACGAAAATCAACAGTCTTTAAAGAATATAATATTATTTAATAATTAAAAATGCAGAGAAAAAAGATGCCAGAACGTCGTTCCACCACGTTCCATGTGAAAAAAAGAATTTTATTTATTTTCCTACTCATTCATATAGGCGTAAAATCTTTCAAATGATAATTTAAAAATCACAATAAAACAATACTTTTATAGCTAAATTTATCATCGGTTCGTAAAACTTTTTATAGTTCTGTGCTAAAATTAATCACATTATTACTTTCTATTGTTTTTCGTGGTTTATTTAACAAACCTCTCATTTTTCTTGCATAAATTTGTCAGAACTTCATTAAAAAAACAATTTATGAGTCTGACGTACACGCGCCAATGTTGCCAACATAAGTTCGCGCTTTATTGCGAGACAATGACGATGAACTATTTTTAATGGCTATACTAAAATATGAAATATGGCTACGGGGCTTACCCTTAACTAAATATATGAATAAGTGGTCTGAAGTATCTAGACGCTAAAGTTCTTATCTACCACATTAGAGTGAAATGTTAGTTATTAATATGGAACTAAATTTTTGATCTAAAAATTGCATTTTATTATGACGTCTTGTCTTTTTATAATAACAATTTGAGTCACAAAGCCGTTTCTTTACGTGATAAACTAGATTTTGAAAAAAAACTTTAGCAACATTTTTAAGAAAAAAACGTATACTATCCATTATATTAGGCAGTCAAATCATTCTAAATCAATTATATTAAATTATTATATTATCAAAAATAGTGATTGATTTTATTTTAAACACATGAACGCGTCCACTTGTCTTTTTGAAGATCGCAGTTGGTGCAGTCACCGAGATCAATTCGAAGACTGAAATTGGATAATCCATAAATCAGGATGTCACGAAACATCAATTAAAATATACCAACTGTAGAAAGAAGAAAAGACGTAACCAGCGGTGGGCTGCCAATACGTTAACAAGGGGCTCGCTTAATCTCAAAGTAATTCTCGGTGTTCTGGGGAAGGAGCTATTTTTGTTAATCACTCTTTAGCAATTATATGCAATACTTAAATAAGCAATCGATTATTACTTAATACACTTATAATATGTAACAATGTGCAATTTACCGTAAACTAATCAATGTAAATGGCTAAAAATGTTCTACTGTGTATACTGAAGCTGTCATAAATAATATAAAAGTCAGAAATTGCAGTTATGAACTAGTTTGATCTGAGAATATTGTTTTCTCTTAAATTAATTAAAGGCGCTCGCCGGCCGTTGTCAAATTTAACAAGGGGCTCGCGCGAGCCCCTCCGAGCTCCCTCCAGTCCACCCCTGGACGTAACCCACAGTATTTTCCAAAACAGTTTTTTCGATAATCACAATGTATACAACATGATACACGTTCTGTCAAAATAATGTTAACTAAACATGCCGAATAAGTATTTACATTTAATTTTTAAGTCTTAAAAATAAGGGCATTTGAAAATTTCAATCAGAAAAAAGGTTTTTCTTGAACAATTTAATAAATTAATATTATGCTTAATCAATAAAAATCAGTTTATTTGTCACCGTGCGCTTTAAGGTTGTGTATATTTCATAATTTTTTTTTGGCTCAAATCATCAAAAAACGTTGTTTATGTTTAGAACAGACATCGATTAATCGATTGAAAAAATCGTGTTCGTACTGGGAATCGAACCCGTGAAATACCACAATACATGCCAACAAATTTTGACTACTGATCTATGGACGCGACACTTTTGTATACGTAATTGAATTTTCTACAAAAATACAATTTTATTAATGGCATATACATAGTTCATTTTTAGAATGAAAAAGATTAACACGTTATGAAGAATATTTATCATATTTTTTAAAAGTTATTTTAGTTGTTATTTTTATGAAAAAAAAAATTACAATTAAAATATTATTTTTTACCATGTCAGTCCCAATCAAGGTTGCCAGGCGTCCCTATTTGAGCGGGACTGTCCCTAGCTCAATCGACAAATCCCGAGTCCCACATTGCATGTCTCTCTATAATCCCGACCTGCACATGTATAAAAGTTTTCGAAATAGTGAATTTCCCGATCTGTGATTTTGAAGATCTGGCAACCCTGGTCCCAATCTGGAGCATATGGAATCCTAATAGAGTTTATCCTAACGGAAGTGTTTCTACGAGAACTGCTTGTTACTCAATTGCTCAACCTCTCTTTTTCCAAAGACAGTAGGAATAGAAGGAAAGTGATACGATAGGACTAGTGGTTAGCTAATCGCTCTCGATACGCCCCGTTCATAGGATAAGATGGGTGAGAGGGGGCAATTTAATACATCACATACATCCATACCTTTGAACAGAAATTCATAAATCGATTGAAAAATCAATTTATAAAACTGTCCGTACTGGGATTCTAACCCGTGACCTCCGTAGCGGTAGCCAACGACGTTGACCACTCGACCACACAAGCGGCAAAATTATAATATTTACTGTCACTAATAGAATTTACAAGAAAGCACAAGGCGTGAACAACTGGGTTGTGGTGGCCGGCTTGCATTGAATATTTTTTTTAGGAATGAGGATTTTACACCATAACTATTTATATAATTGTATGGTATGGATTAATGTTATTTTTTATACAGAATATTTTGAATATTTCATATTGATAACAAGTGGAGTGCTATCTACTAAATTAATAACAGGTTTTTATATTCAGCTTAGAAAAGTAGTGAAATTATGATGTATTCAATATGTTTTTATTTTATTTTTAATGATTAAATGTCACATATGATTTCTTTGAAAATTTCAGCCTAAAATATTGTTCAAAATGTTCAATATTTCTTTACGTAATTGAATAATCAATCTTTAGCGAGGCTAGCGAAATGAAAAGCACAGCGATAATTTATTCAAAAAGTTTTTTAAATAACGACAAAGCTCCCGAAACACCGCCCTTGCCGAATTCCGCTCTCAAATATCCCCGCAACACAAATAAAAAGCGCCACTTTTTCCCCGCGCGAAAAGAGATGGCGTCGCTTGTAAAGTTTGTTGGGTATTTTTCAGTCGACGTCCTTCCGGCGTCTCCCGCATCCGGGAAACCCTAGGGGCGCATCTGTAGATACGGGCCACTATGGCAAATTGCTTGCAATCACTGTGGAATTTATTTATTCAGGATGCGCTCAATATTTTTGAACGACTATTTCTCCTATTTTCGATGGATTCGTTTTGAACTTTCTAATCTAAAATTCAAAATGAATTTGTTTGTTGTACTATTGTATGTATCATGTAAGTCAACGTTTAAGTATGAATTGTAATTTTTTAAACTATTCTTAAAAATATATCAACTCCTAATGAAATGATTCCCAACAGATTTTGTCAGCTTTTTTCTCGGTTGCTTAACCCTTAATTTTTATGGGATTATGGATAAGACAAGAACAGAATTTTGTTTTTTTTTTTCTTTATTTTTATATTCAAACGTCTGCCTACCAAGAGAAAACTATTTTTTTTTTCCATGTCCGCTCCCAATATGGAGCATATGGACTCCTAATGGCGTTTATCTCAACAGACGTGTTTCTACGAGAACTGCTTGTTACTCAGTTGCTCAACCTCTCTTTTTCCAAAGAGAGTAGGGATAGAAGGATAGAGCTAGGACAGGACTAGTGGTAAGCTAATCGCTCTCGATACGCCCAGTTCATAGGATAGGATGGGTGGGAGGGGGAATTCAAGACATCACATACATTCATGCCTTCGAACAGAAATTCATAAATCGATTGAAAAATCAATTTATAAAACTGTCCGTACCGGGATTCGAACCCGTGCCCTCCGTAACCGAAGCCAACAACGCTGACCACTCGGCTACACAGGCGGCGAGTTATCCATTAAATTAGAATAGCAATATTCTAATTTAATGGATAACTCAAAACATCAAATGTTTGACTTATATGTACTTTATATGTAGCTAGGCAATCAATAATTTGAAATACTTTACTATAGATTATGATGCATATTTTTACAGTATTCAATATTTTTGTTTTAATATTTCGTATGATATATTTCAATATGATTATTTACCTGAATATCTTTCGATGGTTTCGGCGGTATCTTTGTGGAAGTTCATTTTAATATAAAATTTAAAATAACTTTGATTATTTCACGGAATAATCAAAGTTTTTTTTAAATTTTATACTACCTGAATATCTATTTAAGAAGGATATGTAAGGGTGGCGGGAGAATCCACCGTTTGCGAGTATCGATATGCAAATCGGAATGATATGCACTCAAATATGCGAATAGGGGATGCCAAATCGGCGGAGAAAATGCCGCTTTTTGGTGTCAGAATAATAATATCATCGAAATGCAAATTCGAAAAATCTTTATATGATTCGCATTTCTTTTTCCTCTCCATTTTTATTCGATGGGATGACTCAATCATGTGAATATTTTGGTCCCTGAGAAGAATATATCGACTTGTCTTACGACGATTTGCTGTTAATATATCAACTGTGGAAAGGAAAAAGGACGTAACTCACAGTTTCTTAAAACAGGTTTTTTTCGACAATCGCAACACTTGACACACGTTCTATCAAAAGGATGTAAGCTGCAAATACCAAATTAGTATCGAAATTTAGCTTTTAAGTTTGAAAAAGATGACCTTGTAAAAAATTAAAACCAAGAAAAAATACTGAAATAAAGGTTTTCTCTAGACAATTTCTTTAATTAATATTAGATTATGTCAATTAAACACCAGTTTAGAAGTCTCCGTGCACTTTAAGGTTGTGTAAAATTCATAATTTGCTTATAGCCCAAAATTATCAAAACACGTTTTTTGCGCCTCATGTAAAATTTGATATGTGTGGGTTACGTCCTTTTTCCTTTCCACAGTCGATATGATAAAGTCATATATTTTTTTTTAATACAGTTAAAAGAGAAATATGATAATGATTACTGACGGATATTAATTATCATTTTATTAAAAGTTATATAAATTTTATACTGCCAATGTTAAATGATTTTTATAATCATAAAAATAATCTAATCGATTAGAAATATAATAATTGATCAAAAATCATTTATTTTCTAAATCCATGACCGATAACAATGGGGAGCATATAACCTCCTTGCGAAGGTAGCTTAACTTAAAAAAAAATCAATGAGAGCTACTTGTTAGTCAGTTTCTCAACTTCTCTTTTTTTCAATGAGAGTAGGGATAGAAGGATGGGACGAAGACAACACTAGTGTTTAGTTAATAGCTCTTTCCATCGCATTTTTATGACAGCACATACATTCATGCCTTTGGACAGAAATTCATTCGTCAATTTAGAATCAATTTATAAAAACTATTCTTACTGGTATTCGAACCCGTGACCTCCGTAATCGTAACAAATATGTTCCGTTACTTTAAACAGCTAAATTGTATTATTGGGTTGCAAAAAGCACTTTGGAAGCTTTTTTTAAGGTTTGAGTAAATAACGAAAAACGGCAGTGCATGTATACATAAAATTAATCGAATTATTCTTTTTAGCACTAGTATGTACATCTATGTGTTAGAAAATGTAATATAACTATTATTTTTTTACACATTTAACGTTCATAAAAATTTTGACAATATCTCAAGTTCAATTTTCAAACTGTAGTTTTTTGCAAGTGATCCATTTATTTTCCTACTCAATTATTCAATTTATATACTTTTATTACACACTCTTATTTTGAATAATATTAGTTCCAAAACATTGCATAGAAATCACCAATAATTATTTTTCAATTCAATTAAATTTATCTTGAAAATTCATACATTCTTTGACAAGGCTAAAACATATATATTTCCAAACATTTTTATATATTTTTTAAAGTAGATTGAATAATTTCATTAAAAAGTTCATTCCGTTTTCTTAGACCGTGTAAAAGAAAACTCAGGTGTTCTTTTGAAATATTAAAAAGTATGCTATCTTTTCTGGCCGTTATGAAAACACTCCCTTGTGCTGTAACCCCTAAGAGCCTTCGGTATTAATTAGACCCCAGCAAACCGTGGCACGGATGTGATGCCTTTGCGCATAATATTGCTCTTATACGAGATCCGAGAAACCACGGAAAATTTTAATACCTCATAATGTTCTCAAGACACCGGATATCGCTGCCGGTAATCTTCCGGGAATGGCAGGAAGTATATTTGACCTGTGGTGTATCAATTTTGAAGACATAATTCTTGCAAAAGTTCGCGAGAATAAATTTCCGAGACGGCTCTTTTTGTTTTCCTGATTGACTCTTTGCCAAAGAGATTACTTCTCGGCAGTTTTGTTTCTTTATACGCTTTTCAGTTTTTTATTTAATTTATATAACTGATAAAATGATTTCAGTTGAAAATGGTGAGCGTAACTAGTTCTGATCATTTAAAATAAAAGTAGAATTAGCTCAACACAGTTTTTTTTAAATATAATGCCTTTCCACTAAGTATCGAGTGTTTTATTATAATTTACGTTGTATACCAGAGATGGCGAACCTTTTTGGGTCCACGTGCCAAAAATCCTCAAATATTATTTCTTGATTGTGTGGCGTGCCCAAGTAGTAAAAACATTGAAAAAATAAAAAATGTTCTTTTTTGAATCTTATTTTCAAGCTTAAAAAATACAATTACAACAACAACATTAAAAAAATAATAAAACGGAATAAATTAATAATTCAAATTAATAATTAAATTTTTGGAAATCGTTTGCGTGTCATCTAAATTCTCAAACTTGCCACCTCGGGCACGCGTGCCATAGGTTCGCCATGACTGTTGTATACACATTTTTTTGTAACATTATTTTTTGAACAACAATAAATTTTAGTTGAAAATGTTCTTGATGACTGTAACTGGTTCTGATTATTTTAAATATAAGTGGAATTAATTCAACACAGTGTTTTATTTTTTAAATATAATGCCTTTCTACTAAGTATCGAGTGTTTTATTATTATTTATATAACATACACATTTTTATTACATTTATTTTCAAACAAGTATGCCCAGATTTTGACCATGCCCACTCTCAAGTTTTGTAGTCATAGTGACAAACCTATAGAATTATTTCAAAATAAAACGCTTAACAAGAAGTAAATTATCAGTTGTTTATCGTTTTTCTTTTTAGATACGCATGTAAGCACCAATATTATCAACTGATCAGAATAGAGCTATTAGTACATTATCTTTATCTATAAATTCTTTTTAAAATTCTACTACCAATTGTTGGTTACACTCTTAGTAATTTTACAGTTCTGTGATTTTTATTTAACTTTTCCGGTTCTAAGCTCAAGAAATGCGACCCCAATACCCACATTTTCTTAAATATCTATTTTAATATGGGTGATACAATGTTTATAATTAAGGTTTTCCTATATCATAGTTTTTTTAACCTTTTGTAGTTTATATAAATACGATAAGATAAGAGATAAGCGCCCGCTTATCAGCGATCGTTCGTAAGATAATAGGCTGAACGCCGCTAAGCAAAGCGCGCAGTAGCACATTGGTATTTGCACTGAAACGACGTATATTTTACGCGCAACTTAAAATATGATTATTTATTAAAAAACCACGGATTTTTATAAAAAAAATGTATGAGGAATGATGCAGAGAGATATTTTAAAGCCCTAAGACTATTTTTTTTTAATTCATAAGAATAAGGCCAATAATGAGGAAACCACTGGGGTCCCTAAAAGACCCCCATCGGCCGAGAAGTATTTTTCTAGTCTCCGAGCCGCGAGAGTTAATATAATGCCTCTCCACCAATTCTTAACAGTCAACACTTTAACAGTGATATAAATATAACGTTAATAAACTAACCTTTATGTCCACTGAGAAAAATTCAATTTTTCTGTAAATTATGCATATTATATTTTACTTAAACTCTTTGAATTTCTGTAGTAGAAATAAATTAAGCGTTGACAGAGTTATGGCATAGTTTCAGGCAGTAATCTCTCCAACCATGCGGTAGTACCACTTATAAGACCAAAGACATATCAAACGCCTTTGTCAACGGAATTCATTGGACAACTTATCAAAGCTTTGTTACTCACCGCAGCTTTTGGGTTTGACCGAGATAAGTTTGACTGGAATTGAGGGACACCGTAGCTGCCGTGGACTCTACGCCGTAGAGCTATCTTGGCGACGTATTAAGTTTCAACATATTTTCCACACGTAAACACTTAATTAGAATATCTCTAGTGAAACATTATATTAAATTAATTTATTTTCTCTTTGTATATTGTGAATATTCTTACTGACATAAAAAATAAAAACAAAACTTATCATTTGAATTAATTACGATCAAAACCGATTTTGTCCGACGTTTGCTGCAAGGATGAAAATAAAATTAAGCAAAGATGTAAATTAAAAATAGTTATAACTAATATTATTCTCTTTTTAATCCATCTCCGCTCCCAATGCGGAGCATATTGTTTCCTAATAAATGTATCTCAACATTTTTTTTCTACGAGAACGGTTCATTACTTTGTCGCTCAATCTCTCTTTTTTCAAAATATATAGTAATAGGGATAGAATGATAAGGCTAGAACAGGACTAGTGGTTAACTAATCGCTCTCGCTACGCCCAGTTATTGAAGGATTGGAAGGGTGGGAGGGATTTTTTTAGATATCACAAACACCCATGCCTTCGAACAGATAGCATATAAATCGATTGAAAACATGTCGTTCGTACTGGAACTTGAACCCGTGAGATCAGGCGCGGAAGGCCACAACGCTAACCGCTGCGCCATAGGACCCGACCCGACTAAAGCTAATATGATATAGGAAAGTTGAAGTAGGTCACAAAACGATTTTTTTTTCTATTTTGGCGTTTTAAATGAAATATTAGCAATTATGAACAATGTATCTCCTAAAATCAATGAGAACATCTACAATATAAAATTTGACAACTTTTTTATTCTCCTTGCTGTGCTACAACTTATAATACGTGTTTTGCCTCTTTGAGAAGCATCATCAGACTATCGCAACGTTTCCTGATAAAATAAAAAAATATTCAAAAATTATAACTTACAAAATAAAAGACGGGTTTGTCTTTTTCTACTGGACGCAGAGAAGGGGTAAGACATAACCTTTGATAGTACTAGTCATAAATTAATTACTTTCATTATGAATGGCAAAACCCAATGGAAATAAAATCAACAATGGTGACCCACCTATATTATTTATTAATTTCCAAAAACTTCAAGCTATTTTTTTTAAACCTTAAATATTTACTTTATGGACTATTTCAAAATTATTATTTTATCAAATGATTCGCAAAACTTTTTAAAAATTATTGCGATATAGTTCTCAAAGAGACGGAACACGTGTCGCAAGTTGTAGCACAGCAAGTGGAATAAGAAATTTATCAAATTTAATTTTATATTAAAAATGAATTTCCATAAAGTACCCGCCGAATCTATCAAAGACATAACATCAATAGTTTACATTTTTGTAGTTTTGTTTTAAAAAAAACTTTACATTTAAGACAATGTAATATATCCAGCATGACATTTACATTGAGAAAGAAACAAATAAGTAAAATAAGCTTCTTGTGATTTGTATTTACTTCGTACACGTTTTCACGTAATCTAAACAGCATGGAGAGTGCAACAGATTTATCATACCACAAACACGTCACGTAAAGATGATCATTCAAGTGTACGTGGAAGGTATACAAGACGTAATATTCTTATTGAGGTAACTCGTGTTATGCTTTTACGTGTAGTTGCAACCTGGGCAGTGAAGTTATGCGCAAAATAAAGCATATAATAATAATATCCTTACTTTGCTGACTGAAGTTTGTAGATAACAAATTGAAATGAAAATATAAAGTTAAATTTGATAACTTTATTATTCCACTTGTTGTAATACAAAATTCGACACTTGTTTTAAGTGAAGTGGTTGTAAATATCAGTAAACTTTCAAAAATCTCTCGGAAATGATATTAATATTATAGTTATTATTTTGTGTGCTTCATTGTAAAAAATAACTTCTTTAACTCTCGCGGCTCGGAGACTAGAAAAATACTTCTCATCCGATGGGGATCGTTTAGGGACCCCAGTGGTTTCCTCAATATTGGACTTATTCTTATGAATTTTAAAAAAAAAATAGTCTAAGGGCTTTAAAATATCTCTCTTCATCATTCCTCATAATTTTTTTTATAAAAATCCGTGGTTGTTCAATAAATAATCATATTTTAAGTTGCGTGTAAAAAAGACGTCATCCCAGCACACATATGAAATTGCAATTGACGAGCTTAGCCCAGCTATCTTACAAACGACCGCTTATCGCAGCCGCTTATTGTGTTATCGCGTTATCGCGTATTTATATAAACTACAAAAGGTCCAAAAAACTATGATATAAGAAAACCTTAATTATAAACATTGTATCACCCATATTAAAATAGAAAATGTGGCTATTGGAGTCGCATTTCTTGAGTTTAGAACCGGAAAAGTTAACATGACGTGGGAAACGGAATATTTTTTTATTGAAAGGTATTAAAAAGATTATTTACGTTGAATTTTAATTTCAATTATATGCATTAAATTTAAACGTTATCTATTTAATATTAATATAATAATGTATTTTAGACTACATTACTTAAATGCACGAGTTTAAGATGCTTACTTAAATCCATAAAATAAATAATTAATACCCAAAACTGAATTATTTCGATTTCAAAATCAAATAATTTTGTATAGCTTTACAGTTCGTTAAAAATATTTCCCATTTTAAATAAGATGGCATTAAACAAATAAAGCTATCATAAACGGAAAAGCAAAATATTAAAAACAGAAGCAGGGGATTTTATCTGCGACAGTAAAAATACAATAAAAAGCTTTCACAAAAACAAACCAACGTGATATACCCTTTCCAAATAGCATTTGTTGAAAATTTTCACAAACGATTTTTATCATATAATAATTTGGAAGCTAAACACACCCCTTCCTGAATTTAAAACCGCACATAAAAGATCTAAAATAAAGGATTTTTCAAGTGATTAAATATTCACTAATCTTAACAGTAAAATAGTTAAATATTTATTTATAACATTTTAATAATATATAATACCTTATACATTTTCATTTTGTTATCTCATTACTTTAACATTACAATATTTTTACTCGTCGCATGTTTGTCAAAGGGATTTAAAAGAAGTAGACTACTTTTTCAGAGACCCTGAAAGCTTTAATCTTTCATTGATGTACCAACAATATTATGCTAGTTTTTATCAAAATAATATATATACTTTTCATTGACATAAAAAAATATTATCAAATTCTTTTTCAAAATGGTATTTCTTAAAATAAATATTTTTATTTGTCAGTCTAATACGCTTTAAAAAAAAGGTCAACGTTGGTGGCTTCCGTGACGGATCTTACTGGTTCGAATCCCAGTACAAACAACACTTTTTCAACTTGTTTATGGGTATGGATTTTTGTGAGTTCTAAAAATTCTCTCGCAATCCTTAAATAACGGGGCGTATCAAGAGTAATTAGCTAACTACTAGTATTGCCTTAACTCTATTTTTTCTTACGCTGTTCTTTTAGAAAAAAGACAGGTTAATTAACCGAGTAACAAACAGCTCTCGTAGAAAAAAAATGAGATTATTCAATTAGGACGCCATGTGAACCACATTGATAACAAACATGTATTAAAAAAATAATTTGTGGACTTTGTGAAATTCCTAATTAACTTGTGTTGAAAACAGTCCAAATACGCTGTACACACTTATTTTCAAAATAATTGAATTGGAGGTATCATTAGGTAAAAAGCTTATTTTTATCAATTTAATTCGCTTAGCCTAAATTGAACAAATTATAAAAAATATCTTAGGTGTTTTTAAAAAGAATTTACATTTAATATCGATATCATTAGATCATATTTATGATATTATCGTTGCACTTACAATTGACGAAATCCATCGTTGTATGGCTCATTATTGATATCGTTGCAAGTATTCTTTGGCACGAGTTCCACTTGGCAGAAGAGACTTGGCCAAAAGCATTATTTCGATTTGGCTTCTGAAAAGTCCGCAATGGCGCAACAAGCCTTCCTACTATTTATTTTAAAGACTTTGGTGGGACTTCAAAAATCAACTACCCTTAAAATGCTTTAGTCAGAATGAGTTCAGTTTTATACAATTCAGTTTTCGATCGATTATTCAGATACTAATCAAATTGACAATAACTTTGAATAATTAGTAATCAAACCAAATTAGATATTTATTTTTTTATTGTGGATAACTGTGTAACAAAATAAGTATTGCTTTCTAGTTTTACATCTCAACAGAACTTGTGTTCATAATATTATTAAATAACAAGTTGTAAAGATTCTCTCTGAAATTCTCTCTCCGGAAAAGTTTTCTAAATAAGGACAAATTTAAGAGAGATCTACTACTAACACTAATTGCTCTCTGTAAGCTTCGTATTACGGTGTGAATGATTAGAGACTACAATATCGGTATTTTTGAAGCCAGGATCTTAGTATTTATGGTGTTTTTACAATACCAAGATATTTGTTTTTAAGATGTAAAAATTTTGAATGAACAAAAACAATCAAATATTTTCATTACAAAATTTGCGGCACGTGTTTGAAAATATAATTGAAGACCTCTAATAATTTGTCAAAAAACGTTGCTATAGGGCATAAATAATTTTCGATTAATGGAATTATTTATACAGTTGACAGATTCCAGTATTCTTGGAATAAGTCTGCTGATGCTGAAATAACAATCAATTATATTTGACATGCATAACATAATTAAATACATGTTTTTACTCCAATAAACAAGCTGGAGTCACATTTACGTGAATATTTTTCAAATTTAAATTCAAGCCAAACCCATCGGAAAATGTAGACGTGATCGATTTTACGGTGTTGATTTACTTTTCTATTTTTCGTTTTTCGTTTCGTTTGTTTCTTATCGCATTTGTCTTCAATAACTTTCCCATAAATCTTCTTGGCTGTAAATCACTTTTCGTGATTCGATTATTTTCACTAGACTGGTTAATAAGGTTACTATTAGGGGTGGCCGTAATACTTGTTAGTGTACACTTTCAATACTTTTATAAATTAAGTTTGGCGTGTTTTTACGATAAAGTTGAGTAGTTAAAAATAATATTTATTTTATCACAATGAATCTAGAATATAAAAAAAAATGTTGTCATAGAATCATAGATAATAGCGCTGCGAACAAGCGATATAGTTTCTAGTTGCTATTTTGCGATCCAAGATTTAATTACCCGAATTGATATAATAAACTACAATGATTATAATTGACTTATGATTTGATATTTAACGACAAACTTTTATCGTTATTTTATAAAATTAAGAGACTAGCACAGCCAATCATTATTGAATATAATATTTAAATTTAAAACTATGTTATACCACTTGTGTTACAAAATGTGACAAATGTTTCGCTTTTTTAATGAGCGTCATTAGACAGAAAATTGCATTAACTAAAAATTGATTCAAATTCTTAATTTATAAACCATAAAATAAACATCGAGACTATGTCATTTTCAATTGAACGCAGAGATGGGAAATAAGATTCCCGCTGTGGTCTAGTTAGTTAGAGCTTGCTCTACCGATCTAACGGGCTTAGGTTCGATTCCCGGTAAGGTCAGTGTCAAATTTAGATTTATATAATTTAAATTTGAGACCGTGGGTGTTTTTGATGTTTTTTTAATCTCGAGCGACTTACAAAAAATTCTCGTATGATCTTTCAACATTAAAATATTCGGCGCATAGGCATTAGCTGTATTGCCAAATATTTAAAAAAAACTAACGATACAAACATTGACACACTTATTGACACATTTTGTAACACGACATGTAGAATATCATATGTTGTATTAAAAATGAACTTTCACAAATTTGCCACCGAATCCATCGAAATCAACCCCTATTAAAATTATTATTTTTTAATATTAATCATGACAACGATTAATGGTCGTTTTTTGTCACGAAAATATAATTTACTAATATATAAGTTTACAGTATTAACTCAATAAATCAATCATGTGACGCTTTTATTGAAAACTAGGATAACTCTGATCACCTAATAAACATCAATGCACTTGGATGACAACCACAACTTGTTTGAATCATTTGGATATGAAAGTGTCTATTTCAGGACTCTAGCTCAAAACAATGTAACCGAAGGAAAGCTAAATTGTCCACGGTGTTACTTTTGATATTATTTAACTAAAGTGTTTTACAGATTGTCCACATACATTTATATACTAAATCTACATCAATCCATGTATACATAGTTTCACACACAAGTACCTAAAATAACGGCTTTTAATTTAATAAATTGAGTATATATAATATATTGATATTCATAATTTATTTAAATTTAATATTATCTCATCCCTATTTTCGCCTACCGACATCGTCTGCCGCAGTGGCTGACTCATCAAATAAAATTGCTTGTAATATAGAGTGCGTTTTAAAACAACGGATCAATAAAACGCTTTAAAGAATACTGTCTGAATCTACAATCTAACCAATCTATGGTTATGAAATTTATAGAGTATTCTTAATTCAAATACATATTAGAATATAAACTAAAGAATGTTTTATTTATTCAATAGATGTCGGCACGTTTGTTTGAATAATACTAGTCTAAACGATACCGTCTACACATGATTGATCTATGGTTAATCCATGATTCTATTTTCAAATAATGCATCTGTTATTTTTTCATTATCACATTATCTGATATCTGTACAATTATGAACATTTAGAATACAATAATATAAAATAAAACTCTTTAAACCTATGCGATCTTTGATTATGACGGATATTCTTGATATTATAATAAAGAGGTTCTCTTATAATCAGTTTTTCGCTATAAGGTTTTGGTATAACTAAACATCAAATGAGTAACACGATAGAAATGCATGAAAACTAATGGAACTTACTAGGTATATTATGTTTTTTTTTCTTCATGTCAAGATTAATGAAACGGTATGTAAAATTTCTTTTTAAATATCTTTCCTCATTCTAAAGTCGAATCGAACGACATTAAGTTAACTTAAATATTTATTTCATTAAAAACATAGTAATTGGCTGTAAATTATATTAAGACTACATACTACTATCTTTGTAAGACAAATTAGTATAAATTATCATCAGCTTAAAACTGTGAAATAACTACTTTTTAATAATTGTATACCTATTCGTTTAAATAAAAATTGTCTTTCTCCAAAAAATAATTCACATTTACAATTATCGAAGTGATTATTACCAGACAGATTATAAACATTTGATATCAAGTACAAATGAGTTGATTACTATTTTAGTTTCAAAATAAAAATAAAGCATATTTTTTAATGTCCACGTCCGCTCCCATTGTGAAGCATGTAGTCTTTTTATGGAGATATCTCAACATAAGTTTTTTTCTAAGAAATAAATAGGGATTTAAGGATAGGGCAGGACAAGACTAGCTTTAGTAGTTAACAAATAGCCAAACGCTACGCTCCGTTATGTTAAGATTGAAGATTGAAAGATTGGGAGGGAACATAATCGTTTTACAAATAAAAGGTCTTAAATAAATACAGTGTAAATACACTATAGATTGATTTTAATCGATGCACTCTTCGAATGTGTAGCATATGGCCTGTAATCGAAAAACTGCTTGTTCCTCAGTTGTTTAACTTTTATTTTTCGAAGAGAATAAAAAAGATGTATAGAGCTAGGACAGGACTAGTGGTCACCTAATCGCTCTCGTTATTTTTTTTTATTAAAAAATGCTATAATTTAAAAAAATTAAGGTGCTTAGTGGAATTTCAGTATTAAATTTGAATCGTTCAAAGTATGTACATTCAGGCAAGTTTTGTCACTGAAGACCTGGGTTTTGCCTTTCAGCATCTTCAGGCGTTCGAGTTCATCCGTGAGCTTGACTACCTAAAGATGCCGAAAGGCAAAACTCAGGTCGTTAGTGATAAAACTTGTGTGAATGTACATAATTTGAACGATTCAAATTTTAAGAAATGCTGTTCATACTAAGAACCTGTGAGGTCTGTCACGGAAGCCAACGACGTTGACCGCTGCGCCACGGACCAGAAGCATAAATTATCCATGCAATTAATACATTTTCTTCATCGTAGTTGCTCAATAGTTTTACATCGCTGATCTACGTTTGACGTATACATCAGACCGGCGTTGAAACGGGGCCGGTCTCAATGCCCGTGGGGACGATTAAGTTAGCAAATAAAAACGTAACAAGTTCAGTAGTAAATAACTGAATATCTCTTTTATGGGCGGCACACACTTAAAACGACTTAACGAGTGTAACAATGAAAGTCGTTCATAAAAATTACGCTCTTCAGTTCACATTATAATAGCGTGATCGTAGCAGACTGGTACTTTTGAAAACAGTATGCGTGCCGGCGCCATTTTAAATTCATCAAAAAAAAAATGGTTGATCGACTTATATTATATGTCTACCATGTCCGCTCCCAATGTGGAGCATATGTACACACCTAGTGGAGTTAATCTCAACAGAACTCTTCCTTTTATTTATTGATTTGGCATTTACTTGGTAGAACTCCATTTTAATAGGGTAAAATATCAAGGTATTTCAGTTCTACAGTTTTAAAAAAAGTTAAAGGTTGATAGCTATTTCGGCTCACGCCATCGTCAGAACTATGGCGATGTTTCTGACGAACTATTGCGATAGTTCTGACGATGGCGTAAGCCGAAATAGCTATCAACCCTTAACTTTTTTAAAAACTGTAGAACTGAAATATCTTGATATTTTACCCTACTAGAACTGTTCCTACGAGAACTGCTTGTTACTCAGTTGCTCAACCTCTCTTTTCCAAAGAGAGTAGGAATATAAGGATAGGGCTAGGACAGGACTAGTGGTTAGCTGATCGCTCTCAATACGCCCAGTTCAAAGGATAGGATGGGTGGGAGGGAGGAATTCAAGACATCACATACATCCATGCTTTCGAACAGAAATTCATAAATCGATTGAAAAATCAATTTATAAAACATTCCGTACTGGGATTCGAACCCGTGACCTCCGTAACCGAAGCCAACGACGTTGACCACTTGAAAACACACAGGGGGCAACATATACCAACTGATCGACATGTACCTATATATATAAGTTCTAGATTCGAAACATTTTTCTACGATTAACAGTATATCGAAAATTCACGAAATAATTTAAAATATCTAATATCAGAGCAATGTTTCCTCTAAGCTGCACGCGCGGGCCGCCGCGTAGCAGTTTGAAAGAACCCGCTCTTTCATTCCGGGTTGGCGGGGACTCCGATACAACTATTCAAATAATACTAATAATTAATTATATTTATAAATTATCAAATGATAGTATAATTTATTAAAAAAAAAAACTCTATTTTTATCTCAAATTATGCCACGCATTTATTTAATTGGCCCGCGAAGTCTTTGAGTGAGCATTGATTTTGAGACATATTCAAGAAAAGATCTTACCAACACTTATATTATAAAAATGAGAACTTTTTGAGCATGCAAGGAAAATTAATATTGAATAAAATTTACCAAGACTTGCATTATCGTGTTTGAAAAGAAATAAATGCCTAAAATTAAGAGTCACTGATATTGGTTATTCAGTGGTTCAGTCTTGTATTGCCGTTAAAATCATCATGACTACATCCGTCCTTCGTGGATTTAAGACTCCATCAACAAACATCTTTATCCTTTTAAGTGATTGTCTAGCAATGGATACTGGATTCTTGGATCCAAATTTCGTATTCAAATTCAATCAATTGCACTGCAATGCCATAATCTTAAAACCTGTCAAACTCAACAGTGCGTCGTTTTCTCTATCCAAAATGTTGCCATCTATAAATTGTTCTTCATAAACGAATTGTCCTTCAAAATTACAAATCCCGAATTCATTATCATCATTCAATTCAGTTATTTTCCAGGTTTTCCAGTAGTTTCGATGTTTAGATTCAATCGTAATAACTTTGATAAGCTTTTCGGTGAAGCAGAATTTTTCATATTTATCAAAACTCAGCACCTGCTGGGCCAGACAAATAATATGCGTGAATAAGTATAAGTAGAATCCAAAGGTCTCACATGTTCTACTCTTGAGGAAATACGGAGCGTTGGAAGATCACGACTTTACTTGATAGATAAGGTGTGACAAGACTTACGCGTATTGGGTGTCAGCGATTTGAATATGAAAGCAAAGGACCAAGAGTGAATTGGTTGATACGACACAGGTTCACCTTGGTCTGCAGCGTCATAAAAGAAGAAATTGACGTTTAAAATCACAAATAACGTATTTCGCAAAATATTCGGACAGTATTATAATGCCGTGATTAATACAAATAATACTTTTTTAAATAACTTCTGACGATAAATATGAACGGTCTGTATAACTCAACGAATGAAAATCGTAGACAGTAAAATAAAGTCGATGTGAGACGACGAGTCTCGCTTTTTTATTGCCAATTTATTTTTATAGGTCATTGTTGTCATAATGAAATACTCAAGACGGGTCTGTTGTGCTTTAGCATTTTTCCTATTACTTATTTTATTTTATATGTCACCTAATAAAACTGGCGAAAGTTTTCCCCGAGGAACTTTAGACAGATAACATTTTCGAGTGATAAAAGATTAGTTTAGTGATGAACGCATTATTACTTACGTAATTATTCAATTATATCATAAGTGTATAGTAGAGATTCTGAAGTATTTGTTTTTTTAATATCTACGGTTTTCAGTCATAAAATTGTCATGTCCCGGGAAATTCTCGCGACCTGATACCGTAGTAATTTTTATAAAAAATATTTAAACAAATATTAAATTTTTGAATGGTAGCATTCGCACAATTTCTAATCTAATTATATTACAAATTGTTTATCACACTTTTATAAGTCTTTCTTGATTTGTATAAATAGCTCTGTATCAATATAATAATATTAGTAAACCATATCCGCTCCCAATGTGGAGCATATGGACTCCTAATGGAGTTTATCTCAACAGAAGTGTTTGTTACTCAGTTGCTCAACCTCTCTTTTTCCAAAGAGAGTAGGGATAGAAGGATAGGGCTAGAACAGAACTAGTGGTAAGCTAATCGCTCTCAATACGCCCGTTCATAGGATAGGATGGGTGGGAGTGGGGAATTGAAGACATCACATACATCCATGCCAACGAACAGAAATTCATAAATCGATCGAAAAATCAATTTATAAAACTGTCCGCACCGGGATTTGAACCCGTGCCCTTCGTAACCGAAGCCAACGACGTTGACCACTCGACCACACAGGCGGCTCAATATTATCAGTTGAAAATGCTCGTGATAAGCGAAATCGGTTCTGATCCTAATTTATAAACGTGTAAAAGGTACAAAAGAGTTTATTATTATTTTTAATAATATACCAAATATTAAAATTGTTTAAAAACATTTCTGTTCTTAAAATAATTCAAGAATTGGGTCAAACAATGATTGCATTTTCACGAAAGCACGGTTGATGGATTATGTCATTAGAGAGTTGAACTGCAAATGATATAACAGTTTTATGTCGCATCAAATTATAATATAACATTTATGTAACAAGAATAATTTACAATACCTGCATAATAGAAAAAGTAAAATGTTCAACCCATTATTATGTAGAAAACTCAATATAAGTTTTCTCTGAAGAGGAGAGCGTAGAATCACTGCAATTTAAAAAAAATATCAATGATCTTATTTGCATTGTTCCACTATACACATTATTCTTTAAAAAAGAAATTGAGTGACAAGCAGTTATCTTATAAAAAAAAATTGTTGAGATATTTCGATAAGAAGCCATGTGTTCCTATTACAATTAAGAGTTTGTAAACAATATATATTTGAGATTTTGAGTATGAGTGTTAATTTAGAAAATTTTAAAATGATCTATTGAGTTGATTTTATATGTTTTTTAACTTTAATGCCATTTTTTTTATATAAATCTCTTGAAAAATTGATCCCACCATTAAGAAGAGCTTACTTTCGCGGCTAAACTTTAGTATTTTTCATTTTAAATGTTTTCATACTTAATTTTTGGTCGCCAGCCTTCTCGTTTAAGCCAAACACGATCCGAAATTAACCTTTTCCTTACGGTGCTAAAAATCCCGCACACTCCGGTGATATGTACATATTTACTACAACTTATGAAAGAGTGATTAAAAAATCTGAAAAATTAGTGTTTCAATGAATATTGATTTTATTTATCATATTTCAAGTAAAATTTTTTGTGATGTTAGCGCTGAAAATTGTCTGAAAACGAGAAAAAAGCATCGCAAATATCAGATAGTACAGCCGCATATGACATCTTGCATGTTACTAAACCGAATGCTAGCCGCGACAACTTTTCATACCAGACGAGGTCAAACACGTGCATACAGTACACACACTGCAAAGTGCACCGCCAAACATATCTGTATTGGTGAGTCTATCCCCGATATCTTAACAAATTAATTATTTCTTTCACTCTAGATGTATAAAATTATCCTAGAAAAAAAAACATATGTTTCGTAATTATATTACGAAGGAATACATAAATCCTGAGCACCGTATCTATTATATTTTGTAACGATATTGACATTATTTGAGTCGAATTGTAGTAAATACATATTGCAGGGAGGGAAAGGTTAAGCAAACAATAAGTTTTAAAATTTTGCTTTTTTAATTTTAAATGAGTTATTGGCAAAAAATAATCTAAAATGTTGTTCTTACGTCTCATCTACACAATTTTATTAGTTTCAAACATAACACTATTAACGTAACGATATTAAAATGTACAAATGTATAAATAAAAGACATTCAAACATGACTTGCTAAAAGTCAAACTTTTTCCAATAGTTATTTTGCGTCAATAGCTCACCTTTCGTAATGTCGTACACAACTTATCATATAATATCTATATTGTAGATAGCAAGGGCGTCGCCGTTTTTTCGTATGTAGGCAGGGTACTCAGCAATGCGCTTTAATAAATCAAACCAGGTAATTTGATCGAACCAGATATCTTCGTCGTTCTATTATTTTTATCCCATGCTTCCGAGTTTGCTCCAAACACGCGGATTGTAATGCTATTCATCACGCTATGCCTACAATAAGCAACTAGTTTCTGTAAAACAGGAGCGTAGTTTGTTGTTTAAGGCCCAATTTAATTTTCCAGTAATGTACATGCAGTGGTATGGTATAGCTTTCAATAATCTGATCCATGATTTTAATTGCCTTTTGAATACTTGAATTGTGTATTTCGAAAACATTACGAGTCACAATTTTGTAATTATTCAGGAGAGAGAAAAATATGTCTCCTGTAAAATGTATAGTAAAAAAAAAACATGTTATATATGAGGGTACTACTTGCAAACCCGACTCATTCCAAATTTGTTGAAACACGAACCATGAATGTAATTTAGTAGATAAAAATAAATTTTGAAAGTATTTTTAGAAATCAGTCTCAAAAATATCCAAAATATCATTTCAAAGTAATGTTAAACTCAAAATTATATTAAAATGTACATTGTAATTCAAAACAAAATTCAACTTTCATTTTTAACCATTTTGGAACGACCCATGCTTGCAAATAATACCCTCATATATTATATGGTTGATATTAACTCTTGTCTTCAACCGAAAAACACTTTTTTTTCAAGGTTATATATATTTTGATTAAATTTACGTTTTCTAATTTGAACCTGTTACGTTTTCGAAATACATACATTTTTGCAATGCTCTAAAATGTGTTAATCACATACATACATACATGAAACGTTTTCGTATTATGTTTGTGCGTTTAGGTATTCTGAAGATATTTGCATCCTTAGTCATTTTTGGAAAAAATGTAACTCTTAATTGGGCTCGGGATTGGGTGCCATAGAACCAACGTATGTACATATGTACGAGTCGTGAAGATTTAGTTTTTTGAAGTCCATTTTTTACCCAAACCTTATTTTAAATATTGTATATGCATTAATTAACTCTTGTGCATATCTTGTACACGCTTAATCAGAAATCTACTTAAATAAATAGACCTTGTTAACCCGTAACATGCCATCCTAAAAAATCACGTTCTCTGCCATGATGTCATCTCAGTTTCACTGTTATTATGACAGTATTTAAACCTAGGTAAGAAGCTAAAAAATAATTTTAAAAATGTATATATGCTAGAATACCTAAAATGATAAATACTTATTGACAATATTAAGAGAAATATTGAATGATTTGATGGCTCAACTATTTACGATTGCGTCATGGGCATGAAGGTGTTAAACAATAAACACAAAAGTAATCGAGTAATATAATTATAATACTGCCCTGTAATGGTTAATGATTCTATCCGTGGCATGATTTATTTAATATTATAACCGTTGACACGAACGCTCGTAAATGTTTTAAAATAAGCAATTGATTTTCCGATAAACGCCACATGTTTTTTTTACTTACTTTCACATACAGCAACACTGACAAATGGATAGAGAAATCAAAAACTCGTTTTCGTAGTCACAATAGTGACGAATAAAGCAATCTCATTTATTGTGTTTGGATAATAAATTTGCAACACGTATTTTACTGTATATTTTAGTTTAGACATTAACGGACTGTTTAAAATATTGATAATTTATTTATCATTGTTTATTTACTTTTTTTTTGTTGGTGTTACTTACTTTACTTAGTTTGATCAAGATAACAGTTTCTTTTCTGAACGCGGTCAAAACGTCAAATTTCAAAGGGAGTCAAACCACAAAGTTGGTTAAATTAATGAGTTATGTACATAAAAGTAATTAAAAATCATCAAAGATGTCGTGAAAAGGGTCTCCAATTCCGAAATCCTGAAGTTCCAGGATTTTGACAGTACTAATCCCAGAATTTCGGTATTGAGAAAATTACAGAAAGTTGAGAGAAGTCCAATTCCAATTAGGTTCCAATTTTAGGTATTTTTGGAGGAATCTAGTAAATTCTAGAGATTTTGGATTCAAAAAACCTGGAAGAACTAAAAAACTGTTCATTTTGGGAAATCCGCAAATCCCAGGATTTCAAAATCGTCGAGAAAAAAAAATCACAATCGCGAATCCCAATTTATACACGATTTTATGTTTGATAGAAATGTTGTCAATCCCGAAATTTCGGGATCACAAAAAGGTTTCGGGATTGGATGCCCTAGTCGTAACCTTACAGTCACAAAAACGCATATTTATGAGAAGATTGTAAATTGTTGATTTCACTAAATCAGTCGGTGACAAAAATTCTTCCGAATAATTTTATACGAAATGTTAACAGTCGCAGTTTAACACTGAAATATCACAAAGTATACATATTCAAAGTAACGCTATTCTATTCTTAAAAATATAAAAGTTCAAAAAAAAATGCAACTTTTTTGTCACATAAAATCTTTACTCGCCGATTTCTCAGCTTTATGATTTTAAGAACGCTTGGTATCTACGGCGACAATTAAAACTCTTGACTGTATTTTTTTCCTAAATGAGTAAACTGAGATAAAGTTTACTGCAACCAAAACTCGGTCAAAAAGTATTATTGTTATAAATTTGACGCCATTTTCTTCTTTTCAAGGATTCCTGTTTTATCCTGTCATTGGTTGAGATTTGTTATAATGTATCGTGTTGAGAGAGGTCTAATGTAAAATGTATGAAATCTCAATCAAGAATTGTCAACAAAAGTATATTTCCGTAAACTGTTTATAATCTAACCACTATTTTTCGGAGAATGCTAAAATGATTAAGCTAAGATTATGAATAATAGTAATAATATCTTGTCTTTTGTTTTCTCTTTCTCTCTTGAATTTTAGAAATAATAGATAACAAACGTCCATGCTTTCAAACACAAATCCATCAATCGATCGAAAAACTAATTTATGATGTCCATTCTGGAATTCGATCTTGTGGACGCCGTAATTGAATAACGAGACATTTACCACTTTACTTTAAACTTCACGATAAAGGAAAGCATAATTTATAATCCAAAGGGAAGAATAATAGTATAATGATTTTTTTAGTGATCATCTAAATTGTATTATCACTCCAGGTCTATATATTTCGATAAAAAGGCACATGTTTGAAGAAATGTCTTTTATATTGTATATGACTAACTTATACATAGTTGTGATTGAATTTTTATACAAAACTGTAGATAAAGCATTGTTTTCTTACAATAAAGTATTTTTTTTATGAAAATCTAGATGTTATTGTTTTTAGAACTACATATATTCTATATCTACTAGGACGATGGATGTCATAAAACGACCCCGTGATTTCGCATACCACCAAATGCTTCATTTGGTGGTATGCGGAGTCACGGAATTTAACAACGTTTATCCCTTGATTACAAGACTGAAAAATACATTGTTCAGTAATATATATTTGAATCTAACTATGTTGTTTTACTTGTTAAATGACAGGGCAAATAACAACACAAAAAGCGTAAGTACAAACCTTAAACATAATATAAATGCATCTTGCGTATCTGTATAGAAAATTTTATTATTTTCTGTGAGTAAGAATAGCAAGAAAAATATCAATCAAGAAGTTTTCTTGCAAAAGCTCGCACATACTCTCTGGGTTCAAATAACATACTTGTTACATAATAATAAAATTCTCGCTTGTTACGGTGCAAGCTTTTGTTCAAAGTTTTTCAAACGGAGCTCTTGTAAAGCATTTTATTTTGAAGCATTTCCGCTTTTAATATGAAGTATTTTTGCTAAGCCAATTTTGCTTTCAATGTGTAGCATACAACCTTTTAAATAAATAACATATTACTTTTAAGGTGTTCACTGTCAATACTTGGTGGAATGGCATTATAATAAAAATAAAAAAGATTTTTATTACTTTTTCTACATAAAATTTATTTAGACCGTCTTTCTTGACGTCATCGAAAAGACGAAATCGCGACCATATACAAACAAAAAAATTATGTCTTTAGTATGAATAAAAAAATGGTGACAGCGGATCTGTGGTGGAGGAGGGGGAGGGGAAATCGAGGACAATCAGACAATCATACAGACATACGGACGGACATGACATTGATATTGATTAACTGATAAGAAAAATAAATAAACAGTGCTATGTGTACAAATTAAATTGAAATAAAAGTTGTAAGCAACTACTAACAACGAAAAGAATTAACAAATTGCATTATAATAACACCAAATTTTAGTTTTAAAATTTAGTTTTAATTTTAGTTAGTAAAAAAGAATTTTAATTTTGTGTAATTATAATGCAATTTGTAAATCCTTTTCATTGTTAGTAGCTGCTTACACCTTTTGTTTTAATGTAATTTGTATAAATAGCACTGTTCATATATTTTTCTTATCAGTTGATAATGCTCGCGATGAGCGATCAAATAAATTGTATTTGGAAAAGGTACTAAAAATCTTTTATTATTTTTAAAATAACATATTTTTCACTCTTTTAAGAAGGTGAAGATAGAAAGATAGTGTTCGTAATGGGTTAGTTGGTAGCTAATAGCTGCGACCAGTAATGGTAAGGTATACCCAGAACATTGAACGTTGTTTTGATAAAAGCTGTTGATGTAATCTAATCGAGTATTTCTCAACTCATATAAGTATTTCAAGTACAATAATTTAAGCAGTGCCAAATATACTCATGGCAATAATATAAAAAATGCTGCGTTACAAGATACATATTTCATAGGTCCTAAATCTGCACCAGGTGGAGCTTAAATATTTACAGACATCATTTGGTAAATCAATCTCAATTGAAAAAAAATCTTCTTATAATCTCCGATAATAAAGAATATTCATTTTTTTTATTATTTTGTATTATAACATAACACCGTCATCTATTTATGTCTTCAGTTATATTACATATTATATTTAAATTGTCAAGTGCTTTAGCCGTGATCCGTGGCAGTAAAGCGGTTTTTGTTAAACCACTTTTTAAGGAAAATAAATCAGTAATAAAACTGGTGCATAGCAATGAAAATAAAACATCGATTAAAATGGAAGTGCACTGGTCTAGAACCACGTCCGAGCGGACTTAAACTCCGGGAAATGCTGCAACGGCTGACGTCATAGCTTTTACCCATCCCTCCACCCTCATGGCCACCCCACACTGCACTGCTCTACATTTTCACTGCGCTCGCTTTTCTGATACAAGAGGGAGTATGCACAAGGTTTTCGGTGACCACCTGTTATGTTTTAAAAGCGTATATACTGTGCATTTTCCCGATGGAAGAATGTGATGTTTTTTTATTTATTTTTTAGTATTATTTGAAAAAAAATATTGGATCCGCAGCGCAGCGATCAAAGTCATTGACTTTCGTGACGAATTTCACAGGTTGAAATCTCAGTAAGAATAGCATTTTTTTAATCATTCAGAATTCTGTTGTACTGCACGAGTGTTTATGCATGATATTTACGCAAAAAAAGTATTCCCACCCTTTCAACACGTAAATAACGGGGTGTCAGTAGAGCGATTAACTAATCATTAATCTTGTTCTAACCCTATATTTTCTGTACCTACCCTAGCTACCCGCTTCGATTTAAAGTATTTCTTAAACAAAAGCGTTTTATTAAGTCATCAGGTCCGCTCTCAATATGGAGCATATGGACTCCTAATGGAGTTTATCTCAACAGAAGTGTTTCTACGAGAACTGCTTTTTACTCAGTTGGACAACCTCTCATTTTCCAAAGAAATTAGGAATAGAAGAAAAGGGCTAGGACAGGACTAGTGGTTAGCTAATCGGTCTGGATACGCCCCGTTCATATGATAGGATGGGTAGGAGGGGGGAATTCAAGACATCACATACATCCATGCCTTTGAACAGAAATTCATAAATCGATTGAAAAATCAATTTATAAAACTGCCCGTACTGGGATTCGAACCCGTGCCCTCCGTAGCGGTAGCCAACGACGTTGACCACTCGACCACATAGGCGGCAAGTAAAACATTACTGATATCAAATATTTCATCATTGAATTCATTGGATCGAAATTAACTGAAAAATAAATAATCATTAATAAGTATATTATTCCACTGATTCCTTATAAAAAGTTGTTTGTTGACTGGTTGTTGGTGTGGTGACTCGGATGGACAGGTGTTTTTGGAAGAAGGGGTGTGGCAGCTGGGGTTAGGCGGGCGAAAGGGCGTGGTTCGGGTGATGCTGTGGGGTGTTGATGGTGGGGGTTTGTCTGAGTAGAGTTGATCGGAATTGTCATTAGGGGTGTAGGGGTTACGGCTCGCTTCGCGTGGTTTATATTTGTCGAGCTCCCTTTTTTTAAACTTTATAGCAGATATTTGGATTTTTTTTAAAGTCATATGAGATGAACTGAAATGAAAATTGTATATTTAAACGTCACTCAAGATCAACTCGAAGAAAAGAGATAACACTCATACAAAATAGGTATAGTTTGTATTAAAAAAAACTTCAATTTAATATTGATTGAACATGAACCCAAACTCGCCAGATTGCTAGGATAAATCACTTATCACTAGAGCACTGAAGCTGATATAATTAAATTGTATGGTTTTAATTTACAACGTTTTAATCGATTATATTTTGTAAGTATATTTGATTATAAATGGGAAATAACGAAAGGGTTTTTTTATTTTTACGAGCGGGAGAAGAAAGAAAACGCCAATAATAAAATTATTAACTACCTGCACTAGAAAATGCGTAGCTTAAAACAGAGTGAATTCAGAGGTATAAGCTTTCTACCACCCTAATATCCTTACCCTATCTGAAAAAATATCCGAGTTTTAGTGACGTCACAACAAACATAAATCAACTTCTGTTGAAATACTTCATAATGATTTGTGACGCACAACATTGGATCTGCACAGTTTTGCTAATCGAATGGGTGAGAGGTAATTTTAGACATCACAACAGCCATTTTTATTTGTATTAAAATAGTGATTATTTTCGATCAAGTAATTCGTTATCATTGGAAAAAAAGTATTGCTTTTATAATTCCGCGCTATTTTTTTAATTTCTTACATTAAAGTTTCAACCTTCCTTACATAAATAGCTTGACTGTTTTGACAGTTAAGGCGATAGATTCCCCTTTGAGAAATTCATTATAACTAATCTTTACTATTTCATAAATTTTTCACTCATTGCGTCTTGTACCAAAGGACAAAGCCCCAACTTTTGTTTGTTAATTTATAACTTAAGAATTACCAACAATTTTTAGTTTATTCGTATAAATTACCCACCATTTAAATCTGTAGGCATTCCCATTTTATAACATTTAAACGATAATCACATTAATTTCAAACACCTTCAATGACTATTTGTTAAGAAAATATTTCTCCAAACTAATTAAACTTTATTAAAATTAAGTCATTATTAAAATAAATCCATTTCGTCATCCATAGCTTTTAGCTTACTGATACATTCAGCGGTGGGCTGCCAATATCTTAACAAGAGGCTCGGTAAATCTTATCCATTTATTTGTATCCATTTTCGCTCCCAATGTGAAGCATATGACCTCCTAATGAAGGTATCTCAATAAAAGTTTTTTTTTCTACGAGAACTGTTTGTTAATTAGTCACTCAACCTTTCTTTTCCAAAGAGAGTAGTAGGGATAGAATGATAAGGCAGAATTAGTGATTAACTCATAAAAAAAATTAACCATCTACAGAGATTGCATTTATGTGCTGATTTGATCTAAGACAAATGATTTTTTTATCTTAACAAGGAGCTCGCTGGCCGCGCTGAAATGTAACAAGGGGCTCGCGTGAGCCCCCTCGAGCCCCCTCCAGCCCACCCCTGGATATATTTATTTATTATATAAACACGATACATTTATTTACTAAACGTCAGTTCAAGTTCATCCATGCACTTGAACGTCTAAAGATATCGAATAGCAAAACACGAGTTGTTTGTGACAAAACTTGTGTGAATGTACATAATTCGAACGATTCAAAGTGGAATTAAAAAAATATTATGATATTCGATAAATTATTATAGAAAATAATTAAATGCTTGTTACCCCATGGTTGAAATGCATATTTCACAGAAAGTATTCGAGAGTAGACCGTTCTTGATTAGTGAAGAGTTTTTCGATATCCGGTATTCCCTTGAAACTCGGTACAGTATGTATAGAAAATGTGACGTCAATTTACTGCGACTGATGAAATCACTACGTAGATTTGATTTGAATGCATGTTGCAAAGCAAACAAACTTGGTAGACTTGGTAAACTTTTTGTGCAATGGAACACCCCGCAAAACAGGAAATATATCCGGAACACAGCTTATTTTTTATGCCGGTTAATTTATAATTGTAGAAATATTGAAGAAAAAAAATGTTATTAAATCACTTATAATCCATTGATTACTTATTTTAAAACATGTTACATATAGAAATGAGTAAACGAAGCTCTTAGTAAATTTTAATCGTTCAAACTATGTACATTCTCACAGATTTTGTCACTAACGACCCGGGTTTCGCCTTTTGGCATCTTCAGGCGTTCGGGTGCACGGATGAACTTGAACTGACTGAGGACAGAGAGTATTGGGACAGTAGAAAGGACGAAAGTGACCGTGTGGGCACGCAAACAGTTTCAAAAGGTCATTAAAAAAAAAAGGAAATTCAAAAAAAACGCATGTGCTTTCGGTGGCCGTTTCTGTCCCCGCGACTGATGACTAACTGAAGTCTGTACCCTTCTTAACCAAATATGAGTGAAAGCAACGATACTCAGGTAGAAAAGGGATGAATAGTGGGATCAATAGACAACGGTGTTTACTGTGACCATATGGTCACGCTCGTTCTTGGAGGGTTAAGCAAATATGTTTCCATCCATGCTACCTTCTTCTTCATGCCAAACATAGCACATGACCAAATTATTCACCAACGTTTTTGTATTAGAACCAATAAAACATGAATTTAAATAATATATATTTTGGGGGACAAGTCAATGAAATGTATGTATATTAAAATTCTGAATTCATTTCATTAAAAAGCTCAAATATGACCAAAATTGAAAGACGTGTTGAAGAAATTTGACGAGATGTGCTCCACACTGAGAGCGAACATCTATTGAAGAAAAAAAAGTTAAGCTCTGACTGTTTCTGACGTAGCTTCGCATAGTAACTATAAAGACAATGAATTTACGTAATAATACAACACTTGTCCTTTCAGGCTATCGTAAAATTTAAATGACAATAGGAAAACTTTCACGGGCAGCCCATACAAGAGGGCGAGCTCATTTCCACGCGACAGCACGTGCTTTTCAAACACGTGTAAAAGGGAGCGGTAAACCTACCATCTCCGTGGAACACCAAAGTAATGCGGAAACTTTTCACACACAACGCAAAACATTGATCGAAGTGCCTCCCTCGTCTTGGTATTTTTGAGGCTTTATATTGTGAGAAGGTTTAACTACGAAAATGAGGTGGAATAACTGTTGTTACGACACATCGAAGGTTGTTTGTACCCCATAAAATGCCTCAGCATATTGTTACTTTCAATTTTACGCCGTCTACCGAACAATTTTCTTTTCCAGATATTCAAATTTGGCATCCAGCTACGTCTAATTACTAGTAGTGCGCCAGGAGCAATAAATTGCAAAATTTGTTTGAAGTTTAGTTAAGTTAAACGTGTAATAATTTTTATATGACGTGAATTGAAAAATATTCACTGTTTTTTGACACTTATAAATTAGGGCGACAACTATAAATAATATTTATCTATTTTTTAGCATTCTTATTCATAGATTTCTTAAGAACTTAATAGTAGGGTCTTCAATCCCGGGATTTTGATAGTTCTATTCCCGCAATTTCGGGATTGAGAAAATTTGAGAAAGTTGCGCGAAAGCTAAAAAAAAGGTCGCGCGTCTTTTTATTTTGGGAATTCAACAACAGGAATTTGTTTGAGAAATCCCAGAATTTCAAAATCTCCTAGAAAAAATTCTTAATTCTGATTTTATACATGATTTTATGTTGAATGTTTAATCCCGAAATCCCGGGGTTGGAAAAAATGTCAATCCCGAAATTATGATATCACGCAACTTTTTAGTTGTTATAGTGAATCCCAAAATCCCAGGCTTAGTACTAATACAATCTTAGTATTACGGGATCGAAAAATTGGTCGGGATTCCAGGACTGCAAGTCCTGGTTGAGATGTATTTTTTCCGTAGATCAATGAAAAATAATTCGTACTCGGTGCAATAAATTCAACATAATATGATTCTTCAGTGGTTGAAATAGTTAATTGGTCACTTATTCTGTCGATACATTTTCTGAGAATTTGAGAAACTGTTTATTCTTAAGTTAATAATCTGACTCATTTGCTAACCGGTCATGTCGTAAAAGCTTGACAGTCAATTAACAATGACTGCCTATCTATATATATAGTGTCTTTCTACAAATTTTAAAGTCAAAAAAATTTATTTCTATTTGTAATTTGACATTAATGTAAGTATGGAAAAATAAATTTTGACCAGAAATATACTATGATAAGTTAGACCACAGAATGTTTCATAATATTTCTGAGAATGATCGATGAAGATCAATTAAAATACAGTGGAACCCTCAATTACACTACCCCGAATTACGCGCTGGCTTGAAATATTCGCCGCAAATCCCCCAATTGAACAGTCGCATTCCATTGTCGTTGTTACGAGACGGTCGTCTGTGTATTCACCACGTGCCTGGCTATACACACATAGCCGGGCGACTGTATATGCGTTGAATTTTGGTACGCTTTGCATTTTATCACTTAGTAACTAAATATTTCGTCCATTTTTTTTTTTTTCAAAACTAATATAAATCTTAGTTTTGCACTTTACGCGGAAAACTCAAATCCCTTATTTTGTATGAGATTCACTCCCCTAATTACACTACTCCCAATTACACCGTCCCGACTTTAGTGTAAATGGGAATTTTACTGTATGTAGTGTGATTATTATTACGCTTGTGCTAGAAATAACACACCATATTGTTACACTTTATTACCAAGCTATTTATATAGTGAAATAATGTTAAAAAGAATCGTTAGACGCAAGTATGCTTCAGATACTATTAAAGAAAATGTTTTAAAGTAAACCGAGACAAAGTCGCGTAAACTTTGTAAAAAAATATGACATAAATTTGACTGTATAATGTAAAATATAATATTATACTCACTTCTTGTAAGAACTGTAATGGTATGCTTATATAGCTGTATATTCCAGATAAAAGACAAGAAAAAACTTTTTGCTGTAAATAAAACTAACTTACTTTGTTTTATCTAAGTTTTGTGAAGGATAAAAAAATAAGAGTTCCTTCTTCTAAGTTTATTTTTTATTATTCCTTCCACAGTTTTGGAGATTTTCGGATAGTGTTATATAAAATATTGAATGTAGGTAGATATACTTAAGATGCTTTAAGCATACCTGTTTAAATCTGTCAATCGATTTTAACTTTTCCGGTTCTAAGCTCAAGAAATCCGACCCCAATATTGGTCACATTTTCAAAATATTGGTCATAAAAGTTCATTTCTCATTTTTTTTCTCAGTCTCGTACAGCATACTGACTCATAAACTAATCTTTTTAATTTAAGATTTCGACTGAAGGTGCTTGGTGGAATTTCAATATTAAATTTGAATCTTTCAAATTATGTACATTCTCACAGATTTTGTCACTAACGACCTGGGTTTCGCCTTTCGGCATCTTCAGGCGTTCAAGTGCACGGATGAACTTGAACTGACAGCTACGTCTAATTCAAGTTTTAACTCGAAGTTCTAATCTAAGTTCTAACTCAGTTCAAGTTCTTCCGTGCACTTGAACGCCTGAAGATGCCGAAAGGCGAAACCCGGGTTGTTAGTGACAAAATCTGTGAGAATGTACCGAATTTGAACGATTCAAATTTAATCTTTTTGACATAAGTTTTTCTACGACAACTGCTTATTACTTAGTTTTTTAACTTTACTTTACGAAAAAACGATTGAGTGCAAGGATATTGCTAGGCGAGAAGGAATTGAAAACATCCCTTACTTACATCATCACTTTTGAACATAAATCGACGTTGACATATCGGCCATAGGTGCGGTGTATTGAATTAAACTGTCTTACATTAAGCATAACATGACAATTACTTTATTTTTATTAGTTATTAGGCATTATGGCGAATAGACAAAATAAGAGAATTTTAGATGTTACTGTTAAAAAATACGTTTTTTGTACTATTTTTACATTATTTTTTTATTTTATTGTATGATGAGTGAAAGCGCTCATGATATAAAATAAATAATATAGAATTAGTAAAAAAGTGTCTTATTTTTAATATAATACCTATCACATTAAATTGGCATAGTACTTTGTGTAAACCTTTAAATAAAGATCAATTAAAAAGCGACTGGGGTAGTAAAAATTCTCTTGTATCTTTTAACACAATTTTCAATTTTTTTGAGGGAGTAATTAAGTTTGAAATTTTAATTCGGTTTGTGGCACACTAATTGGAATACGAAGCGACGGAGATTACGCCATTTTGACATTCTCTTTTTGTCTTTACTAATTCATACATAATATCCATTAAAATAATTTTACCTTATTCAGTTGTGTCAAATATTTTTGTTTAAAATGCGAAGGCAATCGTAAAAGTTCAATGATATAACTAGGGTTTGTCAGTTTTCAAAAACCGGTTTTAAAAATCGGTTTTTGGGAAAATTTGTGAAATTCTAAAACCGGTTTTTCGTTACTTCGTAACCGGTTGTGCCGAATTTTCCTCAAACGAGTCTATAAACAAAAGGACAGAAAGTTTAGATCTTTTATTTGATGGCTTAAAGACCATATGCCCCACATAATTACCCAGCGAAAGGGTATTTTCTTGACTTTGTTGTTCAATTTCTTGTTGAATAATTTTGTCATTACACTGTTTCTGTTACAAGTGTTTCGCCTCTTCAGTCTTATTTATATTGAAAGACAATATATTAAAAAATAATTTCTCTAAAATTACTACCAAATCAATACAAAATATCAACTATTATTATTTTACGTTATCTGTTCAATTGTTTTAGATTGTCACACAAATATTCAACATTGATTTACCCAGATCTAGTATTCCCAACATCCTTTACCAGGTCGACGATTAAATAATGTTATTTCAAAAGCCATTCGACGATAGAACCAAAAGCTCTTTCCGATGTAATAATATACAAGTGTTAACTGATCAAAGGAAGTGTATTTGCCTCTAGTCGCATCAAACACTTTCTTGTAATTAAATATTCTCTTTGTACGTCCTCAAACAGTCTAATATTACCATAGGCCCTGGTTTAATCGAAGCAATGATTGCTAACCAATTTATTTTATATTATCAGGTATATGATATAAAAAGTAACATAAAATCACAATAATGTTTCAGCACTGGCAACCATTTATATTGCTAATACATTATCAGCATTATATTGTAAAAAAATCTCATTTAGCAATTTTTATAATGAATTTCAGGCTTAACTTTTGAACTCATTATAAGTAATTAATTTTACCTGATTTTTAAATCGATTTTTTTTCCATGTCCGCTCCCAGTGTAAATCATATGGACTTCTAATGGAGTTTATCTCAACATAAGTGTTTCTACGAGAACTGCTTGTTACTCAGTTGCTCAACCTCTCTTTTTTCAAAGTGAGTAGGAATAGATGGAAAGAGCTAGGACAGAACTAGTGGTTAGTTAATCGCTCCTCGATACGCCCCGTTCATAGGATAGGATGGTTGGGAGGTGGGAATTCAAGACATCACATACATCCATGCCTTTGAGCAGAAATTCATAAATCGATTGAAAAATCAATTTATAAGACTGCCCGTACTAGGATTCAAACCCGTAGCGGTAGCCAACGACGTTGACCACTCGACCACATAGGTGGTCCTTATTTTTTAATAACATAAATATTAATAGTTTTTTTTTATAAGGGTTTCTGAACATTTTGAATGTAGATAATTAAGTATCATTCATTTATAAATTGTAACACTATATATTATAAATTCTTTTCATATTTCTTATTCCAGCTGTTTTTATGTCATGTTGTTTTACCATTAGTCAATTCCGCTCCCAATGTCTCCCATATTGCCTCGTAATACAGGTTTCAAAAGGTAAGTAATTTGACCAAAAATTCACGTCGCAAAACTGTGTAGCGAAGATCTCAAAATTGAAACAATTCATTTTCGGTCTTATTTTATAAATCCCTTGTTGTTTGATTGTTTTTAATATTATAGAGATTAAATATATATACGCTCAGAGTTTATATAATCGAATCAAAGGTTAATCAATATCTTGATAAGATAGTTTGTAAGCGTGCAAAGTTAAGGAGAGGCTAAAGAAACTTTGCGCTTAATTAGTTTTGCCAAAAGCTCCCGTTAAATTATCTCCGCCGAACCAACAACGAGAAAGTTCAGCCCTTGAATAAACTTAAAACCTTCAACGCGCTGAAATATAATTCATTTATAATTTACAAGGGAACATGAAATGCGTGCATATTTTATGATACCAAACCACTTTTCATATCGCTTAAAGGAAAATGTACAAACCTGAGGCAGACGTTGCTCAGTTCCGAAAAAATGATACACAATGAAGTAGCCTTCTTTTAACCTGTTCTCCATACTGTTTATTAAAAAAAGAAATGGACAAAACATGTCATTACAGCACTAGCCTATGCGCGATGGATTTAACAAACATAATCAAGACAGTACAATCGACTCCCCTATAGCGTAGAGCAGGGTTTCCCAAACTATGTTCCGAGGAACACTGGTGTTCCGTGGGACCTAAATAAGTGTGAAAATTTGGAATGGTAACATACGCTGCAACAAATATAAGCATCTTCTACTTTGTATCAAAAATCGAGTGATAGTAAATCTCCAGTGATGTTTAAAACGTCAAATATCTAGGTACAGGCGGAGATGTTTAATCACTATGAACTTTGTTTACTCATATTTTTATGTAATATGCTTTAAAGATAATTAATCAATACATAATAACTGGTTTAATAACTAATATTTTTACTATTAAGAATTATCCGACCTTAAAAAAAAGCTTTGTTCCGGTAACATTTCCAGATTTGACAAGTGTTCCGTTGAATTTTTCGGACTTGCAAAGTGTTCCATCCCAGAATAAGTTTGGGAAACCCTGGCGTAGAGATTGGGACTTCGCTATGAGAATACTACGTTATAGGGGACTGGGCACGCATACAAAATTTGAGGTTAGGTTCTCTTAATTGTAATTTCTGTATTGAACAAAATCAGCAAATCAAACATAAAACCCATCTGTACATAAAATATATATTTATAATATTTATTTATTTTTTACCATGTCCGCTTCCAATGTGGATCATATGGACTCTTAATGGAGTTTATCTCAACAGAAGTGTTTCTTCGAGAACCGCTTGTCGCTCAGTTGATCAACCTCTCTTTTTCCAATGAGGGTAGGAATATACGGATAGGGCTAGGACAGAACTAGTGGTTAGTTAATCGCTCTCGATACACCCCGTTCATAGGATAGGATGGGTGGGAGGGGGCAATTTAATACATCACATACATCCATGCCTTCGAACATAAATTCATAAATCGATTGAAAAATCAATGTATAAAACCGTTCGTTCAGGGATTCGAACCTGTGGCCTCCGTAGTCAAAGCCAACGGCGTTGACCACCCGACCACACAGTCGACAATATAATATATTTATAAAAATTCCAATTTTTCTTTGAAAATTTAGTGGTTTGTAAAAAAGTACGCCATGGGGGGACTGCCGCATACTCCATAAGGAGGAACACTCTAAAAGGGTTACTGTACATATAACGTAATATTATACTCATTAAGTTTTTTAAAATGATGAAATAGAAAACAGAATAAAATAATATTTACATACGAATTTAAATCTAAAAACAAAATTTATTTTCCCTAAACAATTTTCTTTGAAACCAACCATTTTTCATAAAGTTATTATTTATAATGAGGACTATTTGTGTTTGTTTCTTACGTGTTACCTACGTGCAATAGAAAGGATAAAACCCAACATATGATTTGTAATTAACACTTTAAGAATTATAATCAAGAGTGAAATTGTTCGTAAATAGCCTTACAATATCTTGTTTTAATATGTCTGTACGAAGTATTGTATCAAAAAGTGTACACAAAATATCCAACATCTATCTCTAACCAAAATTTATTTCGGTCGTCAAAGTCCCTTCTCTTTAAAGTATTTTTTTTCCAAACGACTTGCCAGACATCGCAAATTCTGTCGCCCCGAAACCCCGAATTAGCTTACAGCCCTTTTACACTGTCTCCCAGGCACGTATGCTCAGAAAAACGACGTATCTAAAACAGCATTAAAATAATAATATCTCTATGAATTTTTAAAAAATCACTTTGGCTTTTTACTCGCGTCTCAGAAAATGAGATTTCGTTCACTCGAATATAATCGAAACTGTATACCGTCTGTTGGCAATCTCTATAATTTAAAATTCGTCTGATTTTACTCTTAAAAAATTCAGTGATTACTTTTTTATGCTCATCTTCAATTTAAGATTAAATATTGATTTCTTTGTCGTTTTCTTCTACCTTTAAAACAGAGCTTTTCTTGCTTATTTAATAATAAAGTGAGTACTAGGGATTCTGAAGTCTCGAGGTTTTCAATGTCACGGGACTCAAGGCGTGATAAAGTCAAAGTCCCGGAACATCCCGGGACTCGAGACGTTTATTTCCCCTTCAATAAAATTATAATTGTATTAAAGTTAAATATTTGCACGTATGTATTTATGTACTACATACACTCGGCGCTTTTTGAAAGTACGGACTAGTAAAAATCGCATTTTTTTTAATAAAATGTTTAATAATTATTATTTTTCTTATGTAATGGATGTGTGCAATGCTTACGGTTAATTTTTACTAAGAAGGGATGATAACGGTACATGTATGAAAAAATATCAACGACGCCGCCGTCAGGAGTAAATTTATGACCGTAACTTCACAATACAGCTTTTAGACATTTTTGTCCTATTGAGACATTGGTATCTTTGTGAAATAGTGAAAAAACATTTTTACATAAAACAACATCAGGTATGAACATTTAATTTTAATATTTTGTAGTTTGCTTTTACTACAGTTATATTACAATATGTAAACACATGGTATTTGAAACTTCTACGAAATTATAAATCCCAAACATCTGTTTTTCTATATTGTTAAAACCCCGAGTGTCACGTCGCGACCATGTCGTGCCTCTTATACCTGCTTTCAATACACATCAGTCCTTTTGAGGGTTTCGTAACCACAAGAATTGTTTTTTTTTTCAAAATTAAAATGTACATGTTATTAGCGCATTATAAATCACAGTCACAACTCCCGGGACATTTTCCAAAAAAGTCCCGGGACTTTTAATTTGAGACCATTGACATGAGTTTTTGAGTTGTCTCTTCTCCTATAATTTATTTTGATTAACTGTGAAAAAAATAATTATGCATTAATTTTAAACCATCTTTAAATTACTTGATTTAAAAATATAAAAACACTAGCGTAAGGGTGGGGAACCTTTTCCATTTCAAAAGGCCACATTCATTTATCTGATTCAACATAAGGCCGCAGTAAAGAAAACGTTGACACCGCTCCCGTTTTTTTAGACTGTCAAGCATATAATGTGTTGGTTTCTTGTTCCAAACGTATAATTTTTTTATCAAAGTGAATATGTTGATCAAGTCAAAAGGCCGCATCAGAGTAGCCAAAAGGCTGCAGGTTCCCTTCCACTGATCTAGCGCATTGGCTGCTAGTTTTTATACCAAATATTTGTTATATAAAACATTAGGTACTTTAAGTATACATACAATAACGCTAAATGATCAATAATGGAAAAAAAATTTGGGCCACCAAATCCCGGCATAATAAAAAGAGTCCGGGAATCGGAATTGGACGCCCTTGTATGGAATACGTGTTCGTATAGCTTTATACTTACTATTTTACTTACGATTCTTTCACTTAAAAGCTTTTTCGTACACATTTATAATTCAAATAACATAAAACACATACAATGTTTCAGTAAATCAACTATACCATTACTAGTTGTATTCATATTTCATAGACGTTCATGGAAAAAAGTATGTTATACAATACGTAAACCATTTTTCTATTTTTATTATATAAAATATTCATACGGAATAAATAAATCACGTTTCCTTCTATAGAACATGCCAAATTTCAAACAACATTCATTGTTTATATTTTAATTCATTTTTCGTGTAAACAATTTGTTGTTGATTGTTTGTATTTTTAACTATTGCGCCAGTGACATTTTCAACAAAGAAGTTTGACAAAGTATTTAATTTTTGTAGAAGAAGTTTTACTACCCCTGAGGGAAAACAAAGCGTTGGTGAGGATGGATGGATGAGGTGCCATAGGACCTGCGAGAGTTGGAAGTCAACAACTGGCACAGGATGGCGGAGGATCGAGTAGAGTAGAGGAGATTGATGAAGACGGGAAAGGTTCACTCTAGACCAGCCATACTCAACCTTTTTTTCCTCCGGGTCGCATTCTGATATTTGCTTCTCTACGTGGGCCGCAACATATTTATGGTATACTCCTTTTTTTTAGCTCACCAAAGAATTTGAAATCTTCGATTTGGTATACTTTTCCCCACATATCTCCAAAACTCCTTTTTTTTAGCTTACCGAGGAATTTGAAATCCATGATTTGGTAAGAGCGTACTGGGCCGCACATTAGGGCTTACTGGGCCGCAGGTTGAGTATGGCTGCTCTAGACTGTAGCAACAACAAAGTGAAGAAGATTATGCAAAATAGATTTAGTTTTCTAGTAGCTAACGCTACGTTTTACGTGAGCGAACTCACTGCGAACACTATTAGAACGCGGTTTAAAGCGAATAAAAATATCGTATCAACTGATAGCGGCTTTTTTAGGATATTGGAGGCTCTGTGTATCGGGGGGCTTAAATGATGTGAAGGTACTCCGACCCATAAAAATTTGCATAAAGTTCATAAAAAAAAACGATAAAATTATGAACAACAAGCGTTGTATCAATCTAGCAAATTATGAATGTTTCTATTTCTTCATGTTGATATTGAGGCTTGTTTGAACGTTGCGATATTAATAAACGAACAAATAGTAGCACAAAAAGTGGAATAACAAAGTTATCAAATTTAGTGTTATATTAAAAATGACCATCCACAAAGTTACCGCCAAATCTATTCAAGATATTAGTTTGCTTTTATTTATTACTAGCCGGTTCCCGGCAAGCGTTGCAATTCCACTAAAAGAAAGAAAGTGTTTGTGTTTTGTTTGTGTTTATTGAAGTGCATACTTTCTTTTTCTGTCTGTTTGACGTTTTTTGCCGATTTTCTATGGTACGACACACGTGCCACCTACTATTGATTGTACTATACCCTTCGCGCAAGTGCAAGCATACGTTGTCAAAACGAACTGTATGGCAAACATACAAACATTCATTTGTATACATAAGACCTACTGTAAGTTAATTTTACTATACCTATAACCTTTCCGGAAGTGCAAGCAAAAAGTTTGTAAAAGTTTTATTACAAACTTATGGCGTCAAATTAGCTTTAATTCCGTTTCTAATAATTTTACATTCTATTAAACTGATATTGGTCGACTTCTTCGGTCGAAAAATTCTTCATTGAAGTTTTCATTGATTTAAAAATATTTAGCACACTGCATACGTATAAGTTTTCCAAATAAAGGTGATAGAATTTGTTTTGCGGCACACATAAAAAAACACGCTTTTCTGTTCTTTGACGTTAGGGCAATAGCCATCAAAATTTTCTTTACAGCTTCTTTTCTAAATATCTTATCATTTGTAGCCTCTCGGGAACTTAGCGAGCAAAAAAGTGATATGCCGTCAAATTATAGCTACAAGGGTTGCTAGTTTGATCCTCGTTATCTCTCTGACGTAGTGAAAAAGCCGACGCACAGCATTACCAACACCAACCCCTAATAACCTAGCCGAAAAAACTTGTTATAGTGGAAGCTATTATTAAAGATGTCTTCTATGAGAACGCCTATAACTTTTTTGTATATATTTTAACAATAACGTTAGCTTTATATTCAAACTTCAAGTGGTTGAATTAAAAAAATCATAATTTCGATGTATTCAGTGGTAACTTTGTGAAAACTTATTTTTAATATAGAATTTAATTTAATAACTCTGTTTTTTTATATTTGTTGTATTACAAAATTTGACACATTTTTCATCATAAGAAATAACAAGGTTTACGAATAAAGTAAAATATTAATTTATTTCTTATATTATAAATTACAAAATAAAAGTCAATGTTTTGTATTTTTTTTACTTTACGCAGGAAGAAGGTAAAATACAAACATTGATAGTAATAATTATAAAAAAATACTTACATTAGGTATAGGGCATCCAATTCCGGGATCCCGTCCAATTCTATGATCCCGAAATCTCGGGGTTGCGAAAGTACCAATCTCGGAATTTCGGGATTGAGAAAATTATGTTATGCTTAGTAAATCCGTAAAAAAAATCTCCCGCGCTGGTGATTTGGGCAAATCCGTAAATTAATGTTTTTTGAGAGTTCAATTTTGCGATTGAAAAATTGTCAATCCCGAAATTCCGGGATCACAAAAAGGGTCTGGGATTGAATACCTTAATTAAGTACTGTAAATCACAATGGAAATAAGTTCAAAAATGTTGATCCGCCTTTCTTATTTAAAATGTTATTTACTTCTTGTTTTTTGTTTAGAATGAGGACAGTACATGGCATTACAGCTGACGCCAATTCACCATGCACTTGACAAATATAATTAAAATAGAAAAACAGTATTTAATACATAAATATATTAAAATTATGATGGAATTGTATTTTTCAGGTCCGTGGCGCAATGTTCAACGACGTTGGCTTCCATGCCGGACATCACTGGTTTGAACAGCATTTTTCTATTCAAAGGCATGAATATTTGTGTTGTCTAAAGATTCCTCAAATACGGGGTGTAGCAAGAGTGATTAGTCAACCACGAATCGTGTTTTACAATAAGACTTTCTATCCCTTACTCTTTTAGAATAGATCAGAGGTTGAGATACCTCTATTAGGAAACCATATTCTTAAAAACTGAGAGCGGATAAAGAAAAATGTATTTACCTTTATGACGGTAATAATCATTTATATTCGTTAGATTTTTATTATTTGATTGAAGAAAAAGAATCTTCACTAGCATAATAATTATGTATATAATACATTTATATTAAAAAATATAACAATAACTAATAATACGTTTAACTAAGAGTTTGTCGCCTGCTGTGGTCCAGTTGGTTAGAGCTTGCTCTACCTATCACGCATGTCAGTTCGTCCGGTCAGGTCACAGTGAATTTGAGAATTATTCAATTCAAAGTTGTAATCGAAGACTGTGTGTTTGTGATGTCAATTCACATCATTTCCTCTCTTCCCATCCTTCTGATTCTGTAATAACTAGGTGTAGCAATAGCGATTAGCCAACTACTAGTCCTGTTTTAGCCTTATCCTTCTTTCCTTCACTAAAAAAAGTGAGGTTGAGCAACTGAGTAAGAAACAGTTCTCTTTCTGTTGAGATACCTCCATTAGGAGGCCATATACTCCACATTGGGAGTGGATATGGACTCAAAAAAGAGTTTTAGTCTATCAGTTGTTTGATCTAAATTTTAATCAAAATGTATGCTTTTATGCAGACGCGAAATCTACAATTTTGGATATAAATCCAATCTTATATATTGTCACAATACATACATTGTACATATACATTGGTAAACTGAACGGACGTAAGTGACACTCTGGAATTATTAATAGATAATAACTCAACAGAACATTAAATCTAAGCTTTTTTAGTCTCGAATGCAACTGTAGAAGATTAATGATTGTGGCCTTACTACATAAAAAGTTTTCCCGCGTGAGTTGTAATGTCTTTTTCAACTTTTAAAAATGGCGTCAGTAAAAGTGTTCCCATAGCGATGATACAGGTTCTAAGTTGACATATTTCATGAGTTTTATTATGAGAATATTATTTAACTGTTCATTTTTTATAAAACATATTTTTTTTTTACCATGTTCGCTCCCAATGTGGAGCATATGGACTCCTAATGGAGTTTATCTCAACAGAAGTGTTTGTTACTCAGTTGCTCAACCTCTCTTTTTCTAAAGAGAGTAGGAATAGAAGGAAAGAACTAGGACAGAAATAGTGGTTAGCTAATCGCTCTCGATACACCCCGTTCGTAGAATAGGATGGGTGGGAGGGGGGAATTCAAGACATCTCATACATCCATGCCTTTGAACAGAAAATCATAAATCGATTGAGAAATCAATTTATAAAACTGCACGAACTGGGAATCGAACTTGTGCCCTCCGTAGAGGTAGCCAACGATGTTGACCACTCGACCACACAGGCGGCCTAATAAAATATTCTATACTTTAAAAATTCTATAAAACAATACTTAAAATAAAGCTATAAAACTATATTTTTATGTTTATAAAGACGATTAAGATTTATTTATTGATTTGGCATTTACTTGGTAGAACTCCATTATAATAGGGTACAAATATCAACGTATTTTAATTCTACAGTTTTTTTATATTTATGAGTTGATAGCTATTTTGGCTTTCCCCCAGATTGCTTATCGTTCTTTGAGCCTTTGATTGCTTATCGGAGCCAGTATATATAGCTGAGCAAAATGTAAGTTTAAGCATAGTTCTGACGATGGCGAAAGCCGAAATAGCTATCAACTCATAAATATTAAAAAAAACTGTAGATCTAAAATACGTTGATATTTTTACCTTATTACGATTAAGATTACTTCAAATCACGTGGTTTGATATAATGGAAAAAAAAACAATATTCAAATGGTCACCATAAATCAGGTTATTACCTGGCACTCAACTGTGCCTGATAAACTATACATTGTATCAACAACTTTACTGTTTAAATATAAGGTAGTGAGGTCTGGTTCATAAACCATTTGACAGTAACTATTTCAGCTATTTCATTAACTATGAATTTCCAATAAAAAATCTAACGTTTATCGAATATTTTTTAAAAAAATAAACAGTACGTATCGGTTGAGATGCAATTATGTACTGAAAAAATTAAGAGTACGCGGATTAAGCACTTCAATGGCTCCCTGATAATTTTTAAACAGACAAACGCTATGAAACTGTACTGGGATATTTTGAATATCCTTTAAATCTGAATTTTATCAATTATACGAATGCTTATAAATAAGTCACTTTACAATTGAAACCTTTATTCCAAAAACCGTGTAGCTAGAGTAAATAAACAAGATGGGGTTATAAAAAACTCTATTTCTCGAGAATATGAGTAAAATTGTTGATACCAGATATACGTTTGAAGCCCACAGGAAGTCATGATAAATAAAAAGGAGGAGTAAGGTCTACATAAGCGACACCACACATGATCTTTACAAAACACGCGTTTTTTTTCTATAAAATGTAATTAATTTTATTTTTATTTTCTTAAAAGTAACAAATCATCCCTTGCATCCTTTTGGCATTGTATATATGTTTTGTTATATCCACGAATCGATAGCAATACTATTGTGAACCGACTGCGAAAAAATACGCGCAACAAATACTACTTCACATGAAAGAAGATCAAAATTTCTCCGGGCATATCTTTTTATCCAATAAAAGATAATGCAAAATTCCAAAGCTCGCAAACGGCCAAAGAAAGAAATACCAGTCGTTTCTTCTTTGCGAAGTGTGAACAACTTTCGATATTGGGCCAAACCAGACTCAACTATTTATTTACGTAACGTATATACATCTGGGCGTAGAGATGTACCATTTTAACTTGACTGTGGCAAAACTCAGAACTAAAATTGTCGCCCTAGGACGTGTTGACTATGGCAACGTTAATGATACGACGGTGGCGCCCTCGCGGGCAGTCAAGTTACGCTGGTACGTCTATAACACAGAAAAAAATGTAATAAAGAAACGAAGCCTATTGTTTGCGGCGTAGAAAATTCAACAGAATCCCCTTACCCATAGAAAAATTGTAATATACATAGACAATACAATATCGTAAACAACATTTTTTACTATGAGAAATTTTATAAATCATATTGTTAAAATTCCCCAGTAACTAATTTAAGATAAATCTTTGAATAGTGTTATTAGTGATATTTCTTACTTAATTGTAGTTAAATATCGACTGTTGGAAAAGAAAAATCAATATCATATCAAATTTTACAGAAGACACAAAACACGTATTTTGATTATTTTAGGCTAAAAGAAAATTATAAAATATACACAACCCTAAAGAGCACGGAGACTGATTTACTGGTTTTTTTATTGACTTAGCCTAATATTAATTTAATATTTTTGTCAAGAAAAACCTTTTATTAGGTCCTTTTTTCTGGTTGCAATTTTCATTAGCTTTTCTTTTTTCGAACTTTAAAGCTAAATTTAGATACTACTTTTGCAATTTCAGCTTCCGTCATTTTTATAGAACGCGTGTCGATTTGTGTAAATTGTGATTATCAAATAAAGCTGTTTTGGAAAAACTGAGGGTTACATCCTTTTTCCTTTCTACAGTCGATATGATTACAAATTTATAGCTCTTATTTTTGGAGACTAAATATTTTAATTATAGTCAATTTAACATTGTTTAAAGTATCCATGTATTATATTGCTGTCGATATTTTTTTTGTTACATCCTTATTAATCTTACTTTTGAAAAAATCCACGTTCGTTCCTAATATGGAGTATATGGCCACTAAATGAAAATATTTCAACAGAACTATTCTACGAGTATAGTTTGTTGTTACTCAGTCACTCAATCTCTCTTTTCCGAAGAGAGTAGAGGGGATAGAAGATTAAAGCTTGGACAGGACTAATCGCTCTCGCTACGCCAAGTTGCTGAAGGATCTAAAAAGGTGGGAAGGATTTTTTATAACACCCATGCTTTCGAACAGAAATCGATAAATCGATCGAAAAAATGATGTTTGTACTAGGATTCGAACCCGTGAGAACACGAAAAGGTAACATTAAGACATCGTCTAGCGTTCAGCTGGTCATAGTTTAACCGCGTCTTATTTTTTTTTTATTATAAAAATGGGTTTACGTCTTATTTGTTACTTAAGTGTCGTAAAATTTAATTTTAAGTCAGGTTAAATATCAGGTTTTGTGCAAAATATCTGATGCTGTAAACTTGAATGTATGCATTTAAAATAATGACAATCCATTTCGACACACGCACGGCTTAAAATTAAACGATAAAACCAAATTACTTCAATTACGGTTGTTAAAACTTTTTGATTTAACAACTTTTAACTAAAGTTGTGCGGGCATAAAGTAAAGCTTAATAATATTTCGTGACGATTGTGCGAAATCGACTCGCGAATTGTAAAAGCGCCGTCACCTGTTGCCCGGGTGAAAATTGCCGAAAGAAAAAGCTCGAAAAGCTCTCGCCTCAATCCGAAAAAGTTTTGAAAGGCAAATGAGAATTTAACTGTCGGAGCGATCGATCATCCCTTGACAGAGCCGCAATAATGAAGCAGGGCTTTATAATGCCTCCGGCTTATTCAAAGCGTTTCAGTATTAACTTGTTGTGGGCGGCTGACCCACTCGACGTTGGCCGTGTACCTTGCAGCAAGTACGGGTGGCTGATTTTGTTTTTTATTTTTTGTGATATAAAATGTATAGATACTCAATAAGAACGAAAATATACAGCTTATAAACGAACTTTTCCAAAATGGAATCATCTCATTTAACTTAATTAATAAGTTACTTAACCTCTATTTGTTCTAAAAAAAGAGTAATTGAAAAATAAAGCAAGAAAAGTCTAACAATTGGCTGATTGCCTCTCCTACGTCTCGTCTCCAAAAGTGAGAGGCAATGAAATCATCAGAAGCATATTTGAAAAATCAAGTTTCCTCTATTCAACAACTGACCGTTTTAGTTTACGTGTGTTCATTGTCAATTTATGATGGAAAGGCATTATATAAAAAAAAAAAATACTAAAACCACTTTTCATACTCATTACACAATATTAATTTGACAATTAAATGACTGACTGCTTATGATATTAAATTTATTACCAACAGTGTTTACAGATTGATGCTGAAACTTTTCGCTGTAAAAGGGTTAATAATATAAAATTTGATTTTAAATTATTAACTGATGCCTTCTCAGATGAGTGTCTTAAGGCGTCAAATAAATTTTATGGCGAATTTTAAAAGCGAGTTTCACTCAATTTTGTTTGATAAAGAATAGAAATATAGATTGACGAGACATCGATGAACTAATTGCTATCTTGCCGACGGCTTTAATTTGCAATTAATTCACGTACTTTGAAAAATATGTCTGACAAAGAAAGGCAGGTACCGACTTAAAAAATAAAAACGCAAAATAAAATGGCATATTATTTATAGCAGTATTCTACTTTACTCAGTATTCTATACTTCCATAACGGATCTGACGGGTTCAAGTCTCAGTACGAACTGCACTTTTTCATTCGATTTCTGTCCAAAAACATGGATGTTCCCTCCCATACTTTCAATACTAAAATAGTGAAGGATATCAAGAGCGATATGCTTACTTGTAGAACTGTCCTAGCCATATTCAGTATATCCCTACTCTCTTCCGAAAAGAGAGATTGAGCAACTAAGTAACACGCAGTTCTCGTAGAACAGCCTGATAAAATCTTCGTTAGAAGTCCATTTCAGTGATCTAACATTGATATCTCGTAAGTAAGATTTGATTATTTTTTGATGGCGGCTCGTTAAAACAAAAAAATAAAAACAAAAAACACAAAGAAAAATAAAATAATTTCGGCATAAGTGGTCTGTATGGTGACAAAGGAGTGAGAAATTTTGCATATACAGTGGAACCTCGATTCTAAGTTTTTCAAGGGACCGTAATAAATGAACGAATAATGCGGGAAACCGATAAGGCGAGAAATCTTCAAATAATACTAAAAAAATGTTTCATTTTCAAAAAACATGTTTATTTATGTAACTAAATGCGATGTAAAACTATTTGAGCGAAAAAAAAAATATTCTACAAAAACGGTCAATCGGGATAATAATTAGGACGGGACGATAATATTTAGATGATAGATCGAGGAAATCAGTAAATCGGGGAATGATAAACATGGAATTATTATATATTGTTATGACGGGGTCTTGGTCGAATAAAAAATAAACGATCCATGCAAAAAAAACGAAGATAGCGAGAACGGTAGATCGGTGTTCCACTGAAAAAAAACGCTAAACGAAATGCGAGGCAAAAGTATTTATGAAAAATATTCAACGAAAACGGTCAATCGGGATAATATTCGTGACAGGATCAAAATATTCAAACGATAGATCGAGGAAAACGGTAAATCAGGGAACGATTAATGCGGGATTCTTTTACATGGTTCATATTGGTGTTTGGCCGTGACTATGAAAAATAAACGATCCATGCGGGAAAACGAACAATGCGAGAACGGTAGATCGGGGTTCCACTGTACATATATATGTACACTTGTTTCTTTTTTTACACGGTATATACGTTCCACAAAAAACCATCTATAAAAAAAACCGTTTACAAAAGTAATAGAATTCAGAGTAAATTGAAGATTGGTTTCTTGAAATTAAAAAACTGCATTATTTGAAAAAAAACATTGTTATATTGCAAATCGTGTTAAAAAGATAAAAATGAAAACCGGATATGTAAATTACACAAAATACTATTCATAAAATATGTACCTTAATTAAGAAACAAAACTATATACGAGGACTATTATGGGCGACTAAATATAAATCGCTTAAAAAATCTGACACGTCTTATGTGATACGATCTAATGAAACCTTTTGTTAGTTGTTACTGTCTTGTGTTGTTGATTGTCTTTATCAAATTATTAGGAAATCCGTTATTCGCTTCTATGCTTGTTTCTGAAAATCGTATTAAAACAAAAACAAAAATCTGAAATAAATACGTACGAAAAATAGTATACGTTCTTTTAGTGCAGTGTCTGCCAAACTTTTTTACTTCACGGTACACTGGTGAATAGGATTTTTTCCCGCGGCAGACTAAATAAAAATTTATTAAAAAAGGAAATGTACCTTATTAATATGAATATATCAATTGATCTTGTAGGTAACATTTTTTTCAACATTATGTCCATAGGTAGCAATAATATTGCTAGTGAGAAGAATGAAATTTATTTTAAGAAGAATTTTGTCAAAATGCTGATCTACATTAAGTAAACAAATCATTTACCATCTGTAAACGCTCTCGTTGTTTTTTAATTTTATTTCCAGGTGTGCTGAAAAACCAAATTCGCAAAGATACGACTATCCAAACGGCAACAGAGATTTAATTGCTGTTGTAGCTAATCGAAGATATCGACTCCATAGAGATATCCAAAATGCTGTCAACTCTACCTTAGAAAATGAGGCTTTGTACACAGAGCCGTTTTTTAGATCTATTAAAATTTCCTCCTCTATTGGTGTCAGGACGTGTTATCTGTCAAAAATTAGGAACGGTTTATGACCTACTCGTACATTTGATAATCAAGTGATTGAAAAGAAGATTATGGACAAACGTGACAAATATTTATTTAAATATGTATTTGACAATTTAAATGAATAAGCTTTATTTAAAATGATCAGTTTTGAGGTTGCTTCCATCGCGGCACACCTGAGAAATCCTGCGGCACACAGTTTGACAGACACTGTTTTAGTGGACCATGCTTTTTTAAAGTAGTGTAAAAAAACGTTTCAAAAATATTTTAGTATAGTTTTATATCGGAAGATAGCAAAGATTTAAAAGTGTTAAATTTTATATTACAAATATGCTATACATTGACAGCGAACATGAATAAAAAATTTAATCATAGAGCAGATATGATAAAAAAGTCACTAAATAATCTTGCAATAGAAAAAAATCTATAAACATGCTTTTAAATTACATTTTTCTTTAAAACGACAGGTAAACAATTTATTTACCATGCCGCACGTCTTTCGGTGTCAAAAAACGTTAACATTATTCAATATCGATTCCAGCATGGCATCCCATTAGTCACGCTTTACTTTGAATTCTCTTTCATAAAAAGGGTGAAATCTCAAATTCATCCCTTCAAGCAAAAAACACAAAACTTTAAGAGGCGCCGAGAGATCCTCTTAAAAAAAATCTATCCTGACGTGTGGCAGGGTTACCAAAATATCAAACAACCGCTTATAGTGTTTTAAATATTTGATCGGTCATACTACAAAAGAAATCTTAAAGATTATGCTTATTTGTGTAAACGCTTGTACGAGATTACCTGTGATTTTAATGGAACAATAATTTGCAACTAGATTATTTCTTACTTAATTTTAGTATCAAGAATATTTTTTATACTTTTTTTACTTATTGAACGATTGAACTATTTTGTAGAGTAATATTTATTCATGTTAGTTATGCGTAATCCTTTTTTTGTCAAAATCAAACATTAAACCTAATAACAGTTATTTTTTGTCATTTTTGCATAAGAAAAATAATAATGATATAATTAGTTTTACTCAATGTGTAAATTATATATTTCATAGTCATAAAAATTGGAAAAAAATGCCAAAATGAATAATTCTGCACGCTTTCATCAGAAATTCACAAGAAAACAACATCAGTTGTATGCAATAATAAAAATATTTTTAAGGCATAAAATGGCATACTTAAATAAAATTACGATTTGCTATTTGATAAATCTGATATTTTAAGGGAACCGGAAACCGAAAAGGTTTGGGAACCCCTGGATTAACCCATGCAAATGCCTATAGATTTGAATGGTGACTAATTTAAAGAATTATATTTATTTTGTTTGCTGGAGAATTTATAATTATTTTTTTTATTTTTTTTTGGTGAGCTAAAAAAAAAGGAGTTTCGGAGATAATCTGCGGCATTTTGGTGTGCCGCGGTACTAGTTCCATTCATCAGTGTGCCGTAAAGGAAAAAAGTTTGGCAGACACTGCACTAGAGGTTGTATATTTTATTTACCGGAAAAAAATAAAAAAAACATTTTTTCGGTATACCAGTTTAAACAGCACCCCTTTGTGAAGTCAAGTTTTCGTAGCGAGCCATTTTGACAACTCTCTGGAGTAGGACAATGAAGATAAGGTCGACCTATTTCCGAGGCGGTCAATAAAACTTTACACTCCCATCTAGCGGCGTCGCCTGCAGGCGCGGACCCGTTTATTTTCCCGACAATTTTACTGGAAGAAACCATTACGATATCAACTCTGAAAATTCAATATTATATTGCCACAACGAACAAATGTGACTTTTCCGGGAGAGGGAAAACTTGACAGATCAATAAGTCAATACAAAACTGCTCGTTCAATCATCTGGAATTCTGATTTCGTTTGTTTTTTTATGTTTTTTTTAAAATGAACAACAAATAAATAATTTATAACAACAATATTAATCTTGTATTGTATAAAAGTCTTTTTTTAGTAAACAATGCTTAGTAAACATTTTTTTCCCTTATCCGCTACAAATGTGGAGCATATAGACTCCTAATGGAGTCTATCTTAACATGAGTTTTTTCTACGAAAACCATTTTACTTTTTTTCAAAGTGAGTATTAGGGAAAGAAAAATAAGGCTAGAACAGGACTATTGGTTGATTAATCGCTATTGCTAAAACCAGTTATTCAAGGATTAGGAGGTTGGGAGGAGTGGAAATGATTTTTCTACGAAAACTGCTTGTAACTCAGTTGCTCAACTTATATTTTTACAAAAAGAGGAGGAATAAAAGAAAAGGCTAGCACAGGACTAGTGGTAAGCTAATCGCTCTCGATATGCCCCGTTCATAGGATAGGATGGGTGGGAGGGGGAATACAAGACATTACATACATCCATGCCTTCGAACAGAAATTCATAAATCGATTGAAAAATCAATTTATTAAACTGTCCGTACTGGGATTCGAACCTATGCCCTCCGTAACCGAAGCCAACAACGTTAACCACTCGTCCACGCAGGCGGCTTAACATAATAACCATGTATTTATTTTAGCCAGTCATTTATTTTTTAAATTAGATATTATTACCAAGTGAAAGTACCACATGTCAGGATTACCATAATACGACTAACACACACATAAATATATGTTATTATTCAATTGATTTTTGAATCAATAAAAGCAAGATTTGCTTTCAACCAAGTACAAATGTTTATATCGTCTTTTTTATATATAATATATTACAATGCAAACCAAAACAAATTGTTTAAAAAATTCTACATTTATTTATTAATGTCAGGACTGGTTTCGCTCACGTCATGTCATTCTTAACTGATAAAAACCATTTCAGACTAATAAAGGTGTAATAAACAAATATAAAAATAATTTGTAGAAAATGATACAAAATATGAAGACCTCTTACAAATAAAAGTATTAGGAATACAAAGATAGAGCAAGACAGGACCAGTAGCTAACTAATCACTCTTACTACGTCTATAATATTTAATAATAATATTAATGGGTTTAGAAGCATGCAGTTGCCATTTTTGACTCCAGCGATTTGTGTGCACGAAAAATTAAAAAAAAGGTGTCGTAGTCGTTAGTATTTTTCCGACTCCGACTCTTCAGTCCTACTTCAAATTGTATTTTATTTAGTTACCATTAATTCTAAAAATAAAAAAAAAACGTGAAGACACAAAATACGATACGGGGCTTAGCCTAAAGAGAAACGTAATACTTCTATTCAAAACAGCTTAGCAGGGTGGCGAACAAACAGTTAATTTTTTCTGTTGTTTATTTAAAAACCTTCATGTTAAAACAATTGTAAAAATGCAAAAGGAAGCCATTCAAAAAGTTTAAGAAATTTAATTAATCACACTTTCTTTATTCCGCTTGAAGGGTTTCCTATAATGTCCGTATTTCTTCATAAAACAAAATCCGCATTGTGAAAAAATAATATTCTTGGGAAAATCTCAGATCAACACATAAAGGAAACAGAGTGTCATTGTTGCTAAGCATTGTTTTTTTTAAGTATTTAATACAAAATAAACATTTTTTTCTTTTAAGGGTAACTCATACCAATATTGGACATCGACTATTGAAGAGCTTCATTAGTTGTGCTTGTTGTATGGGCGTATGGACTAGTTCTTATCTTATGATCTACATTAGTGGTGTAGTTGAAGGCTTAAACCAGGGGTGGGGAATCTTTTCTTCCCTAAAGGCCGCAATCATTTTTCTGATTCGACATGAGACCGCAGTAAACATTGGAAAGCTTTGGCCGGAAACAGGAATTAACGGTCAGAACATGTCAGGAAGCGAAAAATTAAATTAACAAGGAGAGCAATTCAAACATATATTAGGATACGAAATAAGTTTATAAAAATAAAAACATCATTATCAGATTTTAGATTATTTTTCTTTTTATTGTGGAAATAATATCAGTTTTAAGCGAATATGTACACGTTTATGACGAAACCTATATTCAAAAGTATGTACGTACCTTTACTATAATTTATTGACTAAAAATTTAAATTGTGTGGTCGAGTGTCAACATCGTTGGCTAACGCTGCAGAGGTCACGGGTTCGAATCCCAGTACGGGCAGTTTTATAAATTGATTTTTCAATCGATTTATGAATTTCTGTTCAAAGGCATGGATGTATGTGATGTCTTGAATTCCCCCCTCCCACCCATCCTATCCTATTTACGGGGCGTATCGAGAGCGATTAGCTAACCACTAGTCCTGTCCTAGCCCTTTCCTTATATTCCTACTCTCTTTGGAAAAAAGAGAGGTTGAGCAACTGAGTAACAAGCAGTTCTCGTAGAAACATTTATGTTGAGATAAACTCCATTAGGAGTCCATATATTGGGAGCGAACATGGTAAAAAAAAATAAAAAAAAGTTTAATACTGTTAACAAAAAAATATGTCTTCATTTTATTAATGGCTGATTGTAACAATTTCACCCGACTTAAAGAGTCAGTGATTTAGATTTGATAAGAACGCTCCGGCGCCTTGCCTTGTACATACATATACTACAATACGTCGTATGAAGCGATCTCGGAGGCTCTCGAGGCGAAATGAGGTTCTATTTCTGGACTGATAAATAAGGCTTTATTGGATTCACGTCGTCTTTTTCACGCTTTATTATTTCGTCTATTGTTTCCGGATAAAGGACAAACATTAAATATCTCATTAATAATGTTTGCTATTTTGATCTTTTCTTCGGAAATTGTTTAGTAAGTATCGCCTCTAAGTATCAAGATGAAAGATGTCAAACTTTTAAACATCCATTTTACATGACAGAAATTAAACCTGAATCAATGCTTTATAATGAGATTAAGCTTAGAAAACTTCATGTTTTAAATTAAGCTTATGTTGTAAACAACGTTACCTCTAAGCTGCGAGCGCCCGCGGCCGCGCAGCAGTTGATAAACCCCCACGCACTCATTCCGGGCTGGCGCGCACTACAAGACAGTTGTTCAATTAATATTCGACTAGCCGTAAGCCCGTTGACCTCAACGGGAGGATTTTTGTTGCATTTTTAAGTCAGAAAATTTACTGGCGTGAATAATAAATTACAAAACTATTTATTGAATAAGCCAGAAATTCTAAAAGTAAAAGAAATATATCTCGGGGCATATATCGACAGCCCTGGCTTGCATTATTTAAATTGTAAAGTATTTAATTTTTGGAATAATGTTTAAGTTTGCTAACATTCATTTTTTGTAGAAGCAGAAATAGACCTCAGGGCATATATCGACAGCCCTGCAGTATTTAAATTGTGAATTATTTAATTTTTGGAATAATGTTTAAGTTTGCTAACAATCATTTTTCGTAGTAGCAGAAATTGACCTCGAGGCATATATCGACAGCCCTGCAGTATTTAAATTGTAAATTATTTAGTTTTTGGAATAATATTTAAGTTTGCTAACAACTATTTTTCGTAGTAGCAGAAATAGGCCTCTATTATATAAAATATATACAATAAAATATATATTTTATTAAACTAATTTTCAAGTACACTAACAAATGTATTTCGTAGAAGAAGAAAAAGACCCGAGGAAATTAGTACGAACATATTTGTGATTTGTGTTTATTTTATTTACTTTTAATATATAGATCGGCCAGCGCAGCCTTTGAAATTTCTGCGTAGCTAACCTCTTGCTTTAGGGGGAACTTTGGTTGTAAATGTTGTAATTTTGCTAATTAATTAAGCTTTTCATGTAGACTTTATTAGAAATATATGCAGAAACTTAAAATATTTTAATATGTGTACATCACATTAGCCAAACTTACACACACCTACCCTTGTGATCAAAGATATCGATTCGAAAAAAAAGTAATTTTTATTTTATTTTTTAATAAAAAAAATATGTGGCATTTAATATGTTAATGCCAATGCGCCAAATACTTTGAAATTTAAAGATCACACGAGAATTTTTCGTAAATCACTCGAGATTAGATCGAGGAGAATTGACATAAAAAACAGCCATATTCTCTCATTTAAAATGTTAATTGAAAAAATCCAAATTTAACATTGGCTTTTCTGGGACTTGAACCCTTTCCCGTCTGATCGGTAGAGTCAAGCCCTCACCGACTAGACCACAACGAGTGACAACGACTACAAAGACAAATTAAAGAATAATAACATATTTTTTTTAACCATGTCCGCTCCCAATGTGGAGCATATGGACTCCTAATGGAGTTTATCTCAACAGAAGTGTTTCTACGAGAACTGCTTGTTACTCAGTTGCTCAACCTCTCTTTTTCCAAAGAGAGTAGGAATATAAGGAAAGTGCTAGGACAGGACTAGTGGTTAGCTAATCGCTCTCGATACGCCCCGTTTATAGGATAGGATGAGTGGGAGGGAGGAATTCAAGACATCACATACTTCCATGCCTTCAAACAGAAATTCATAAATCGATTGAAAAATCAATTTATAAAACTGTCCGTACCAGGATTTGAACCCGTGCAATCCGTAACCGAAGCCAACAATGTTGACCACTCGGCCACACAGGCGGCAATTTTTCTTTGTCTTTGCAAATGTCTTTGAATACTTATCCTTCATCAAATTTAGTATTGTTCGCTGTCAATATTTGGTGAAAAAGCATTGATTTCAAAACATAAAATACACATTTGTACTAATTACACTTTTATTTAATACGATCAGGACCGGTGTCGCTCATGACTAGTATTATCATGAGTAAGTAACATCCATAAATTGATTGAATAATATTTGAATAGACATAAATAACATATAGAGAGATTAGCGCTCTTGACCTCGCGATTGGACACGACTGCAATTTAGAGCACCGCCACTAAACTAAGCACCAACTTTTACTCCATCATATTGCATAAAATTAAAACAAAATCGAGTTTCGCTAGGTCACTTAACTTTTCTGAAAAACATGTTGTTGTAATTTTCAATGGTAATTGCTTTTGAAGACTTTGTAACTTTGTTGGAAACATTCTCTGCCAGAAAATTGCCCCTGGTCTTTTATGAACATTCTCGAAATTGAAATTATTTTGCTAAATTTCCTTGAAATACTAATTGAATAAATTTAATATCACCCTCGACGGACAGTATAAATACAAAAATGTTGTCATTGAAATTGTCTCGTGCGTGTTTATATTATATTATTATGCTTTGTTATTAACGATTAACGACTCGGTTTTAACCATTTTCATCTTCATGCCTTCAAATACCAGCGATGCACAACCTTAACCTTCTAGCGGGCCGCATAAAACAAATTATCGTGGGTTCAGGCCGCAAAGAAAACATTGATTTAACGTACACTCATATGTACGTTCCATGTAAAATAGCCTTACAAAAAAAAACCGTGTAAAAAAGATCAAGTGAATTTAGATAAATAAATGATAGGTTCGATTATAATATTTTGACCGTGTTATTTCTAAAACGTGAACATAAATAAACAACGCAAAAAAGATTCAAGTATTTACTTATTAAAAATCGTTTCATTGTGAAATATTTATGTTTCATTTATATGTAATTCAAAAGTTAATGCGATCTTGGTCTTTGTTAATTTTTAACTTTATTTAAATTTTACATACTATTTGAAAGCCAGTTTCTATGAACCGATGTATTCTCCTTCATTGAAGATAAAGCTTGCTTACATTTATAATATAATTTTTTTACGTGAAAAAATATGTTAACAATTGTTTTTTTTTTCTTATGTATATATCGACAAGAAAGAAAATGTATTTTTTAAAATAGTATAAATACATAAAAACTTCAGTTGAATATTTTTTCATTAATTCAGTCTTAATTACTTTATTAAGTGATGTATTAACGAAGAAGTCCATATATGTAGTAATATGTGGGGTTAAAACGTACTATTTGCAAAACTCAATCTTTTCAGTAGAACCAAATACTAAAACGAATAACACAAACAATATAAAATTTGCATAAAAATATGATTTCCAATTTGAAAACAACAGTCTTGTAAACATTTTATATTATAACCAATAGGATCAGTCGATTCCTTATATTTTAATTACCCTATCTGCATACCTAACTCAATATCGCTCATTTTGTAAATATTACGTTTTGAATTATAACCCCACAATTATTGTCGTTTGATAAATTATTTTTGATTGAAGACATACAAATTTCGGATCAATTATCACACCATTTTTTGACGCAGGAATTATAATACGAACGTATTGTTGGGATTTTGACGTGGATGACTGAATGAAAGTAGGTAGGGCCTAATCCACCGCAGAATAGCCTGCAGGCAACCGCATTACTGACGTATATTATGTAATCAAAGCCTTCAATAAGTTAACATTTCGTTGCGGCCGCATTCTGCGGGACACGTGTCCGTTTTGCAAAAACACACATGACATTGCGCATTTTTACGAAGCTTCGAATTCAATTCACCGCATATAATTGGATATAAAAGAAAAAAGAGCCACCAAAGCTTATGCCGAATATATCAAATAAAAATTATCATTGATAACCTGTATCTTTACATAATTTAATATTTAAAAATTAATGCTTAATGTTGATTTGTTTTGATGAACCGAAATGACATATTTCTCTATTTATTATTCTTTCGTTTGCAGAATTTATGCAACCAAACAATCTTAGATTTGTACAGTTTTTACATTTCAAATTGGACATTTTACAAACCAAATTAGACATTTTAGAAATCAAATATGTTAATAGATATCGACTGTGGAAAGGAAAAAAGACGTATCCCTCAATTTTCCAAACAGCTTTTTTTCGATAATCACAATATATACAACTTGACACACATTCTATCAAAAGGATGGAAACTGAAAATGCCGAATAAGTATCTAAATTTAGCTTTTAAGTTTGAAAAAGATGATCTTGTAAAAAAATAAAACTAAGAAAAAACACTGAAATAAAGGTTTTTCTGAGACAATTTCTTTAATTAATATTAGGTAATGTCAATTAAACACAAGTATCCGTGCATTTCAAGGTTGTGTATAATCCATAATTTGCATATGTCACAAAATCATCAAAACACGTTTTTAGCGCCTTCTGTAAAATTTGATATGTGTGGGTTACGTCCTTTTTCCTTTCCACAGTCGATATGAAACTACCTGCAGCTATCGCGCAGGAACATTTATAAATTAAATTTACTCATTTATAACTGTATTTCATTGAAATGTGCGTAGATATACCTAATTAATAAATAATCTAATTGTTTAAAAATTGTTCTAATTGTTTTAACCTTTAGAGGAGTATGGACGTACATGTACGTCGGCGCCATTTTTCTGTAAATGAGTATAAAAGTAGTTTAAACTCAACACAGGAGTGACTGTCTGTAAGCATATGTATGCTCTAAGTATGAATTACATATATTCAATGGGAAAAAGTCACAAAATTGTCATGTTAAGAAAAGGCAGTAAATTAAAGTAAGGTCTGTATAAATCTATTCACTCCTCCAAAGGTTAATATACATAAGTCTAATTTGATTTGTAAAAAACTGTATAGGACGGTGTTTCAATTTCAATGTTTTGGGGACAATGCGCAAATCATTAATATTTGTTACAGTTAATTTAAAAAATACTAAATTAGTACGTCACATAAAAACGTTTTGAAGCTTACACCAAGCACTAGGTTCGCACTAATTTATGTTATTTTTCCTGCTTTGAACATGTCACATAAAATATATAAATATTTTCTTACGAAGGTTAAATTAAAAATAATATTGACTACGTACATTTTTTTATTGAATAAATTCTTTTTTTTCGAATTTGTTGGGTACCTAACTATACGATTTTGATTGGGGATTGAGTACATGGAGATTTTTCGAAATATCGAAGTGGGCACAAATAAGGTTGGGAAACACTCGTATACGATATTCTCGATTCTATGGGTAATATGTTTAAATTCTTTTCAACAGTAAAAAACAATAAAAATGCAAGGTAGCATATACATAATTAAATAATAGTATAATGATTATCATTATCGTCTATCAGTATAAGGCAGTATATGCCGCCGAAACGCCAACCCTTATTTTCACAATACGAAATAATAAAAAAAATGTTCATTAAATTAATATTGACAGACAAATAGCACGACTGTAACCACCCTTATTTAACCACGTGCTCAAATCAGATCACGGGAATTTATATTAATTGATTTTTCAGTCGATTTATGAATTGACGTTCGCAAGTGATGCTTGAACCTCTTTCCTATCCATTTTATCCTAAAAACGGGATGAACCAGAGCGGTTTGTTTAGTATAGTTTTACCTTAACTTTATTCTTATATCTTTACTCTCTTGCAGAGAAAAGGAAAGTTTAAGCCAGTGGTTTCTTAACAGCTCTCGTAGAATAACTTTTGATGACATATCTCCAGAATCTATATGATCTTGAGTCTGGAAATGTCTGCACACAAATTAAAGTTAATTAAAAGTTAATGTTAATATCAATGTAGTTGATTTTGATAATTTTCAATAAAAAATTGTTGAGATGCGATTTTTATTGAAAAAAAATAGGAGGACTGGCTTGAAAAACTGGAATATGTAAAGAATGTTTAACTCAACTGGTATGTTTTGAAAATCCTATTAAGCTAGATTTTATCAATCACATGCTTTTTTTTAAATAAGTCACTTAATAATTTGTTTTAATTATAGGTATCGCTGTAGACCGCTACACTTACCCTTAACTTACAAATACTAATAGTACTAATTGCAAAACTAATCACATATATGTGATAAGACAGGTAAATTTCAAATAAAATAAATATATCATGATGAGCAGCCTGTATTATTTTTTAAATTATTTACTAATGTTACATTTATTTTATTAATTTCCAAGAACTGAATGCTGTATTCTCAACCCTTTTTTAATTAATAAAAACACAATATTCCTTTGTACTACTTTATTCCACTTTATTTATTAGGTCAGGACCAGTTTCGCTCATTGCGAGCATTGTCAACTGAAAATAAATATAATTTAACAATGCTATTTGTACAAAAAAGAAAAATTTATTATTAAATAAAAAATTTGAAAAAAAATAGCAATCTGTTTTTTTATAATATCGCTTGGAACTATTTGCACACCACAAACACCCAGGCGTAATATAATAAGTGTTCAATTTAGCAAAGCAAAGATTTGACCTTTCCGAGACTATAACCAGAATCTTAAGCTGCACGATTCCGCCGAGCTTCGGAGAGCTTTCAGTTTCAATTGGTATAGTCAAAGTCCGAATTAGTACATTGCAATATAAAAAATTCATTGTATTTGTTTGTATATTTTTATCGTACGTTTATCTACTTATAGCATTTTCAATCATGTGTACCCTACTCGAGCATGATGGCTTAATGAGTGACGTCACAGCCGTAACTCGAACATAAGTACGTCGCTATATCAGCATCGCTGGGTTATTGGTTTCCAAACTTTTCATTTTAACCCAATTACTGCCTAAGCATTTTAATTTAATTAACGCAACAACAAAATCAATCAAATCCCAATGTTGATTATAAGAATAAAATTATACGAAATTTAATTTATAAATATATTTATCCGATTTATAATAATTCGACTGTTGAAAGAAAAAAGTACGTAACCCACACATTTACAGAAGTCACAAAAAACTTTTTTTGATGCTTTTATGCCTAAGTAAAAATATGAAATATACACAACCTCAAAGTGGACAAAGACAAACTGGGGTTTTAATTAATATTAATTTAATTTAAGATTTCGTCTGAAGGTGTTTGGTGGGATTTCAATATTAAATTTGAATCTTTCAAATTGTGTACATTCACACAAGTTTTGTCACTAACGACCCGGGTTTCGCCTTTCGGCATCTTCAGGCGTTCAAGTGCACTGACGTTTAGTTAAGTTTAGATGAAACCACGAGAATGAATTAAGACGTAATTGTACTTAAAATTTAAGCAAAAAGTTTTACCATTTTACTAATATAGTTGGCTCATTTCACCTCTAGTAGGCCCATTAATATAAATAAATATGTATCTGATTCGATCAAAATAACGAAATAAAATATTCAACTATGCCTTTTCTAAATATATATCTTATTTTAAATCAAAAAATGACTTTCAATGCCATCTTGTGACAGTTTTTAATATCTATCCATGAATAAAATTATATACAATTTTAATTAAAATTTGTTTATTTCCAGAAACATTAAAACGGTTGGCATGGTTTCGTGTCTATAAATGTTTTGTATTTAACCTTTTCTAAATGACCAAACAAATATAAATCTATCATAATAATAAACAATACATAATCATTTAAATTTAAATCTTCTTTATAATCGTATACTTGTTGCAGTTCCGGGAAAAAACATAGTCATTTTTTTACATTTACCGTATTTTTCAATACAAGTTAGGATGCTAGAATATGTGAGATGATGTATTGTCTATCTCTTCTAGTCAGTACATACAACTAAGTTAATTTAAGATATATATTAAAAATGTCAAACTTGAATACGTTGACAATTTCTGACCTTATTATAACGGAGTTCTACCAAGTAAATGCCAATTTAATCAACTTTTATATTCCATTTATCTTTTTCAAATGGATCCTTCTTCTCTCCTGTGTGAAGCGTTTTTGGAGTTACGCAACTTTCTTATTCCAACGACGTACTCTTGATTGAGTTCATCCCGAAAGAAAGTGTTATACGAGAACCCATTGTTAATCAGTCGCAGATAGTAGATAGTATTAGTATACGACTAGGACAGGACTTTTGGTTAACGAATCATTCTGACTACTAGTTTTAAGCAGGGCTGTGGAATGAGCGGTTTGAAACATTTTAAAAAATATATATTTAATGATGTATATTCAAACCACAATAGTTCATAGTGTTGACATTGCATGCTTGGCTGACTAAAGATGATCTGATAGAATACATATATATAAGTTAAAATTAAATTATTGAAAAAATTCTTTCGAGTCGGAGTCGTCTTTTTTTACACGACTCTACAGTCCTGGTTTTAAGACACACATCAATGATCAAATCTTCAAACACAAAAACATTAATCGATTAAAAAAATGATAATACTTAAAAGTAAGTAATCACAATAATATTTCGAGAAAGGGTAGCTTCCCCCGATTCGGGAATCTCTGCCATACAAGTGTCCAACGGTCACACGTCACGTGACACGAATCACCCTCCATCCCCTAATCAAATTAGTGACTTGGCTGGTGAACGAAAGTGCTGGATAATGCGATGGGGGATTTTACAGTAGAAATTATTTCAGTCGAGAAACTGTACAATGCCCTCGATGTATTTATTATACATAAATAAGTGTAGAGTAAATTTCATTGATATACTCTCCAAACCCCAGCAGTACTTGAAGATCGATCAATATGAGCTACCTAGTACATAATGTTTTTTCAATCAGCTTGTTTCATCACATTTTTCGAAAATAAAATAATTTTCATGCAGTTGCAATTCCAAATTAGAGGTCAAAAAAAATTGTTTTGATATCGACTGTGGAAAGGAAAAAGGACGTAACCCACAGTTTTTTCAAAACAGCTTTTTTTCGATAATCACAATGTATCAAACTTGATACACACGTTCTGTCAAAAGGATGCAAGCTTAGGGTTGTCACCTTTTTCTGGAACAATTCCGGGACAAATAGCTCAAAACTCGTTTTTTTTAACTCACCGAAGAATTTGAAATCCTCAATTTGCTCAAAATTTCCGGGACAATTCAGCTTCTATTCGGAGCCATCCGGGACAGCGCTTCCAATTCCGGGACGATCTCGACCAATCCGGGACAGGTGGCAACCCTATGCAAGCTGCAAATGCCGATTTAGTCTCTAAATTTAGCTTTTAAGTTTGAAAAATATGACGTTGTAAAAAATTAAAACCAAGAAAAAAGACTCAAATGAAGGTTTTCTTCGAAAATTTAATTAATTAATATTAGATTATGTCAATTAAACACCAGCTTAGAAGTCTCTATGCACTTCAAGGTTGTTTATAATTCATAATTTGCATATATCACAAAATCATCAAAACACGTTTTTAGGGCCTCCTGTAAAATTTGATATGTGTTGGTTACATCTTTTTTCCTTTCCACAGTCGATATAATCGTCATTTTCGACAATCATCAAAATTTTAACATCTGTATTTATGCACTTCAACTATTACGTATTTTTTTAAAAAACTACATGAATTTCGATGATGATAACGAACTCGATTCACATATTCAGAATCGTTTTTTTTCCTGCCAAAAATAGCTTTAATCGGAATTTACGTGATGCATATTATCATTTCAATTTGTTTTGTATAAATAGTACTGTTAAATTATATATATTATCAGTTGACAATGCTCGCCATGAGCAAAACCGGTCCTGACCTTTTTAAATAAAGTGGAAATAAAATAGAAAGGAATATTGTGTTTTTATTAATATGATCAGTGGTTGATTTCAGCACTTTGGGAGGCCCTGTTTTTCAAATAACATAAAAGTGTTACAAAACTCTTCGTAGAATAATAATGAATATTGAAAACTGAAATTAAAATATAAGGATTTATATAATTTATGCTGTTGAGGCCCCTAAAATTTGGAGGCCCCAAGCGCGCACCTCTTGCGCTTATGCATATTATGTTAAAATTATGTAAAATGTTGATTTCTCAGAATATATAGCGTGTTAAAATCTTTCTACTTGCATTCATAACTCAAAACAGCTGGTTTTCGAACTTATTTGATTTTGAACCAAGACCTGTCGGGTTCCCAAAATATTGAAGCCGTAATTGACAGATTTTCAGAAACCCTACTTACAATTTTTCAACTTGACATCCCAATAAAACTTGTTTTTATGATAACTGGCTTTGAATCTTTCTTGTAGGCTTTTTCTTTCCAACACTTTTATAAATTATGTTCCAAAAATAAAAAATACACATTTAAAATAAATCGTATAACAAAATCTGTAATTATTTTTCATAAATTCTCACAACTCATATAAACAAAAAAATATATAACCGATTAATAAATATTGGAATCTGTCTATTTTTGCAATGTCGTGTGAGGCCATTTACCAGGGCTACCCCCACAGTGTGTATTACCAGAGCAGTTCCTAGGATATTTTTCGCCCAGGACGAATTACACCAAGGGAATCAAAAAAAATATATAGGTATCGCAATATAATATAGGTCTGAAGTTGCTCTACAAACCGATTGGAAATACGAAACACTTGCCTTCTTTGTTAATAAATGAGACAATTTTTTTATGAAATTTCAGGTGAACGATCTTTATAATCAAATACTCGGCTTATGATAGTTGTGAATTGTAAATATTGATTTTAATTTAACGTTAAAACTGCACATCGGAAAATTAAATTTTAGAAAAAAATCGAATCCATTCTCCATGAAGAATTGACAGTTATTTAAATTCTGATTTCTGATACCCTTCCCACACGTACTTTTCTCATGATCACCTTACACATAAGCCGTTGGTAGACCGCCGTCTATATTTTTTTTTAAATATCGATCGTAGTGATCAAAATTTTGGCCAATTCTGGTATACACAACGATATAGACTTTATTTAAAAATAACCTAATTTTATAAATATCATAGAATGCTGTTACATAATACATAATACAATACAAGTGTGATAAAATCTTGTAAATACTTAAGACGTCTAAAGATCTTAATTTAGCACTGGCTACATCAACGAGATTCGTGATATATAAATATTACCGTTGTAAAAACGAATGTCGAATTTTATTCTAGTTTTTACTCTGAACAGGCGACCGGCATCCTAGAATCGGCCCTGATAATATCAAAGTATAGTGCGTTTCAATAGCAGCTCCGTTATTAACGTATTTTCCAAGGATATAATGTCAAGCAAGAGCAGGGTATTTGTGCCAGTCGGAGACAGCCGATCGCGTTCTCGACTTTCGTTTTTTTTTCTTCTTTTTAATGGATCCAATTTGCCCTCGCAAATAAATAATAAACTTTCGTCATTAATATAAAATGGCAATTTGATAGTTTTCATGAGTGGCTGTTTGCTTTTTTGCAATTTTTATTCGGTACAATGTACAAAACGAATCGTGACTTTTTGAATTGTTTCCAAGAGGTTATATTAAATTTATCATTTTAGAATTTTCTTTTCTGACAGAAAGCAATCGAGTCGCTCATTTCCGAAATTCGCCCTGTCAATTTTTCTTTTATTTAAGATACCTACTCCCAAAAAAAAAGCCATATTTCATGAATGAAAATGATAATATATTTTTTTCCAATTTGATTCAAGAAAACATGGTTATTTTTTAACGTAGTGCTTCTTTACACTTTTTTTGCTAGTATCTCAAAACAAATGAATATATACAATTGGGAAATGGGTGACTTAATTGTACTGGATTTAAATTATATTGAAAAAGCAAAGTAAACAAAAGAGTTTTTGGGTCAAATTACTTTATATTTTGGGATATAGGACACACTTGTGACCTAAGACAGTGCTTCCCAGATTGTGAGCCGCCGCAGAACTTGTTTTATATTGAGGAGGGCCGCGGATTATCTTTTTTCAGATTTAGGGGGCCGTGGAATGAAAAAGGTTGGGGACCGTAGATATAAATATTTAGCCGGAAGACTTTTCTCAACGAAACATAATTGTGAACAAAAATATGTATATATGAAGCTGTTTCATATAATAATCCCAATTAACAAAGGAATCATTGTCCATTTATTGTTTCCTGAAATAATAAATAAGTGATAACCTTTTAAGGACTTTCATGGAAATAACATTTCTCTTGTTTGATCATATTCGCTCACTATGTAGAGCATATGGCCACCACACGGACCCCTGTCTCCCACCAATTGCTTTGCTTCTTCCCATGAAATGCCAGCATCCCTCAGTTCCACCGAGTACATCCTATGGATAGTATCTGGCGGTCGTCCAGGCAGGATTGAGGATATTCTGATGCATCCGTAGCAAGTGACCCAGCCAGTTCCAATATCTTTCCACGATCACTGACATGACGGAAACTGTCTTGTACATTCCCTAATCTCCTAGTTCCTCACAAAATCAAACCATTTCACTCCCATTATTCCACGGAAGCATCTATTCTCGAAGGTCAGTATGTGGTTTTTCGTTACAAGTTACCATTAAGCAGCACTGATAGAATGCAAGCGTTGAACAAATGACATTTGGTTTTGATCATGAACTACTGTGTACCCCAGACAGTCTGCATTAAGTTAAATGTGGCTCCAGCTATTCCTAGGCGAATAGCAAGCTCTTTCTTTTTGCTGTTGCCTTCTAGGATATGCACGCCAAGGTATCTGAAGCTGCCGACCTTCTCGATGATCTGTCCTACACTGGTCAAGGTTCTTTCAGATTCATAACAGTTTTGGTTACACATCACATTGTTCTTACTTGTATTTATTTTCAAACCAATGCGTCCTAAGTTCCTAGCCCGTCGATAATTTCCTAGGTGCCCTTAACAGCTTCATCAGCTTATTCAAGGTCACAAAGCCTCATCGATCAGGCGGAATTGACCAGTGTAATATGAAGTCAGAGATAATAATAAACAGAAATGGTGCAAGAACACAGCCGCCTCGCTACAAATGTGAACCCAAACCGTTCAGTATTTGATTAACCAACTCTCACACAGCATGCGATATTCTCATGCAGGGAGTCGATAATGGCTACAATTTTCCTCCATAAATCCTCCATATGAATATCAATGCAAGGTGAAGGAAAGTGAAAGTCTCATAGGATTGAAATCTATTCGTCAAGTACGGAGAAATAATGATACAGGGTAATGTTCAGGTAACAGTCTTTATATTATTTTTAATCATCAATGTTTAATTAACATACATAGACTCAAAATTTAATCATACATTGAAATAAATAATAATTATTATAAATTATTCCTTTACAATCATTGTTTTTACAATATTTTCAGACTTTTTACTAGAAGAAAAAGACACAATACAAACACATTTATAATAATATCAATATGCATATATATTCTTTCGTTTACCAATATTTTATGACTATAAAAAAATAAATGAACGAAAAATTATCTGTAATTTACGAGGAAAATAATACATCAAAAGGGGTTAAATTAAGGTTTTTAAATAAATTAGTGAAATAAACAAAATATTTTTTAAATACATACTGACACTGGAAATTTTAGTTGTATGTTTTTACACTGCCCCAAAAAGTAATGAAAATTTATAGCTGACAATATATTAATAGTTTTAGAGGCCAAAACTTTTTCACCATCTATTTTTTTAAATCGAGTTGATATTTTTTCCAAATTCACACAATGTAAAACAAAACAAAAGTATTATCTTACAGAAATGTTGATTGCTTGATAAATAGTATTCAGGCATTGGCAATGAGACACTTGGGCGGAAATCAAACACTGAGAATAATGCCCCTTTCCTCGAGTTCATTGGAATGATACATTACATTACAAAAACAAATTATATTAGGTAAAACGGAAAGAAATGACATTTTTTGTTATTGTGACAAAAAAATTATTTAAAAAAAAAATGATACAATATTATTCTGTTATATAATTTTCCTCGTTGTCTTTTATCGTCCTCCATAAAAGAAGCAACTTTTTGATACTCTTTTCGTAAAACTCTGGTGACTTACTGGCAAAATACAAGTCCAGGTGATTTTTCACCCGGTCAGCGTTTGTAAATTTTTTGTCACGAAGTGAATGCTTCATCGACTTGAATAGATAATAATCCGAAGGTGCTATGTCCGGTGAATATGAAGGATGTGGCAGAAGTTCGAAATCAAGTTCAATTATTTTTTGCTGAGTAATTTTTGCCGCATGAGGTCTCGCATTGTAATGTTGTAAAATCCGCCTATTGTTATTGACCAAAAAAGATCGTTTTTTTAATAACTCTGCTTTTAATCGTTCTAGTTGAGCACAGTATAGCTCTGCCGTAACTGTTTGACCAGATTTCAATAATTCAAAATGTATTATCTTCGAAACATCCCACCAAACACACAACAAAACTTTTTTTAACGTCAATGTTGGCCGTGGAGTAGGCACAGGTACTTGATTTGGTGATAGGCATTGTTGGGCATTGGCCCCTGGTATTACTGTAAAGGACCCATTTTTTGTCCCCGGTAATTATCTTTCTGAGAAATGGATCCGTTTCGTGCCTGGACAATAGAGAAGCACAGATGGTCACGCTCGTTCCAAGGCCGTTTGAGAGAGTGTGTGTTTTTGAGAGAGCTTGTCTGTGTTTTTTTTCCCAATCTTTTCAGATGATCTTGCACAGTTGTTATTGGACAGCCAATGTCGTGTGACAATTCCTTCACTATTTTACAAGGATCAGCTTCCACCAATGATTTTAGGACGTCATCATCGATTTTGAGGGGTCTTCCTGTTTTTGGTTTGTCCTTTAACTCCCTATCGCCACTTTTGAACTTTTGAAACCATCTAAAGCACTTTCAAAGTTTCAAGACGTCACCGTAAATGTCACAAATGGTCTTCGTAGCTTCTTTTGGTTTTAATCCTTTATCGAATAAAAACAGCATAAAACAGCGCAAATGTGTTTATTCAATCTCAGGCTTATCCATTTTTCCACAACGGCAAAAAAAATATAAAATATGTTGGAATGGAAAGAGTACACACAGAGCTTTAAAATAATACCAACCCCGACGTGTTAGCTCAACGGCAACCGTTGACAAACAGATTTTAAAGTGACGCGCCAGAAAAAATGTCATTTCTTTCCGTTTTACCTAATATATAGTTCAATTTTATCATTTGTGTTCTCACTCTGTTTGTTATTGATAAACTAGTAGTAAAGAAAGTGATTTGAGCTGATTCTAATATTCCCATAGAACTGCCAACTCTTATCTGTCATTCAAATTTTAAAAAATGTATAACACATCTTTTGGAATGTTTTTGAATCATAAATGGCAGCCTTCTGTATTTTTTTAATAGCTGACACCAAACTCAATGCGTTTACCACAAACAATATTAGAGAATTGATTAAATTGTCTTTTACTTTGAAGAACATTATTATAAAAACAAAAATATATATTTATATATACATAATAATATAATTTATCACCCCTCCTTTTATTCAATTTCTTCTGAATACAACCATTAAAATTCCCAGTACTATTTAAATAGATATTACTTATAGAATATTAATTCAAACAGAGTTTCTACTGTGTGAAAGTTTGTTTACTCAATAAACAGATATAAAGAAGAGAAAATACTGAATCGACATTTCGACTTAATGTGGGCCTTATCAATTATTAATATAACAAAACACTACCTGTAGATAGATCTCTCTTTAGTGCAAACTAATATACGTGTTGTTATTGCTATAACGAAATAAGAAGTAGAATTCTGGACATACTTCAGCGGAGGACTAACAGATGGTACAAAATGGTAAATAAAATATAGATTAATGAGGTGGAAAGAATCAAAACCTACATAACATTCTGTAAAACTTCAACAAATCAAAAACATCCATTTCCTACATCCAATTGGCATTTACTAAAATATAACATATTTCTCCATCTGTAATGCATTTAAATTATTAGTAAAAAAACGATCAAATATATAAATGTTTTATATTGTTGAGCGTAATATTGTGAGCCAATAAAAAATACATAATATATTTTGAAGACTGCCACCTGGTATGGTGTAAATCATTGATATGGATATTTTTGATTTTGTTCTCGACTTTTGACTAAAAGTTTAAAGAAAATATTTAATTAAATATGTACAGTTGAATTAAAGCGTTAAAATCACTGAATAGAAACTTTTCAATGATAATAATAACAGATTTGTAAATAAAAGACATGGATACCGGCATAGCACTCACTATTCGATCGTAAAAACCTACTTTTTTAAAGCTACGTAGTAGTACTTACTTTGCTGAATGCATGATCAACGTCCTTGACTTTGGTGACGTTGCCCACTGGTTCAAATCCTGGTACGGACAGACAGTTTCTGTTTGAAGGCATTTGTTGTCAGTGATGTCAAAAATTCTATTCTAACCCATCCGATCCTAAAATAGGGCACAATAAGAGCGATTAACTAATCACTTAACCTGTCCATAGCTTTTGTACTGTCCCTCTTTTGTACCAATACCTTCTTCGAAAAAGAGAAGCTGAGTAACTTAATAATAATAACCCGTTCTCATAGAAAAACTTCTGATGACAACTATATTAGGAGACCATATGCTTCATATTGGTAGCAGACCACTAGAATAGAATTTGTAATTCACAAGATTGTTATTAATAAGCTCATACTCAAATTTTTGGAGAAAGTCAAAATAAAAAGATGGTACAAATCGATAGTTAGTTAATCCCACTCACTACCGTTCCCAGTCATCGACGCCCTCAAACACGAATCCAAAAATAAGTATAAAAATTATTTAATTTAAGTGTCTGTCCGTAGCGGGATTTGAGCTCATGTACACCTCCGTGACCAAAAACCACAACGCACGACAAAAAAAATAATATTATGCAGGTAGTGACTCTAAACACCTCAAATTTTCAGCGTTAAACATGTGTTATACTAATAATAATCAACAGAAGCATTTCTTACAATTACAATATTTCCTGTTTCAATAGTATTTTATATATTTTATTCTTATTATCAACCTAATTCTCCCTTTTATAGATCCAGCTAAACGACACCATAATACACCTTAATAGAAGTGTTCAATAACTTTGATGACAATAATTTTAAACAAGTATACAATTTCTAACACCGATAATCTTATTACAATTTACAAACAAATAGTATTAATGAAATATACAAGTTCACATTTAAATAGAAGTAAATTTTTATAAAGGTTTTTTTTTAATATTGTCGTAGTACACTTTTGATACAACTGTAATGCACGTACACCTATCTTAGAGTTAACAACATGTCAATATAGTTAACATATTAGCATAAAGATATGGTTAACATATTAACATATAGATATAGTTCACATATTGACTGCGTCAGTACAAGGGTTCACTATTCGATGAAATGCTGAATTGAGTGAATGTCATGGCACCTAATAATGAAACGTTAACCAACTGAAATAAAGAGTGTGTATATTCACATGTGTTTTACACGTCAACACTAGCTGGGAACGGTCAGAATCTCAAAACATAGCAGTGTAATACGACGCTTGCAAATTATTGCCAGTGGTTTTTCAAAAGCTGTTTAACCCTTTGAGTAGTGAGTTTCTTTTTATAAATAAGGTATTTTCGTATATTTTTACTATTGCTAAAAAATATGTACCCGGTACGGCATTACTCATTAAAGGAATTTGGATTAACATCAACACATTTTGAATAAAGGACCGTTAGTTATTGGGAGGCTTCTATTTCTTGAGCTTTATTTAGTCTCGATATGTTGACTTATTGCACGTCCGTGACAGAGGTTGCAGGTTACACTAGAAATGCAGTGGTTTGATACAAAAAACAGCTTCTTATAATGACCAAAACTACAAAGAATGGACCTGACTTTGGATGCTTTTAAAGAGTATAAATTCCGTCTATCTCTTCTTCCAATCAGAAAGATTATGACAATCTGGACAGCTAATGCTTACATTTTTTAGGTGAAATGAGAAATATAATAAATTTATTGTCTACCAACAAGTCGTAAGTTTACTATTGAAATCTACTGATAAATATATTTTTTTAAACATAAAGCCGTGACTAATTTTCGTGCTTAAATAAACTTCTATGATTGCATAATAAAAAATTCCGTGAGCCTTAGCAGTTTCTAATTGACATGTTTGTGAAATTTAAGTCACAATTAAAAACCTTTTCTTTCTTTTAATTTCACGATAAAAAAACGTATTTATTAAGTACTGTTTTGATGTTATTTATAATGTTCATAAAACGTTTATTAGAAAACATAATAATATTATAATTTATAGTCGACTTAAAATCATTATTCATGTTTTATAATAAATTACTCTAAATTGTCATTTTACCAAATAGTGTATACCTTTGTACTGAGGCATACGATAAGATGTAAAAGCAATTATTGGATTCAAACCAAAATACTTCCATGCAACAGACTTAGTTCTAAATGTACATTAATAAATTTGTAACATATTGCTATATTTATGCGGTAAGATTATACAATTCTATATAATAGAAGTGAAAGTGACACCGATTATTCTTTTGATCTTCAGTCATAGAGTAGCAGCAAATAAGAAAAATAGTGAAATGCGGGACTATGTAAAGGATTACAACTTCAAAATCGGAATTTTTCAAGAGCATTAAACTTGAAAACAAAATATACAAACAGTTGAATGTCAATAGAGTAAATTGTAAACAGTTAAATTGTAATAAATAATGAAAAATAGTAGAATAATGGACGTTTACAAACTCTTTGAGTGCCCATTCTCGAAAATCACCTAGTCCAATTTTATTTTTTTGGATACACAAAAAAAGCCTGTAGGGAAAACCTCTAAATTTCTTCATTTAATTAAGTATCTTCTTAACCCGTTAACAGCTAGAAAAAAATAACTTTTTTTTGTCCTATAAGCTAGCAATTTTCTAAAAATTAATAAAGGAAAACTTAATATTCATTTTGTGAGTCCTTAAGAGATATCGGACCTTTTTTCAATGATGCTAACTCTAAAAAATATTTATTGACGTCGTAATAATGACAACACACTGGTGGGTAGCGTGTGTGGTTAGTAGGTATGCGACACACCAGTGGGTCGTTAGCTTTAGAGTGGTTAAACAAGTAGTACATTGGTGCCGCTGTAATAAAAATGACCGCTGAACAGTTCTGTGCTGAGGGCTAACGAGACACAGAGACACAGTGCTAAACTGTTTTGTGAAGCAGCAATTGCAACAGATGAGATATACACACTCATCAGATAACAAATTTGGAAAGTTTTTAGCACTGAACGTGTTAAGAAATCGAAACAATTACATTCACACCTGATATATGATTGTTAAAAAGGGTAACATCAATATGTGGATTTAAATCAAAGAAAAATATGAATGTTTACAATTATAAGCTACTTTAAAACTGAAGACCAAAAATTCATCAGTCATAGATTAGTGGAATAAATAAAAAAATAATTATCAAGGTTTATGTTGAATTAATAACAAAAATATACATATTATACAATATATTATAATTACAGAATATATTAAATGCCTGTCGGCTAGCGAACTTTCCATTCTCACTGTATGATATTTTTCTTTTGTCCAGAAACATTGATTCATATTATATTTTACATTCTTTATCTACTTCAATTATTACTATAACTTACACTTTACAAACACCCGTTGCAAATCCGATGCGATAATTTCACATGTCCATAAAATTTTACGCTACTGAAAACAAAGTCAAATCAAGGAAAAAGAATACAGTTCCTTCAGACAGACTTAAACATAATTTTAATCATTTCTCCGCGGATGAACTATATACAAATATCCGAGCCTCATACTGCAGCTCGTCTTTGAAAATATAGCCGGAGCAACCGGAATTGTTATTACTTAAAAGATATTAATGGTACCAATTTACATTTTTGGTAACATGAAAACATATTACAATAAATAGCAACAAATCATCAAAAATCCAGCGTATAATTTTTGATGCAGGTATAGGTTAAAGGTTTACAAATGAGCCCTTGAGAGGTTAAGCGAACTAGTAAAATGGTAAACTTTTTTTCATGGACTTTTAAGTACAATCACTTTTTTACTTGGTGTTTTTGTGGATTGCGTATTTTTATTTGACGGAGATAACACTATTGTCATGTGTATTAACTGAGGTAACTTCACTTTTATGATACTTTAAAATTAATAGAATATTAAAACGAATCTAAATTTTTGTTTTTTTAAATACCACTTCAACTATTATGGGCCCAAATGTAGTTTAAATTTAATACTTGAGAAGTACCCGAATCCAATTTTAGATGGTAAACTAAACATATAATTGGTTAAGTACCTTGCCTTTCTGAGCACCAAAGGGGGTAACTGAAATTTACTCATGTTATTATTGTGTTACATCTCCAGCCTAGAGGAGGGATCAGCAAAACGCAGCTGTTTGGCTATGCGAGTGGCACTTTGATAATGTTGAATGTAAAAATACAACCAGCATATTATAGTTATTTCGGCTATTACCGTTTTTCAAAAGCATAACAATTTTAAGGTGTGGTAGTATTTACATGTAAAAATATATTGCTCATGATCAAACAATACCTTGTATACCACATTAGACAAAAAAGTCTCATCATCGTTATTACTTCATAAATTCTGTATTTTATTATTTATCATCATTTAAAAATTCTCTATCATTGACCAAACATATTTTAATACCATAATCGCATTGCTATGTTTATGTAGGATGAGATATTGCATCTAGAAAAGTAACAATTAAGATAATTAACCTATACTGACCTTACTTTACATTACTGGCTTTTTTTCACATGACAATTGTGACTTTTTTTCAATGAATATATGTAATTCATACTTGACACATATATATGCTCACAGACAGTCACTACTATGTTGAGTTAAAAGTACGTCCATACTCTTTTTCAGAAAAATGGCACCAACGTACATGTACGTCCATACTCCTCGTATTGCTACAAGTTGGAAAACATGCGATTTGAGATTTTGCTAGAACGTTTTTTTTTTATTGTGAGACTAAATACATAAAAAAATGCATTTGTGCCAATATTGTGGCTGGTGTTTTATCATGAGCGATATATGAAACTTAAAAAGACTCTAAATCACAATACTAATCAAATTTGACAAAAAGTGTAAGCAGTAAAAGAAATGAACTAGGATTTATTTTTAAGAATCATATCACAACTGTTTACAAACATCCAAATTAAGAAAGGGATAAAAATACCTATGATCATCCTTTACCCTCTTTGTAATCTCAGCAAATTTTAAAGTGTCGAAGCTTATATAACTTATGATGATTGTTATGTGTGATTTAAACTTAAATTAAATAATTTACATCCCGCTTAGGAAACTCTTAACCATACACCGAGCCGACTGAAGGATCTGCAGTCTGCTTTGTTATTTTATATATAGTTTTTCTTATACAGCTCTCTCTGCCACCGTAAGAATTATTGATTGTTTAAAATGTGTTATAAAAAAGCAATCGGCTACAATTTATCATTACATTGTTCTAATTCATACAACTTTACATTATTTTAATAGATCGGTATACCCTTTGATAACTCGATTGTGAGAAGTACAAAACGGCTAAATACATGAATATAAAGAATATAAGAGACATGTTGGTCGGTATACATAATATTTTCCATTCCAATATTTACGTATTGGTCATTGTGATTCAAAAACTCTCTCTATTCGTTAAGTTTTTCTACCGGTTTCAAATGAGCGATACGTATTTAAATTACAATTTAAAAATTTGTAGATTTTGCCGCTATTCAAAAATTTACCCAAATATTTTTGACACTCTGATTGCGTTGAAGTTATTTATGAAACCAACTACAGTGGAATCTAAAACTATCATTTTTAAGTCCAGGGTTGCGGAGGTGATTCTTTTACTAATTTGGTTGTGCTTTCATGCAAACATATGTGCTTATTTTCAGCCATCGTCACATAAGACATGAATATTAAAAAAGGTTCCCAATTTATTGCAGTGATGATATTATGGGTAATAAAAAAAAACAGTTAGACCAGGGATAGCGAACCTACGGCACGCGTGCCCGAGGTGGCACGTTTGAGAATTTGGATGGCACTCAAAACGATTTCCAAGTTCAAAAAATTTAATTTTCGATTAAACAATCCGTGAATCCGTTTCCCAAGATAAACGACAATCGTTTAAGAAATCATTTTTTTTTCTATTTTGTTAAAAAAAAAATACTGCTTGGGCACGCTACACAATCGATAAATAATATTTGAGGATTTTTGGCACGCAGACCCAAAAAGGTTCGCCATCCCTGAGTTAGACAGTCCCAAACAATTTATAATACAGTGTTAATGAGTTATGTTCAAAACAAAATTAAAACATTACACCTTGACAGTCACAAATAAGAATTAAACGGTAACATCAGAGTTGTCAACCGTCCTAAAAATTACACTCAAGTAAGCTTTGAGATGCAAAATTATGCATGTCAATTGTTTTGGCAGCTCTGATGTCATTTAAATGATATTTTTAGATTCATTTAATTGAAAACTAACAAAATAAAAGATTCCGTTGATATTTTGATGTCTCACTTGATGTTGGATTTATTATTAAATGACAGAAAGTAAAAAATAATATTTCTTGACAGTGAAAACATCAACGCCAAAAAGTGAGTCGAATGTAGAGATTTTCAAATATTCCCATCACTTGATAAATAATAAAAGTTCTATTTTCCACTGTTTCATGGCAACACCTAAAATTTACACTAAACAAAAGAAAGCAAACCATAGACACATATTATTTATGAATCCAAGTTTTTTTATTTAACAAGTCATCAAATGGAAGACTTTCTCATTCTCTCTCACAATAATAAAATAGTAATCGCGGGTGGCCTTTATGACGCACATACAGAAGAGTCAAAGTGCATTATTTACACATATCTTTTAATACAATTTCATTTCCAGAACACAAAATGGCGGTCACTGGAGTATACGAGGGCTTTATTTAATATTATTATTCTTCCTCACAAGAAGATTACGATATTTTTTAAAACTATTTTGAAGAATTGATTTTTGAATGAATTTTATTACCTTTTTAGATGATTTTATTACATCAAATTAGAGGTACATAATACCATCATTAAGTAGTACAATATCAATCGAGATCCATGCATACGTCCATTTAATTTTCTGATTAATATGAATTTAAACCAAGATTTAAAAACACAATATTTCTCCAAATATTACATCGTATTAGATCTGGCAAATTTTTAAAAAAAAAAAGTTTGAATTAGTAGTTTTGAGTGAAGTTATAAGATTCCAATTTATAGAAAAACACATGTTCATCTTTGAACTTCTGCGTCTTTTTTTAGAGATAACATTAATCTCAGTAAATTTACCTGTTTTGCCAGAACATGAACGGTAATACGGAATATATTGCTGAAAGAAATATTTCATTCGTAAAAATAATAAAGTTATGGAATCAATAAAACCAGCATAAGTCAAATATAACACGAGTTATAATCAGATATGTTCAAAAGTAAAAAATACTTCAATTCTTCATTTACGTATCAATATAGATATAATAGTTGTGAAAAATGTGGAAACTGGAATATTATGCAGGCTTACAGCGGAAAAACATTAAGTCCAAATTTCTATTTTCAATGTGACCTTTTTTATATAAATTTTTAAATGCACTTCAACTATCTATAGGAATCTTTATCTTTATTTGATGTATTGATTAGATTTATTAATCATTTCAATTTATATGAATGTTAGTGTATTTTATAGCTAGTTCACTAAATGTTAGCAGCGTCTCAGTTAGTTGAACCTTAAAATATGAATGAATGATGTATTTAGACAGAATTATATTTATTTTTTTAAATGACAGCCAATTTGGTGGATATTTTGAAATTTTATAAATCACACGAGATAAACTCGATGACAGATTTTCAATTCACTCGAAATCAATTCGAGACGGAAAGACATCACAAACACCCTTGCCCGAGATTTTAAATATTTAATGTGATATCGACCTTGTCAGCAATTGAAACTGCAGCAATCTGATGACAAAGGTTAACTACAGAGGCTGACTGTGATATCTTCTCAATATAAAACCAGTTAAGTGTGGAATGAATTATTTGAAGAAAAATAATATATTACAGTCCTGGAGTTCCGTACGTGAATAGCAACATATAGCCAAGATTATATAATTTTCAATAAATAATTATTCTCATCAACAGATGTCATTGACGCAGACGCTTGAGCTTTACATTTCCTCTTCAGCAGAGTCATTAGTGATTTTGGCATTTTAGCGGTGTTAATTGACTTATATCAGTGATGCACAAACCGCGGCCCTTTTTTAATTGAATTATATACTTATAAATTGCATATAAATGAAACATACATATTTCACAATGAAACGATTTTTAATAAGCAAGCCCTCATAATCCTTTTTTTGCATGGCTTATTTATTTTCGAAATATGAAAATGATATAATGGAACCTATTACTCATTTATCTAAATTCAATTAATCTTTTTACACGGTTTTAAGGCTGTTTTACATGGAACGTACGTAAGTTCTGTATGAAAAAGGATTGAGCGTACTTTAATTTTTTTTTCTTTGCGGCCCGAACCCACGATAATTTGTTTTATGCAGCCCGCTAGAAGGTTAAGGTTGTGCATCACTGACTTATATTAAAACAACAATAGAAGCGCAAGAGTGACTTAATGTTTTTCCATTGAATTATCGCAGTATAATATCGCACGCTCATTAAAATAGTGTCATAATTGAGAGATAATTGCTTCCTTATTTCCATAAAATTAGAATATAATATACATAAGCCTATACACCTTAACGAGAAGCCTTGAAAAATACATATAAGCATAATAGGAATACAGCCCAACTTAAGTAGATGAAATTAACAATAAGAAATCGGTAACATTTTTATAATACTTCTAGTTACGTAGCGTATCCAGAGTACAATGAATAAAATAACAAGCAACGAATCACACCTCGATGAGTATTTTTATCAACCAAACTGCGCAAAGTATCAAAGAACTGGTCCGTAATAGTAATAAAAGACATTTTTACTTATTTGGAAGATACAACCGTATTCTAAATAAGTAACAGAATAATCAAAGTAGAAGAAGAAAGACAAAATAAAAGCCATGAATGCATTTCAACAAAAATTACATTCTTCAGATTTTATCAGTTTCCACACTTTGTACAGTTAAGTGATTGTTTTACCTTTGACTAAAAATTAATCATTTATTACGACTGATCTCTACAAAAACAATAGGTTGATATCTTACTTTAATTATTTTTATTCACTATACCCAATACCTCCACGAAATAACTTCATGCATTCCGGAAATAACAACTTAAAACAGTACTTCTGGAATAGCTAATACAAAACATGGATAAAATGAATACATTTTGCAAGTATGAAAGGTGGACTTTTACATTATGATACAGCTTGGTAAAATTACTTTCCGGGATACCTTTTAACATTTTAATAGGTAAGAGGAGTCGGTTCTTTTATGATAAATACACCAAAATTAATAACGTATGTCTTATTCGAATATGTACGAAATTGAAGTGAACGGTAAAACAGGAGACGATAGCTCCACATTAAGCGCGGTCGCCATGCAATCGCTCGCCGTTTCATATTCGCCTAGACTCTCCAACACCAGGCCGAGACTGTACCAGGTTATATGATTGTTCGGTTCGATCTTCGCCGCATCTCTGAGAATCTTCTCGGCGAGGCGCTGGGACCCCAAATGATGATGACACAAACCTAGGTAAAAAGAAAGTTAATAAACAAACAAAATTACTGCATAAACGAAAAAAACAATTTAATTCAGTCCAGTTTTGGTTGTATTCTATTCTGAAGATCAAAGTGTACAGTTTGAAGCTTGAATTTACTCAATTATCAAAAAATGTTTTAATGAGTTTTATTTAATGACAATTTTAAAGTGCCTCGGTTCTTTAAAATATTCACAACCAATGACTCAGAAACAATGCAAAAGATTTATTAAATGTTTTGAGATGCCACTCACCTAATTGAACCAGGCTACTCACGTGGCCGGGATTTATCGCAACAGCATTCTGGAAGCACTGTCGGGCTTCTGCCCATTCTTGCTTGTGCGAATGAACCATTCCTCTCTGTAAAATAGTCCCGATCAATTTATTATTCACTGTTACGATGATTATGAAGCACACTGTTGATGAATCATTTCTGCAATTTTATTTACATAACCAGTAGGTGTCAAAACTAAAGAAAGAATGTATTACACTAAGTGGTCTTTATGCTGCCTGTATAATATTTAAACTTACAATAGAGTTTTTATTTGAAGATGAATCCAGCATATGGTTTTCATTTAATATTCCAATAAAACTTTTCGTATAATTTCTAATATTTCCATTTATTCAATTGATTTCAGTAAGGTTCGAAATGAAAAATGATATAATGATATGCTTAAATTAAATCATCACCAGAAATATTATCTCTTACAGTGTGCATGACATGATGCGAAAGCGGTGAGATAGAAGCAGCCTCTGACGCACAAGCCGCAGCCGCCTGCGCACTTCCCATAGCCAAATACAAATCAGCCAACAGCAGCCAGACCCGCAATCGCAACAGCGATGCTTTGCCACTCGGACCGCCTAGAGTCCCCACCGGTGTGCCGGAACTTGACGCCACAGAACTGAGGGCTCGCTCCACCCTAGATGCTGCTAAAGAATTTGCTTGTATGGAACCTGTAAAATCATACACCATGAAAAGATAACTTATTCAATTGGAAGCTTTGCACTCTAGATCAGCCGTCGCCAAACTGCCACATATGAGATACCAGTAGTTTGTGGTGGTATTTTCCGTAGCTCGTGTAAAAAGATGTGGAGGAAACAAGATTCAACAAAGGGAAAACGATCTGAATTGATTTATCAGCAATCATGTACAAGTGCATGTATCACCACATACGAGATTGTAAACAAAAAACTTCTCACTACCTATGTCATTCTTAACATGTTTTTGCTTTGGGTCTATAATATCAAAGCTCATGAAACAATTTAGATTTGAAATATTAACTCTCATAATCATTGATCAAGACTTGTGCTTTAACCTTTTAGCTGCCGTAGAAAAAGTACCTAGCATGCCAGCTATAATTTGCAATTATTGATATAATTAGTTATTTACGAGTTAACTCGTAACTGGCGTATTGAACACGAACAATTTTACGAGATATCTTGTCTGTGGCAGCCATCGAGTTAAGGAATATAACCAATACAGATTTAATAGTAATTACACCCAATGATAGACCAAAGAAACTGAAGATTTCAAACTTACACTATTCTTTATATTATATATGTCACGAATTAGATCTCTTAAAATAAGGGTCAATATATATAATCCATGCTCTCTTCTAATGTGGAGCATATTCCCTCCTAATACATAGAGGCATTTTTCAACAGAAGTTTTTTTTTTCTGCGAGAACTACTCGTTACTCAGTTGCTCAATCTCAATCTTTTCCAGAGAGAATATAGATAGAAGCATATGGCTAGAACAAGACTAGTGCTAAGCTAATGACTCTTGGTGAGATTCATTATTTTAGGATTGGAAGGATGAGAGGGAATTTTTAGACATTACAAACAAAAATGCTTTCAAAATGAAATCGAGCCCCTTTCACAAAGATTGAATGAGACGATTGCATCATCGCAATATGCAATGGCGCAATTGCTCCCTAGATTTTAAAAACCCCATTTTAATGGGGTGTTTATGACTATGTTAAAGAGCACTTCAGAGTAACATGGTTGTCGATAAATAATATATTATCGATGATGGTAAATATTTCAATGTAAAACATACTTGAATCTTTTGTAGAATCCCTATCGGTGTACAGCTGAAGGACCGATCTAGTTTCTGATTTCCTATCAAAGTCGTTGGCCGCATCGTTGATAAGGCCTGAATCGTAAAGTGTCTTGCACAGTGTTAGCATGTGCTTGCCAGTCACGAGAGCTGCCTGTGAAAACAATGTTACTTGGTAATTTAGTTGATATTTTCTCGATATATTTCTATTAGGTTTCTATAATTAGTTTTTTAGCAGTAAAGACACGACTGAGATATTAAATGACGCTTTTGTATCTAAAATAAATGTGAGAGGGCATCACAAATTAAATGAATTCCCGATTCCTTTAAATTTTAAACCTTCTATGTACACTGAAAAGACAACGTTTACGCTTACGACAACGTTTACGTTATCAGATGGCAGAGGGGCCCAGTTGATATTTTTGAGGAAAGTAAAAATAATGTTTCAATTTAGTCTAGCATACAAAATACTCGAACGGTATAATAATATTTTAGTATTATTTGACCCACTCTAGTCCGTAATGTGGAACTATCATAGATTGCTTCTAATAATTTAAATATCCCTATAAATATGATATAATATAAACTTAAGAATTGAATAAATTATAATAATTAAAACAACCAGCATTCGTTGAACGCAGACAAATTTTTGTCAAAAATCGGTTATAAAATTCAACATTGCAATCGAGCTTGCGGGAAATATCACTCGGTGAAGAGAGCGCACAACACAGAGAGGCGCGGTTGTGTCATTTCTGTTTGGACATCGGGCTTCCGATTGAGATACTTTGTTCGGCGTATTTGTGGTGTTTTTTTTTTTTTTTCATGTTTTCAGCTATTAAGTTTCAATTATTACCATCACTTGTTGATTTCAAGAGCAAACCAGGGTGCAATGGTTAAAGCAAAATGTCATATCAAATGTTACATTGAAACATTTTAGCATCTGTTTCCTGCACAAACTCAATCATTGCATGCAGTGCACTGAAAGTTGTCACAAAATAGAAGAAAGTTTTTAGGAAGAACTTGTCGTATTTCTTAGATAAAATGAGCACAACTACATTAAAGTTGCAAAGATATATCGATTGGTGAAAAGTTGTTATCTAATAATAATAAACTAAATTGTACACACCTCTCCGCCTTCGCATCGCAATTGCAACAAAGCCCTAACTCTAAGAAGATCCATACTGTCAGGATGATCGTGCAGGGCTGCAGCAGCCGTAGCGAGGGCTTCGCGAGCCCTACCGCCAGCGGATAATGTCAGACACAGCAGTTGCACGGCAGCTGAGCAGTCTGATCGACGGCCAAGACAGCTCCGCACATGACCCTGAAACAAATTATTAAATAATTATAATTAATAATATTTGGCGCATTCGCTGTAATGCCAAATATATGTTTACAACATGTCATATAGAGAAGCTTAAGGGCATGTCCACTGGAATATGGCTACAGACGAAAGAAATGATGTTGGTTTTTTTTATACAAGACAGCCTCCAATCATCTGACCATTGACCTCTTCCCAGTTTCAAAGAATACAGCTTCTAGTTTGACTGTAATCACAGTTCCCAATTGGACTATAGTTTGTTTATTCTACATCATTATTTACAAACTGCACAGCTTAGCATTCAAAAATGTCACATTGTCATCTCGTATATTAGTTGTCCAAAATAGTGTTAATGTAAAAATTATTCTCACACAAAAACGATTTGAAGCTTAACATTATCAAATGAAACATGCTGTTGATAAATATTCATTCAAATAATAAATTTACCATAGCTTCAGATATATCTCCCATGATAGCGCACTGCAGCGCGAGGTAATACAAAGCGAGGTGATCGTTAGGGTCGCAGACCACTGCTTTGTGGAGGCTTTCAAGGCATTTCTTGTTGGCCACTATCTTTTCTGCCCGGATGGTTGTAGCCCTGAAAGGAATTATTTACACAATCAATTAAAAATTAATACATTCAACAAGAAATGTATATTGAAATTAGGTATTGAATAATGTGGAGAAACTTCATTGCTTAGCTGTCATAGATCTAAAACAATGATATTGTGCTAAGTCACGACAATTTAAATATACTAGTGCCGATAAACTAAAGAATTAATCAAAATGTTTGTCTGGGTCCTATTATCTCAAGTAAGGTTATTAGGAGCTGTCTGATATGCATCAGCATGTTTCCAGAACTCCACGCAGTATGAATAGTGCAGTGTTTTTGGGTAAAGACACAGGCATTTACGATATATGTATGACTGAATTTTGATATAGAATGATGACAGCACAAACTTACCTTGACGTCATTAAATGTCCAATACCAACGTAAAGATGACATCTGGACAGCATATACGTTGGACATTCATGTTCTCTTGCGAGAGCCATTTCACTGTACATCAGGCCTTCTGCAACCTAGAAACAAGAACATCATGTAATAACACAACTTGTGAAATAGCCAATATTCAATGTCTTCTTTCCATCGGCATCATTTTGTAATAATAGTTTTCCAACTAAAATATGACATTGTAGCTAAGAAATATTTTATAGAAGATACCTTATACAGCAGACGGTTAATGGTGAAATATATCATAAAGAATACCTCAATCAAATGAGATATATTCAAAATTCAAGCCATCTAAGTTGTATCAATTACGTTGTTACCATTTAAGCTGCCAATATATGTACATATAGCAAAAAGACTCGTAATAGAAATCCTAGACATTGACTAACCCTATTTAGTGATTCATAGCATTGCCTCGCAGCCAGCAAACAAGGAACAACAGCGGTTGGTGTTAATTTGGCAACTTGTGACAGGACACTGACGGCCCGTGATGGTCGACCGAGAGCCGAAAGAGACAGAGCCTGCTGCTGCCAGACATGCGCCTCTTCAAATGAAAACTTCATCGCTCGCTCTAGTGACTGGAATCAGAAATGATACAGTTAAATAAACTTAACTATGATATACCATACATAATTTTGATACACTGTATTCTGGGACACGAAGCTGTACACGGTTGAAACCAAATACCATTTGTCCAATGCTTGCATTCTACTAGCGGTGCTTTACGGTAGGAAATCATGGTATCAGAGCTTAGGGAACGTACAAGGCGGCACCCTATTAGTCAGTGGTTCTAGAAAGATGTTGGAACTGTCTTGATTATGTGGTGCAGACCCCTCATGAGAGCCACAGCCCTGCTCGGTACTGGTGGGATTTTGGCACACTAGATGGCTATTGGGAGAAAGGAAAGCGATCGGCAAGTGACAAAGAATCCTAGAGGCACTGTTTGGTAACAAATAGAAGGGACGAGATCAATGCTCCTTCTAAGACAAGAGATTAGTTGCGCGGCAATTTCAAAGGCTACACAGACCAATTAAATATTAATTGAATAGTTGTCTTATAGTGTGCGCCAGCCCAGAATGAGTACGCGGGGGGCTTCCAAACTGCTGCGCGGCCACGCGCGCGAACGAGGGATTGTTGGACGAGATGTATTTTGACTATTTTAATTATTCTTATAATACTACTGACAACACTGTCATCATCCTTAAGCCTCACCTCCTGTAATAATCCCACTTGCCCCCATCTGACAGTGGCAATAGTAAGTAGGTCGTAGATAGCACTGGCATTCTCGAACGCGTGTATCCTTGCTTGTTTGAACTCAGGACTCTGCGATAAGACAGCGTCTCGCACTGCCATCGCTTCTCCGATAAGCAGCAGCAAAATTGTCTCCTCGCATTCGTTTTTCGGAATAAACTAGACAAAATTAAAATACAAATTTATTTATGTTGCAATAGAGCCCCTAGCAATCACAGAATGCTAAATATTTTAAAAAAAAGGGTAAATAAATTCTTTGGACTGCACGCGCCTCAACCAGCGATTTCCAACCTGCGAGGCGTGGACTATTGCAAAGGGAGGCGCGAACAGCTTAAAATGTTTATTTACCCTTTAAAAGTGTCTTTATTATTATGTTTAATAAAGGATGGAGAGGCGAAGATATTTATTTTTTCGAAGGGAGGCTTAGTAACATAAAGGTTTGAAACCACTGAATTATTACTCATAAATTTATTAATATAAACAAGAAAACCATCACTAACGCACCTGGTTGAGACCGGAATACTTTTTAGGTTTCCATGGGCCATCGGATGTTGATTTGGCTACAGGCGTCGTCCATTCATTGCCTGAAACTCCTCGGAGAAGCACTTCAGCTAATTGTCTAGCGAGGGTCAACCGTAAGGAATGAGTTCCAGACGATTCTACAGCGGTTAGCATTTCACGATATCTACAAACAAAATATGTCACATAATAATCAAAGTTTATTTGAGAAGTAACAAAACTCCAATGCCGATTTTTTAAAATGAGATGTCAAAAGAGTAGTAAAAACCTAGTCACAGTTCATCTCAGAGAATTGAAGTTGATGAATTAAACCACAATTTTAAAACTCCAAGATAATAAAAAGAAAATAATAGAAATACCAGCTATTGCATCAAATATTTTTTAAAAAAATAATCATTTGTGATAGACCAATTGCTGTTTGACTGTGCGATATGCCACTCTTAGATAAAGACTGGCAGCATATAAATTCATAAATGAATTGTTACCGTTCAACTGCCTGATGCAATCTTCCCGACTGCATATGAAGAATGGGTGATCTCTGCAAGGCTGTTTCTAAGACTGGTCCGAGAGCTTTGACTCCTCCGCTGGCGCTCGTATTAATCGTCCCTCCTGTCGTGCTGACTATGGAAGTAGTCGTCGATCCGCCCACCAAGCTTCCTGCTCCAGAACTTCCGCTGCCTTCCGCTCTCTGCAGATATAGCAGAGACAACTCTGCCGCCAATTCAAAGCATCGTATCTGAGGAAAATATCAAGTCTTATTACAGGTTTTATTTTTATAAGATACTACCTTCATGGTTCAACATAAAACATATGCAGTGGTGTAGTGGGGAAGGGACGTGTGGGGTCGGCGCTCCCACACCTTTTCTAGACTATTATAAATTTTGCGATAAACGTTCATTTTTATGTAAATGATTTTTGTAACAATTTATTGGGAGAATGTTTTGTAGATGTGGAAATTGGATCACTTGAGTTAGAGAGCAATAAAATATGATTATTCAGCGCTCCCAGACTTTTTTTAGTTAGCACTACACCACTGGACACACGTGATTTATATATACACAATAATTCTTCGATTATTCATGAAAGAAAAAAGAAATTCATTGTCCACTAATAGGCGCTGGTTGCAGTCAATACTGAACAGATACCGTCATGCGGTACAAGATATGGTTAGAATCTTTGCCCAATTTATATTATTGTCAACGTACGAAATACAATTAAATTAAAAATAATTACTCTGCTTTTAAGTATCATACCATATCATTTTCTCTCTCGGCCTGCTTAAATCGACTACCACCAGGTGTTGCACTGTGTTCCAAGCATAGACCTTTTATTGCATACGATTCGGCCACAATACGAAGACTTCGTCTGGAATATGTAAAAATCACACAATGTAGTACAAGTCAAAGGGTAGATGCCACACGAAGACATCGCATCGGAATATGCAATATTTATCATCAGTAGTATGCAGCACAGTGCACATAGAAAGAGCAACCAAACAAATCAGAATCATACGAAGTAGCGCACCTATGTCACTTTACATAATCAGTCGCCGATATTTATCCTACTTATTTTAATAGCAGCAATTTGATTATACATTTCTAGATTGCAGTCCTTTTCACGTGAACATCCCTTCGAGACAGTTTGATATGAAACATTATTACAAGAAGTAACAGATAAAGAGCTGACGTCCGATCGTCGTGCTGCACTGCAGAATGGTTCGACCTCTATTTTTGAAGACAGTAAGGATAGAAGGATACAACTAGGACAGAACTTGTAATGAGCCAATCGCTCTTGCTATGTACTGTTTTGAGGATCAGATGTGACATTAGGTGAGAGAGAATTTCAGACATCACAGGACATTACTATTTAGAATTTTTTATTTCTGTCTCAAAGAAATTATACAGATTGTTAAATTGTAAATTATTAAGACACCGTTTAAGGTAAGCGTTGAAGGAAATGATATAAATTTAGCCGGGCATGTGAAACAACTGTACGGAACGCTTAGATAACAACTGCGGGTGTTAAGACATGTAATAAAGCACGAAACAGGCTGAGAGCAATAGCTAAATATTTAGACTACACGTCTAAGATCATAATTATTGGAATCGTAACATTACATAAGTAAAACTAATTTATAGACTATTTAACTGTTCAAATTTTCATTAATGAATGAACTCAAACCAACAATGACAATTCATGTCAGTTCAAGTTCATCTGTGCGCTCGTCTCAAATTATAATTTATTGATAATATTGCACACAATTTGACAGTCCTTGATTAAATGGCCTAAATAAAATCACTTGCTGTACACATCCTCTACCTTTAGAAAAGGTTTTGCATAAAAGTAAGAGAGTCAAGTTTAATTCCTTTGTATTCCTATAAAATACCATACCACAAAATTCACTTTCTAATGTAAATCAAAAGTAATAAATAATATTACAGCCGAAATAATTCATAGATGTCAAAACAAAAACCGAGGGCGTTTCTATATCATGTAACATGGAGCACAGCATATAAAAAAGGGTTACACCATATACTGCTCGAACCAACGGAAACTTCAAATACTACTTTTAGCACTCAATATATTGTAGAACACCAGGTATACATAGAACAATGAAAAATTGAATTCACCCGATTTAATGTTATTCTACAGACCGACAACAGTAAAATCACGTTTAATAAAATATATTTTGCAAATTCAGTTAGGAGCGTTTTCAGAAGTAAACTGTGCAACGTAAAATCAATGACAGTTACTCACATCATGACATTTACGACCAAGCAATCATGCTAATTGCATTTCAAACATCAGTAGTAAGTGAATCTCTTGCATAATAGCAAGGCATAGAATATTCTTTTCAGATTTGACTTATGTAAGTGAGACTGACATTTATCAATGTAATATTATTAACTTGAAAATTTCCTTTTAATATAAAAAAGGTTAATATTTTTAATAACTGACTGTTGTGAATTTTGATGGTAAGTGAAAATATATATATATACAAAGAAGAGTTAAAAATAGTCATTTGATTAAAGCAGACATTTGCAAAAAACGGATGATAAAGCAGCAATGCACTCGATTGAATATTGAAAAAGATTATATCATATTTCAAAGTGCACTATGAATATTCCTATATATACAAATTTAGAAAGAAAACTGACATTTGGTTTAAATATGGTATACTGCCTTAATTCATTAATGTTATTTATTGTGTTGTATAAAATCTATAGTTGTTCAAATACTCATGCAGGAAATGCTGTAAAAGTGTTTGATATTTCAATAGTAATATAATAATCTTGCTTTTAAACTATGTTTTGAGTATTTTAGTGAGAACCCACCTCTTTCAATAGTCATCATGTGTCAAAACAAAAATTCAGACATTACATACATTGTTAAATTTTAAATGATACAAATAATCAACATCAATTTTTTCAAAACTAGTATTGTCAGCAAAAGTTTTCTACCAGAACGAGGATGATTTATATGGTAATAAATTTAACTGTTTAGTTATAAGAACTTACATTGGTAGTTGTTTTTCAGTGAGTGTATGCAACTCAGCGAGTGTGTAATTTTTCAAGCTCTCTACAAACATTCCACTCGCATAATGCAATTTTCCAAGCAATAAATGTGCATCTAACGCCACTCCAGCCTTCTTTCCCAATTCGTTGGCCGCTAGAAGAAGGAAAGACTTGGCTTCGGCTAGTCCTTGTTTTGCCTTTGAAAAATTCGACTCGATCGGCGGCCATTCATCCAGGTAGCTCTCCAACTTCCCCTCCCCGATGAGAAAATTTGATAGACATTCTGCCGAAAGCAAAAAATAAGGCATTTTATAACAATTCAGTTTAATATAGCATCAACTCTAAATACAGGGTAATTTGAAGTGAAAACATACATGTTTAATTAATACATCCACTGAAAATTAACAAAAAAATAAAAATAAAGTAGTAAACGAAGAAGAAAGCGGGCAAGGGAGACTGGAATACAAAGCATGCGCGTGTAGGATTTAAAGCAACACTTCAATTTCCATTTCATTTACAACCCGGCTACTTTTAATTAATAATTTGAGTTCCAGATTTTCTGCTTTTTCTTTAATTGACTACAACCATCTCAAGCGGCGAGCTTTTAAAGCAGATTGTATTCTCCCGTGACACATATTACCAGATACCTGAAACTATCACACCTCTTGCAGTGGCGTAGCTAGAAATTTGTGACCCTATACGCATACGCCACGCAAGCCCGCCCCAATGCATTTTATTATATTAAATATTTATAAATTTGGGTCCCTCTTTTCTCTAGGCCCTCATGCATTGTATGGTTCTGCTATGAGGTGGCTACGGCGCTGACCACTTGATAGTCTACCCTGTGTTTGTCAAAGGGCAATTTAAGTCAGGGTAAGTGCTTTTATAATATTGTTATTACATTATTCATTTTTAATATTAAATCAAAACGAGATGAGATGTTGTTACTTGTTAATTAATTGACCATTGACTACCACCGAGAGATAATCATATGCATTATATTTTAAAAATTCATTACATATTATACTGTTTTTTTTTTGCCACGGCACTTTTATGCTTCCAAAATGTGAAACAGTTTAACTAACTTTAGCTTCAATCATGTCTTTGAGTAATGTGGCAAATGAATTTTGAATGTTAAACTTTTTTTTGTGTAGAAAATAAGTGCAAAGTGACCTTTGTAATGCACTCCAAAAATCAATGAGAGCAAAGTCCATTTTTTCTTAATGTAGTCTTACGTTTCCCATTCTTAGTCATCATGAGCATCTATACTATTTATAATAATTTAATTAAAATGTTAAAATATTAAGGAAAACAGCAAACTGTCAATGCATCAAATATTATGAATATCAAGTCATTTGGAAGAGAAAACATTTCCAGTGTTCAAAAATCTGATAACTCTTGTATTAATGACTTTTCCAGGAATTGAACCCGGGATCGCCTAATAACTAAGTAGATTTCTACCCACTATGTTAAAAAGGCTGACTTTAATTTCTGCAGTAAAAGGTCAAGGTATACTTATCTTACAATAAACATTAACTATAATTACAACACTAAGAATATTTATTTTCCAATATTTAATTGACTTTTTCGGTTTGCGATGCCATCATAAATTAAAATGCTAAATTGTGTAAAAATTAAATAAAAAATAATGAAATCACAGTTCATATTTCTTTCATAAGAATATTAGTTTTGTCATTGGCTTATACTTATATACGACACGTATATAGTTAAATGCATTTATTAGCGAAATCTTGGCATGGAGTCAGTGAGGACATGTACAACAAATGGAATAGCATATTGTCTGCAGTAAAATATCCAAAATGCTATACACAAAAAACGTTTAATGAAATCACAGCACTTTCAGCGTACACAGAAAATGTGCCTAATGTTTTGAATGAAATTTGATTGCACAAAATTAGAAAATTATAAATTTTAAATAAAGCACTGATCAACATGACATCTATATTTCAATGTAAAAATTGTTAAAAATAATTAAGAAAACTCAAAGCTCAAAATAGTTAAAACCCCATCAAATATCGATTCCCTGGAAAATCAAAAGAGATGAAAATCTCTACTCTGAATTCAAATGATAATTATGAAACAAAAGCATAACATTCCATTTTCAAATTCATTTTAGTGCAAATTTTAAAGCATTCATAAAAATGTTTTATGTAAATACTTTATGTAAATATTAAAATCAGCCGGTTTAATAATATAACTAAGAGTAAATTCATGTTTTTTATTGACATCATCTCATCTATGATACAACACTTCAAGGACTGTCACTGTCGTGAAAAAAGTGACTCACAGAGTTAATCTATGTGTATACTCTTCCTAATCCTCTAATACAAATGATAACAATCAGTATTTCGATTATATCTAAGGTTTTCCATGAAATAACGATGTGTTTATCCCAGGGGATAGAATTGAAACAGTGTATAGATATATTCAATAACTTGAAAACGACTCACCATAATTTGGCGATCTAACTTTAAGCTGTTCAGCGAGTTCTATAACTTTTTTCCAGTTTGAGTCTTCTCGGCTTTTTTCAATTTCTGTTTCAATTCGAACATTGTTTCTGCCTCGTCCCGTCATTTTCGTTTAAAAATGATTCACATACGAAACGTCAAATCCACAAACACCCGTACATTTTTGTTTAATGATTGTTCCAACACTCAACAAATGTCATTCTGTTGATATTTTTTAAATATAAATAGCCACTTACTAGAACGCTAGTGTACAGTTTGCTTATGTGTTTTTATTCTGCTTAATTTTATACTTATTTTGACGTCTATAATTTTTAATAAAAGAGAAATAAAATCGTTTAAGAATACTGAGAATTTTTCAGTACGTTTATTTACAATTTTTTTATAACATAACAAAATTGACGGTAAATTTAACGGTAGACGATTATAATTTCAATAAAATGCACATATTATCAATTTGATCGTCATCAAGTATATTTTTACATATGTTATTAATGTGTTTGTTTTCTTTCAAATGCACTCAGCCCACCATTTACGCGCTTTCACTTTGACGTTGTCTAGACTCTAAATTAGAGGTTTCCAAATTACAGCCCGTAGCGGGCTGGACATGCCCGGTATCCGTATATTAGTATGATGAGTTAGCTAAATCTTGGACCATGGGACTTAGTGGAGAAGTCAGTGTGGTCCTTAGCTTAAAAAGTTTGGAGACTCCTGCTCTAGATAAATGTAATTTGGAAATATCGTGTTGGAAGCATTGCAAAGAAACCTGCAAATATTTGTGCATATGAAAAAATATACATAGAAGTTAACAAAAAATAAAAAATAATCAATGATTAAACTGAAAAAACTATTCAAGATTACACGGATATTTTGGCTACTGTAAAACCTACTACAATTTTAAATATTATAATTTCGATGTGGACCCTTTTTGTGCGGATTTTTTGGAAAGCATCTTCTAAAAAAATATTAAATCAATGCTGTAATTAACGCGGTTTTTTATATAACGGCACCTAGGTATATTATTATGTTTTTGCGTGAGTTTTTTGCAATTTGTTACGTGATTCCCATTGGCGCGGGTTAGTGAGAAATCTATATACCACGTACATCAGAGATGGGTGTCCTTAGAATTTGAACATATTATTGTGTTACATAAAAATACCAAAATGCTGAATCTCGAGGAGCTTAATTATATGTAACATAAATCTTTTCAAATTTTGGTGAATATCTTTAATTTAACTTATTCGTTTTGTATTTCTTATCATCTTTTATTGAAGGAAATACATAAATACAAAATCTAAATATAAAACCATTGTAATGTATTTTTTCTTCGTCATCAAAATTTTGTTTACGTTTCCATATAATTGTTACCTATCTAATATATAAAAATGAATGTTTGTTTGTTCGTATTTTATGCGTTACCACACCGCTCATCCGATTGCAATAAAACTTTGACAAACTTTTTGCTTGCACTTCCGGGAAGGTTATATGCATAGTAAAATTAACTTACAGTAGTTGGCGCGTGGGTCATACCGTAGACAATCGGCAGCAAACGTCAAACAGACAGAAAGCATGCACTTCAATAAACACAATTAAAACACAAACACGTTCTTTCTTTGAGTGGCATTGTAACGCTTGCCGGGAACTGGCTAGTATAATATATAAAAAATATGAAATGTTAGATACAGTTTTATTATATTATATTTTATGACAGCCATATACAATTTAATAAATATTTTCTGGTCAACAGCATCAGGTAATGTGAAATATGGGTCAGTGTTGTATGAAATATAGGTCGTTGACGCGAAAAGTAGATCAGCGACTTTTCGCAGTTGGAAAGGAAGTACCGTTGACTAAAATACTACAATCATCGTAATATTATTATTCCAAGGTCAAGAAAGAATATTTTGTCAGTCGTATTTTACGATCTTGGCTAGCCAACGTCTATATTTAATTATTTTTATCAGTCAATGATAAAATAAACAGTAATTATTGTACAGCGACAAGATAATATTTTTTTAAAAAAACGTGCGATTTTCTCTTGCATAATTTAAGATTTTTTGATAAATAATAATTATAGATTAAAATGATACTTATCTACTTTTGACTAGTGGTGTTACTATAATATTTAGATTAGCGCCCACTTTTATTTTTATATTATTTAATACACGTATTGATTTAATTTTATAAATAATAAGCCTACCTAAGGATTTTTCAAAATATTTCATTTTTATGAAGCTTTTTTTTTCAAAAATATGTGCAGTTTATTTAGGAAAGTATTCACATTCAAAAGTATTTGCTTATTTTTAATAATGTTTATAGAAAAAGAAATTTGGATGACGGTAATATAAACAAATAAACATTTTATTATTAGTCAATTTATTGTCACTTATTCATATGTTGTACCTTTATTTGTAAATTCTTTTCAATACCAATTGTTTATGACACCATATCTTTTTTTATTTTACGCAACAAGAGCATTATGCAAGACATATCCTTACCCAAGTTGTGCACAAAGACTCGTGAATGGAGTATTGAATTTAGACATCCGTGATACAATTGTGATCCTCATTTTCTTTTGTGATTCCATATTGTAGTGACCTATTTATGAATTAGTGATGTCCCTCTATTATGGTTTATTTACGCCGGTTCGAGAGAACCTGTTGATCGTATGTGTAATACCACGATGTTTTTTTTGTTGTTAAAATATTAATTCTATGGACATTTCCAGTTTAAATCAAGGGTGCCTAGCCTGCCACCTTGATACCGAAGACGATTGTGAGTTTGAAGAGAATATCGGTTTTTGTATTAAAAAATTACAAATTTGCTTCCTTTTTAGAAATATTTTGGGTTACTTTTAACTTTTGAAGTAATGTATTATATATTTTTCTTTGGTATTCATAATAAGATGAAGCCTGCTTTTTTAAAAAGAGTTGTACATTTTTGCTTTTAGTCTAGGCAAGATTATTGTTAGCAGTCAATCACCGTGTAAATTAAAATTGAATTATTTATTGAATTATTATTTAAAAGTGACCCGATGCGAGAACGTAGCATTTTCTTTCGCTCGGCTAATTTCAAATTCATTCGAATTCTTTATTTCAAATTTTAACCATAGACTAGGGAAACTAATAATATGGGTGATGAAAAGAAAACGGGAGTGGTCAATCTTGACAGAATATTAGGCGAGTTAGGACAGTTCGGAAAATATCAGATTTTTAATTACATGTTACAAATTAAAATTGAATTATTTATTATTCTCAGTGGCGTTATAACTGCGGCACGGAGGTAAGCTATGCTTGCAGGCTTTTATAGTAAAATCGGGACCTCAAAAGGATTTCCCAGTATTTACAGACACGTCTCATGGGCATAGGCGAGTAGGCAGTTGCCTAGGGGCGGCAAGTCTTAGGGACCAGCAAATGATCACAAAATATTATTCTTAAATGACTAAATATTTTTGACACGTGAATTTGGTTAAAAATAAACATGTCACAATGTCCTTGATAAAAAAAGAATGAAAAATACATTTTTACTGATAATAAATTATGGCTAAGCAGTACTTATCTTTATCGCAAAAATATTCTTTAAATGTGATATTTACTAATGGCGGTAGCTTTAGTGTAAATAAATAAAGGCAAGTGGAAATCCCTTGGGTAATAAAAACATTTTTTTGAGTATGAAGATGAGAAGAAAATTCAAATTTCTATATTGGTTTATAAATTTTGTATTCCTAGAATAATAGTAAATAATAAAAAAAGGCAACTATTGCTCTTATTTTTTTTTCAATTAATATGTAATGAAGTTTCAAAAAATATATTTTCAAAAATAGTAAGAGCCCTATTTTAAGCTCTGCGTAGGGGCGGCACATAGCCTAGAAACGTCACTGAGTATTTACATGGTTTATAAAAACATGGCTAAAATGATAAATAAATCAATATATTTTTTTTATCTATGCTCGCTCTCAATGTGGAGCATATGGCCTCCTAATGGAGGTATCTCAACAGATGTTTTTTCTACGAGAACTGTTTGTTATTTAGTCACTCAACCTCACTTTTTTTTAAAATTAAGTGTAGGGAAAGAATGATACGGCTGGAGCAGGATTACTGGTTAACTATCGCTATTGCTACACCCAGTTATTAAAGAATCAGAAGGATAGGAGGAGAGGAAATAATGTGAATTGACATCACAAGCACCCAGTCTTCGATCACAACTTTGACTTAATTCTCAAATTCACTGTGATCTTACCGGGAATTGAACCCAAACCTGCGTGATCGCTATAGTATGCTCTAACCAACTGGGCCACAGCAGGCGACATGTCTTTGCGAATATCTTTACGAAAACTTAATTTATCAAATTACAGTTAATACAATAACCATGGTATAAATTTGAACACTCATTCTAGACTCAGTAGTATTAACTATTGAACCTGAATAAGCTTAGAAGTCTTTAGTTTTTAAAAGATATGATTGCAAAGTTTGCAAATTCAAAGGCAACGATGGGTACGTATATTAGATCTGTTAGTTGCTTCGTTTTAAATGAGGGCTTTTGGCAGTGATGCTTAAATATGCAAAATTTATCAAATTACTTATACCACGGGTTTCCAACCGGTAGATCGCGATCGACCGGTCTATACCAAAGCAAAATTTGGTCGATCCCGAAAGCTTCCGTGAATTTCGACAAAATATATAATTTAAATACAAAATATACAAAAATTGAATTATGTTTTAAGCACATACCTATCTAATGATATGTATCTCGCATTTAAATAAACATTTCTAAGTTTGAAGAAGCTAAAAACCTTACTAAATAAAATTTCTTATAAGAATCATGTTAGAAGTCGATCGCGAGAAAACTTAAGATTGAAAAGTCGATCTCAGGGCAAAAAAGGTTGGACGCCCTTGGCCTATACTATTTTTTTGTTACAAATATATCGACTGTGAAAAGGAAAAAGGACATAACCCACACATATAAAATTTTACAGGAGGCGCAAAAAACGTATTTTGATGATTTTGGGCCATATGCAAATTATGAATTATACACAACCTTGAAGTGCACGGAGACTTCTAAACTGGTGTTTAATTGACATAATATAATATTAATTAAAGAAAATTTTTAGGAAAAATCTTTATTTGTCTTTTTTCTAGGTTTTAATTTTTTACAAAGTCGTCTTTTTCAAACCCAAAAGCTAAATTTAGATACTAAATCGGCATTTGCAGCTTGCATCCTTTTGACAGAACGTGTATGAAGTTTGATACATTGTGATTATCGAAAAAACGCTGTTTTTAAAAAACTGTGGGTTACGTCTTTTTTCCTTTCCACATTCGATATACTTTATGCATAAAAAAGGACGACTTCTAGTTGTACATTCTAGATAATGACGGATTAGAGACAGTATAGGTATTTTTCTGAGAGTTTTTAGGTGGCGATAATAACAAAAACAGTTACTTTTATTTTGCACTTACATGCGATAAAGGCCCACACCATTTGCTCATTATTTTTAGCATTCAATTTTTCATTTGTTTTTTGAAAATTTAAATATGGAAATAAATTTGGAGGGCTCTGAATTCAAGGGACAGGGACCCTCATGCGTCACATATACCCCATTGCTTGGTGGTTACGTCATTGGCTCTTGATAACTTTTGCATGCGGATATTTTTTTATAGTTACGCTACATTGCTACTGATTGTTATACAATATTATGCAACCACTTCATGATTTTGACGAAACGCATTTACAATAGCCTCGATTAAAAAACGCACGACTCAGCCTACAAATATATAAATTATGTTCATCTATACTAAAATTCATACATTTTTAGTAAGTGTGCACATTGTACGTATTTTTAATATAGTATTATATGAATAATTTGACATAAATTTAATATTGTATTTTTTTTTTTAATTAACAAAGTGAATAAGTGAAGATGGACTTGGCTTGGACTCGTACTGCGGATATCTCACGAAAGCCGAAGTTCTGGCTGTCTCTTTTACCAACCCGATGGATCCCACCGTTGTGGAAGGGCTGATGACCAGCCATAGGATGTACTCAGCGGAGATACGGGATGCTGGGATGACATGGGAAGAAGCAAGAAGATTGGCGGGGGATAGAGAATCTTTGAGGAACCATACGGTGGCCAAATGATCAAGCTAGGGAGTGAATATGATTGAAAAAAAATCTTGTTAGATGTTCGTTAAGCTTTGAATTTTAAATACACATTAAAAAAATATATATTGTATAGATTACACGTATGTACCTTTTCAATCAAATAAAAAGAGTTATCGTGGTGTTCTGGGAAGGATAGGATTTTTTTCATTACTCTTATCAAATTTACACAATAATTATTAAAGTCATCGAATGCTACTTAATATATAATACTTATATTATGTAACGATGCGAAATAAATAGTGAAATAATAAACATCGATAGCTGAAAATTTTACTTGCTAAAATCATTACTTTTTTATTCTTAAACAAGGAGCTCGCATGTTTAGCCTTCGCGCCACAATAGTTTGCACCACTGACCATTTAGAATAATAATTAAGTAAAATTATTTGACCAAGCAATGAAAATAATACGCGTTTTATGAAAGTATGCACAGATAAGCTATTTTCTACAACCTAACAAAAAAATAATGCGGGAATATTACAAATAATATTATATTTCAAAGATCTATAAAGTTCTATAAACGACAACATTTGGATTGTTCATTTGTTTCAGAATTTAAGAAAACCAACCAATCCCGCGAATTGTTTCTGCAATATTTTGGTGCGTTTTATAATCATATTAAGCTGCATCGATAATTGTATTACACAATATAAACAACAGATCGTTTGTTTTACTAGATTTTGCAACATGAATCGAGTTTGGTGGAGGGGTAAGATTATGGAATGGAAAACCATTTCTAGCGGACGATATTGATAACAGAATAAAATTACATGATCCAAAACTTGGACACGCGCCCAGCGGCAGAACTTGTCAAGGTAGAATCTAACAAAAGTTCAGTTTAAAAGTGACCCGATGCGAGAACGTAGCATTTTCTTTCGCTCGGCTAATTTCAAATTCATTCGAATTCTTTATTTCAAATTTTAACCATAGACTAGGGAAACTAATAATATGGGTGATGAAAAGAAAACGGGAGTGGTCAATCTTGACAGAATATTAGGCGAGTTAGGACAGTTCGGAAAATATCAGATTTTTAATTACATGTTGATTGTGGTTCCGGTTGTTTTTACCGCGTGTAATAATGGAAATTATATTTTTACTGCTGCAGATTTAGAATACAGGTAACTACTAGTGTATTTTTTACTACAATCGAACAAATTCCCGCAAAATTTAAATTAGGAATCTTTCTTGTGGCGTTGCAAAATAAACACTCACGATGTACCTATTATATTTGTAATGAATTCCGCGATTACTTTGTAGTTCATATCATTTCTGAGTAAATAAACATTGCGACACAAACAAAAGCGATGATTTTTATTTTTTGTTATTTTTTTTATAATATACATTGTATTTTAAGCATTTAAAGTTGTTCGAACAATGTAATAACGTTTGAATATTTGCATTTATAATGCGATATTTAAAAATAGAATTTAAAATTATATTTTTATATAAAAATAAACAAGTATATGTACATACACATATACTATTACTTAGCGTAACTTTATGAATGTTGATTTCTGCGATTTGAAGTTGTCGTTCCAAAAAGAATCTAATACTGCTCTGAATTAAAATGTGGTATGTACAACAACATGTGACATATCAGTTGATTGGACTTTGATACCACCTAGATTATCTCAATTTTACATATTAACAGCTGTTCGTATGTCGAAGAGTAAATATGACATTTAAAAAAGTTGTAATAATATTCTATTTTATATTGAGCATGCGCGTAAACGTGGTTTATACGCACTACGCTAACACGATAACACCCATACCGACTTTTATTCAATTTGGCACTAATAATTGAAATAACAATATTAACGGGATTCCGTTAAGTTATTAAAGAGGGGTTTCAACTATATTAAAAAAACTAATGAAAAAATGTTGGTAAGGGCTATTCATACACCTGTTTATTTAGAATGAATATAAAACAGTCGTGTTTTGACGATATAATGATTTTTTTACCATATCCGCTCCCAGTGTAGGGCATACGGACTCCTAATGGAGTTTATCTCAACAGAAGTGTGTCTACGAGAACTGCTTGTTACTCAGTTACTCAACCTCTCTTTTTCCAAAGAGAGTAGGAATAGAAGGATAGGACTAGGACAGGACTAGTAGTTAGCTAATCGCTCTCGAAACGCCCCGTTCATAGGATAGGGTGGGTGGGATTTTGGAAATTGATGACATCACATACATCCATGCCTTCGGACAGAAATTCATAAATCGATTGAAAAATCAATTTATAAGGCTGTCCGTACTGGGATTCGAACCCGTGACCTCCGTAGCCGAAGCCAACGACGTTGACCACTCGACCACACAGGCGACAAATAATGAATTTACAGGTTTTAAATTAATTCGAAATGTTTTAAAAGCTTTTGTGCGAACATCAGCATTTATTAGTGAACTATTTTAAAACTAAAATCTCATTAAAAATTATGTATACAATGCATAGACTCATTATGAATAATAATCACGCCAAGTGACTTAACTTTTGTGTGTACACGCCAGCTGAATGTAACATTCTTGTGTAACCGAAAAGTGCTTATCAGAAAACGATAGTTTATCAAATTTCAATTTGCAGTCAGAACCAATTATATCATGCGTTTTATAAATATTTACTCTACGTCGTCCCACGCTTTTGTTTTTGATATTCGTTACTTGAGTAAAAGTCATCGTCATGTCATCATTATCAATAATATAAATTAAATCACCCGGGTTCAAAGGTGTTACATGTCATACGATTATCGTACGATAACTTCCGTTTCATTTTGCATCTCTTTCTTTAGTTGTTTTTTTTGTTTATTTTCTTCTTTCGCACTGCGTTGTCGCGGGAATTGTACGACACAAAATAATTGAGCGCTGTCATCTTGAAGGCAATATAAAACTATTTAGTTGTAAACTTTTCGATAAATAAATCGTACGTTTTGTCAATAATCCCGCCAAATAATTATTACACGTCTTGGGTTCGTTAACCTCAAACTGTTGATGCTTGACGATAAGTGTCGAATCTATTTTCAGCATTATCGCAGTGTAACAGCACGACAACAAAATCAGCCCTTTAGCCATAGCAACGGCTATTTTGATGCGACAACGCGAATAGATATTTTCTCTGGAGAGAGATTGCGTTTTATTATTTGTGGTCATCTACTCGATTTTTTATTCACGCATACAATGTGTGATAACCGTAATACACTAGTTTGCAACATACACCAGTATTACGTTTGTTTATTATATATTCATGAATTAATAATTTATTTATAATAATAATTTATTATTTAATGCTATTGCGATGTTGATTTTACGAATAATAATATACGATCTACTGTGGCGCTATCAAGTCACCACTGGCCACTGTAAGAATTAATTTACAATGAATAGTTGACACACTAGTTAAGTAATCAATCGTATGCAAATTATTTATGTGCTCAATTTTTACGTCGTAAAAATATTTTTCTATTTTTTTATTGATTTAAAAACTATGAAGTTGTGGCACTTTTTTTAAATTGAAATAAATAATATTAATGATTTACAAGAAAGGTGCCCAACCTTTTTTTACGCTGGGATCTAATTTTAATCTGAAGTTTTCTCGCATAATTCCATGAATCTTATGAGAAATTTTATTTTGTGTTTATTTCAAATATTGTTTTATTGTAAATGTGAAAAATTATTAGATATGTGCTAACAAAAAGCTAAATTTTAGTATTTTTATATTATTTTTTAAATCTTAGTTTTTGAACAGCTATCGGAATCGACCAATTTTTGTTACCACATATATTTGGTGATTTATGAATTGGGTTGAGTATGGGTCAGTGGCATAGCTTTAAATCAGGCATGCACAGTGCCGGCGCGAGGCTATTTTGCGCCCTAGGCAGCGGTTATTGGCGCGCCCTCTTTTTAACAAATCGTACCATTTGTTTTTAAAATAATGACAAAAAACAACTCTAGATCATTAGGAATATGTTTATTTTATATATCCATGTCCTCTCCCAACGTGGAGCATATGTTCTTTTAATGAAGTAATCTCATCAAAAAAAATAATCTTTGTACACTGTTTGTTACTCAGTCGCCCAACTTATCTTCTTCGAATCATAGAGAATACGATGCATAATTACAACTAACAAATACAAACATCAAAATAAAATTTAACGTTCTATCTATATATTAATACTCGATAATGTCCGTCCGTCTGAATGATTGTCCGCGATTTTCCCTCCCCCTCCTCCGCCCCAGCCCCGCTGTCACCATTTTTTTATTCATACCAAATACATACTTTTTTCGTTTGTATATGGTCGCGATTTCGCCTTTTCGATGACGTCAAGAAAGACGGTCCTCCTCCCCCCCCCCAATCCTGCTCCGCTGTCGCCATTAATTTTTTTTTTTATTCATACTAAAGACATATTTTCCAAATACACTGTTTATTATTTGACGAAACAAATCAAATAGCTGAAAAAATTTCATACAAAAAAACGCCGCGACCGTGGATCGAACACAGAACTCTGGATTACCAGTCGAGCTCTCTATCAACTGAGCTAACGTCATAAATATCAAGGCGATAAAAATAGTGTATTTAAAATAAAAATTTGAAAATGGAACGATATTTGCGATTCCTACTGACTTCGATTGTTTGTATAAAAGATTCAAAAATGGAATATTGTCAAATAATGAATGACAAGGTAAATTTATGCTCAAATAGTAATATAAATAAAGTAAGCGAAATAGTTTGATAGATTGGGGTCAACGAGATTAAAATACGGCAAAGTGAGCCAAGTTAGGATGATGGGAAAAAGTGAACTGAACCCACCCTTTTTATTGCATAATTTCAATCATTTTTTCTCTAAAATACATTGTTTATGCTTTCGATGGATTCGTCGGTAACTTTTTGGAAGTTCATTTGAATATAAAATAAAAAATAACTTAGATTATTCCACGTATTGTGCTACAAACTGTGACACGTGTTTCGCCTCTTTCAGAGGCATCCTCAGACAGACTTACTTTTACTTACTGAAAGTAAGTCTGTCTGAGGATGTCCTGAGCGTTTTTTTTTGGTTTATAACATTTTTTTTTTTTGAAAACTTTCTTTTTAAATCACATTACATCTTGATCGTATGAAAATAAATGCTATCAAAATAACAAAATCCGATTGACTAGCCAAGTAAGTTTTTCAAAAAATAAATATAAGACGCAATTATTTCAAGATTTGTTTTTAATCTAGATACATACGTGGTATAGTTAGTTGTTGGCGAAAGCATAGTTTCAGTATGATTAGTAAAATAACATCAGTAAAAATCACTATATATATTCTAAAAAACAAGTTCTATTTGGAGAATAAGTCAAAATTTTGATAATTTTGTTTTGATAAAATGTCCAATTAATTTATAATATTTTGCATGTGAAAATTGCATTTTTTATATAAATATAATTTAATTCTTTGCCCATTTATTTTCCGACTTTTTTCTCACATTCCATTGAAGTGAAAAAAAAGTTCAATAGATATTAAATTATTCTAAAAATTAGAATATTAGATTATTCTAAAAATTCCAAAATCTATATATTAATAGTCGATAAAATAATCACTTTTCACAAATCACAATTAACAATTCACAATTCACAAATGTGTGCGTACTGATGTCCTCGGGTCTTATTCTTTTTCTACGAAATATTTTTGTTAGCATACTTGAAAATTAGTTGAATAAAATATATATACTACGAAAAATGATTGTTAGCAACCTTGAACATTATTCCAAAAATTTAATAATTTACAATTTAAAAACTGCAGGGCTGTCGATATATGCGCCGAGATCGATTTATGCTACTATGAAAAATGATTGTTAGCAAACTTGAACATTATTCCAAAGATATAATAATTTACGAAATTTCTGCTACTTCGAAAAATAGTTGTTAGCAAACATAAACATTATTCCAAAAATTAGGTAATTTACGAGGTCTATTTCTGCTAATAGGAAAAATAATTGTTAGCAAACTTAACATTATTCCAAAAATTAAATAATTTACAATTTAAATACTACAGGGCAGGGCTGTCGATATACGCCCCGATATATTTATTTTATTTTAAGAATCTCTGGCTTATTCAATAAATAGGTTTGTAATTTTCTGACTACTTAAAAATGCAACAAAAATCCCCCCGTTGAGGTCAACGGGCTTACAGCTAGTTATTTATTATTATTATTAGAGTATATAAAAAAAAATCATACTCTATTCATGCGCCCCCCAACTGTTTGCGCCCTAGGCGTTTGCCTATTTAGCCTATATGGTGGCGCCGACCCTGGCTATGCACAACACTTTTCGCCCAGTGGGCTGGATAAAATAAATGTATCATGACCGCAAGGAAAAATTGAATTCAAAGTTCTCATTTGCAAAAAAGGTTTTAGTTTTAAATAATTATAATTCAAAACTTAATGCGATCTGTTAGAGCTTTATAAAATAGTAAAACGTAATTGACCTACAATCTACAGGAGCAGTATTCCCTCTAATCCAAGGGTGGGGAACCTTCTATTCTCTAAAGGCCGCATTCATTTTTCTTATTTGACATAAGGCCGCAGTAAACATTGACTAGGGAATCTTTGGTCGGAAACAGTTTCATGCCAATTTCTAATGCCCAGAAATTTGCGAATTTCCCAAAATTACCAGCGTGAGACCATTTTTTTAAGTCTTCCAGGAATTTTCAAATCCAAAATCTCAGGACCGCAGGTTCCCTACGCCTGCTTTAAGCTGTGCGGCATTAGAAAAGAGGGCACAAAAGTTACACCAGCTATACCACTACCAGAATAAATTATTTTTCATTATATACTGTTGTTAATTGTCATTATAAAAAAATAACAATTTCGTTAATTAGGTCTAAATACCGTTATGTGGCGCACACAAATTTTACTTTCCTTTAAAAGTTGCACAGCCAATGTATTTTGCGCATATAACCTTCGGAAAATTACAGGGAACATTGTACAGGAGTAATGGTAAGATAGTAGTTCTCGCTACACCCCATATTCTTAAAAAACTGGTTTTCCAACGATGACTGTTAATTTTTTAGATCATAATTAAATAAATAGAATTTTATTTATAAAATAACTTTATTGATTTTTTATCGACCCCACTGAATGAAGTTGAAATGCGGTGTTATGCTATTTTTTACGCAGTCGCCTTAACGTCGAGAGCACGTTTTTTTATTATTATATTTCATCGATTGCCAATTATTATTCTAATGAATAATTCTTATTATAATTTAATAACGGTAAACCCCTTCGCTGGTGTTCATTGTTCACTCCACATACGGCCAAGCTCACGACCGTGAAACTGTATTACGCGATACTTTTTGAATATATTATCAGTGGCGGATTCAGCACATGGGAAGCCTCAGGCGCAATTAAATTTGGAGGCCCTATTTTTCGGATAGCATAAGAACGTCTTAAAATTTCATGTAAAATAGTAAACATGTATAAAAATCTGGGAACGAAGTATATGGGTTATATAATTTAAGCCATTTTGAGGCCCCTAAGATTCGGAGGCCCCAAGCGCCGCGCGCCTCATTCGCTTATAGGGTAATTCGCCACTGTAAACATTGACGATTAAGTAGAGGATAGTACTAAAACCTTAGAGGACTCTTTGCAGTGGAGTAGGAAAGGGGTCCTGCCGCCCGGGGCGATCCTTGAATTTGCCGCCCCAATGTGTCCTCTAATTTTGTTTTTAAATCACTTCAGCCATTTATAAACTATTAATGTGGAGTTTTTACCACAAGTGGCTTAATTTTTTATGTATAAATATAATATCTCGCAAAATATTGTATTTATTTTTGAAAATGACGCCCCCAAAAATATGCCACCCGGGGCGATCCGCCCCTGCTGCATCCTCTTTGCTACGCTACTGACTCTTTCCACACGCCACGAGCCGGTCCTGGTTATTGTGCGACCCAATAACTACAGGGTTCTAAGCTGCGGTGGATTACCCCGCACGAGGCGCGCGATTGGGGCCTCCAATCTCAGGGTCTCAAAATAGCATATATTCTGTTAAACTCATTTATATTCAGTTTTAGTAATTCTAAAAATAGGGCCTCCAAATTTGATTGCGCCTGCGGCTTCTCAAGTGGTTAATCCGTCACTTGTTAATCAAAAATGTTTTCGTTAAACTTTGTTCATTTATATGAACAAATTAAGGAATCACGCCTATTTTCAATACGCAATGAACGATAAGTGAAATATCAATCGTGATTTGAAAACTACAAGGTGCTAATTGTAGATTTTTGGCGAAACAAAAGTAAAAGTGAAGTGTTTCTTCAAGTAACATTAATCGTAATAATTGAATAGTATAAACCTAAGCTCAGGAGAGAGAATGGGCAAACATCATTTTAAGAATTCGTCTGTAAACGTTTCAATCTCATCGTCTTATTTCTTTCATTCGAAAATTAAAAATATTGTAGGCACCTAGATAAACGGCGAAGAAGCACCACAGACAGTTTATTCGGCGAGACATCTAGTGACTAATGTTTCAAGTTATTCGTAGAAAACCTTTCATACTATTTCGCTAGAAGGAACCCTTTAGAAAAATTAGAAATTTCTTCATCATTATGTTTTTTAAAAAGTTGGAAACATTTTGTTTTGTTGTTGTTATGCACTTATTACTTTATCTGAAAACGCATACATACTTAAGTCAGTGTGCATTATATAAAAATATTATAGTAAAATTCAATGACATTAACCAGGAATTCGGTATAAGAAATGAACCAAGATCGAACTTTTAATGTGTAGAAAATATCACATATTTTAATAAAATAAATTGACCGCGACGAATTGAAATGTTTCCGAATCTGCCAAGAGTTGTATCAATATTGATAGGCTTGATAATAAATCAGCCTTTTCATCAGAAGTTTTCTGTGAAAATCATTCGTATATGTTTTATGATATATTTTTTAATCGCGGTATTTTATAAAAAAATATCGAAATACCGATTTTTATTTACTCGCCCGATATTTCGATTCTAATATTCCGCATTTGTTTCGTACATAATACTCGTCTTTAATATAAATTACCGGTACTGATTTATTTGTCCGGTATTGTAATCTTTAATTTTGATGTACCGTTTATCTAGGTCGGTATCAAAAGATTGAGCCACTCATGCAAAATCATAATTGCAATAATGTTATAATCTCCAGTAATTAATATAGTCAGAGCTGGCACAAAAATACAGGCGAAATAGGCAACCGCATAGAGCGCAAACCATAAGAGGGCGTATAAAAGGAGGGGAATTTTTTATATACATAATAATAAATATCTATGCAGTGAGCTACTGCTTGAAGCAGTAGCTCGTTAACTTTAAAAATCTTTGCCATCACAAAAAGTACTGTTTTTTTTTAATTCAACAAAATACTGGGTTTTTGAATTTGGAAATTCTGAATGAGCTGAAAAAAATTCTCACATTTTTTTCATTTTATAAAATCCGTAAATTCTCAGGATTTAAAAATCGCCGAACAAAAATTTCTCAATCCCGAATCCCGAAATTCTACATGATATTATAGTGAATGTTGCATAGGGCGCCACATAACCTCAAGCCAGCAATGGACATAGTTATCTATTATATTAATAGGAATAAGTATATTTCAGCCGCCATAAATCGATCGTTTTTGTAACACGTTGCTTGTTATGGCTTCCGATAACTCCTTATCTTAAAGTATATAGTAGTGATAGTACTTGTTTTACAATTAAGTGTAATAATCATAAACTATTTTAACTTCAAAGTATCTATTGTTTGGGAGCAAGGACGTCTCGTGGGCATAGGCCAGTAGGCAGTTGCCTAGGGGCGGCAAGTCCTAGGAAGCGGCAAATAATCACAGATTTTTCTTAAATGGTTAAATTTTTTGACACGAATTTATCTTAGAATAAATATGATGCGTCAATGTATTTGATAAAAAAAATGCCTAAAAATACATTTTCACTGGTAATAATATCTGGTAATGATATTTACCGATGGCGGTAGTTTTGGCGTAAATATTAATAGGCGAGCGGAAATTTTATTTTATTTTATTTTATTTATTGTTTAAAATTAAAATTATGGTACATGGCATAACAGCTGACGCCAATTCGCCATGTACTTGACAAATAAAAGACACAGAATATTAAATAAAATTACATAATACATAAAAATCAACACAAAAAATCAAGAAATAAAATAGTAAAATTTCACAAACAGTTCACAAATACTATCACCAAAAACACCCACTTCACTAGGCAATGAGTTGATCAATCGAACGGCCCTAGGAACTGGAGACTCATACCTCCTAAGCGAGGTATAAGTTTTTAGAAATAAAAGTTTTCGCTCATAATTTCGCCCACGTGAAAATAAATTGGGAGCATGTAAATTAATAGTCATGAGTATTTCAGGATTATTAACTCGGCCCCGAAGGAGAAGAGAAAAATGCTTTAAGCTTGAAAACGATCTTCGAGCTTCAAGAGAGTGAAATGATAACATTCCTAAAAGAAATTTGGTGGGGTAGTATTCATTTAAGGAATTATCAAAGGGAAAGAATTTAAATTTTTTGAAATAATAATATCTAAGAAATTTCTTATGGACTTTCTCCAATTGCAGCTTGTATGAACTTTCATACGGACTCCAAATGATGGATCCATATTCAAGCTTACTTAAGACCAAAGAAACATAAAGCGTGCGAAACACAGTTGGGTTTTCAAATGGTTTGCTTTGTCTAACAATAAACCCAAGAAGTTTGCTTGCACTCAGTACAATAGAAGTAATATGTGAATGAAATGGTGTCATGAAAGCGTTTTTTTAGTACGTAGATCAGTGTCTGCCAAACTGTGTGCCGCAAGAAGTCTCAAGTGTGTCGCGGAAGAAGACGCCTCGAAAATTTTCATTTTTAATAATGCATATTCATTTAAATTTACTTCAATTTTAAATTAATTCAACATCTACGAATGAAAATAAATAGTTGTCACGTTCGCATATGCATGTGTACATATAGTGGTCGACTCGACACATTTTCCACATTTCCGTTTTTTAAAGCATTTTTATTTGGTGTGCCGCGGAACAAATCCCATTCACCAGTTTGCCGCAAGTAAACAAGTTTGGCAGACACTGACGTAGATGAATAGAATATTCAAATTTTTATATTTGTTATATATACCTTGAATAAAGGAAAATACTGATAAAGTGTCACTTATACTTGTATGACTTTATTCGATTCATATGTAAAACTAGTAAGGACCCTATTTAAAACTCTTCATAGGGGCGGCACATAGCCTAGGAACGTCACTGTTTGGGAGAAATGTTGGTATCTATCCAACTGCGCTGTAAATTGTTTAGTCCATAAAATCCCAATTTTACTGTGCTTACAAAATCCACTGCAACACGAACAACTTGGATTTAATAGTGATTATATTACAAGTATTATCGAGATAGCAGACTGATAAAACTTAATCACTTATACTAGTGTAGCTTGTGACTTATAAATACATAAATAAATAATATTAGCATACAGTACTTTGAAAATCTATGCAAAAACAGTTATTACTTTTAAGACATCTATGCTAATAGTTTGACAATATGAATATATTATTAAATACACCCATACCTCGCTATACGGCCGCTCTTTATACGGCATTTTGCTATAACGGCTCTCTTCAATTAAGACACGTTTTCGATTTTCGGCCTAAAATGTTTCACTATAACGGCAAAAAAATCATTTTTTCGATGTCGATCTTGCGCATTCGATTTGTACAGAAGTGAAAAAATATTTGCGAGGCAATAACTTAAGCAACAAGGCTTTGCTAATTTTGGATAATGCACCAGGGCATCCTACTAATTTATCCGAACTATCTGAAGATGTCACGATTGAGTACCTTCCGAAAAATACAACAGCTCTGATCCAACCAATGGATCAGGGTGCGATAGCCACTTTTAAGGCATATTACCTACGCCGAACTTTCCAACAACTTATAAGGGAAACCGATGATGAATCTTCTATTAAAACATTTTGGAAAAACTATAACATCAAGGATGCTGTTGACACCATCAGTGAACCATGGAAGCAATTAAAATTAACAACAATGAACCATGTTTGGAGAAAAATATGGCCAGAATGTGTAAAAAATACTGATGCAGAAGTTAATTTCCTTCCTGAACTTAGGCAAAACATTTTGGATCTAGCACAGGATCCATTGAATTTGTATAAATTTGTATTAGAATAATTGATTCCTTATACGGCTTTCCGCTTTGCGGCCAAGTTTCGTGGAACCTATCTAGGCCGTAAAGCGAGGTATGGGTGTAATTAGATTTTTTCACACTCATTGAAATTGAAGATAATTTTAATGTGTGTCTTTTCATCTAGTGTTACGATTTAAATGCATTTTTGTATTATTATACGGGGCCGGTTTTTAATAATGAATTTATTTATAGAGTTTGATCACTATTTATTAACATTACACCACTATGTAATAGAAAATACTTATGTTACTGCTATCACAATAGACTGGCGAATGACGTCATATCTATAAATAAGGATTCAATCCGCCATTATTAATTATTATTACAGAGTATAAAAATACGCTTCAGCTGCACTTAATATATTTGTGTTGTTGAGTACCCAGGCATGTCAATTTATTGAAATAACAATTAATTTGCTGAGCATTCCAGGTTCAAGGATTCAGTTTCTTAGAGGTCAATACGTATTGTCGTCGGATTAAATACTTGTTAGTATGAAATGAAAAATAGGATTTAGTTCAAACTATAAATCACCACAAAGAGATGATTCAGTTGGATTGCTTCAGTTATGAAAATGTTTAATATCGGAATGATAGAATTTTAAATTAAGCAGCATGTTTTATGTCTTACGCTTATTCCCATGTTGGTCTTTGTAAAAGCTACATTTAGTATCAAGTTCGCGGTAACAGTTGTAGTTTTATCACTTATATTTTTAATAGTTTACTATTTTTCTTTTATTCTTATATTATTGTTTATTTGACCGGTATTGATTGATACCTATTGACCTTCATTGTTATTTTAACTTATATTTATTTATTTTCATCATACCGTGTTTGATAGTGGCGGATTAGAGCGACTAGTAAATTTTCAGTAATCATGGATTTAAAGCGATCTCTATTGTTCAGGCTGGCACTATTTTCTAAGAAATACGGACCAATGATTCCACCGGCCTAAAAGTACACCAAACAGTGACTTCTGGGAATGCAACGGCGTCTTAATGATAGCTTACGGGTTTTCTTTACTCCAAATGCGGCAATTTTGTTTATTGACCTAGCCATTTAACCAAAAATTAGCTTTATCGCTAAACAAGATTTTGTAGTGAAAATGAAAATCAAGACCAATCTTGTTTTCGGTTCCATTCACCGAACGTACGACACACACGATAGGCAAGCGGCTTCAATTCTTAAATGGCAAACCAAAGTGAGCGCAAACCAGTTGTCAACCCTCAAATTAACTGTCGCTGGAAAAAAATGTTGCTTTTTCCAAAAACAAATCTCTAAAATAACACCTTATATATAATTATTACATTTTCTCTTAAAACTTGCATTACATTGGTAAACATGGTCGCGATGAGCGAAATTTCGTGTTCAACGAAAGGTTAAAAAACAGTTTAAAATATCAAACAACACTTTATTAATAAACGAAACAAAATCAACGTCATACATTAAATAAAATAAAATACCCTTGCCAAGAAAATAAAAATATTTTTTTTTCGGGTTGCAAAAAAGAATCTATTGTAAATTACCATGCTTGGGTCTGCCTATCTTATAATATAAAACTTGGCGATAACTGTCCGACAATCTGATACAAATTCAACACACTATGATGATTCCCTGGCAGGTTTTAAGATTCAAAACAAAGACAATCTAACAAATCGATTGCGTTACATCCGCCCATCTTTTTGGGTCGGATAAGAATATAATATGTGGATTTACTTATTTTTATTATATTATAATTTAGTTGATATCGTCGATGAAAAATAAATGAATTTTTGGCTTTCTTTTTCATGAGCAAATGATAAAAAAGAGCACGACACTGTTTTCCCACTTGCATGAGAATTATAAGCGACAACCCTTTTTCTTGTACCTACCTACAGAGCATTTTTAATTTTAATTAAGGTAAAATTACTGATTAATTACTCATAAAGTTTTACAAATATGACGTTAGATGTCACTAATCAACTTATTTTTGCAATGATTTTATATCATTTTTGTAAGTACATTGATTTTTTAATTAAATGCTGGAAAGTATTTTAATACTGCACATTATATGGTGTATTTTTTTGTATTATAAATGTATGCAGACTTTTATGTGCACCTGACATTCAACTGAATAATACTATCGTGTTTATAATGACATAACACATCGATAAGAAAACGGAGACCTACAATAATCGGTATTGCGGTTATTTATTGCGATGCGAAACTATCAACAACCTTCGAGGAGAAAATAAAATATCACCCGCTTTAAACATAACGCGTACTGGAGATAAAATTGGCAGCGTGCCCTAAAATCACTCAGTATATCGCCGACTCGGCTTGCATGGTCGCGTCATTCGTATGTCGCGGGAACATTAAATTTTGACATTTGTGGAATACATAGTGCCAACGTGATAAAACAAAAAAACAAACCATGACTGCCAAAAGTGTTATAAGACCGATTCCATCTGATGTGAAATTGGATGTGATTTTGTTGGAACTAGGGCAGTTTGGAAAATCTCAACTATTAACCTATGTCTTCATAATCCTTCCGATAATATGTTCGGCAATGTACAATTCAAATTACATATTTACTGCCGAAGATATGGAATATAGGAAAGTATTACTGTTATCTACACGAGAAGATATTATAAGCATCAGTTTTATTTATAATACGCGCTAGTTTTATTTCGATAGACAGTTCTGACGTACTCACGTGCTTGCGTGCACAAACCCAACGACAATAAACTCATAACTCCCTTAAATCGATTTACATTTTATCAATTGCACATGTGTTTTTAAATTAAACATCAACAGTGTAGGTAAAAAATAATATGAATGTGCATCGTTTCTTTCTTAGAACCAGTTTTCTTGAATAAATTATACCTTCTAGCACGAACCTTCATCGATATAATTATTATTCACTTTGATCATTGTCAAGGAATTTGAGTGATTTACATTTAAATAGGTAAACCACGACCTACCATTTAATACACAGTGGGAATAAATAATGAACGTAATTTATTATTGTCTGTGGAAAAGTTATGTGTTTTTTGAATACTGGCGATGTTTAGTTTTATGGAAAAAAATTCGCCGCTCAACACAATTTATAAACAAATACATATTATTATTTTGTCTTACATATTATATCATTTAATAAAATCTAACAGCAAATCTGTAACGATATAAAATAATAACTAAAAAAAATTAGAATTTTAAAATAAAAATTGAATAAATATTAAATAATAAATATAACAACCACCTTGTTACCCACGGTCCTTATCTACGCGTCTACTATATTATATTATCAACTCACCCCTTTGGTGTTATTTGACAGTGAATGCTTTTATATCAACAATGCAGAAAAATATCTATTTTAACTATTGAACAAATCGATGCGTGCCGCTCATCAACTTGTTCTTAAAATACTCTCACGCTTGTGATAGATTTAGATATTGCTATCATAAATTCTTCAATGAGTGCATAACTTTTTACCAACATGCGCAATACACAACATATTAGCTAACCAAAGTAATAAACTTTTTGATTTTGTATGGAATCTAAACATGTGTGTCTATGGCCCTATCTTATAAGAGAGCGGGCGGAACCGGATCTTATGATATCGGGGGTCTCAATTTTGATTTAACCCTCCAGAGACGAGAGCTTTTTTCGATAAAATAAATGTTTTTTTAAGCCATATTGAAGTCACGGATAACTTTTGTTTCTAACGAAAATTAAAAAAAAAAACGCTAATTCGATGTATAGAAACCCCGCATGACTATATGGTCATGCTCATCCTTTTATTACCGTGTAATATTGTGTACGGACAGTAATAAGGACAAAGGTGACCGTATGGGCACGCAAACATTCGGAGTTGAAATATAGCTAAACGTGAAATTTTTAAAACTATTTACAATTTGACCTCTTTAGATCAACATATTTTCAATACAAATATATTATCAAAAGTACTGTAAATAATTTGATGTTTTGATAAAAAAAATAATCAACAGTTTCAAAAAGTCCATTAAAAAAAACGTAAATTCAAAAAATCGCATGTGCTTTTAGTGGCCGTTTCTGTCCCCGCGGCTGATGACTCACTGAATTCTGTACCCTTCTTAACCGAATATGAGTGAAAGCATCGATATTCGGGTAGAAAAAAGATGAATAGGGGGATCAATAGACAACGGTGTTTACTGTGACCATATGGTCACGCTCGTCCTTGGAGGGTTAACTCGATAAATGCCTTCAAATTTCAAAAAAATATTATGAAGAATACTACAAATCGAGCGTTTACATAATATAGTTTACTTCCAAGAAAGTTCGCTAATTAATAGCGAAGTTAAATCATATTATATATGAAAAGCGACTAAATGGACTGACAACGTTGAATATAAATTACCAGATAGCTCTGGCACTAGATTATCTTATATGTAGTTAAATAATTTATGATATCGACTGACGGTGCTTGGTGAAGTTTCTATATGAAAATCGAATCGATCAATCTTCCTACACTTCCATAAGATTCTAATAGCAGTGGTTCTTACGTGAAATTTCACTGTAGCTGCATTATAAACATTTGTGGTCATATGGAAATGTTTCGTGGCCGCACTAAAACAGTTGCATTTACTAAAAAAAACTTTACTGTTGGTGGCCCAGCAAAATCCTCTGGTGGCTGCACATGAGAACCACTGTTCTATAGTCAGTTCGACTTCATCCTTGCGCTTAAAACTTAAAGCTGCACAGGGGCGTAACCCGGTCGGTTGTGACAAAACTGATGAAAATGTAAATAATATAAACGTTTTAACTATTCTATAATTATTGATTAATTTTCTAGTAGCTAAAACGGGATAAGCTTATGTAAAAATATGATTGCCGGCGTCGTGGTCGAGTGTTTAACGTCGTTGACATCGGTCACAAGTTTGAATCCCAATATGGACAGTTTTATAAATATCTGTTTGAAGACATATGTAGATGCATGTGTTGTTTTGAATTCCGCCCCTCCCACCCATCCTATTCTAAAAATGGTAGCGTCTAAATTTGTCAACCTCTTGTCCTGTCCTATTCCTTCCGTTATATCCTTTCTCTCATTGGAAAAAAAGGGTTGAGTAACTGAGTAAGAAGCAGCTCTCGTAGAAATAATTCTTTTGAGATAAACTACATTAAGAGTCCATATGCTACACATTGGTAGCGGATATGAAAATACCCATCAAGTATTAATGTGTAATATTTACATTGATAATGAATTCTGAAGTTAGAGGAAACGGGGGCTCAAAAAAATCATTAATCCTGAGTCTCGTGTGCGCGATATGTTAAGGAAACTTTTACTTATCGAACTGATGTTCTAGTTATAACTAATTATTCCGGCCAATTACCAAAGTATCTATTCGCAATGTCAACTAGCCCAAACTTGGGCGGTTTTTTTTTCAGTTTCGTTAAAATTTTCTTTGGCGAATCGTGACAAAATTTAAGTGAGATTTGATCCACAAAGATTATAATTTTACGATCTGAAATAAAATGAATTTTACTGATTGTGTAATTCATATTCAAACACTCTTCAAAATGATAACGATTTTTGAACACTTTCTAGTAATATATTGGATTGTTCAAATATGGTCTACGGAACCTTATCGAAACCTCTTACTTTATTCAGTACACACATGTGCCTAAAATTATTATTTTACGGTGTTGGTAAAACGCATGCATTATATGTAGGTATTTAGTTGTTGTATTCCATCAAAACTAGCCACAGTAATTTGTAGCGTACCGTTCTAGTACGATCTACAAAGAGAGTTTATATAAAAAAACAATATTTATTACCGAAAATTGAGTTACCATTGGTATCATTTTGTAAAAATTTTCTTTGGTATCGTAAAATGACCAGACTGTTGCTCAGCGGCGGATTAAACAGTTGGGAGTCACGAGGCGCAGTTAATTTTTGTGGACCACTGTTTCGAATTACTAAAACAGAATTTAAAATATGATATGGGTTTAAAGAATATATTTTATTTTTACGACCCTCAGATTGGAGGCCCCAAGCGCGCGCCTCTTGCGCTTATGGGTTAATCCGCCACTGGTCGCTAATAAACATTGAATCAATCATTGCGCCAAGAAATTTTCGTAGCAAAGAGAGGGTGCAGGTGGCAAACCGCTCCGAGCGGCACTTTTTTGTGGGCGGCATTTCCGAACAGAAAATGGAAAATTTTGAACGTAGTAAACAAATAAAATAAGTTTGGTTACAAAATCAATGCAAGTTATATTCCCTTCACCAATATATTTATTATTTATTGAAAACTTATCTATTGAATGACTGTTTTATTATTTGCACGGAAACGTGCCCTTTTGTTCTTAACTACAGTGAACAGTTGTCATTTTTTTAGATTTAGACTGTTTACAATGTTTCACTGGAGACTCAACATTTGACATATCTGACCTTTTTATCAGAGCATAGCTTACCGTCATAAATACATTTTATCGTGGTATACTAAAATACGTAGCAGCATATCAATATTACAATTGGTTATTTATACATTGAAATGAATAATAGTATGTATAAGAAAGCATTCATTCAATTATGAATGTATTATGTAAATTTTGTGAGTCGGTTGCGACAGTGGTACAGTAGTCAACGTTGTTGGCTTCCGTGACGAATCTTACTGATTCAAGTCCTGTTACGAACATCATTTTTTGTCAATCGATTTCTGTTCGGATGTATGGGTGTTTGTAATGTCTAAAAACATAATTTCTTTCACACTACGAATCCTATCGAATAACGGAGCCCAACGAGAATAATTAGCTAGTCATGTCCTAATCTAAAGCAGCGAAATAGGCAACCGCTTAGGGCGCATAAATGGAGGAGTAAAATAATTAATATGTAGTAAGATTCAAGCAGTTGCTCGAAAAGTCTTTGCCATCACAAAAAGTACTGCTCTTTATAATGTGACAAACAAAATATTGAGCGAAAGCTAAACAAAAAAGGTATCGGGTCTTTTATTTTTGGAAAATCCGTAAATTCATAAGATTTCAAAATCGCCGAGCAAAAATTTCTCAATCCCAAATACTGAAATTCAACACGATTTTATGGTGAATGTTGCCTAGGGTGCCAAATAACCTCACGCCGGCACTGATAATTCTACCCTTTGTATTCCTACTATATTAAAAAAAGAGAAAGATTTAGCAACTATGTAACAAAAAATTCTGGCAGAAAAACTTCTTTTGATATACCTGCAGTAGGATGCAATATGGTCTGCATTATGAGCGGATATGGATTTAAAATAAATACGAATAGTGCGTAAAAAAGGTTGGATTTGTAGTCATAGATAATCTTGCAGTCGAGTGTTCAACGTCGTGCTGTTCAATTGCATTTTCTACGGGATTGAGTCCCATGACAGTTTCACCAAATATTTTTTCGACTGATTTTTGGGTTCGCGTTCGAATGCATAGATGTATGTGATGTCTAATGTTGCCCCCACTCCTACCATCTTCAAAACGTAGCGACATTGATTTGCTTACTACTAGTCCTGCCATATCCCCAACCTTATATCGTAACTGTTTCTGAACAAAAGAGAGCTTGAGCAATTAAATAACAAAAATTTCTCGTAAAAACAAGGGTCCATGTCAAAAACACAAAAATGCAGTTTTATTCCACAAACAAGACTCAGTTTGGCCTTGAATAATTCATATTACGATAATATTTCACTTGAAAAACAAATGCAAATTATTGAATTTCGTAAAACAAAAACGACGCAATTTTTGCGACGTAATTTGTTTAGCGCGGACTGTCAAAAATAATTGTTAACGTCAATATTGATTGGCCTTCAAAAGCTTAACTTGACATTTGTTTAAAATGAGTATTCTTCAAAAAATTGAATTTCTAATATTTTTGATATTATAATTTATAACTGCATAGTAACTAACAGCAGTATAAATCACAATGTTTTTATTATTTAATTTCCGTGCCATAAACAATAATTGTGGTTGTAAAGACGTGGATCAAAAAGTATATTCTTAAGTAAATAGATTATTCTTTGAGATTGTATTTTTCCCCTTCATTTAAATAGAAAAAAAACAATTTAGGTACATATATTTATTAATATCAGTATCAGCTATTTATATGCTTGTAAACAGGAATAGCACAGTAAGAATAGAACAGATTGTTCGCGGCATTTTTCGAAAAAAAAAAAATTATACTACAACAAAAAATGTGAAATTATAATTACGACCGCAATGCGATGGACTTCGACCGATTTTCGGCCGTTCTTTCACGTTTTCTTCATACACACTCTCCTGTTGCGCCTATGCATAACGCGTAAAAATGTGATATAGCTGTGGACGTTCGTTTTATACTTTATTTTGATATGAAATACTTCGTAAATTATTTTATTTATTTTGTTTAATTTAGTAAAAACTCAATTTTGTTATTGAATAAATTTTCAATGTATTCATTGGAATTCTTAAAAAAAAATGTATTCATTTGTTTTATTCAAGTTTTCTCCGTGTACAATTTTGTCTTTGTCCATAAATTCGTTACATTTTTTTTCATTCAAAAAAATACTTTGATGCCATTTCTTTAAAAAGGTACATTTCAATAAAAAAAAACCCCTGTTTACTATTACTATGATATAATATTACAGAAGGCTATGGGGACGGTTAAAGAATGACGTTAAGATCAAAAATCTCATCTATGTAGATATCTATTTATGGAAAATAAAAGTTTTATGGCAAATATGAACCTTATTTTTAATTTAAGATTTCGACTGAAGGTGCTTGTTGGAATGTCAATATTAAATTTGAATCGTTCAAACTATACATTCTCACAGATTTTGTCACTCAAAACCTGTGAGAATGTACATAGTTTGAACGATTCAAATTAAATATGAAAACATTCTTACACCATCCGGATAATTTTGTCTATTACCTTGGGAATTGGAAACGTATTATTGTTTCGATACCTAATAAAACTTACATATCTAATTGTAATTCAAATTTTCCTTTTCTCCATAGGTGTAAAATTCCAGAATGCGATTCAATCACACCAAATATAACCGAACAATGGCTCTCTCACGCAATGCCTTCTAGCACGGATCCTCGAAGATGCACCAGATATGCTCCTCTTCTTACAAATTCTTCGGAGGGAATTGGAGGGAACGGGACTTGCCGAGCTGATGCATTCGATCACGAAACACTACTTCCATGTGATGAATTTGTCTTTGGTAAAGGACAGTCCATCGTCAGAGAGGTTGGTCATATATTTGTTAAACTCATCACATTATTTTACGTTTAAATGAAAGGCTGTATTTCATAAACTGAAATTACAAAGGCTGAATTCACATTTGAAGCCTTTTTGCACAAATTCGTTTGAATGCCCAAAAGCCCAACTTGTGAAACTCTGGTTGCTTTTTGTTAAAAATCTCACATTTCAGACTTTATTGACAAGATTAGACATTTCAAAAGTTTGATATTCGAAAATATTCGGGTCTTTTTTGATATGCGGATATTCTAATATTTGATAATCTAATCGAAAAACATTCGCTTGTGGCAGTGGCTTCCAACCTTTATGTTACTGCGACTCTCTTTAAAGAAAAAATATCTTCGAGCCTCCCCATCTTTTATTTCATATATTAATAGAGACATACTTTAAAGCAGTGCTTCCCAACCTTTTTCATTCCACGGCCCCCTAAATCTAAAAAAAATCCGCGGCCCTCCTCAATACAAAACATATACTTCGGCGGCCTACAATATGAAAAGCACTGCTTTAAAGAACAAATAAATATTTTGGACTGTTCGCACCTCCCTTTGCAATAGCCAAGCCTCCCCAGGGAGACACGCATCCCATGTTGGAAATCGCTGGCTTATGGTATTAATCTCTATTTAACCAGGAGGTTGACAAAAATAAATCTTTCGGCGTAACATTATATCTAGATATACCTAATCTGTTTTTTTTTTAAATCATCGTAACACAATCTGGTAATTATTGTTGTTAGTGCTAGGAATTTATATGTCTCATAAAAATATATAAAAACATAATCAATATAGACGATACAGGCGTTACAGCTGATAAATTGTATTATTCGATTATATTCGAATACTAAAGAGCTTTAATATTCGATATTCAAATATTCATAAATCCCAAAAATGAGTGTAAGTGATCTTTTCACTGCTAAAAACACTGTGTTTCGGGCCTAAATATTTTTGAAAAATACTGACGCTAATCTTATTTTAGAGAATGTTAATCGGGTAATGTTTAAAAACAAGAAACCCGAAACTTAAACAAAAAATATTTAGGAAATCAATGATATTTACAGTTTTTCAAGAAGAATACTCGATCATAGCCTACATATAGTTGAAATAATGCTCTTTTAGAACAGTACTTCCAGGGGTGGGCTGGAAGGGGGCTCGGAGGGGCTCGCGCGATCCCCTTGTTAATTTAAGAGAAAACATTATTCCCAGATCCAATTAATACACAGTAGTACACTTTAAGCTATTACATTGATAAGTTCTACGGTAAATTGCATATTGTTACATTTTAAAAGTGTATTAAGTAACAATCGATGGCTTTTTTAAATAGCGCATGTAATTGGATATGAGTGATTAACAAATTCACTCCTACCCCAGAACACCGGTAATTGCTTTGAAATTAAACGAGCCCCTTGTTAACGCATTGGCAGCCCACCGCTGAGTATTTCCCAAACTGGGGGCCGCGGATTATGTTTTTCGAATTTAGGGGGCCGTTGTATGAAAACTTTTGGGAAGCACAGTTTTAGGAGACATTTGGAGATTTCTTTTACATATCAAGCGAGATAATGGTACCATGAAATCATTCGTAACTGTATACAAATTGTACGTGCATTTAACGTTTTATCTATGATATTTCAACCGTAATCACGTGTAATTGATTCGAAATTATTATTTCTGTGATCTGAATACTACACATAATATTATGTTCTTCTCACGACGAAGATAATAATTTAATATAGACGTACGCGATTTGAATTCTTAAAAATATGCGGTTATAATAATATTGTTGTGTTTTCTGTATTATGACGATGTTTTACGAATATTTATAATATGTATTACATTGAACTAAGGTCGGAACACGAGCTCATTATTAGTGTCGATTATAGTGCGCTTTTAATGTATTAGCGCAGTGGCTTCCAACCTTTATGTTACTGCGCCTCCCTTTGAAGAAAAAAATATCTTCGCACCTCCCCATCCTTTATTTCATATAGTAATGAAGACACGTTTTAAAGGGTAAATAAATATTTTGGATTGTTCGCGCCTTCCTTTGCAATAGCCCACGCCTCCCAGGCTGGAAATCGCTGTATTAGCGCACTAGTCAGAGCCGGCCTTAATGTATTGAAGGCCCTTGGCTGAACAAGGCGCTGTTATGCCTATTCACACCACACAATTTGAGAATAGATTATAAGATTTAAGTTCAAACAAACAATTGCAATCAGATGGTAAAAAAAAGTAATATAGTAAGTTAGTCAAAAATATCAATACGCACAATTAAACATTTTATTATTGTTTGCCTTATATTTTCTATTAACAGAAAATATGTCCAAAAAAAGAGTGCCCCGCCAAATTTTTTCGATTTCAATATTGTTCTTTTGTCGAAAAAGTTTGTGAACCCCTGATGTAGATGATAATTTAAATATTTTCGTTTCTAGTTTGGGATCCAATGTCAAGGATGGAAAAGGACATTAGTAGGAACACTCCACAGTTGTGGACTCCTCATGGCTCTTCCTATAATTGGCTTTGTATCTGACAGATATGGAAGGCGGGTGGCTCTGGTTTCTTCAGCTTTCCTGGCCGGTGTGTTCGGCCTATCGAGATCATTTGCCAACAACTATATCACATTCGTGACCTTCGAAATAATGGAGCCTACTTTTGGGTCTGGAGTGTACAGTTCAGGATTCATTTTAGGTATGTAAATATGATTTCTTATTAAAATGATATTGAGTATAAATTTTAGCAATTTTATTTATTAGACATAACATGGGTGTTTTTGATGTCTAAAAATTTACTCCCACCCTTCCAATCTTATAATAACCGGTCGTGAACTGGGGATGAACGACTAAGTAACAAACAGTTCTCGTATCTCTTTTGTGATACCTCTATAAGAAGACCATATGTTCCACATTGGGAGCGAACATGGATAAAAAAAATACATGCATTAATGCCGACTGACGCAAATAAGAGCATAAAATGTATACAGGGACAATTGATTGCTGTTTAACTAGCATTAATAGTATTGCTTGTACAAATAAATAGTTTCTTTGGCAAACTGATATAATTAATGCATGTACTGAGTTGTTCCAAACAGAATTGATATCGAAGAATGTCTCCGTATACTTAACTAATTTTTCTTCAGTTTTGTTATAAACCAACTTCTGCCAGAACGATGACGATATATTAATATATTTTTCTCCAACAGGTATGGAACTGGTCGGTCCAAAACGAAGAGTATTGGGTGCTACCATTCTCTGCATGTTTTACTCTTTTGGAGCTATGCTATTGGGCTGTTTTTCATGGGTACTTCCGTATTGGAGAACCCTTCTACGAGTTATCTACACTCCATCGCTACTCTTCATATCTTATTTCTGGATCATCCACGAGAGCGTGAGATGGTTGATCAGCAAAGGGCATTACGAAAAAGCTGTCAATATCTTGACTCACGCTGCTAAAGTCAACGGTGTAACTTTGACTGACAAATCAATGGAGATTCTTCAATCAAATGCCGAAAACCAAAAAGCTGAAGCTGAGACCGAGGAACTGTGCCCAAAAACTGCGACAGAAATTATGTCCGCCGCAACAACTACAACTCCATTCAGACGAGTTTTCCGTTCGCCAACGATATTAAGAAGACTCATGATCTGCTCTTTCTGGTGGATAACGTGCACTTTTGTGTATTATGGATTGTCCATCAACGCTGTCTCCTTAGCTGGAAACATTCATTTAAATTATATTCTGGTCAGCTCGGTGGAAATGCCTGCATACCTGACTGGATATTTCCTGCTGGATCGTATTGGAAGAAAATATACACTGTGTGGAGCATATTTAGCTGCTGGTGTTGCATGTATCGCATTCCCATTTTATCCTCCAGGTGAATATTGTTTAGTTTATTTTTAATACATTGTACCTTCAATAAAATTCAGATGGTACACCTAAATTTGTCATTTCACAGAAGAGCCATTTGTTTTAAAAAAAATTCTAGACACACTAAAGAAGTATGAATTGTTGTGTCTTTTCAATATAAAAACACAAACTTTTTAACAGTATTGTTAGTTTTTATTAAAACTTAATAATAGCGGAGATATTTTAAATATCGATTTAACCATTTTTTAATTGTGAATGAACAAAATTTAGTGCTTTTTCTCTGATTCTAATTAATACATATTTTAATGCGTTCATGACAATACTTAGTGGGAAGGCATATATGAAAAAATAGTAAAACACTCTCTTGTACTTATTCCACAATTATTTATTATGATCATGACCGGTTTCGAGCTGCTGATAAGCAACTAATAAAATATTTATAAAGCTACAAATAGAAAACCAGGAAAAATTAATATGGGCGTAACAAACAATTCGTAAAAGAAATACGAAAAAAATCTTTGAATAATAATACAAAATATAAATAGTCGACACTAAATTGTTTATTACTAAATAAAAATGTTTTAGACCTCTTACAAATAAAACTACTAATTTTCAAACTCTTTAAAACACAATTATGTAAGAAATGTCACTAACAATAGAATTCAAAGGTTTTTCCAAAATTAAGTCACGGGGATTTCAACAATACAATTTACAATAATAATATCACAAACAATTAGTAAATAGATAAATGATTCTAAAGTGCTCGCTGGAAAAGTGGGGCAGAATACTTTTTCCAGTCCAACGGCCAATGCCATGAGAATGCTGAAAAACAATTTATCAATTCTTACAGTTTAGAATCATGTATGCTATTTACTAATTGTTGTAATCTAAGTATTTAATAATTTACATGTTGATTTTAAATATTTCAGAAGCAAAATGGCTATCTCTAGTAACGTATTTGGTCGGTAAATACTGTATTACAATGGCATTTGGATCTCTGTACATCTACACATCGGAGCTTTTCCCAACACCACTCCGGCACTCACTTTTGGGGACGTGTTCGATGATTGGTCGTATAGGATCAATTATTGCACCCCAAACACCTTTACTGGTATGTTCATATATATAATAGATAATTGCCATGAATTTAGTTTTGTTTATTGATTATTGTTGAAAGACACCACTCTGATCAGTAATAATTATCCTAGATTTCGAAATCATTTAGATTTTACTGTCATATTCTGTAATATTTATGTGCTAAAAGTCTATTCACACGCTCCCTACAATCTGTGCTGTACTTTGTGTTTAATTTACTAGTCACAATGTTTTGGATAATAGTAAATATTTGAGGCACGGTGACATCTTGTGGAATGATAAGAGAATTTTTAAATAAGAAAGAGATGAGAATACGATGGTATCTTTGTGGAAATTCATTTCCAATACACCTTTTTAAAAAGATGGGTACATTATGTTCAGGGCCATTTGAGAAGAAGTAGAAGGTGATAAGTCAAATAACCTTGTTTTATAATTGTCATTTTCCATAATTATACAATTTTATCATCTCTATTTATGCTCTATAAATATTACTTATCGTTCAAAACACTTCATGAAATTTGATAATTTCCAGGCGGAATATGTACCGGCCCTGCCGTCACTACTATTTGGATCCTGTTCAGTTCTGTCAGGTCTTCTTATGCTCACATCACCTGAAACTCTCAACATCAAACTTCCAGACACGATAGAAGAAGCTGAAGCTATTTCGAAGACACGCAAACGGACAGCGAAAAGATATTAGTGCATTTATCAAATTATAGGTTTCATACATAATTCAAGACAGATTTAAACATCTGTTATAGCCAGTGAAAAGACAAATAGAAACATTGCACAATATAATCTAATAATCATAATTATGAGATAATGTTAACGGTTAAGCCCTGGTTGATTGTTTTTAATGGCCCAAAATAAAAACGACGAACCCAAGACAACGATGAATGTTTGGTGTTGTGATGATGATTTTATTAAAAACGTTACAATAAATGCCGGAAAAAAATAAATCCAAAAACAACAGATCGGGGTTTCACACTGTATTTACAAAATATATACCTTATTTTGTTTCTGTCTGACTTAAAAAATTGACTGTCTTACGAGCTTAAGTACTACATATATCTATTTATTTCTTAGTATTTGTGGGAAACGGTAAAATCCCTATCATGTTATATTTTCTTGGGTACGATAATTATCCCATGACTCAAAATATTGAAATGAAACAAATAATGATTATGAAGTTGTTAAATATAAGCAAAAGAATTACTCTCCTATTGAGATTTAGGTGCAAAGACAATGTTTTTAAATAGTTATGAAAAAATATTTAATTTCATATGAACATAATGTCACATTCATCTTCAAACATTATTATTTATTTGGAAAGAGGCTTTTTCGCTTCAGTTTCTCATATATCAAATTATTGCGTATTACAAAAACTAATGTTGCTTATTTTATATTATAAATAAAAGACAATACACATACATACAACATTAAGCTTCTGCTTTATTAAATTAAACTTGATTTTCAAATACGTCAAGTTTCACTTCATTCCAATCTGATATTTGTTAACATTTAGTGCAGATGTTAAATTTTGTCTGTCTTAACGTTTAAATTTGTTTTAATTGATATTAAATTAAAACTGAATTAATTTGTTATTTGTTGTTCCAAATTACTTTTATTATAGCTATGTATGTTTACAATGGTAGTAATTTTCATAAATAATTAGCTGGCTTTAACCACAGGTATTTTTGAAATGTGTAAACGAGTGTGTTTCTCGTTTTAACGCACAATGAATAGTGTTTGTTCTTAAAAACAAGAACAATAGTGTTTCCTTTCTAAAATAATAATATCTCAACCACAAAAACACTAAATAAAAACGTGATTGTTCTTGAAAGTTCAATAGCAAACATTGACCATTTTTCTATTCGGCTCATTTCACCTCTTAAGGGCTAATATAATAAACATTTTTGTGGTAGTAACAGTGGCAGATTGCGCACTTGGGAGGCCACAGGCGCAATAAAATTTGGAGGCGCTATTATTTAAATAACATAAAAGCATTGCAGTAGTCTACATAAAATAAGAAGAAATATTGAAAACTGAATGGCTTTAAATAATATGTGTTTTTTGAGGCCCCTAAGATTTGGAGGCCCCAAGCGCACGCCTCCTGCGCTTATAGGTAAATCCACCACTGGGTAATAATATGATATTAGTATACAGCGGGTCCTCTACTTATGCGGTTAACGCACAGCGTCGAAAGTCAAAAACCACGTAGGTCGAGGAATAATTATTTTTCGATATATATTTAATGTGTAAATTGTTTTCACAGTTTCATATCATTGAATATAACATAAGATACATAATAATAAGTGTATGCTATGCTATCACCCTTGAAGTATATTTTATTTATTAAATTCACATTTTTCCAAAGAATTCTTTTTCATTACATGTTGTATAAAATAGAATATTAACATAACGAAACTAACACTGAATTTTGACTAAATTTATGCACGTTTGTACATTCTATTCCATCATAATATCCTCACGCTCTATGGATTATATATTAGTGTCTTTTATATTTAATTTGTTGCAATATTTATCCAGTGATGTTTGTATGACAGCTCTTTTTTCGCATGATCCATAAGTTTATAACAAACAATCGCATCCTGCGCCGCTTTATGCGCTTTCTTTAATCGATCAGTACCAGGATCTTGTGCTTCTAAACCATTTATTCCTCTATTTATCTTATTAAAGCATTTAAAATATATGAAACAAACGGACATAATGGTTTTTTTTTCAATTCTCATCCGCGTTACTACGAAACCGCGTAAGTAAAGGACTCACCGTAATAACACGAATTGTAAATTTTTCTTTTGAAAGAACTGACAACACTAAAAGATTAAAACTGAAAAATACATGAAAGACTGGAACATATAATTGTAGGTACTGAAACTATCAATTTTGTGATTTGTCCTAGTAATAATAATAAATAAATCAAAGTGAGACAAGTTCTTAATTACTTGAACATATATTGTAAATGTTTAAAATTAAGGATACATCTTATTGTTTTGAATTAAAAATAGTGCAGATTATATAAATTTCAATATTCAAGAGGTCTTTTCTCACATCTCTGAAGTATCCGGACAATTACTTTCCACATCGTCATGCCGATTATAATAATTTTTGTTCTCACTCTACGTATCTGGTTGATACCAAACATAGCCAATGTCCGTAATACAGGAACGGGGCTTAGTGGTCAGATAACTTTTGATCATGACAGATTTTTTTATCTAGCATTCTTGTGGTTAATCAATCAGAGGCAGTGTTGTTTTTCAATTAATAATGAATATCGCTCACACTTTAAAACAATTTTACATGGAAATATGCAACACATTATTTTTGATGAAAGTGAAAATTTTGATCTAGTCAAAAGGCTGCAGGTTCCCCTCCACTGATCTATTTGATCAGTAATCAAATGATTTCTTTTTAAATTATAATTATGTTATTCCATAAATAAAATAAACACTGCAGAAATGTTCTATGTGTCACATAGAACATTTCTGTATACTCACTTGTTTTTTGTTACTTAGTGCTTAATTTATTTCCAGTATTCAAATATAATAAATAGCTGGTATTTATTCGTTACTCGGCAGGACTGTCTAAAACTTCTACTTAAGGAAAGACTGCCTTGTTATACGTCATACATTTTATACCTAATAGCATGCAAAGTAATCTTCTCTCCGTTGATCACTTTAATATTGACTTTCTAATTTATCGTATCTCACTTTGATGACTTCAACTTTAGACAGTATAACAGTAAAAAGGTAACCAAAATGTATTAATATAATATTATGCCTTCAAGTATTTAAGTTAAATGATGTCAATTCCAATATCATTATGTGCTAAAAACTTTTGACTTTTGACAAGGACATTAAAAAATACACGCAAAGCATAATAATTGAAAACTAGTGAAACAACTATTTTGTAACTTGACCAAACCTAACGCTCCGTTAGGTATATAAATCATGAACATCAGTGGCGGTTCTAGGTACTGGGCTAGGTGGGCTTAGCCCGAACTGCATTTTTCACCCAAAATGTGTATAAAAAAAATTGTAGATGGCTGAATAAAAATGAACAGCAATTCGGCCGCTAAACAAAATAAATACATTTCTAAACGTTACTAACCTTTCCCAAATTAATACAATATCTTTGTTTTGATTTCCCTCTGTCAATATATGTTTTGTGTTACAATTTTAAATGGAGCCCGCATAAAAAAAAGTAATAACCCTATACATACTTTATACAGAACAGGCAACATGACGTCAGTCATTACTACATTAGATTAGCTCATACATACAAACACAAATACCAATCTCGTTGTATTATATGACAGTTGATGACAGTTCCTCCGTACGGCTTTTTGTACATGTTAGTTCACTTTGAAGGAGACGAATTTGAGGTCCAGTTTTTACTATTCTATTATTTCTTACTTACATTAGCTTTGATTTTATTATAAAATAATTTATGCTTTGCAGTAGTGTCGTAGTATTTGTTAATTTGCTTGTAGATTAATGTATAAGGTGAAGTGGAAACATACACAATTTCGTAAATAGTATACAATGCTAAACTTTTCTCTAGCCCACCCAAGATTTTAGTTCACGAACCGCCACTGATGAACATAATGTGAAGTGTGTGAATTCGAATGTGTATATAGTCTATAACAAACAAGCAATTATTAACAAATAAGTATGTAATTGTAAAGAAACTTGAAAACAAGTAATAAACTCAAAATTTGTCTAATATAATTTTATGTGTAATACAAACTTCTGTTTTATTTAAGAAATATAATTAAAGGTATTGTTTTTTTGTTGTTTATTTTGTGTTTAAGCTCCACCAGACCTTTTATTTCTTTCGACTTATCACAGCACATTTGACAAATAAAACAAATATGTCTGCCTTCTGCAATCGTATATATTATTCCATCATTTAAAAAAGGGTACACTATTACAAATGTCATCTCCCATGTATGAACGTTTTTCTTTTATATAAATTGTACAAATAATGATAAAATAATAAAATCAGTATATTAGAGACATCTGATCTGATTTTTTATACCTTAATTATTGACTAAACTCATAATTACAGTTCTATCATTCAAATTACATCATAAAGTTTAATAAGTTATACAATGATTGACAAAGCTTTGTAAATTTATGACAGTTCATGAAAGTAAGGCAAAATTATATGATTTACATAAATTTATAACAAAATCTTATTATGACTCCGTCACCATCTTTTAAACTTGTTGTAATATTATATTGTATTATATTATAGTATTAATTTTAAAAATTCAAAATATATCTCATATATAATCAGGTTGTAAATGAGCCAACCCGATTAACATTATTAATTAACAAATAAATCACTTGTAAGGATACAGAGAAAAATATTCACTCACCAAAACATACAATAGATATTAAATTTTAAAATACAAACATTTATCCATGTTCGGTGCACATCATCCGCAATTGATAGCAAAAGGAATTGAATTTTTTCATTATAAATATGATTCCATTAATAAAGTCATTTCTATCTAGCTAAGATTTAAACCAATAATGGCAGTGACATCTTTATTATTGTTTTAAGTTTTTACCTTTATACAATGATTTGTCAAACAAGTAGGTATTGTTATATACAATTGGTGATGTTTAAGCACAAAACAAGCTTTGGTGTTATAGTTTAGTACAAGCAGGGTTCATTGGATTGTATTATCCATTTAAAACAGTGGTTTTCTAAAATGATATTCCCTCATTCTTTTTTTCACTTTGATTTTAGTAATTTAATATTTTTATTAAGAGTTTTATGAAGGTGGATCCTACAATCAATTAATTATGTTCCTTTTATCATTTGATGATCCTAAATACATGAAGACTGTTTGTATAAAACTTTCAACTAAATACTAATATGAATTATTTTATTCCTAATCTATTGATCATTTGAAAAAATTCAAACTGTCTTTCGTAGTAATAGGAAGTCAAATTTGTCATCGAAATTCTAAATAACGAAACAGCTGCATTGTGCATGGTACTTTAATAGTTTTGTGAAATATGATAGCCGACCTATGAAGCCTCTGTAAGAAGATAAGAGCTTTAATCAAAGATCACAATGTTCATGATTCAATTCCTAGTGAAGTTTATATAAAAAAATCTAAATTTTATTCTAAAAAGCCATACTTCTAATACACCAGTGAGCCTATAGACAAGTGATGCATTTTTTCCTGTTTAGTTTTCATATCTAAAATTCTAATACAGAATTTTTTGTAAATAAAATTGTTAATTGAGATATGGAAATGTTCAAATGAATAAATAGCTGACTGTGATTTCTACATTTCCAGCAACTCAACATGACAATATATTGCATTTCAGTATGTTTACACTGATCTCTCTATCTGTTATTCAAATTGGTTTTCGAAAAACCAATGTTTGTGAGGCTTTTCAGCACAGTCTTGATTGACGTGCTGATGCTCTGGAGATAAAAGGATTAACATAAATATGTATGTACCTACACTCAATTATTAGCAGTTAATTTTGGTATTGAACAGATGTAAGGATTTTAAGGTTTATCAAAATTTCATTGTACATACTCTTAAAGTCAAAAAATGTGCTATAAGCTATATTAATCCTTAAATAAAATCTAAAAAGCTGCCTTAAAAAATATCTAATATATATTTTGATCACGGTTTTTTATGAGATAAAGTCTTTTATGTAATTAATTACAATGTGATTTGCTGTGTATGTTACATTGTTAGTGTGTATTTTTTATTTGTAAAATGTATAATTGTAACATTGATGAATGTATTTTTTTTATTTTCATAAAATAAAAAATTTGTAATAATTATATTCGTACAAGTTTTACAAGATAAAAATACATAGATTTCATTCAGAACTGCCTTTTTTCAATGAAATTTATTCTCAAATAAAGATATTTCTATGACGAAGTGTTATAATTTGACTATCTTTGCACTATATTCGCTCTCTAGTGAATGAACTTACCATCCCCTTATTACTTCCAAAATAAAAAAAAAACAATGATAAACCTAGCTCAGACACATGCTGCGGATGCCCCAAGAGAGCCTGAATTCTGCCTGTCTCTCTTACCAACTGGAAGGATTCCGCCATCATAGAAGGTTACTGATGACCATCCATATACTATGGGATGCTGGGATGACCTGGGAGGAAGCAAAGAGACTTGAGGGGACAGAAAATCTTGGAGTTAGACCTGTGTTCCAAATAGGGAGAGATATGGTTAAAAATATATATATATAACATATGACCACGACACCTCCAAAATTCTATGTCTGCCACCAATTGTTTTGCTTTCTCTCATAGCATGCCAGGATTTTTTAATTTAATCAAGTACATCCTATTGATATTAACATTAGCTTATCGAGAACCTTATCTTATTATTAGCCATCCTTGTATTTATTTTTGGACCAATTTTGAGTTCTTAGCCCGACTCAAACTTTATTTTAGTATGTAAAAAAGACGAAACATACCGAAATATAATAAATTGATATCAATAGTTATAGCTGAACGATGACTTACCACTGAAATACCAATTACCTACCATAGATTGTAAGAGTGAAGAGTTCCAAGTTTGATGCAGCAATACAAACTATTCTTTTCCCTATAATTCCTTGTTTCAAATGTTTATTTTAAGCCTTTATAAATAATCATAAAACAATACATATTATGTCAGAAATTGCAGTTAGGTACTTATTTGACCTAAAAATTAGTAATTTAGTTTTTATTTGGCAAGGGTTTACTGCAAAACCCTCCAACCCACCCTTGCATCAGATCTAAATAACACTATCAATAGACCCTCTCCTGTTATCCGGAGGCAAAAATCAAATTTTTCAAATTTAATTTGCTTCTGAATTATTAATAAAAATATGTCTCCAGGTAACAGGGAAGAACTTTACAATGTTTTTAACAAATGCTCACTAGCTACCTGAAAATTTCCTAACCGCACCCTTCTTTCGTAACTCTATGCAAATAGAGAGGTCAAGCGGCTGAGCTACAATCATTTCTTGTTAAATAACTTCTGTTGAGATACCAGATGAGTAATTCGTTCAATATTGGAAGCCGACATGATAAAAATAAAAAGTTGCCTACAAAATACATAATATTCAAAACTTTGTGTTATTTTGAAGAAATCCATGCACTGCAAGCCATTTAGGTTATTCGGGTTCAAACAAATTTACCTGCATATAGAAAGAAAAAAAATAGGCAGAATATACATATTTAATTTTAAATATAAATTCTAAAAATAATGTTACTCTCCAGTGTCTTCATTGAGTCGCCAGCCCCATCGTCCACTAAATAAAAATTTATTGGTTTACCATTGCCTTAAATCCTGTCATAAATAAAGATACCATCCCAAATAGGCAAATATAGATAATTATATTGCCTCATAAAAACTGCATTCTTCTAGTTAAAATTCTGCTGCATTTTTAAAATGCATAAATATTTAAAGAACAATTTACGACAGGTTGACAAACTTGTCACGCAAAATTAAAACAAATTTTGCCACTAAAATCATTCACATTGTTCAAATATTATTTTTATATTGTTGGTGCAGGTAAATAATAATAAATTAGCGGTTAACACAACAAGGTGCCCCAGAAACAAATAGCATTGTTATTCTTGGCATAATCATTTATGTCCACTGATAAAATTATAAAAATAATTTGAGTTTATGTAAATATTAATTCAGTATTTTTACATTTGGATTATGCACATCGTAAAATTAATGCATTTGTTATTTTTTATGGTGTAAATATTATGTCAGAAATATCTTCTAAATAAATATGCAACACACACTTTGGCGAGGGTGAATGAATCTAATCATCAAAAAAATATTTTGCTTAGAAACAGTAATGGTATCATATGAAAAATACATTCAAATACTGATAATGTAAGTTTGATATTCCAAAATGTAGTAACCGAGGAAAAAAATAGGGTAGTTCTGCTATTGACACCCCGATAACACAAGCTCATAATTGTCTTCCCCTTACTTATCTACAATCTTCTTCTTTCTTTTCGTCTTATAAGTTCACCGAATGCACCAGATGAGATAGCAGGCACTATACATATATGGCCAGGGGTGGGCTGGAGGGGGATCGGAGCGGCTCGCGCGAGCCCCTTGTTAAATTAAGATAAAACAATATTCTCAGATCAAATGAGTACTTAACCGCAATTCCTGGCGTATATATTTTTATACAATGAGAATTTGGTGTTTTTAAGTTTGATTTAATAGTATGTACTCGTGAACTGTATCTGTATCCGAATCAAAATGCACAACAAAAACATTTTCGAAATAAACCTCAATATGATATTTTAAACGCATATTTCATTGGCCTATACCAGGGATGGCGAACCTTTTTCGCAAGTTGGTCAAATCTGTTTTATTTTATTTAAATCATGTCGTGGGTCACATAGATTGAGTAATTAAGGTTTTAAATAAAAACAATCATTTCTATAAGTTCAAGCGGGTATGATAATTTCTAATCGCGGGTCCCTCGTTCGCCATCCCTAGCCTATACCGACTATTAAACTAAATATTTTTTACTAGGTGAGTTATAAATTAAAATATTAACGTGTTTAAGCAAATTTAATAATTAATACATTTCTATATTAGAGACCGGTTTATCAAGTAGAAAAAAACCGGCTCTCAAATATAGCAAATTTTAATTTAAAAATTAGGTTCGAAAACCAACAAGCCCTAGTGATACCATATTTATGCTTCCATTATACTGTCAGATTGCAAGCATGGAATAGGTGACACAGATTTGAAGTTTAAAAAATAAGGGCATGTGAAAATTGCGATCAAGAAGAAAGACTGAAAACTTTATTTATTTTTTGTATTTCATTAATATCAGATAAAGTCAATTCAAAACCAGTTTATCAGTCTCAATGCACTAAAAGTTTTGTGTATATTGCATAATTTTCCTTTGGCCTAAAACAGTGATGCACAACCTTTACCTTCTAGCGGGCCGCATAAAACAAATTATCGTGGGTTCGGGCCGCAAAGAAAAAAAAATAAAGTACGCTCAATCCTCTGTTATACAGAACATACGTACGTTCCATGTAAAACAACCTTAAAACCGTGTAAAAAGATTAATTTAATTTAGATAAATGAGTAATAGGTTCCATTATATTATTTTCATATTTCAAAAATAAATAAGCCATGAAAAAAGCATTATGAGGACTTGCTTATTAAAAATCGTTTAATTGTGAAATATTTATGTTTCATTGATATTTAATTCATAAATTAATGCATTCTTGGTCTTTGTTAATTTTTAACTTTTTTTTTTTAATTTAACATAATATTTGTAAGCCTGTTTCTATGAACCGATTTAATCTCCTTCATTGAAGGAAAAGCTTACTTACATTTATTAAATAAATGTTTTACGTGAAAAAATATGTTTGAGAAAAAGATTTAAGGGCCGCCACAAAATTGAAAAAGGGCCGCGGTTTGTGCATTACTGGCCTAAAATCATCAAAAAACGTTTTTTGTACCTCCTATAAAATTTGTTACGTGTGGTTTACGTCCTTTGTCGTTTACACAGTCGACATAAATAAACACTGTTGGAATAATTAAAATTCACCACTTAAAATTGGCGGTAAAAATAAAAATATATTAATTCTAAAACACTTCTTGGACGCGGTGTAATTATTAGGGTTTTGAGAATGTCAATAATAATGGCATTGTTCGGAATCAATAATAATGTATTGTGTATCAATGACCACTGAAAGAAATATTTTTGGGAGGATTCTTGGCATTCCACTCTGCGACGCAAGTAAGGTGGGGGGGGGGGGATAATGCGAGGGGACCTTGATGGCCTAAGAAGCATCTGAAAGCGAATATTAAAAAATAATTATTCTCATTCTCATCTCAAAAAATGATAGCTTTGTTATTCCACTCAGTAGAAGAACAAAGATTAAAATTAGTTCACACAACATAAACTCCGAATCCATCGATGACATCTTTAAATTGTTTGATCTCAGAATGCCTGAAAAAATGAAACTAGTAAGCCACAAAGCCAAGAAAATGTTTTGTAATTTGTCCGGTCCTGTAGCTTTGGGATCAACGACTTTGGTCGTTCGTCCTATTCGGTTCGATCCACGAGCTCGAATTGCCATATAGACGATTTCATATACAGTGGAACCGCCAATTACACTGCCCCGAATTACGCGCTGGCTTGAAATATTCGCCGCAAATCTCCCAATTGCACGGTCGCATTCCATTGTCGTTACTAAGAGACGGTCGTCTATGCCGCGCATACAGTATCTGTGTAATTAACGCGTGTCAGGCTATACACGCATAGCTGGGCGTCTGCCGTGTGCGGGATATTTACTACTACAAAAACTAAATATTTCGTCCATATTTTTTTTTTGCAAAACTAAGGGAAATCTTAGTTTTGCGTTTTCCGCGGAAAAAAACCAAATCCTTAATTTTGTATGAGATTCACACCAATTACACGGTCCCGTCTATAGTGTAAATGGGGGTTTTACTGTATATGTTTTGTACTCTTAAACAATCGGATGTTTATGATGTTTTTATTAAATTGCATCCGCCCGACCTTAAAAGTTGTCAAGATGACATTTTTGTTATACATATATTTTACAAAAATATTTAAAATACTATTCAAAATCTTATTTTTTTTTCCATACATACTTAAATTTCTTCATAATGATAAATTTAGTAAAATGCTCGCAATCCAATTGCTTTACAAACAATCCTTGTTCGATTGCACTTTTTTATTACTCAAAAATGCTCACTCGCACAGTGAAATTGAACCTGATAACGATGATTTAAAACATTAGATACAAATAAACAAGTAAGATTATAACAGTAACAACGATTATCTAAGCACAATCAATGAGAAAAAAATATATAAATTTCACTGACATGAGTTAAGAATGATTATTAATAATTATACTAGGTATAATTTATTCTTAATTATTTTCTGTGTGCCGTCACGCCACTATTTCAAGATCAATAGAGCACGCACTGTGAATGCAAAAAGAAAATATTACAGATACGAGTTCAATCGGCCACTCAAAAACCTTCACCAGTAAAAATAAACTATCTTTTGCTCATGTATTGCAATTGATTCGACGCGTTGTGATTAAGGAAACCGTTTTTCAAGGGAGCGTATGTTGATAACATGATGACAGCAACGTTTTTGAATTATAATAAACTGTATTTTCAATAAAATAAATATAATAGTTGCTAGATTTTTCTTTCTTTATTATATTACTTGGAATAAGACACTATTTAATATAAAACAAAACACTTGGCTGTCAGTCTGTCAGACGTTTCGTTCGAAAAGAACACATTTGAATTTGAACACACAAGAATAGATGTTCGTTTGTTTTTTTTTACAGCATTTGACAGTTTTTTTAAACATGTTTATTTCATTTATTTATATTTTACAGGTTGTTAGATACCATTTTTCTCGGTGATAACACTGCATCTAATTCGTATGTGCCGTAACCAGAATTAAAACCCGACATCAAACCCACCGTGAAAACTTAAAGATACCTGTCACATTCCAAATAAATTATAAAATATGGGAATATCCCTCGCAAAATGAATATTCAATTAGTTCAGGTGTAATCAATCAGACCTTATGAAACAATAAAAAGTTGATCGCCAAATATATTTTTAAATATAACTATAAATAAATATAATTTATAAGTAGTTCTATAGTAAAGTTTGTGACAGCGGTTGAATAATAAACATGGAAATGCAATCTTGTCAAAGATCATATTTTTGTATTGTGATATAAATTAAACAGCGCTAATTTTGAATAATAAATTATTGATGTAAAACATAGCACATAAATAATTGCATATAAATAATTGTTTGATTGATGTATCCATAGAAGAAAATTATAAAGCAGATCAGTATTTAGGTATGGCAAACAAGAACGGCTGCATCCGGGCGCTGAATAAGATGAGAAAAGTTTGTACTAGGTATTTGAAGTAATATCGTCACAGTTAAAGTGTGAAATCTTGTTAATGTATACATTCATTTTTCGATCTATACATTATCTAGCAGTCTTAGTTTAAGAACAAAATGAGAACTACCATTCACTCTGAATAGTCAATACATTAATTTAATAGAACATGTATACACTCACTGATGAGCGCTAGACAGCTTAGAAATGACGGATAAGGTTATGCTAGGATACTAACAAGCGCAAGTCAATGTATAAATGACATTGTGTTGAATAGAAAAAGAGCAAGAATGACAACAAGATGTTAAAATTTTTGAGGTTATGTGAAATTTCAAATGACAGTAAAACACAACAATTGCGTGATTGTCCGCGCACAACAGTGGAATTTAGTTTGGAAAACCCTGCTGAATAATGGATTGAAAACTTTCAATATATTATATTTTAGAAAGGAAGGTGGATATTTTCAAAAAGTCCGTATTTTTACAATAACGCAAAGATAGTATATAAATACAGTCCTGGACATAATGCTTATCATACTATTTTATTATTATAACACGGATATATATGTACATAATTTGTCACGGCGTATTTATCTGCTATAATTATTCATTCAATTCAACAATTTTATAATAGTTTTACAATTGCAATGGGGATTTCCGCTGAATAGTTTTAACATGTTGTGTTTGGTTATTTTTATTCTTAGCATCGTTAATCCGCGGGAAACTTTGAAAATGGCGATGTAATGAGTGGAGAAATTGGAGAGGTCATTCGTGTTATTAGTAACGGGCCAAGTGAAAGATATAGTCATAACTAGGGCTTAAATCTCGGAATCTAGACCAATTTTTTTATTCCGTAATCCCGGGATTGTATTAGCAGTAATTCCGGGATTTCGGAACTCACTATAAGACGTGAAGATCCGTAACTAGAACTAAAAATGCTTATTATACTGGACTCACTGACAACATTAAGTTTTTGAAAGGATGGAGATATAAAAAGGTTTCACATTTTTGAATATCTGTGGAAACTGTCAATACGAAACTTTTTCAGAGGAAAAAGCTAAAAAAAAGCTTTCACATTTTTAAATAATTGAAGGAACTGTCAATTCGCAACGTTTTTAAGTCATCGAGCTAAAAAAAATATTGAGGACTATTTTGGAGTCTCTCAATTTCTCACATTTTCTCCAGTGAAAATTCCCGGGATTCCGAAATGATTATGAATCTTGAAATCTCGGGATCTAAAAAGGGTCAGGGATTGATTCCTTAGTCATAACTTAAGCTCTCACTCAATCATGAGCTAAAGAATATCGTTGATTGGAAATAATAACGCAGGGCCTTTAATGTACAGTGCGATGGCAAATAAAACGTAAAACTAAGGCAGCGTATGAAAATTTTGAAACTAAAAATGATGTAATAATGGCAAGAAAAATATTTCAGAAATGAAATTTATTATTATTGATATAAATAATCAAATATAAACATTGATGACCCTTAAATTATTGGGTATGGTCGTTTATTATCATATTTAGTTAAATATATTTGAGATATATGATAATCGTACAATTATAAGCAAAATTATGTGTTCTCTCCGTATAATATAACAATAAATTTCGCGGGGGTCTTCGAATAGTTCGAATGCCTAATTAAAAAAAAATGATTTTCTTTTTCTGTCGCCATTTTTCAAATATATATGTATTGGGAAGACGATGGAAACTCGATTAAGATGAGCAATGAACGGCAAAATACAATTAATTCAGTCCGTCGACATGGTTGCTTTATTTGCGAATTAGTCACCCGAACAACGCTGTTTTGGCGATTTTACTGAAGCTCAGAAAAATGTGTTCAATAATTTAACATGCTGCAGCTCTGACAGGCGATAGAATTTCGGATTTATGAATACACCAAAATGTGCGTAATTGGCGTACAGCAATGTTGCATACTCAACACAGCCCAAAATTTGCCTTACAGCGTTGTTCTGGTGACGTCTTCAATTTTGCAACGACAAATGAGATACGATTTTATCTCAACTTGTAAAATATTTTGATTTATTACAAATACTCACTGAGCACTGCTAAATAGTTGTTAAAGACGACATTTGTTGGTAAATCGAATACTAATGAACGGTTTTTGTTTACTTTTTATTCATATTTCAATGCAGTGGATATTTCATTTAAGAATTTGGCAATAAACTGTCTAAAATAAGATATACAATAATTAAAAACCCGTTGTACAACATGATAAAGTGTATAGCGATCAGGTCTTGAGTAACTGATTTTGCGATACTCGTAAAAATCATTAAAAAATACTGATGTTACGAAGAGATATGCGTAGAAAGGGCCGTGTCAACAGTTAAACCCTTAGTAACCACAAAAGATAAAGATTCGGTAGTCAAGATTACCAATTCCTTCATTCTCTATGTAAACATCAGATAAAATCAACGTTTTTCTGTAATTAGCTTAAGTCACTTACAAATACTTTCATGGCGTTTGAAGGTCGACTTCATAATTCTAGAAGTCAATGCACCAAACCGAAATATGAAATGTAAAAAGTCGTATGTCAATAAATGTTCCGAGATAAAAATTAATATCATGCACCAACTATTTATTATTGTTTAATTTGACAAGCGATATTAAATTCAGCAACTTGTGTTAAATTTCATTGTGTTGTTTTTTGCTAAAGAGTTCACACGTTTTGAAAATTGATTGGAAAATCTGAATATCAATTACACTATTTTTTAACGAAAGCACGATATTGTTCATAAACATTCATTATCGAGTGAGTTAGGTTGATTTTTGCCCAACCGGTTTTAAAAACTCTTTTTTTATTTCGTTACAAATGTTCGAGGACATAGAAAATCAAGATGCTCCTGAATGGGAGGGAACTGGAGATAGAGGAGAGGATGAAACAGGTAGGACCTATAATATGCAGCGATATTTCTTTTTTTCATTAAAAAATAAGCTGCATTAATATTTCACTAACAATAACTACTTTTTTAAAATTCTAACAATCAGTGATTGATTTGGAAATCTGGGAGTTCATTTTTATTACCTCTTACGAATTTTTAAAGTTATTTTTTTAAAACATAAAAATAAACTATTGGTGTCAACAAAGAAACCGGAGATTAGAGCTTTGCAAACTTCAAGTAATCATTAGAAATATTAGTATGTCTGAAATAAACGTCTACGTGCTGTGAGAACAGGTTCTTAGTAGCTGTTAACAATGCATTTTTACCAACCAGACTGCGTTCAACATTTTACGTCCATCGCTTCTTCAAGTATGGATTCATAATATTTTAAATTATATCGTTATCAAATGCAGAATCTGTAATCAGTAACATGGGGGAGATGGGTCGTTTTTTGAGTAATTCATAACAGGGTTAATTACAAAAAAAAAAAATATTTTTAACCTATTACCCGCGTTAAACATTATAAAGAAAAACTTCTATACGTGATGCCTTTTCTGACGCATTTGTTCATCGTTTTCTTTTTCAAGCATAGCAAGATTTTAATTTATCGAAAATGTGGAAATAATATCTTCCATATATTGTAATACTTCGTGTACTTACATAGCTTTAGCTGTATTTTCAAATAAACTTTTTAAAACAGAGGATAAGTCTCAAATTGTTTCCAGTTTTCATGGCATCAAATTAAAAAGAAAGACTTTATTAATTATCTTTAATTCTATCTAAAGTTGCTTAAAATTGTTAAAATATATCACTAGAGCATGGCTTATTAATGGTCTTTTTCCAACTGTTAGTTTAAGTAAGACGTGCTGTGTATATTTATTATGTTAGACAAAACGTGCGATATTATCTTTCTTAACTGTTTTTAATTATATTCTCACTTTAGGCTCACACGCTTAAAAATACAAAATTAAATGATCTGGTTAATTATAATATATAGTGCCAATCTATATTTCACCATCATAATTAATGTAATACAAAAGATTTGTTGCTTAATTGTTAATTCTTACTACGATTTCAGAGTATTTTCTTACTAAATGTTTACTTGTTGTCCTCAATTAACGAAAATAATGTTTTCATGCATTTTTTCATTAAAATCCTTCCGAACGTTGTATTTTTTTTTCATTGCTGAGTTACTTCTTTCTCACCATTGAACATTTCAAAAGATTAAATTACAAAATATTAAGTAAAGAACACAACAAAACCAGCGGTGGGCTGCCAATACGTTAACAAGGGGCTCGCTCAATATCAAAGTAATTTATCAGTCATATGCAATTATATGCAATACTTTTAAATAAGCAAACGATTGTTACTTAATACACTTAAAATATGCAACAATATGCAGTTTAACATAAACTAATCAATGTAAATGGCTAAAAATGTACTACTGTGTATACTGGAAGCTGTCGTAGATAGTATATGTCAGAAATTGCAGTTATGTACTAGTTTGATCTGAGAATATTGTTTTATATTAATTTAACAAGGGGCTCGCGTGAGCCCCTGCGAGCCCCTCCAGCCCACCCCTGAACACAACATGCTTTCATAAAATCACTTCGGAATTGAACTCATTGTGAAATAGCTTTTGTCATACTTTACGATCAATTAACAGGGTGTGATTTTACTTATTTCAGCTTTCGTGTTTTTTTTTAAACTGAAATAACAATATCACTAATATACAGTTTCCCATACATTTACGAGATAATACTAATGGATAAGAACTGTTTTTAGACGTGTCAAACCGCACTGCGGTCAAACTCCACTGCCATTTAAGAAAACATAAGAAATGAAATATATACTGCGGTTTTACGCAATTTTTTATTGATTATTTATATTCACGTTAACGTAATAAACCAGAGCAATCAATATTAATTTTTTGATAAATTTACGAAGTCGGAATTCACAGTTTGATATTCACTGCTCGTAATATTCCGATGGCTGTCATTTTTCTTCCGACGATATTACGCCGCTAAATATTACGTTCTCAGAAATAATGTTCAAATATGCGTTTCCCTAATGCATCTACATAGGTTGTACAATTATGGAACACCTCTGATTAATTTTATTTCGAAAAAGATCAATGGTATGGTCAAGAATTTAAATATAACTCTTCCACTTCGAGCACTAGTTGCAACTAGGCTAATACGTCAGTAGATAGATGCCTACATAATGGGTCTTCTCGATTTTTAATGTATACATATATCGATGGCCAAACGTTGACAACACTTAACCGACATTTTTTCATAAAATGAGTTATGCATATCATTTTCTTTGTTTTTTCGAGCTCTATTTAAATATTGACATGTCGTAATTTTCAAAAAAAATATTTCATTGAAATTGTTCTAAAGTTGAAAACACGTAAAAAAGCCCACCAAACTGCCAGAAGATAATAGAAGAGCTACATCGTTTTCCTACTATTTGAAAATAGGTGAGAAAAAATTCCAACATGTTAACTGCAACATTTGTATTGAAGTGTGGACATTCCGTAACTGGATTAAAAAAATATATTGAAATTATAATTCTTCTATTATTATATGGATGAAATTCAACAGGTGCATTGAATTAATCAAAATATTTGGAATTATTAGCTCGTTTCATCATAAAAGAAGAAGCAAAATTTAAAACTTATTTATTGTTTAAACTCTTATCAAACATTCTTGTTAATAAAAATTTTATTCAATTAATATTGTGTCAACAGATTATTTTAAAACATTATATAAAATTATTTTACTCCAGAGTGACTTTCATTTTCATTGATTTCCCAATGCTTATTTATTTATACAGTTTTTTGGCTCTCCTGTAAAATTGAACAAATGTCGGTTACGTGTTGTCAGCGTATGAACATCGATATACTTATCTAATTTATCGATACGCTATCTTTTACAGAAAAACATTTTTCTTTACCAGTAGTGTAATATGATTTTTTGCCCATGCTATTAACAAAAATCAAGTGTTCTTAATTTTACCATAATAAGTTGACTGATTTCAATATTTGATTGATTTTACAAAAACCAATAATAACAAACAAGTATTCGTGTCCTCCATAATAAAAATAAAAATCCCCAGTTAATAACCTATACTAATGTGCCATATAATATCTAAAATAATAAATAATTTTCCACTATATCTATTCTAGAAATATGCCTTCTTCCAATTGTTGTCCGATTAAACTTAACAATTGATCAGTGTGCTGTAAATATTTTAATACTAACACAATTAATTTACGCCACTCTAAATATTTAACTAAAATTCTTCTTTCGTTTGTTTGAAAATAGCGAGAGCACCAGAGGGCGACCAAACCACTTCAGCCGGGTCTGTTAAAAACCAATTAAAGATTTTTAATTATTAAATTGAACCAACATGTTAATCAAACAACATGCGTTTATCTTAAAGATCGCGAAACTGACGTAATAATAACAAAACTAATATTATAAAAGTTGCGTTCACGTAAATAATTTAAATGCTGATATTTATTGCATTTCTTTATCTTTTTCGTTTTAATTATCGCAAATTTAAAAATATAAGACAAATATTTGGTGATATGCAACTCGGTCACATTATGGTTTAATAAAATTAAAGTAAATTAATGTCTTCATATTAATCCATTTCTAAATTTGTACAACTTGATTCTTATGGGAATATATGAGCCCTCAAGAGATGAAGTGAGCCAACTAGTAAAATGGTAAAACTTTGTTGTTGAACTTTTAAGTACAATCATGTTTTTACTTGGTGGGTTGGTGGATTGCATATTTTTTTTATTTTACGTAGATAACACTATTGCAATGTGTATTAACTGAGGTCACTTCACTTTTACGACACTTAAGACGTGTAGAATATTACAACTCATCTAACTTATTGTTTTCTAAAATACCACTTCACCTCGTATGTGCCCATAATCATCAACAAACGAATAATGATTTATTTACTAATATACAACTAATAGTTTATTGTTCTGCCTATCGTATCCGTTCTGTCCATAGATAATAACTAATCTAATACTAATCTCCTTACATATTTTGCATGGATATTACAATAATCTATGTACACAGGACGACAACAATATGTTAATCGCGGTGGAGAGATTTGCAATCTTCAAAAACAGCTTAAAATAAGTATGTGAAATATTTTTGACAGATGAAATTAGGAGAAAACATTTTATCAACTGATTCAATACACAGATTTGACACCAGTCACGCAATGGTTCTATATTTTATTCTCAAAAGCAAATTTAGAGTTCGTTTCATCGCCATTTTGTCTCATGGTCGAATCAAAATCACAACAATTATAGTTGCATATTTGAATGTAAAAATACATAATTTAAGACATGTTACAGAGAAAACAAAACAAACTATACAATTAACTATTGTTTTAAACGGTATTCACACACAATCACATTAGGAACGGACATGGATTGAAAAAAAAAATAGTTAAATACTTTACAAGAATAGAGTTCCAGCACCTCTTTTTTCAAAGCAAAAGCATTAATTAGTAAAAACACAATATTCCTTTGTACTTCATTCCACTTTATTTAATATGGCAGGACCGGCTCGTAATGAGCGAAACCGGTCCTGACATATTAAATAAAGTGGAATGAAGTACAATGGAATATTGTGTTTTTACTAATATAATGCCTTTCCACCAAGTATTGACAGTGAACACCCTAAAAGTGAAAAGTAGTAGTATTTGGTATTTTTAGTGGACCGTGTTATTTCAAGACCATATAAAAATTGGATGTACAAGTATTTGTTATTATTTTTTCAGTATTATTCTATATATGTATATATTAGTGTTACACGTAATATCTTTTTCACTAACTACAGTTTAATAATATATGTATCAATCGTTAAGCAAAACTGGTTCTGATCGTGCTATAAATGTGTGGTATGATAATTTCAAAATGATTGTTTATTTGTATAATGTTCTATGAAGAATCGACAATCAGTACAATGCAAGGAAACTAAACTTATTACATTTAAAAGGTTAAAACTGTTTTGCCCACCAAGCAGGTAATATCAAAGACTATTACGATAATACTATCAATATGTTTTCTAAAATAATTTTACATAGTTTGTTTTCGCTTGCAGTCTTCAATAATACTGTAGAGAAAATCTAATTTTATTTTAAAACATGGGAAAAAATACGTATTATAATTGTAAACACTGGATGTGTTTGCGTCCGTTCTTTATTCAAAATTATGAATGTTTATATAATATTTCATAACTGTGATTATTTTTTTGCACTAATTTAACAGTCAAGCACGCTTCAGTTTATGTAAACGTTTAAATAGTTGAAAATATTCTACAATTATTGCAAACAATATTAGTAAACAAACTTTTATTGATATTGAAACGATTACAATTTACAATAAAAGTTAATTATGTTTTGGACAGCCATAAAAAGTGTATGAACACAATAATCACGTAATGGCGGCGGTTGTCACTTTCACCTGTTGCAAAAATTGGCCCAAAAATTGCATTATATTATATTGCAAAGTAACATATTAATAATTCTTATAGCGTCAGAGTGTTTTTGGCTGTGTAACACTGCTGATTTTTTAAGCAAACTACTAAGTAGACTTTCAATTTGGGTTCGCATTAATTAAAGGTGGCCAGTGAGTGGGTTATAATGTGATCCAACCCTTCCAAATCAACAATTGAATAATGGTTAAGAGACTTTCCTGTTATCTGGACACATAAATATATTTACCTAACCAAACATCTTATTTGAATCTCATTTGGACGCGATTAAAATTTTCTTTTAATGTTGGGTTACGTTAGAATATTGTTTTTATGACCATAAATAACATTGTATTTGGCCGAATTTATTGATTCAGAAATTTAAATCTTCTACTGATCTACATACTCAAAAACTTTATACCCATTGTTCATAATATTATTACCATTGTAACGGTATTTTTCATCATTTTTTATCAAAGATATTAAGGCATCATATTAATTATTCTAAGCCGAATTCGTGTGTCAAAAATATTAAGATTTTAAAAAAAATAGTGTGTGATCATTAGCCGCTCCCTAGGACTTGCCGCCCCTAAGCAACTTCCTACTCGCCTATGCTCTAGGGACGTCCCTGATTATGAAATATTGTGCTAATTTTTATGTATGAAGTTCGATCAGAACCGTGACGAAATATTTATCTGATGATTTGATTGCCCCGAATCAAGGACGGCTGAAAAAAGGCACACGACGATTCCACTCAGCTACGACGACGGGCACTCGGCATAATAGTAAACGAAAGCACTATCGGTTTTTCTTCCCACGTGGCTGTAATACAGCTGGTATGTCGTCAGATGCACGCTCTGATGTTTTGTCTGCGTGCTGTAAAACGTTTTGCCCGATTGTCAGTCAATCGGCGACGGTCATATAGATTAAACGACTATTAAATTATTTCCACCGTGTATCATATAAACAATATATTTGGATAAATACTTGGACCGGTTCAAACACTTAGGTACGTTATCTAGTTAGAGTTACTTTTTATATTATAATTTAAGTTAATTTAATTATTTGGAGTTATGTATCGAATATTCACTTAATTCGTGTGTGGAAAAATACAATTCATTTACTACCAAGTAGAATTCATGTCAATTAATATTGTGTTTACATATAATTATATTTAACCGGCATAATTATAAAAATCAGCGTTTATATTGTTGTTGGTTGAAACCAAATAATTTAGGTGAAACGTAATTTAAGTATTGTTTGTTTACATTGGATAGAGTTCATAGTTATTCGTTTTAATAAATTAATATTCTAATTTAAAATAAAGTTTTGGTAGTTTATTATTTAATATATAATTTTGTGACGAGTGCTGTACGATTTAAATATAAAAAGTTTTTTTTACATCGAGTTAAGTGTTTTATAACTGCATACTTTTAAACAGGTGTTTATTGTGTATTTATAGAATTTATATTTCAATGAATTTGTGCGTTGAATTCATTTATTTAGCTATTGTATATTATATTAAAAATTCACTTCGAAATTATTTATGGGTGAAATATGTAAGTGGATTAATTTAAAGGAACAAATTAAATGCTCATAATTTAAATAAATCTTTGGTCAGAATACAAATATTATGCGGTCAGAATATTTTATAACCATTTTGGTTAGGTTAGGTTAGGTTTTTTTTAATTTCATTTAAATTATGAATTTTTACACTGACCGATATATTATGAACATTTAATATTAATTCTGACCGTAAAAATAGCTTTAATTTAATGTGTATTCATTTGTTTCTTAGAAAACTGGTACAATATTTTGGTTAGAACAACTCACGAGAAATATCTTTGAAGTAATTGTAGATCAGTTTTTGTTAATGTTTGTTTTATTGCAACTTTTTTTTATTTGTCAAAAAGTCATAAATTGTTAATTGATTACTTTTACAATATGTAAGGTACTTTATTTACATTTAAAAACATCGTTACCCTGATTTACTATGCAGCGTTGTTTTAGAACCTCCTTTTTGTCAAATATGTACATTTAAATGTGAAATTATTTAAATTTATATACATAGATAAAAAGAGCATTTTAATTTATCCTAAATTCATAATTTAGCTAAATAAATAACGTACGTGTATTATGGCATTTGGGTTACAACGCTACATAATATACGTTTTAATTTTAATTTGCTCTTTTTCTATATCTTTTAAAAAATATTCAATAAGAAACAACATCGTCCTAGATCAATTTACTAGCAGTAAGAATTAAGAGTAAGCTTATTTTATGTTTGAAATATAGTCATAGCATTTTCAATAATTTTACAAAAATCATAAATAACAGTCGTTCAAAATACGCATTTTTTTTTTATTTTTTTTAGTATTTAAATTTAACCTAGACATTAGTCAAAAAATTAAATCCGTATTTTAAACTAATTTAGTGTCTTATTGCTATTTATCACTGTAAAATTTTAGCGTATATGAGATATTAACTTCAATACATTATTTATTAATAAAGCAAATTATCCGCAAATAGTAAATCTCCAAACCCTTCGAGATATTTACTTAAATGTTGAACTTTGTTAAGTAAATTTTTCCTACTGTATGTTGCTTTTTAGAAACGTGTTCAATATTTGATCACTTTTTTTCTTCGTTCTTAAGGGGAAGTGATTGTATGATAGAAGGCTTCGAAATAGCTTTCCAATGATTAACCGATTTCAGGTACTCCTTCTTTTGAATCCAATCAAATTTAACCATCAAAATGCTTGCATATTAATATGTTAGCACCACTTATGTAAATCACTTAGTCTTTGGAAGCGTATCTTTGTCCTGACTCCTAAATTTAATTATTGGTACACCCCGGGTGCTTAAAAAAGTTTCATTATTTATAAGTTTTGTAAACCCAATATATGTGTAAATTCTTTCTTTTTTACTCAACCTTATCTTGAATTTTATGTCATTTTTAGTATTAGTGCTAGTTGTTAGAAGAAGTTTCTACATAGCTATCTCTAATAATTTCGAGTCGTGGCGCAGTAGTTAACATCGTTGGCTTCCTTCGAGTCCCAGTACATACACCATTTTTTCAATTGATTTTTTGTTCAAAGGCATAGGTGTGTGTGATGTCTAAAAATTCTCTACCAAACTTACTATCACTCAATAACTGTGCGTTGCGATAGCAACAAACCACTAGTACTGTCCTAGCCTAATCCTTCTATCCCTACTACTCTGTTTAAAAAAAGAGAGGTTGAGCGACCGAGTAATAAACATTTCACGTAGAAAAAAAAGATTTAGTAAGATGCCTCCATTAGGAAGACATATGCTATATGTACATTGGGAGTGGACATGTATTAAAAAAAACCACCAATAACTATTCGCCAGGTGTACGCAACCCTTGCAATATTAGATAAAGATTAAAAAATACTAAAGAATCTTTAATAAAGAACATGTCATTTATATCGAATAAGATATAGCAAATTTATTATTTTCCTTACAAAATTAATAGCATTCATTGAAACTTTACTCCGTTATTATAAATTTGATAGAAACGAAATAGCCATGGCAAAACGTGCAAGTTTTTTTTTGCATGGTTTTCATCATTCCGATCATTGACATCCTCTTGTATTTTTTAGTCAAGTCAAGTAGATATTATTACCTTGTCAAAAGTATTGGCTGAAACTAATAACTGTATAATGTATTTACATTTCAAGACAATTGACATTTTTTTAGTTAGAGTTGATTCTGCTTGATTAGAGAAAAAACAAAGATTTTCAAATGAATTAATTTTTCTTTAAAATTTCGTTATCGATTTGATTGATAAATTTTCGGTCGAGTGTATTGATTGATGTCAGTGATTTGGGATCGCAAAACCGGTATTATCGAAACCGGAATTCCGGTATTCAAGGTGTTTTTTCAACACAGAAATACAGATTTTGACATTGAAAAAAAACCGCTATTTTGATATTGAAAATTAACCAAAACCGAATACAGCAAAGGTCACATATTTTAATAGAAATATTTACGATGAATTGAAATATTTTAAATCTATTAATAGTTGTATCAATTTTAACATGTTTTAGAATTTATGACCTTTTTTAATGTTGTATTATTATTTTCAAAAACGACAGGTTGTTCGATCAAACTCTTACAAAGAAACGCCAATTCAATCAATACTTTTTATAACACTTATCATTTGAGATTTCGACTGAAGGTGCTTGATGGAATTTCAATATAAAAGTTGAATCGTTCAAATTATGTACATTCACACAAGTTTTGTCACTAACGATCCGGGTTTCGCTTTTCGGCATCTTTAGGCGTTCAAGTGCACGAATGAACTTGAACTGACTCAAAAACTTGACAAAACTTGTGTTAATGTACATAATTTGAACGATTCAAACTTAGCACTAATGATTGTTTTAAAACTTTCGTCTCATTGTTGATAATATGCATGGTGCCGTATAATTAAATTTACATAAATGTATTTTTTTATATAAATTTGCCGCCTGTGTGGTCGAGTGGTCAGCGTTGTTGGCTTCGGCTACGGAGGGCACGGGTTCAAATCCCGGTACGGACAGTTTCTTCAATTGATTTTTCAATCGATGTATGAATTTCTGTTCGAAGGCATGGATGTATGTGATGTGTTGAATTCCCCCCTCTCACCCATCCTATCCTATGAACGGGGCGAATTGAGAGCAATAAGCTAACCACTAGTTCTGTCCTAGCCCTAATTTTCCATTCCTACTCTCTTTGTAAAAAGAGAGGTTGAGCAACTGAGTAACAAGCAGTTCTCGTAGAAAACACTTCTGTTGAGATAAACTCCATTAGGAGTCCATATGCTCCACATTGGGAGCGGACATGGTTAAAAAAAAATGTATTTTACAGTATTTAAAAGTTTCAAACCGGATGTTGAAAGAATCTTCAGGAAAAATGCTATGTTTGTATACGTTTTATTGTGGCGTGATATAGCGTGATATTCAGATTTAATTGTTTAAAGATAATTTGTGTTAAATACTTTAAAGTAGCGATATTGTTTGACATGTAGTAGTAATACAAATAAACACAGACATTGTACGTAACGAAGAGTTACAAACGATTGCTGATTACTAAATTTATAAATAATTAAGTATTTACGATAATACAAAATAAAACATTTTTTCAAATCTCTAGACGTTCTTATCTTAAATTTGAACGAAGGATTGAGTGCGTTGAGTAATTCAAACGTCAGACGTCAAAATTGAATTTCAAATTTAGAATAGAATGATTACAAATTAATATCTTATTGATTATTAAAAGTCAGTAAAATAAAAAACTTCACAATTTCAATATCAGATTGTACATGAATTTCCGCACAGTAGCCGCTTAATATAATATACAACACGTTAATAATTAATATGAAATATTGTAATGTAAAAAAAATCATATTGCAGTATTATATAAAATAATGTATTTTTCTTATTATGATCAGTCCTTTTTTATGAAAACTAATATAGCTGAGATATTTTTCTAACGATGGGGGAAACTCATTATGGTCAACCGATCGAAAAATGAAACATATTATAATCATACATAATTTTCTATTTTTTAGGCTTAGAACAGTGGTTTCCGACCTTTTTGTCATTGCGCCTCCCTTTGAAGAAAAAAATATCTTCGCGCCTCCCCATACTTTATTTCATATAGTAATAAAGACACGTTTTAAAGGGTAAATAAATATGTTGGACTGTTCGCGCCTCCCTTTGCAATAGTCCATGCCTCCCCAGGGAGGCGCGCCTCCCAGTTTGGAAATCGCTGGCTTATAATGAAATGAACTTTCGGCTAGATGATTTTCACTTATAGTGTAGCTCCCCATATTACTCTGTTTGACTACAATATTTTATTTTTGAATTCAAATAAAATATTATATGAACGCACGGATGGTTTTGATAACAAATTTAAAATATGAAAAATGAAAAATATACATTAAATATGTATTTTGTTAAATTTTAAACAAAATCAAAAACCAAGTTCACTTGTACCAGTGAAAACCATCTAATCCACAAGTGCAATTATTTTTAACCCATTTTTTATAGATATAAGGTTTCTCGACTTGTATTCATTATTTTATGAATATTATTACCTTTTTTGTTTAATGCATCCCTTGATGGTTTCGAAATATCCCTAATTATCATCAATTAATTACAACAGGTTTTCGTACAATCATTATAATATTATTTTTTTAATAGCACGTTGAAGTTCAATTATTTTTTTAAGCGTGCTATAGAAAAAAAAATAGAGATAGATAAGTTTTTTTTATAGAAGCAAAACATAAATCCTTATATTATAAACTACGTAATACGAAGGAATAGTCCTGTAAGTTGTCGTGTTATAGGGAGGATGTCGCCGTGCTATAGGAACTGTGTTATAGAGTGGTTTCCTAAAGGTTATACCACCCGGCTCAGTCAGCCGCTCCTTAGATATAGCTGAGTTAAAAAAGTTTGACATTTAAAATTTTTAGTTATTGTGATTTAAATAGTATCTAATATTATGTTAGAACGTAAAATATAGACATAAATCGTGATAGTGCCATTATCTATACTCTATAGTAATAAATTATTTTTAATATAACGATGCAATTTCGAGGTGATTTTTAATGATCAAGATATTCTTAATGTAAATATAACTGCTTCAGTCAGAAGTCAGAGCTATTTTTAGCAATGAAAATAAAGTTCAAAAATAGAATATTCGGTGTTTTTATTGTTAATATTTTACCTAAATAATATGCAATTCTTTGCAAAAGCATATGTTTGTCTTCTTTTAGTGTATATACAAGTATCCTTATCGCCAAAGTTACCCAATATGGTAATTTAAACAACATAAAAAGGAATCATTTTTGAATTGCGAATACTTGATCATTTATTTTGTAAAGGATACTTGAAATAGTTAGTTGGCTTACATTTGCCTGCTTATGTCACTCGACAGCCATACATACTATAATAAATATAGATTTTTAAAATTTCGAATACTTGATATTTATTTGGAATAATCGATGATCTATGGAATTTATAATGTTGCACATATTTTTCTTACGTTGGTAAACACTTCTTCAGTTATACAAGTTTATTGTTAAATAATTTAGTTATACCCGTCAGTTAAAATTTCATATTTTTAAATTTAGAATAATATTTATTTTGACGAATGTGATTCGGTTATTAAATCGAATATTTTTTACATTCAAACATATTTTTCTATTATGTGTATTGGATACGTTATTCACAAAACCTGTCAGAAACGGTAAATTTATTATTGCAAAACTAATTTGTTTATCTAATGTCAAAATAATGTGTTATTGTTGGATAGCGCGTAATTTAAAAATAATTTACCTGTCATATTACCTACTAAATTGATTGAATTAAGAACATCTTATTTAATGACTTTTTTTATTTACAATACATTATAAAAAGTATAATAATTCGTTGACAACAAAAAAACAAATACCTTCATCTGATTAAAATTATCATACAAGTACTTTAATATGTCGATCATATTATTATGAAAGTGATTATGATATATTTATTATCTGTGGATGCATTTTATATAATTATTAATTATTACCAATTTTTTTATTGGTATACATTCTTTTTTTGGCGAGGATTGATTGTTTACCAACACTATCGATAAAATTTTGAGTATATCATAAATTGAATGACAGTTTTCGAAGTTCCATTTTTGGTTTCCGTTTCTATTTTTTTAAATATGTTGAAATTCGCTAGTTTAGTTGCAGTAAAATAATAATAAAAAAAAATAAATGTCGTACCTGTACCGTCAAAAAACGTTAATTATTTAAATATATAAATTTGATAGCTAGTTATTAACTTTTCAATATTTGGACCAAACATTTTTATACACAAATTTTGACTATATTACAATCATTGATAAATTATTTATTATAAATGTATATTATACCACTTAATTATCGTCGTATTATATCTTGATATAAGTAGTGTAATCAATTATTTTTATAATCACCATAATCCTAAAATTACTCAAGCTACGTGCTGACAATTACCTAAAAACTCGTAAGTGTGACTAAACATATTGAAAAAACTATAACTGTACATAACAAAATTCACACATTATATTATTCGAATATTCGAATACTCCACTGACTTAATATTCGATATTTGAATACGTATAAACTTATAGGCCACATAATACAATCCTTAATTCTTGTGCACACAGAGAAGTATATTCTGGTAACCAGGGCAGGGTTGGCGAACCTTTTTCGCAAGTGGGTCAAATTTGATTTTTAAAAATTTAAATTAATCATGTCGCGGGACACATAGATTGGATTATGAAGACTTTTAATAAAAACAATCATTTCTAAAAGTTCAAACGGGTTAGATAATTTCTCACGCGGGTCCCTTGTTCGCCATCCCTGAACTAGGGTATCCAATCTCGGACCTTGTTTGTGATCCCGGGATTGAGAATTTTTCCGATTCAATATAAAATCGTGTATAAATGAGATTCGGGATTTTTAAAAAAAATCTCGGCAATTCTGAAATCCTAAGATTTTTCAAACAATTTCATGTAGATTTTAAAAACTCAGAATTACAGATTTCCCAAAACTATCAGCGTTGGAGGTTTTTTTTAGGCCTTACAAGATTTTCAAATTGAAAAACGCAGGAATTTACAGAATTTCGGACCATCTTATTTTTCACTCTGTCAACTTTCTCTAAGTTTCTCAATCCCGGGATTTCGGGATCGCAGAATTGGACGGGGTCCCGGGATTGGAGGCCTTAGTCCCGGGGTAGGGAAACTTTTCTTATCTAAAAGCCGCATTCTTTTTTTCTGATTCGACATAAGGCCGCAGTAAACATTGTCTTGGGAATCTTTGGTCGAAAACAGGAATTTACGGTTAGAATATGTCAGGAATTTACGAATTGACATCAACTTACAGAATTACAGAATTGGCCAGAAGGCCACACTAGAATATCCAAAAGGCCGCAGGTTCCCCACGCCTGCCTTAGTCTATAGAACAAATGTCCTTGCCAACTCAGAAAATGTAAAATTGACTAACTTACCAAAATTATAAAATGCTTAAAGGCTGTAGCGGACACAGTATAAAAAATGTCTGCGAAATTCGCTCATCCTTAAATCCTTAATTTTTATGTCAAATATATTTTATATAAATTGTTTAAAAATAGCAAAGCGATTATTCTGTCATAAACGTTTTTTTTTATTTAATCGACATAATTTATGACATTATTTTTTATTGATTATCTAGGTACCGCACGCGTCGCGTTTTATAATTAATTGTTAACACTTTATAAGCGGGCGTTTTTTAGTGATTAGCGGAAAAATATAAACCAAACAATATTTTCGGCTGAAATTTTTAAAGAAATCATATGTGACATTTAATCATTAAAAATAAAATAAACACATTTTGAATACATCATAATTTCACTACTTTTCTAAGCTAAATATAAAAACCTGTTATTAATTTAGTAAATAGTAATCCACTTGTTATCAATATGAAATATTCAAAATATTCCGTATAAAAAATAGCATTAATCCATACCATACAATTATATAAATAATTATAGTATAAAATCCTCATTACTACAAATTTACAAATCACTGGAAGTGTGAATTCTGATGCCCTAATTATTCGAGAAACATGTGCGCCTTTTTAAAAAATACTATGTGTGAACGAACATTCAGGGCATAATAAATTATGAGGTTTATTGCTTATTGTCAAAATGAGTCACTTGCCGCGGCAGTTATTTTGAAGAAACCATTAAATTATGAGTCAATGTATCAACAAAACTGACAGTACGCGATAAACGTATTTTTACGTGTCCCGCCTATAATGTGTTGACACTTCAAAATAATGCGTAATATTTTTATCAGCGTAGGTACTTGTAATATTAAAATTTAATATTAAAGAGATAATAATATAAATTGCAGATTAGCCAGAGCCTAAAATTATTCATTCAATTTTTTTTCAAATTCATGTCCGCTCCCAATGTGGAGCGTATGGCCTCCTAATGGAGGTATCTCAACAGAAGTTTTTTTTCTACGAAAACTGTTTGTTACTCAGTCGCTCAACCTCGCTTTTTTCAAAGTGAGTCGTAGGGAAAGAAGGATAAGGCTAGAACAGGACTAGTGGTTGGTTAATCGCTATTGCTACACCCAGTTATTAAAGGATCAGAAGGATGGGACGAGAGGGAATGACGTGAATTGACATCACAAACACCCAGTCTTCGATCACAACTTTGAATTAAATAATTCTCAAATTCACTGTGATCCGACCGGGGATCGAATCCAGACCTGCGTGATCGGTAGAGCAACCTCTAACCAACTGGGCCACAGCAGGCGACATTTTTTTTCAAATTTACGTTTATTATTTTTTTTTCTTTTGAGACACTGTATGTAAATACTATTAGGTAACTAGCTATTCATACAACGATAAAAAAAAATCGTAAAACTGTACGTCGAATTGAATGAACACAATGTTGGGTATTTATCACCCCACCTGTCTCCGCTGTCAGTATTCGTTAGGAAATCTTTCATGGCTCACATTAAAAAAAAATCTGTTATATGTATAATTTTATTGTTCTATTAAATCGACTGTGACAAGGAAAAAGGACGTAACCCACACATAGCGAATTATACAGGAGACACAAAAAAAGTGTTTTGATAATTTTGGGACATATTTATTCAACTCAATGCGGACTGTCTAGGACACACATCTGTACTCGATTAAAACCAAATGTCACTTATTCAACTCTTGCATTCTGCCGGTACTGCTTTACGGTTGCGAATCATGGCACCTGACGAAGACTCAGAAAAACCGTATACTGAGCTTCGAGGACAGATGCTTGCGTCGGATATGGGGGTGAGGTGGTTTGATTTTGTTAGGAATTCAGAGATAAGGGAGCGTACAAGACAAAAAAGATGAATACAAATTATGAAATATACACAACCTTGAAGTTCACAGAGACTTCTAAGCTGGTGTTTAATTGACATATTCTAATATTTATTAAAGAAATTGTTTAAGAAAAAACCTTTTTTTCAGTCTTTTTTCTTGATTTAAATTTTCTCAAACTCATCTTTTTTTAAACTTAAAAGCTAAATTTAAATACTTATTTGGCATTTGCAGTTTCCATCCTTTTGATAGAACATGTATCAAGTTTGACACATTGTGGTTATCGAAAAAAAGCTGTTTTGAAAAAACTGTGGGTAACATCCTTTTTCCTTTCCACACTCGATATGTATATAACGTTATTATATTTAATGGGGCCCACAAATAACTACAATGGAAACACAAAACACAATACTTCAGTAACGTTTCATAGATAATTGGCTAATCTGCACAACTTTTACGCAATATGTTATCTTATTGATTCTAAATATTTATGTTATCTGTAAACATTCGTGAACATACATTTATTTGCATGGTTTTTTTCTTCGTTTCAAATAACTCAAATAACCAAATTAACCGTTTGAATACCGCTCAAATAATTCATTAATATGTTCCAGAGATACTGCGTGTTTTTGAGAAAAATAAGTTTGCCTAATATACCACTCGAATTCGATATTTTAAAAACCTATATCGACTCAGTATAGAAGCACTACACATATTCATCAAAACATTGCTTATATTCTATTAGAATACCAAATATTTGATTTTTTAAATGCCTTGGACATCTGTGTTCGCTTGCATATGTTCCGGACACCTGTGTCCGCTTGGTATTCAAGTGGTTAAAACTTAACCGAATCATCTTCAAGTAATGTGAACATAATAAATATGATATGCTTTTTTCCGAACGTTTACAAATCGTCAGTAATGCACGGAACAACAAATTTCAAGTAGCGACATATTTGAAAGTAAAATAACACTAATTAGTATTATTAGTAATCTCGGCAAATATTCTCACATTTATTGCAATTTTCGTAAAAAAGAATCATAGTTAATCTTACAAAAAGTATTTAGAAAATTATACATCCAATAGTGATTTGTAAGATTGATTTATTTTCATTTTCTTATAGTTAGCATGGTGGACAAGACACGGAGGGCGTCGACCATCGGCATCAGCTCGCAGTTGGACTCCATCCTCGAAGAGTTGGGAAACTTCGGACGATACCAATTCGTAAACTATCTCCTGATTGTGATACCGATTGTTTTCAACGCCTTCTTCACCACAGCATATATCTTCACTGCATCAGACACCCCACACAGGTAAAAAAAAATCCAAAATTTAATTAGGATAATTAAAAAAAGACTGGGCCATACCAATACAGGTCGAAGTGTATTTTTGTGCAAGCTATTCGACTTATTTAATTGTTGGCTGCTGTAGAATCCCTATTTTTTATGTTATCAAATAATTTATATTTAAAAATGATATTTTATTGGAGCGTGTCGTTCGTTTTGAAAATATAATGTCTTGATTCCTCTTCAGATTCTCAGCATGTATACGGATACACTGGACACTTAATATCACTTAAAATAAATGGTTGAACAATTCACATTTTCTTTTTTTCTTTCATTCTATCTACATATATCTTTTTTGAGCAGATCAATTTATAGTTTAAAGATATTTTCCATGCAGCTCTGTATCGGACCAACAATATGATGACTAAATTCACTTCTTTACTTGATCGTTATTGCGTTAAGAAAGGCAGCCGTGAAAAAACAGCTGCATGCTTATAACGGGTGCCGGTGGGACAATCGCTATTTCATTGATACTCAAATAACTAGCTTGATCAAAGAATTCTCACGATATGTGAAATTGATGTCTCCGAGAAACGGGTATGAATTCATAACAAACGTTATTTTTTGCATTTTCAAATTCAAGTATTGATCCATTTCTCAATCTATTAGTAATTCTTTTTTTTAAAATCCATATCCGCTCCAAAATAGCACACAACCGCACTCACTGCTTGTTTGCTACTAAATTAATGCATCTACGAAACTGTAACCATGCAGTACTAGCAATTGAAAAATACGCATTAATTAGTATACGTAGGAAATCATATTAGAACAAATAATTCGTGTAAAATTATAGTATTTTTTCGGATGCCACCGGAAAGCCTTAATCCTGCCTGCCTCTTCTTTCGACCGGTGGGTTCTGGCGTCTCGGACGTCCGTCGGATACTATCCATAGGATGTACTCGGCGGAACTGAGGGATGCTGGCATGTCATGGGAGGAAGCAAAGCAATTGGCAGGAGACAGGGAAACATGGAGGTGCCGCGTGGCGGCCATATGCTCCACATAGAGAACGAACATGGCCAAAGAAGAAGAATAATTAGTATACGTAGGAAAATCGTATTAGAACAAATAATTCGTGTAAAATTATGGTATTTTTTCTTTTTTTGAAATGGACCGTGCTATTTCAAAATCATGTAAAAAAGAGTCAAGTGTATACGTTACATCGGTACGGTATAAAGTAGCCGTTACAGTTTTATTTATGGGTTACGGCAGTGTTTACCGAAGTGTGGTACGCAGACAGGAAAAAGGTTTATCGAATAAAAACAAAATATAAAGAAAAAATATGCACTTTTTTTGACGAGGGGTACTAGGTGTTACAGAAATTTTAAAGGGGTATACAGATGTTGAAAGTTTGGGAAACACTGGGTTACGGTATAAATTAATCCATCAGCCGTGACGTGTATTTAAACATGCACAGAATTTATACAAATCACTACATTATCGCGTTGATAATGTTTCCATTTTTAACGCTCTAGCACAGGGGTTACCAACCCGACTGATTCCGATGCGCCCGCCAACTTATTTATCAAATCGTTAAATTCTTAGCATTTTTTATTTCAAATTCCTCGGTGAGTTAAAAAAAAAAACGGGAAATATTTTGAGGAAATCGGTAAGTTCCTGGGTTTTGAGATTTTGAAAAAAAATGGTTCTCGCCGCAATACCAATATTTTAGATTTCGCTCTAGGGTACAAAAAGGTTGGTAACCTCTGCTCTAGCATTGATTGCAATATTTTATTAGATTTCGTAAAAAAGAGAATTAATACTTCTTGCAATGAAAAATATAGAATAAACATCCAAATCAGGGTTATTTGTCACATTCAATGATGTTCGGTTGCGGAAAACCGTAAAAAAGCTACAGACCAAGGTAAAATTTTGGAAAATTATTGTTTTGATTGAAAACAAAATCATATTATAAAACAATAAAACAACAAAAATAATTTCGATCAGTATTTTTAGGTCATGGTCAAGTATTAACGTTGTTTTCAATCGATCATTAAATGAAACTACACAAAATTGGCGAAGTATCTGTATAAATTTAATTATAAATTCAAAAATTAAGTCATTTTAAATTTCAAATTGAAGATCAACAATTTACGAGGACGGGCGTGCATAATATTATGGGACAGCAGAAATAATGCCGTCGTAAAGTGTTGCTCTTTCGACATTAAATACCAATAAAATACAATTTGTCCGATTTTTGCTGAAGGCTGACAGTGATGCACAACTCGCGGCACTCACCAACATTTATGACAGCCACTGGTATTAACGCAGTGGTTTCCAACTTTTATGCTACTACGCCTCCCTTAGAAAAATAAAATACCTTCGCGCCTCACCCATTCTTTATTTCATATAATAATAAAGATACATTTTAAAGGATGAATAAATATTTTAAACTGTTCGCGCCTCCCTTTGCAATAGACCACGCCAGTGGCGGCCGGTCAATGTGGCATTCGATCAATGCACCCCTTGTATATGCAGGGGCGGTTATATTTCATAAAATAATATTCAAACATAACATTTATACCATATATATTTATGTGTATATATTTATTTATATATATATATGTATATTTGGGATTTCGGACGTACATTTTTCAGCTTTTAATATTGGTTAAGTTACAATATATTCAGGGGTGGGTTGGAGGGGGCTCGGAGGGGCTCGCGCGAGCCCCTTGTTAAATTTGACTTAGGCCAGCGAGCCCCTTGTTAATTTAGAAAAAACAATATTTTCAGATAAAATTAGTACATAACTGCAGTTTCTGACATACATATTTATTATCTACGACTGCTTCAGTATACACAATATTACATTTTAGCCATTTACATTGATTAGTTTACGGTAAATTGCATTTTGTTACATATTATAAGTGTATTAAGTAACAATCGATTGCTTGTTTAAATATTGAATATAATTGCAAAGAAGTGTTAAAAAATTCTTTCCCCAGAATACCGAGAATTGTGTGGACATTAAGCGAGCCCCTTGTTAATGTATTGGCAGCCCACCGTTGGATATATTGTGCAATATTACAACATATAAGTGTTTGCAGTAACATGCGATAGTTTTAATAATTATTGTGTATAATTAATTACATATGAGTGATAAAAAAATTCACACCTCACTCAGAACATCACGAATAGCTAGAATTTGACAAACCCCTTGTTACCGTATTGGCAGCCTACCGCTGCTGTTTCTAACCTTGATAACAAAACAGGCCATTGATAATCCACACATTTCACCTAGTAAAACTCAATGCCACATTATCGATAAGTTAAGTGACACACATTTTTCATATTTATTGGCATAATTCACTTTTTCATTAATTTGCATAATTCATTATTTGATATAGTTGAACAGCTGCAATTCGCAATGTATTAAAAAATTCAATCAATGTTTTATACAGTGCCGCACTATTATCCAAAATGTGCTCGTACGGGCGACACTTGTGCAACAATGATAAAACATCTAATAAATAATATTGTCGGTGTCCAAATAACTATTTTTTTAACAGTTACGGATGTGCAGCACTCGCCGGGCCAATACTGAAGCAGCAATAAGCGCTTTCATGTAAGCAAATCATGTATGTACAGGGGCGTCTCTGGAGAAGTGATCTCTCGCTATCCAATAGTGTGCCGTGGGTATAGGCAAGTAGGCAGTTGCCTAGGGGCGGCAAGTCCAAGGAAGCGGCAAATAATCACAGTTTTTTTTAAATGACTGAATATTTTTGACACACGAATTTAGTTCAGAATAAGTATAGCGCCTTTGATAAAAAAAAAATGCTGACAAAAATCATTTTCACTAGTAATAATATTACGACCGATGGGTAAAAAGTAGTTAAATTTATTGCAAAAATCTTTTTTAATATGGCATTTACCGATCTCAGCAATATAGGTGTCAGATAATGCAATTTCAAAAAAAATATTTAGAAAAATACTATTTTTAAGTTTGCCTAGAGGCGGCACATGGCCTAGGAACGTCACCGCCTGTAGAATTGAATGTCTGTAATCGGAAAGCGTTAAGTTGAGATCTACTCGCTCTGCATGACAGCGTAATTACATATGTCATATCATCGCCGGTTCCGGAACCGAATTTTAGGCATATCGTCTTCTTGATTGCAAAGTTAAATATTTGAATCTTTATGTCCATTAATATATTTAAAAATTCAAAGGTAATGCAAGGTAATGTAATAATTCAGTAATACTTTCTCCTTCCAACCAAGCGCCATATTTGATTCTGAAAAGAGTAGCGTAGTTATATCAGATAAGCTAACAGTTTCGGTTCCTGACCTAAAATCTTGGGTGGGCTAGAGAAAAACATAGCATTGTATACTATTTACGAAATTGTGCATGTTTCCACTTCACCTTATACATTAATCTACAAGCAAATTAACAAATACTACGACACTACTGCAATGCATAAATTAGTATATAATAAAATCAATGCCAATGTAACTAAGAAATAATAGAATAATAATACGGAATCCTTAAATTCGTCTCTTTCAAAGTGAAATAACAAGTACCTACTAAAAGCAATACAGAACTGTCACGTGCTGTCACTGAAAGTCAATACCTGTCACTTTCATACAATACAACGATATTGGTATTTGTGTTTCAATGCATAAGTATGCGTAATGGGCTGAATCAATTTAACCACCAACGAAGACAAAATTTTGTTAAACACAATCGCATGTGTTTGATGACGTTTCCGTACATACAAATACAAAAAAAAAATCTAACCGTGCTTGATTGCGCCCCATTGTAAAGAAATATTGTCTGTGGTTACGGGCTAGACATCTGTAGCCCCTGAGTGGTGTTGCCAGACTGACGTGACGTTGCCTGTTCTCCATGAAGTATTTATAGGGTTATTGTTTTTTTTATGCCGGCTCAGTTTAAAATTGTAATACAAAACACAATCGAGAATATGATTGTAGGTAGACGTAACATTGTCTTATATTGACAGAGGAAAATTAAAACAAAGATATTATATTCATTTGGGAAAGGTTAGTTACGCTTATAAATGTATTTATTTTGTTCAGCGGCCGAATTGCTGTTTATTTTTATTCAGCCATCTAATGTTTTGGGTGAAAAATGCAGGTCGGGCTTAGTCCACCTAGCCCAGTACCTAGAACCGCCACTGTAAGCTAACCACAATATCACTGTTCTTCTGCGTACTTCTGACGGTTTGCTGACGGTTTGCAAACCGTCAGAAGTACGCAAAAGAACAGAGCTTATGTCATTCGATACAACTTTGTTATTTTCTTGGTTATTACAAATAGGGAGGTTGAGCAGTTGGCTCCTTACGAGTTATTTTGTAAAAAAATCTGACATTTAATTGATTAAGTGCGCATATACTGAAAATTGGGAGAGAATGTGATTTTGAAGTTTGATACCTTTTTTATTATATTAAAAAAACAAACTGTTATTTTTATTAGATAATTAAGTATCTACATATATTTTTACTGATGGCCAAGGCCTTGAGGTGGGCCTGTTTTTAACAATAATAAAATGCGGTTAGTAAGTTTTAATAGACTTTTTATCTATGTATTCCATTTGCATGCTACAATTTTATAGCTTTGTGAAAGGTTATTTTGCCGATATTTTTTTTCAGGTACAATGTTTTTTTTTATATTTCGGTTAATAATTTTAAGCATTGTAGATTTTTTGTACGTTGCAAATAGTTAGCTATTATAAATGTATTGAAAACTTTATAAAAAAAATGAATAATCAAATAAACAAAAAGGTTAGTTTCATAACGCACCTTCAAACGTATTTTTAAATTGAGTATTATGTAATACCACATAATATTATCATCTGGTCATTCTTAGTGACAACACTGATAAATGTGGGGCTATAATGCAAAACGTACTATTTCCAAAATGAGCGATATTGAGTTAGGTATGCAGATAGAGTAATTCAAGTCTAATGAATCGACTGGTATTATTAGTTTTACGATAAAATGTTTAGAACACCGTCGTTTTCCAACAAAAAATCATCCAACTTTTCTAGGAAAACGAACTATTTCCATGTTACGGCAAAGTGCACTATCTCCAATAGAAACGCACTATTTGTATTGAGCTGTCAAATTTTGGCAAATTTGACTGTATATTTTAAACATTGTGATCTACTCTGAAGACAGTAAAGGAAAGGATAATATTTTTTTTTATTCCTGACAGGAAACCAAATCAGGAAGAGGACCAAACTAAGGACCGAATACAAATCGATCGGACGTGCACGGAAATGAGATTTGTTTTTCGGCTTCCTTGAGAAATTTGACAGCCAAATTCATCATACATATTGGTCATACTCATACATATTTCTGCGAACGTTTAGGGATGACTTGTAATTGAATTTTCAGGGATGAATTGCAATTGATTAGCGAATTCTTCGATGAAACTTAATTTTTATCCAATTATAACTCACGCAGCTAGAGCTGAGTCGAAAAAAAATACTTACACAGACACATTAGTTGCAAATCGTCTCTTTGCTTAGGATAAAATAACATTATTTTTCTTATTTGGTTGAAAAATAATTTCTTTTGTATTTTTTTTCCATTTTTTACTAACTTGTTTCCCTAAATATATTTTCTTATATTGTTTGAAAAAAAAAAGAAAATAAGTTTATTTTCTGTACACATAGTACACATAGTTCCAGGAAATAATGCGTTTTGAAAAAAAAAACATTAAAATGACGAATTTAAAATACTTTTTACCATATGCCAAGATTATGAAGCAAGTCAATGATTTCAAAATAACTTATTGTACGATTTTTAATTGATTCAATCATAATATTATGCTTGTGTTATTCGCTATAGTTTTTTGCTTCTACTGAAAAGTTTGATTTATGGAAATAGTACGTTTTGCACTATAACACCACAAATAAGGATTGCTATATTAGAATTACCGAAACATTCCGGCTTAAAAAACGATAATGATACTGATATTGAGCATATAAATACGAGTCAAATAAAGAGTATTGTAGACGCGTAGTAGAATTACAGTATTAAATTCAAAATTATAAATTTATGGTTGTAATGAATCATTGAGTATTTTTTCTTGTAATGAGATCTCAGTGCCGCAAAGTAATAAGCTTTAACTCACTTTTAAGCAATATTTTTTATGACAAGCTGTCATAATTAGTTTCCCCTAAAAGCCTTAACGTGTGGAACCTTGTGATTTATATCATAAAAATATATTATCTACAACTTATCGTCAATACATTAAACCTGCGGCCATTTGAAAAACATCATCGAGTGGACATAATAGGTAATTTTGATAAGATCGATTGATGTGTTACGAGCATTTGATATCATTATCACGTTACCTTGTCAGATTTAATAACAATACAGATAACTGTTTGTCACTTATTCGCTCAACCTTTCTTTTTTGAAAAGAGAGACTTTTCTTGGACACAGCGGTGGGCTGCCAATATCTTAACAAGGGGCTCGGTAAATCTTATCCATTTATTTGTAACCATTTTCGCTCCCAACGTGGAGCATATGGCCTCCTATTGAAAGTATCTCAAAAAAAGTTTTTTTTTCTACGAGAACTGTTTGTTACTTAGTCGCTAAACCTCTCTTTTCCAAAGAGAGTAGTAGGGATAGAATAATAAAACTAAGACAGGACTAGTGATTAACTCGAGCCATGAGGTCTGGCACGGAAGCCCACAACGCTGATCGAAAAAATGAATTGGCTACTAAGTCTTGTTTCATAATAAAATTTAACCATCTACAGAAATTGCAGTTAGGTGCTGATTTGATCTAAGACGAATGATTTTCTTATCTTAACAAGGGGCTCGCCGGCCACGCTGAAATTTAACAAGGGGCTCGCGCGAGCCCCCCCGAGCCCCCTCCAGCCCACCCCTGCTTGGACTGGGACTAGTGATAAACTAATCGCTCTCGTTACGCCTTATTTTTTAATGATGGGAAAGGTGGGAGGGAATTTTGAAAAAATCAAAAATTTCACTTTTAACAGAAATCAATAAATTAATCGAAATATGCTGTTCGTACTGGGATTCGAACCCGTGAGATCCGGCACGAAAGCCCATAACGTTAACCGCTGCGTCATAGGACCCGACAATACGTATATGAAATTAAAATAGTTGATACATTTGTTATTTTACTAGTTGCGTTACATATTTATGTGCAGTGACGGATTATTCTATAAGCAAATAATGTAAAGACTTCAAAAGTATCTTACATAATATTACACATATACTTTTTGTTTATATTTTTATTATTTTACTTTGAATTTTCTGACGTTTTTAAAAATCCAAAAAATAGGGCCTCCAAATTTTATTGCGCCTGTTGCCTCTCGTGTCCTTAATCCACCACTGCATATGTAAAACAACTATCACAACTAGTAACACAATCAGTGGAACAAAAGGGTTAGCAATTTAAATTTTATATCAAAAATTAACCCCCCAGAGACGAGAGTTTTTTTCCGACAAAAATAAATTCTTAAGCCATATTGAAGTCACGGATAACTTTTATTCCAAACTAAAATTTAAAAAAAAAAAAAGCCAAGTCGTTGTATAGAAACCCTGCATGACTATATGGTCATGCTCTTCTTTTTATTACCGTACAATATTGTGTACGGACAGTAGTAAGGACGAGCGTCACCGTATGGGCACGCAAACATTCGAGGTTGAAATATAGCTAAACGTGAATTTTTTTAAAATATTTACAATTTGACCTCTTTAGGTCAACATAATTTCAATACAATTATATAGATTAGCAAAAGAACTTTAAATAATTTGATGTTTTGATAAAAAAAATAACTAACAGTTTCAAAAAGTCCATTAAAAAAACGGGAATTCAAAAAATCGCATGTGCTTTTGGTGGCCGTTTCTGTCCCTGCGGCTGATGACTAACTAAAGTCTGTACCCTTCTTAACCAAATATGAGTGAAAGCGACGATAATTAGGTAGAAAAATGATGAATAGTGGGATCAATAGACAACGGTATTTACTGTGACCATATGGTCACGCTCGTCCTTGGAATTTTGATAAAAAAAATAACTAACAGTTTCAATTTTTTTTGCGTTTATAAACCCCATTTATGCGCCTCCGTAATGGTTTGCACCCTAGGCGGTTGCCTATTTCACCTGTATGGTGGCGCCAGCCCTGATGCTACGACTGATTTCATGACCGCGTACAATAACGCAATAAATATCAAGAAAAATAAATAATCGTCATTAAACTCATGCAAAACGACACTGATATTTTAACCACACTCTGTTGTGTCGATATACTAAAAGAAAAGTATCGATTGCTTACTTTTTTTTACTACTTTAGCTAAAGATTAGAGTGCGAATAATACAGTGCGAAAAAAATAATGACAACAAAATTATGTTAACAAAACATATAATTTCATTTGTCTGATTGTAAAAATATAAATATCTATTTATGAAACTTCTCATGTTGCACATTGGATGTCAAGTTTAATAATATAAAACCGTTTGGCATGCGTGCCATCGATTCACCACATCTCCCTCAACATAATCTGCCAATTCAATTAGTATTTTTCGTAGTTTTCACTGCTAATTAAGCAGGCATTAAGAAAAGCCGATGGGAAATATGTCATTAGCATATTTTATTTGTTCTCATTAAAAACATATTATGTTGTTATGGAAACAGGAAAACGTCACTTTACCGACACGTATTGTTTTTTCTAGACGCTCTATCTTTTTGTCTCTGGCATCTCAATTATGCTATCATCTTATTTCCTCATGAAATTTGAATAAGTTTATCATTTTAGTCGCATCTGGCTATTTCACAAGAATCATTCATTGACAAGGTTAAGTTTTATTAGCTATGTTGACTTGAACTTTTTTTCATTCGGTGGCAACTTAATGGTATCAAACGAGTCCGTATTCAGTGAATACAGAGATGGGCTACCAATACGCTGACAAGGGGCTCGATTTATTTGGAGCTACTTGAAGTTTTTTGGGAAAGGGTTGCAAATTTTTATCAATCTTATTCAATTCATTTAATTCCGGGACTAAACTTTTTTTGTCACAGGGACATCCCTTCTTTTTTTAATATTTCCTGTTTTTAGAAAACATAAGACAATTTAAAATATATATATATTTTAATGTTTTAGTCATGGGATTTATGCAATTGTTTGTTTGAAACATTAATGATATGAATACGCAAAATAGATATGATATGTTTAGGTACTAATTTTGATTTTAATTACGATTTATTAAGTTCATTGTAGAAAAACTTTGTTCACAGATATAAATGCATACTTCAAAATATAGAAGCCATTTAATTAGCATGTTTAATAACTATCAAAATGCCGGATAATTCATTATTTTTAGAGCATGTTTTTTACAGTAATTGTTAATATTCCGTATGAAGAAAAATAGTATTTAGATTTTTAAAAAAACTCGCGGGGCTCATCGAAAAGTCACGCGGGACATAATTGACCCGCGGGACACACTTTGTGAACCCCTGATTTAAACATACTGTCGTATATAATATACATATGTCTGAAAATTGTTAGATAATTGAATAAGTTCTCCATAGTAATCAATGATACAAAGTAATACGTATTAGGAACTGTCCTTCTCAAAAATTACGGTAAAGTGAAAAAATTTCACGTGTGATCTGTGAAGGATAATTGGTCCCAGTAAAGGTGAAGTGAGCTAAGTGATATTTTAGAAGAAAAAAAGTTAGATGCGATGTAATATTCTACACGTGTTAAAGTGTCGTAAAAGTGAAGTAACCCCAGTTAATACACATTGCAATAGTGTTACCTCCGTAAAATAAAAATATATAATCCACCAAAATACCAAGTAAAGACGTGATTGTACATAAAAGTCCAAGAAGAAAGTTTTAACTTTTTACTTGTTGACTCACTTCACCCCTTGGGGCTCAATTGTTCAAAGTATCGATCACAAAAATGTGTTGAATATCTGACAGCATTTGACAACATCTGGAAGAAATATTTATCAAAGATTAGCGTTTTTAATCATTCTTAAAATATAGACAAAAGCGGCTGTTTCTTAATTATGCACCTGAAATAAATGTATTTGACGAGAAATTTCAAAAGGTATCTCTTGTTTCAATACACATCTTAACCGTCTATAAAAATTGCAGCTAAATTCTGATTTAATATGAGAAAAATGTTTTTCCTTAATTTAGCAAAGGACCCGTCGACTTGACTAAAATTTAACAAAAAGGCTAGTGCGAACCTTTCCGTGCCACCTCCCAGCCCATAATTTTTTTTTTTTTTTATTAAATTATTATAACTTTTGAGACGCTCGTAAATTCACTAAATTTATTGAACGAAACAAAGTGACTTTATGTGTTTTTAAATGATAATAAATTATTGTTTATTTTAATATTTGTAATTAAATTTGACTTGCGACCAAATTCGAGGACAACCTGTATTTTATTGTATTGTTTTGTGAAACGGAAGTAAATGTATTTCCATGGGACATTAAAAATGTTTAATTCGATGTACGTGACACAATTGTACTGCATAAAATGCTGGGATTGGCATGAACGCAATCACAATCGTCAATCATATAATGTGGCATTGTCATAAATTGGTTAAGAAGTATAACACATGATGTGCATATAAACTAAAGCTATACCATTATATTCTTGACATTGAAAGTACCGAATTGGCACTACCGAGTATCGATTCCCGAAGGCTATTTGTTTGCGCATCACTAACTAAGGTCATAGGATTGGTCTAGTAAAGGCACTGTTCGAAATTCAAGTGTAAAAAATCGAATTCAGCATAGGGTGACCAGATTTACAAAATATAATTATGTATATATTCAGTTCTGACTTCTGAGTGCTTGACTGGTTTGCACTTTGCAAAATTAAAAACTTTAAAGCAAAAAAAGTAAAAGGTACTAAACATATATAGATAAATGTCGAAATGACGATTATGGGTGAATAGTTTATGAACTTAACATATTGTTTAACTAATAAATTACATATAAAGTGTTGATTGAATTGGCATATACTTGGTAGAACTTCATTGTAATAAGGTAAAAAATATCATTTACCTTATTACATATAAAGTGTTTTTTAGAGTATTTTTTAAAATTAGCAACACTTTTCCAGAGAACGCTTATTTGACGGCTGACATCTGATTTGTGCTCAGCTTGGTTTGCCATTTCACTATAAATGATTGAGACTCAATTTTTGTTGAATGGCAACGTCAATAAATAAAATTGCAGCATTTGAAGTGAAGAAAAACCACTAGCCATTATCGAGTCGCCATTACATCCAAAAAAGTCCCTGTTTCGTTTACTGTATGGGCTGATGGAATCATTAGTCCATATGTCTTCAAAAAATATGTCAGCCAGAACGTAAGTCAATGGAGAGCACTGAAAGATCTATGATTATTGAGATGTTCATTCCACAATTGTGTGGCATTGATGAAGAAAGCTATGGTTTCAACAATACGGTGTAATATCCCTCAAAGCGCGCACCACAATCAAAGTATTAAAGGAGACATTCGATGAACGCGTAATTCCACGTAATGGACCTGTGAATTTGCTTCCAAGATCGTGTGATTTAGCACTTTTGGATTATTTTCTGAGGGAATATGTAAAGACGCTCGTCTGCGCCACGTTATTGCCGACATACGGTCTCAACTGCTTCACTGTACTTTGAGTTTTTTGTTGCTTAAAAACTAATTGATTCATCAACTGTCCATTTGATACTACGAACTAGAGGCCACAGATAAAATGAGGGTATTACTTGCAAACACGGTTTATTCCAAAATGGTTGAAAAATGAAACTTGAATTTCATTTTGAAAAACAATGTACATTTTAAAAGTATTTTTAGTCTTACATTACTTTGGAATGATATGTTGGATACTGTCAAGCCATGTTTAAGACTGATTTCTAAAAACACTTTCAAAAAATATTTTTATCTACTTAATTACATTAAAGATTCATGTTTCAACAACTTTGGAATAAGCCGGGCTTGCAAGTACTTATTACCCTCAAATAAAATGTGATGATTTTAGACGAAAGGTACAGGAAGGTTGTGTTAAAATTTCACAAAACCAACATAATTCATGATAAACTTATTTTGTTTTCAAACTAAAATATTGTTTGATATTAATGCTAGATTAAAATTTTCAGTCGTAGAAATACTGAAAACCTTGCGCCATTGTTTTTGAACGACCCGCAAAGAAAAGCTTTCGATTTTTGGAAGATGATCGGTGATAATAATTATTAATAAATTTACAAAATGGCTAAAGTTATTTATAAATCATATTTATTTAATATTTCACGCTTTTAATTTGTTATCATTGCATTTATTTACACAACTGTAACTCGGTTTAAATGTTGCTCCGTATAATATTATCTTACAAATACAATTGAATGAGTGTAATGATTTATAATAATACATATATTGTTTGCAATTTCCATTGTCAAATTATTGTGGCTTGAGCTTCAAGTCTTGGTGACAAAAAAGGACTGTCAGTCTATTTTCGCCAGTTTAATGCGACGGTCCAAAAAGTTTTCGTGTTTATTGTATGTAGCTGCGAAGTGATTAACTTGCTAAACTTCCAAATTATTGGAATAATTTCGTGTGACTCTCAAATCGATAACGTACCTAAAACTATACGACTTAATTTATTATTACTTATTTTTTTTTTAAATTTTTACTCGACATTTGACGCAAATTCAATCGATCAAAGTGTGTTCATATTTTAAATATTTTTTATTCAGTAGGATATTGAACCTATTATGCATTATTGTTTTACTGATACAAAGTGATTATAATAAAAATCAATATTTAAAACAAAAATACAAGTAAACCATTTCTCTTCATCGGTGGAATTTAAATACGTTATTATAAATGAATAAACAAACGAGTTTGCTTTTTAAATTAAATTAAATCAATTCAACATAAACCAACTTTAAAATTACTCGTAGTAAATAAATTTAAATAGTCTTATAGATTGAAATGTCGCAAATTTTACACCGTACAATATTCATGTTTTTCGAGTAATGTGTCATAGATATTTTGCCTTATTAACATAAAAAGAAAGTGTGAAAATATTAGTGTGTAATAATTATAGAAAGCCCATCCATCCTCTATCAACATAGATATTTTGAAATAAATGTAATAATCACTAAATTAGGAAAATCGATGCACTCTTAATATATATTTAAATTATATTTCTGCAATTAATTTGCAAGCTTTCCGGCATTCGCGAGCTATTGACTGGAGATTACTGATTTGACCATAATTCATAAATAATGATTATATTGTTTATATGATACGTACTATTAATAACAAGCATTGGCATCAACTTGCATAGTTAATAAGCATTGATTATTAGATATTGTTTATGTGTATTATGTTATTGAAACAAGATATGAGTTTTATTGGTGTATTCACCCGTGGTAATTTATTTCAAGTAATTTACTGTCATTTCTCAGTAAAACTAGTTATATGAAATAAAATCAATAATTATTATAAAATATGTTTGACTGGTGAACCTTTGACTATGCGTCAATGTTTAGTGCATTAAAGATAATACGTAAAATCGGTAAAATAATTTCGGCCATAATTTGTATCACATTGGTCAGAATTTATATTAAATGGTCATAATTTAAATGGCATTAAAAAAAACCTAACCTAACCAAAATGGTTATTAAATCTGACCGTATAATATTTTTATTCTGACCAAAAATTGAATTTTATTCGGACCGAAAGTTTATTTGAATTGTGATCAAAAATTGATTTAAACTCTGACCATTTATTTTGTTCCCTTTAAATATACTTAAATTTAAGTAGTATGATCAGTATGCATGCACACATTTTTTACCATGTCCCAATGAGAACCATATGGACACCTAATAGAGTTTACTTAACAGAATTGTTTCCACGAGAACTTCTTGTTTCTCAGATGCCTCAGCCTCACTTTTTTCAAAGAGTATGAATAGAAGGATAGGGCTAAGACAGGACTAGTGGTTAACTAATCGCTCTCGATACGCCCTGTTCATGGGATAGGATGGGTGGGAAGGGGGAATTCAAGACATCACATACATCCATTCCTTCGGACAGAAATTCATAAACCGATTGAAAAAACCAATTTATAAAACTGTCCGTACTGGGATTCGAACCCGTGACCTCCGTAGCCGAAGCCAACGACGCTGACCACTCGACCACACAGGCGAGTTAAACGATAAAATATTATTACACCTGTTCGGTGGTATTTTTATCGTTATCACTTGCACTGTTGCGTGATATATTTCGTCATTTTTTTGCTGAAAATCAATTTACAGCTACTGGAAATCTGGCATCCGCAATGACATAGATAGACGACTGTTTTCACAAAGCGAACAATGTGCAATAAATCCTTCACGGTTTAAGATTTTCGAATAAACTAATGGTATTTTTAAAAAAAATCGTATCTGTCTGGTATCTAATAATACTGTCAGTCTATAGTCCAGTGGTGGCGAACTTTTTTAAGTATTGGGTCAGAATTTGCTCATTATTTATTCAAATACCAGCCCGCGGGTCACGAAGTCAGTGGCGTCGCTTGGAAAGTGGGAGGAGAGGAAACCTACGTGGGTCAGTGTCTGACGCGCGGGTCATAAATTCACCAGAACTGGCATAGACTGTAAAGCTCGTAACTTACACAATATTGAATATCATATTGTGTCTATAGTATTACGAATATTCAATCTAAAAATGAAAATATTTATTCCATAATAGACTTTTAATTTTGTTAATAATAAATTAATATGAAATGCAAAAACAACTACGATTACAACTTAGAAGTAATTGCTTGTATTCAGATATGGTAATAGATACGTTTAAATTCTACAGCTGATATACATGAATTTTAAGAAAATAAATAATCGTGACGAATAAAATTGTTAGTGACATAATTCTGTGATGGTGGTGGCCGAGAGCAAGCCATGGTCGGTCAGCGAGCAGTTGGATTGTATTCTCGAGGAAATAGGAAACTTCGGAAGATATCAGATATTCAATTATTTGATAATCGCTTTTCCTATGTTACTCACTGGCTTCTTTGGCGCATCATACATCTTCACATCTGCTGATGATCATTACAGGTATTTTTAATGTCGTTGGGAATTTGGGTCGCAATCGGATATCGGTCGCTTTCGTATGAGATAATTTATTTGTATTTATTCACCATAAGTATCTTACACTGCCGTACACGACTGACGTTTAAACAATTAATAAAAAAAGATATGAAAATAGTTTATGAACAATGGTACAAATTATAAATTAATAACGCTAAATTATCTAGAATTAAAATGTTAAGGACCTCTTACAGATACATACTATTAATTTGAAATAAAAAAATAATTAATTAAGTGAGAAAGGTAGCTGTACACTGGTTTCAAATGTAATTTTAAATCATCATTATCACAATAAGCAAAAGGGATTTTTTCACAATATACATATTTTATAATATCAACAATAACCAGCGTAATCGGAAAATAAATAATTCTAAACGTCAAGGTTAAGTGAGGATGAAGATTTTTTCAGGTTCGTCTGCCAAAAAATATCTGAAATGTTTTATCGAAAATCCATATCAGTTCTTACAAGCAAAAAATAAAATAATCACTTGCAAATATTATTTGATAAAAAAGTAGCATAATAAAAACAGATTTACAAAGACGAAAAGGTAATAAAATAATTTGCATATTTAAGAAACGGTTCCGATCATAATAAATAATGTAGAATTAGTACAAAAACTGTTTTTATTTTTGTATACATTCAAGGTTCAACAACGTGCTGCTTGAAGTATAATTTTCTCTTAAAATGCATATTTTCTTTGCCTTCTTTGTTGCGGGAAAAAAAATAATTAAACAATCAATGAAAGACTCGATATTTTAAAACAAAATATTAGTGCCGTATGAAAAATAAATTACGCGTGCAAGAGAAATTTATTTAACAATCAAATAAATCGACAATCTTCGCACATACGTAACAAAATAATAATTCGAACTGACGTTTATTTAAATTTGGAAAAATACGATCCTGTGCTTGCTTATTGGTGATTTTTAAACAAGGATACTAACCTGAGCACAAATAATTATTGTTCGTGTAGATTTGTACTGATTCGATTTTCGAACATTGAAACGTCATTGATTTAGTTATGGTATCCGAAAATACAATAGCTATGATTCATAATATATTGAAATGGCGATTGCAATTTGCAAAGAATAATGTAATGAAGTAGCTCCACAATACATTATTTGTGAGTGAACAATAATGAAAACCATCACAATAAATTTACAATAATAAGCGTTTGGTTTATTTTGACCAATATAAATGCATTGACGTTTTAGATAAATAACATAACAAATAATAATTAATCTATATGTTGGACAAATAATATTGATGGTTTCCAAAAATAGTCAGAATCCTTAGATATTACTGATATATAACTAAGCATATTTAGACTCCTTAAATATCATAAATATTTGCGACGGCTCGCACGATTCGATTTCATATAGTTATTATTTTGGTAATAAATCGTGATATTCACGCAACATTAAAATAACTAACGGAGCTATTCTCAAATTTATAAGGAACTAGACACTACTAGAGACTATAGCAACAATGAAAAAACCTACAATTATTACAGCTATACAGTTTTTACCAACCGTAAAAACCAAATACAAAATTAGAGTATTAGAGACCCCACTCAATTAGTGTCCAGTTCACAGGTTGGGAACCTTTTCTTCTCAAAAGGCCGCATTCATTTTTCTGATTCGATATAAGGCCGCAGTAAACATCGACTAGGGAATCTTTGGTCAGAAACAATTTCATGCCAATTTCTAAAGTCCAGGATTTCTCAAAATTACCAGCGTGGACCTTCTTTTTTTAGGTCTTCCGGGAATTTTGACATCGAAAATCCCAATAATTTACGGATTCGCCCAAATTAGCAGCGTGGCACCTTTGTACATATGTATTACAACTTACAACTCGAATGAAGCCTGCAATAGTTTTTAAGCACCAGGTTATTATTAACCAATTTAAAGCAGTGTTTTACTTGTACTTCCTTTTTTTCAAGTCACATATGTATTTCATTCACAAGTAAGAAAGAATATATTTGAATAATTTATTAAATATGACAAGATAATTCATTTTCGTTTCACTCATAACAAAGCTAGAGACCTGGAGTAATATTTCTTTTTCTCTTGTTCCAGATGCAAAATTCCAGAATGCGATGCAAAAATTCCAGAGTTCGAACCGTTATGGCTGACGAATGCCATTCCCCACTCAGATAACACTTACGACAGGTGCCTGCGATATAAGCCCAGTAATTTTTCTGAAAGTTTTCTAGACATCACCATTTATAATGCTACCTGTCCGAGTGAAATATTCCAAAGCAACCAGACATTGGCCTGCACATCATGGGTTTATGCTGATGGCATGTCAATTGTCAGTGAGGTAATAAATTCTTTTATTTGGTGTCCATGAAGCCTCTGAAACTTTGTCATATTATTCAAAGATAAATATCTTTCAACCATGCTTGGAGGCATAAATGTCTTTGATATTTCCATTCCCTCACCACTAATCTGATCCTAAAATGTGGTGCAGCAAAAGCGACAACCTAACTACTAGTCCAATTCTAGCCTTAACCTTCTTTCTTTACTTTTTCCGAAGAGAGTTGAACGATATAGTTGACAAAACTATATTTATAACATAAATTTCTTGTTATCATTCATTTATTATTGAAAAAGTATACATAACTTGAATTTTATAATGAATGTTAGAAGTCTGAATGATAAAATATATCTATGTCAATGGCCAAGTACTTCAAGGTATTGAAGTCAAGGTAAATATGCTTATGTTTGGCATCAGTTTATCTTTATCCAGTAAAAATTAAGCACTTTTGAAATTATTTAGTACAATGATAATCAAAACACATGGTAGTAAAAGATAAAATGTAACAAACATTTGACAATGCATTTTTTAATCATCCCTGGCTTAACACCCAACATGAGTACAATAATATTGTATTTTTTTTATTTTTTAATCCATGTCCGCTCCCAATGTGGAGCATATAGCCTCCTAATGTAGGTATCTCAACAGTACTTTTTCTACGAGAACTATTTGTTACTCAGTCGCTCAACCTCTTTTTCCTTAAGAAAGTAGTAGGGATAAAAAGATAAGGCTAGGACAGGACTAGTGGTAACTAACTGCTATCGCTATGCCCAGTTAAGTATCGGAAGGGTAGGGGGAAATCCATGCCTGCGAACAAAAATCAATCAAAAAATGCTATTCATACTTGGACTCGAACTCATAAGGTCCGGCACGGAAGCCAACAACGCTAATCGCTACGCCATAAGACTCGCCAATGTCAATATTGGATATATGTATATATAATATCCTTATTTTATTACCTTTGGCTGAACATGTTTACCAAAGACAGATAATAGCTATTGAATTAAGAGATTTTAATTTTGTATCTTATCATCAATCTCTAAAGAAAAAAGGATCAGCCATTTTGTTTATGTACAACTATTAGTTTGTCAAAAAAATAATATTTAAGACTTACATATAACTAGACAACAATTATTTTTACAGTTTGATCTTGGCTGCCAATCATGGAAAAGAACACTGATTGGAACTATAAATAATGTGGGGCAATTTTTCTGCCTGCCGTTGACCGGATTTATTTCTGACAGATATGGAAGAAGAACGACCCTCGTCGGAGGGGCAGTGCTCAGTGGAATTGTCGGCCTTGTAAAATCTTTCGCACCTGAATATTGGTCGTTCCTCTTCTTGGAATTCTTGGAGCCCATGTTGGGTTCCGGAGTATACAGTGCAGCATTTATTCTTGGTAATTCAATCTATCTGTAATAATATATTGTTTCCAATGTCAAAATAAAAAGGGGCGTACATGCTGTTATTAATATTTACATTAACAGATAAGTATCATATAATGAACTATTTATGAGTATTGGAAATGTTTAGAAAATCGTTCGAGATAAAATCAATCAGAACTTCATTTATAGATCTTATTTTGTAAAATACAATGCCATTGTTCAAGACCACTGAGTCCCTGTTTTTTTTAAATATTACACTATACAATACAATATTTCTACTATGAAAAATATAATTATAATATATAATCGCAGCAGTAATATAATCAAAAATGCTTTCACTATTCTTATACTTAAATACATTCAAATGACCAAAATGAAAACTCTTATACCACTACTGAATCAATAAAATGAGTTGAAGTAATCATAATTATTTCTACAAAGACAGAGACTAAACTATTAATCTTTAGTACACACAGTTCTCATTTTGATTTAAAGAGTTTGTCAAATGATGAGATTAATTTTTCATTGTGTAAAATTGACTCAGATAGAATAACAAATAATAAATAAGAAACACATGTATCATCTGTAATGAATAATCATTAATCATATAGTTATTTATATTGATTTGCTCACGTTTTTTTATCATGCTAAAAATGCAATTTAACCTAAAAAAAAAATTAATATTATAAAATTGTATATTTTACATTTCTACGTATTTTATAATATGACAAATACACTCATCTCTTGATTTATCTGTTGGATAGGTTCTACTAATCTATAAATATTTCATAAAACTAAATCATACAAACCAAAACATATAACGCATCCAAAAATAAGAACTAATTATGTTCCAGAAAACGGGGGGGGGGGGTGGAGTCAAGCGTAAAAAGTGGAACTAAGTAGATGACTCCTCAATCTGTTTTTGAAACCATATTTACAAATATGTGTTTGAATTCGAATACCTTATAAAAAAAAAAAAAAATCCTTGACGCATAAAAGTAAAATGGATACAGTGCAAATGGAGCAATGAGTTTATAGATAAATCCGTAACATTATTTGATAAATATCTTATCTTCATGGTATAAGTTCTATAAAAATATCAACTGTCATACACTTATTCTACAATTTTTACTTATATTTCAGGTGTTGAGCTTGTCGGTCCCAAATACCGTGTCCTAGGTAGTACAATCATAAGTGCGTTCTATGCGATCGGTGAAATCTTCATGGGCCTCGCAGCTTGGCTATTCCCTTACTGGAGAAACCTTCTGCAGATCATTTATACACCTTCTATTCTCCTCGTTTGCTACTTCTGGATCATTCCTGAGAGTGTGCGATGGCTATTGACCAAAGGAAAAACAATATCCGCCGGCGAAATCTTAACAAAAGCCGCATCAGTCAATGGAAAAGTGCTTTCAGAAAAGACACTGCAGAAACTTTACTCGAGTGCGGAACATGAAGCCAACGAAGAATCTAAGCAGACAGAATCTGGCATATCACGAGTTTTGATGTCGAAGATCCTTGTTATCAGATTAGTTTGTTGTTCATTCTGGTGGATTACGTGCACTTTTGTATTTTATGGATTATCTTTAAACTCAGTTTCAATAGCTGGAAATGAGTATTTGAACTTTATTCTAGTGTCTTTGATTGAGATTCCTGGATATGTTATGTGTTATCTTTGCCTTGATCGATTTGGAAGAAGAGCTACTCTGTGCGCATCTTTCCTGGGAAGTGGATTTTCCTGTATTTCGTTTGCCTTCGTCCCAGTAGGTGAGTAGTTGACATAACTAATAGATTGGATATGTCTTCATAGATGATTGCTAGTACCTAACAAAAATCAGGCAACCTTATTGAATTACTAACACCAAAATAAATTGTAAAACTAATTTAAAGATTGTCTATGCAAAAAGAATATTATTGTTATTGTTTAAATAAGGACAAGGCAGAACCTTTAGCCTATGTGGGCTTCCTTGAACTTGATCTCAAACACGGCCTACTTTAAAGCGTTCAATAAATTTGTAACATTTCGAGAACAGGATATCTTTGTTTTATCTTTATACTCAGCACGGAGTTGTTTTAGTAAATATTAAACTTCACTATAAACTATATTTTTACATCTTGTTTTCAGATATGGCCTGGCTGAAATTAACCCTGTATTTGTTTGGAAAGTTCAACATTACTATTGCGTTCACAGCTGTGTACGTTTACACTACAGAACTATTCCCTACCAACCTTCGCCATTCTTTACTTGCCGTGTGCTCAATGTTTGGAAGAGTGGGTTCAATAGTTGCTCCTCAGACACCACTATTGGTAAGTAAATTATAATTTCATCACATCCCCACCTATTCATATTCATTGAGGCAGTATTTATGTGTGGTTTTCTGAGCATACCGATGATAGAACAACTTAATCTAGCCAATAATTTCTTTGTTCTCTTCTACTACAACACCTTATCATTGAACAGTAATGACTATAACAGTCTGTGGATTTTGATGTTGAGCCCATGAATATGACAGAGACTAACATTCATTTGGCAAATTGTCCAATGTGTAAGTAACTCCAAGGTTACCAACTATCATGGAAAAGGTGCATTAGGAGGAAGGAAGAAAATATCTCAAAGTGCAGATTAGCTTTTACTTGCTGCTCCTGTTGAACTTCTTTGTGCCCTTAATCTGTCTATTTACGAGAATAATTATTGTAGACCTAGCTTTAAACCATTAAATACAGCGAGTGTGGTAGACATGCATCTGTTTTTATTTTTGTTGTTTTTGTATATGTAACCAAGGAACAATAACTGTAAGCCTTTAATTATTTAAGTATTGAGCTATGTTTCAATGATTGTGAACAATTTGCTACAACCGATATCTTTTATACTATCATATGACTTTGAAGATTTTTAAGCAGCATCTAAGAACTACAATACCAAAACTAATTAGCTCAAACATCATTACTCCTTCTGTGTTAAGCACTAATAAAAAAATATTACACTATAGTGTTGTAAAACAACAAATTCAATTTAGTTGTCATTTAATATAGATCCTGCACCATATAAAAAAGACTAAATGGATATTTTTTTATTTTCAGCAAGTGTATATGGAAGCCTTACCTCTTCTCCTATTTGGCGCCACATCTATTATATCTGGAATTATGATTCTAGCTTTTCCGGAAACTAATAATATCCAACTTCCTGATACGATAGAAGAGGCTGAAAGTATTTCCAGGAAAAAAGCTCCTAACAACAAAATGAATGTATAGCTGTATTTTTCTAATTTATTTATACAAAAATCATTTTTATCATTTCTGCATGAGAAAGCTAATAGTAATGAAAATACCAAAGTTATTTTATGGCATTGACATCTATAAATGCAAAAGATCATTAAATAATTGTTTGTAAACATTTATGAAATTTAAAAAGTATAGCTCGCTGAGAGTGTCACAATAATTTGTTAATTTGGTTTTGTGGAGTCATTAATTAAGTATTTCTTTTCAATAACTAGTTCTTTTGAATTTTGGCACCATATTTTAATTGTAAACCGTTAATCAAACATTAGAAAAGAAATGACTTTAATTTTTCATACCTATTCCAACTAAATAATTGTTGAAAGAGCAACTGTTAAATATTATATCTATAAAGCCACCATTTTAATGTGCCATTAGTGCCATATTTGCTCTACACAAAAATCAGTTAAATGAAAAATGTTCAAAGGTTAAAAATAATTGCAACTTGTGGATTGAATGGTTTCCACTGGTACAAGTGAACCTGATTTTTGATTTTGTTGAAAATATAACAATTTTTTTTTTATCTTTTAAATTTGTTATCACAACCATTCGTGCATATAATATTTTATTTAAATTCAAAAATAAAATATTGTAGCCAAACAGAGTTCTATGGGGAGCTACACTATAAGTGCAAATCATCTAACCGAAAGTTCATTTAATTCTAAGCCTTAAAGTAATACTCAAATCAACCGAGCTAGATTTTATCTATAATATTGATTTTTGTAAATAAATTTTCGAACAATAGATGTCATTGTCAACGAATCTCAAAAAAATATTTTATCCATTCAATTGATTATACAAAGTCCAGTGATCTGACATTGATTATAATACTTTTTTTTGAAAAATATTGCTTTGAGTGTTATAAATTTAATATAGTAGAATTTTGTATTTTAATTTTTAAATGTATATTAATTATGAATACACATAATTTTGAAGTGTTACATGGAAACAATACTTCAATTGGCTAATGTGCCTTCTATAATAAAATTATTTTATATTTTATAATATAGGAAAAAATATTTGAGTGTTTTGATTTTAGTATGAGTTAAGGTCGTCTGGATTTTAATTTATTTATCAACCATTTTTTATTGTTTTGTATAAACCTCTAAAAATATATATGATTAGGTAATGTATTAGGCTGTTTGTATTTTAATAATATATATTGTGTATTTGCATATATATACAAATCTATTTATCATTGTGCTATAATAGATATGAAAAAATATATTGTAAACCTTTATACATCGACCACACGCAATTTTCACAAGAAAAAGTTACAAAATATCCCTATAAAGGATCCTATTCACTTGGGAACATATTTTTTACGAATGGGAAGGCTAAATAATGATTAGAATCAATTTGAACAAAAGTTTCATTAAATCAAAAAGTTTTTTTCTGGTATCACCACCATCTTTAAAAACGGTTGCAATTTATATGGCTCTACAAAAATTATTTAGTTATACAACCTTTAAATGTCTTTATTTATAATTCAGGGATAATTTAAATTGGGACAATAATCCACATAATAATTGTGTATGTTTGTTGGTCATATATGCACAATGATACAAACCTGTCATGTAAGCATTTTAAAAATTCTTTATTCAGATTTACGGGTTCAACTGATTTATCTCATTCACAAACAATAAGTTTCCTTGCAAATGAAATTCTTTATACAAGTATATTTTTGTGTTTTCTAGTGAAAAACACGAGCCGGGATCATTAGACGGCTTACAAAACTGTAATAATATTACATACTTTGATTTTTGAATTTTCATGCTCATATAGACATCTATCGAAGAAATTGTAAAGTTTTTTTGACAGCAAATTACTTTCAATAGGTTAAAACCAATATTGATTTACCCGAAAGTAATTCTGCATCAAATCCATTTTTGTTTCAATTTACATTAATAATGATTTTATTCGAATAACATAATTCATTAAATATGTGCAGAAGTTTACCCGTTCACCAAATACGTACCATTATTTTTGTGTTATAATAATATTATTATCCTTATGCTATTGTTATGAGGATTATTCTATTTCCATTAACAAACATAATTTTATTTATTTTATCAATTGCAACAATTCAGTCCATCTTCGCTTGAGTTTTATATTTAGCACATAAGCTTAATCCTTGAAATAAAGACACCCGCAAGAATTTCTGTATTTTCTACAACCAATTTTTCATCTAGTTAACTCTAGCTGATAGTAATTACAAATTTTAAAAGCTTACAGTATAAATTTGACTTTTGTCTCTACATTTAGTCCTGAAACAGTGGTTGAGAACCTTGTCATGTTGGAAGGCCAAATTCATTTTTATGTTATTTAAAAACTTCAATAAGATATTTTTTAAAACAGTAAATTCTTGGATTATTTTATTGATTAGTAAAATTAAATGAAATGATTTTTTTATTCACTGAAAATGCTGCATTTGAAAACTTACAATTCCATAGATTTCAATCGTGTGACTTAACTTAGTTAATCCAGAGACAAAACTCAATATCATAACTTAAAATAATAAAAAATGCATCATATAGAAATAAAATACAATCTTACATACAATTTCAATAATTGAAGTGCCAAAACATTTTATTTAAATGGTTTGATATGTGTTATTTATAAATTATTAAAAATACTTTTATTTAAAAAACTGATAACATAAAATTTTAATAAATAGAATTAAAATAAAATAATTCAATGAAACAATATATGTTGCCAAAATAAGGGCGGACACAACTGCTTTTAATGAATCCTATTTATTTATTCAACATTGAGTAAATTGTCGTCAGTGATTTTAAAAGCGGCTTAGTACCATAATATTTTATGATATACGTAGATAAACATAAAATTTTTAATTTTAAGGTCACCAAATATGTTTTATAATAACATTATTTTTCTTAAATTCAAATTCACTGAAGATATCTGCTTTTGGTACTTATTTGTTAAATTTCATATAATTGAAATGTAAACATGAGTTGAGTATTATTAATTCAATAAAATAATCCTCCTATAGCGTACTCTCCAATAGCAAATTTTCTACAAAATATAGAACAAGCTCAAAATACAAAAATGTTTGATTTGGTGGTTTTATTCAATTTTTAAAATACAATCAGTGGCGGATTAACCCATAAGCGCAAGAGGCGCGCGCTTGGGGCCTCCAATCTGAGGAGTCCTAAAATAAAATATATTCTATAAAACACATATGACTATTTCAATTAAGTTTTAGTTATTCGAAAAAGAGGGCCTCCAAATTAAATTGCGCCTCGGGCCTCCCAACTGCTTAATCCGCCACTGGATATAATTGAAAAATCTAACCACTAATTTTGTATGTGTGGCTTACCTCCTATATGAAACTCTTCTATACCATGGTACATATCTTTACACTATAAGAGGGTTGACTGTAATTTCGAATTGCATTTTTAAGAATCATAATTATGATGTTGACCATTTCTGAATACAAAAATGATATTATATTGACGAAAAGATATTGAGTATTAAGTATAGATGTCACTGTATTGCAAATACTTAAATATTTTATGATCAATATATTGTTTTTAAAACGCGTCAATATTTATATTTTGAAACCTAATTGTACATATCAGATTCAATCAAGCGTCAATACAGCCAACATAATAAATATAATAACGTTCAAGACATAACATGGTCATGAAAAAACAGAGCGTCAATCCCTATAAGTAGTGAATTATTATTTTAAGAAATAATAGAATATATTACGAATGTGATATTTTTGAATAAATGTGTAATAAAATACTGTTATCAAAAATTTTACTTGACATTGTATTTTTTTTATCACACACAACTTACGATTTCAAGACTGTGACATCTGTTAATGAAAAAAAATGTTAGAAAATATATTTATTCCAACATTAATTCTATTGGCAAGACTTTCAAATAATGGAACTTCAAAAAACAAGTCACCATTTTATGGTGTTATTTATAAGGATTGTCTTAAAATAAACGAGACATTGTCAAAATTTGTTGGTAAAAAATCATTTCTCATTATCGATGTCACTGTTCTGAAGTCTGAACTTTTTCACTGCTCCTAAACAGTACTAATAAAAAAATATCAGTCAACAATCTCCTTAGCATAATGCTTTCACTGGAGGACCCCAAGCCACTCGTCAGGCTTTAACCAGCTCACAGCTGCCAAAATTAGTATTAGTTCTCTGGTAATGCTGGTGTATTTTTTTTGATAGCTGGATTTTATCTGTAGCTCAACAGTATTTATCAATGTTTGTAACAATCACTGCTAGCAAGTAGACGAAGTAAACCGTGGGGTGTGTGGTCCACTCAGGGTACCATTAATGACAAGGTGTCGTTTGAAATTTAAGGTCATCAATTAAAAGGTAGTATCGCTAAAATTAATCCAAATTTTACTGAAAATCACCTGCACACTTCGCAAAATAACACACAAGTTATAAACATACAATCTTAGATCTAGAGCTTATACAAAAACCGACTTTTGAAAAAACCGGTTTTTGAATGTCAATATTGTCTGAAAACCGGTTTTATCTGGTTTTCGGAGTTTTAAAAAAATGGATAATTCAATTAAAATAGAGAGGAAAAGGTAAATTTTTTAAATGTTGTTTATTTATATACATAATAATACACAACAAGAAATTATTTGGTGTTACTCCTCTGAAAATATCATTTAAGAAAACACAAAGGGTCCATTGATCGTTTTGTAACAAAATTTCCTGATATCGAAAATACCCTTTCTCTGGGTAATGATGTGGGAAATATGGTATTTAAGCCATCAAATAAATGATCCAAATTTTCTGTCCTTTTGCTTAGACTCGTTTATGGAAAATTCGGCACAACCGGTTACGAAGTTGAAAAACCGGTTTTCGAATGTCACAAATTTAGCCAAAAAACCGGTTTTTAAAACCGACAAGCCCTACTTAGACCATCAAGGCATTATGCCTTATCATAATGTTTATTCAAATATAATTTTTGAAACACCCCACATGAGAGTAAGTAGGTATATCTTAAGCAGGACCGGCGCCACCATACAGGCTAAATAGGCAACAGCTAAGGGCGCAAACCATAAGAGAGCATAAATGTAGTACTAAAATATTTTTTGATACTTTAATAATATAAAATATCTATGCAGTAAGCTTCAAGCAGTAGCTCGAAAACTTAAAAATACAGATAACATAAAAACATCCTAGTAAAATACTAAAAACATATAAAAATCTGAACAAAAAGTACATGGGTTATATTATTTAAACTATTTATGAGGCTCCTAAGATTCGGAGACCCTGAGCGTATGTCTCATTTGTTTATAGGATAATCCGCCACTGGTTGCTGGAGTGTACAAAATTCAAAAGATTAAAATATAAGCAGAGGTTCATTAATTCTTATTTTTATATTATTATTAGATTTCACTAATTCAGTACTTTCGCATTTCTATTATCCTTACATCTAAACCACCGATACTCAACTTTTTTTCTTCTGGGCCGCATACTGGTTTTTGTTACATTACGTGGGCTGCAGCATATTAATAGTAATATGTATATATTCCACATACTATACATAAGAAGCCTTCCGATTGGATTGCTCATTTATAAAGGAACTTCCTTCTTTTTTATTCGTATAAATTAAAATGTCCAAAATGTTTAAAAAAAACCAAAGTATTTAGCATTTATGAAATAAATTCATATTTTGTTTTTTTTGAGACTTCAGAACTTATAAAAAAATACCATATTATTTGAAATCTTGTATTTCTTCTTTAAATTGAAACAGCTTTCAAAATACAATATTGTTTCGGTAAAATATTTTTTAGTCGCATAGGTCGACTCGCCCATTAAAATAATAAATACCAAGAGTAAATGAATTTTAAGTGAACAATTTTTTTTTGAACCGTCATTTGATTCTGCAATTAATTGTATATAATTTTTGTCAAGCTATAAATCATGAAAGATATTAATATGAGCTATCGTTCAACTGATCTATACATTATTAATTTCTTTATGAATCAATGAATTAATTGATGAATGTTTTTCAATTTTTCCTGTTTTTAAATCCTAGGAATCATCAATAATAAACAATCAAAACAAGTAAGTTTATACACGATCAAACTATCTGTGAAGTAATTAGTACCAAAATGTCCGTAATATTTCTATGGATTATATCAATTCAAAAGTTGCAAACAATGCTTTACAATAAATTTAAATAAATAATCTAATGCAATAAAAGAAGACATTTTTATCATTTTAGTTGTAAACTGCAATTGTATCAAATATTAAGTATTTTTTTATGTTTCTTTACCATTTGTTAGTAATCATCTCCGCTGTCTGTAAAAAGCATAGGGCACCAGACCAGGTCCACAATAATTTTTTACAATATTTCATAAAAAATTACCATTATTTTCTTTTGAATAAAATATTATTTAGATATTTTATGAATTCCAACTAAATCCTTATTTAATAAAACTTATTCATATATATTTCCATTGTGATGCAATATGATCCCACTGGTAAAAGATAAGTTCGATCTGATGAGGCCATCTGTAGTGATTGTTTTGTAGTACGGAACTACGATCAGAATCTGCCAAGACTCTCAATCACCATTTTGTAGGTTTCTTTGTGTTGTATTCAAAAAAACTAATTCTTCCCTTGAATGCCAGTCGATCTATCGATACAAATAAGTTCATCAGGTGCAAAGAATTTTATAAATTTTCCACCCAGAAAGATCTGATAATTATTTACCTTTTTCAAGTCTCGACTAGAAGGAGATAAAGTTTTCATTTTGATTGTTCAATACATTGCGATAGATTGTTTGTTGAAACCTTTTGGCTGACATAGGAAAGAGTACGTCTGTACCTAGCATGCCGGCTATAATTAACAATTATCAATTCAATTAGGTATTGACAAAATAACTCGTCTCTGAAGTGTTAAGCACGAAAAATTTGATGAGATATCTTGTCTGTGGCAGTCGTCCAGTTAATAATACAAAGATAAAACTTTCTATATCTTAATATTGTTTGATAGTTAATCTCAATTTTTCAAATGCTTCCAACAAAGTATACATAGTACACAAGAAAAAACAAAATGCAAACAATTTAGATTTGTATATTGTATATTTCTTTCGATAATTATAACTGAAGTGTTTATAGCATCTATTTTTTTCATTAATTATTGATCTTAATTTTCGTATCTATTTTTTATTAGGCATAAATTTCAATACATTTTAAGACAATTTATTGCACAAATTGTTACATAAACCTTCATATACATTACATGTATACTTAAAATTTAAGGACAGCATCACAAGTGAAACATTAATAAATAATAAAAAATCTAGAAAAATAAAACAATTTGGAAAAATAGAGATAAAAAATATTAATACATAAAGATAAATATAAATATTAACCCTTAAAAATGATTTCATATTAAATCTCAAAAATGATTAAAACTTAACATGGAACATGTTTCAAGTGATGAATGATCTAGATTCGTACGGCGATCGGACACTATTAAATTGTTTTTGCTAAAAAAACTCTCCGCATTAACACTGCTTACCGGACACCAAATTGATTTAATAGCGGCACATCCAAACTCTTCGTGTACAACCTTTGTCGAAAGTAATATTTGCAAGGTGTCCAGTTGTAGTTCACTGTTTATATTTGACAAAAGTTGTGTAAAAAAATGAACATACCCTTCAATGCATTGAGACTCAGTTAAAGATGTAAATAATGGCAAATTCTTAAAAAATATAGCGATTTTTTTTACATTTATGCTAGATTTTAGCCCCGCAACAGACGGATTAAATAATTCACTCAACGTTTCATAGTATAAATTTGTCTTATTTAACATCAAATGAGATTGAAGTTTCAGAAGAATTTTTTCGGCCACGTTCTTAAAACAATTTTTAATTTCCTCTTTTTTACTTCCGACAGTGGATGAAAGTAATTTGTCCATTTCAGTAGAAAATATCCCATCTATATGTTTGTTCAGGGTCTGTTTTATATCCATAATTTCTTCCCATAATAAATGAGCGAAGGGTAATTGTGATCCTTCCAACTGATGGAGTAAATATATAAATTTAATGCAGATTTCGCCCATATATATCGTTTGAGCTTTTATCAAAATAGGATCAGATTTATATAGTTTAATAATTTTGTCCTTATCTTCACTTTTTAATTGGGTAGTTTGAAAAAATTCTACTAAAGGATCAAAATACATATCTAAGTATTTAACAGAGTTTAACCATGAATTCCACCGGGTGGTGACGGGATTCGGAAACAAAACAGCTGATGTATCCGGATAATTTAACTTTAAAAATGTAAGATAGGCTGATTTCATTTCTCTTGAATGCATAAATGACATTTCAATTTTGGTTATAAATTTATAAAGAAGTTTCAACTCTTTCATAAATACGTTACCCATTAAACTAATTTTGTGTTTCCAGCATTGAAAATGTAACAAATCTTTACCTATTAAAATGTTTAAGCTATTGTAACATGAAGTCATATACGAAACTGAATCGGAAACAAACCCGACGATGTTATTATATGAGATATCATAATCTTGTAAAGTGTCAACTATTGTTCGGCAACATGAAGTGTCGTTTGCGGAGTCCAAAAAATTACAAGATGCTAAAACAATAGTCTGTTCACTTGATGGTAAAACCGTTTTGAATAACACTGAAAATACACAGCGTCCATGGTCGTCGGTAGTTTCATTAACCAATATTGCAATAGTCTTATTTTTTATCATTTCTTTAACTTCATTTTTCAATTCAGCTTCACAAGTCGGTACATATACTGCTTTTAAATGATCGGCACAAGGCAAATCAACAGACCCATCGACATATTTACTAAGGTACTGACGCAATGATGGCTCGTCCAATTTTTCCAGTGGAATGTTGGCTTTCAGGCACATTTTAACAGTTTCTTTAATGAATTCAGACGTATCGTTAGCTAATAATGAAGATTGTAAACTGGTACTTTTAGAAGCCTCGGAAATTGCTTTCTGATGATTTGCCGATTTTAGGTGCTTTTCAATGGTATCCTTCTTGGACCACTGCACTCGACGATTACAAGGTCTACATATCATAGAATTTGAATCATTTATATAAATTCCGTGGGCTTTGTAGGCGTGTGCTCTTTCAGAAATAGAAATATTGGTGCGACCCATGGTGTTATGAGGTAAAAAATATGTTAATATGTATTATATTACGAAACATAAACATTAATTCATTTCACAAATTTAGATGACAGCCAGTACAAATCTATGACAGCTGTAATAATTCTAAGCAGCCCGCATAACAACAATCACCAATGTTGCCACAAAAAATAATATAACTGTGTGGCCAGAATAATAGACAAAACTACTGCATAAATTTATTTGTGATTTTAGCATCTACATATTCGCATATTTATCGAAATTCACATTTATTAGAATCTTTTCCGAAATTTAAGCATTTATCGCAAATTGTTAAAAACACGTGCTTCTAATTATTACAAGCAGAACTTGTTTAAAAATAAATTGTTTTTTTACATTTGTTGAGATTGTGTATGGATTGCTTTATTCTTAAAAATGATTAGTATTCATAATTATCTTGTTATTTTATTTATTATGTGATTAAAACTGAATTAATTTTCATGCCCAAAACTAATGTTTTTTTTACCGTTTTTATTTTATTTTTGTTATTGCAAAACGCGGGTCGAGAATTATATTGACATCCTCTATTATGTGTTACAAAAACAAAATCACGTGAATACAACATGGTGCAATTACCATACATAATATTACCGGGAAGCAATAATGCTATAAAACAATTGCATATTATATTAGTTAAGTATGTATTACTTTATTTGAACTGAGTCAATTTATTTAATTTTTCTGGTGGTTTATTTATCTTCGATTCATAGTCCTTAATCTTCCGACTGGTGATATGCAGTTATTAGCTTAACTTTCAAACATTTTTTTGTTGCTCTCGGGCAAATACTTACTTATTATCAATATCTAATAAATAACTAATATAATATAATGCTCGTTATTTCTTTAACAGAACGCTGTATGTAATATTAATAAACTACTAGGGTGGACTTATTATACCGAAGGTTTCTTCTTTTTCTTAATTTTTAACCATATGTGCTGCCTATGTGAAGCATATGGCCACTACACAACGCCTCAAGAATTCGCTTTCAACAACCAATTGTTCATTTCTTTACATCCCACATTATTACAGCTGCTTTAGTCTTGCTGACGCGGAGAAGATGAAGCACGCTGTGTTGTGATTCTCTGGAAGTATCAGACAATCGTGACTCACCCAGTTTAAACATTTCTCCGAGACGGCAAGCGTAATTGGACGCTGACCAGCAGTGACGTTCCTAGGCTATGTGCCGCCCCTAGGCAGAGCATAAAATAGCGCTCTCACCATTTTTCGAATTCAATATTTTTAATTAGATTTCATGTGAATCTCTTAAAGACACAAGAGTGTAGTGACATTTTTTCATTACTTCTCATTATTCTAGAAATTCATATACAAATATATAAATTCGAATCCTCTACTCATCTACGTACTTAAAAGTTTTACGGAAAAGTTACTTGCTGCCTATAGTGCCGCTATCGGTAAATGTTATAATTAAAGAAGATTTTTGTTATAAATTACTGTACACCCATCGGTCATAATATTATTGTCATTAAAAATGTATTTTTTTGGAATATTTTTATCAAAGACATTAGAGGCATCATATTTATGTAAGCCAAATTCGTGTCAAAAAAATCCGTGTTCATTTGCCGCTCCCTAAGACTTGCCGCCCCTAGGCAACTGCCTACTCGCCTATGCCCATGGGACGTCCCTGCAGTGACCGGTCCTGTTTTTAATCAATAAACACAAATTAAAATAAATTAACACAATTTTTGAATAACCAACAGAAATTTTAACTAGTTTGCTAAAATCACAATTTCGTATTACCAAATGATACATATTATGCTTCGCATTATTGAGAAATTTAAGTTAAGACGGGCTTGTAAAAAGATATGATATATGTATCTTTGGTTTCCGGGTGTCCGAGGCGCTTGTGTCGGTGTTCTTATCGGTTTTCGTCATTCGTTTAGAAATGGCTGGAGCCACATTCAACTCATTGCGGACTGTCTGGGACACACAGCTGTACTCAATTAAAACCAAATGTCACTTGTTCAACGCTTGCATTCTGCCGGTACTGCTTTATAGTTGCGAATCATGTCACCTGACGAAGACTCATAAAAACCGTATACTGAGCTTCGTGAACAGATGCTTGCGTCGGATAATGGGGGTGAGGTGGTTTGATTTTGTGAAGAATTCAGAGATAAGGGAGCGTACAAGACAGCGTTCCGTAACGTCAGTGGTTATGGAGAGACGTTGGAACTGGCTGGGTCACGTGCTGCGGATGCCTCCGGAAAGCCTCAATCCTGTCTGCCTCTTCTTTCGACCGGTGGGATTCCGGCGCCCCGGACGTCCGTTGGGTACTATCCATAGGATGTTCTCGGCGGAACTGAGGGATGCTGGCATGTCATGGGAGGAAGCAAAGCAATTGGCTAGAGACAGAGAAACATGGAGGTGCCGCGTGGCGGCCATATGCTCCATATAGGGAGCGAACATGGACAAAGAAGAAGAAGAAGAAGAAGAAGAAGAAAAGGTATCGTGAAATTGGTTTGACATGTGTTTCACGTCTTTGAAAAATATTTTCAGACGGAATTCATCTAAAGATGCTTTCAAAGAAATAACATAGATATGCATTTTATTTTACATACATACATTAACAATATTCTATAGAATTAATGCTTGCCTTTGTAAAATAACACGTATTAAAATATGAGTTGTTATTTATAAAATAAAATTCTCGGGAATTGTTTACCCCATTGGAAACAAAATTATATAAAAGCAACAACTTTGTAAAAAAAACGTGGCAAGCAACTTGGTGAATTCACTTGGTGGTAGTTACTTGAAGGTGTTTATAATTCTTCGGAAAACACTTATCCGGTGCCAACTGTCAATTCGTGGAGGAAAGATATTACATTTAAAATGCGCACACAAGTTTTATGGCTTATTCGACCCTTTTTTATAATAAGTTCAACAGTGGTGTAGGAAGGGGTTCTGCCTATGTCCTCTAATTTTGTTTTTAAATCACTTCTACTATTTTTTTATCTATGGACTAGGAGTTTTTACTACAGGTGGCATAATGTTTTTATGTATAAATATAATTGCTCGAAAAATATTATATTTATTTTTGAAAATTCCACCCCAAAAATGTGCCGCCCGGGGCGGTTCGCCTCAGCCGCACTACCCTTGCTACGCCACTGAGTGGCAGATTTCCCCATAAGCGAATGAGGTGCGCGCTCGGGGCCTCCGAATCCTGGGGGCCTCAAAATATCTGCTATTATAATAACCCACAGTGACAGATTAAGCACATGGGAGGCCCCAGCCGCAATTAATTTGGAGGCCCTGTTTTAAGGATAACATCAAAACGTCAGAAAATTCCATGTAAAGTATAACTCATTTTTAGGCCCCACGCGCGCACCTCAATCGCTTATGGCAGTGGTTTCCAACCTTTATGTTACTGCGCCTCCATTTAAAGAAAAATATATCCTCGCGCCTCTTCATCCTTTACTTCATATAGTAATAATGACACGTTCTAAAGGGAAAATAAATATTTTAAATTGTTCGCGCCTCCTTTTGCAATAGCCCACGCCTCCCAGGTTGGAAATCACTGGCTTATGAGGTATGGTAATCCAAGACTGAACAATGATTTAAATGTTTATTTGAATTTAAATGGCCAACAATTCCCTAGTCAATGTTTACTGCGGCCTTATGTCGAATCAGAAAAATGAATGCTGCCTTTAGAGAAGAAAAGTTTCCCCACCCCCAGTTTAGAGACTTTCTCGCGTTCGAATTTTTTTTAGTGGCCATTAAAAACAATGAATCGAGGTTCCGCTTAATTCCTTACCGCGTAGCTGCAGAGGCCTTACAAATAATTAATTCACATGTGATATGTATTTTCTGAGAAATTGGTAATGTTTTTTTTTACAAAAGATTATAAGCATGACATCAAAATTATTTCTCTGTCTGTGAAACTTGTATAATATTATTGTTGGTATTTTTTCCTCTTTTTAATTTAAATTCACGTGGCGACAATAAAAATGAATAATAAATGAATTAAATAAATTATATTTTTTTAATGACTGGTTATTGCAGACTATTTTGACAAAAAAAGCAATTTCATAAATCTTATATTCGCATGTCGTTATGCGCAGCAAAATATGGTGAACTTAAACTGGGAAACCATTAGTCAAATAATATATTACAGCTTTGCTTTGAATAATAATTGATCGTTTCATAGATTTATATGAAATCATTGACAACCAATCGCTTTTAAATAGATTTAAACAGATGCGCTGAGCCTACTACAATATTATAATATTTCTTCCTTGTCTAATTTGTGGTCTAAAGCGATTGACTTAAAAGCGATTCTTGGTAAGCACCTTGTATTGAAATGCTCCGTTAAGAACACTCACTTTTAAAGGTAAAAAATATTAAAAGTAGTAAGGTAAACGTCTTTACTCTACATTTGGTTTTTAGGGTCGGATAGGGTGGTGCTAAGGAATGAAAACATCATCATAAATGAATACCAATTCAAAAATAAATCGTTGAAATAATTTATAAGACAATTCGAATTATTTTGCCTCAGCAAGACCAACCGAGTACGCGGTCAAGAGAGTGAACTCAGATGAATTGGGCCGAGCGATTCAACGAGTGATTCGACAGAGTGAATAGAAACAGTTTCTATTTCCTCGGATGAAATGATCGTAAGGATACCCCTACCACCTGTAGCACGCACTCATTCACGTCTTCGGAGTGTGTGAACAGGCGTTTGAGGAGTGTTGTTGAATCGAATAAAACGTTTTTTTTCTACACATTTTGGATGAAAAATGCAGGTCGGGCTAAGCCCACTTAGCCCAGTGCGTAGAACCGCCACTTGCTGCATATATAATATAATGTTATCAATTGGTAATAGGAAAAGCAGTAAATTACACACAATCGTATAATATCACATATCAAATATCAATAGATTTTCACAAAGTAAGATTACACATCAAATATTAGCTCATCAATAAGTATTAGGTTTGACTACTATGATACTTTCTTTAGAAAAAGAAACCGGTACTTTCCTAATGATAAAAAAACTAATGCGTTTGAGAAAAAAAGTTTTTTGTATTATGTAAATGCGTTTAGCAATGAGAAAAAATACAATCTTTTCCTGTTTCCTATTTACTATTTTTGCTTCTTACTTATTAACATAAATAATATCAAAAACTTCATTTAACAGTCTTTTGTTTTCCAGATGTGTTTGTTTATTGATTAGATTCATTAATATTGCTGTCACGTTTTTTGCCAATTTTCAAATTGTGGCCATTGTAGTTTTTTTTAAATTTTCCAACCATAACACCATTACAACGAGTGACGACGATTTATAGAGATAACATTAATAAACATTCAATAACATGTTTATCTTCTTTCAAAACTATAATTTTGCAATCAATTGATGTATTTGCATCTCTTTATAAAATTCCCAACGTCCATGCATCACGCGGTGAATAGATTAACAAATAAATATTAATACGAAATTCGGCGAAATCTGATTTAAGTATTCATGTAAAATATTATTATTTAATTATTAACAAAAAAATAATATTGTTTGCAAACGTCATTCACCTGACGTCAAGTATGTGCTCATTTCAAAATCGAACATTTTTGATACAATTCATCTCGAAAATGTCAAAATTAAATGTCGTCCGTATTGTTTTGTAAAAAAATATGAATAAAGATCAACCAATATAAAGAAATTTGATCCGTATTTGACTGCCTATCCTATATAGTCAACACTCACTAGTGAGGAAGTGACTGCTTGCAGAACTCTAATAAAACAAAATATTATTCAGAACTAGTTGGTACGTAATGTATCTTCTTTTAACCGGACCCGGAACTGCTGTGGGTGGTCGCCGATGACCAGCAGTGGGCTGCTAAATCGTTAACAAGGGGCTTGATTTATATCATAATTGATATAAATCATTTGTCGCCCGCTTTGGGCTAGTTGGTAAGAGCTTGCTCTACCGATCAGGTGGGTCCGGGTTCGATTCCCGGTAAGGTCAATGTCAAATTGGATTTTTTCAATTTTAATTTGATATCTAAGACATGGGTGTTTGTGTAGTCAATTCTCCTTGAGTTAATCTCATGTGACTTTCAAAAATTCTCATCGAGTATATCTCGTATGATATTTCAACTTTAAAATATTTGATGCATTGGCGTAAGCTGTAATGTCAAATATTATACTTATAATACGTAACAATATGCAATTTGCCGTAAACTTATTAATTTAAATGGCCAAAAATGTACTACTGTGTATACTGAAGCTGCCCTAGATAATAAATAAGTCAAGAATTTCAGTTATACACTCATTTGATCTAAGAATATTGTTTTCTCTTAAATTAACAAGGGGCTCACCGACATTAGTAAAATTTACCAACGAACTTGCAACGAACAAAAATATAAATTTGCTATCGCGATTAGTCGGCACTTGGCAATATGTCACTTAATAAACCAAATATGAAGAGAATGTGTAAATAATTTTTATTCCATATCCGCATAGGGAAAACGACGCTAAATAATATTCACTGTTTTTCATCTTTTATAGAGAGAAGAGCTCTTGATATATTTCTTTCTTCTCATGTATTTTGATATTATTTTTTGATCGTTTTCTTTTATATATTTAGGTCACATTCATAGCTTATAAACTAGTAGAAAATAAAATATAAATTACTAGAGATTTTATTCATTTCTCCATCGTTGTGTAATCCGTTAAGCCAGTGGCTTCCATCCTTTATGTTACTGCGCCTCCTTTTGACGAAAAAAATATTTTCGCGCCTCCCGATCCTTTATTTCATACAGTAATAAAGACACGTTTTAAAGGGTATATAAATATTTTGGACTGTTATCGCCTCCCACGCTTCCCCAGGGAGGCGCGCCTCCCAGGTTGGAAATCGCTGCGTTAAGCTATGTATTATTTTCATAGTTGTTTTACATGGCGTAATCAATCAAACAGAGATTTCTTTCTGACCGATAATGTGTCTAAAAGAGAAAATAGCTCGCGAGTAGCGACCGCAACGTGCGCGCGCTTAAATCGTTCAATTCATTTGTTTTGTCATCTACGAATAAAGATTCACTTTTTGACAAGTTTGATAATATTACATACGTATTCAAAACTGACTACCAAAATATCGTATACGTCTCATAAAATACTCCACGTTGAACTAATATAATAAACGAGTCATAAAAAATGGTTTACGTGCAGCGGTGGGCTGCCAAAATGTTAACAAGGCACTCGATTAATCTGAGTGATATTCGCAGTGTTATATTTTTTTATCACTCTTATAAGTGATTCACAATAATTATGAAATCATTTGAATGTTACTTAATATGATTTTATTGTGTAAAAATATACTACTACATAAATTTAAAAAAAACTCACGATATCTTTTAGCATACACCCGAAATAAATGTAAAAATAAGTCTTTTTTTCATATTACAAATAAAACATATTCAGAAATTACTGTTGATGTGAGAGTATTTTATCAATTTAACAAGGGGCTCGTGCGAGCCCCTCTGAGCCCCTTCCAGCCCACCCCTGTTTACATGTATTAAAGAGGTAATAAAATCAAAGAGAAATGTTTATTTTACTTTTTTATTAAATTTACTTTTCTTCGCTACTTAGAAAATAATTTCGTTTTTTGTATTTCAAACTGATTTCTTCTAATATGTTTGAATGTGAACCTTATGAAATTTACTACTTATCATACTAAATTTAAAAACAACTTTAACCCCAATAATTTTGCTGTTCAAAATTTTGTACTAAATACAATTTATAAATTATTTAAGAAGACACAATTACGTGGAGCAAATTCGCTTTACTTTTTATTATTTTAATCGTGCCACAGGTTGAGAGTCATTTCGTTACCCCCATTTGACGATTTTATGATAACGTTGGGATTTTTTTGACCCCGAGACCTTTGTAAATAGTAAAAATTGTTGATATCGGTGTGTTAAACTGGTTTACGAATAGATTTAATTCGCACAAAATTCTTAGACCTGAATTATAAAACCGCACCAATAGTGTGTTCAATACATTTTATATGAACAAAACAATTCATTGTTTAGCACATCACTGTCAGTAGAATTTTACTATTAAATTTATAAATACAAAAAAAAGAAGCATTATTCGATGTTTCCGAGTTTATTATTTAACTACCTGGAGGATGTTTTCAAAAAAAAATCAGTATATAATCGGCAGCTTTAGAGAAACAAAGTATAATATATATAAAATTAAGCCGTTTTCATTCAAACAATTTCAGTCATTGTTTATTGTGAGAAAAATGTTAATTAAATAGGAGTGCAAGTTCGTGGTCACCAATTCGTGGTATCCAATAATTCGGTGAAATGTCTGAAGATGGGCGCAGGGCTTCGACCTCGAGTAACACCTTCCATGTGGACTCCATTTTCGATGAGATAGGAAATTTTGGAAAATATCAGTTTCTCAATTATTTGCTCATAGTTTTTCCAATTATTTTCACTGGATTTTTGAACGGATCTTTCATTTTTACAACTGCAGATGAACCTTTCAGGTTAGTAATGATTAAATTGTTCTTAATTATTCTCTTTAAAAGTAATTGGAAATCATTAACAATGATTTCAAAATTAAATGTAATTATTTTGATTTATTTTGTATTCCCAAGGCATTCGCATATAATATATATTAAAAGGGTTAGTTGAAAATGAAATATTATGATCTTCAATTTTCATATCTGTTGACGAAAATAAGCATTATATATAATATTAGTTTTAAAGTTTAAAATATTCAAATGAAATTTGACAGATGTGACTGATTTTAAGAGAGAATTATTCAGCATAAATATAGTTTTGAATTGTACTTTTTCCCATGTAACGTGGTGGAATAGCGTATCGGTACATTTTTTCTCGGCATTTATAATTTTTCAATTTAATATTCTCAAAATTTAATTTTAAGCCGAAAAAGAGACGACTGATTTTTGTTTTTGTTTTAGAATCATTTATTTTTTTATTTTGCGATAAATAGCTGTATACCAATCGAAACTTTTCATCATATTTATTATGAATCAAACTTGTCTGTAAAAAATACGTAATTTAAAAAATATATTCCGTTAATATTTGCCGCTCCCTAGGACTTGCCGCCTACTAGGCAACTGCCCACTCGCCTATGCCTAAGGGACGTCCCTGCGTACAATTTACATGTATACCCTTATAATTTTATTGCAAGCATTCAGACTCCTTCAAAACATTACCAATGGCTCATTATAAATTTTGCAGGGGGTGGCTCAAATTGTAATTACGACTCTGATCATTTTCATGGTCTTTTTGTGGCAGTATGAATCGTGCTTTAGCGCCAGGGTCAATTTAACGACCTTGCTTATGGAATCTGTCAATATTAAATGTAATAGCAACACTTCGATTTAAAATTAGAACACAGGAATAATAATAGTAGGTGATTGTCGTCTGGGAAACTGACATTGACAAATTTACAAAAATAAGATACCTGGTAGGCGCTGAATTTTACTTCCGCACGTCAAAAATAACTCCGTTGATTGGTATTTCAAGGTAGATTCAGAGTGCTAATTAAGCCTTCATCCATCACCCCTTTAATTGTGGAGCTCTTTTCCAAAACCGACTATTTCCAAAATTCGCGTAAACGAGGTCAGTTTTCAGGATTGTAATTTTTTGTGCCAGGCATTGATTGGTTTATACATTGTTCGCCAAATCGCCGATCAAATCGCGTGTGATTTTTCAATTTGAAGTTGCAATAGTTTTTTTATAAAGAATTTTGACCAATTCCTGGAAATAAAAATAAATAAATTGTATGTAATATATAGCCCAATAAGTTTAAGGAAACATAAACACTTGTATTCACTACCATAAGGCATTAATATAAAATTCCCGTAATAGAAAGTAGCATTTCCTGAAAAAGTGGAAAAATGGAAATAGTCAATTTTGGAAAAGACCCCCACAGTTATCCCCAACATGTTCTACCGCACCCACTTCTGAACAGTGAGTACAAGTAGCAGTCATAGATAAATCATAAATCAATGCTGAATCTTTGTATGCTAAACATATACAGTCAAAAGTAGGCTGTTCAAATATTACAAATGCACGTGTATTTAAATAGTCAGCTATTAGATACAAATTTTAAAATTGACTACTTTCCTGTTGTCGCTAGTATTTTTTAAATTTATTTTTTTAATATTTTCATTCTAAATTACATTTACTCCATTTTTTAGTAAAAAAAAATATTTTTTAGGAAAAATAAAATTCACACCTTACCTAACCTAATCTAAGCTAAGATTTAATAATTAGATTACAGAGGCCGGAAAATGATTTCAACAAAACGATGTTAATAAAATTTTACTTATTATTTAAAACTAAGCTATGTTGTAAAGGTCAAGAAATTGCTGAGGAAAATTTATTTAAATTTATAATGTTTATAAATTTATTATGCTTTTGCTCATAACTGTAAACTAGTGGAGGGGAACCTGCGGCCTTTTGGCCTCTCTGATGCGGCCTTTTGACTTGTTCAAAATATTCACTTTGATCGAAAAATTATACGCAAACGTTTGGAAAAAAAGAGCGTAATCAACCTATTTTGTTTTCGGCAGTCGAAAAAGAAGAAAGGGAGGTGTTAAAGTTTTCTTTACTGCGGCCTTATGTTGAATCAGATAAATTAATGTGGCCTTTAGAAATAAAAATGTTTTCTACCCTTGCTGTAAACAATACTTCAATGTGTTCTTCGATAATATAACAGTAAAATTTCTACCAAAAATCTTTTTCCAGGTGCAAGATACCAGAATGCGATGGAGCCATGCAAGAATTCGAGCCATCTTGGCTGTCAAACGCAATTCCTCGATCAGAAAATGTCTACGATAGGTGTGAGAGGTATTCATCGAGCAACAATTACACGGACGTCTACGGAGAGAATTCAATCCATATACTATTCAATGATACCTGTCCTACAGGGATATTCAACACTAACGAATCAGTGAAATGTAGTTCATGGGTATATGGGCAACACAAAACGATTGTCAGCGAGGTTGGTGTAAATTTGTTTGTTCACGTTTGTAATAAACCTCGATATAACTATTATGTCGCAGAATAGCGGTACAATTAGGGCATCCAACCCGGTTTTAACCAATACCGGTTAACCGTTTTATTTGCTGTTTTAAGACAAATCTAAGCCAGGTTACCCGGGGTTAATAGAAAAATCTCTTTCCGCCTTGAATACAATGAGCTTTTATTTAACTGTTCATATCGACAGTCGAAAGGAAAAAGAACGTAACCCACACATATCAAATTTTAGAGGAAGCACAAAAAACGTGATTTGATGATTTTGGGTCATATCAAAGCCCCCTATAGTCAAAGCCATGCTATTGAGTAGAAAACAGGTACTTTTTTCAGATGAGCGGGCCGGCGTCATAATTTTCAAAGTAATATCACGTCATTATGAAACCATTTATTACTATTATTTTGAAGCAAATACATATATATATTGTAATTATATATCTTTTCAATTAAATCATTTTTTAAATAAGAAAAAATCACATTTTCTAAGGTTTTTTAATAAAAATCTCTGAGAACAAAAGCAAACAAAGATGCCAAATCATTTTATTTAAATTATTTTTTTTACAATATTTCAATACAGAATATGAGGTTGGATAGTTCATTAAAAAAACCAACGTCATTATTGGGATTTTAATCAATTAATATTAATCTCGAAATTTATTTGTGCACACTGGTTCGTCACTCAATCTTTCCATAAAATTTCTCAAGTCATATCAGTAATGAAAAATCAGTAAGTCAAACCAGGATAGCACAATTCACTTCATTATTTTTTTAATATTGTTATTGATTAAATCGTCATTTACTTGGTATATTGCCATCATTATATGATAAAAGACGCAGCATGTATTTCATAATATCACAATAGGCGTCAAAATCTTATATAATATTATATGAATTCCGCTTGTTACCGTCGTTTATGTAATTTATAATTTATATTCTATATAATTGTGATACTTAATAGTGGAAAGTTAAATTTTATTGGTTTTTACCATACATCGCATATCTTGCCATTCGCTATATTTCTTACAATCATTACTTAATTTGCATATATGGCCCTTCCGATGTATCGTAAATTGTAAATTAATAACACCAACGAATCACAGAATATCCATACGAGAAATCTTTCAAACATACATGTTACATTTAACGAAAAATAAGCTCACAAATTGGAATTTAGAGTTGATGTACGTATAACCGCCATACAATTTGTTAGTAAAGGCAGGGATTCAACGGCCAGCTCAGAATTTGCTGCTTTTCTACAGCACTGCTTGGAACTTAAGACTGCTATGGTCATATGCAAATTATGAAATATACACAATCTTGAAGTGCACGGAGACTTCTAAGCTGGTGTTCCATTGACATAATCAAATATTAATAAAAATAAAATGTCTAGGAAAAATCTTTATTTCAGTCTTTTTTATTGATTTTAATTTTTTTACAAGCTCATCTTTTTCAAACTTAAAAGCTAAATTTAGATACTAATTCGGCATTTGCAGCTTGCATCCGTTTGATAGAATGTGTATCAAGTTTGATACATTGTGATTGTCGAAAAAAATCTGTTTTAAAAAAACAGTAGGTTACGTCCTTTTTCCATTCCACAGTCGATATGACGAGTATAATTAACTATCCATGTTGTATATAACAGTATTTAATTAAAATATTGTTCACTTGTCATAGTTCTATTTATTAAGAATGCTCCGTCGTAAAGAAAAACCATGCCTGATAATATTATTCATTATTTTCAGTTTGATCTTGGTTGCAACCATTGGAAGCGTACCCTGTTAGGGACTATAAACAACGCTGGACAGTTCATAGGTTTGCCGGTTACCGGTTTTATATCGGACAGATTTGGACGCCAAAAGGCCCTGGTTGTGTCGAGTGTCCTCAGTGGAATTTTCGGCCAAGTCAAGTCGCTTTCTCCGGACTATTATTCATTCGTTTTCCTTGAATTTTTGGAACCTGTAGTTGGATCTGGAGTCTACAGCTCCGCATTTATTTTAGGTAAATTGATTACAACATTTACTAAATTTTAATTTTAATTTACCAACATTTTTTTAGCGTCGAAATGAGACTTGAGTCATTGATTGATAAACGTCTTAGAATAAATGTCTCGTACCTTTACAATTACCCCATAGCAATCGAAATCTGAGATTTTTTTTAAATCTTTAACTATTTAAAAGAAATGAATAATTCAGATTTTAGAAGAAGCAGTTGTGTCGTAGTTTTAACCCAACTGTGATGATGATGTAACATTTGAGAAACACACCATACAAATTAAGATGAAGAAGAGGAGTTCGTGAGAAATTTGAGCCCTTAAGTGGATAGTTAGGTCAATAATTATGGCGATGAGTTTGATTAATTAACAACAGTTTTAAAATAGTTTAAAAAACTTACTAAGTAATTATCAGCTTTTAATTACTCTCATTCTGTGTTAGTTGAGAAAAGTCATACTATTTTACTATTTTTTTCTTTGTTTCATTGTTTATAAATAATCGGTATTTTCTAGGTATCGAAATGATGGGGGCAAAATACCGGATTATCGGCACAACCATTCTCAGTGCATTTTTTGCCATCGGAGAAATGCTACTTGGATTGATATCCTGGTACTATCCGTATTGGAGAGTTTTACTCAGAATCCTTTACGCTCCTCCATTTTTGTTAATATTTTACATATGGCTGTTACCAGAAAGCGTAAGATGGCTTTTGATCAAGAAAAAGACAATCATGGCAGCCGATATATTAAAAAAGGCCGCTAGAGTGAACGGAAAGGTTCTGTCAGACTCTACGCTCAAAACATTCCAGTCTTGCGCAACGGACGAACTAAACGGAGAACCAAAAAAGAAAGAAGCCAGCATCTTGGACGTCTTTAGGTCAAAAATCTTAGTCATAAGACTGTTATGTTGCTCTTTTTGGTGGGCAACCTGCACCTTTGTTTACTATGGACTTTCTCAGAATTCTATCTCGGTTGCAGGCGATGCAAATATGAACTACATATTGGTGTCCATGATTGAAATTCCTGGCTATGTTGCGTATTACTTTTGCATGAACAGATTCGGAAGAAGAGCTACTCTCTGTGCTACATGGCTTGGCAGTGGATTCGCCTGTGTTTCATCTGCATTTGTACCCAGTCGTAAGTTTTTAATATTTTCTTCTTATTTATATGAGTTGTAAGCATTAAGTATTCGGTACGTCTACCGCTGATACGTGAACTAGTAATTGTAATTAAGTCACTCAATTGTCTTCGTTCACGGAGGCTAACTACATATTAAGAATATTTAAGGTTAGAAGATGACTGCTTTTTGCTTTAAGGAAAAGATATAGCAAAAATGCTTCATAGTAAATAGTTTTTAAAAAAATAGTAGAGTATGTTGCTTAAATAATTTCGTACAACAATGTATATTAAAAGATGATAGTTTCTTCAAAAATTGTTTTTTGTTTTTCATATTTTGTTATTTCCATTAATTAACAGTGATTTTTTTACTGAGACTTTAGTGAATTTTAAATTGTGTCAATTATTTATTCTTAAATGTTAAAAAAATAAGCAAACTAGTTTTTTTTAATCAAATGGCTAAGAATTTGATATTATTTAAGGATGACAGGTTTTCGGTTGACACATATTAAGTGATTGTTTATTTCTACTTCGTTTCTTGCATTCTGATGAAATTTGTTATTTTTTTTCCTTACAGACATTGGCTGGCTAAAGTTGGCCATATTCTTATTTGGAAAGTTCAACATTACAATAGCTTTCACCGCGGTTTACGTCTACACTGCAGAACTGTTCCCAACATCGAACCGCCACGCTTTGCAAAGTGTATGCTCCATGTTCGGAAGACTTGGGTCCATCGTGGCACCGCAAACGCCAATATTGGTGAGCCTATGAATATACAGTATAAGTTTATTTTTTATTTAACCCTCCTAATCTCAGACGACCGATACATCGGTGGTGTATAGAAATGCTTGTGTTTTTACAGTGACGTTCCTAGGCTATGTGCCGCCCCTAAGCAGAGTTAAAAATAGCGCCATTACTATTTTTTACATGTGAATCGAATAAAGCCATACATGTATAAGATACATTTTGTCATTATTTCCCACTATCTAGGAATATATATTTACGCCAAAACTGCCGCCATCGGTAAATGTCATTACCAGTGAAAATGTATTTTTAGGCATTTTTTATCAAACACATTGTGAGGCATCGTATGTATTCGAAACCAAATTCATGTGTCAAAAAATTGTCATTTTAAAAAATCTGTAATAATTTGCCGCTCCCTAGGACTTGTCGCCTCTAGGCAACTGCCTACTCGCCTATGCCCACGGGACGTCCCTGTGTTTTTATGATCCGTAAACCAATCATTATTATTTGATTGATACAAACTTGAGACGTTCACAAAGCAATATATATATAGAATAATTCTACTATGTATACTGCAATTTTTATACCGTCTTATATAATAGATTGTTTGCATTCATTTATCAGCATCCTGCACCATAGAAACTTCACATCTACTTAATTCAAATAGTTTGAGTAATATGACATGTTGCTGTGACCCAGTTGGTTAGAACTTGCTCTACCGATCATGCAGGTCTGGGTTCGATTCCCTGTAGGATCACAGTGTATTTGAGAATTTTTCAATTCAAAGTTGTGATCGAAGACTGGGTGTTTGTTATGTCAATTCACATTGTTTCCTCTCCTCCCACCCTTTTGATCCTTTAATAACTGGGTGTAGCAATAGCGATTAGTTAACCACTAGTCCTGCTCTAAGAGCCTTATCCTTCTTTGCCTACTACTCACTTTGAAAAAAAAGTGAGGTTGAGAGACTGAGTAACAAACAGTTCTCGTAGAAAAACTTCTGTTGAGATAACTCCATTAGGAGGCCATATGCTCCACATTGGGAGCGGATATGAATAAAAAAATATATGACATGTTCCCATGTTTAAAAAAACAGTAAAATGAAATTTACTCGTATTTACTATTTGTCTTGCATATTTACAGTCTTATAAACCTTATTTATATAAATCCATATATAATTTTAAACGCATTTTTTTTCTCATTTTCAGAGTTTATATTTCAAAGAATTTCCCTTACTTCTCTTCGCAGCCAGCACGTTTATATCAGGTCTATCAGTTCTCGCCTTTCCGGAAACGAGTGGTCTCTCCCTTCCTGACACTGTAGAAGAGGCTGAAAATCTTTCAAAGAAAAAAGTTATCAGTTCTGCCAACAGTAATAGTAATACAGCGAATCCTACCAAATCTATAAATACTACCGTTTCTCTGGATTCTACCGATTCCGTCAACAATTTGAATCCTGCCAGAAACGCGAATCCTACAATTACTATAGCTGATCTTACGTACACTTTGGATTCCGCCAGTGTAGAACATGAAGAAAATACACGACTTTAAAAGGTCAAATCTGGTTTGCAGAATTAGTATTCAGATTCAATTTAAAACCACTATATGTTAAAGATTTTTTTGAATATATTGTGTCAATAAAATTAGTATAATTTTTGCTTTTGTTCATTTTGATTGATTGAGAATAAAAACGGTATGAATGAGAAACAACTTGTTTATAGCGTCTGAGCGTGCAATAATAAAATTTAAGTATATACTTATTTATAATGGTGAACCAAACTCTAGGAAAATGTCCCCATAAAAGTTTTCAGCTTGTGACTATGACCACATCAGTCCGATTTGTATTTGTTTAATGGAGTCTGAATTGTCTTGTTTTTTATTGCTTAAATATAAGCACTGAAGTCGTTATATTATATTTATGCAATCATATATATTCACCGAATAGTGTATTTCTTACAAAAAGTAATAATATAGTTATTATTTAAATCAAAATGAGTGGTAGAGTAGAAAGAGTTGAAAACATATCCGACACTGTTGGGTAAACTTTCGTATATCGATTGAACCACGGTTTCTCAACCTGTGTCCACTTGGGGCCCTTGAAATCAACAGAGATAATATTATTTTAGTAGAGCAACAGCACAGTTTTAGGGGCCATGGAAACCCTAAGTAAATGAGCTTAAAAATCGATATTTGGGAATATTGTAACTCAATTTTAACCACGAGTTGCTGGGATATATTGACTTTTCAACACATTTAACAATATTTAGATATTTATTAAAAATGTACAGCTATGATTTTAGGTTAATTTAATAAATTTATTTAGTGTGTATTATTGAAATAAAATTTGAATATTGTTGAAAGAAAACGTTTTTTATTTCGTATTAATAATTTACTGTGTATTCAGAAAGATGATAGAAGATTACTCAGTACCTACCCAGGATTTTTTTTGATGCTGAAAACATACCGTATCTACATGAGAATTTAAGAGACAAGAAAATTACGGCGTTGATTAACAAGCAGTTCTTGTAGAAAATGTAATCATAAAAAAAACAAAAATAAAGCCGAAATAACTATCAAATTAATAAAATAAATGTAAAATTTGAATCGTTCAAATTATGTACACTCCCACAGATTTTGTCACTAACGACCCGGGTTTCGCCTTTCGGCATCTTCAGGCGTTCAAGTGCACGGATGAGCTTGAACTGACGCTTAGTAAATGAGTGTTTCGTGTTTATAAAATAAATAAATGTATCAATGAGTCTAAAGCTGGCGAAAAGGATAAGCTCATGGGAATACCCCAGGGATGGGCTGGAGGGGGCTCGGGGGGGCTCGCGCGAGCCCCTTGTTAAATTTCGGCACGGCCGGCGAGCCCCTTGTTAACTCGATGGTTGCCAGATACGAGATATCTCGTAATTTTTTTCGTGCTCAACAGGCCAAATACGAGTTATCTCGTCAATAACTAATTAAATTAATAGTCGCAAATTATAGCCGGCCTGCTAGGTAATTACTATTAATTATTTACGGCAACGAAAAAGTTAAGTTGAGAAAATCATTCGTTTCAGATGAAATCAGTAGTACCTAGCTAAAATTTCTGTAGAAGGTTACATTTTATTCTGAAACATAAGAAGTCTTTATTGCCCCTTCAATTTTGTCAAAAAAAAAATATTTACTTCGGCTGACTAATAAAAGAAACCTTCGTTGCTTATTGTCTTTTGTCTGACTATGTTGAAAAATACCGATGTTGGATATTATATTGTTAACAGATGTCTATATTTTTATGAACTTACATACATACAATGCTTTACTGTAATTATTTTGCAGTTTTGGGATAGGTTTCTTACATTTCTTTTTGGTTTTATTATAGCCTTCTTCCTGGAACTACAAACATATTATTTATTTGTACGTAAGATAATAAACCAAAGCAGTCACTTGTTTGTTCAAGAAAGCGATATTATGGCTAGCTGAGGTTTTGAAAATTCATTACATGCTAATAACAATAGTTATTAGTAATGAAGTGAGCGAATTTTTAAAACTAGGGGGAATAAATATTTTTCGAACTAGTCTTTTTACCAAGGTACACGATTTTGAAATTTTAATGCAGATAATCCACTCGGTGTTGCAGGAATATTGCATTGAAAATAAAGAAAGGTGAGACATCAACATTTTTTTTGAGTCACAAGAAGCATGGCGGGTTAAGCAAACGAGAGACCCCAGGTGCAATAAAATTTGGAGGTACTGTATTCCGGATATCATTAAAACGTCATAGAATTCTATGTGTGTATTAAAATGTGCAAAATATTTTTATTGGCCGTGCAGAAGCTAAACGATGTTCAAGGGTTGTGAAGCCAACTGTCAATCAAGCATGTGTTATGTTTGAATAAAATCAAGTGTTTATCGTCAATCCTTGGTGTAAAGCAGACAAACACTACCGTTTCATCTAGCGGGCCGGATTTTTTTAATGATGATTTCAGGCCGCAAGTAAAATGAAATTTTAAGTACGCTCAATCTTTTCTTTACACGGGCATAGTGTAAAAAAATGCGGTATACATAGAAAAACGAAAGATAGTTTACATTGCATTCGGTCATGCTATTTTGAACAGGAATTCGCAAAAGAGAATTCGGGGTACTTATTAACATATTAGACCCGTGCAGACCGGGCCGAAATTTTACAAAATTACCCGGTCCGAGCCTGAAAAACTCGGCCCCGAGTCTAATACCACACTTGTTACCCGAACCCAACCCGAAGCCCGGATTTATACTCTTCAGCCCGAAAAAAATCCGTTGTTTACAAATTCACTACAATTTACGATTCACTATAGAACTGGTTATAATTAAAATTATCATGGGTGACTTATGAAACGAACGTAGTCCGAAATATTTCTCTGAAGAAATAAATTCCTTACCCGGGCCCGGCCCGAGCCCGAATCTCAATTGCGCTTACCCGCCCGAACCCGGGCCGGGTAGGAGCCCGAGGGCCAGTCCTGGGCCCGTGCAAACCTCTATAACATATGCTTTTATTGTGAACTATTTAGAAATTTATTGTTTCAAATGCTAATGCGACCTTTGTCTTTGTAAAAACTAATTCTTTAGAAATTTCCATTACAATTTGTAGTATCAAACTGCAAAATCATTAAGTATATTTCTATGGACAGTTATTCTGCATCGTTATCGAAAAAACTTGCTCACATTTATTAAATTCAATAATTTACTTTTAAAAATATGTTAATTTAAAGATGATACATTCAATGGTAACAACAAAAACAAAGGAGCCACATGTTACCCTCGGGCTACGGGTTATGCATCTTCTAAAGCAGGGTTTCTCAACGGAGGGCTACAGCATGTCTTAATGGGCCTCAAGGGGTTTTTTTAGGATAGCCACAGTACAATTTTGGGGGGCCACGGGAAAATTTTTCGAAATCCGTACATTGTTGTTTTAGAAATTGGAATATTTAAGAAGACCTAAAAAAAAGTCTCACGACATTCATTTTGGATTATCCGCAAATTTCTGGGATTTTGAATTTCAAATTCTGGGAAGACCTAAAAAAATGGGGTTTCCTTTCGGGTCTCAAAATTCCTTGTAAGACTTATACTTCAGTAGTGCAAAACAGGTATGGGGGGGGGGTTACAGAAAAATAAGACACTCAAAAGGGGCCACGGGCCCAAAAAGGTTGAGAAACACTGATCTATAATGTGTAGGCATTTTGGCTGCCATTTACCGAGCCCCTTGTTAAGATTTTGGCAGCCCACCCCTGGAATACCCAAAGATTTGATTAGTGAGTGGTTTTAAGAATTATATTTGTTTGTTTGTCGGCAAAGGTTTTATGATTATATTTATATAGGGTATAGCAGTGGAGATCCCGGTAGGTTTAATATTTCATTTAAAATCGGAAGGCTATGCAGCTGTGCCCTATTGATTTCTAAAATTTCCTGGAAAAAGAGCTTATGACTGTCCGTATTAGGGCACTGTCCGCAATAGGTCAAATTTTGAATTCTTCGTTGTTCAACTGATTGTGTTAAAAATTTAAAGCTACAAAAGAAGCATATTCAGCCTGATGATGGTCAACAAAGACGAGTCACAATCTGTAGGACAATCAGTAAAATACAAAAGATATTAAGTAACTTTTATATTATATTATAAATGAGATTCCACATAGATACATAGGTAGTAAGTACCGTCGAAGACATCGATACTATGAAAGTTTTCTTCATTTCAATTTTGAGAATTTGATGTAATCCCATTAAAAAATCTGCCACTCATTTTTTTCAATTGCCTTAGAACTAAACTTTAGAAATGTTAAATGAATCATTATTACGTTAGTTTTACAAGTAAAACGTTTTAAACAGAACTGTGGTATCGGAGTGAGAGTCGTGAAAATGAGCGGCTCAATTTTTTTTGAAAAATATATTAAATGATGTGTATTCAAATAAAATAGTCATAACTGTTGACAATTCTTGGCTGACTAAAGATGATCTGATAGTATACAATATATACAAGTTAAAATGAAATTATTGAAAAATTTCCTCGGAATCTGAGTCGTTAATTATTTTAAAGCTGGAGTCGGAGTTGGAGTCGGAGTCGTATTTATTTACACGACTCCACAGCCCTGGTTTTGAATACTAAAAAATCAGTTTACTATGATACCGGCAACATGTCATATTTTTTTTTTTATCCATGCCCGCTCCCAATGTGGAGCATATGGCTTTCTTATGGAGGTATCTCAACAGATGTTTTCTATGAGAACTGTTTGTTACTCAGTCGCTCAACCTCTCTTTTTCACAGAGAGTAAGTTGTAGGGATAGAAGAATAAGGCTAGGATAGGACTAGTGGTTAACTAATCGCTCTCGCTAATCCCAATTATTAAACGATCGGAAAGGGTGGGAGGGAAATTTTAGACATCACAAACACCCATACCTTCGAACAGAAATTGATAAATCGATCAAAAAATGCACCCATGAAGTACGGCACGGAAGCCCACCAGTGGCGGATTAAGCACTTTGGAAGCCCTAGGCGCAATAAATTTTGGGGACCCTGTTTTTTCGAATAACATAAAAGTGTTACAAAACTTTTCGTAGAATAATAATGAATATTGAAACTGAAATTAAAATATAAGGATTAATATAATTTATGCTATTTTTGAGGCCCCTAAAATGTGGAGGCCCCAAGCGCGCCCCTCTTGCGCTTATGGGGTAATCCACCACTGAAGCCCACAGCTTTTATTGTCAAGCTGAATATATTAAAAACTCATTTTTATCAACATTGTGGGATGTGAGTTATTGTTTTATCATAAGCTAATCTACCTATGACGCCAGAATTCAGATTAATATATCGAAAACATTGACAAAACATATGAACTTTAAATTGACGTCGTAAAATGACGCTGGAGCTTCGGTTGATTAACAAATAAGTAATCAATTTAAATTATATAATTTCTGCGAATTTCCACGTCTCCTTGTGACGTCTTTGTATCGATTTATTTATTGTATCGTCAGATTTAATGTTAGTGATATTGTAACTTTTTTCCTGTTTGTTTATAATATAACATTCTCTTTCTTTTTAAAACTTTAATTTACGTGACGACACTTTAGCCGAATAGTGAATTAATTATTTTATTTCATTTTTTGTGTAAATAACAAGTTATTGCGAAACATTCTGAGAATGAAAAAGCAGCACAATAAATCATTTGAGATATATTATTTTCCACTGTCGTTGAGTGCAATTGTGTTTTGAAGACTACGTTAATGCACAAGTCTTTTTTTATTGTTTTAGTATTATTTGACAACGCTGTTATGAAATGCAGAAAGCCATTACATGTAGGGCCTCCAATCCCGGGATACCTGATCCCGAAATCCAGGAATCCCGTCCAATTCTGTGATCTCGAAATTCCGGGATTAGTACTGTCACAATTGAAAAAGTTAGATAAAGTTGAGCGAGGAGTAAAAGAAGAAAAATAAGAAGGTTCGAAATTTTGGTATTTTTTGGGAATTCCGTAATTTCTTGCGTTTTTCAATTTGTGAATCCTGGAAGAGCTAAAAAACAAAAAGCCCCCCACTCTAATAATTTTGCGAAATCCTCAATTTTCTGGGGGTTTTAAATCCACATGAAATTGTTTAAAACATCTCAGGATTTCAAAATTGACGAGAAAAAATTTATAAATCCCAAATCCCAATTTATACACGATTCTATGTTGAATGTTCAATCCCGAAATCCCAGGATCACAAAAAGCATCCGGGCTTGGATGCTCTCATTACGAGTCGATATAATCCATATTAGGAGTGGAGATACATAAAAAAAATGTATTTAAGTTGAATAGTAGAATATCAACAAAATAACCTTCATGCTTTCAAGATCCTAATAAATAATTTATTAGGATCTTGAAACTAATTAATGAGGTTCCTAATACTCGTAATATTTTCGTATTAAGTTTTTACTTCTGGTATAACTTAAATGTAATAGTTGCGGATATGGCAACTGTTGTTATAGTCCAGTGAAGGCGAGCCTTTTTGAGGAGTGGGAGAATTGGAGGATCCAGAAAGCCCAGATAATAATATTGTGTTCTAAGTCTCGAAAAACTAATAAGTACGGATATGGGGGCCACGGAAAAATATGACACTCAAAAGAGGAATTGAATTTATTATTTGTATAGTTTTACAGTTTTAAATATTGTAAGAATGTTTTTCATTTACGGATTAAAAAAAATTGAGAGGTGTACGTGCATGTATACATACACATTAAATTACATACATACATATTTAAATATGATTTTATCATATGTGAATTCATTGGCGGATCCAAGGGGATATGGGGGCCATAGCCCCCTCCTCGAGGAGAATTTATTTCCCATTTTCCTAATTTATTAAAACTGTGAAATGGGCTCTTTAATTGGTAAGTTTACCATGTTTTATAGAATACATTCTTAATTATGTATTGACTATTTTTATGTAGAAATATATTTTTTAAATCATTTTAATGTATTATTTATACATCATATTTATTTTCAAATTGAATGGCCCCCTCCTGGGACACTTTCTGGATCCGCCACTGTGTGAATCCTGATTGGTGCGAAGTGTGCAACGATGTTTTGCCTGCACTACATCAGTGCTCCGCAACCTTTTCTCTTCCACGGCACACCAAAATTTTCTCAAACTTTCCACAGCCCATTTCAAATATGCATATATGTATAAATATACATATATATATGCACATAAGGGTATATGCAAAAATATCATTAGAAATCGTTTTCAATTGTGTAATATATATTGCCACTGTTACTATAACTAGTCAACTCTGATTTGATGTGTGAACAAATTATTTGATCTTTTCTTCACTGAAGTAATGCGCAGTGACACAGCGGTTGCGGAGCACTGCACATTATGAAAATTTCAATAAATGTGAATATCTGAGAATTTTTCGAGTAAACGAACACATTTTATACATAACTTCTTTCACATTAGGTCCACTAACAGATAGTCTTATCACGGCAAATTGATGATTTGAAATAAATAGTTGCCGTGACTTCAAAACTAAATCATGAAATTTTATAAAATTTAAATTTTCTATGTGAATTATTTATATACAAAAATCGGGAATTTTGGAGGGCCAGAATGAAAATGTTTGCGGGCCCTAGTTTGGTGACCGCTGCTCTACAGTAATGTAGTCTTTTTGGTTGATTCATAAGTCAGTGGTTTCCATCCTTCATGTTACTGCGCCTCCCTTTGAACAAAAAAATATCTTCGCGCTTCCCCATCCTTTATTTCATATACAGTGGAACCTCTCATAACGAGTTTAATTCGTTCCAGAATCTTACTCGTTATGTGAAACAGTCGTTAAGCGAAACAATTTTTCCCATATAAAACAATGTAGAATACAATAATGCGTTCCATGCCGAAAAAAAATCATTTTTTTATATTTTTAACGTGTATTAAAGTAAAATTACATACTTATAAATTGTTAAGGAGCGTAACAATCTGGAATGCGATTTCGATTTGCAAAAAACGATAAATGCTCATCAATATCGTTGTTATCCACCTCCAGTCCCATGGTATTGGCCAAAGATACAATCTCGTTGACTGTATACTTCACAGGTACTGCTTCAAACCCTTCAAAATCACATTCGACAACGCTCCTTGGCAAAGCTTCTTCCAAGCTGAAGTGAGGGTTCTCTCGGTAACCCCTTCCCACGCCTTGTCAATCATCTTGAGTCAAGGAACGATGTGAAAGTGATCTTTCCAAAACTCTGTGTCACTCGCTATGCGAAAAGTCGCTCGTTAAGGGAGCATTTTTTTCACAATATGTTTTTCTCGTGATGCGAACTACTCGTTATAAGAGGTTCCACTGTAGTAATATGGACACGTTTTAAAGGGTAAATAAATATTTTGGACTGTTCGCGCCTCCCTTTGCAATAGCCCACGCCTCCCAGGTTGGAAATCGCTGTCATAAGTCCTTCTATCACAGAAATAACTGTTATAATAACAAACAAAAAACGTCACTATGACACAAGCTAAGCCATTAGTATCATATGATGCAAAATCAAGCTCATTTGTATACTGTTGTATTTAGCGTCCAGTTTCATTTCAACTTAGTGTATCATTGTCATTAACATCCCAATGTGTTAAAACCCTCTGTATGCAACAAAGACACTCATAAATGATGTCATCGGCTTAATTTTCCGACGCCAGGTACAGCGTGTAACCATCAAGAGTTGGTTAGCGCCTTTTCTATTAGATCGGCAAACAGGCATAACCCACGCATGGCTAATGCATACATATATGTTTTTTTTACATAATATTTACGCACAGCGGTGGGCTGCCAATATCTTAACAAGGGGCTCGGTAAATGCTATCCATTTTTTTTATCCATGTCCGCTATGTCGAGTATATGGCCTCCTTATGAAGGTATCACAACGAAAGTTATTTTTCTACGAAAACTGCTTGTTACTTAGTCACTTTACCTGTCTTTTCCAAAGAGAGTAGTAGGGATAAAATGATAAGCATAAGACAGGACTAGTGATTAACTAACAGTAGCGCCCAGTTGAATTGAAGAATCGGAAGAGTGGGAGGCAATCTTAAGACACCCATTCCTTTGAACAGAAAATTCCAAGCCCCCCCCCCTTAGGAGAATTTATTTTCCATTTTTCTATTTTATTAAAACTTTATTGTGAAATGGGCTCTTTAATTGCTTAGTTTACTACGTTTATAGAATATATACTTAATTATGTATTGACATATTATTTTATCGATATATTATTTTTAAATAATCTATTTTTTAATATATTAGTTATGTATCATGTTTATTTTCAAATCGAATGGCCCCCTCCTGGGACAATTTCTGGATCCGCCGCTGGGGGACTATATGTTCATGGATCACCGCTGAATTGTCTCTGAGAAAAAAATATTACGTAAACAGTAAAAACTATAATTTATTTTGTTGTGGGATGCATTGGCGGATCTAGAAATTGTCAAGGAGGGGGCCATTCAATTCGAAAATAAACATCATAAACAGATAATACATTAAAAAATAGATGATATATCTATATAAAAGTAGTCAATACATAATCAAGTATGTATTCTATAAAACATCGTAAACTAAACAATTACAGATCCCATTTCACAATAAAGTTTTAATAAAGTAGAAAAATGAAGAAAAAAAATCTCCTCAGGGGGGGGGGCATGGCCCCCATGCCCCCCCCCCCCTTGGATCCGCCAATGGTGGGATGACATCCATATTTACATGTTTTGCACTTCCGTTGATTTAAGAAAAGGATTAACATATAAACTAAATATACATACTAAAATCCGACTCCAGCATTTACATATTATGATCGTTTTTGGATTCCAAATTGTTAAAAGATTGCAAATTCATATTTTATATACATCAAATAAACAGAGCTTTGAAACCTAGGGCGCGTTAGTGTCAAAGTTCTTCAGGTCTCCTTCGCCAGTGATGTTAATGGTTGTTCGCATTCCTTTTCTAGACTAGAGACAGATAAAGCACATATGTGTCACTAGAAGTAATAAAATTTGGAGGCCCTGTTTTTCGGATACCATAAAAACGTCAAAAAATTCCATGTGATATATTAGGAAAATATTAAAATCTGAACAAAAAGTATATGGGTTATACAATAGAATCTATTTTTAAAGACCCTAAGTTTCGGATGCCCCAAGCGAGCGCCTCATTCGCTTATAGGATAATCTGCCACTGGTCCTTCCGGCCTAGTGGCGTAGCAAGATATTTGGGGCCCAGCATAAGCTAACTTCACGCGTACGTTGAAATGTACCCCTCCCCCCCCTTACATGACTATGTTATGAAGTAGCTACGCCACTAGGAAGGGCATGATCGTTTCAGAGTTTGAGTAATCCACAGAGAAGGCAGAACACGTAAACATATATATATAATATGTATTTTTTTAAATTATATTATATTTACTTCTGCATATGCTAAATCTGTACATATACATACACCTTCGCATAAATCGATTCAAACAACACATACAAAAGTAAACGTAATGTTCGTGTGTTTAGTAGTATTAATTCAAATAAAAAAGCTACTAAACTAACTTTAATAAATTGAAAAAAAGAGTCGGAATCGACTGTTTTCTTATGACTCCAACTCCACATCCTTGATTTTACTTACATATTCATCCAGTATTGCGATTCTCAGCATAAAGCTAGTGAATAAATACAAATCTTGAATATATAACATAATTTCAACATCGCGGTATTTTCACCGAGTATTTTGGTTCACTACACCAGGGTTTCTCAACGGTGGGCCATGTGGCCCCCCAGGGGGCCACAGAGATTTATTTTTGTTTTGGGGAGCCACAACAGAGCTTAGGGGGGCCACGGGTATTGATAAAACGATACAGGGAAGAGCATGATGGCAGACGTCGTGCAGCTATTTTTTGTGAATCCGTAAATAAAATATATTACTGGCTAGAATGCCATCGAAAATCTCGGAAGAGCTATAGAAAAGGTGGGTTTTTGAAATTATAATTTTCATGGGAAGACAAAACAATGGTATGGGGGCCACAGAAAAATAAAGAAACTCAAAAGGGGCCACGCTCCCAAAAAGTTTGAGAAACACTACACTACACCACTGCTAGTACTGTATCTCATCTTGTTATCATTTGGAACCATTTTTGTTTTTGAATAATCCTTGTGAATTTCTGAAGAGAACATTATGACGAATAAATTATAATCTAATATGTTATACCTAATTTGTTTTGAATTTTACCTTACTTCTTGGTATTGTTTATTCAAAAAATTGTTAAAACATGTCTTTTCTACCTGAGCAAGTTGTCAAATCACCGATTATTTGCTGGTTAATTAAATAAGTAACCGTCACATTAATATGCTAAATGAAATGCTGGAAACATTTGTCGAAAAATTCAGTGTACTATCGTCCGTCCATGAGATTTTAACAATGTGATGTCTCAACATAAAAAATAAACAAACCTTTTATATCTCAATATGTTTAATCAATTATCAAATGTTTAATTGTAAAGACTGGATAATTAAATTAGTTATACACAATGGTGGAAAAGAAGCGTCAGAATTCAGTTGTTGGAACTTCAGTACAGCTGGACTCAATCCTTGAGGAGTTAGGAAACTTTGGACGATTTCAGCTAATTAATTATGTGTTAATTGTAATACCAATTGTCCTGAACGGCTTATCAGATGCGCCGTTTATCTTTGCAGTGGGAGAGGAGCCATTGCGGTAAGCGTTTTTTTTATTATTATTTAATTGGACTTTCTTTTCATATTTTCTTCATCAAGATTGTGAAACAAGAGTTTGTCAATTAGGGATTGTGTTGTGTATCCTATGATCCCATCTGAATTTTATACGGTTTATTCACAATATTCCAACTGTTTGAAATATCCCAAATGTACAAAAATACAATACATCAGTGCTATTTTCTCATGTAAGGCGGTGGAACAGCGTTCCGGCAACTTTTTTCTCAGCATTTTTAATCTTTCAAATCAATATTCGCAAAATTTCATTTTTGTTTTCTCTTTAAACTTTTGATTTATTTTAAATCATGATCTCCCGAAAAAGAAGTAACAGTAAAAAAACAATTATCACAACTGAGACTAAATCTACAAGATCTGTTTCTGTTCGAAGGCGTTGGTATTTGTGAAATCTATCTCTCCTACTCTTCCAAACCTAAAATTAACAGGGCAAAGCGAGAGCGATTAATTACCCACTAGTCCTGTACCAGTCCTATCTTTCTACCTTTACTCGTTAAAAAAGGGAGGTTAAGCAATTGACTAATAAGCAGTTCTCCTAAAAAAATCTGTTGAGATACCTTAATTATAAAGTCATATCCTCTTTATTGAGAACGGACATAAATTAAAAAAGGAGCTTTCACAAGAATTGAGTTCCGCCACCTTTTATTTTTAAAAAAAGCACTGCATATTATATATCAAATGAAGCAATTTAATATAATGCAATTATTGAATTTCCGTAAAAATGTACATATATCAAGAAAATAAGTAGACTTTTTCAATACTGGAGATAATTCAAAATGATAAATCTATTCTTCAAAAATAAAGCACTCATTCACTACTTCCACTATTATTTTATAACAGGATCTGTTTCAGTAATGATAAGAGAATACAATATTTCAATGCTTTTTATAATGAGCAAAGTAACAATTTAGGGTAAAACAAACACTTGGTATTACAAATACGAATGGACTTGACAGATAAATAAATATACAACATATGAATCGGTGGCACTAAATTGAGAATAATTAAAAATGTTTATTACCTCTTAAAAATAAATGGGTAATTTGAAATTTGTAATTTGGCCGCCTGTGTGGCCGAGTGGTCAGCATTGTTGGCTTCGGTTACGAAGGGCACGGGTTCAAATCCCGGTGCGGACAGTTTTACAAATTGATTTTTCAATCGATTTATGAATTCTTGTTCGAAGGCATGGATTTATGTGATGTCTTGAATTCCCCCCTCTCACCCCTCCTATCCTATGAACGGGGCGTATCGAGATCGATTAGCTTACCACTAGTCCTGTCCCAGCTCTATCCTTCTATCCCTACTCTCTTTGGAAAAAGAGAGGATGAGCAACTGAGTAACAAGCAGTTCTCGTAGAAACACTTCTGTTGAGATAAACTCCATTAGGAGTCCATATGCTCCACATTGGGAGTGGACATGGTTAAAAAAAAAATCATAAATGTTGTGACATAAAAGTGGTGACAAACAATAAATTCTAACGTGTTTGTAATCTGGAAAAAAATTAAAACCACTTAATAGTGACATAAATTTATTGTAAAAACTTATTGTAAGATATGTAATTAGTTATTTAATTATTTAATCGCTGTAACTCTGGTTAGCGATTGCAATCAGGGCGTCCAACTCCGGGATCCCAAACAATATTGTGATCCCGTAATCCCGGGATTGCCTAAGTACTAATACCGGGATTTGGGGATTCAATATAACACGTGAAAAATTCGCTTATTCGCTAAACAGTGAACTCGCTATTTTCTGGAGGAGCACGCTAAAAAAAGCTCTAATATTATTATTTTCGAATCTCTTAATTTTTCACTTTTTTCCCAGTCATCAATCTCAGGATCAAAAAGAGAGTCTGGGCTCGAAATGCCTTAATTGCAATACCAGTAATAAGCCGAGATTCAGATATTTGTGGTGTTTTTTCAATACCGAAATATCGGTTTTGAAAATGCAAAAATATCGGTGTTTCGGTATTTTTTTTACTATGTCCACTCCCGATGTGTAGCATATGGCTTCATAATGGAGGTATTTCAACAGATTTTTCTACCAAACTACTTGTTACCCAGTTGTTCAACCTTTCTTCTTTTCAAAAAGAGTAGGGATAGAAGGAATAGGATTAATGGTAAGCTAATTGCTCTCGATGCGCCTCATTATTTTAGGATTGAAGTGGTGGGGGAACTTTTAGACATACAGAACATCCATGCCTTCGAACAGATATCGATAAATCGATTGAAAAAAGGCTGTTCGGAATGGGATTCGAACCTGTGAGGTCCGGCAAAAAAGGCAATGACGTTGACCACTCTGTCATAGACCAGACTAAATCGGTATATTTTAATAAAATTGTTCGAGATTAAATTCTCCTAAATCATCAAAAAAAAATAATTTCTCCTAAAATCTCCTAAGAGTTTTACCAATATTGAACAATTTCAGAATTGATGAGCGTTTCATAGAATATTATTATTTTAGGAAACCGTAAGTAAAATAATGTAATGATAAAAACCAGGGGTGGGCTGGAGGCGCTCGCAGGGGCTCGCTCGAGCCCCTTGTTGAATTGTACTGAGGTCGGCGATCCCCTTGTTAACTTATGAGAGAAAAATATTCTCCAATCAAATTGGTTTATAACTGCATTTTCTAATTTATAAACTATCTACGACAGCTTCAGTACACACAATAATACATTTTTAGCTATTTACATTGATAAATTTACGGTAAATTGCATATTGTTACATATTATACGTGTTTTAAGTAAAAATCGATTGCTTATTTAAGTATTGCATATAATTGCGTAGGAGCGATAAGAAAATTCACTCCTTCCTCAAAACACTAAAAATTGCTTCGAGATTAAGCGAGCTCCTTGTTAGCGTATTGGCAGCCCATCGCTGATCAAAACTAGTTTTCGATTGATATAAGTTTTAATGACCGTATATTATTATGAAATATCAGAATGTCTCAATACCGATTATTATTTACTTGCCCGGTACTACGATCCCAATTTGATGTTTTTTTGTAATAACGGTACAGATATATTCATACGGTATTATAGTCCCTAATTCCGCCACAGACAACGATTTGCAGTAAGCGTGAAAAAAAATATCGCTTTAAAAAAGTACAATTATTTAAATTTATTAATCTTACATGATTTCTTAAGAACTAGAAAATTAATTTCGATTCATTTGGTCCAGTGCTCGAATTTGACCGGAGAGTCGTGAAATATGCTAAGAGTAAATAGAAATTGAAAAAAATTCGTAAAAAAAACCCAAGGGAACCTGAATGAATATTTTATTTACCAGGTGGATCCCGTAGCAGTGGAAAGCCGCTGATATACATCTATAGCAGGGATGGCGAACCTTTTTGGGTCCGAGTGCCAACAATCTTCAAATATTATTTCTCGAAGGTGTAGCGTGCCCAAGCAGTAAAAATAGAAAAAATAAAAAATGTCTTTTTTTAAAACGATTGTCGTTTATCTTGGAAAACATTTGAAAATTAATAAAACGGAATAAATTAATAATTCACGGATTATTTAATCAAAATCTTATTTTTTTAAACATAAAAATAAAAATAAATGAACTTGGATATCGTTCGCGTGCCATCCAAATTCTCAAACGTGCCAGCTCGGGCACGCATGCCATAGGTTCGCCATCCCTGATCTATAGGATGTACTCGGTAAATATACAGGACGTTGGGATGATCCAGATTAGGGGTCGTCAACCTTTTTATACCTACGCTTTTGTATATTTTTTTATTGTAAAATTTTCTTACCGCCCACTGACGTCTTAGCTTAAAATGCTTTTCCTGCTATTTTCAATACGTGTAATTTTCTTCAGAAAAAAACAACGAGACCTTCTTTGGATGATTTTCACACTATTTTTCTGTTTGGTCATAATATACAGACATTTTTGATAAAAACAGAAAAAAATAAAACAATTATCAAAATCCATCACCGCCCACCATATACACCTCCACCGCCTACTAATGGACGGTTCGGACCAGGTTCTCGACCACTGATCTAGATCCTGAATGGCAGGGGACAGAGAATTTTGGAGGTACTGTGTGGTGACCATTTGCTTCAAGTAGAGAGCGGACGTGGTAAATGAAAAAACATCGATAAATCGTTAAAAATTGAGCTTTCCGTCTCATAAAATTTACCATTTCGAGCTCTGCTTTTCTAAGAACTCGAGAGCAAGATTGTAAGCGATATAATTTGGTTTATTTTGATTTTTATCAATTAAAATAACAAAAGCTATCTTTAAATGGAAAACAAATTCAAAAACACTATATTCCCAGATCATAAATGACGTTATAACTAGTTTAATGAAATATGCATGACATTCGTATACATTTTATATTACTTGTACACAATAGTTATTGCTGTGCTATCATGTGTTTCTGAATGTATTGTAATAAGAAATAATTATTTTTAAATATTAATCCACAATCAGTGAATTGCAAATCAATAAATACTTGGTGTAAATTTTTTTTTACAAATAATTTAAAACTGCTTCCAATCATAAAAATAGTATACATTTTAATTTGTTATTTTCTCAAAAAAAAAAATCACTGTTTGTTTTTTTTATTAAAATTATACTTTTCGCATTTATGAAATGAACATTTTTGAGAAACGTATTTTTTACCGGGAAGCTCAATGCTGTGTACGAAAAACTAAAAAAACAACATCAAATAATTAGGACGAATTAAAGATGACGTCTGAAAATCTTATAAAATCATTTTTCCGTTAAATTACAGGACTTGGTAAATGTTTTATTGTCTGAGAGAGCTCGACTATTCAAACTTCCGAGCATTTAGGTCAGTTTAGACACTTCGAGGACAGTTTCACAATCAGCGGCTCGCAACTCCCAGGAGGTGACAGAAATTTGTCCGCTCCCAGCATTTAGACTCCTAATCTAATGGATCACTTCAATATAAGTTGTTTTATGGTAACAGGTTGTTATTCAGTTGCTCATTTTTTCATTTTTGACGATGGTAAGGATTCAAACAAGGAGAGGACTAGTTGTAAGCTAATTGAAACGTATATTTCGAAAACATTACGAGTTACTTTTTTCCAAAAATGAGTTAAGTATGCAAACATCTTCAGAATACCTAAATACACAAATATAATACGAAAGTGTTCTATGTATGTATGTACGTCTGTATGTATTAGAGGTCTGCACGGGCCGAGTTCGGGCGGGTAAGCGCAATTGGGACTCGGGCTCGGGCTGGGCCCGGGTAAGGAATTTATTTTTCAGAAAAATATTTCAGACTATGTTCGTGTCATAAGTCAGCCATGATGATTTTAATTATTACCAGTTCTATAGAGAATCGTAAATTGTTGTAAATTTGTAAAAAACGGGTTTTTTCGGGCTGTGGAGTATAAATGCGGGCTTCGGGTCGTGTTCGGGTAACAAGTGTGGTATTAGATTCGGGCTTGAGTCTTTCGGGCTCGGACCGGGAAATTTTGTAAAATTTCGCCCCGTGCAGACCTCTAGTATGTATGTATGTTATTAACGCATTTTAGAGCACTGCAAAAACGCTTACAAAAGTTTACATTAGAAAAAGTGAACTTAATCAAAATATATATATAACCTTCAAGAAAAGAAAAATGTTTTCCGATTAAATACAAAAGTTAATACTTCCCATATAATATAAATAACATGAAAAATTTTCATTATAAATTTTACAGAAGACATCTTTTTATCACTCTTCTTGACAATTACAAAATTGGGACTCTTAACGTTTTCTAAATACGCGATTCAATTACTCTCGCCGCGCCCCGAGCCTCGCAGATTACGTTAATATTATAAAAGAGGCGAGGTCATCAGAAATGTTTTAGAATCCGTGATTTGGAATTTTATCAAATTGAATGTTATCGTTCTACAAAAATCGCTCAAATCTTCTTCAGTTCGACAAATATGGACGATGTGTTGACGTTGGTGCGGTTTTTGATATCGTTTTTTTATAATAGTTTTTTGATAAGTCAGTGAGAAAACGTTCGAATTGCAAAATAAAATATAGTAAGTAAGATGGTCGAAAGAAAGCGAAAAAGGTCAGTGCTTGGTGCCACGTTACAGCTGGACTCCATTCTCGAAGATTTGGGTGGCTTTGGACGATATCAGATTTTCAACTATGTTCTTATCGTCATTCCAGTTATAATGTTTGGGTTCACGAACGGTTCATTCATATTCACAATGGTTGCCGAACCTCTCAGGTTAGTTATTTAAAATTTAACTGTTCAAAATTTATCACGATCATCTTCTCAGTCGTTCTATTTCAACGGGAAAAGAAACATGCCCTGGTAAATTAAATAAAGTATACTTGTAAACAGTACTAGCGTGAGCTTATTTGGCGCCCAGGGGTGGGCTGGAGGGGGCTCGGAGGGGCTCATACGAGCCCATTGTTAAATTTTATGAAGGCCGGCAAGCCTCTTGTTAATTAAAGAGAAAACAATATTCTCAGATCAAATTAGTATATAACTGCAATTTCTGATTTCTATATAATCTACGACAGCTTCAGTATACACAGTAGTACAATATTAGCTATTTGGATTGATAAGTTTACGGTGAACTGTATATTGTTACATATTGTAAGTGTATCAAGTAAAAAATCGATTGTTTATTTAAGTATTGCATATAATTGCATAGGAGTGGTAAAAAATCACTACTTCTCCAGAACACGGAGAATTACTTTTAGATTGAGCGAGCCTCTTGTTACTGTATTGGCAGCCCACCGCTGCCCTAAGCAACGGCTATAGGCACGCTCTCTTTTTACAAATCGTCCCATTTTACTTTCAAAATTATGAAAAATAAACAATTTGAAATCATTACAAATATTTTTTTAAATATCCATGTCCGCTCCCAATGTGAAGCATATGGCCACCTAATGGAGGTATCTGAACAGATTTTTTTCTACGAGAACGAGATTAGGGATTGAAGAATATGGTTAGGACAGGATTAGTTGTTAACTAATCGCTCTCGCTACAAACCGCTATTTTAGAATAGGAAGAGTATTATGTAAACTGTTTGTTACTCAGTCGCTCAACCTTTCTTTTTCAAATCGTATAGAGCAGTGTCTGCCAAACTGTGTGCCGCAAGAAGTCTCAGGTGTGCCAAGGTGGAAGAAGCGTTAAAAATATTAATTACATAACATAAGACACATAACTACAACGAAAAAATACAAACATTAAAATAAAACAGAAGATACTATTTCGTATTATTATTAGAGTATACAAAAATATTTTTACTACTCCATTTGTGCGCCCCCTAATGGTTTGCGCCCTATTTCGCCTTTACGGAGGCGCCGGCCCTGCTTTTGAATAAATACCATTTGCATACCATTACGTATTTTTTAATATAAATAAACTCATATTTCAATGTTATACCAATATAAATAGTAATAATATAATAACGTTATTGTTTACGCTAGATTCGAGGCCAACGTAGCATAATAATACCCTTTCCGTAGACGACTGGAACTACGATGAAATTCTCAAGTCGTAGCATGTGCGTTTTATTTATTTGACTACATACTACACCGTTAATATACGCCAGGGAGCCAATTCCTGAATAAGGACATTAAAATGACACTCAAGATATTTTGTGTAACCGTTGCCTATGTATTTTTTTAATACATGTCCTTTTCCAATAAGGAGCATATGAGTATATGACCTCCTAATGGAGGTACTAGGCTCTCCAATACCGGGATCCCGTCCAAATTTTGTGATCCCGAAATCCGGGATTAGTATGGTCGCGATCCCGAAATTTCAGGATTGAGAAATTTTTAGCAAATCCCGAAAATTTATATGATTTTGAATTTGGAAGGGCTAAAAAAAAGTCACGGTGATATTTTAAGCAAATCGGAAAATTCCTGGGTTTTTGAAATAGTAAAAAATTCTGACACCAAAACTTTTCTCAAATTATACACGATTTCATGTTGAGTGCCCAATGACGACATTGGGTAAAGGTCTAATAGGAATGACGTAATGTAGCATGCTAATTATAAGGGTAGCTTTTTCGTCAAAATGTATTAACTTTTAAAACGGAAGTATGTAATCTTGTCTGAGGCTGCTAATCGTCTGGTGTCTTTTCTGCGTACAATGGATGGTCACCAGCGGGTTTCCAAGACGACGGAACTTATCTAATTCTTAAAAGACACATGTGAGATTCTCACTCTCGTAGAATATTCGTGACTTATACCCATAAGCCCAATTAAAATTTGACAAATGAAGCCGCGTATTTACCATAAACATTTTTTTTAAATAACACCATAAAAAATTAACGATTAAAGCATTAGTCCTCATACTTTCAACATTTTCTTTCTAAGAAAAGAAAAAAAATGTTTTTTTTCCATTTCCCAATCATGATATCATCAAACAATAATTTATTTGACAAGAAACGTTTTTGAGCGTATGGTGATTCCAAAAATATCGATTCTAAAAGTATGTCAAAAAAATATGAATCTTGAATTTATGGAAATTTTAGTTTTTAATTCCGGGATTTAAGAGCAAGATGAAAAAAGAAGATGAGATCCCGGTATCGCCAGCCCTAACCAACAACCACAGTAATATGTAACATATTAAGTATACTTCTTCATAATAATGTTCATTGTCAAATCTGTTAGAGTGTTAAACAAATTTGTTCAAACATTGTGTGTTATTTCAAATGTTCTATATTTTGTTTACAAAATATTTAGTATGGTATACCTATTGGTATCCATTTTTCTCCGACTTATTTACATTAGAATTTCGTTTTTTAAATAGATTTACATTGTTTGATATATATACGCAACTTCTAGTTTGGATTGCATCGTTATTATATTATAATTAAACTATGTTCGACCTTAACACTCAGATGAAGATTACATTAATATTATCGTTGTCGTTTTAACAACAAACGTTAAGTCGTTAATACTAGTTTTGAGTAAATTGATGTTCAATAAGTGTCTGTGTGAATGTTTTACAATTTAGCAAGTTATTGTTCAAATATCTTTATAGTAACAACTGTTAATCAATGAAGGCATATTAAAATAGTAACAAGATTTATATATCACTTAGGTATGAATATTTTTTCATTTCAGCATTGTTTTGGACTTACTTATACTGCCCTGCTAAGTAAAAACACAGTAATTACAGTAAATGACGAAATATTTTGAGTAAGAAAGACAAGAAAACTGATATATAGTATAAAAAATATGTCAAAATGTTTTAGTACTTATATAAATAGACCTAAATAATAATAACAGCTTATCAGCAGTATAGTAAGTGAATTCAGATTTATAAGTAAAATTGTATCCAGCTATCTCTTGCAGTGGATATTAATCCATATTAATCCATTATCCATTACCATATTAATCCATTATCCCAAGAAATCAATATCCCAATATAAATAATAGATACTACACTAAAAGGTTAATGAAAGTTTGATGCCCAATTCTGACAAACTAACGAACTTATAACTATCGTGATTTTACTGAGCAAGGCAGTATATGAGTATGTATTTTTAAAACCCAGCAACGAAACTTTAATAGACACAAAATGATCGTCTGCAGTAAAACTCATCGAAAAACCGCATTCGGCCATTTTGATTTCACTGTCAATGTGACAAGATGTCGTGAACGATGATTTTGAATATAGAAGATCTTTGCCGTAGTTACCCATTACAGAAAACAATATTATTAATTTGACACATTTTATGTGTTAACTTTCGATATGTGGTGGAAAGGCATTACATTAAAAATACTTTTTTGTACTAATTCCACATTTATTAAATATAATCAGGATCAGGTTCACTCATTACAAGCATTTTCAACATTCTACATATTTCCTTATAATAAAAGGTTATTTATACTTAGCTATTAACGGTATATAATATATATAATGTTTCTGAATTCCCTCCCACTAATCCTACCCTAAAAACGAGACGCAGCGAGAGCTATCAGCTAACCAAAAGTTCTGCCCTTGACCCAGTGGTGTACTGCTAAAATTTTATTAACTGGCTCGCACCTTGGCCGTAAAAATTTACCGATTTGCCCAAAATATCAGCGTGACTCGTTTTTTTTTAGCTGTTTCAAGAATTTTCGGATACAAAATCACAAATATGTAAGGATATACTATAATAACCTTGGCGGGCTTAGGAACCGGCTCTCCAAACCGAGATTATTTTAGGAACCGGCACTGCAGAGCCGGTGCGAATCCATAGCAACACACTACTGCCTTGACCTATATTCCCTTAGTCTCTTTGAAATGTAATTGTTATATAACAAGGAGTTGTTGTAGAACAACTTCTGTTGAGTTGGACTCCATTGCGAGTCCAAATACTTCAAAACATTCAGTCATTAAGAGAAGACATGATACTTTAACAAATCTTCTGTGAAATGTTAGTTTTTTTTATCCATATCCGCTACCAATGTGGATCATATGACCTTTTATAAATGGATATCAACTGAAGTTTTTTAGGAGAACTGTATCTTAATCAGTCGCTCAATCTCTCTTTTTCAAAGAGAGCAGTAGGGATAAAGGAATAAGGCTAGGACATGACTAGTGATTAACTGATTTCTCTAGCTATGCCCAGTAGAAAGGAAATTTTTAGACATCACAAACACTCATGCCTTCCAACAGAAATCGATAAATGATGTTTGTACTGGGACTCGATCCCGTGAGATTCAGCACGGAAGCTAACAACGCTAACCGCTTCCCCATAGGACCTGACATGATATCATACAGTATACACCACTTTTTACCAAAGTGTGGTACAAGGGGTAACTGCATGGAAGCTGAAGCAACATGCGGCTTACTTTTTTCGCTTACAAACAGAGAATTTTTTGACGAGGGGTACTCGGTGTTACGAAAATTTTAAAAGGGGTACACACAGTGACGTTCCTAGGCTATGTGCCGCTTCTAGGCAATGTTTAAATTAGCGCCCTTACTATTTTTATGTAGCCATAAGTGTAACTTTTAAATTATTTATCATCATTCTAAGAATAAATATACAAATATAGAAATTCGAATCCTCTATTCATCTACGATCAAAAAAATATTTAAATATTTTCATATAGTGCTTTTATGACCCAGGTCATTTCCGCTTGGTTTTACGCCAAAACTGCCGCCTATAGTGCTGGATCGGTAAATTTCATATTTTGGGAAGGTTTTTGCGATAAAGTTAAGGATTTTTTTTTTATCAAATACATTAATATCATATTTATTTCATATTAAATTCGTGTATCAAAAATATTCAGCCATTAAAAAAAATATTCTGTTATCATTTGCCGCTCCTTAATACTTGCCGCCCCTAGACAACTGCCTGTGCCCACGGGACGTCCCTGGATACACAGATGTCGAAAGTTTGGGAAACACTGGTATACAGATGGATAATATGACTTCTGAAAGTGCACAGAAGGCCTCTAATTTTAATAACGCTACTGTTTATTGATCTACGTCTTATTATTATTGGGTATTTCTAGAATAAATATTTACACATTCAAAAAATGTTTCGAGGTTTTTCAGAAACATATTATGAAACGTTATAAACGAAAAAATTAGTATTACTTAGTGTTAATTGAGTATAAAGCTTACAAAATATATATTAATAAGCTGTTTTCTTGTTATTGTTAATTCGTCTACGCTGCTACATCTCAGTGTTTATTGTGTTTGAATATTTTCGCCATTGTTATCAGATTACCGACCATTTAAAGGTTGATCAACCAGTTACTCGTTTATCAGTCACGTTTGGATTGCTGAATAAATCGCTCAAGTCTTTTATCACAAGGACCAGTTCACTTTCGGCCGTCCTGTAGGTTACCACGATGTGTCTTCTCCAGGATGTCTCATCGAAAATTAACAAATACATTACAATATTAACGTGATTATTACATACATAATTTAACTATTTACTACTGTGATAAAGCTATTGAATTATAAATTTTGAATTAAATTAAAATGATCGAAAAGAAAAGGCAAAATTCTGTAGTTGGTACCACACTACAGCTGGACTCTATCCTCGAGGAGTTGGGAAACTTTGGACGATATCAGTTCGTAAATTATGTGCTTATTGTAATTCCGATTGTTTTATCTGGGTTATCTAACGGTGCCTTTATATTTACCACGGCTGCTGAACCCAACAGGTTAGTAAATTAAGTTTAAGATAAAATTATAATCTATCATTATCATGATTTACTTACGAGCTACCCTGGATGCAAGGCTTTAGATTAATTTCGAATCTATCGGCCATTTTTTTTTTTGGCTGCCACGTTTACTTACAAAAATTTGTATTTACTCAATTGACTCAAACGAACAGGTCAGCTTTTTAGTCTGGATTATAAAGTAATTACGCAATCTGGTATACACTACATATAAACCAAGTTAAGACGAATTCAATGTATTAAAAAATATACACACTATTAACAGAAAATGAAAAGGAATGTTTCGTGTCGTACATGCATATATGTATCTACAAATTAGTGATTTTAAATTCATAATTATTAGAGTGTGTTTGGTACTTGTTTTTTGTGCGATATGTTTTTATCTTATTATAAATAAATATCAATTGATTTGAAAAATATGTATAAGGTTAGTCGAGGTTAGAAAAATTTTGATTGGCTTAATACTTTTCTTGGTATCTATTTTTTTATCATTTTCCGCTCCCAGTGTGCAGCATGTGGCCTTCTACTGGAGCTATCTCAACAAAAGTTTTTCGACGAGAACTGCTTGTTACTCAGTTGCTCAAACTTTCTTTTTTATATCAAATACATTACATTATTTGTTTGTTTGTTTCATTCAATGCATTATATGTATTCTTTTTTTATAACATCTGTAAATAAACATTTCTTATATTCAGAGGTTCAGGTCATTATTTACTTAATATGAGTATGATACAAAGCAGAATAACAGCAGAAACAACGTAAATTATTGGTAGTATTATAAAATACGTGATATTACAATATATCTACTAACTAGAAATATTAAATAAAATGCATTCACTTGGTTTTTAATAGAATGCATCACAAACAGCGAGTTTTTTTACAATACACAACCACTTTGTCTTGTAATTTAATCATTATATAAGCCTGATAGGACAACAGAAGTTTTTACTATAAATTAAAGAAACTCATCCTCTCATTGCGGATAAAAGTATTTACATAGAAAAGGACTAGTCGTAAGCTAATGATAAAATGTTGTTTGAGAGGAAAAGTAAGCATCGCACACGCAAGGATTCGAACCCGTGGACACCGAACTGAATGAATTGAATGTCAAAGAGTGTTGACTACTTCACTACAGATTTCAAAATGAAAAATAAAAGCTTCAAAGTAGTATTGTAATTCTGTGTTTTTAACGTTTTTGTGAGTAAAGAGATTTTTACTTGAGGGTCAAATTATAGAATTTTATTATTTGATCGCTTTCAAACATTAATTTTAATAACCTCATATTCTTGTGACAACTGAATATGTCCATTCGTGGAGTGTGAATAAAATGTTTTATCAAAGAAAATGTATTATAAAAATTAAAAACAAACACGTCATATAGAATCTTTTTTTATTATGCTTGAGATGTGGAATATTTACAAAATAGAGCCAAATAATTTCTGAATTCAAACATAAAATAAAAGAACAATATTAAATATGATAAATCGACAATTATAAACACACGAAAAAACAAAAATATTTATCCTAAATCGTAGTTTCCAAAAAAAAACCAGTTTAAATAATAGTGGTTTATTTATTCTAATATAATACATCTCATTTCTTCTATTTGTCTTACGTTTGCAAAAAATATGCTAACATACATTTCATAAACTCGTTTCCCGAACAAAATAAATTGTTGTTAACGATTATTATCTCATTTGGAATGAGAATATTATTTCTGAAGAAATAATACTTGTTAATAAAGCTATCGCATAAATTAAAACATAAATTAACTTTTTTCAACGTTATACCAATATGGCATAGTAATAATAATTATAATATCGTAGCATTACATAACAGTATCGTGCACGTTAGGTTAGATAACGACGTCCATACTAGGTCAACGTAGCCTCTTCGTAGAGGTACACTACGATAAATTTGTCAGCATGTAGATAATTACTATCCATGGAATTTTCTTAGTAAGATGACATCTATTAATAAATAAAAACATTAAATAGTTGTTTACGTTTCGTCAATGTTTATGTTTTTAAAAATTAAATATATCGTTTGTTTTCAATTATTACCAACGTGGAGTTTATGTAATCCTAATGAAACTTATCTCATCGGATTATTATTGCTTTTTATTTGGTAATAGAGTATGGAGAGAATTTGAATGTTTGGAGATAAAAACGTCAGCACTAATAGGTTATCTATTCACTCTCGCTGCACCCCATTGGATTGTTTTGAGATAATCGTCATTAATAATCCTCCAGAGACGAGAGCTTTTTTTTCGATAAAATAATATTTTTTAAACTTTTATTCCTAAGAAAAATTTTTAAAAAAACGCAAAGTGGTTGTATAGAAACTCCGCATGACTATATGGCCATGCTCATCCATTTATTACCGTGTAATATTGTGTACGGACAGTAGTAAGGACGAGCGTGACCGAATGGGCTCGAAAACATTCGGGGTTGAAGTATAGCTAAACGTGATTTTTTTTTTTAATATTTACAATTTGACCTCTTTAGATCAACATAATTTCAATACAAATATATTAGCAAAAGAACTGTAAATAATTTGAAGTTTTGATAAAAAAATAACTAACAGTTTCAAAAAGTCAATTAAAAAAAACGTAAATTTAAAAAATCGCATGTGCTTTTGGTGACCGTTTCTGTCCCCGCGGCTGATGTCTAACTGAAGTCTGTACCCTTCTTAACCAAATATGAGTAAAGGCAACGATATTCAGGTAGAAAAGGGATGAATAGTAGGATCAATAGACAACGGTGTTTACTGTGACCATATGGTCACGCTCGTCCTTGGAGGGTTAATTGAATCGTCATTAATTTAACGTCTCTATAACTATATATATTTATGCAATACAACTATTACTTGACGTTCCATCTCAGGGTTGCCAGTAGGGTTTCTGTGTCGAGACGTTTTGAAAAATGTCCCGAGAATTGTGACTGTGATTTATAATGTGTTAAGAACATGTACATTTTAATTTTGAAAAAAACAATTCTTGCGGTTAAGAAACCCTCAAAAGGACTGATGTGTAAAGAAAATAAAATTCTCGAGTCCCGGAATGTCCCGGGACTTTGACTTTACCACGCCTAGAGTCCCGGGACTTTGAAAACCCCGAGACTTCAGAATCCCTAGATGCCAGTATTTGAGCGGGACTGATAAATCCCGAGTCCCGCATTGTCTCTAAAAATCTCGACTTAACAAAAATTGTATGTGTTCAAATATTTACATATACAGTTGAAGAGACCAGCTTAATTTTTGTAAATTGCCTGGCGTACGAAATTTTATGAACAATTGGGAATCCCGAATGTTTGCAAGAATCTCAAACAATTGTGACACGATTTTATGGTGAATGATCAATCCCGAGATCCAAAAATTTGTGAATCCCGGGTTCGCAAAAGGGTTCGGGATTGGATGCCCTAATTACCATCTCCCGTAACGGTTCCACCGATATCTAAATCCATCGACTTATTCGATAATATTTTACTCCGCTCATGTAAGTAAAATGGGCAAATACTGTTGAAAAGCACATTAGAAAATAAATACAGTCACAGCAAAATTCTCGCATGTGATTCACTGTTCGCTTTCAAGAATCGAGCATCATGAATCACTTATTTTGTATTACAAACGCAGAAAATCAACATACAATTTGTCTTTAACTGGTGTCAGTATCCAGTGTAAGATAAATTACATTAAATTATCATATGAATTGATATTAATATAATTTTGATAATAGTAGATTTCGAATTCCTGTCATAGGTAGGTAAAGGTGTCAATTTCATTTATTCTTATTAGCATATAGACAAAAACAAATATTTTTCCTCATCGACAAAATAGAAAGTAAAAAAAAAACAAATAATGAACCGGATATCTACGTACACATTGCAAGACCCAACGGCAAGAACATGTTAACTGTTTTCGTCAATTATTTTGTCGTACAATTTAAGCTTTCATAAGTACAGTGTAACCTCTCATAATAACGAGTCTAATTCGTTATGTGAAACACTCGTTAAGCGAAACAATTTTTCCCATATAAAACAATGTAAAATACAATAATGCGTTCCATGCTGGAAAAAAAATCATTTTTGTATATTTTTAACGTGTATTAAAGTAAAATTACATACTTATAAATTGTTAAGGAGCGTAACAACCTGGAATGCGATTTCGATTTGCAAGAAACGATAAAAAATCGACCAGTTTGTTATATATGACAAATAATTAATTCTTTTTACAAGCAGACATTTGTTTTTGCCGACGCTTCAAAATTTGATGTAAATGTGACAGCATTATCATTGAATCAATTTGTTAAAACGCATAGCCACCTCCTTATTAGGCATTTTTAAAAGTTATGTATGTGCAGTGGCGGATTAAGAACTATGGAGGCTCCATACGCAATGCAATTTGAAAATGCTTTTTTTTAGATTAATCACAAAACAGCACGTAAAATAAAAATAGATGTTATTTACGAAATTAAAAATATATCGGTTATAAATTATACATGTTTTTATTGGGCATTCATTGAAATAGTACATAACTTTCAAATGATTTTTTTAAAAGAATAAAATGTTAATGCTACATAACACTAATGTATTTGATTTTGTTGAAGTTAGATAAAATTTTCAAAAATAAATAGTGCGTTTTGGTTGCGATATATTTTTCATTGCTTCGAACCATTATTTTTTTCGTTCCGGTTCAAGTAAAAAAATATATATCGGGTCGGTCCCGGTTTTCGGCTCAGCTCCAAACCAAAAACCCAGGAATTTACCGATTTGCCACTGACATTCTGTTCATTTTTTACGGATATATGTTATTGGAATACAATAATAAGGAACGCTTAGTTAAGCATTCCTTATTAGAATTTACCAATTACACGAATGTTTGTAAATAAGTCACTTAATTTTTTGTATTAATTATAGATGTCGCTGTAGACCATTTCACTCAACCTTCATATGGGATACTTAAATTAATGAAGCCAAACATAGACTCTAGGCAGCACATAATATTATTTCCAGGTCTGGAAGAAAGAACGCTAAAAGAATTTTAAAAAAATATTAAATAATTAATGAAGAAATCAATTGTTTTCATTTTTGTGGTGTCATTTATCCATTTAGAAATATTTCACTCGTTTCATTTTTGAATTTGTTTAATTATCATAATAAAAATAAATGTTCAAAAATCATTATCTATAGGTTTGTCAGATTGATTGCAAGTCAAACCGGGACATCCCCCCTGATTTTTTTTTTGAGTTATATTAAATTAAATGATATGTTTTAAATGTTAATATTTATCATTTATTAATAGGAATAAAACCAGTTATAAACATATACAAAATAGTACAATAAACACAAAATATAATACAATATAAAGTGTATATATATTTAAAGAATAAATAAACAATATATTAATATGTGCTTGTTCTTTAATGAATAGGTTGCGCCCATTTTTTTATACTTCTCACTAGATTTGACCTTTTTCAAGAGTTTTTTTATTTGTGAGTAGATAATCATACATTTGGCAACAATTGAGATCACAATTTTCTATGCACTGTATAATACTTACAACAGTATCCACTAAAAAGTCTGTTTTTCTCACCCGTTCACTGAATCTCCATTAGCGAGAATATTCTCTCCACATTATAATGGTAATTATCCTGGTATTGAGAAAATATACTCGCATTCGTGATACAATCTTTGTTTTGTTCCGGAAATTCTATCTCTTTTTTTGTCTGTATTTTTTTGTAAGCCGGGCCTTTTGGGCGTCCCAAAAGGTTTGTTCGGGACCTCTGAAAACCCTAATTATCTCACAACTGTGTTTTTCGATTGGTCCCTTTTAAAGTTTATGTATCAATATGTTTGGACTATAAAATTAAGGTTATAGTAGAGAATCATCACTCTTTTTTACAACTACTTGTGGGGGAGGGAGTTAAATCCTAATGGAAATTTAATTGAGACATTTAATTCAGTACCATAAAATAAGCCCAGACGTGATCTGTCTTAAATAAACAATACACCTGTCATAACTCACACTCAGTTTAAATAGCATAGTTATTAATTTTAGTAAAGTTAGATATTTAATTAAGTACCATCAGCTCACAGTAATATCTTACTTTATCTTGCTGAGATATCCTCATTAAGATAAGATAACAAACAATTACCTGCAATTAATAATTAAATCAGTAGGTTATCCAAGTGTTACTTGTAACACGACAATCATAATATCACTTCTGTATTTTTAAGCCAAATAAATACATAGTTATATTATATAACGTAATAAATTATTCTAACCATTTGTGCTGAGTAATACATTGTTTTCCTGTTAATTTTTCCTAACTTGTTTATTTTTAAAAGTGATGGGTTTCAAATAAAAAAGAGTCGAGTGGTTTTAATGATAAAATTAATTGAAAGATGGAGAGAAATTGATTGAACTTATTTTCTGACTGATTAGAAGATATCAGGTTTCATCTTCGATGAAGTCGTAGTAAATCGAAACGTTCATTTTTTTTTAATACAACATCTAATCTAAATTAATTAGATTTTTCTCAGTTATATCGCAATCGATTTGAAAAATATATGAAGAGACGTGAACCAGGTGGTATTTCACAAAAAATTGAGTTTGGTGTGTTTTAATATTCTTAAAGTATCGTTAAAGTGAAGTGAGCTAAGTAAATACCCGCTAAAATGACATTTTATTCCTAAAATAAAAGAATATGCAACCCACAAAAAAACTAAGTAAATACAGGATTGTACTTGAAAGTCCAATAGAAAATTGTTACCATTTTGTTACTCACTTTACTTCTCGAGGGCTTATTTATATGGTACATTAGCAATATGAAAAAAATGTAAGCACTGTTTTTTTTACAGGTGCAAAATACCTGAGTGCGATGGACCAAATGTGGAATTCAGTCCGAAATGGCTGCCAAACGCTATTCCCTATTCTGAAGATGTTTTTGATAAATGCTCTAGATATGGGTTGAAAAAAAATTCTACGATAACCAATGTATCTGAAGGTGTTTTGGACACTTGCCCAATTGAATTGTTTGACAAAAACATAACATTGAAATGTGATTCATGGGTTTATGGAGATCATCTAACAGTGAATAGTGAGGTAAGCTTTGTTTAAATATATTATTTACGGTCGTGTTCGCTCCTAATGCGGTGTGTATATATTGCAAAAGAGAGACTAAAGAGGTGTCAATATATATTCATCTATGCATGGAAATATTCAGTAAAAAATCTAGTATTACTTTTAAAAAATATTTTTTTTTCAGTTTGATCTCGGATGCGAATTATGGAAGCGCACCCTGGTCGGTACAATTTCCATCGTTGGTCAGTTCATCGGAATGCCTCTGACAGGTATTCTATCTGACAGGTATGGAAGACGTTTGGCTCTCGTTGTAGGAGCTGTCCTGAGTGGAATATTTGGAGTGGTCATGTCTTTCTCACCTGACTATTGGTCATTCCTGTTCTTGAATTTACTGGTGCCAATACTTGGATCCGGAATGTACAGCTCAGCATATATATTAGGTTTGCTTTTTACACTATTGCATCCTGATGTATTTATATATCATCACTTTTATATGTTTACACAGCAGCCACTCCCTTTGTGTGTAATGGATAAAAAAGAAACAGCCATCACTATACATCAAATACTATATAAATTACTTAATGTTAAAACTGTTCCTGATTTGGGCCAATTTTTCAGAACATAAAAAAAATATAAAAATTTAACCATTAAACGGAATTCAACAATTTTATTCCTACCGTTTTTGAAAAGAGAAGTTAAATATATTTAACTGTTAAATATATCTAACAATGTAACACTTTCATCATTTTGTTTCAGGTATCGAGCTTGTAGGTCCAAGATACCGAGTTCTAGGAAGTACAATAATCAGCTCATTCTACGCAGTTGGAGAAACACTTTTGGGGCTGTCAGCCTGGTATTTCCCTTACTGGCGTGTACTCTACAGAATTATATTCATTCCGCCAATCCTCATGATGTGTTACATGTGGATAATATCTGAAAGCGTCCGATGGTTGATGAACAAAGGAAAAACTGAAATGGCGGGTAAAATCCTGGCAAAGGCAGCCAAAGCGAATGGAAAAATACTGTCAGAAGATACTTTACAAAAGCTATACAGGAGCGCGGAGGTTGATGCTAAGAAAAATGAAACTGGAAATAAATCAGGACTGGCGCAGGTTTTAAAATCAAAGATTTTACTTATAAGGATGCTCTGTTGCTGCTTCTGGTGGATAACATGTACTTTTGTTTTCTACGGTTTGTCTCTTAACTCTGTGAGCATTGCTGGAAACTCATATTTGAACTACATCTTGGTGTCCCTGATTGAGATTCCAGGATATATCTGTTACTATTTCTGCATGAGCCGGTTTGGTAGACGAGTCACTTTGTGTGCAACATTTTTGGGAAGCGGCATTGCTTCAGTATCGTTTGCATTTGTTCCAGATGGTGAGTTAAATTATTATTATGTTTATTACAGGGCTGTGGAGTCGCGTGAAAAAAAGACGACTCCGACTCCGACTACAGCTTTAAAATAATTGACGACTCCGACTCCAGCTTAAAAATAATTAACGACTCCAACTCCGAGGAAATTTTTCAATAATTTCATTTTAACTTATATATATGTATACCATCAAATCATCTTTAGTCAGCCAAACATGAAATGTTAACACTTTTGACTATTTTGTTTAAATACACATCATTAAATATATTTTTCAAAAAAAATCGAGCCGCTCATTTTTCACGACTCCGACTCCACAGCCCTGGTTTATTATCATAAATTATTATTTTTTCTTTAAAAGCTGGAAGTATTTTTTTTCTTTTTGAGCGGTAAGTTATTTGCTGTGAAATTAGGTATTTTGAATAAAACAAAGAATATTTCAGCTATTAAATACAAAACATTTTTTTGCTGTTTTTCAATCTGGAAAGAAGAACAATTTTTGTTTCAAATACTGAGAAAATTATTAAAATTCAAAATCTATAAGTGGTAAAAAAATATGGTCTATTATAGTTTTCAATCATTGATCTAAAAGCTTTTATATCCAACTCAGTCCATGAGACTCTGTAGGCATGTGGGCATGTGGTTCTCTATTGATATTGATTCAAGTAATAGTATCAAATATAGATTTTTCATACTCAATGGCTACAGTTTTTCACTTCTTTTTGTTTTATGAAACAAATAATAAAAACAATACGACTGCTAAAATTCACTTATAGATATTTGTGTAGTATCAAATCCCCTCTTAACAAAGCTAAGGTGTCATGTATATATAAATAAATTATTCAATGATTATTCAATGAATTATATAAGAATGGCTACAGACAATAGACTATGCAACACTCTACCGTCCGATAAGTATACCACTCGAAGGGTTAATATTATATGAAACAACACAATTTCAAATAAAACTACTGTATCGGGAAGTCACTGTGTTGCAATTTGATTTGATAAGGATATCTTTTGTCTCAATAACATGTTTCATTCACAAGAATTGCAATATAACCATCAACCATCCAAAAATAATAATATTACTAAGAATACAAACCATAAAAATTTAATAATATTATCGTGTAATATTTCAGATATCATCTGGCTGAAAATGGTGTTATATCTTTTTGGAAAGTTTTCAATAACAATTGCTTTCACTGCAGTGTATGTATATACGACAGAATTGTTCCCGACTTCTGTACGGCACTCTTTACAAAGCATCTGCTCAATGTTTGGCAGGGTTGGATCCATGGTCGCTCCTCAGATGCCTATCTTGGTAAAAATTCATACTCATTTCTCTAGTATTTAAGTCAAGGGTTCTTAAACCTTAAGCCCGCGGGCGCACATGGTTTTCATGTACTGTTACAAAGTATGCAGTAACAAAAAAACAAAAAAAAATGATAATTGTTTACGATTCAGATGATCATCTCACACTACCAACATTAAGAAATTGAATTGAATTACTGAAATGCAGTGTCAAATATCGCACTAATTGTGCTTTGTTATTTTTTAAGATATTTTCGTACTCTTCATTGTATTTTATTTTTTGACTGCCGTATTAGGCATATAAATTTAAATATATGTATAATTTACTGATGAATAATAATTGAGTATCTACCAGTGCCTTATCTACTTATTCCCAAGCTTTTTACTAATGTTTTTTTTCTAATCCATGTCCGTTCCTAATGTGGAACATATGGTTTTCTAATGGAAGTTTCTCAATAGAACTTTTTTACAAGAACTGCTTGCTACTCAACCTCTCTTTTTTAAAAACAATAAATAGACCCTTAGTTCGAGTCCCAGAGTAAGTCTATGGACCTGATATTGTTTTGTATTATGATATTAACTCATGAGTGTTACAGTATCTAACACATACCATACAAAAGGAATCATTGATGGCGACAAACAGCCAATGGCAATGGTTTCCAAGAAAAGAAAAAAATCAAAAGTTTCAATAAAATATTTTTTTTGCTAATATTAATTTGAAACGGCGTTCTACTGCATTTCATGAGAAAAAATGCCCTGAGTAATACTATAGGAAATTATTGTAACACATTACTGAAATTGTGTTTTTTTTTAAGTCGGGCATATACTCGCCACGCCATTATTATCCTAACTCTGAAACACGCCTGTTACCACAATAAGGTTTAAAACCCTGCTGAATCCACAGTCACTCACTAGGCTTGATATTTATATCAATAGTATAAATTCTGTATTATGTAATAAATAATAAGCACAATAACGGCAACAACAATAAAAATTAATCTTTGTTGTCAAAAAAATACTATGCTTGAGAAACAGAAACTCGGATTAGCAATTGCTGAGACATTTTTTTCCTAAGTGTACCTCCACTTCATTGGGAAGGTTTTGTTTAGCTTGGATTAATTACACAGCTTAAATTGGTTTGTTGATACAATCTATTCATATTACGGCTTTTTATGTTATTACTTATTGTATTATATTTTAAATTGTTTGTACTAAGTTTCATAAGGAAATATTTATATATCATAAACATGCAGTGGATTTATCTCTATCTTCATTACACTTTGTCACCTATCTTTGCATATCAGCAAGTAGGCAAGAGTAAACATCAGCATGCCCTTATATTTCGCTCATGTTTATAAGCTTAAAATCTGATTAAACAAGAAAGAGGAAAATTCACAGCACGTAGCTGGTATATATCTGGATCGATACTGTAACCGACTAATGGAATAGTCAAAAGAATAAAAAAAACCTTAGGAATTGTGATAAAATTAACAGCAAATAAGAATTGATGTCATTTAGTTAAATAAGACTTATCAAACACTGTCCTTGCAATAATTATTCTAGACCTCTTCTTCTTTGTTAAGATTTATAGTTTCGAATTATAATAATTTAAACCTAATTCTTTTTTTGCTTTCAGAGTATTTACTTCAAGCCACTTCCGTTACTTCTTTTCGGAGCCACATCTGCACTGTCAGGATTATCAATTCTGGCGTTCCCAGAAACCAGCAATATTCGATTACCTGATACTATAGAAGAAGCTGAAAATATATCAAAGAAAAAGGATATAGATTGGAATTGAAGGGTTGAGAAAATAATGAAGAAGATTGTTTACTTATGTCACGGGTGGCCAACTTGATTCGTGATGTGATCTACTTTTTTATTTAACAAGTAGCAGTGAGTTACCTGTTTAAAATATTGACACCCTTTAAAAATACAAAAAGATACAATGAAGTTATGGACAGTGAAATCATTCAAAATGTCAAACAGCAGAATTAAATAAACTAACTATTTATAAGCGAATGACAATGAATAACCGAGAGACAAATAATGAATTGTTTGAATCTTCATAATCGTCTGCAAAGCATTGATTGCAAGACATATTAAGCTAAGTCATGTACTTTGAAGTATTAATGAAGAAGTAACCATTTTATTTTTTTCCTTCATAGTCTTTCAAAAAGTGTTTTTACAATTCAATTGGAATTTAGGATATTTTTCATTATACAATGAGAATTTATAATATGACAACAATTGACTTCAAATGGTTTTGAGGTTGACTATTTGCTAGCCCTAATTTATATCATTTATGATTTGTTTATACCTTTTTCTACTTTGAGTAAGTTGACTAATTACCCTGCTATTATTATTAAAATGACACACACAGCTACATTTGCAATTCTATCATAAGAATGTGCTATAAACTCGTTAACTTATTAACTCACCATCACTTATTAAAGAAGGCACATAACGTCTCAGGCAAGTGTAGACTTTTCACTCACTCTTGGAAATTGAGTGAGAATTTCGATGCAAAAAATAAGGTAGAACTGAATATGCAATTCACATAACGTACATATCTGTTTATAGAAATGCTACATCAAAACAGAAAATAAGATAGAAATTGTACATTTAGAGATCAAAAAAACTAAGCAATTAGAAAGCTTTCAGATTCTAACAACTTGATCAAATTAAGTAGGTATTTGATATTCAGTGCAACGACGTTGACAAAAAAAATCTTAATGATTTCTCAGTTAGGCAATTTATTTCTTATTCTGCCTGCTATTAACAAAACAACGTTAGAGTAGGAAAAAAATACTTTCGGCTCACACGTCGTTTCTTTTATTTCTCCTCCTGGTTTAAACAAAGCGAGTTATTCAGTTAAAGTTAGTGTGAGAAACCATGTAATTCACAATAATTGTAATATTTGTAAACCAGTGACTGTCGGTCACTACATATATTTGCCAATTAATTCATTTGCAAATGCCGCAAGCATATTACATTATAAATTATTGTTAAATCTTGCGAACAAATCGATAAGTTATTTAATTAACTGTTTCCAAGCGATGCAGTATAATAACTTTTTTCAAAAAAAATGAATGTGATTCAACTCATTACCAGTCATGATTGTTTATTTATTAAAATCATTATATATTGTCTTCCAAGATATTATAGTCTATAAGTTTTCTAACCTATATAAAATATCAGTTTTATGTTTATATGTCCAAAGGTTCACAATTCATTTCTATTACTAATTCCCTTTAACAGAAGTTATCCGCAACGGATACAATGTAAATATTTCACCAAATTAAATATAAAAATATCACTAGTCATTTTCATAGCCTGTTCATCATTATTGAATTGTTTTATGGTCACTTTTTCTGACTTATGTGATATAATAAATGTATACAGGAAAATAATAAAGAATTTATTTTTATTGTTAACAATTTTTTAATACTCTGAATTCCTGGGAATTTTGTTTTGACTATACAAATATATAGTGATTCTCGACTTGCGATAAAGGCCTATCATTTTTCATCTTGTAGTTGATGCCATTTTCGGTGCATATCTTTGTTCATAGACAATGTACTTCTACATGTAGACCACAGTCCTCAGCGCACAGCATAACTAAAATCTTTCCTTGCAAAGACTACATATTAAAAGCGGGAAACCGTGTGTTGTGAGTCAATATTTTACTGCCACTGTGTATTTTATATTCTATTGGTCTACATGCTTCTGTTCTGAAGCCGGCACACACATTGTGCACAACATTGACATTGGATATGGTTGAAACAAAGGCTTTAAAAAAAATAGCTATTGTTATTTTTGAGCCCTACCCAATTAAAATTTGTGAATATTACTTTGGTTTCTATTAATTTTGTCTTGTAGATAAATTTTCGTTTGAAAATTATTAAATTAATAAATTAATAGCTTTCCTCGTTTTGTGTTTGGTTGACACATTTTGACAGTAAGTTTATAGCTACAGAAAATTGAAGCCCTCATAGCTCTGAGACCCACAGCTGGTGTATCTTTTGCATTCATTCTCATGTAAACATTTATGACTGAATCGGCATGACATCGGAAGAACAATCTCAAGTATAATCATTTAATTTGTAAAATAAAAATCCAATTTATGAAATAATATAAAACTATTTATTTGAACAACATGATATAAAATTATTAATATAAAAATATGTTGGTATTCGGTATATATTTATTGACAAAAAAAAACCATAATATAAGAACTTGTTGACTGAAAAAATCATGCTGGAATAGGTGCTTATCTTCTTAAAAAAGAGAAGAACATTAACAATTTTTTTTTACACCGATAATCAATGAAAGTCAACACATTCTCACCTTGGATTTTTCGTACGTATATTTTATATATAAAAATTTTCAGGCACAGTTTTATGTTCCAGCAACAAAAATGTGAATATTGTTATAGAAAAAATATTCACTCCACAGTAGCTGTATAAAATAAATAAAATATATAATTCGAATAATAGATTTACCTTGCATATCTTGGCAATAATATACTTGCAGGTCCAATATACATTATATTAATAAGACAGGAGCACATCTACTGACCGAATGGTCACAACCCATATAAAAAGTGCTAATTAATCAAAGTGGACCTGTGTTTTATTAGAGCTAAACAAATATTTGACGATATACTTAAACTGAACATATTTGAGCCCATATATATTTACTTATTATGAAACAATTAATGTTTTTTTTATCACATGAATGATAAAAAAAATTGCACCCATTCACTGTCATAATAATGGGAAAGTGACAGATGAGTTTTGAGGTGACTCTCACCTCGATATATTTTATTTTACAAGAGATGATGATTTAATTCTTATGATATATGCAAGTTATCTCTGGATATATGGTATAATGTGATTCAAATTTTATTATTGAATACTAGATTCTATAATATGATAGACCATTCAAAATATTGTGATTGAGATGTTATCAGCCACTGATTTAAACAAAAGCTAGCAGCAGGTAATGCAGTACAATATATATAATATATAAAGCTGCTATATAATAATTTATGTAGACATAAATGAATTTCATAAAAATTTGGCATCTGTTTTAATTTATAAAGTGAATTATAAGTTTTATCATGGTGGCACAAATTTCTAGAGTTAGAAAAATTATTTACATTTAATTGTTCGGTAGTTATATTGCTATCTCGAAAATAGCATGAAAATGATAATCATCATTACGTTAATACATTTTTGAACACACTGAATTTTTATTTTTGGCACATCAAGCCTTTTTAATAAAATCTTTGGGCATATAAATAACTTTTGTAGTAGGTTCAAGAATCCTTATGTGCCAAAAAATTTGTAAAAAATTATCATTATTTAAAATATTGTTTTTGTATATTTTTGATAGTTTTTACGCGATATTTTTATTTTTGGAACCAATTTATCAAATTATATGAAAATGAAGTTTTTTTACGCGATTTTTTTTACGCGTCAATTTCAGGAACCAATGTTTTGCATAAAAAAAGGATTGGGTGAAGTAATAACTAAATTTTAAGTACTGCGTTTGATCTTCCATCATTGATATTATATATAACTATGACATATCTCATTATCATCAATGACTATACAAAATGCTAAGATTAATATTTTTTAATGGGACATATTATAATGTAATATCAATAATTAATATTCTAAATTACCATTATTATTAATGCTACTATATTAAACTATATTAAACGCATTTATATCGCAAAATTCATTAGATACTTAAATAAATTTAGAAAAATAAGAACAGTGTGAAAACTTCATAGTTTATTTATTTTTGATTATGTTAGGGGTGCAATGTGCTCATTTTAGATTTCATCATTCAGTATTGAAATATTATTAATTTATCCATGTAAAATATATTTTTTGGTTATACTTTGCAATACGATTATAGTTTATTTATTTTGTGTTTGATTTATAGAGCTACGCAGTGGCGGATTACCCCACAAATGAATGAGGCGTATGTTTTTCGAAAAACATCACATACTATATGCTTAATCCGCCACCGTATCTACGTACATTAAACTAATAAATTGAGCATTATTTGATGGTGGAGTTTGTTGGCAACAAGACGGTTTCCTCACCTAAGCATTTTTGAAATTCTGTTTCAAAATCTTGCCAACTTTGAGCACTGATTTCCTACCTAATTTAATGATAACTTATTAAATTAAAGATTACACTTTGATCACCATAGAGGTCAACGGTCAGTAGCATTGGGTAACTTCAATGGTGCTGTGAAGGTCATCAGTGATCAGCAAAAAATATCCGTGTATTTAGCCATTTATGATGACCTACTAGCATATATTCCTATATAGAACACTTCATCACATAGAACTATCAACAATATAATATTAACGAAAGCAGCACAGAAGTTTGAGCAACTGAATAGCAAGCAGTTCTTCTAGAAAAACTTCTGTTGAAATAAGCTCCATTAGAAGTCCTATGCTTCACATTGGATGCGGAAATGGTCAAATAAAAAAGTCACAAACACATCATGTGACAATTACATAAAAAGGTTAAAAGTTGCAACCAAGTTACACTAGATTAGACTGATGTCACAGAGCGTGTGTTATACATACCATGAAAAATATCTATTCATTTACACATTTCAATCGAAGTCTGCCAAACATATAAATAGCCACATAATTATTTTTACTGTATACATATTCAATATTAAAAGTAATTGAAAAAGTAAAAGTATTCTTCTTAAACTATTGAATATTTCATAGCAAATGGAATAAATCTATTAACATCCACCAGATGACAGCACCATGTTCTTCAATTTGAAGTACTATCTTTAGATACAATTTTCGAAGAAATATTCAGGCATTAACAACAGAAAAGACTGCAATCTATATATTGCCAGCATATTAATATTTGTAATGAACTGATTTATTTGTGCCTGCAAGAATTTGCCAAGTGATTTTATAAGTATTACTAAGGAGCTACTGCTTCCAGGGTTGAAAAAAACTCTAGAACAAATAGACTAAATGCTTATTTACACATAAAATTAGCTTTTTTATTCTACTGGTTGTAAAATTCTAAGCAAAGTACAATTAAACCGGTAATTAATAAAGAAGTATGTTTATAAGAGTTAAAATTCATCAAGAATGGTTCTTACTAAAAAGTATGCAAAAAATAAAAGAAAGTTTGCTCATTCTATATTTGAAATTGACAATTTATTTATCTGCTTCATTTGTTTCATTATACTTTTTTTATAGTTTATGGATGTTAAATCACCTTACTTTTAATTAAAAAATTTAACACTATATTGTTGAAGGCAAAAATTATTTTATACACAAGATACATCAATATGTGGCACAAATAAATTTAATGTACGTTTTAGTATTAGTTATATGTTTAAATATGTATATGAATATTATTTTCATTGTATAAATAATCTATCAACTGCTACCATGAAGATAAAATGTATTACTATTTGATTTCACAATATTGTAAGTCATTTCCTTTCTATTCCACGCGTACTGTACATACAGGACCATCAACCTCATGGCATGTTTGTAATAAACCTCTTGAATTCTAGTAAATAATTATATTTTATGGAAACTGACACCCATTTCACTCTTGGTGGTTCAGTATTGTTCTCAATTCCTTTTATATTGAATGTTCTTTTATTACCAATTGTTTGTTACACCCTAATAATTGTATTTTGTTCTGTATAAACAGCACTGTAATATTGTAATCTCTTATCAGTTGATAATCCTTGTAATGAGCGAAAACGGCCCTGATCATATTAAACATAAGTGGCATTAGAGCAAATGAGTATTTTATGTTTTGAACATAATACCAGACGACCAAGTATTGACAGTGAATCTAAGGTTTTGCATCAAACCAATAATATGATATTTATTAATATTTAGTGAACCACTGGTAAAATAATGAAATTTCAACCTGGATTTTTGACTTGAGTTTGAGTGAAAGAAATTGCTTTGAATGTATGATACTATGATTGTGTGTAAACCGATAACAGCACAGGGTGTCAATTTTGTTTTTATTTAGTGCAAACAATCAACTTTCTACTCGGAAACTATTTTGAAAATATAAATACATATAATAATTCTATATGTGTTTGTGGTACATTGCGTGTGACCCTAAGAAGTCTAGCAAGAAATAACTATTTTAACACATTGCTGCATGTAGTTTGTAGCGTTACCAAATGATTGATAAAGTTGACACACATCAATTATGTACATATGTTACGTATTTCGGATATCTTACGTTATTTTTTTAACATTAAAATTTTAGACTTTTATTCTGTAACAAATAATTAAAAGTTGGTAATTATAATCAAAAGTATTTTTTACATTCATAAACTCTATATAAAAAATAACTTTGCCTACAATAGACATATAATATAAGCAGTGTGGCTAGGGCTTCCAAACCGGTTTAAACCGAAACCGGTTACCCGGTTTTTCGCCTGTTTTGAAAAAAACCGAAAACCGGTTTATTTCCCGCGGTTAACCGCGTTTTCATAAATTCTATATTTATAAGTGTATTGATTTTTTTTGAAAAAAAATAGTATTTCGCACTAAATTCAGCGCATATTTTAAAGAGGAAATATGCATTTACACATTGCTAAATAATATCAATTGTCACGTAGGTATTCAAATTATAGACATAAATGTCTTTTCAGGAAGAAAATTAACTTTATCAAACGACGAAATGTATCTTAACTGTCTGTAATAAATTCGGCCCTTGTTACACTATGACAAATATGACTTAACTGAAAACATTGGGAAGACATCCGTATTAATCTTAAATGAATGGCGAACAAGGATAGCATGTGTATCATTATAACAATACGCAATCATTAATCTCCAATTTATTTATTTTCAATTACATGTATGCCTGTTTTTAGATGGATTTTGCCTATTGGAATATTATTCTTAATAATTTTCATTTTAATCAATTACTATTAAAAAAATAAAAATTGTTGCTTTTCTAATAATTATTTCAAAGATACTATATTTATATATTGAGTCACTACTTTATTTTTATTTAATTACTTCATCGAAAGGTTTTACTGAACCCTCTTAAGCTAGTAAAACTTGTTCCGAGAAATTTGTGGAAAAAAACGGATGTCATTTAGGCAATCAAACACTTACTTTAAAACTTTCGAAAAGTATATTAACACAATGTGTAAAGCTATTCATGTTTTTCTATTCTTCTGTTCAACTGAGTTCAACTGAGAATTACGAACATACATTCACAATAAATCACATTTTATTGCGGTGCATTCATTGTTTTCATTTTGTAAACATCTTGAAGAAGGGCGGAAGTTGGACAAAAAATCTGCAAACCTTATGTATGTATTAACAGTGGTGGCACGCATATTATCTAATATACACTGCTTTGCTAAGTAAATGATGCGATGTTTTTGAAGAAACAACCAAATTAGGTTATTATTATTACAATGCCCATCGACTTGTTCCGATCACAATGTTTTTTTCAACAATACAAATAGTAAAAACTTCTGTACGAAATACAATGAATTAGGAAAAATTGGTAGCTTTGTCAATGTTATATATGTATAGATAGAGATAAATATTATGAGCAAAATACTTAAATTCAACGAAAAAGTATTTGACCTGTTTTCAAGCAATACAAGATAAACAGATGGATTATATATATCATGAAATAAAAACAAAATTTTAATAATTATTTTGATTTTATTAGTTGTTAATTTTTTTAAAGTACTACTACTTTTAAAATAATAAATATACCAAAAATGCATGAAATGTTTTCTTTTATATTAATGTGAAAAAAAACATAAGTTAATGTTATACGTTACCATGTTTAGTATTTTAATTAATTTTGTAAATGTGAATAATATCATCATTAATACATAAATAATACAATAAAATAGTATTTATGTTTATTATAATATTAAAATAATCATCTTTATATTGTTTGTGTTTCAATAGTTTTGCATTTTTCTATCAATGGCAATTTGTGTATAAAAGTACATAATATATCTGCATGGTTTGCTAATACATACATATGTATATGTTTGCATCGTTCAAATTATGTACACTCCCACAGATTTTGTCACTTACGACCCGGGTTTCGCCTTTCGGCATCTTCAGGCGTTCAAGCGCACGGATGAACTTGAACTGTGGGAGTGTACATAATTTGAACGATTCAAATTTAATATTGAAATTCCACCAAGCACCTTCAGTCTAAATCTTAAATTATATGTATATGTCAAAAGTTTTCAATTATTTTTTGTTTTTGTCCACAGATTGGCGAATTTGAAATTAAAATATTGTTATTTTTTTAAGGTTTTTAATTAATCTTCATTATTTTTGTTTTATATTTATTTTCTCATAAAAGTAGTAAAAATGGAGTAAATTAGTTTTGACAGTTGTGTCCTCATTACGGTCAGTCATTACGGAGAACTTGTATAAAATGTTTTTTTTCAAAAATGTTATTCATTTTTTTTAATAATAGTCACCTTGTTTTGTATTTAAATTTTGTAAATATAAGTCATATTACATATAGAAACATTATGTTTTAATTCAATTATTATTCATAGCATTTTATTTTTTATTAATGTATATTTATGTATATAAATTATATTTGATACGTTTGATAAGTGTTTTTTTTTTTTGTATTTATAATGGATTCGAAGGTAACTTTGTGGGAGTTCATTTAAGTTGTACAATTTTACTTTTATGCGAGAATTGTTTTGAATTCATTATTTTTTTACCCTTAATAAGATTTTTTATACTTTTCATATGAAAATATTTTTTAAATAAATATTTTTTTTGTAATTTTATTGCAGATATTTTGTAATTTTATTGCCGACCATTGCTATTTTCATTTTTACCTATAGAAAAAGCAAAAATAGTTTGTATGATTTTTGCATTTTTCAGCAATGACTGATATATATGTATGTAAATGAAAGATTTCGGTTTAAACCGGTTAACCGGTTTATTTTGTAAAAATAAACCGAAAACCGGTTAGTTTATATGTCCGGTTAATTGGAAGCCCTAACTGTGGGTCAAGCAAAAATAACTGCCAAATACCTTATTTTTTAAGTATAAGATTATCTAAAATATAAGTCGAGTCTCGTTTTTAATATCTTTTACACAAATAAAAATGTACGCATTTACAAAGCACTTCAATAAGATGAGAAAGAGATGAACTGTTAGCTGTATCCGATAAACACCCAAAGATTGTCAATGGGTCAGTGGGTCAATTGAATTGTTCATCCGAAATTTCCTTTTTTTTTATACAATTCTTGCCACGGAATCACTATAACTTTTAGAATCCACAAACATTTTCTCTACTGAACCATAAAAATATATCTGTGAGATCTATTGAGCAGTTTTGTACCATTCACAAGAATACAAATGGTGCGGATTTGTCACTTCATCTAGATGGCAACGTTTTTTTCAATAGAGTGCAGAAAACAACGAAGACAATGAAAAATACAAAAATAAAATCCACACTGGCTAATTTGGCATTTTTTGATGCATGATGTTTCATTTATACACCGAGCTGCAAAATTTTCTCCATTGCTGTAATTCTGTCCCATTCCGAATGGCTGGTACCATAAAGGAGTAGCAAGTCTTCAGCATATAGTGGGACATACGACGAAGCATTATTCAGTCAATCCGAGTAAAACTATAATATATTGAGTTTTCAATAAGAGAATATAAATTTAGTTACATTGTTTAAAAATAACGATGAGCATTTGTCTTCTGTAATCTCCAAACCAAAATACGCAGCTGTAAGAAGATTAAAGCAATTTTCTAGCAACAAAAAAAATATAATAATAAAAGTCAGCCCATAACCAGTAAATATATTAACTAGCCCTATATTTATTATGACAGTCAACAAAATTTATTACTTCCATAATGGATACAAATTAATCAACATCATTAAAATTTTTCCATACTCAAAATTTCATATTAAAATACGTAGCCTATTGATTAGAGCAGTGGTTCTTAACGGTGGCGGTACCGCCCCCCTGGTAGGCGTTTAGAAGTCTGGGGGGGGGTTTTAAATTTTTCAGAATTTGGGGGGCACTGCAGGAATGCGAGGGGGCGATACTAGTGGAAAATGCACTCAGGGGGTCCACTGAGATATTTCAAGACTTTATTATTGTACTTATTTTATTATTGACGTTTTATTTCTACTTTTTAGCATTTTTTATTTGTAGTAGGAAATCCATTGCATGAAATAATAGTACTACATAGAGAATTGTGTAATTTTATAATTTCGTTTTTCTGGGGGGCGTTTTTGGATAATTTTGGATAATTTATATCTGCTAAAGGGGGCGATTCTTTCAATAAGGTTAAGTAATACTGGATAAGAGTGATCTTTATGATATTTTAACCGTTTGAGCTCAAGATGGCCAATAAATGGGCACTCTAGAATCCAAAGAATTAAGTAAATATTTATACTTTTTCCATACCTATTCTTGTGTATGGAATATTTAGTAGAAACTCAAAAGTTATATGCAGTGCTGGCGTTGCGTGCAAGCAGAGCAGGCAACCCCCAGTAGTAGTTAAGCTGAAGAGCCGGCCAAAGTTCTTAGTGCCTAAGAAAACTTTATAACCAGGGCGGAAAAATACAATCGTGCCTAGGGCGGTCGAGTGTCTAGGACTGGCCCTGCGTATATGATTAATTTTAGGGCTTAGTTGAAACCAGGGCTGTGGAGTCGTGAAGAAATAAGACGAATCCAACTCTGACCATAGCTTAAAACACTACATAAATATTTTTTTTTGGTTTTGTAGCACTTTTGACCCCAGCAATATAGATACACATTTTTTTTAGGAGGATTAGAAGTCATTAGTTTCTAGCACTTAAAACAGTCCAACTCCACAGCCACGATTGAAACATCTTAACAAAATGATTATATCTCATCATATTCTAGCCAAAAGTCACCAAAATTTTGAGTCGGTTAATTCTTGTATCTTTAAATCATAAATTCATCTTTTCAAACATACTTTTTTACCAAAAATGACAAAATCTTTTTGATTTGACTTAGTCCATTATGGGATATAATAAATTGTGCAGTAGAGAATAACCATTGATAACAATGCTCCAAAAATATTCGTTTTAAAATCTATCATAGCAACTCTCCCGAAAATGAACCATTATTATTCACTAACATGGCAAGTCCATTAGCAGTCCTATAACTAGTCAGAAACAATAAATCAAAATATTTTCTAAATGCAACTAAAAAAATAAAGATCTAAGTATTTATGGACAATCCCTTTGTCCAACTGCAGGTTTCACATCAATCAGAAATGCATTTAAAAAAAGCTAATGCTTATAATAAAGATTCTTGAAAAATTATCCATCATCATACACTGCTAATTTTCCAACATTCAAAATCTTTTTTCAAATATTTATATGTGGAATAAATATACTATTGAAATAACTTTCATAGATGTCAGTCAATTTTTAGTTTGAATACGAACATCAATTGATTTTTTTAATTTCATAAATGGGAATTTATTAAAATTAAATATAATATCATAAGTAACCCAGGCATAAATTGAGACTGACCATTACAAAAGAAGACATAATGGTGGGTTTAATTTAATATAAACATTCAGATAAAACAGCACATATTTATCAAGAAGGTTTATCTATGCCGTCATCTTGAGGCGTCAGCTTATGCATTTCTTGCATCTCAGTGTCGCTCAGGACCGGCTGCTTCTCGCATAAATCTGGCGGGATCAGTCTTTTATTTATTATTCGTATCCAAATCATGGACACGATCATAATCATGGTGGTAATTGAAAATGTCCAAATCGGTCCGAGTTCGGTGTAAACGTAACCTACAAACACTGGCCCCATCACACGCGATAAGCAGCCACTGCCGGTCAGAAGACCCATCCATACACCCTGAAAAAATAATGAAAGATGTATACAAGTGTTGATTGCAATTCAAGAGTACAGTTACGAAAACTGAACAAGTGTCATGTGGCTCGGATGCATTATGTAAATGAATAATGCACCGGTAGGGTTATTTTTGATTTATTAGTGTCCGGACATTTCCGGAACCAGGTCTCTTATGCCCTTATGCCTTACATGGTGAATGTAATGACTTTTGTATTAGTTGCCTACATGCTTTTTTATTTTTGTATAACATAAATGCAATAATTGCGGCTATTTTTACAGTTTAGTAAATTTTTCAAATGCCAATGATGTTTGTAGTTGATGGTATCAGGTTTTTTATGTCTGATTAGTTGTGTAAACTGTCTATACGTATTATTTCACTATTTAGACACATACTGCTTTATTTGTATCAAATATTCAAATATGCATTTTTTGAAAATTAATTCAACTTCATGTTGGTTCAACAGAACACAACATTTTTAATTCTTGAAAACCTGGATATAATTGAAAGGTTTACAATGTGATAATTAAATTAGGCCTGAAGGTTATACTTTAACTTCTTTATCTTCCCAATTTCCAAACGGACTTTCAAGAGTAACTTGAATGTAATCTCATGGACCTTCTACAAGGATGTTGCATAAGCAATTTAATCTATAAGTTCTTTTCAGGCATTACCTAAAGCAGGGTTTCCCAAACATATTGAGCAATGAAACACTTCGCAAATCTGGAAATGTTACCGGAACACAGCTTATTTTTTAGGTCGGGTAATTCATAACAGTAAAAATATGTTATTAAATCACTTATTTGTTGATTAATTATTTTTAAAACATATTACAACAAAATATGAGTAAACAAATCTCTTAAATTCTCCGCCTGTACCTAGATATTTGATGTTTTAAACATCAGTGGAGATTTACCATCATTCGATTTTTAATATGAAGTAGAAGATGTTTAAATGTGTTGCAACGTATCTTAGGAACACCAGTGTTCTGCGGAACATATTTTGGGAAACCCTGACCTAAAATATCAATTTGCTTGTCAATAATGTAGTCTTTCACCTGTACACACCATGTTAAGCCAGTGGCAAGTGAAAAGGTTAAGTCCAATCGTCTTTTATCTATGATGTTTCACATACAACGGTCAAACTACACGACAACAATATCTAGAAAGAATCATTTTTTTTTATTTACCTGCGGTCTAGGTCCCAATATCTTTGAAAAAATAGTCTGAATCAGTGTCACTCCCAGAGGATAACCGATCGAAGCACAAATATAAGCTAAGAAGAACTGTGCCACCGTCATCGCGGGGGTGTATTCGCACCACGCCTGAGACAGAGGACAGCCGAGGAGTTCTTCATCGCCTGACAAGTGCACCATCATCTCGTCTATAGTGTAGTTGGTGAAATTCGAACTCAAGCTCAGCTCTCGAACGGCGGACAAAGTCATATTCTTGGGAATAGCGAGCTGGGGAGGATCCGGTCCCCAGGGTATCAGAAAAACAGATCCCATCATCGTTATCAGGAATCCTCCCCAGAGTAGCAGTTTTCTCTCTTGAAACTTCCTCGTCAACTTTCCGGTCATCACAAATACGAGGCAAGCGACTACGGCACCGATGCTCATTATTATTCCCATATTGTACAATGATTTTTTCTTCGACCACGCAAACTGGTCCATTGTCAGGGATGTCGCTAACGTTTCCACGAGAACAAAATTGAAGACCAAAACGAAGAAAGCAAATATGAGAGACCAGCATGTTAGATAGTCAGGTTTTATAGACTGCCAAGTGTCTTTTTCTGAAAAAAGAAAATCATTTCAGTTGATCAATATGAGATCAACTATTTTTACAAATTATTGACAGTCAGATTTTGAAAACGCTTCAGAACTATAGAATTAACCAATTCAGTTGCTTGGCCGAAATCTCCAGTTCTGCTAAGGTTTCTTGATATCTATTTTTTCTAACTCCATTACACCAGCTTATCGATAAGACTCGGAAAATATTCAGATATTGTACTCTTACATTATTAAGCTCAATCAATAATTATCTATTAAAAGGATTTTGTGGAAAAATGTAGAGCAGTGGTTCCCAAAGTGGTTCCTGTGGACCCCCAGGGGTCTGTAAGACCACTGAGGGGGTCCGTGACAAATTAAAAATCATTTACGGGTGCGTGGACAACGTCAGGGGGTCCGCGGAAGAATAAATATTTTTGGAAAAGAGAGTTTGAGCGACTGACTAACAATCAGTTCTCGCAGATAAACATCTGTTAATATACCTCCATTAGAAGGCCATATGCTCCACATTGGAAGCAGGCATGAATAAAAAAAATACTATTCAAGGCATAAACTTTATTATTTCACTTGGGGGTCCACGGTCAGGTTTTTGCTTTAAAAGGGGTCTATGAACATAATAAGTTTGGGAATCACTGATGTAGAGTATTGTAGGGTCGGGATTTTTTCAATAATTTTAGATTTTTTTTCCTATTTCTGTAATAGATTCACTATATGTATTTTTCTACTTAATAATAGTAAAGATTGGTAATATTATATACAATTGATAAGTATACTTAAATTATGGAAAAATTGAGATATAAAAATTAAACGTTATAAAAATGTCTCAGTGCCATATTTCCAATTTGATTTTTATCATTTTACCACATTTAAACTTTTTGATAAAAGCTGTAGATCATGTAAAACCCAATACACATTTAATTTTCATATCAAGATAACAGACTAAGTGTATTATACAAATATGTCACAAAGAGTTATCAAAATAATTATCGTTCTACAGAATAGGAACAGTTTTCTTGGAAACATACTAAAACATGAAACAATAAAGTGTCAACTTTAAGTGAGGGAGATAAATTCTTTTATCTTTTAATGATACTGTGATAACATAATTATGACAAAGCAATCCTTATCTCGAGGTTCAAAGTGCAAATGAATAAGAGAATGTAATTCATTATATTGAGGCATAATGAATTGTTTACAATATTATCTTATTATTATAGAAAAGTTAGTAATTACTGGGTCTGTATTTCAATAAGATAATGCAACTTTGTTAGTAGAAATAGCAGTATTGGGTTGAGAGTCACTGTGACCATTATTCAGGATAAGGAAGTTATCATAATGTTTCATTATAACTAGATAGGAAAGCCTAATTAGTTTTTAGTCTCACTCAAACTATTTATCTAGAAGTGATTTCTAGAATCTCAAATGAAAATAATACACTCTTAATGTAGTATGACCTATAAAATGTCATCTTTCCCTCGATTTATGCGGCTTTTTTAAGAAAAATTAATTTATCTAGTGAATAAAGCCAACTTCCCAAACCCTACAATCTGCACTACCAATATTCTTAATCAGTGTTTCCCAACGTTTGGTGCCGGTCCGAAAATAGCTGTAGCGCATTTTAAAAGACATGCCAACAATTTCAAACAAATGGTCATTATTAGTTTACATACAGTAAACCTCCAATTGTCACTTTGAAAGATGTAGTAAACTGGACAACATATTATTTTAATTTATCACAATTTAATCGGTAGTTTATTGAACAAATATCTTTTGTCTAGTCCAGTGGAGGGGAGCCTGCAGCCTCTTGGCTACTCTGATGCGGCCTTTTAACTTGATCAAAATATTCACTTCGATCAAAAAATTATACGCAAGCGTTTGGAAAAAGAGCGTAATCAACCCATTATATGTTCAACAGTTGAAAAAAAAGGGGGGGTGTCAACGTTTTCTTTACTGCGACCTTATGTTGAAACAGATAAATGAATGTGGCATTTAGAAATGAAAAGGTTCCCCACTCCTGGTCTAGCCTGTCTAATTGCAAGATAATAAATATTCACATTGTGTTTTTGTTCTTAACAGCTTAACGACCGCACGTTTTTTTATAGAATTTCACCTGGCGGCCGGGCAATTTTGCGAAAAATTTGCAAAAATTGTAATTTTACTAAATTCACTATGACTCGTAAACCAATTGAGATATCTTTACCAAATTGAATTTTCTTAGCTTCCAGATACTTCGCCTATACGCATATATGCGTCTACCGGCCAGCAACCTTTGTTTTTCAAAGACTCAAATACGCGTCCGCGGTCATTAAGCTGTTAATGTCAGTTAATAAACTGGCAGTGTTTCATAGTTTGTGGACTGCTTAAAATAGAATTTTCTTACTATTATTTTTTATACTTCTAATATTTTTACTGTTTCGCATATTTAAAAAGGTTGGGGAACACCATTCTAAAATGAACCTTTCAATTGTGCTAAAATTAATAGTTAAAATGTTAAGATTTTTTGTTAAAAAAATGAGCAATATCCTAAAAGTTGATAGACTCACCGTTAGTTTTCCCCTGATACACCATAACCTCTCTGGCTGCTATTTTATGCTCTTTAAAAACAAAGGGCAGGAACAAGACAAAGTTAATTATGCCGAGAAAGACGTTGATCCATCCGGTGGCCGTGAACATGTTGAATCTCAAGCTGCCATATATTTGAACACCTTCTTCTCCCAGAGGTGTGACAGCAGCTTGAAGACCGGGCCCTATCACAAACCCGAGCACTTGAGCCAGAGAGACTATTGACACAGCGTAGGTTCGTTCTTTTATTCGAGTCGCTGCAGATAAGTATGATCTCGCCGCCGCAATGTTGGCTGGAGAAGAAAAGAAACAATACCATAATTTTTTGGTTCAATAACAATTTTTATTGCATAAAATATCAAAGCTATTTCTTCAAAATACTAAAGATATAGGAATGCAAATGATTGATTTGCTTATTTGCGAAATGAGTAAGAATGCCTCAATCATCAGAGTGATGAAGAGTGCGATGAAGAGTGCGATGGTCCTCTTTTATGTATTTTCCACCTTACCGGCAGAAATTGCTAAATGACAAAGTTTACAACAATGAAGTAAGTACACATTGAGATTTTTAAAAATCATTTTTTTGTCAGCAATCTTAGTTGGTATATCTGTTGTAACATAGCTAATTATTAAATTGTCTTCCTCTATTAGTTCCTAAATTTATTTTTGTCAAACCGGTATAAATTCATCTATATTTTGTTAGTACATATCGACTGTGGAAAGGAAAAAGGACGTAACCCACAGTTTTTTCAAAACAGGTTTTTTTTCGATAATCACATTGTATGATACACGTTCTATCAAAAGGATGCAAGCTGCAAATGCCGAATTAGTTTTTAAATTTTGATTTTAAGTTTGAAAAGATGACCTTGTAAAAAATTAAAACCAAGAAAAAAGGTTTTTGCTAGACAATTAGACAATTTCTTTAATTACTATTAGATTATGTCAATTAGACACCATTTTAGAAGTCTCCGTGCACTTCAAGGTTGTGTATAATTCATAATTTGCATATGGCCCAAAATCATCAAAACACGTTTTTTGCGCCTCCTGTAAAGTTTGATGTGTGGGTTACGTCCTTTTTCCTTTCCACAGTCGATATACTTATCTATGTAATATAAAATATCTAGGTTTGCTGTATTTCATTTGCTGTTTACTCAGAATCACAATTAGTTACTTACTTAGCGTGATGTAAAAAAAAATATCAGCACTAAGTAGTGAAAGTTGATTAATATGTTTATTGCAGAGCTATTTGTGGTCGGTCTCATTGTTACTTATAATTCTTATCATAAAACAAAAAAACATTTTAAGACACTATTTCAAAAACAAAATGATAAAATTTGCAAAAATTGTAAAAAAAAATTACAAACCACCCGTCGTTTCTTTCCTTAGATAACATATTTTTTTAAGCACGTCTGCTCCTAATGTGGAGCATATGGCCTTCTAATCGAGCTTCTCAACAGTAGTTTATCTACAAAACCTGCTTACTATTATATATATTACTATAGTCGCATAACCTCTCTTTTTGGAGAAAGTAACGATACAAGGATGGCAAGAAAGGTGCTAAGACAGAAGTAGTAGTTAGCTTATCACTCAGATCTGATGGATGGGAGAGATTAAATACATTACTCGTGATGATTATTTGAAGAACCTATCACATGAATTGCTTCTTCTCTAAAGTTTAGAACCAACCTACCAATGGTGATGCGATTGGGAAGCTTTTAGCTTTGAATGTTGTCTAGTTTGATGGGAAAGTTTCATTCCTATTTTAAAATTCAATTGTTTATATATATTTTTTTAAGATATATATTTTTTTTAAATTTGATGCAATTCATTGAGTTCAAAATTAATGAAATGTAAATTGCTGATTTTTTATAAATTCTTTTATTTATTCAATGAACCAATCGGTGAGTGACAGTAAATCTTTGAAACGCAGTGGGGTGGACATATATATTCGTCACAAAGGGAGTACATATCATTTTAAATGAAGTATAAGTATTTTTGCACATCATGCTGGTGATGATTTTTCCATTTCCTTTGTTGTGAATCCAATAAAATAGAATTTAAAAACACCCACTGAATTATTTTTTGCATAACAATAAAGAATGAATCACCATTGAATGAATAATTAGTGTGTAAAATATTTGCACTTTGTACAGTCAGCAATGTATTGAGGAATAAAAATAAGATGTAATGAGTCAATATTTCAGAAAACAATACAAACATAATGTTTTTGCTACCTCTTTTTATTGCTGTTAAGTCGTGTTTTCAAAAACAATAATGATTATTGTTAAGTAACATTCCAAGAATCATTTTAAAACACAAATCCATGGACATTTCCAGTACGAAAAGCATTTTTTCAATCGATTTCTGTTCGAAGACATGGGTGCTTGTGATTGTGAAAAATTCCCTCCCAAACTTTGCATCCTTCAATAACTGATTAGTTAATCACTAGTCTTGTCCTAGCCTTATCCTTCTATCCCTGTAACTCTCTTTGGAAAACCAGAGGTTGAGCAACTGATTAACAAACAGTACTCATAGAAAGCAATCTGTTGAGATACCTCCATTAAGAGGCTATATGCTCTACATTGGGAGCGAACATGGATAATTTTTTTTTAAAAATTGCAGATATAATAAAACTTCTCATATTTGGAAATAATGCATGACTAGCTTTAATTTCGTGGGTAGAGGATAGATGTCGTTATAGACTCGAGCTATAACATCGGCCGAAAATAAGAATTTTTTAACCAACAGCACAATCGAAGGAGCGAACGCACCGGCGCGTTTATGGCACTGGCAGGCTCCCAGCAGCTCACGCACATTTGCGCTCAGGGCCTCCATAAGGTTAACACACAGTTACCCAAGATAGACTAGCTAATAACGGAACGTATGGTCATATTTCATACGTGATATGTCATATGGAAAGGTTTTACCGCCTGGAGTAAAACAACAAAGAACCAGTAAAATTTGCTTTAACACACAATTACCCTTTCTTTTTCCAAAACAAATAATGATGGAATGAGAAGACTAGGGCTGGATAAGTAATTAGCTAATCGCTTTCGCTTAGCTCTCATTTAAGATTTTGTTGTTCATATAATAAATCTGCTGACCTCATGAATTTATATTTATATATCAAGGTAAAATTTTATAACCAGCACAAAAGAGTGTTTATTGTCTTACAATTTACTGATAACAATACAACAATGTGTAAAATAGAACAAAAATGCGACATCAAAGTATATTACCTTCTATCCATTATTACCACAAATAAAAACATACCCCTCAAATGTATTTGGATTAGTACTATCTATGGTTTTTTGTTTGACAGCCAGTTTGTCAGAGCTGGAAATGGGGACATCACAAATAATTATGATGGCAAACATCATTATCTTATCATTTTAAAATTGACCAACAAAATGTTTGTACTGCAATAATTCACTATGCATTAGGTTCTTATCTGTTTGCATAGACACTAAATTCAATAATGGGCTCATTAAAATAGTAGCCATTGAATCACATTACAATAAATACAAAATAATATGTTAAGAGTTTTGAGAGGCTTTTATTTTAAACATAGAAAATATATTATTATTTCTAAATTCAGTTATCAATATCTGTTTTTATTCAATAAGGAATTTTGCAACGCTTTTATTTATGTTAGTTATCTAAATAATAGGATCTCCAAATTAGTATTGGGCCTGAAGTTTCCGAAGGAAGCGCTTAATCCGACACTGGTTAAGGCAAAACAATTTAAACCAACAATTGATTTGTGGGTCTTTCATATTCATCTATGAATATTTCATTATATAATTGTCAATTACTTATAGAATTTCATTACATTAAGGCAGGGGTCACAAAACTTTTCGAGACTCGGGCCGAATGATTTTTTCAAAAATATTCTATATGAAAATTTCAAAAAATATATATTTTGTATATACAAAATAAGTATGTAAAAATGAGGAGTCGGATAATTTTTTACCACTGCATTAATATAAAAAAATAGCAAAATTTTTAGCTCCACAAGAATTTGTTATGTAACACTATTTTGGTATGACAGAGACGTCAAAAAAATATTAGAATATTTGTTGGTTAGTTGAAAGTTTGCAGAAAAGCTAAGTAATATGCCAAATTAATTAGAGTTGTGTCCCCTATGCATTGCAAATTATTGCTCAGCGATAATGCAGACTGAGATATTATCATTGGATTTATAACATTGATTCAAAACTAAAATGCAATGTAATTGGTAGATAACCAGCACAAATAACTTATTCTATATAATCTTCAATAGGGTTTCTAAGGTGTGTGCAATTGAATGTAAAAATCTAAATTCTTGACATTGGTAGCAGACATAGATTAAGATAAGAAAATGTAATGTTACCAACCAGAACTAACACCCACGAAGAACCTTCCGATGAGCATCCAATACTTCTTCTGAGTCTCGAAGACTTCAAGGTAAGCATACATCCCGCTGGATATGATGAACAGAACGATGGTGTAGAGAAGCGGCATCCTTATTGAGCTTGCTCTGTTGGACCACCATCCGATTATGGGGGAGAATAATATCTGCCCCAGTGGATTAGCAGCCACTACATATCCCATGAACTCCTTCCCCGCTGTTGGGTCCAGCTGAAATAACAACAAAAATAACGAGCTTAGTTTATAATTTTAAAAATGTTCAGATATCAACACAGATTATGTTGCGTAGTCTATCTATAAAATCAGCTTCCATAAAATCATATATTATTATTATATAATATATTATATTAACCTTTTTGCTGCCGTAGATAATTAATAGTAATTACCGAGCATGTCTGCTATAATTTGTAAATATTAATTTAATTAGTTATTGACGAGATAACTCGTCTCTGGCGTGTTGAACACAATCATTTTTACGAGACAGATATCTCGTTTGTGGCAGCCATCGAGTTAATTATTAAGTGAACTTATAAATCTAATAATATTCAGCATTATTCCCAAAATTGTGTTCCATTATTTTTAATCAAAATTGTTTTATTCTTAATGATATTTTATACTTATCTTTTTCATACTAACTGTTATAAAACGTTGAGAAATCAATCATTGGTAAAATGATAAAATCTTCTCTAAGAATTTCAACAATGCATTTTAATACCAACTGCAGTAAACAATCAATTTGTTGTTACGAATTGGCGCAAAATTTAAAAGTGCAACCAAAGGCTTCGTGTTTCTACATTTATAACTTATATAACAAGGGTGGAAATTTATTTAAATATATTAAAATAATAATTTATTAAATATTCTAAAATAACCCGTTCGTAGTCTTGGATGAATTTACAACTGCATGTGTCCTGGGTGTTTTAAAAAATCTAATGCTAAATCGCCAAATATTTTGAAAGTGGAAAAACTCGATCACTTGAGATCAATTCGAGGAGAAGAGACATTACAAACACCCATGTTTTATGTTGGATCTCAAATTTAAACAGAAAAAAAATTAATCTGATTTCACAGGGACTTTAGCCCAGACCAGCCACATCGCTAGGGCAGAGCTCTTAACTACCCACAGGGGGTGGCTGGGAAACTACCGAACAAAAACAACTGTAAACATATAATATGTATACATTACATATTCGTCTATCACGATCGATAATGAAACAAGGTAAATAAAAATCTTGTCTCGGACAACTTTTCTTCAGTGTTTATCCAGTTTCTAAAATAGAATACATTCTCCGTAATACGATATTGCAGCTAAATTCAACTATCTATTTCGTAAGCTCAATTGTTTCATTTGGTATATCTACATCGTATGTTTTTGTGTAAATAATATAAAAAAATATAACATCCGTGTCAAATTCTGAACCAAAATCGTTATCATATATTATTATAATGATACCTATATAATATCAGGGCAGGTCAATCTTTAGTTCTACAGTTCAAGATAATATGATAACGTAGGTCCGAGATAATTAAAATAACTGCTAATCGAAAGTTCTATTATTTTATCTTAACATTCAAACTTTGACCTGTTATCAATCCAAACATGATAAGATTCATGTATAACGAAGGTTCACGTGTAATTCGAATGTTAAATATATTAAAATGTTGTTACACCTATTTCGTGAATAAGGAAATATTATGAAAAAACCTTGAGAGGATGCCCCAGTGACTCTATAATAACTCTATAATCAGTCACCACTAAAAATTTATTAATTGTTGATGTTTTTTTTAATTATATGTTGGAGGTGTTAAACATTTTGATTTTGTCACTTTTAAGGTGTTCACTGTCAATACTTGGTGGAATGGCATTATAATAAAAATAATAAAAGATTTTTAGTACTTTTTCCACTTAAAATTTTATTTGATCAGGACCGGTTTCGCTCCTCACGAGCATCAGTTGATAATGCTCGTGAGGAGCGAAACCGGTCCTGATCAAATAAAATTTTAAGTGGAAAAAGTACTAAAAATCTTTTATTATTTTTATTTTGATTTTGTGTAATTATAGAGTCACTTATACTGTAATTTGTAAATTCTTTTCAATATCAATTTTTGTTTACACCTTTTTATTTCAATTTAACTTAATCAGTTGACAATGCTCGCAATGAGCGAAACCGGTTCTGACCTTTTAAATAAAGTTGAATAAACTACAAAGGAATATTGTGTTGTTATTAATATAATGCCTTTTCACCAAGTATTGAAAGTGAACACCCTAAAAGCGCTATAATGTATGTGATAACAATTTTCCATCAGCAAATCACTTCACTATCTTGCACTTTCACGAAGTGCATAAAGATATTAAACTCAGTTCAAAAATGGTTAAAAAATAAACCAAAAGATTAACAGTCGAAGGCATATTTCCTAGACCAGGGTTTCTCATTTTTTTTCTGCAATGGAACACTTAACACTAAGCTTATTTTTAATGTTGGCTAATTCATAATAGTAAGAAACACTTTTTTTTATTCAGTAATAATTTTTAAAACATATTACATAAAAATATGAGCAAATGAAACTCTAACATTATTGGAGATTTATTCACCTTTCAGTATGAAGTTGAAAATGCTTAAATTTGCTGCAGCGTATAAAAAAATCCAAATTTTCGCGAAACACCTATTTGGGATTCGTAGAACATCGGTGTTCCGCGAAACATAGTTTAGGAAACCCTGCTCAAGGCACTTTCCGAAACGTGGACAATTATCATAAGAATATAGTGACGTCAAGTTCTATCGTTTTCCCGCATGCATCGTTTCGTTGGTCAGGTTCCGGCAAACACTCGTTCATCGTTTGAAATCGTATCTAGACAGTGTGCCAAAGAAGAGACGTGTTTTCTGTACCGGAACAAGACTGCATTACTTGTAGTTAACATACATTGTGACCTTATTGAAATGATTGTATTTAATATCATTGTTGCGGTCAAAAATAAATACAGGCGCCTCAGTGATGAATGCACGTATCTCAGTAATGCAACTCGCTTATTATATCCAATTATATCTCACTCGACGCCTTTGCCAATTGCACACAGCACGTGCTTTTACAGCGATAGGGGTAGCAAACTGGTCACAAATAGATACCGCACCGCCTAGATACTATAGTCTGTATTGTTTGTCTCTATAATATAACAAAAACATTTATTGACATATCCACACTAAAGAGGACATTATCGAGTTCGGCAAAACATATCCCATACAAGAAAAAAGAAACATTACATATTTGAACCATGTTTGCTTATGTTGTGAATCACGTGGAAAAGAGCATTTTAACAGAACTTACTTTTACGAAAACTGTAAGAACTCTATATACACCCCGTTTTAAAGATCGGATAGATAAATGGGGAAACATGAAAATAGCCAAAACCCCCTATAGTGAAAGCCATGCTATAGAGTTGAAAACAGGTACTTTTTTCAGATGAGCGGGCCGGCGTCATAATTTTCAAAGTAATATCACATCATTATGAAACCATTTATTACTGTTATTTTGAAGCAAATACATATATATATATTGTATTTATATATCTTTTCAATTAAATTATTTTTTAAATAAGAAAAAATCACATTTTCTAAGGTTTTTAAATAAAAATCTCTGAGAACAAAAGCAAACAAAGATTCCAAATCATTTTATTTAAATTATTTTTTTTACAATATTTCAATACAGAATATGTGGTTGGATAGTTCATTAAAAAAACCAACGTTATTATTGGGATTTTAATCAATTAATATTAATCTCGAAATTTATTTGTGCACACTGGTTCGTCACTCAATATTTCCATAAGATTTCTCAAGTCATATCAGTAATCAAAAATCAGTAAGTCAAACTAGGATAGCAAAATTCACTTCATTATTTTTTTTATATTTTTATTGATCAAATCATCATTTACTTGGTATATTGCCATTATTATATGATAAAAGACGCAGCATGTATTTCATAATATCACAATAGGCGTCAAAATCTTATATAATATTATATGAATTCCGCTTGTTACCGTCGTTTATGTAATTTATAATTTATATTCTATATAATTGTGATACTTAATAGTGGGAAGTTAAATTTTATTGGTTTTTACCACACATCGCATTTCTTGCCATTCGCTATATTTCATACAATCATTACTTAATTTGCATATATGGCCCTTCCGATGTATCGTAAATTGTAAATTAATAACACCAACGAATCACAGAATATCCATACGAGAAATCTTTCAAACATACATGTTACATTTAACGAAAAATAAGCTCATAAATTGGAATTTAGGGTTGATCTACGTATAACCGCCATACAATTTGTTAGTAAAGGCAGGGATTCAACGGCCCGCTCAGAATTTGCTGATTTTCTACAGCACTGCTTGGAACTTAAGACTGCTATGAAATAGCACATGCCTTTGAATAGAAATTCATTAATCAATTGAAAAGTCTATGTTACAAAGATTCCTCTACAAGCTTCTTGTTACCCGACAACCGAGGGTAACAAGAGAGGTAACAAGAGAGGCGACAAAATCCTTATAAAGATTACTACACACAACCGTACTATGTCTAAATGCAGCTATGATGCATCCAACAGCTTACTGTGCGGTTGGTACTTGTTAAATTGATTGCATAAAATGATTCCCATGACGTGTAGTATATTTTTTTGCGGTTTGCAAATTAAACTATCAATTTTATAATTTCTTTTTGCGGTTTTAATTCTTAGCTCAACGGTATTGAACGAGAACTTTGCACTTTGAACCAACACTCGCCATATTAAATCGCAGCTAGATGCCTTTAATACGGCATCATGATAATTTGTGTTATATTTAATTGGAATAAAATTATTCCATTTGAATACGTATATCAAATAATTTGACCTTTTAGTCAAAGGCAGTAGTAAACTATCATTTTACTATTATATCAATATTTTCTTATCGAAAATACTATGCAACAGTCCGTGCTATTAATTGTCCAAAAATGGGTAAGTAGGTAAACAACATGGCACCTTGAAAAGTTAATTAATTCTTCAATCGCGCGTAACACCCCTAATGACGTCAATAGTCACAAATCAAACTCTCTATAAAGAATTACAGTATTAAACGTACGACTAAAAACAGTTGTTTTCACACTTTATCGATGTTTGTCGGATTCGCAATTAGAGCAATTGTTTTTTTTATAATTATTCCTCTTAATAATCCCAATCTTGACACAGTTTTATAAATAATTGTCACGAGTGAACATTTCATATTTCTGATTATATTGGGTAAATATATGTGTTACGACTTATACGTAGTAATCACCTTGAAGATTCAATTGTAAAAGCGTGCAATAAGCGGCACCGACGTTCTGTATTGTTAAAAATTGGTGTTTATTGGATGACTGCAAAGTTTGAGGTGTGTAGTTTTAAATTTCAGTTTAACGTTTGGTAATTTAAATATTGGAATTATAAATGTAATGATACTGCATGACGCAATGGCGATTCCCGATAAATGATTATCATGGCTGATAAAAAATGACCTCTGCTAATTATTATTCGTACTTTTTCACCAGCTATCATAGTTTTATATTCATGATTTGTTGACTATATCATATGTAAAAGAACAGTAGAGTTGAGTGAAAACGCTGAATTGAATTATATATATAGACTGTGGAAAGGAAAAAGGACACATATCAAATTTTACAGGAGATGCAAAAAACGTGTTTTGATGATTTTGGACCATATGCAAATTATGAATTATACACAACCTTGAAGTGCACTGAGACTTCTAAGCTGATGCTTAATTGACATAATCTAATAGTATATTTAATAATATTAATATTAAAGAAATTGTCGAGTAAAAACCTTTATTTCAGTCTTTGGTTTTAATTTTTTACGATGTCATCTTTTTCAAACTTAAAAGCTAAATTTAGATACTAATTCGGCATTTGCTGCTTGCATCCATTTGATGTAACGTATATCAAGTTTGATACATTGTGATTATCGAAAAAAACCTGTTTTGAAAAAAACTGTGGGTTACGTCCTTTTTCCTTTCCAAAGTCGATATTATAGTAATTAATTATTTCATGAATAAATTACTAAATGATTAAAAGTTGTCCACCAAAATCTATAACATTATACAAGTTACGAGCGGTCAATAGTGGCTTGAAATAATTATATTAACACATTATAGGCGGGAAACGTAAAAATACGTTTATCTGTTTTGTTGGTATATTACTATAATTGTACTCATAATTTAATGGTTTCTTCAAAATAACTGCCGCGGCAAGTGACCCTTTTTGACAATAAGCAATAAACCTCATAATTTATTATGCCCTGAATGTTTGTTCACAGTATTTTTGTTTAAAAGGCGACAAATGTTTATTGAATATTTAGGGCATCAGATTTCACACTTCCAGTGATGGTAAAATTGTAGGAATAAGGATTTTATACTATAAATATTTATATAATTGTATGGTATGGATTAATGTTATTTTCATACAGAATATTTTGAATATTTCATATTGATAACAAGTGGAGTGTTATCTACTAAATTAATAACAGGTTTTTATATTCAGCTTAGAAAAGTAGTGAAATTATAATGTATTCAAATTTTTTTCATTTTATTTTTAATGATTAAATGTCAAATATGATTTTTTTTTAAATTTCAGCCGAAAATATTGTTTGGTTTAGAAGTTGTGTTGATTTTAAGAAAGTAATATATTTTTGCGCAAATCACTAAAAACGCCCGCTTAAAAAGTGTTAAAAGGCGTCTGCAATAGTTTGTTAAATGCATTCAGCCACCGAATCTACGAGCAAATTATTTTCTAATATTACTAACGTGTTTATAATATTTAGAATAACACAACACAATTTTGTAGTACACATTCCACAATGTTATAATAATATGACAAGAATCGCTACCTCACAACGAGTTATCATTCCCTGTTGATGATACAAATCAATCGAACAGGGGGAACAGAACATTTCGCACCCCTAAAAAATACAGTCGTGACTCTGGAACTAGCAGAGGTATATGTTAAGTATTCAAAAAAACTCTGCACATAAAAAAAGAGAAAACATGATATCTTTTTTTGCGTTTTTAAGTGGGATTTTTTAAAAGGATCAAATGAATAAAGTACATTTTCTCTAAAGCTATATGGGTTCAAGTGATGAACAAATCGTTTAAAAATAGAACAAATCATGATTCCAACCATATCTCAGAAATCAAAAATTCTATTTTACCGGCGATTCAATGTATACAAAGTAGACGAGCTAGATGTAGAAGACATTATATAAGTCAATTAATGTACGATTATAAAATGAATTAGCATACTCCCAAGGTTCGCGAACAACTGGATGGAAGCCCGATTTGTATACGTTATATTAATGGTAGTAAATTATAAATTATGCAAATATGCATGCGCTCGTCACAACATGGGTTGGCAATGAATGCGAAAGATTCAATGCCAATTTCTTATGTTGACTTTGCATAAGATGTTAATGAGGAAGGAACGTTCACTCGCCGCTAATAGAATAAAATAATGAATAATTATGTGCCTTAATGATAAAAGAATTGTTCCGTCATGTACACACATACGACAAGTGGTTGCAATGACGGTTTTTGGGTATCTCTCTCTATATATATAAAAATAAATGTTTATTTGTTTGTCCCTTAAGCGTTCCTATACCGCTCATCCGATTGCGATAAAATTTTGGTGAGTTGTTGTGCGGACACCCGCAAAGGTTTATGAGTCAGTGGTAGGCTGCCAATACGATAATTTGTTTTTTTGTTCCTATGCCGTTTATTAGATTGCGAGAAAACATTGGTAAGTGGGCTGCCAATGCATTAACAAGGGACTCACTATATATCAAAGCAATTATCGGTGTTCTGGGGAAGTAGTGAGTTTTTGTATCAATAAAATGGAATTATATACAATACTTAAATAAGTAATCGATTTTTTCTTAAAACACTTTCTTTCTTTGACTAGCATTGCAACGCATGCCGGGTACTCGCTAGTTTTATATAAAACATCGATATAAAAAAATAATTAAAATTAAAAATGTATTGTTTCTTTGAATTAAACTATGACCTCAAGAAAAGGTAAGTTTAGTAATACTTACTGTAAATTTGACAATTGCAAATATTTTTGACAGTAGAAAAACACACTTTGAGACAGGGAAACATGGAGGTGCCGCGTGGCGGCCATATGCTCCACATAGGGAGCGAACATGGCCAAAGAAGAAGAAAAACACACAAACAGTGATTTTAAATAATTGTATCGGTATGCATTGTCATCACTGAATTACCGGTGTTTCTCATTTTTCAGTCCGGTATTTTAAAAACAGTTGACATACCGGGATCCCGGTTTTTCAATCCCTGCACTCGAGAAATATGATATACTAAGGCAAGTTAAAATAAAGAAAATATTATATTTCAACTACTCACCATCACCACTTCAAATCGCCATCGGCGGCCATATGAAATGATCCTACAGCGTACAATTTATTATTGCATATTGAGAAATCCAATCTATACACAATTCTAGATTATAATATGTATTTATTTTTTGAACTTATAAGAATGACAACATCCAATTTATATTAGTCCAGTGGGCAACTACTCGTAATTTCCCTAGACCAGGGTTTCCGAAACTATGTTCCGCGGAACACTGAATAGGTGATCCACGAACACCCACATAACTTAAAAACCACTATTATTCAATATTTTCCGAAAACTAACGGTTATGATTCCTTGGTTCAGAATCTATTTTCCGTGACAGAAAAAAACAACACGCTTATGTCAATGCAAGTGATTATAAAAATCTGACTGAGTTTATGAGTGATTCTGATACGAATGTCATTCAATTCTTTTTTGGCGAGTTTGTCAGAAGAATCTCCCAATGTGTCAATACAAATAATTATTGTTTTACTTCCGTTTTATAAAACCTATGCGAAGCATGCAGCAGCGAAGTCAATGTGCAGGAACGGACACACTATTTAAAAAGTGTTTTAGTAATTAACATTTTTTTTGTTTTTATACTATTATGAATTACCCGACCTAAAAAATAAGCCAAGTGTTCCGTTAAAATTTCCGGATTCGCAGTGTTCCATTGTAAAAAAAAGTTTGGGAAACCCTGCTCTAGACTTTGTTAAGGCGGCGTGACGTCAATCGGTTCGACTTGAGTTCGAACTGGCTTAAGAAATTCTACACATTTATTGTGAACACTGCCTACATATTCAGTCTATTCCAAGAGCATGGCAGAGAAGCCACAGTGTCAAAGGCGTGGAGCAATCGATGACAGTTGACATGGTTAATTTATCGTAGAGACAATTCATCTCAGTAAAATATATAGCGACGTCAATTAACCATCAGAAGATGCTTAACGAGAACTGATTGATATTCAAACCATCAGCCTATCTTTTACCGGAGATGTTGAGGATAAGATGGGTTTAGGAAAGTACTAATGGTTAGCTAATCGCACTCGCATCACTAGAATCGGTTGGGTGTAAGGGAATTGTTTTCAAAAAAGTTTTGATTTTAGTAGTATTCTTTGTATTCACCATGTCCGTTTCAATTGTGAAGCATATAAACTGCTGATGGAATTTATCTTAATATAACTTTTTCTACGAGAACTGTTTGTTACTCAATTGCCTATTTTTTCTTTTTTCGTCGAGAGTAAGAATGCCTCATTTTGAGGATCGAATTGGTGAAAGGAAAATATTAGACATCACAGACATCCATGCCTTCGAACAGAAATCCATAAATCGTTTGAAAAATCATTTTTTAAAACTGTCTGTACTATGACCGTGACCACTGCAACCGAAACCAATGACATCGGCCGCCCGACCACGGACTTGTGTGTATAAGAGTAAATATAAATTTCATAATTAACTCGCTTTGTAGTGTCCTCGCGATCAATTATTAATGTCGCAATGAATTGTCCGCGTAACACGTGTCGGGTGTGTGTCCGCGATAAAATGTCTGCCCACGTCTAGAAGCAATGACATATAATACAAACGCTGTAAGATGTCCATTCTATGAATGTAAAGTGCTCGTACAAAACAAACATAACATTGGTAATTTAAATAATATGTACAAATATAATTAATATGTTAAAGTTGGAAATAGTTATTTATCTTTTAAAACGTGTCTTTATTATTACAGGCAATAAATGATGGAATCCACTGTTGTACATATCGTAAAATAGATGTGAAATATAATAAAAAATAAATTGTAACGTTAATTTTAAGAAATATAAGAGGGGCTTGAGAATCATAAGGATAACTCGACGACCTTGTAACCAGTGAAGCCTGTGTTGATGCAGAACCTATCTACTGTACAAATCATTGTGCATTTGCCGTAGGAAAGAACTACTTCAGTGATTACCAACATTTCGACTACTGCTTATACAAAATATGCCCCGAGTTGCCGACTACAGGCCTGTGCAATATAGGTAGAAAACACATACATACACAATCACTGTTTTAATATTTATCATTTTACTTCATGAATAATAAATAATAGCTGTTCATGAGACAAACATAAATTCGACGAGTTACTTTTAATTTCAGTAATAAGATATTTACGATGACGGTGCTAGGACTATATATACCATCCCTAAATGTTTACCAGCATAGTTACACAACTTAATTAAATAATTTTAACACTACTAAAACAAGTTTTTTCAAATAATGTTTCGAAAAATCATTCCGAAGATACAGTATAAGCAAGTGGTCGGCAAACTCATTAGTCAACTAATCCAACAATCAACTATACAACGTTTGAAATGTCTTTTGAGAGCCATTTTTTAAAAACTTAAACTATATAGGTAGTTGTATTGTAATTAACTTGATTAGAGTACATTTTGCTTAAAAGGTCCTCAATCTGACTAAGGTACGTTCGCTGAGATTTCCCCTTCGAACGAAATGAAGTTTTAAGATCGAAAACCGAATTCTGCGCATGGGGCACAAAGTTTAAATCGCACTGTATTTCGTACACACTCATGGGACCAAAAAGGCGCATGTGGCTCGTGAGCCGCCGTTTGCCGACCACTGGTATAGACAATCGCTGTAGCTTATTTCGTTCATCCCGAACATAATCAGTTGCATGGATCAGTTAGTAATGCTGGCGATCAGCGGAACCAGTCTTGATACTAAATATCTTAAATTTTAAAATATAAATTAAATTGCAATAAAATAGTTAAGCTAGTTCACTAAGAATCGAAAGTGAACACGTTAAATGTGAGCATAATGATAAGCCTGACTGACCAGTTACTTTGGTTAATTAGGTTGGTTGGTCGATCCGAAAACCCATAATTATGTTATTTTTTTATATATTACATTCTAAAACGTTTATTTCGAACGCATACAATAAATGTGATTTCCTTTTTTATCAAGCCTGTTCATGAAATTGCCTAAATTTGGACAGATCGAATATCTGATAAAAGATATTATGACAACAGTGACATTAGTATATTGTGTTCAACAATAAAATAAAACGAATGTTATCAGTTTTATACAAAAAATATTTAAACCATGAATAAATAAATCAAAGAATATTTTTAAAAATTAGGAATGAAGATAATGATTATATTTTTATATCAATTATTTGATAATGTAACCCAGTGTTTCCCAAAACGTCACCATCAGGTCACTTGTTTTTTTTTTTATTATTGGAATAGAAATCGTTCTTATGTTTATTTTTAAAATCACTTTTTTAAGCTTACTGCTATTTCTTTCTGGCACCTAATAATATAAAAAAATATGATCATACGTATTTTTTTAAATAATTAATAAGAACCACACTACATAACATTTAAACCATACGCATTCATACCCTTACTATTTACCGATATCAATGCTGTGGAGTAGTGAAAGAGTAGACTCCGACTCCAGAATTTACAAGAAACATTTTTTTATAATTTGTTATAAAAAAAAAACTTTTGTTTATATAGATATTATTTATCTATACACAAATATAAATTACGTGACGGAGGCAATATTTTTTTTATTCGAATCAACTTAATCAAAACTAACCTTACCTTACCTTACCTTACCATACCTTACCTAACCTAACCTAACCTAACTAGATATTTCAGTCAGTTTAGGACACAATTAAAATTTTCCAGTTTCCGTTATTTAATTTATAAATATTATATTATGTTGGGTTAGGTTAGAATGAATTTTTGTTTCAACGCAACAAAAGAAAAAAAAAAATTGAATGAAAATATCAAAACAAAATTAACACGCAATTGCGTAGCAAAATTTTATATAAAAACGTGTTTGCATATTTTTATAGCTACTAAAATTCTATTTCGACTCCGCACCCCCTTGGTTAATACCATGAAAATTCTCCCGCCGAAACGTAATCCCCATCCTATTTTCCTATATTCTAGGTACGCTACTTGCAACATAATAAGCGTATTTATCTGATTGTGCTCTCCTTATAAAGATAAGATTAAAACAATTCCAACATGTAAATAAACGTGTTAATAATCAATCTGCAAAAAGTTGCATATTATACAGATCAAAGATAGTGTATAGTTATGATAATACGATGATATTATCATCATCGACTAGAATCCTACCAATGTGTTCACCACTATCAATAATCAAATCTAACTATTATAATAAAGATTATTGATTATTTTGTTTCAATTCAAATTTCATATGTAGTTATTATAAACTTTTGTGTGTTTAATTTAATAATAACTGAAAACATTAAGCTGGGTGGACAACTTAAATTTGTCCATACCAAAACATCGTAATTACAAAGTAATACGCTATAAATAGGACAATACCATTTATATTTATTTATTTATATTTTAATTTTTATATATTTTTTTAATTTATATTTTTAAATTTTTAAAAAAAAAATATTAGACATTACAGCTTACGCCAATGCGTCAAATATTTTTATAGTTTTAAAGTCGAAAGATCATACGAGATATACTCGATGAGAATTTTTGTAAGTCACATGAGATTAACTCAAGGAGAATTGACGTCACAAACACCCATGTCTTAGATCTCAATTGAAAAATTGAAAAAATCCAATTTGACAATGTGACCTTACCGGGAATCGAACCCGGACCCCCTGATCGGTAGAGCAAGCTCTAACCAACTAGACCACAGCGGGCGACAAATATATAAAACCTGCATAGCGAATCATGTATACAGTACAAATTATCTCAGCTCGCCGTAATGACATTGTAAATATAATGTAATTACTTACGTTGGCAGCATTGCATTAGAGACGTCAGGATTCGCGCCAACAATTTTTTGCAAAACTCCATCACGGATAGATACATTATTCATCATCAATTGGTGAGATTTTAACTTATGTTCATTGAATTTTACATTCATGCTTTATATCAGATTTATACTTCGTCACGTCCAGTAATACATACATCGAAGTAAAATAAAAAAGAGCGCTTTGACCTTTTTTTTCGTGTGAAAGCAAATTAAAAAAATAAGTCATTCACGTGCCAGCCTACTTTCCGTGTGTGCTACGCGTAACGTCGTTTCACCATGGATGTTAAATTAAATATACAATAAAACTTTTAATTTGTGAAAAAATCCCATTTGCTAATTTTTATAATAAATATTTAAGAATTACGTTTGAACTCTTGTCGGTACCTCCTTCTTACCTAATTGACTTTAAATTGTGTTTATTTTTTATTGTGAATTAATTGTTTGTTAGATGATATTATAATATTTGTTAGAGGTCCTAATCATTTTATTTATTGACAGTTAATAAACATTTATATATTTTTTGTATCAATATGAATTAATTATGTTCATATTCCTTTTACCAATCCTTGTTAAATCACTTTTAAGGTGTTCATTGTCAATTATTGGTGGAAAGGCAGTATATTAAAAAAAACATAACGTTTTTCATACTTATTCCACAGGATCAATTGGCGATGCTCGCAATGTGCAGAACCGATCATGATCTTAAGAAATAAAGTAGAATTAGTAGAAAAAAGTGTTTAATATTTGTATTCCAATTGTTTGTAACGTTTGTCTGTCTTACTTAATTTTCTATAAATAGCCCTATATCAATTGATCCTTTGATAATCCTCGTGATAAGCGAAGCCGGCCCTGGTCTTTAATTTAAAAAAATGGATTTTATACAAAAAATGTGATTTACACCAAAAGTTGGTATGTGAACACCTTTAAAGTAATATTAAAATGCTTAAAATAAATAAGGGTAATTATAATAAAATATAATTATAACTGTTGCTATCCATTTATGAAGGCCAAATTTATGATTAATGTATTAAAATTTAAATCTTTCGGGCAATTCGTTATGACTAGGGCATCCAATCCCGGGATCCCGTTAAATTTTCTGATCCCGGGATTGTCATGGTCGCGATAATGGAATTTCGGGATTGAGAAATTTTGAGCAAATCCCGAAAATTGATGCGATTTTGGAATTGCATGAGCTAAAAAAAATCTGGTGGTATAGTATAGCGAATTCAGGATCTCAAACTATTCGTTGAGCTAAAAAAAACGAGTTTCTGAGACAATCTGGGGGAAAAAGTATAGCGAATTGAGGATTAAAAATTAATCAATCCCGAAATCCCGGAATTGGAAAAAGGCTCCAGGATTAGACAACCTAGTTGGTACTTGGTAGTCACCGACAATAACGAGAGCATTGCGATTTCTTATTCGTTCCCGATAAATATGTTCATTTTTATTGTTTCATGATTCCATCTTTATTTCGTTGTATAATAATTTAAGACCTGTGTTTATAATAATTCTCAGAGTAGTCAGTATTTTACTCGTTGATTAAATATGGTAAGTATTATTTTTATCTCTAACTAATATAAATAATATGCATTCTTTAAGCCACAGTTATTTGGCATTAAAGTTAATCTTTAATTGTATTACCAGATAACAGTGTCATTTTATAAATGTGGAAATCGCTGGCGATCAACCTTATAGGCACCCTGAAATAGTTTGTTACATTATATATACATACGCCATCTTAAAAATACTGACAGCTCTACATTCAAAAATAGAAGCATATTCTGTTGTGAAAACTGGAATGGCGACAGATTTCTCTGTCATTAAGTATGTAGACTGATTGGACAATCTTGTGGTTATGTTTAAAATACAACACGTAGGAAGGGGCAAGTATTGAAACAGTAATAAATATCATGCAAGATTTCAAACCATTACAAACAGAATCAACATGTCAATTACAAGAAAACGAATGAAAGTAGACACATTTTTTTACCCATTGCTTCGCTTGTATTTTTGGTACGTCTACTGATAAATATTTTAACCTAGATATCAGACGCATCCAACATTATCCGAAGTCATCACTATCAATTGTTTATTTTATAAATAAATTCAATATTGTTTACTGTTTCTCCTTGGGGAAAAGATTTTTCTACATTTATATATCACATTTTCTTTTAAATGAACGACTTGTACCGCTAGCAAATCGTTTCATGTGATAGCGAGCAAAGTTTATATTGTTTAATGTTTCCTTATGTCGCATAAATGTAACCACTAAAGAAAAAGAAAAAATACTCTTCGTTGCTTTTTGGCAAAGTTAATTAAATTGCGTTCAATGGTTATATTAATAAATCCTAAAGAAATCATAACTAAAATTAGTCGATATGCTTCGTCATTCGCGAGAAGACATAGCAAAAATGTATATCAATCGATTCAGTAATAATAGTACATATATCAAATAACTAAGAAAACCATTGGTAATTCCATAAATTAACAAAATCATCTGACGGCTTCCAAGTGTCACTACAAACAATTCGTATGGTGAGTATGTATTTATTATTGTACTAATCGTACCGCTTTGAAGGAAAGCAAACTTAAAATGGATTCTTTATAAATACGATTACGGTATGAATTACTGATAAATATTTTAATTTCACTTTATGAATGTCGCTGTCTATTTGTCATGTTTTTCTAGATTACTCAGATTCGAAGATCTTGTAAAATATTTTCCAAAGAAAACTACGCTTTTATCGTTTCGAAGAATGCACACAAATCGTCTTATTTTTGAACTATTCCATTTTCAAATTTGGTCTGCGCCGTTTGAATTGGGATGACTTTCAGTTTTATGGCTGCACGCCAACTTCGGTGTGTCATTTATATCATATTCTATAATGCACCGAACATGCTCAATTCCAATAAATACATTGCTACACGGATGCATAAATCACCCACGCATATAAAGTTATATATGAACATACCCTGGAATCAAAATTAAGTATATTTTAAACTGTATCGACTTTCAACAGTTCCATATTATATACGAATACAATGATTATTTATCAATGATCGAGTGGCCTTGAAAATAATTTTGCAAAAAAATGAAAGTTCATATGTAAAACACATTTGTGTTTTATTAAAAAAAATAAACGAATTATATATACTAAACGAACGATGTTGATAATTTATATTTATTCTCTATTTAAATGTATGATTTAAAACATTCAAAACGCTCTTTCTTAACTTACAGCAGGGCTGTCCAACTCAGGAAACCATAAGCCAATTTCTTTGATTAATATTAGATCATGTCAATTAAACACCAGCTTAGAAGTCTCCGTGCACTTCAAGGTTGTGTTTAATTCATAATTTGCATATGGCCCAAAATCATCAAAACACGTTTTTTGCGCCTCCTGTAAAATTTGATATGTGTGTGGGTTACGTCCTTTTTCCTTTGATATTGATCGGTTCCAGAATTGACGAGACTTAAAATATGAAAGTTATTTTTAAAAATCAGTTGTCTATTATTACGATGTATTTTATATTAAACTAGCTGGCCCGACGAACTTCGTACCGCCTCAGAATCAATAAATGTTGTGTTCATTTATTTGATGAGTTAAATTCAGTTTGAATGAATACTCAAAATGAATTAAGTTCAATAAATGTTCAAAATTCAAAATGAATTGTATTTTAATATCATTGAAATGATGTAATTCACATGGCACATGCAGTAGATCAACGATTTGATTTTGAAGTTTAATGATCCACATCTTTGTTCTTTGCTGCAAGAATTGCTCGTTCAATCAACCAATTGTGATTTTTGTGATTAGATGTTTGGGAACATTTTGTTGATGAAGCCGTCTTTCGTTGAGACGAAATTGCAAAAAATCGGCAGAAACGAAATCAATCCGTTCGATTCGTCGACAGGAACACGGCCGATACCGGTAGTCAGCAATTGCTTGGAGAAATCTTCGGCAGATGGATCGTTTAGCAATGCAACTCGCATGTTTGTCGTCAGCAGAGGCAAGCGTTTATTTCATCGGCAACGGTCAATCTTGGAATGACTGGTAGTGTTTGGCTGAAATCGCCAGATAATAGAATCATTGCGCCTGCAAAACATTTTTAGTCACTGCGCAGATCTTTCATAGTTCGGTTGAGTGCTTCCAATGCGCGTTTGTGCGCCATTATGCATTCATCCCAGTTGATGATTTTACTCGCTTCCAAAACTTCGGCCATTGCTGAGTGTTTCGCAATATTGCATGCCAGTTTTTCAGTCGTTTGGAGGTTTGGATTCCAGAAGAAGAAACTGCTACAACAATTTTGGATCTCGCACAAACAGTGGCCATAATCAATGACATGCAGAATATCTTCCCAGTTCCACCGGGCGCATCGAGGCAAAATAAGCCACCATTTCCATCATCAATTGCATTCATTAACGTATCGTACACTTCCTTCTATTGTGGGTTCAACAGTGGTATATTCGTTTGAACTGATTGGTCCAATGCATCTCGACCATATTCACGTTCACGTTCCAATTCTCGATTGAAAGCGACGTTCATTCCACGATCTGGTGTTGGCATTCCTAACTTGACTAACAAACTGCCGCACATGAGGTAACACATGTCTTCGATCTAAAGCAAAGCCTGGTTATGTATCTATTCATTCATCTCGAGATCGAGATTCCCTGAACTGACATGAATTTGATGTAAATGTCTTCTGACATGTCATCCTTGTACCTTGTTCCACAGTTCACATGGATTCGATAGGAAGCATGTCAAAATAATGATAGAAAATTATGGGCGTATCTGGAGATTCAGAAAGAATTTCTTAAATGCGACCAAGAGCATCGGTAGTCATTCGAGTGATCAGGAACCGCATCGTCTTGCTTTCGACGTTAAAATGTCTTCGATGTAGCGTCGAAGTGTAGACCAACGTTCGTGCAAACATCGTAATATTGTTGTCAAAAAATGTATCATACCTAATTATAAACATAACCTCATTTCAATATTATCCGATTTTCTTTCGTTTTCATTTCATATCATCGATTATACTCTAAATTTAAAATTATTTAAAAGTCAATCGTATAAATACAGTGCCATCTAGTGTCATCTACCTGAACCCAGCTTATTTCATTATTTGAAGCTATTCGTCATTTGAAAATCTTGTTCTGTATGAAGATATTAATTCTCTTTATAATTTATTTTCCGTGATATTTTTCCGATGTTTTAATGCTTATTCTGCTATTCTAGGCAAACACAAATTTGATAAATCAAAAATCATTGAAATTCGTGCAGTAATTCTCGAGATATACGTGGTGTAAATAACCCCACTTTGTTTTATATATATAGATATCTAAATACTGATTTTTTTTTACTCGTCAGGTACTTCGATTCCAATGGGCCGTATTTTTCTGCTGTATTTGAACTTTTTTTTATAATACCGGTATTAGTATTTTCAAATATGATATTTAATATGAAAAATCGGTATTGATATACTCGTCCGGTATTTTCCTTTCCACAGTCGATATGTATTTACTCTTTAAAACGTGTCTTTATTACTATATGAAATAAATGATGGGGAGGCGCGAAGATATGTTTTCTCTTCAAAGGTAGTAGTAGGCGCAGTAGCATAAAGTTTGGAAACCACTGCCTTAAAGTAAACAAAAATGACATCTCAAAATAAAATGATCAATATCCGACACTCCTAATTTTATTTAGATTTTCTCTGTCGATCAATTATTTTATTTTAATTATTAATTCCATAAACGAAAATGGAATGGATGAAACAATCAATACAAGTGTTCTTTCAATCTGTAGAGCTCACGTCATTCTAAAAGCCACTTTGCCAACATTACCAAGTAAAAAAATAATTAAACAGCAAACAAGTGATATTTACATACACATTTTTTTAAGAAATAACATATAACTTTAATAATATACAGTGCCATTATACCTGCCGATTATGAGCGGCGGAAACAAAATGCAACAAAAAACAAACATAATTGGAAATTAATGACAACAAATATGAGGTCTGCAGCGAGAAGAGTGCGCTGACCGCGAAAATCTTTTTGTATGAATTTCTTTCACAGGTGGCGAGAACCCTGAACTTTAAAAGGGCGACTCTGTGTAGTTCGTTCAACTTGTCCTTTTAGGAGTCTGGTGTGCAAGGATAATATGACTAGAAATTAGCTTTTAGTTTAGAACCAAAAAAAATGTACAAACTCCACATCTGTATGCGAGTCACGGAAAATTCTGTCTTGAATCGTCTGTGCGTTATTGGAGTGACACGGATCATTCCTTGCTTCTAAGATAAATATGTACAATAAACGCTGTCAGCTGCACCCAGGGCTGTCAGATTTCCAAAATCACAGATCGGGACATTCAATATTTTAAAGACTTTTATACATGTACACATTTTACACAAGTACACAAGCCGTGATTTTAGAGGGACTTGCAATGCGGTACTCGGGACACTCCCGCTCAAATAAGGACGCCTGGTAACCCTGGCTACACCTGACGCTAGGTCTCTAGTAGAGGTCTACACGGGCCGAAATTTTACAAAATTACCCGGTCCGAGCCCGAAAGACTCAGACCCGACCCGACCCGGGCCAAAGACAATAGTTAACCGTTAACACAATTGTTACCCGAACCCGACCCGAAGCCCGGATTTATACTTAACAGACCGAAAAAAACCGTTGTTTACAGATTTACAACAATTTACGATTCTCTATAGAACTGGTAATAATTAAAACCATCATGGCTGACTTATGACACGAATATAGTCTGAAATATTTTTCTTAAGAATAAATTCCTTGCCCGGGCCCGGCCCGAGCCCGAATCTCAATTGCGCTTACCCGCCCAAACCCGGCCCGCGGGCCGAGCCCGGGCCCGTGCAGACCTCTAGTCTCTAGGCATCTAGACGCTACATGCAGCGTGATAACGAGACCACACTAGTCCATCTTCATAGTAAGTAGGGATTCTGTGTCGAGACGTCCCGGGACAAAAGTCCCGGGACTTTTAAGGTTTTTTGCTGTCTTAAGTCCCGGGACTTTGTTGTTAAATGTCCCGGGACTTAAGACAGCCAAATTGTACATTTTAATTTTGAAAAAACCATTCTAACAAAATAAAATTGGATGCAAGCAATCGCTAATGTGACCTAAAAAGTTAATTTTGACTTAAAATAAATTTACATTGGTGTCTATCCTCGAGGTCAGTTTTGAAAAAAATGCATTATATTCAGGCTAAGGATTAAAGGCCGGGGTTTTTACAAAATTAAGTATGGATATATAAAAGGGATCTTATAAAAGAAACAGCTGTTTGGATTTATAATTGTAGAAGTTTCAAATAACATCTATTTATATATTGTTATACGAAACAACCATTTTTGATGGGTAGAAACATGCAGAAATACAAAAAAAACTTAGACACATGTTCGCTTTACTACTTAGCATGGAGTAATCGCACAGAATTCCATGAAATAAAGAAACCCATAGTTATTTCTAGAAAATGATGTTATAAATCAAGGCAGAGCTTATAAATGTTTTATTACCAACGGTTCTGCTGGGACTAATTGATTTTCGAAAAGAATACACCAAAGATTTTGACAAATGCTCCAAAACAACATATTTGAAATACGGAGATAATTTACTACAGCGTCTTTTCTCCGTGGAAAAAGATATCGAGGTATCTGAAGAAAATATCGATGATGAGATAAATATTGCAGAGCTGTCACTGGAAGAATAATTAAATAGACATATTACAAAAAACAAAAGATTTCTCCATTAAAAACGAAAAAACTAAACGAATTTAAGATTTAAAAATCAACTAAAGAACTGACACAAAGATTTTTTTTTTATATAAAGCTTTGCTAAACATTAAACAAACATCGACTGAAAGAGTTTTTTTGACAGCAACAACGTTTATTACAAAAATAAAAAATCGGCTGTCTGATTCGTCATTAAATTCATTATTATTTTTAAAAGCATATTTTGATAAGCAAAAGTAAAATATTAACTTTTGTGTAAATAATGCATACTATCTATGATTTGAGGTTGTGATTTTATTATTGAATTAATTTTATATTTTCATTATTAATAAATAAATGTGTTCAAAAGATGTATTTTTTTAATTAACGCATACTTTCGTCGCCCTTTTAAAGTACGCATGAAAAAAAATATACGTTTAACTGCGTAAAAAACGCTCAAAAAAATAGTTTAATTGAAACAAAATATTAAAAACGTTTGGGAGAAAGATATCTCCATTTATGTTATTAGAAGTTTGTTTAAATCAATTCGTAATCGTATAAAAAATATTACTGTAGCAAAAACAAATTAAGAAAATATTATAATTAAATGTTTATACCTGATGTTGTTTTATTTACAAATGTTTTTCACTATTGTACAAAGTTACCAATGTCTCAATAGGACAAAAAAGGTATAAAAGCTGTATTGTAATTTGTGAAGTAACGGTCATAATTTTACCCAATTCATTGTTATTTTTCAATACATGTACCGTTATCATCCCTTTTTAGTACATACATACAAATATTTAATTTAAATTAATTTATAATTTTATTGAAGGGGAAATAAAGTAAAGTCCCAAGTCCCGGGAAGTCCCGGGACTTTGACTTTATCACGTCTCGGGTCCCGGGACTTTGAAAAACCCGAGACTTCAGAATCCCTAATAGTAAGCAATCGTCGGTCACGTAATATTTAAAACAAATTTCTTTTTTCCCTCAGTATTTAAATGAGCTAATACTAAAACGGTCCGTCCAATTTTGCAAAAAAAAAATGCTTCGATTTATTGCATTTAAAAAATATATATTAGCCGTCTAAATAAATTCAAATAAAAAATAAAAGTATTATACAGATTAATTTTGATTTGATTCTCAGCATATATGGATTTTTCGGTTATATTTTATTTGAGTAAAAATGAAAAAAATAATCATTGAATTACGACTTCAAATGTGAGCGCCAAAAATATTTTAGCGAAATACTGTAAAATTTGGCGAATTTTAAATAGATAGCCCGCCGATTAAAGTGTTAATGTAGATCAGGACCGGTTTCGCTTACCACGAGCATTACCAACTGATGAAAAAAAAACTCGACTACATCACCGACAACTTTACATTAAATTTCATAAAGCATTTCTATTAAACTTACGACATGTTACGTAAATTCTCATTACATTATCGAACATCTGTCAGGTGGCCGAGCGAACTAATATTTATGTATTGTATACAATGCGGAATGAAAACAATAAAATAAACATCTCAACTGATATGTTTATTTGACTCAATCCGAGTAACTGATAACATCAACAAATAGTACATTAACATTGCAGGTGTGCGTAGAATAATGTAAATAGGTAGTAAGCTATAGATCTTTTCGCAGATAATAATAACGTTTAATTATTTTCAGTGTACAACGCACGTGTACAACACTGACAATCACTTCTTCGTTAAGGTGATGGATGGTGGAAATTGGCACAAAAATCCTGCAATTTGTATGATTGGTGACATAAAGGAGTAACTAGATTTTTTTCAGTTACGAGATATCAAGGTTTTACTGATAGGGCTTCCGACCCGGGTAAAACCGGAACCGGGTACCCGGTCATGTAATTTCAATTAAATGCACATCTTTTCATGATGTAAAATTCTCCAGAAACACTTCTTTCGTGTTCGGCACATTGAAGAAGTCCGTTAAATTAACAGCTGCATTCAGGCCAGATAGTAAGTGCTGTGTGTCGAAAACGGCCAGCGAATCACCATTTTACAGCTTGAAAGTATTGTTTCACATTGTAAATATTTGTGTACGTATTTTCGTATAGATTGTTAAAAATAAAGTAAAAATGTACAAATATTTAACATTATTTTCAACAATCAATGTCCCCAAAGTTGTACATTTCAGTAAAACTGCGATATTTCATCACTATAAAAATCTAGATGAAGGGTGGCCAACCCGCGGCCCGCTGAGTGTCTACTTGTGACCCGCAGAGCATATGCACACATTTGTTTCTTTCAGTGTACATAAAACCACCAAAAGAATATATATGGAATTATCTCAGTACATTGATTCAACTATCGTGACAACTTTTTGCTGCATTTGCAACGCCATCATCTGTAGATGTGAATTTATTGCCAGGAATTTTACAAATGGAACATTGTGAAATGTGTTGTGATGCACAGTTAAAGGATAAATTCAATCAGGTTAGTTTGGAAGAGTTTTACAAAACATATTTGGACAAGGAGAAATATCCTGCATTTTACAAACATGCTCTATCGATGATCTCGCTATTTTTCGTTATCAACATTAATGCACTTAGTTCTGACAAACAAAATCAGACGTCTCACTAAAATGTATGATATTTTGTTTATTTTTTATTATTGTTTTTGTATTGTCTAACTCTAATCTAATAAATATGTTTGATTATCATTTTTGTTATATCTTCTTAAAAAACAATATATTTCTTGTTTGTTTTGAATAATAAAAAAAATTTAAGAAAAAAAAAACGGCCCGGTAGGAAATCTCATTTCTAAAATTTGGCCCGGCTGCTGAAAAGGTTGGCCACCCATGATCTAGATCCACCCGTCTGAATTGTATATATCAGTGGTCGGCAACCTGCTACCCGCGGGTAATTAAATTACCCACTTCGACATTTTCAGTTACCCGCCAAGAAATTATGATAATATTTTATTATCAAATTACTTATTTAATAAGACCAAGGAAGCCACCAACAACAATATTATATGTGTGTTTTTGTATTTACACATATGTATCATGCAAAAATATTATTTATTTTATATAAATTGGTATATATGATTTAATTTTGTACTTATCAGTAATTAAACACTATCGAACCAAAATACTGTAATCAAATATATTAGTATATATTATAATTTATAATATATATACATATAATAACATAAATTTTAAATCTGGGTCAGTAAAAGATAGTTGATAATAATAGCCGGAAACCGAACCGGATACCCGGTTAATTTATGAGAAAATACCCGAGAACCGGATAATGCAATTGGGCGGGTATTTGCATGCTCTTATTTTTGGGGACACGGATTGTTGAAAATAAAGTAAAAATGTGCAAAAAAATAACTTTATTTTTCACAATCCTTGTGTTTAAATATGTACATTTCAGTAAAACAGCGATATCTTATAACTGTGAAAACCTAGATAAAATCGTATGTGAATTGATAAAATCTATAAGTTTGAAATTTTGATAGTGGTAATAAGGTCTTACTAACCGTACTTTATAAGGGTTCAGTAGAAACCTTAAACAGTAAGTAGTATATAAATTAATTAATCCCCACTAAAACAGAATGTTTTATTTAGGGCAACATATCGAAATATGAAGACAATAAATACAATAAAGCTATCCTACAATTTCATTAAGCATTTATATTATAGCATATGAAGTGTCACTATAATATGAATTACAATACCGATATTACCGAAACCGGGATCTCGATATGCATAGTGTCTTTTAATACCGAAAAATCTTTGGCCAATATTTATTATTAATAGACGATAGTGGTACAGTAGCTGGATCTTAGATTATCAACCTTAATATCAGATATATACATACATTGTTGTCTGTGAAAAGTAAGTGACTCTTTTAAATAATCACAACCCAACGTAACCGATGCTTACATGTAATATAAATATTGTAGTATGGTGATTATGGAGCTATGAATCAAAACACGGCAATAAAGATAGTAAGTACAGTACAATATTAAAATATACCGAAAAAAACTAGTATGTACTGAGTCAGACTGTCTCCGACCTTTGACATGCTGAGTTCAATAATTTAAAAACGTATCCTGAAGTTATGTCGAGATATATTTTACGTCGTAAGTTTTTAAAAACACAAGATAACGTTGTGTCGAATTTATATTTCAAAGACAGTTACCGATGCACTGCACAATGTTATTGAAATTCCTAGCGATCAGCTATAAAAATCAACTGTTAACACAAATATAATATTATTTTGTAGATCTAAGGTAAAAAAAAGTATACATGAAGTAGCCCAGTCTGACAAACTTTTAAATCAAAACTATCATTAGGAACTCTAATTACATCGGGAGAATGGGTTGCTATACCGGACGAGTATATCAATACCGATTTTTCATATTAAATATAATATTTGAAAATATTAATACCGGTATAATAAAAAAAAGTTAAAATAAAGCAGAAAAATACGGCCCATTGGAATCGAAGTACCTGACGAGTAAAAAAAAACAGTATTTAGATATTTCATATAAAATACATCGTAATAATAGACAACTGATTTTTTAAAATAACTTTCATATTTTAAGTCTCGTCAATTCTGGAACCGATCATTATCAAAGGGAAAAGGACGTAACCCACACATGTCAAATTTTACAGGAGGTGCAAAAAACGTGTTTTGATGATCTTGGGCCATATGCAAATTATGAATTATACACAACGTTGAAGTGCACGGAGACTTATAAACTGGTGTTTAATTAACATAACCTAATATTAATCAAATAAATTATTCAGGAAAAACCTTTATTTCGGTCTTTTTTCTTGTTTTTAATTTTTTACAAGGTCATCTTTTTCAAACTTAAAAGCTAAATTTAGATATTAATTCGGCATTTGGAGCTTGCATCCTTTTGATAGAACGTGTATCAAGTTTGATACACTGTGGTAATCGAAAAAACCTGTTTTGGAAAACTGTGGGTTACGTCCTTTTTTCTTTCCATAGTCGATATGTATACAACTCTTAGCATATTGAAAATATTTCAATTTATCTCGAACAATTTTATCAAAATATGTTATGGTTTCTATAGAATCAAAATACCGTTATTTCGGTATTGAAAAAACACAATGAATACCGGAACTTCGGTTTCGATAATACCGTTATTACAATCCATAATAGGGAGTTAAACGACTGCAACTAAAATATTGATATCAAATAGTCGTAGATATCATATTATTATATGGATAGTGATTGTGTGAGTGGAAAAGGGACAACACCACAATTATTGTAAGGAGTGTAGCAGCGATTAATAAATACAGGTTAATAAATACAATCGCGAGAAAAATATAGTTTCGCCTCTTGAGATTCATGTTGGACTTTTGTCCCGAATGATAAGACATGAAGCCTCGATATCCTTGATTCTAATGCACCTAAACATTCCACGTACGTACAGGCACATAAATTTCTGGCTATAGCACAGCCTACAGTTTTTGTATCTGCAAAATTATCCTGAACACAGGTTAAATAAGTTTAATCGTCGTTTTTTTAAGTTCAAGTTTAAAGCGATCATGTAGAAAAACATCATGGTCTCGATGAAAATTATCCAGACCGGATAGTACAGTTTTGCGAGTGATACCAGACTAGATGCGCATAGGATACACAGTTTCCAAGAAATACTGTTTGATGAAGTAAGGCTCACATCACTAGATAAATTCTTAGATATGGTACATAACCGGAAAAGGTCAACACATTGAAAACAGTCATTGAGAGAGTAGAACAAAATGATACTTGATGATAAGAAATTCGAACTTTAGCATCTTACGATTTATGCTAAATAGACTAATAGATAAAATATGTCAAAATTAAACATTTACATTAAACTAGCTGTAAGCCCGTTGACCTCAACGGAGGGATTTTTGTTGCATTTTTAAGTAGTCAGAAAAGTTACTGGCGTGAAAAATAAATTACTAACCTATTTATTGAATAATCCAGAAATTCTGATAGTAAAAGAAATATCTCGGGGCGTATATCGATAGCCCTGCCCTGCAGTATTTAAATTGTAAATTATTTATTTTTGGAATAATGTTCTAGTTTGCTAACAACTATTTTTCGTAATAGCAGAAATTTCGTAAGTTATTGAATTTTTGGAATAATTTTTAAGTTTGCTAACAACCATGTTTCCTAGAAGCAGAAATTTTGTAAATTATTTAATTTTTGGAATAATGTTTATGTTTGCTAACAACCATTTTTCTTAGAAGCAGAAATTTCGTAAATTATTTTATTTTTGGTATAATTTTTAAGTTTGCTAACAATTATTTTTCCTATTAGCAGAAATAGACCTCGTAAATTATTGAATTTTCGGAATAATGTTTAAGTTTGCTAACAACCATTTTTCATAGTAGCAAAAATAGTCCTTGTAAATTACTTAATTTTTGGAATAATGTTTAAGTTTGCTAACAACCATTTTTCTTAGAAGCAGAAATTTCGTAAATTATTTTATTTTTGGTATAATTTTTAAGTTTGCTAACAATTATTTTTCATAGTAGCAGAAATAGACCTCGTAAATTATTTAATTTTTGGAATAATGTTTAAGTTTGCTAACAACCATTTTTCATAGTAGCAAAAATAGTCCTTATAAAATACTTAATTTTTGGAATAAAGTTTAAGTTTGCTAACAATTATTTTTCCTATTAGCAGAAATAGACCTCGTAAATTATTGAATTTTTGGAATAATGTTTAAGTTTGCTAACAACCATTTTTCATAGTAGCAAAAATAGTCCTTGTAAATTACTTAATTTTTGGAATAATGTTTAAGTTTGCTAACAACCATTTTTCTTAGAAGCAGAAATTTCGTAAATTATTTTATTTTTGGTATAATTTTTAAGTTTGCTAACAATTATTTTTCATAGTAGCAAAAATAGTCCTTGTAAATTACTTAATTTTTGGAATAATGTTTAAGTTTGCTAACAATTATTTTTCCTATTAGCAGAAATAGACCTCGTAAATTATTTAATTTTTGGAATAATGTTTAAGTTTGCTAACAACCATTATTCTTAGAAGCAGAAATTTCGTAAATTATTTTATTTTTGGTATAATTTTTAAGTTTGCTAACAATTATTTTTCATAGTAGCAAAAATAGTCCTTGTAAATTACTTAATTTTTGGAATAATGTTTAAGTTTGCTAACAATTATTTTTCCTATTAGCAGAAATAGACCTCGTAAATTATTTAATTTTTGGAATAATGTTTAAGTTTGCTAACAACCATTATTCTTAGAAGCAGAAATTTCGTAAATTATTTTATTTTTGGTATAATTTTTAAGTTTGCTAACAATTATTTTTCATAGTAGCAAAAATAGTCCTTGTAAATTACTTAATTTTTGGAATAATGTTTAAGTTTGCTAACAATTATTTTTCCTATTAGCAGAAATAGACCTCGTAAATTATTTAATTTTTGGAATAATGTTTAAGTTTGCTAACAACCATTTTTCATAGTAGCAAAAATAGTCCTTATAAAATACTTAATTTTTGGAATAAAGTTTAAGTTTGCTAACAATTATTTTTCCTATTAGCAGAAATAGACCTCGTAAATTATTGAATTTTTGGAAAAATGTTTAAGTTTGCTAACAACCATTTTTCATAGTAGCAAAAATAGTCCTTGTAAATTACTTAATTTTTGGAATAATGTTTAAGTTTGCTAACAACCATTTTTCTTAGAAGCAGAAATTTCGTAAATTATTTTATTTTTGGTATAATTTTTAAGTTTGCTAACAATTATTTTTCATAGTAGCAAAAATAGTCCTTATAAAATACTTAATTTTTGGAATAAAGTTTAAGTTTGCTAACAATAATTTTTCCTATTAGCAGAAATAGACCTCGTAAATTATTGAATTTTTGGAAAAATGTTTAAGTTTGCTAACAACCATTTTTCATAGTAGCAAAAATAGTCCTTGTAAATTACTTAATTTTTGGAATAATGTTTAAGTTTGCTAACAATTATTTTTCCTATTAGCAGAAATAGACCTCGTAAATTATTTAATATTTGGAATAATGTTTAAGTTTGCTAACAACCATTTTTCGTATATATATAAATAAATAGTTAATTAAATTAATATATATAATTGAGCAGCCCTATATAGCCGTTCACAACCCTGCAGGTGGAAATCTTGGAATTTTCAGAACAGTTCAAAATCGTTTAGTGCAAGATTTCACCCACAGATGTCATTATTAGTTCACTAAAAACGCGTTTTTATTTTTTGCTTTGTATTATTTAAATTATATAGAGTTTTTATATCGCTTTTCTCAATATATTCGTAGAGCAGTGGTAAGCTGTCCGAACGTCGCGCATGAAAATTGGGGCATGGTATCGAATCCCACAGCTTGAGAGAATATTTTTTGAAAATTAATTGTTTTTACACATAATAAAATAAAAATGTCATGATTTCAAAAATTCACTCATGACGTCAGAGAAAAATGAAGAAATGAATTAATGACGACAGCGGGGCAGGATGGGGGGGAGGGGGACCGTCTTTCTTGACGTCATCGAAAAGGCGAAATCGCGACCATAATATATAATATACAAACGAAAAAAGTATCTCTTTAGTATGAATAAAAAAATGTTGACAGCGTGGCTGGGGTGGAGGAGGGGAAGGGGAAATCGGGGACAATTTACAGACAGACGGACGGACGGACGGACGGACGGACATTATCGACTATTAATATATAGATTACTTAATTTCTTAAATGAATGTTACTATTATACAAATATAATATTTGATACAAATTATGTAGTTATTTCATTCAACATATTGTCAGATTATTATGCTGGCAACTTCACTAAACGCATACGACGTGCCACCCGATTATTAAATTGTATCATGAATTTTATTATAACTACTCTTAAACTAATTTAGTATCTAGTTAATTATCCCGAATTTTTTTCAATAAATATAATTTAGTTGTTCTAGATTGAAAATCAAAATGAAAAAGTTGATAAAAATTGATGCTCAGATCATGGGTTTATATCAGTGGTTCTCGTGTGGGGCCACCAGAGGATTTTGCTTCAAAGTACATAATGATATTTAAAATAATGCCTAGTATTGAATGTCAATTTGTCTTTTTTTAAGTAAATGCAACTGCTATTTTTATCACATCTCAAAACAAAAGTTTAGTGCATCCACGAGACATTTCCATGGGCTGATGTTTATAATGCGGCCGTGGTAAAATTTAGCGTGAGAACCACTGGTGTGATTGTAAAAAAATCTTAATGTTTAAAACATCTTTACGAACAAATCCTGACAACGATAAAATTGAATACTTTGTTTTCTGATTCATAGCCACCATCAGGAGTTTTTCAAGCCAGAGTCGGAGTCTTCTTTCTTTATCCGAATTCACATTCCTGGTTTAAAATATTATTAATATGTATAATATTGTTTGGTACATATTATATATATTTTTTTAAATTTAATTTATAAAAAAAATATTTGACATTACAGCTTACGCCAATGCGTCAAATATTTTTTAAGTTTTTTTTAAAAGTTGAAAGATCATACGAGATATACTCGATGAGAATTTTTGTAAGTCACATGAGATTAACTCAAGGATAATTAACGTCACAAACACCCATGTCTTAGATCTCAATTGAAAAATTGAAAAAATCCAACTTGACAATGTGACCTTACCGGGAATCGAACCCGGACCCCCCTGATCGGTAGAGCAAGCTCTAACCAACTAGACCACAGCGGGCGTGAATGTGATTAAAGAATCCAAACTGTATCGGCAATTAACCAAATAGACGAACCAAAGTCTAAGATGCTTATATTACATATATCCAGTGATGTATTGATATAGGTTTTAAAATAATTTTAGTTCGGCGAGCCGGTTCTTAGACGAAAATCTCGAAAAAATCGAAAATTTTTGGAAGGGGGAATAGAAAGGCTCCCGCGCAGGTAATTTTGGGAAATTCGCAAATTTCTGGGTTCTTGAAATTGGCATGAAATTGTCTGAAAAATCCCATGATTTCAAAATCGCCGAATACGTTGTCAATTTACCAAGGTGCGAGCCGGTTGATAAAATTTTAGCAGCACATCACTGCATATATCCTTATCAATATCGAAGTTTTTTTAGAAACGACTTTCGTGGACACCCGCAGTACATAGGTTGAGTATCGCCGATATAATTGGATATTGATTAACATGCAATTTTATCTGCAGGTAGACCGTTCTACGGCCGTTAGGCGAACTCTGCTTTCAGATTGCATGTTCGCAGAAGGTGGTTGTTGTATGTATAACTTGTATTATTAAAAAATTATAATGTCTCCAGTATTCTGCCTGCGACACAGCGCTGGAGTTCAAACTGATTCTTGCAACCCGGTTGATAATAATTTTTGTAAAATAAATACTTTTTAATGTTATTTGTAAAACATCAGTTCAGCGTTATCTAAATATCATCATTGGTGTTTAACTATGTTCTTAAAGGAACTGACTCGTATCTAGAAAATGTTTAGCAACACCAATATGCAAACCTGAAGCTGAGCGGTCGACGTCGTTAGCTTCAGTTAGGGTCCTCACGGGTTCAAATTGCGGTAAGGACAGTTTCATAAATCTATTTCTATAGATTTTTCGAAAAGGAAAGGTTGAGTGACTGAGTAACAAACAATTCGACTTATGTTAGAAAATAAAAGTTAATATTCACGTTTAAATACTATAAATGAATTGACCTTACGTTTATCAATAATCTTTGGTTTAAGTTCATTACACATCGCCACGGTATGCGTTCATTTTAGGGAAGTAGCGAAGGGGATATTGCCGGCCAGAACCTCCCCCCCCCCCTCCAACCCTTCTTGACGATAGTAATATAAAGTAAAACCCTCATTTACACTATAGTCGGGACCGTGTAATTGGAGGGTGTGAATCTCATACAAAATTAGAGATATGGTTTTTTTCCGCGGAAAACGCAAAACTAAGATTTACTTTAGTTTTGCAAAAAAAAATATTGACGAAATATTTAGTTTTTGTATTAGTAAATATCCCTCACACAGACAGACGCTCAACTATGCGTGTATAGCCTGGCACGTGTTGAATACACAGACGCTAGCCAACATTTGACTGTATGCGGGGCACAGACGACTGTCTCTTAGTAACGACAATGGAATGGGACCGTTCAAGCCAGCGCGTAATTCGGGGTAGTGTAATTGGGGGTTCCACTGTATGTATATATTTTATTTTTTAATGTGCGTGCACGTCGTTCACTAAATTAAGCGAAACGGTTGACAAAAAAATATTCGTTTTGGACATCGCACCACTACAACATAAATTTAATAATACCCATTATTGTATTTTTAGAAGAGTTGAGTGACCCTAGAAAAGATACGGTGGAATCTCCATGCTGCCCAAGTGTGTTCACAATAAATAAAAATAATCACCAAGAAATATCGATACAAAGTTGGGAACTCGTGAGATTTCGGAGACACCAATTATCCGACAAATGACACGTAATGGTCGCATGGCGAAATATAATAACGGCGTGACTTTAATCAATTGATAAAAGACTTCGTTTAAAAAAAGTGTTCAATTAAATTTGTAATAAAAAATAATTTATCAATTAATAAATCAATTACCCCGGTAATTTCAATACCAAGATCTGTTATTATTTAATTTATAGAAGCATCATGCTAACATGGTAAGTCAAACCTTATGGCATAGTCCAATAATTATTATACAATACATTTTCAATTGCATTGTCATCTTAACTAATTAAATAATAAGTTCCCATCGAGTTTTTGTTTAGTAATGATAAAGAACATAATTTTGTCAGTTAATAAGAGTCTTGTAACGAAATATAGGTATTATTATTTTCATAATAAATGTTTTCAAATGAATTGTCTACACCTCTTATTTTATTCCACTGGAGTTCTCCAACCCATTCTAAACACATAATAACTATTGATGCAAGCAGTGAGTCCTCCCCTTCAGCAGATCGGAAATATTTCGAAAACCTGTATAATGTATAGTATGTACCTTCAATCATAAAAATACAACAATTAGATTTTTTAATATACGATTATATTATACTAGGGGTTCCCAGACTTTTTCGGTTTCCGGGGCCCTTAAAATATCAGATTTTTAGCGGCGCCCCAGCTCTTCCGAGAATTTCAGTATTTGAAAACCCAGGAATTTACCAAGTTCCCCAAAATGTCAGCGTGGCTCGTTTTTTTTTTTAGCTCATCCGAGAATTTCAAAATCTCAAAACCCAGGAATTTACCGATTTGCCCACTTTGTCCATTCTATATTATTTTCAAATATAAATATATTCAGGATCTCGAACAAGTCTTGAGCTTTTGTAATTACTTTTCATGAAGTAATATTAATAATATTTTGTAAAGGAAAATTTTCACGGCACAATCTGAGAATGTTAGCTACTCCAAGAGTAATTTTTAATTTCATATTAATTTATAAAAGTATTATTCATGATATCTTAGGTCGATATTTCAAAAAATACACCTTATCTTCGATCGATATCTCAAATCGTAATTTAAATCCATTGATTGAATTGGCAGAGCTTAGTAGATCTCTAATAAAACCAGGTAGAACTAGTACAAAATAGTTGTATTAGGATTATATGATATGTAACCGGATAGTAGATTTATTATGACTTCTATGGCTTCGCACCATTGTCACAACTATTTAAGATATTTAATTATATTTTTTTAATGATAGTCGTGTGTCCGATTTTGATACAACGTCTATGGTCTCATCATAATTTAGTGGCGCCACTGTAAATAAAAAGTGCTGTCAACTTTTTACTGTAAATTAATAATGTAAAGATACATTGAAAGGTGCCAGACTAAGCACATGAGGGCCCAGCGAAAGTGGGGCCTCAAATTTCGACATACTGAATATAAAAAAAATACGTGGTAGGCGGCCTTGCATGACGTTTGCTCGAGGGTTTTTAAATTTATAGCTACGCCACTGGATTCTGCTCTCATCGTAAAATATACAGTGAAACCTCTCATAACGAGTTTAATTCGTTCCAGAATCTTACTCGTTATGAGAAACAAATTTTCCCATATAAAACAATGTAAAATACAATAATGGGTTCCATTCCGGAAAAAAAATCAATTTTTATATTTTTAACGTGTATTAATGTAAAATTACATACTTATAAATTGTTAAGGAGCGTAACAACCTGGAATGCGATTTCGATTTGCAAAAAACGATAAAAGCTCATCAATATCGTTGTTATCCACCTCCAGTCCCATGGTATTGGCCAAAGATACAATCTCGTTGACTGTAGACTTCACAGGTACTGTTTCAAACCCCTCAAAATCACATTCGACAACGCTCCTTGGCAAAGCTTCTTTCACGGTGAAATGAGGGTTCTCTTGGTAACCCCTTCCCACGCCTTGTCAATCATCTTGAGGCAAGCAACGATGTGAAAGTGATCTTTCCAAAACTCTGCGTAACTCGTTATGCGAAATGTCACTCGTTAATGGAGCATTTTTTTCACAATCTGTTTTGCTCGTTATGCGAATTACTCGTTATAAGAGGTGCTCGTTGTGAGAGGTTCCACTGTATATTTATTATCATGAATATTGTGTTCTATTTTTTTTCTTTTTGAGCAGCTACCAATCTATTATATATTGTAATACCTAAAATTAAAATAAAGCAATAGGGACACCTAATGACTATCGCAGGGTTTCCCAGACATTTTCTGGAATGGAACACTTCGCAAGTCCGGAAAATACAACGGAACACTTAGCTGAATTTGTAAGATTTTTTTGCTGCAACTGTGTTGCAGCGTATAATACCATTTCAATTTTTTTCGGAACACTTACTCTGGCTCTAGAGTTCCGAGACCAGTGTTTCGCGGAACATAGTTTGGGAAACCCTGGGCTATCGTATGAAATTTAGGGATTACAAGGCCGAATATAATTTTAAGTGTTTAAGGCTTTAAAACAATATTTACCTTGTCCAAGAATGGCCAGATTCCTGTCAGGACGACGCTGAATCCCAGAGACATCAAAAACATCGTGAAATAAATTACATAAACTGATCTCCATCTTTGCTTGTATTCTTCTGGAGTTTCTAAGCCGTCGTCCTCTTCTTCTGCCTTTTGTTTCCGAGCCAACATAGCTTTTCTTCGCGTTCGCTTAATCCAATCCATATTAATTTATTTTTAAAATATTAAAAAATAATAATGTTTATATTTATCGCAGACGTTCTGAAATTAAGCGGCGATTGTCTTAAATGATCAACAATAATTTACGATATAAATCGTTTCAATTAGGTAGGTATACTAAATGAAAAAAATGTACCAAACCTTTTTGAGACCGAAATCCAACGTTTCAAAAAAAAACTTTCTAATTTCAATTTACTAGACTAGTTTTTTATCTATGTCACTGATTGATATATCATTTAGTGACTTTAATATACACGTTTTATTAATATCAAATATTGAATTGTAATAATCACGGCAAATAAAAACACGTATTCGCCGAAAGAAAGATCACTAATAACATCGTGTAAAAAAATCATCAACACCAACAGTAAAGCACTCTCACTTTTTGACGATTGTAAACAAAGAATTATCTGACGTTTGGCACTAGTATTTGAAAAATATTGCAGATAACTCCAAATAGTCTGAATATCACGGTATCTTTCACGAAATTGATGTATTGAGTTATATGTCTAATAACAACAACGATAAAATGTGAATTATATTATCTAAAGTCTTGGCCCGATGTCAAAGCTTTGTTGTTATGATTACATATGGCATTATTATTGGCATGGCTCTAATCAACTACGACAAAAGACGCACCTAAACACCGCGAAGGATTTTATAAAACTAAAATTTAATGCTGATGAAAAATTACTGGCTTGTGTTTTGTTTCTCTCAGCTGTTTTGTCGTCTATCATTGACTTGTTGCGCGAGATACAACAATTCACACTGTCTCTGTCTCGCACACTATCATTATCTAAAATATTGAGATATGTCTAGCATAATATGTATACACTTTGTAGGAGCTCTATTTTACCCATTCTACCTAACAACGATCGCGAAAAAATACGTCATGAATGCTAAATCCCTACTTTATTCAAATATGAAACATTGACTAATCTAGACTTTCACTTACCTATTTGATTTAAATAATCATACTATTTTAGGTATGAAGTAAATCATAAAATCCCAGTTGATAACTAACATTGATTATGCCAATATTATTATTTTTGTTTTTAATAATCATACCTTCATGAAAAATATATTACGTCAGTGTAAGCCTAAGAAAATTCTCGCTCACCAACAAAATATAGTTTCCACATTTACATTACAGACATGTCTCTTTTTATTGAACGGCGACATCAAACTTTTTAAAAATATTGATAAAATGGCGCAATATTCGATTACCATCAAAAGACAATCAACCATGTTATTTAATTAAGAATCAGAAAAAACTGTTTTAAAGCTTCCAAAATTTGTGAGTTCTATAAATTATAAAACAAGCTTTATGAAATGTTGATGTACTATAGGTACATACCTGATCTATTTTATTCTACAAATACATAGGCAATAATAAAATGAGCTCATGATTCAAAATAAGTAATTAATTTGTGGAAAATCAAGCAAAAGACTTTATTTCATCCATTTCTTTATAATATTTCTATGCGTTATGTTTGTTCATCCTTTTCTAAGCAATGGTCATTTGAGTAGTGGTTCCCAAAAAATGGGGCCGCCGCAGAACATGTTTTGTATTGATGGGGGCGCGGATTATTTTTTTCAGATTTAGGGGGCCGTGGTATTAATTTTTTGGGAAGCACTGCATTAGAGGGCTGTACACTGGGGTGCCGTCATGCAGGATTAGATGGCGTGCGTCCAAGTACGCCAGAAAACGTGTCAATGTAAATGCAGTCAAATATGAAAGGACTGGGTCCGATAAATTCTTCACACCATCATGTACAAGTCTAACCTCTTTACAGTATACGTGCCATCGTGTTTATAGAATGAGCGGGTGTCGTCGGCGTGCACGTTATCTACAAATGTACTTATTGAATAAATTAATGTTTCTTAAAATCGGATTGTTTTCTTTTTACAGCTACAACCTGGATATAAATTGTACTTACATAAGTTCGACAGTCATTTTTATCGCTAATTTGTCATATTTTTCATTTATCACATTTGTTTTTGCATTTTTTGCACAGTTAAATAATAATAAAAAAAACGATTACTATCATACATAATTAAACGCATCTTTGTGATTTTTCCAATAATTTTTCAATAAAAACATTTAACCAAAAATCTTACAGGAAAAATATTTTAGATGCGTTGTAATATTCTATACGTCTTAGTATTGTAAAAGTGAAGTAACCTCAGATAACATATATTGCAATAGTGTAATCTCCGTAAAATAAAAATATGCAATCCACCAAAACGTAGTAGATTAAATAAAAACATGATCGTCCAAGAAAATAGTTATACCGTTTTACTAGTTGGTTTACTTTGCTTCTTGAGGGCTCATTAATTTCAAATGTATGGATAAAATTAGTAATGGATATCTCGCTTATTAAACAAGAGTTTATAAATGCCAAAAATTATATACAATTATCAGTTTGATATTAAAATAATATTTTATAACATAAAATCATAAGCAATTTGTTCATAGACTATTATAAAAAATATTCAAATCTATGGTTAATCCTGATATTGGTAGACCTGTACGTCTGTAGTATTGAAAAATTTACACTATCAGCACCTAGTTCTTTCGTCAGAATTTCCATTAAATTATTAAAAAATGCAGTCTCCTCGTGTCGTCAGCACTCTGTTACGGCAAGGTAATAACTTCTGTATGGTTTTTCAACACTGATATTCTCCAATAATTTTTGCATATTCCTGGACATTTTCTTAGTTATTTGCACGATGATCGGTTATCTTAATCTTATTATTCCATTTTTTCAAAAGTCATTATTTCTATGAAATGTCTTCGTTTATCTTCTTCAAACGAATACACACCCTCAAAAGTCAAGTCGTTGATGTTATATTTGAAAGTTACATAATCGACATAACCTAAGAATGATCCGTCAAAATTGAGTTATCGTACTGCCAAATACATTGTCGACCAACTTGGTCAACTGGCATGATATTAATTGTTATTTATATGAAATAAGAGCTACCTGCTTCTTGTTTTAACATGCATAGAAATGTATGAAACGTATGATTGCTCATATATCTATTCATAAAAAAATGTCTACACTGTCCCAAAAGTGTTGCATAATTGTTTTGCAAATGTAACAGATCCCTTTAAAATATTTATAATATTGTAATGTAAATATGTCATTTGTTATCACATGGACTATTGCGGCGAAAAACTTCGCAAACTAAGCTGAAAACAACACCACGATTTAAAATATGTATTGAAGCATTGATAAATCGCGTTAAAATCACACATTAATATGAAGAACACCGATAAATAAATTATGCAAAATATGACAACATATATAATTCTGTCTAATTGATGGATGAAATAATTAATACCGGTTTCTTAAACTCGCAGACAGAGGTGAAGTCTTTTAAATCGATACTACATTGCCCAGGTCTTAAACAGTCTTCCTGAAATTAAATGACAGTTACTGCATGTAATACTTAAAAGTGGTTTTCCTTGAAATTATGTACGTGATAATAAGTCCTTGAATAAATTGACTAATTGTTTCGGCTGACAATGAATAAAAACACTATAATATAACACATTCTACTTTTTATTTACTTTTATTGTGAGGATTTTCAATGAATAGAAAATCAACTCAAACAAAGTAATATGTATAAAACTTGATAAATAATATCACTTTTAACTAAATGTTCACTGTCAATTTTAGGCGTAAAGGATTATATTAAAAAATATAAATAATTTTGGTAATACTCGTGATGAACGAAACATCTCCTGATCTTTCATAAATAATGTGTAATTGTACATCAGTTTTTTGTAAATGATAAGTTCTATAAAAGAATTCCTGTAAAAATAAGGGGTAAATTATGCTTACCACAATAATACATGAAAATCAGGGAAACCGAAAATTTACGAGAAATATAAATATTACCAATCAGTGGAAAAAGGTCACTATAAAATGTCAAATGAAATTTCGTGAAACAAACCATGGAGCAAATTTGAATTTTTGTAATAATATTTAGTAAATTGCAAGAGTTGTCAGTTTCCTTTTATTGTTGAAGAAGAGAAGTATGTCGTAAAGTATATTTACCAAAATTTTAAATTTTAACGAATTAATTATCCAACTGTCATTGGTTTTGATGTTTCAATAAAATTTAAACTATGTACCATACATATACTCTCATGCTAGCTGATGATGGCATCTCGTACGAAAGATTATAATTGATTTACACATTTTGAAATAATGTATTTATTATCATGAAATTATGTTTGCAGTCCGTTCATACCATGGCGGTAAGGTCCATTACGTTCCTCCGTCAATGAATGAGTTGCCGGTACCCGTTGGATCCTGGCAAGAAGCCCACAACATCAAGCAAAAGAAATTTAACGCTATCTTGGCTGCCGGAATTGGTTTTGCAGCCTTCTCCATTTTCACCGTAAGTTTATTTGTAGTTGATAAAAGAGAAAAGTTTTTGACACAATTTTTCATGACAGCCTTCAAACGGAAAGAAGATACGCATTATATAAATAATATTAAGAGCTCTGTTACTCTAAATGATGTAGAACCAAAACTTTAATCTTTTTCAAGAAGTATGTTTCTTTGAACGGTTACCACTTAATGTGTCAACATTATTCGGTCATAAAAATTTATGTTTTATTAACAACCCCTTCCGTTGAACCGCGTAACAGATATTTTCATAAAATTACATAGCAGTATCAATGTTGAACAAATTTATGCAAATTATCAGGACAAGTCGGGCTATATTTTAGTGCATATATTTTTACTTATCTACTATATACTTGTTTCATTTATTTTTAATTATCTTGTACACCAAAGCTAGAACTCTGTTGTCACTCTTATATTTTTGAATATCAACTATCAATACACTGTAAACTGTTGTCTGAACATTTGAGACCTTTTAGACACTTTAAAGATAATTTTAAGCCATCCAATTATTTTGCAAATCGTACATCTAAAGAAGCGGTACGGTGTCGGGACAATCGACTGCCAACCAATCAACAAATTGTTCTATAGCATTAGATAATATCTCTTACCTTGTTAGTTAAATATTTTTTGGAAGACAATGTTAACATTCCTTTTTTATTTTCAGGCTAAAGCTACAGGACTCCTGTACTTCAACTATTCTCCCCCTAAATCCATCGATTAAAGAGATAACAATTAAATCAATGAATTTCTTAGTACTCTTTCCATCGAAACATTTCTATGTTTGACACTTAGTTTATTGTATATTAATTTTTGTGGAGGTACGTTGTGACTACCTGATAATTTAATAAAGATGTTTATTTAAGGACAGTGTTTATTTTTTTACTTTCGGGACTTCACAATCTATCGTAATCGTCACCATCCCGGGCGCAACCCAGTGTGGATACAAGGTTTCAGTAACAACATCATCCAACTATGACTATCGAGTTGAATACTTCTTCGAAGTTATAAAAATAGAACAACGCTGCACCATTTATTTATTTTTTAAATTCATACTTTTAATTCGTAATCTAATAATAACTGTATATTAATCTCTTAATATAATTTATCCACTACTCAACACTTTCAAACAAAAAAAAATCACAGAGCTAATCCACTGTCAACAGACGGAATACAATAATTTAATTTTTCGTCGTTGAATGTTCCGAGTTTCCGACGATTATTATTTTACCTTATTTAGAATTAAAAATCTAATGTTCAAACTTCTTGCATGGACAAGAACTCATGAAGACTATTTTAAATGTGAAAACATCTTTTTCTACTTACAGTATTTTGCTGTCCAGCTTAATCCTAGAACCCTACTTACATATGAAAGTTATCAATAACTACACCTAGGATTGCTGAACATAGTTCTATAAACTGCGGTGCTAATGATCCAGTCAAAATCAGCCTGTAGACTCTGCATCTCCTCAAATCTAGTAGACATCAGCTTGTAGACCACAGTGTTATATCATTTTTACTGTGTATAGACATCTTAGATAGGAACATGAACACAGCAACGAATTGTTTCGAAAATATTTATCGCACATCATAGTTGTCCGTAGCACTGGCTTTACAAGTGTCCAATTTAGAGTGAATTTGTATCTACTTAACTCGATGGTTGCCACAGATGAGATATCTCGTAAATTTTTTCGTGCTCAACAGGCCAAAGACAAGTTATCTCGTCAATAACTAATTAAATTAATAGTTGCAAATTATAGCTGGCCTGCTAGGTAATTACTATTAATTATCTACGGTTACTAAAAGGTTAAGAGTTGGCAAATCTTGAATTGCCGTAATAGATCATTATATTACTGCTGACAGAATTTGGAATTAAAGTTATCAATATACTAAAGACTAGTCGCTTACAACAATTGATTAGCTCATACAGTGTCATGAATGTTTTTGTTTATTAGTAACTGTGAAGATAAGTCAGATGCTTCAAAAACAATTTGTCGTAATGTGCAAAGGTTAAATAAAAAAATGTTTAACACGAGTGCAATGAGATGTTTACACGTGCAGTACAAAAACAATGGTAATCCATTTACCTCCACAACTCTTAGCCTTTACTAAACTGTGATTATTATCTCTCGTTTTTTGTTTGTGGAACACAGGGAACTTCGATTCGACTTTCTCGCATAGAATGTGATAACATGCTCGCATTTTGTTCGAGATGTACTTCCATTGGGTATTGTAAAAATAATTCTTGAACATTCTCATAGAATAGTGTGTAGGTTGCCTTGCCTGACTGGCGGAATATAATTATTTGCAATCGTAAGTCTGACTGTCTTTGATGGAGCACTCAGTTTCATAACCCGCTATAATGTTTTTCCCCTGTATAATAATAAACTCGATATTTCAATGCACACGTTGGCAGACGAGTGTTATACATACTGACAAATATTTTACATGCTTCCTTGTTAAAATGTACAAATCACAACATAATAAACGAAAGGTCACCGATTCAAGACATATCGACTTACATTTTAAAATCGAATGTTTTAGAAGTTTTTGTAATTAAACACTTCACATATCAACAGCTGACAATTTGAAAAAATACAAATAATTGCTTTGTAACGTTCATAGCTTTTTATTTAGTTATTAAAATTTTACAGTTTTATCATTAAATTTGTTAAATATTCTTTACAAAAGATTTCTACATTAAATTTATATGGTGGCTTATTATTTATAACATATTCCACTATAAAAAAGTAAAAGGCACTAAGTTTATTTAAATAATTACTATAGTACATGTTGATATCTACAGAAAGTTTTTGTAATGTGTCCACAACAATAAGCTTTGTAACAAATAAGAATAATGTAATAGTACGATTAAAATAAGTTGTACACTGGGAAATAAAAGCTAAAATTAAATAATTACTTTTAAATGACGCATTATAATAACATAAATATTGTGTACTTTTGAACCTGGCCAAGAATAAATTGCAAAACTCCTATTTTATAAAAAAATTAACAAAAGAATCAAAAGGAATCTTCATCTCTCTCTCTCTCTCTCTCATTATTTCCTCATTTTTCAAACTCAAAAAGTTCTAATAAAATTTGTTGCATTTTCAATCAATTGACATATATAATATTAAAAATTCCGAGTAATAAATTATGGTCATTGACTTATAACACAATAATACATTTACGCCTCTTAAATTTGTAGGTGAAATCTAATTTCTAATTTGTAAGAAAATAAATATATCTCAAAAAGAATCTATACATAATTGATGGATCAGGAATCCATGGTAAATAATATATATAAATGACAAAATTCTGAATTTAAGATGGGTAAAATAACTAGTATTTTATTGCGTTAGTACTTTCAGTTTAAAGACGGAAGCTAGAAATCTGGGGTCTTTGTGAAAACATCACACAATGTCTCGTATGTAATTTGTTCTATTGAGTGTGTAAAAAATTGGGCCCTCATGCATTGCAGGACTGCTATGAGACGGCTACGCCGCTGTCGACCTCTCAGCAAATCTTTAGTTCGATATCATAACAGAATATTGGAAAATTGCCTTTACTTTCTTTGCTCATTTTTTTTCATTAATTACAAGTGGTTCGCAAATTATTCCTTAAATTAAATACTATAATAACCACAATAGAGGCCTCAGACAGTAATTGGAAAGTTAACAAAAAACATTACATGCAATTTTGTTTTTGCTATTTTTCAACAGAATTACAATAAAAAAAACTGATTCAAAACAAGGCAGGGAACGGCTTGAATATCAGAACTCGTCGCTTGGTAATTTTGCAACGTAAATTTAAATTATTAGTTATCCAAAAAAAAAATATACTTGGATAAAATTAATATGAACATTTTCTCATTCATTCATCCATTATATTATAGAGGCTTCTTATTCACCCTGAACATAACATGGTAATTTTAAATGAAATTAACTAAATATATACACTCAATGTATTGCTGCAGATTGTTTTATATTTCTGAAACATCTTGTTTCTGTGAAAAAGAAATATAGCGTGTCATGCATTATAGGTACAAACGAAACCCGCATTGATTCAGGTCGACGAGTGCTATGCCCGTATAATTTATGTCTAATTAAAGCCTTTGTAAAACAGCCTTATATTCTACTTCATTGTTACTGTGAATTTTTTATAATAATATTATTAGATACGTCATACAGTTTTAGCATCGAATTGACAATAATATTAATAATAATAGAGAGTCTGTTCCTTCAAAAATACATAAATGTCATTTAAGAATAAGCCAGCCGAGTCGGCATACGTTGAATACAGATCAGCCTAGCATAGATCAGATCGAAACGATGACATGGTTAACGTTGAAATTTATAATTGCAGAACAAAGTAAACATATTACACACTGCAAAATAATCTTTCGCCAATACACAGTAGTAACAATAATAACTGCAACAAACTTTCTAGCAGTTGTATTATTGTACCAGACAAAAGGTTTTTCAGTCTCATTTTTGTGTTTCAACTGCTGTACAGCCATTTTTTCTGAGCACAGTACTTTTATGATTAAATAGGCTGTTCTTTACAAAACGGAACCGAATTGGTTCTTAAAAGACTTACGAAATATTTAACTACATATTGTTACCGTGATTATTACTTTATTTGATTCCATTTTATTGAAAAATGTTCCACAACGTATTCCATTCCAAAATCAAATGCAGACGTGAGATCTTGTTGATATATATATGTGTCCACTATTTAAAGTCACAAAATCACTAAATTAAATTTGTTTTAAAATATTTGAGCAAAATTGAACACCCAATCTTTGTAACAGAACGCATTTTATTATATTGAGTTGTGTTTTTGCTATCAAGAAAAATATCAATTTTCAAAGCATATAATAATATTCAGGACCAGATTTACAATAGGTTATTCTAAAGGGACTGCAGAGCCAGAGATGTAATAAATAAAGTTTTAAAAAAACCTGAATCCAAGGAAACAGTCTGTGCCAAAATGAATATTTTTTTTTATTGAAATCAATTGCAGAAACAGAATATATGGCACCGAAAGAAGTATTTCCAATGTGTAAATATTCATATACTGTTTCATTACCTTAACCCTCTTGAGACGGGTTGTTTGTTCATATTTTCAATATTGAATTCACAGATGACTTTTATTTCTTGCATAAAGCTGACGTATAGAAAGCCGTGGGCCACTCGTTCTTATAAGCCCTGTGAAGTATTGCATAAGGATGAGTGTGACCATATGGTTACACAAACTATCAAGGTTGAAATAAAGCTAAACATTAAATATTAAAAATTTTACCTCTTAAGATCAACTTCACTTCAATACAAATATATTAGTAAAAAAAGTGTAAAGCCTTAATAAAATCGCATGTGATTTTGGTAGTTGTGTCCGTCCCCGCGGCTGATGAATACCTGAAGTATGTATCCTTCTTAACAGAAATTGAGTGAAAGCAACGATATTCAGGTAGAAAAAGTATGAATAGTGTAATCAATAGACAACGGTGTTTACTATTACCATATGGTCACACCTTCAGAGGATTAAGACATTTATCAGAATTATGGTGTTGGTTTTTCAAATTGAGCATGAACGTAAAAATTAAGTTTTAAGAAATATAATATACACTGAGTTTAGCAGAATGCGTCAAACAGTTACATCAAGAGACTCTTTCCAATGCAAATCTGGTCATACATAGTTTACAAATGATCAATACAGCATTAGACAATTTTGACTTGATTACATAATTGCACCTTTCTGATATTCATACTTGATGCCATCATTTTTCTGTCAACAGAAGGCGCGATATGACTCATAAATTAAATATTCCACGCAGTTACGCCGCATACCAATATCTTTTATTCTTCTTTTATATAAAAGATCACAGAGGAAGTATTTTAGCGCGATAATTATTCATTATTTGAACAGGCAGGTCGATAGCTGTGTTAATTTCTTCAAAGTTTTGTTAGTGAGAACGGGCTATTTCAGAGAAAGATTCTAGGATATCTTTAATTGTGAAATCTAAAGCGACCATCGATCCCGGATAGCACTGTTGGATGTGTTCCTCGAGGTATTTATATTGTGTAATAAATTCTTCCTGCATCGCTCGCCATACAACCTGCAACCAAAACACAAAATAAAAAACAACAGAAATTGATTTGAATTATAACCGTCTCTATCGACATCTAGTCTCGCAAATAAATATTTACTCTTTTAAACCCTTTTCCTCGACCGGTGTTTATATTCAGGAAGAGTTTACGAAAATGATTTTTTATATCATCTAAATCAGTGGTCCTTAACCTTATTGCGGTAACTGGCGGGTTTGAGACTAATAGTGCCAGGCGCACGCCAGATTTATAAAAAAACACGATTTCTCTAATATGTGTTACAATTACTATATTTCTACTAAATTATTATAATTAATCGGTAAATTACACTTGAGGCCTATGAGGACATTTGCAAAATAAAAAGAGATTAAATACAATAAAGAGTACAAAAATATCTTTAAAAATGACAAACCACAATCAATGCAATCTTTGACAATGTATTTATTTCACTTACTAATGTAAGATGATCTGAATTGCACAATTGAACAATTATCTATTTTTTAGTTTTTTTGTTGTTACAAACTTTGTAAGGGCGCATGAAAATAGCTCCACGGGCGAATGGGCGCTGCAGGCATGTGGTTAAGAAACCCTGATCTAAATAGTGCTGACATGGCCAAAGTATTTTTATCTATATTATGGAAAGCTGGCAGCATTAGATCAATAACCGATGGTATGCAATTTGAATTATCTTACTTGTAATAAATTTTCTTCTTCGCACAAATGTTTTTCAACTTTCTTATAAAGGCTGTCGAGTCCCTTTTTCACTTCTCGGTGCGGATACATCGCGATAACTTTTCTAAGCTCCTGTTTGCTGAAAGCCATCTGGTAAGATATTTCGGATTTATTTACTCCCTGACTTACTCGGCTTTCTACTCCCTCAAAGAATAACTAGAAAAAAACAAACAGACATTAAAGTATACTAGGGAATTTTCGATGGTAACTTTGCGGAATTACATTATTCAGTTGATCAAATTGTCATTACACAGATTGTGTAACAAACTGTGACACGTGTTTTACCACTTCTTCAGAAGCATCTTCAAACTAACAATCGTGATTCTGAACTTATAACATACAGTTTGTGGGTTTTTCCTATCTACTAGGCGCAGGGAGTGCAATAGATACAATAATTTTTATTTTTATTTATTTTTTAAGATAAAAAAAAATATTTGACATTACAGCTTACGCCAATGCGTCAAATATTTTAAAGTTGAAATATCATACGAGATATACTCGATGTTAATTTTTGAAAGTCACATGAGATTAATTCAAGGAGAATTGACTTCACAAACACCCATGTCTTAGATCTCAAATTAAAATTGAAAAAATCTAATTTGACTTTGACCTTACTGGAAATCAAACCTGGACCCACCTGATCGGTAGAGCAAGCTCTTACCAACTAGACCAAAGCGGGCAACGTATAGTACTAATTAAAAAATATTTATTTGTGGTACGGAGGATAAATGCCTTCTGAATACAGCTTCATTTCTATTAATGATTAAATTGATTTCCATGAACTCTGAATTGTTCATTCTCAATCCTTCTTAATCAATTATTAACTTAATGGAGTATTTCTACATTTTTATTTTTTTAATTGTGATCATTTTCTACAAAATAAATGGTAAATTAAAAAAATATTACAATTGAGATATTTAATATTATACATAGATAAGTACGGATGACTAAGAATTTTAAAGATTAATTAATTGTTACTTTGGTTGTAATTGGTCGACTTACGACCAATTCAACTTGTGAACAAAGTTCAGGAACATATCTCAGTTGTAAGTCGAGAACTACCTGTATACACGAAAGATTGCAGTATAGGTCAGTTGTACTTACATTCAATTTTTCTAAAGGTCTTCCAAAATATAATGTGACATAGGCCTTAAGAGAATCGTTGTATTTTATTTTGGCATCTTTTCTTAATCCGTCTAGAGAAGGTATTTTCAATTGACAAAGAAGGGAGTAGAGATGATGAAAATTTTCTGAAAACAATTAAAAACAAACATGTTGTGAATACTATACACAGTAGACTACAGGTCAGTGGCAGTCTGTATGAATTTGTAGTAGTGAGATTGCCAAAATAAAAGTAAAAATAATCAGCGTGTATCAAACAAATACAATAATCAATAAAACAATGAAATCATATGTAATCTATGTCTGTAAAAAGTACCAAAACAGTCATTTAACACTGGAGTAGGTGCAGCCTAGGCACACTTATGGACGAGAAGTCACTATTTTTAGTAGTAGACATTAGAGAAAAATGTCAAGTCAATCAAAGAAGAATAAAAGATTAATTTTGGCCAAGAGGACTGTTATCAATTTTTAAAGCATACCCATTTTAATAACTTGGTGAGGAGTTCTCGGATGATCCATTCTTTGAATCGATTGCATCATAGCACTGACCAGTTGAACATACCACTTGTCGAGATCAGCACGTCTATTCGACTTGCTGAAGATTCCTTCGGCTGTTTTGCAAAATTCCTGGAAAAAATAATATATATTTATGAATAACTTATTTGATAGAATTGCCCAAGAAGATTCGACTGTTTGCTGACCTGCTCTTTTTACGTGCTGATTTGATTAAACACAGCAGAAATATAAAATTAAAATTGTTCACAGCGTTATAAGGAAAACAAGTAGACCTCGAGTGAAGAAACACTACTTTTATCTTGCTTTTTTTTAACGCACCTAGGTTCAATTTAGTCTCCCAAAAAAAGGAATTGAGGTATTCTTGAAATGGAGTTATTGATGTAGTAATATTTTTACCTCAAAGCTTTCCACGAATGGAAGTATGCCACATTTAGGTTTTCTCATCGTGGTCTTGCACGGTTCTGATAAAGTCTGGAGACGTCTTCTCAAAGCCGCATCGCATGCCCTCTTTGCCTGCACAAGACAAGATCCTAGGGAAACGGACAGCAGACTTCCAGCATCTCGGGCAGCCAGTACGTGAGTTCCGACCACTACTAAGGTTTGCATGCAGCCACTAAAAAAATGTTTTTGATTATTGACAATTTCTTTAAAAAGTGTGAATTTTCATGGACCTTGGGTTAGCTTAAAAAAAGCGAATGTTTATCATATAATATTTATTAATGTTTTATTATTGGATAAGTGTTAGCAACAACTGGAATCTACTTCATAGTATTTCTAAGTACTTAAATACAATTATTAAAAAGCAAAGATATAAAATATAAATACTTGAACTGTAGAAAAATAATTCACCACTTACTAAGCATCCACTCTTTCATAATGTGCAATGAAAGCGGCTAATTCCTGTTCCAAACAGGGAAATAGTTCAGCCATCATTCTTCTGACGTCTTCACTGAATAGTCTATCTTGCCGTGATCTTCCCAGCTCTTGACCCTGTGCCTGGAGGTCTCCGGATCCCGGTGAAAGGTCTTTACTACTGAGATCATCACTCGATGGAGAAATCACTAAGCTAGCTGAAGTGTCAGCATTAAAAGAACCGTCCATTGACTGTTGACCGCTCTGAAAGAATATTTTTAAATAACACATTGCTCATGATTAAACAATACCTCGTATTCCACACGACACAAATTTTGCAGACGAAAAAAACTTACTACAAAAAAAAAAAAATTACCTTAGGTCCGTCTAATTGAAAAAATGAAACACAAAATTGCTGTTCACTGAGACACACTGGTTCCAGTTGTGATAGTACCTGCAAATATATCAAAGAAAGAGTAGGTAAATATTATTTTGCAATTGAATTTGGGTCTCAAAAAGCGAGCGCAATCTGCAACATGAAATATCACTACATATAGATTTATACATTTACAATATTTATTTTAATTCCCTAGGGTACAGCATCACACCCATCACCGACCACTTCAGACTCTTCTTACAGAGTGTATTATGCAGCATAACAACGTTATTCATTTTAAATATTTTGCTTGGAATGTCCCAAGGGGAAATTCCTCAAATGAATTTGAAAGCTTTGTAATTTGCCTTGAATGCAACCGAGTTGGTGTGAACGACGAAGATGACAGATCCGACTGATTCATATTTAAAAATTGGATTATCTATTAACTGATTAAACTGAAATAGCTTGGCAGCAAATTAGTAGTCAAGACTTTGGTTATCTCTCTTTGCAAAAATAAGATTCTGAATTAATGTTGTTAATTCGAGGGCGTAAAGTCAAACAACACTATCTACAAAAGTGTAACTTTAGAGGAGAGCCAAAAAGCTTTTTTTGAAATTTGTTACAGGTGGACAAATAAAGCATGAAAAATATATATTATTAAATTTAATTTTACAACAATATTAAAATCGGAGTTGTCTTTTGAAGTGACTGTCGATTCTTGATCCAATAATGCCTAGGTCAATTGAAGATTATGCAATGCTGTAACATACTTTGAATTACTATCTCCTTACAGTTTCTAAAATGGCATCGAAAGAATGTGACGAAGTGGAATGACTAGAAGCATCTTCTCTTAAATCAGCGGCTTTGCTCTTCTTGTCTTTTGGATTTTGCGCCGCTGAGTTGACGCCGATTAACTGTCTCGCATGTTCAAAGAATTGCTTAATATCCCTATCATATAGTTTACTTAGTGAACTTGTGTACACCTAAAAAAAAAAAAAACAATTGTATCAATCAGATTAATCCTAGGTGGAAAAACATCATAAAAAGAAAAAAGATCATGTACTCTAAGTATGCCACAATTATTATTTAACCCTCCAAGGACGAGCGTGACTATATGGTCACAGTAATCACCGTTGTCTATTGATCCCACTATTCATCCTTTTTCTACCTGAATATTGTTGCTTTCACTCATATTTGGTTAAGAAGGGTACAGACTTCAGTAAGTCATCAGCCGTGGGGACAGAAACGGCCACCAAAAGCACATGCGATTTTTTGAATTTCCATTTTTTTTAATGAACTTTTTGAAACTGTTCTTTTGCTAATATATTTGTATTGAAATTATGTTGATCTAAAGAGGTCAAATTGTAAATATTTTAAAAAATTTCACGTTTAGCTATAGCTATATATTTCAACCCCGAATGTTTGTGTGCCCATACTGCTACGCTTGTCCTTACTACTGTCCGTACACAATATTACACGGTAAAAAAAAGATGAGCATGATCATGCAGGGTTTCTATACAACTACTTTGCGTTTTTTTTTTTTTTTAAATATTTGTTAGGAATAAAAAGATGTTATCCGTGACTTTAATATGACTTAAAAAATATATTTTTTATCGAAAAAAAGCTCTCGTTTCTGGAGGGTTGTCTGGAGAAACATGACCAGTTCACCCGGCTTGTAAACAATTTCTACTAATACAAAAATAAATCAAACCCCGCTATTTATGAAAAATTGTAAGATCAATTGACTATCTCTCACTCTAGTTAAAGCTACATAGGCTTTGGTATCCATTTGTTTGGTCCAATGCATAAGCGGCGCATACTCTGAAAGTTCGTCGTGGATGTGGGTTCTTTGGGGTAGCGTCAGTCCGTCGGCTCCGAGCATGGGAAACTCTTGACTCGCATCATTACCCAGGTGAATCAATAAATTATTTAGATGGCGCGTCAGGGCTTGGGTGAATTTTTCTTTATATTTGTTAACTTTTCTCAATTGTTCTTGAGTTGCAGCCAATCTAAAATAAAAAAATTAAAATTTGAGGTCTCTAAAAGAAAAAACCGATATGCCTACTTGGTAGTAGTAAATTATTAGTTTTAATGATAGTTCATTTTTCAATAGTAATGTATTTTTAATTAAGAAAAATATACATAACTTAAATAAAATTGGATATATCGGCAATGGCCTGCAACTATTGAATTTATCGGTTTCTGCATGTGACATGTGGATTTTGTGCAATGTCAAAAATTAGCGACTGGTGGCATAATTAAATTTATGCAAAATCATTCAGAATTACCGCATGTCATTAGGACTATGAATATATTTTTTACATATGCTTTTAACGATATTTACAAGTTGTATATCGTTACATGTTGTGTGATATGACTATGTAGATAATTATTACTTGATTTTGGCGAATTGTCCATTTGTTTTTATATTCCTCATATCATTTCTAACTATAAAATTAATAAATATCACAATATGATGGATTAGCAATGGATTGATGGATTGACAATATGATGGATACAAATAATTTACTTTTGCATAAACGGTGGTTGGGGAGTTGTGAGGGCATTTCGAAGAATATTTCCAGCGTTCAGTGCTGCTTCTCTACCTTCAGCAGTTGTTAGAACTATATCCATTGAAGCACCGGTAACATCAAGCCAAACCTGAAATAAAGGTATTAATACTGGTAATAATTATTTTTTTTACATTCAATATTTATAATAAGCAATATTCGGAAAGAATCAATAATTTTATCTCTGAGTTGGTAAACACATGAAAGTGCCCGTGTGTAAAGTGGGCTATTGCCTTTTCAAAAAGAGTCAATATTTGAACCCTCGAGAATTAGTAAAATTGTAAAACTTTTCTATTAGACTTTTAACTACAATCACACCTTTACTTGGTGTTTTGGTGGATTGCATATTTTTATTTTAGGGAGATAACACTATTTTAGTGCTTATTTATTGAGCCCACTTCACTTTTACGATACTTTAAGATATATAAAATATTATAACGCATTTGACTCAATTTTTCCTAAAATACCACATGGCTCACTTCACTTTTCAGGGGCTCATTTGATAACTGGCTTATTAAGCAATCAATTCGTAATTATTATTTTAATTCTTACAATTATGCTGTCAAGTTGTTGTAGCAGTCTTTGACTATTTCTATTCGCTGTTTCTATCATTCCGTTCTTCTCTTCCATTTTGTCCATCGTATCCCGTATGTGACACAGCATTTCATCATATCTGAAATTAAATACTAAATAATTGAATACATCAAAAAGCTATTTAGTTTAACTAAACTAAAATAAAACATGCTCATATATGTTTTTATAAATATTGTCTTTTCAATACCATTCTATATACAATACTATTCAATACCATTAAAGTGATTGAAATTTGAATAGTAAGTAAGAGTAATTTTCATTTTCTTTCTTAAAACATGTTATACACACCTTGCTTAACCCTTTTATGACCTAGGAGCGAAAAACCATTGCGCAGTACATGTGCGAAAATAACCACTAGATTATTTTTTGCTTTGTCTGATAAAGCTTAATGTAATCGACCCCAGATTGTTTATAAGGTAAGGGCACCATCTACCGCCACATTAGTAGCTTGATTTAAGAAATTTGTGTGTATTTCTTATATTTCTTAACGAAAACATAAACTTCTTGTTTAATTCTATACTGTTATTTATCGCCTATTTAAGTATAAAGCAATAATGAGGATGAGCTTTATATATAATTAATTAACTGAAGTTTTTTCATTGAAGAATTGTTCCCTATTACCGCCACCCAATTATTTTTTTTATCCAATTACCGCCAAAGCAGGAACCAACTACCGCCATATGAATTTAAAGCCATTTTAAACACGTTTAAAGATAATGTTTGTTCGAATTAAATTCATTTTATTTATGTACCTATGTTTAAATGTTTCCTATTATACCTAGGTATGTACTTAAATTATTTATATAAAAAAACACATTCCTAATACAAAAAAAAAATCAAAATCACATTCTTGTAAATAAAAAATTGCACCTTCATTGGCATTCACATAAATAATAGGTACTTACTTATATAAGTACATACTATGATGAAATTAGGCAAGTAGGTTAAGTATTACTTCTTTTTTAAAGATACCACTTCTGGGACGGAATAAAATCCCCTAATATTAGTCAACGTTGGCGTAGAAATTTTTACAATATCTGCAACAGGGTAATTTAAAATATCGTCGATCGCAGGCCACTTCCAGTTTGACCCTGCCATTGTCATGGTCTTAACTTGCACTTCAATATCGGTTGTATTACTACCTAGAACAAGACCAGGAAACAATTCGCCTTCATAGGTCACAACAACGTAATCGCCAGTATCAAATGATGCCATAATTTCTTTGTGTACTTTAGCCACTTTTGCAGAATTCTGTTGTTTTGCTGCCTTTTCATCGAATCTTGATTTTCTTTTCAGCCGTATCTCAGCTATATCCTTTTCTTTCATGTCTTTGTCCAATTTTTGATTTCGAAGATGTGCAAGAAATTCTTTTGAAGTTGCTACAACAGGAGTGACCTTCTTCAAATTTATTAACTTTTTAGACTGTGGCGCAGCTTCTGGCTAATACAGTGCATTCTTAAACGGCGTTGGGTACATTGTATCATTTGAAGTTTCCTGGTGAGGTACTGGATTAGGTGTCAGCTGCTTCTGTGGGGTTGCCAGTTTTTTCATTTTTTTGTCATCAGCTATTAAGACTGTACCATCATTTAAAACGTTCAGGTCAATAACGTCACCTTCTTTGAACCGAAAACTTTCGTCCAGATTGGTTACATCGTTGGTCATACGAGAAAGCGGATCCTTATTGATGCTTATTTTGTGCCACAATTCAAATAAACTTTTGTGCTGAAGATCACCGTCCCAATCCGAAGAAGAACTTTGAAATTCTGTTAATAAGGAAGGCGCTATTTTGCTTTCTAAAATATCGAAGAATGTCTCGTCTAAAATAAAAATTAAATATTTAAGTATTTATTATAAGTAATCAAATATCAAACTACTTAATGTAAGTCGTGGGTGCTTATATACCGGCAGTAGGTCCTAATTTTTTGAAACCAATTCTTGATGTTTCTCTCTGTTAATTTTGATCGGGCCGAAGTAAGGTTCTGTGAAACTCTTTGCACCAATTCCGGATGTCTTTAAAAAAAAAACAGCTAAACCATTTCTTTCCAGGTCTTCCACCAGTAAATGGATTTTCTCTGCTTAGAGTTTTGGTGAGTTCTGCGACAGAGTCCTGTAACTGAGGCTTCATTATTGGAAATCTTGACTTAGCTCATTCCCTATACTTACCACTAATCTTATCACGCAATGTGGTACGTGGTATACTATATTTTTTACTTATTGCCAGTACGGAACTCCCACGGAGTATAAACATTTTTTTGTGCCAACCATATTTCATAAATTTTTAATATCTGAAAATTAAGGTAAAATAATGACCCAATTACCGATTGTGGTTCCTTTTACCGCCAATTAAATTAAAGCTGTATTTTATCAATTACATTATTACGGCATTGGTATTTTTGAAACAAATTATGCTTATTTAATCATTTTCTTTATAAATTATATGAAAAATATTGCAATATTTAAGTTTATCAAGCTTAAATTTGCATTTTTGTATATGCTTATGTGGAGCCTATCACCGCCATGGCCAATGCCCTATTACCGCCACTATATTTTTGCTGATGCTTTTACGGGATGAGCAATGTACAGTAGAAGTGGCGGTGATTGGACCAACACAAATATAACTTGTGTTGTTCACTTTAATATTTGAAAAATGTATTAAATACTTATAATTTACATTCAAAAATTCAATGTTTTCAAACTCTATTACCGCCAGGGGTGGCGGTATTTGGTTCCCATATAATAATTTATGGGTCCAATCACCGCCACGCAATATTTTCTATTTTTATCACTTAAAAAATATTAATTAAAGATTTAAACTTACTTTAGAGTGTTCCGAATATGTTATTTATTACAAACTAAACGTAACTTTCATACATATTCAATTAATTTTGTTTTTAATCGAAAAATAAAATTTAACCATTTCTTAACAAAGTGCTTAACGAAATGCCAAATCACAACTTTACCGCCGAGCCCTTGCAGAAGACTGAGATTTCTGTTAGAATAAATACAGTTAGCTACAAAACAACAAATGACACGTGATCACTATGCATTCATATTAACCGTTCAATATATTTTTTTGAGAAAATTTTAACGGTTTTCTTGTTATTTCGAGAACATTCTTACGGTGGCGGTAGTTGGTGTAGTGGCGGCGATGGGTGCTCTTACCTTATAGTGGTTTTTAATGGACTTGTTGTTAGAATGTGATTGTATTAAACATTTTTTTATTACATAATATTTTTTCATTTGGGTTTTTGTCTAATGATGAGAATGGTGTGGTGCAAAAGTTACGGTAATTGTTGTTATTGACAGCATTCTACAAACAACATTAAAATGTTCTTTTTAATTTAAGATTTCGACTGAAGGTGCTTGGTGGTATTTCATTATTACGCAAATTTCACGCAAATTTTGTCATTAACGACTCGGGTTTCGCTTTTCGGCATCTTCAGGCGTTGACTTTTAAACTGACTTAGTAAATGAATGTTTCGTGTTTATATAAGAAATAAATGTATCATTGAGTTTAAAGCCATTGCTGGCGAAAAGGATTAGCCCATGGGAATGCCCACAGATTTGAATGGTGAGTAGTTTTAAGAATTATATTTATTTTTGTTTGTTGGAAAAGGTTTTATAATTATATTTATATAGGGTATAAAATTGGAGAACCCAACATATGGATCTGGTCATTTAAAATCGGAAGACTGTTCAATTGCGCTGTTTATTTCTAAAATTTCCTGGAAAAAGAGTTTATGAGCATCCCTATTTGGGTGCAACATTTTTATTCCTTGTTCCTGATTGGACACGTGTCTTTCTGAAATTAAGTGATTAGCAAAAGTAGACGTGTCTTTTTTCAATCTAAAGACTTCCATATGCTCTGATAATCTGGTATTCAGTGTCCTTTCTGTTTTCCCGGTATAAAATTTTGTGCACTAAAGCATTGCAATATATAAATCTCAGATTTATTTAAGAAATGTATTTTATCTTTACTGTTAACTAATAATTTGCCTAAAGAGTTTTTACAATAAAAAAGCTAGTCTAATACTATCAGCTAGCTGTTTTTTAATTTTAAGACTTGTATTTCTTAACTAAATGATTCTACACCAATACCTGTAGTATGTTCTATGTCCTTTGACAATATACCTTTAAACAACATTTTTTCTGCAGGGTTACTTTATTTTTTTGATTAAAGATTGTCTATAAGAGACATATCGTATCCATTGTTGATGGCAATTTGTTTGATGATTTTCAATTTGATATTAAAGTTTATTATATTTAAAGGAACACCCACGAGTCCGTGAATTTCCGAATGAAAAGCGGCTAGTGCTAACTAAGAAAATGGGTGCATTGAATTTTTGTGAATTAACGCGACAGAGAATGTTGGCTTACGAAATATTTTAAATTCGTGAGAAGAGTTTTCAATGTTAATGTTTAGATCAAGAAAGTTAATATTCTTGCTTCCGACTTCTAAAGTAAATTTTAAATTTTTATCTAATGAATTTTTAAAATTATGAAAGTTAGTTATTTGTCTATCAGTTCCATTAAACAGGCAAAGAATAACGTCTACGCAACAGAACCAATAGACTTGGCTTCTAAAGCATGTGTTCACCATGTATTGCCTCCAAAATTCACTTCCACCTGCTGATAACTTTACCATCGGAAGTTATAGATATTTTCGACGACCTGACCTGCACTAATCATAGTCAACTACGAGTCATAAAAGATATAGTCACATATCAAATTGGTGTTCTTCAAATGTGAGATGTATAGCTTTCCATCCTGCCAATAGTCTCTCGGGTGTCACTGATAATAATAATATATTAATTATAATTCATTTACCTATCTAATCTGGCTTCTACTGTCTCTGCATATGAAATAGCTTCCTCTAATTTGTCCATCAACGATTCCACTTGTGATTCAGATGCCAGCATACTCTCAATATTTTCCTATAAAATATTTAAAAAAAGAAAAGCCGTAATGTCATTAATTTAAGTTATTTTAATGTTTTTATTAACATGTTGAATGAAAACCAAACCATTAGTATAAATGGCTTGAGAAATCAATCAAGATGAAAAATAGTTTCAAGGTGAGAGCTCAATGGACATAATGTTCAAAGCAGCAACTGCAACAGGTGAGATAATAGGATAGTATATGCACCACACTCTGGGTGCACATACATAATGTAGTAGATAAAAGGCTAAGAAAGGTTTTCAGCAATAAAAGTTTTAATAATTAAAACATTAATTGCATATAATTATTATGGAAATATTTACATCGAAAACTGTGTCTCTGGATTATTTGTCAATACTTAATTTATTAAGTGCAATATATTTCTGTGATAAGTCTTTTTACAATGCATTGAATGGATATCTTCTACAGTTTTTTTGGGCTTAGCAGAAACACTTAAAAACTCATCTAAATACTATAATACAAAAAAGCAGCAAGAACCTAATGCTTACCCCATCTAAAATAAATAGTTTATCGCCGAGCTGTGACATAAACTGTTCTGCATTTGCAATAGCTGAATCACAATTGCCAACGAGGCTCATGAGGGCAGTCGTGTCGTCTAAGTCACTTATCCCTTGGTATTCATACCCTGATTCACTCTCCGCCACTTGAACTATGAACAAAATAATTGTATAATTTAAGATTTCGACTGAAGGTGCTTGGTGAAATTTCAATATTAAATTTGAATCGTTCAAATTATGTACATTCACACAGATTTTGAATAGGCTTTTCCTTTTCGCCAGCAATGGCTTTAAACTCAATAATACATTTATTTCTTATATAAACACGAAACATTCATTTACTAAGCGTCAGTTCAAGTTCATCCGTGCACTTGAATGCCTGAAGATACCGAAAGGCGAAACCCGAGTCATTAGTGACAAAATCTGTGTGGATGTACATAATTTGAATGATTCAAATTAAAAATAATTGTAATAGTTATTTGAAAATAATAGAAAAAATAAGTAAAAGCTGAAGAATTAGTATATTTGCGATAGAATACAGCATATACCAGCGTTTCCTAGTTTTTTTACACCTGTGGACAATAATTGTAAGCTGAAGCAATATTTCGAAGGACAATAACGCAGAAATAGTTAACACATCGTTTATGCGGTTTTTAACTGAATGCCTGCCACAGACGAGATATCTCATCAAATTTTTCATGCTCAGCACGCCAGAGACGAGTTATCTCGTCAATAAATAATTAAATTAATAATTACAAATTATAGCCAGCGTGCTAGGTAAAAATGTACTTTTTTCTACGGCAGCCAAAAGGTTAAGTTTCTTACAATGAATTATAACAGATATAGGCTTATTGACACATTATTGTTTATTAAAATAATCAAGAAGCCATTTTTCAAGAATTTTTTTGAAAACAATATTTTATAGTTTAAATTAAATGTTCTAATAATTTATATGAAAAATAATAATAAATTAGCGTAAAAATCTCAAAGATATTTTGATCGATTTCTTCCAATCCACTAATTCAGTCGAGCTGAGATGATAGAAGGCAAGATTCGATTCCAGGCTGTTTGAAAAACTACAATATTATATTGAATTTCTGTAATGGCTTATTTTATTGAGCTTCAAAGTTATTGGTTTTGTGATGTTGAACCCTTCTTTCATATATGGAAAGAAAAGTTTGCAAAATGTTGTCCTATATATAATAAATTGAACCTCTATATCAGTCCTTAGCAAACTTTTTGACAGAAGGGTCACATTATAAATTTGAAAATGAGCGGAAAGTTAAATACTATTTTTAGAAAAACATTACTTAATAACATGAAAAAGGAATCACAAAATAAAAAAATAAGTAATTCTCTTATACTAAACAATTTAATGAAACAATCGGACCGTATACAAATACAATTCAGGACGCATGTGGCCCGCGGGTCGTAGTTTGCTCAGGCCCTCTCTTTACTGTGATAACTCTCACATTGATGAATCTACAGATGAAGGTATTAATTTATTGTCAATATGAAATTACCTGGAATAATGAGTGGACTATCAGGGCTTTGCAGGTTTTGCAAACCTAACCAGACTTCTGGGAAATGAGTGAACTCCATTTTAGCTTTACTGTGGACGACTATCTGATGAAGACCGGTAATGAAATTTTGACGGTCATGCTCATTCAAAGCCACCCATCTGTACAATTTATCAGCGGTAATATCTAAAGTGAGAACCTGAAAAATAATAAAAACATTCATTTTAGAGCTCCCATTTAATCTCATACTTGTTGTTTATGGTTGTTATTTGTTTTAACATATTACTTAGATTGGCAACTCATTTGGCAACCGAGGTAGTCAGTACTACATTTAGATTAATTAGTGAATTTAATTTTCTTTCATTTTGAGCATCAACACTACCAATGTAGAACACGATATATGGACTCTTAATGAAACGATTCTACGATAGATGTTCAACGAGGACTGGGTGAAAGTAAATCACTCAACCTGTATCAGATAACAAGATACAATCAGAAGTATGCTAGTTATAAGCAGGGCTCTTGTGTCGGATTTGTGTGTTTTTTTCCAGAGTCGGAGTTGGAAAAATTCTAAGACTCCGACCCATTTTTTTTTTTAATGTGTACTCAAACTACAAGTCCATAGATGCCACTGCATGCTAGGTTGACTAATTATGATCTGATGGGATACATATTATATGTAAGTTGAATGGAAATGATTGAAAAAGTCAATTCAGAGTTGATTTTTAATTTTAAGCCGGTCATTTCTACCCGACTTCACAGCTCTGGTTATAAGTAAACTTTTCTCCATGTCCCATTTAAGTGTTGGTTAGGAAGCATTACAGACATCTTTAATTGATACTTTATTTAAAATTGATTTTCTCGTATACAATGGTTAGTCTTATACTACTGCAGTGAAAAAGGCAACCAGCGGTAAGTCATATTGCTTGCCTTTTGCCGTGAGATATCTTTTCCATGTGACCGCAACACATGTCAGTTAACATTATAACTAGTTTAAGTGGGTAGATATACTAACAAGGGACTATGACTACTACTTCAGATTATATGAAAGGATATTTGAGTTGTTTGACTAAGGTTGATTGACCGTATTTAAAGATTAACATTACTTACGCCCAGATCTGTACCACCATCAATGGTTCTGATCTCATTGAGCAACCAAGTTCTCTTCTTCTTGAAAGCGTTTTTATCTATTCGCTTAACTTGGCATACTGACACAGAAGTGGGCATATCAGTGCTATTCACTATGCACAAGTAACATGTCTTTTTCTTTTTCAATAGTTTTGCCACCTCGCAGACAACTAATAATTTCTCTGCGTTGGCCTCAAACACCTCTATTTGAAGACTGTGTCGAATCGCAGCCATTGTTTGTGTGTATTATTCACTTTTTTAATACAAAAAACTACTTTTATTCAATTGACGGTCTTGGGAACCGACGTAAAAAAAATGCATTCCAACATTATAACGATAGTACGCAAGGATTATGTGAATCACTTTCATAGCTATGCGTAAATAATCATTTTAGAAACACCCGGGTCGTAATAAAAGAAAACTTTAAGCAATTTGAAATGTTGAATTCCAAAATAGTTCGACAAACGTCAAGGGAGTGTATGACATTTCGTGATAAAATAATTGTTTATGGCTACATATAAAATATTGTAGTAGGTGCCATAATTATAAAACGCCCACCTGATAGTTTAAAAAAAAAAAAATAACAAAAATACAACCGACTATTGCGGCAAAGTATGTTGAAAAGAACGCCACGATTTTAAATATTTATTGAAGCATTGATAAATAGCGTTAAAATCACACATTAAAAAGAAGAACATTGATAAATTATACGAAATATTTCGTATTTCGTATAATTTATCAGTGTTCTTCTTTTTAATGTGTGATTTTAACGCAATTATCAAGCCCTCAAAAAATAATTTTAAATCGTGGCGTTGTTTTCAGCTTAGTTTGTGAAGTTTTTCACCGTAATAATCCATGACGAGCTATATTCTACAATTACCTTTGAAAATAGCATAATGCTTTATTGAATTCTGTTTTTCATTAAACTGTAATTTCAAATTTATAAATGAATCACCATATAATATTTTTAGACCTGGCAGTCCTAATAGTAAACAAATGCGTCTACCAGTTTCCTCCGTCTCTGGTCTCCTCTGAGATTGCTCCTCTGTACACCTCTGTTATCTCTGGACCACAGATAATACGCAAATTCCAACACATTCAGTTATCTCTGCACTTTCGCAGCACGCTTTCGACGGAGTGACATTTGTCGGCAAAAATATTACCGAAATCTGAAATTCCTAGCTGACAGGTAGGAAATCTTGTGCTAAATATACTCTAGGTAAATTTGTCATACTTCATCACACGGACTATTGCGGCGAAAAACTTCACAAACTAAGCTAAAAACCACTCCACAATTTAAAATTATTATTTGAGAGCTTGGCAATCGCGTTAAGGCGACTCACTAGGAATGCAAAACTTTAATTTGACCTACAGCATAAATATTGCACTGACTTAAATAGGTAACCACCACTATACGTATTTTTACAGTATCAAAACAAGCAAAACATTTTTATAATTCATTACAAAAATAACAATACCACCTAACACACGAATGGGTATTTAGACAGTTATGAGGTATTGGTACATGGTAGAAACAGTAAGCTATCGTATTTCATAAATTAACGGTTTTTGCCAAAGGTAAATTACACGAGAAGCAAAACAAACCATACAATACAAAATTCTCAAACTTTCTCTAATATATTGAAACAATTAATTTTAATTTTGTATAACCTATTTGTTATGATATTGATTTGATATGATTTGTTACCAGTGGCGGTTCTAGGTACTGGGCTAGGTGGGCTAAGCCCGACCTGCATTTTTCACCCAAAACATTAGATGGCTGAATAAAAATCAACAGCAATTCGGCCGCTGAACAAAATAAATACATTTATAAGCGTAACTTACCTTTCCCAAATGAATATAATATCTTTGTTTTAATTTTCCTCTGTCAATATAAGACAATGTTACGTCTACCTACAATCATATTCTCGATTGTGTTTTGTATTACAATTTTAAACTGAGCCGGCATAAAAAAAACAATAACCCTATAAATACTTAACAGGGAACAGGAACGTTACGTCACTGGCTACACCACTCAGGGGCTAAATTCTTCATGCCCGTAACCACAGACAATATCATGCAATATTTCTTTACACTGGGGCGCAATCAAGCACGATTAGATTTTTTTTGTATTTGTATGTACGGAAACGTCATCAAACACAAAGGATAGTGTTTCAATCTGTCGAACTTCTGTTGATCGTTGGGGGCTAAAAACAATCAGCCCATTACGCATACTTATGCATTGAAACACAAAACCAATATCGTTGTATTGTATGAAAGTGACAGGTATTGACTTTCAGTGACAGCAAGTGACAGTTCTATACTGCTTTTAGTAGGTACTTGTTATTTCACTTTGAAAGAGACGAATTTAAGGATTCCGTGTTATTATTCTATTATTTCTTAGTTACATTAGCATTGATTTTATTATATAAAAATTTATGCATTGCAGTAGTGTCGTAATATTTGTTAATTTGCTTGTAGATTAATGTATAAAGTGAAGTGGAAATATGCTTTTCTCTAGCCCACCCAAGAGTTCAGGTCAGGAACCGCCACTGTTTGTTATGATATTGATATTGATGAATACAGTTTTGAAAAATAATTTTGTTGCATAAAAAAGATTAAAACATAAAAAAATATTGACATAATAAGATTAAAATAGAAAAGTATTGAGTAAAAGAATTATAAGTTGCAATTGATAGTTATTTTTGGTTTGCGCTATAGTTTTGACTAATCCGAAAATTATCTTAACTTTGTCTTATATTTCGTGTTAGACAAAAAACTTCGATATTTTTAAATTATTGTAAGTTAAGTAATCGTTCTTAGCAAATCAATTGAACATTTCGCACAGTGACTTCTTTACGTTTTTTATTAATAGCATCTAAAATGTATTGCGGATTCCATATTTCTATTGACCTTGTGAATGTAGGATCCAAAATCTCAGGATGATCCGTTGGTTCCAGATAGTGGCGCGTAAAAAAATAATATTTTCATATAATTTGATAAATCGGTTCCAAATTCGTGTAAAAAAGTACCAAAAATGTATGAAAAAACTTAACAGTGCCGTCAAAAAAAATCACGGAAACTCAAAATCGCGCAAAAATAAATCGCGTAAAAAAAGGATTGGGTGTATATTTTACTGAATGCGCGGAATAACAATATTTTGTATCAGAAAACTTAATTATTCCACTGATTGCTTAGAATAAAGGTAAACATCATTAACTAATAGCTTGACGATTAATAGTTGGTCTGAAGACGCTTCTCGAAAAAGCCAAATACGTGTTGCAATTTGTAAACGATCAGTGGAATAACAAAGTTTATTTGTAATAAAATGATTTTTTCTTAAGTGACTACGGAAACTATCGAAAATATTCATAATCCATGTTAATAATTCTTTCAAGCCATTAGCAAATTTTATTATGTGCTTATTTTTACTTCAAGTTTATATATAGCCTAACTCAATAAGGAAGAAACTAAATGAATATTATATCTGATCAAAAGAAGTTATTCAAATAATTTATATCGAATGCATAAATATATTCCCATTTTTTTATAATGTTTGAGAACTTTCTCTCTCTCGCCAATATATAAGTTCAAAATTCAGGGTTGTGCCAAGAAAACATAATACTAATAATATTAAAAGTAATTCAAACCATGTGATTGATTTGAATATTAATGTATTGTAGGTATAATATTGTTACATAATTTGGTAAGTTATCGAAAAAATATGGTTTTCAATCATTTAATATAATGGATAAATTAAAGTCGTTAAGTTTTATCGGCTGCATCGGACTTACTTTGTTGGTTGGTACTAAACAATGACTTAAATGTATGAATTAATATATTTCACAAGTTTATTATGTATCCATACATATGTATATATATTTTTCATATATCAATTTTGAATATTTTCTAGCATTCTGTTTTGTTCAATTATAAGTTTAAAAAAACACCTTTGACGTTAGAAAAATGTATTCAATTAAAAAAACTCTACGTTGCAAAAAAACATGGCTTACCATCTGTATATTATGTAAAACATATTTACTATTAACATCTTACCTTTTCCAATAATTTTGAAGTTTTTTTCCATTTAGATGACTTTTTTTCAACTAATGTTACTATTATATTGAATAGAATCTCTTTTTAAAACCATTGCCGAATAATTATTTCAAAATGCTTATCATTCTATTTTTAAATTTTGAATATAAACAATCGAAGTCACTTTGAATCGCAAATATAGTTCTGTTTTCGAATGCTTAATTTATCATCTATGCACATCAAATATGGTCTATGTGACACTTTGTACATTCTGAGATAATCGATAAAAACTGTTTTTTAAAAAAAAGAAACACAAAATTACATTTCTATGGATGCAAAAATTAGGGGTTAAATATTCTCAGTATAGAAATAGATTTATTGCAATTATTTACTATTTTGAACAAGAAAATGGCATTTTTCTGCGTTTTTTGCATATGGTTCGAATTCTATGCACAGTTTTCGTCACATGAACCACTTTTAATACTAGCTGTCAAAATATTTTATTCAAAATATTTCAATTTGATAACTAGGCAATAGTCTAGTGTCAAGTTAACAGAATTTAATTGTCATATTCTATTATCAAAACATGTATGTGAATGTTACGGACATACAATGACATTGAAATTATGAATTGTATATGCAGAGGATATAATTTTTTTATTATAAAATTATTTATTTATTTTCTGTCTTGACAAACATTTTATTTGATTCTAGCTGATAATTTTTTTTCTATCATCCCATGGGGTATTAACACTTGCACCCAGACTTGTAGCACCCATATTTACACAGCAAAAAAAAAACAATGCAAAACACGTTGGCGATTCAGCGGGAATCAAACCCGTAACCTCCAGACTCAAAATTCAAAAGAGAAGAGAAGACCATTATTGTACGTAGGGCGTCATATATTTCTTATTTTTTTCATTATGTATAAATGTTACTTTTAAACAATTCTAAAAGCATAAATATTAAGCATTCTCTATTGAAAAAATAGGCACAAGATCATTGTAATGTTATTTTTATTTAAAATCGTTCATCAATCAAACAAAAAGTAATATCTATAAATATTAGCAACCTAACGAAGTGTATACAACACTGTCATTATTAATTGAAACATAATTCGCAACACAAAAAAAAACCAAATTAACGTTTTTGCTCTTACAATTCCTACATTAATGCTAAGGAATCACAAAGAGGGTGATGATCTTTTTACATGTTTAAATTCATGCAAATGTCTGAATTTGGAGTCAGACAAGGCAAGAAGTCTGTTATACTGAAACAATGGGGACAATCTCTAGAATCACTAACCAATCCCTCGACTGATCTAATTTTTTAAAAAATAGCCCCCGATGGTAAATATTTTATAGCCTTTAAATCTGTGACAACAAGATCCTTTACGTTGTTTCCTGGTCTCAGAGATGTTAAATTCGTATTTAAGATTCTATAATTTGAACAAATCAAAATGAATATTTTAAATACTCTACGGCTGTTGGTGTCGAGCCATTTGCATGCATCATGTATAATCACTTAGAGAGTACATGGGGGGCTGGAAGTAATGCTTCAGCACCAAAAGGACATTATCCGCTTCCACTATTGTATGGCCGTTCTTCAAAAATATCTGTTCCACAGTGACTGATTTTATTTTTAAGTAAAACACTTGTCAGTATTCGATTACGATTATGTCAATTACAACGATCAAAAATTAGCATGATCTCATTAAATGATCACTGTCTATAATAATAATGTGTTGATGATTACTTCATATTGTGTAAGTGCTTTGTGTGATGCTAAAAATATGAATGAGGATTTTGCGGCACAGTTTATGTTTATCCTCGTCCTTAGTAAAAAATATATTTATATCATGTTCTTGACACTTCTTCAAGATAGCCGTGCTTTCCAGCAGACTCTTTCTTATAGCACGCGTTGCTACACCAACCAACATTTTAATGCCCTAAAACGCTAAAATGCAAAATGAAAATGCTAAGACTGACAAAAATAGATGCACAAAATACGTGTCTCTACTTTTGGATAATGCTATAAGTGACGATGATGTCATTAATTTAACTTTAACTATTGACAAAAAAAAACAAAAAACGATGACAAAGTGGAAGATATTCCAGTACAGCGAAAATAATTCAAGAAAGTCTCCAACTTTGCAGTAAATTAGAAAATCATTTCATTCTCAATGATTCTGAGCGCGCATTTAAGTTTCTACGGGAGCTAAATAATTGTATTTTTGGGTATAACGAACTGCATAAACAATTAATCATTGAAAAAGAAAATCCAAACAAACTCTGATCACTAATTTCATGTTATAAAAAAAATAGAACTATTGTGTGATTAACACTAATTTCATGCGTCAAGAACCATAGTCTTTTGGAATTGATGTACATACTATTTCTTTCGAAAAAAAAGAGTGATTTCGAACCACTAGCAATTGTTATACAGTGACGATAGTTTTACTTAAAATGCTACTAAAGTAAAACAATAACCAACAATTTTATTTTTTATTAAAAAAATATGTAATTTTTACGCATTTTTTTAAGAGTTTTTCCCCTAATTTTCCTAAGCTTTTTTATGCAATTCTGGGTATATTTTAACTCGCTGTTTTAAAGTTATGCGGATTTGTAAAATTTATGGAACGTATCCCCATTTTTTGTATGGAAGTCAAATTTTTTTTATGCGATTCTCGGTATATTTTTACTCAATGTTTCAAAGTTATGCAGATTTTTAAATTCATGGAACGCATCCCCACTTTTTGTATGAAAGTCAAGTCTTTTTATCCAGTATTTTGTAGAACGCATCTATGGCATAAAAAAAGGATTGACTGTATTCACAATTCTGCTACAAAGTATATTCCATGAAAATAAATATGTATGGGTGCATTATTCTCAAACCGCTATTTTGTTCCGGTTCGAGTAAAAAAATATATATCGGTTCGGTTCCGGTTTTTGTTCTGGCAAAAATAACGGTTTTTGGTTCAGCTCAAATCCAAAAGCCCAGGAATTTACCGATTTGCTCAAAATATCTCCGTGACTCGTTTTTTTGTTTTAGCTCACCGAGGAATTTGAAAATCTCAAAACCCTATAGTAATTTAACATGGATGCTAACGCTTATCATGTCAAGGAGAACACGAGCCACGACGCGATATCGTCGTCCCAAACATCACTGCAGCCGCAACCTCCGCCTGACGCAGTCTCCACCCTTCTGGTTTCTTCCTTTGCGAATGTAGCAAACTACCGCTATGAGACCAACCGACTTGAATCTCTGGAAAAGTGGCCGGCCAAGAACTTCATGAACTTAGAGGAGACCGCCAAATCTGGTCTTTATTATTTCGGCGAAGGTGACAAAGTTCGTTGTCAATTTTGTCGGTTGGTCCTCGGCCAGTGGAAGGAGGGAGACAACGCCAGTACAGATCACAGCCGCTGGTCGCCTACCTGCCCCCTAATTCTCAAAGGCTCGCAGGCCGTCGGCAACGTCCGCCTCACAATCAAACATCTCGCTTACATGACGGAAGTATCGCGTCCTTAATACGTTTTGGAATTGGCCTTCTAAAATGCGACAGACCCCGCAGGCACTGGCCGACGCCGGTTTCTATTACACTGGGTCCTCGGATCAGACAGTATGCTATTACTGCGGAGGCAGTCTGAGGGACTGGGAAGAGAATGACGATCCTTTGGAACAGCATGCTCTCTGGTTCACCAGATGCTCATACCTACGCTTCGTCAAAGGTGAAGTGTTTATCAATGAGGTTCTGAAAGCAAAGGCGTCACCTAAAGAGATCCGCGCCCTTTCCGACCAAACAGGTACCGTTACCCTGACTGATGATAAGCCCGCTAAGCATATGGAGGATTGTTCTGAAAACAGGGTGTGCAAAATCTGTCTGGTGAACGAAAGTAGCACCTGCTTCATCCCTTGCGGTCACGTTGTTGCGTGCCCCAAATGCGCCATGTCCGTGAGCACCTGTCCCATCTGCCGCAAAAAATTCAACGCTATCGTAAAAATATACTTTTCATGAGTCTGACATGAACGGGGTTGGCGGGAAGTGCAAGCAGGAAAGACATTTGATCGTAGTTTATTCTCAGTCCAAGACAATCCAAGGCGGCGGCATATTGTTTCTCAGAACAGTAGTTGATTTGTGCGATATATTAACTGTCCAATCAGCATCTAATTCTTAGATGCGGTGGTACGAAACAGATAATTTACATTTTCGAATGCATTTATTATTAGGATATCTGCAATATTGAATTAATTCTTTAGCAAGCAGTATAATGTAATTACAGATTTGTGTCCTCTGCTATGGTGAAATTGCCTTGAAGTGACTTGTCCAGGCGTGAGGAACGTGCGGCCTTTTGGCTACTCTGGTGCGGCGTTCTGGCCAATTCTATACATTTATGTAAATTCCTGTTTCCGGCCAAAGATTCTTTAGTCAATGTTTACTGCGGCCTTATGTCGCATGAGAAAAATGAATGCGGCCTTTAGAGAATAAAAGGTTCCCCGCCCCGGGACTAGTCTATTTGGTGCGCCGAATACTTTTTTGGTTTTGAATATTATATCTTTTGCCTATTCACTGCTCCGGTCAAAAGCGATTGTGAAAATAATTTGGCACGTTTATTAAAATTACTGTCGTGCAAAAGTGTAATGCGCAATTGAATCTAATATGAATGAGTATTTATTTAATTTCGATGGATTTGGCAGTACTTCGTACTTAAGCAAGCATTTGCAAAAGTAGCTGTCTGAGGATGCCTACACTGAAACACGTGTCACATTTTGTAACACTACGTGGAATAATCTAAGTTATTTTATTTTATATGAGTATTTATTTGTTATGAATGTTGTTCAAGTGTTGTTTCACAAAAAACTACCACTGTAGATAAATGAATCGCCATTAAAATGAAAAAATTTAACAGTACGCTCCGTTATATCTAACATGAAAGTCTTCAATGAGATTTTAAAACGCGGCCTCAGAGAAATTTTGTTGTGAAAAACAATTTTAAGCCAATTAAGGTCCTCGCATCGAAAGTTGACTTCTTGTTAACTCAGATTCGTGTTGAAGTTTCAGTACTTCACACAGGAACATTAAACCCAATAAAATGAAACATATTGAAAATAATGCAAAATCATAAAAACACTTGGTAAACAAGTAGTGAAACAATTTCATTATTTATTCGAAAATATTTATGAACAATCGTATGTTATTGACGGAAATATATTCAAAGATAATATATCAAGTTACGAGTGGTCAACTTTTGACCGTCGGTATAGAAGTTATTTGAAAAATTTACCACATTTGTCCAAAAAAATCTCCCAAGGAACTCGGCGTCTTAGTTGTTCATTAAAATGTTACGAAAGACAATATAACGGAAGTAACACTACGTTTCAGAACACTCTTTCCAAAAAGTGAAATGTTAGATCAGTTTAATTATAAAGTCAAATTGCATTAGTCAGACAATCGATTCGAACTGTGGTGGTTTTTTTTCTGAAAAATGAAAGATCATTGTGTCTGAGAGAACATTCCACGCAGTGTCCATCTTTAAGTATTTATTTATAAGCTTTTGAACCTGGAAACGCTTTATCATTCTAAGAAAAAGAGACACGATAAACTTTTGTAAATATTATAATAATGTATGTACATATAATGTACACCAGTGTATATTAATAATATTTTAGAACATTTTATATTATTTTAGACTATAAATACATGAAAAATGAGTGAATGTTATAAATGTTATGTTTGAATATTATTTCATGAAATATAACCGCCCCTGTATATACAAGGGGCGCATTGATCCAATGCCACATTGACCGGGCGCCACTGATGTACACATAATAAAAATATGATAAAGAAAAGGGCTGGTAATAACAATATAATATATTATATTATGTGGCTATGTTTGTGTTCTGTTTTCTAAATGAAATTATTATTGACCTTAAAATGAAGTGTACATATCGCAACAAATTTCTTATTATTATTTCACCGTTAAAATTATAAAATAGTCAATAAATATTTTTTGTAAACTAATTTTGTTTGTTTTTTTTGTTGACGACGAATGAGAAATCTTTTTTGCTTAACTTTAATGAATATCAATTGAAATTTTCTTGAAGTGTAAAAAAACTTTTTTCAATCGGTACAGTAAGGGAAAGTGGAAGGGGAGTAAAAATATAGTGAGCTATAAAAATGTTATTTTATTTGAATTTCATGTAGTCATTAAGTCATACAACAATTATTAAATAAAGATTATTTGATTTAAGATTTCAACTGAAGGTGCTTGAACGCCTGAAGATTCCGAAAGGCGAAACCCGGGTCGTTAGTGACAAAATCTGTGTGAATGTACATAATTTGAATGATTCAAATTTAATATTGAAATTCCACCAAGCACCTTCAGTTGAAATCTTAAATTATATCAATATTGCTAATACAGCGAAATTGGCTGAACTCTATAGTAAATTAGTGTTAAAGTTTCGTGTTTTTAGTCAAAATTTGTGGTTTAATAACAGTTGTTTTAAGAATAAAGTGATCCCGAAATTAATTTCGAGAAATATTAAAAGTATCAACGATTCGAGGCCAGCAGTTAAAGCTTTGCAAAAAGCTAAAGCAGCGTGGCTGAAATCAGAGACAGGTCAGTGGTATGCAGCTCGTGATATTATAAGCCAATACCTTAAAGTAATTCATTGTTTGCTCGCACAGAAACTCCATCCCATTAAATTTGATACATTGGACCGAGATGCTAGATATAAAGTGTCAGAAATTATACAACTTCAATATGAAAAACAGGCTTATAAATTGAAGAAACCAATTGAAGAGAATAATAAATTTAATAGAAAATAATCATAATTTTAATCAGATTAGTAATTTAGAAATACTCCACCGAGTAAATAAAAAGGGTTTAAAGATGAATAGCTTAGAATTTTTAGAAATAAATAAAACTATTAACAAAAGAGATATATTATTAAATAATATTCTTAATAAAACGGGTTGCTTGCCATTGCTTACATTGTTTCCAATTAATAGAGTACTCACCAACCTATCTGATTGATTACAGCTCATTAATTTATTAGTTTGTAATGTTTAACGTCATTAGTAGTATGATTATATTTGTTTGCTTTGTTTTGCAATAGTCCGTGTGATGAAGTATGACAAATTTACCTTTTTCCCTTTTAAGAGAAGCAAGGAGGGGATTATAGAATGATGACTTCTAGTATTTCATTTTATTATATTTCGTCTGCAGAGTTTATTTTCGAATATGTTATCTTAATTGTGCTTTGTGTTTATTATATTTAAAGATTCGACAATCAATTGGGTGCGTTTTATTTTACAAAGCCAAGACGATTCTATTTTATAAGATAACCAATCCCGAAGATTTCGGGATCATTTCTTTCAATCCCGGGATTGAAATGTATCGAAAACTGTACGGGATCCCGGGATTGGATTCCCTAATCTCGGTCCAATGTATCAAATTCAATGGGATTATCGGTTTCCCTGATCTCCTTGTATGATATTTTGGCAATTTCATACAGAACTGCGTTGCTATTAGCGACTTTTAGTTAATTTTCAGGTAGAAAAGATAGCATATTTGTAGTAAACGTAAGACATATTGTCGTCTCATTACAATCTCTCTTATGCGTATATAACGAGTGGGCATGACTAACTAGGCATACAAATATCGGAAGAATATTTTCGGTTCCTGAAATCGTGTTCGTTTCACTGATAAATTAATTAAAATAACTAAAGTATCATCTATGTTTACCATAGGTTATGTTTACGTCGAAGATCAGCGGGAACAGTTTGACAGGAGTACTATATATTATCTATGGAGTACACGATTAGTGTGAACGAAGGCGATATTTCATTGGTACCAACTGAAGAAAAAAAATTGCCTATGGTTGATTATTTCAGACCGTCGGAAATAAGTACTATGTACCATCAAGTATATTTTCTCTGAACATGCCGACAGAATAAGCCTGCTGGTTATAAGTTGTTACATGCTGCTGATACTAAAAGACTTTTTACTCTACTCTTTTACTCTATCCTTGCACATATTTTGAACCCCACATATATTGTCTATGTCACACATTCCAGAGAGATTACCAGAGATAACTATATTAAAGCAAGAGCGGCCGATTGGCAGATAGGTTATAAAATTTATAGCATCAAAAAATATAATCATGGCTGCAAAAACTCAAAAGCCCACAAAACCTAAAACAAACGAAGAAATTGTTGCTGGATTTCAAGCTCTTCGTAACGAACAAAGAAATTATGCCACTAAACTCTCAGAATTAGAAATGGATCTCAATGAACACAAGTGAGTTTACCCACCCCGGAGCACATGCTTAATTTTATGCCTTTATTTATATATTTAGAAGAAAAAGTCACATGATGTTCAATGTATTTCAATCTTATTGTGGGTATATTCAGTTTGTATTTAATTCCACCTCGATATTGTTTGCTTTCAGAATCGTAATTGATACTCTTAAACTTGTCAATGAAGACCGAAAATGTTTTCGAATGATCGGTGGAGTTCTCTGCGAAAGGACCGTGAAGGAAGTAATGCCCGTGTTAACAACAAACCGAGATCAATTGACGAAAGTCATCGCTACTCTAACGGAACAACTTTCAAAGAAGGGAGTTGAAATTAATGAATATAAGGAAACCCACAATATTCGTATTAGGGGGCAAGATGAAATTCCACAGCAAGAACAAAAGGATGCCCCAGCCACCAAAAGCAACGTTCTAGTGTCCAACAATTAACCCAACAGTGATCAAACTACATAGTGCTGTGGACAAATTAAAAACTAACCTAATACCCATTTCAGTTTTATTTTTCATTCATTGTTAACACATATGTCAGTTGATACGTGCTAAAGAATCCGCAATATGGTAAATTTACAACAGAATAAAAAGTATCTTTGGAGGGAGAAAAATTAACAAATTTTCTCCAACACCTTTCCAAACAGAATCATTTAACACATCTTTCAAACCATCCCTAAACCTTTTAGGTATTGTGGAGTATTAGACAAGCTAATCTCACTTGTTTTTTGTCAATGATCTTTTTAGAAAAATGTTTATGGACCGTTTAAACCATGTAATCATAGTAAATGTCAAAATACTCAATTGTTTCCATTCTATTAGCATACATTATAATTTGATTATTGCGTTTGTAATAAACAACTTTGTCTCACTAAATTTGTATCAATGATAGAATTGTTACTTTATTCAATACATTTCACTGCTATACTGTGTTCAGGTCAGTTTTAAATAAGAACCTTACTCTAAGGAATACATTTCATCTAACACCTTGCACCTTTCTTATGTGTTTTTTCTATGCTTGAATCTAATTAGTTAATATATTGTGAATTGATTCCCATCTTAAGGCATTTAATTGAAATTAAAAAAGCACATTCACTGCCCAACGACATCGTTTATGTATTTTTAATTGTTGTAGATAGTCATTGACGTAGCCTTTAAGTTAATCCACAATTCATTCAGTCACAGCGAATTCTTTTAGTATCAAAATGGAAACACCAATCTATTTTGTCGAAGCCGACACTTAAGAATGCATTTGACTTTGTGATACCCGGCAGTATTCTAATTTTGTCATCTTAATAGTTTAATGAAAGATCTTTTAACTTCATGTTTGAAGAACTGTTAATACATTTTAATTAAATTAATATTACTAATCTGCAGTCTTTAGTGAACTATGAAAATGTGAACATTCACATTAGTTTGAGACGGATTAAAAGTTACTTTATGTTAAACTTTAAAAAAAAATCGTTAACGATAATTTAATATTTATATTGATATTGCTTAAAGAAATATTCCCGCTTGTTATGATAAATTTTAAAGTATCCCAGGCAACACCGGTGCGTATGTTTATTTGGACATTTATTACGTCCTTAGACAATGTCCTTCATTCAATAATTGCTATATTTATAATAATTTCCGTCATACAAAAAATCTTCTTTTTATATCCTTAATATTATTATTATTATTAATAAAAGCTTTAAATTATATATTCTGAAATCTGTTTTATTTTAAAAGATAGTTAAGTTGGCTTCTTGTTTTATCCAACCCTATCCCTACTTCCAACCTATTTGTTTTCAAGCATAAACAAAGAATTTGGTATAGATAAAATATTAATTACAAACAACACTGTTAGTAAAATAATGTTTATGCTTGGCACATAGGTACAGTAGAACTATTGTACTCTCAGATAAAACAAAGAAACTAAGTTAGATGGTATTCATCCAACTGCTTGATGTGCATTGTTCAGTGTGAGGCGTGATATTGACCATGTAATGAAAGGTTTTGGAATATTTTATAAGGTTAAAAAATATTAGGAACTCATTGTCTCCTTTTGCTTGCTAAGACCGCCTTCTCCAGTACCCACCATATAGAGCGTCTGGCAGAGAAAGAGCCATTATTACAGAGAGTTGAAAATTCCTCGCTACACCAATTCAATATCTCAATATGACAGAATAACAGCTATCGCAAGAGAAGTCTAATATTTATATTTCGCTAACCACTAGACAAATATGCATTGGTACATAGGTTTATTGAGTATATATCATTCTAGAAGGTGGCTAGTAATTTTGACTCCTTTAAACTTTTAGTTAGTCAATTTTTTTTGCACAGACCACCAATAGTCTAAATGGGTTGATTGCTTTGAGGGGAAAATTTAAGAACAATGTGAGCAAGAGTGAAAACACTGAAACTAGCATCAATTTTATAAGAAAAGTGGATTGACAGAAAAATTTTACAGGTGTGTAAATAAATTTTAATTGTGTATTTTTGTTTGAATTGCGACTTTTTGTGTAATGTGACTGCACCAAATAATTCATGTCTTCATGTAATGGATATATTTGTGAGCATTTAAAAATACCTATTTGAAATAACAAGCAAATTTAGTCTGTCCCATCTTCTTCGTAATGACCAAGTTCAACTGTAGTTCTTTTTGTTTTTAAGGAGACTTCATAGGAACTTACTTGGTTGACTTCCTTGTCAACTACCAATGATTACTATGGCTAGAACACGGAGGTCATGGGATCTAATCCAAATATATAGTTTTTTTAGATTTATGGATTTGTCATGCAGCAGTTTGAAAGCCCCCGCGCACCAATTCCGGGTTGGCGCGCACTCCAAGACAACTATTCAATTAATATTTGATTGGCCCGCGCAGCCTTTGAAATTTCCGCGCAGCTAACATTTTGTCTTAGAGGGAGCATTGTATGTGATATCTTTAATTCCCCCCTTCCACCCATCCTATCTTAAAAATCAGGGTGTAGCAAGAGCAATTAGTTAACTGCTAGTCCTGTCGTTCTATCCTTATATCACTAATCTCATTAAAAAAAAGTATTTGAGCAACTGAGTGACAAGCAGTTCTCATAGAAACTGTTCTCATAAAATCTGTTGAGATAAACTCCATTAGGTGTCCATATGTGCTTTTATCATTCACCCATCACATTGTAAAAGCAATTATCTCGTAATTTGTGAGCAAATATAAAATAAATTGAAATTGAAGGTCAAGTTTTAAACATAGACAAAAAAAGAACATTTAGTGGTATAAAAATATATTTATTGAAAATATAATGTATATAATAATCTACTTTATCTTAAAATCTAAAAAATTCTTACAGCATTGTGCGTGAATAGCAAAAATATTATTACATAGCAACAAGAAAGGCAACTGTAAATTTTTGAGAACACTACTAATTGAGTACTTTTTTTAATTCGGTTTTCCGAACAGATTACTTAATCCTATATTGCAACTTACAAAATTAATGGAATTGTGACACCCTTACTCGAAAACAATTCAAATATCAGTCAGTCTGTGAAAATTATTATGGATGAATAAAATAAAAACAAAGTAACGTACTTCTTCTCTCCCTGCAATAACAGTCAATTGAAATTTTAAGATGTGCAATATTTCTATATGAAAGATAGATGCATAATACTTTCATGCACTTGTGTCTTTAATTTAAAGAATTCATTATATCTTTATATATAAAGCATTCTTCTAATTCTTTAGTTACAAATTCAGTTACAAAATCCATACAAATTGATATATGAAACGAATGGACATAATTGACTTTTTTTAAATTCTCCGCGTAAGTAGAGGACCCACTATACATCTTTTTCTATTAATATTACAATGAGACACTATGACATGGGCACTAGCTATCAGATACTTGAACCCGTGTAAATGTGTGAATTAGATTAGGGTGATTAGAATTAAAATTTAAAACGAGTTGAATTTGCCAATATAAAAAAGAAAAGATACCTGTAAAATTGATGCCGCTGAATTAGTTCAATTTCATGTACAAATATCACATTTTTTAGAAAGTTTTCATAGATGCAAATCTTGCTTTGGCTCTCCTGAATAGTATCTATCAATTTTAGTCAACAACCTTTTCCTTTCGCATACGGATATACAAATTCATGTTATGGGCGGGAAAAGGAATAAACCGATAGAAATTTACACAATCATATGGACTGGTTTTTGTTACATAAACATTACAGACACACAGTAAGCTATAACCATTACCTGTAAAACTAATTATTATTATCATGGTGTATCGGTTAATAATGTATAGAAACAATATATTTAATGTTAATGTAAAAGTGAGAAGTGTTTCAATTAAGTATATGAAAAACTTTAATAACCTGGCAAAGAAACATTAAGTCAACAATAATAACAATTTTAAGAAAAATGCTTTGGATTGACTTGATGAAACGAAATAAGTTTTCAGACTGTTCTTGGGATTCTTTCTACAATTTTTTTTAACACCGAGAAAGCATGAAACCTTTTAAGAGATGGACGAGTGAATGGTCAACGCGTATGTATATACTTTACACATAAGTTGGGTAGAACGCTTCAGTAGTGTGAATCGGTTCTGTGTTGAATTTTTGAAAATGCGATTTTCCACCAGTCTTCTCAACTAAAGTAATGTGATTAATGGATATATTGTGCGACACCGATTTGCACATATCGTAAATTGCCAACGCCGCCACCGTGACGGCCGTCAAGGCCTCCATCTCCACTCCGGTCCTGCCGATGCACTGAGCCTCCGCAGATATAAGTATTTCAGTCTCGTTAAGTCCGAGGTAAACGTTTATACTCGACAATGGTATATTGTGACAGAGAGGAATGATGTCGGAAGTACGTTTCGCTGCCATTATTCCTGCCACTTGTGCGACAGTCAAAACATCACCCTTCTTCATATTATTGTCATTTATTAGCTGTATTATTCTCGCTCCGACTTTAACGGAACCTTTCGCTCTAGCCGTCCGCTTTGTAACATTCTTTTCTCCGATGTCCACCATATTAGCTTTACCCGTGTCATCGACGTGGCTCAATATTCCGTCATCTTTAGTCGAATAGTGCCTTACATTTATTGAGCTTACTGATTTTGGAAACAAAAGGTTTGAATTGATGTCGAGCTTGGATGTGTCAATTCGATACTTTTGTATTTTCTCTTTATTATAATTAACTTTGTTATTTTTAGCTGCAAAAAGAAAATGAATTATTACAGTAAATATAGTAATTACCGAAGCATACTGGAATGTGATTATTTATAATAAAATATAAACATTATCCCTGTTAACCCTTTGATTGCATGAGTCGATTTTTCAACACTCGTGTAATTATTTTATTTCAATTGTTTCGTCAGTGTTAGTTTAGTTTCCAAAGACACTTTTTATGCATCTGAGTCACCGTTTTTAGTACACATCTAAGAAATCATGGAGCTATATTATTTGATATTTCATATGTTGAAAGTTGTAAGAAAATAATGAATAGTTAATGACTGAACTACTTAATATTTATAAGTTAAAATTATTACACATTCACAAAAAAACATTCTGTAAAATTTTATATGAATATTTAAAGGTATAGAGGATAACCGTTTTCTTCATAACATATTTTGATATTATTTATTTTCTTTTAACTTTTAGAGGAGTATGAACGTACATGTAAATACGTCTGCGCCATTTTTCTGTAAAGGAGTATGGACATACTTTTAAATCAACACAGGAGTGTCTGTCTGTGAGCATATATATGCTTTATGTAAGAATTACATATATTCATTGGAAAAAAGTCACTCAATTGTCATTTTAAGAAGTCAGTAATGTGAGGTCAGTATAGATCTATTCACTCCTCTAAAGTTTGTCGGCATACAGATTTTTATCGTATATATTTGAATTTGAACATAAAAAATAACAAAAGTAGCAGTTTTCTGCAATCAAAGGGTTAATTGGCAAATGAATACACAACCTAAACACTATATGGAATGAGGTTTTGTTATAAACTGGGATTAAAAAGCATTTATTTTGAGGTGGCGAGCTAGTATATTAAAAATGAGCAGACGGTGAGGTGACTTCGTTTGAAAACAATATTGCTTTTTGTACATACATAAAATTTTTGCTATCCGCCAATAAGTATCATTGGCCTATTCTCCATTTGCGAAAGATTCAGCATGCCTAAAAATACATAGGTTCTATACATCTAAGTAATAATTATCATTTAAAACCTTCTGAACAAGCTGTTAGACATATATTATATATTGTTGTTTTATGATAAGATGGTGTTAACGAATTGTAGAAAGTATATTTAAAAGTTAGAGGCAATAGTTATCAGCGTCACAGCAAACTCTGTTATAGACACAATAATTGAAAATGTGTTTATTTTAGTAATTAACAATAGCTAAATAAATCATTCATTGATGGATAAACTCAGCAGAGCTATGCTATGTTTACATGACATAATTTTTAAGGTGTTCACTGTCAATTCTCAGCGGAAAGGCAACATATTAAATAAAAAAAACTATACAATACTAATTTAAGATTTCGACTGAAGGTGCTTGGTGGAATTTCAATATTAAATTTGAATCGTTCAAATTATGTACACTCCCACAGATTTTGTCACTAACGACCCGGGTTTCGCCTTTCGGCATCTTCAGGCGTTCAAGCGCACGGATGAACTTGAACTGACGCTTAGTAAATGGATGTTTCGTGTTTCGTGTTCACGAAACATCCATTTACTAAGCGTCAGTTCAAGTTCATCCGTGCGCTTGAACGCCTGAAGATGCCGAAAGGCAAAACCGGGGTCGTTAGTGACAAAATTTGTGGGAGTGTACATACTTTGAACGATTCAAATTTTATACAATACTAATTCTACATTATTAAATCAGGACTGGTGTTGCTCATCGTGAGCATTATCTACTTGGAAGAACTCCATAGTAATACGGTAAAGACATCAAAGTAGTCAGTTCTATGAGAACTTAAAGGATATTGTTGATTGCAATTTCAACTTCACGCCATCACGTATGATGTATCTGAAGAAATAACCAAAATATGGTTCAGGCTCGAGAATAGTATACCTCTAGAAATTCTACTCTAGCAATGCCTGTCTATTCTTAGCTATCTCTAGCGAACCTGCAGGATGTTGACACGATTCGGTAATAATCAAAATTACTTTTGAATGATAAGAAATCTAAGATAACAAATGTTTCACCGAATGAGTATGACTGATGAAAAAAAAATGACAGTAAATTAGAGTTAACAATGTTAATGTGAAATAGTTGTCACCATTTTGCAAATAAGAAATGCGAGTCATTGCCTCAAGCGAGTTGTGTAGAGGTGTTAGCAAAACAAAAAAAAAACATTGCACACAAAGCAATAGCTAAATACGTTTAACTCGAAACTGACAATTGTTCTTACCCGCGTGCTGCTTCTTTTTTCTGCTTACAGCAGCCCCGATCATACATGTCAGGTCGTCTTCGCTGATGTTACTTCTAAGAGCGTCTCTCAAGCTTATTTCTGTGTTACCAAATAAGCATACCTGAAAATATTATTTATTTGAAAATTCATAGACTCATAAAACCCGAGTGGTCAACAGTGTTGGCTTCGACTGTAACCAGTGTTCACAGGTTCGTGATTCAGTATGCAGTTTCACAAGTTACCTTTTCAATGATTTTCTATAGGTATTCGAAGGCATAGTTGTCCCATGATTCTCGCCCACCCAAATCCCATCCAGGATAGAATCCTAAAAACGAGGCGTAGCGAGAGCAATCAATTAATTTAACTTTAACAATTTTTTTCCGCTCCCAATCTGGAGCATATGGCCTCCTAATGGAGGTATCTCAACAGGAGTTTCCTATGAGAACTGTTTGTTACTCAGTCACTCAACCTCTTTTTTTCGAAGAGAGTAGTAGAGATAGAAAGACTAGTGGTTAACTAATCGCTCTCGCTACGCCCATTTATTGAAGAATTGGAAGGGTAACTTTAGACATCACAAACACCCATGCCTTCAAATGGAAATCGATAAATCAACCGAAAAAATGCCGTTCGTACTGGGATTCAAGCAAGTGAGATCTGGCACAAAAGCCAACAACGCTAACCGCTGCCCCATAGACCCGATATTTATCAATAACTGATATATCGTAATCTACGAAGATTCTTTGCAGATTTATCGATAGAGTAAGAATACACATGCCTTTAAGTTTCCATCAGCCGTGAGTCTCAAGCGATTGCAAGATCCACAAAAGTGTTCCGACATTGAAGAGATGAAACCGACTTGTCCTTTGTATCCGGGTACTTGCCAAGCCTGAGTGAATTGAAAAACAAACATACGTAAATGGAAAACTACAAAAAAAAAAAACAACTAAAACAAGTTATAAATAATGTAATTAGTTCTGTTACTGTTTGCGTCTTACTCCGCCCCGCACTCAGTTGATTTTAAACATGTTTCACTCCTCATAACACAACTAGTAGAATAATACAGTTAAATTATATAAACTCCATTTTGGCATGGTCGAAAAATTATTAAATATTTCTAAGTAACAATATCTCTATCATACAGTGACAGTGAACATGAATGTTATTAAATGCTGACACAGTAGCCACTTGTGACTATGCTTCCTTTAGTGAATAGGCGCATGTTGTGGCTTGGTCATGTCTTGAGAATGTTATCTTTTGGGCAACCTCCGGATGCTATTTTTGAAGATATCTCCAATCATCCAATAACAGAATGCTGTACGAGTCTTATTGAAAATAAATAGGGAGTAAAAGTAGACTAATTTTCTCAATAATTCAGTTCTATTCTCTTTGTAGCATTCTATAAATGTATCTCATAAATTTTTGGAAAACATGAAAAATAATTAGTTTTCTGGACAATCCTGTAGCTGTGTTTTTGAAGTGTCATGAAAATAATTCCAAAACGCAGATAAACAAAGTAGAAACGTATACAGGAACATGTTTCTTACTTTTGATGTGTCATTGGGAGCATTGACAAGCGGTCCGAAATCTGGCCACTGTCCCTTTATTTTATTGACCATATCCTTGTAGCTGACCATTGTTTTATCATTCCATTTATTTCCACTGAACGGCATGTACTCTATAAATCTGGAATTCAAAATTAAATCATTTATTTATCAAAAGAATTGTAAAATTTGCAATCAGGCAATTACCTAGGCACCTAGGTACCTAGGTACCTAGGCACCAATCTGTCGGTGGAAATTTAGATGATAATAGTAACAGTTTAATATTTCTGTGATCTTAACTCAATCAATTACATCAATTGACAATATCATACATAAAAAATTGTGTCGTTAGGTTGGCCAATGGTCAACTAATCGCTCTCGCTAGATCACGTTTTGTTAGGATTGGAAGGGTGTGGAATAGTGAATTTTAGACATCACAAACACCCATGTCTTTGAACAGAAATCGATTGAAAAAATACTGTTCGTAATAGGTATAAAAAATGGGAAGGGTTTTTACGTGCTACATGTTTATTCATGGTATACAACTAGAGCTAATGCTTATATTAAATTCATATCATGCAGAAATGTAAATCTCATAAATCTGCACATTGTCACAGCTCTGACTCTTCATAGTATCTTATTTTTTTATATCATTCAAATAATGATAATCGATGATAATCCATTACATACAATAGAATTATTTTTTTGCCCTTACAGATTTTGTTGATAGGAGGCTATGTAGCGAAAATTTGATGGAAAGAATTGTGAAATTCAAAATGAACTTAATCTATTATCTAAAACATCTTTTATCTTATATGAAAATAACATCACTTTAACGAATACAATACAATCTTTTACTATTTTAAATGATGACTCGCAGTTTTGATTTTGCTTATATCACAATAAAGAATATTAAAAAAAAGATAAGTGCAAAACACACTGTCTACAGAATGACCATGAATCTAAGTGGTACTTGTGCGGCGGTATTTTAAATTCAACAATTATTAAAGCTAGATTAAAATCAGACAAAACCAACACGTCAATAGGTTTACCTGACATCGACAGCCTTCTCCTTGGTAAACTCGACGAAGTCAACGATTTCATCATCATTAAAATCTGAAATATAAAGAAATGATCAATCGTTACTCTCACAAGGTATTTTACTTCTGCACTCGAGCCTCATATAACACAATACTTAATACAAACCCTATTTTAATATAGCATGATTGATAAATTGTGACATATTTTTAAATAACACAGTTTATATAACACGGTTTTAGAAAGAAACATAAAATATATTACATTAACGATTTGAACTTTCCTCTGGATCAGGTTATCACAGAATACATTTTGCATTCACGATGGAAAGAGATTTAACCTGATGGCTGCCACAAACGAGATATCTTGTAATTATTTTCGTGCTCAACACGCCAGAGATGAGTTATCTTGTCAATAATTAATTAAATTAATAGTTGAAAATTATAGCTGGCGTGCTAGGTAATTACTATTAATTATCTAAGGCAGCTAAAAGGGAATTGAAAAAAGTACTCGGCATCTTACCATGAAATATATAATGATTTATACGGTCAAAGTTAGTAAGGAGTTTTTAAAGGTTAAATCTCAAGATATTGAGGGGTCTTCCGGTGATGAAAACATACAGTTGGAAAATAGGATTTTAAGTGAAAGTGATTGATGCATTTAAAGTATTTTATATTAATATAAAATAAAAATAACTTTGATTATTCCACGTATTGTGTATCAAAATGTGACACGTGTTTCGCCTCTTTCAGAGGCATCCTCAGACAACTACTTTCGCAAATGTTTGCTTAAGTACGAATGATTTTATTTTTACTATTCTGATATATTATAATAAAGATCAAAATAAAATGGGAGGGGATGATAGAAAAACAAACAAACGATAATGGTAATACAAATGACATTTACATTAAGAAATGATTATCTAATGAGTTGGATCAATTAGGACGGGTTAAACCGATAGAAAATATATTACTATTTTGATATATTATAACAGAAATCAAATAAAAATGGGTGGCAAGGGAGGGGGGGGGGGAAACAAACAAACGATAAAGGTAATACAAAATGACATTTACATTAAGAAATGATTATCTAATGAGTTGCATCAATTAGGACGGGTTAAACCGTTTGAAAATATATTTAACAGTGGTGAACCACCTGATTTATTCAAGATATTATTTAATAATGTTTCTTTATTATTAATGCTTTTATTTATCTCTAGAAATTCTAGACTATTCATTTTAAGGCCTTTTTTATTTACTCGATGGAGTATTTCTACGTTACTGTTATGATTAAAATTATGTTCGTTTTCGATAAGATGATTAGCAAACTACAAAAAAGTTATTTTTATTTTATATTAAAATGAACTTCCACAAAGTTACCGCCGAATCCATCGAAAGTATTTTATATTATTGTATTCAATATTGTTTATTTAAAAAAAATAGTATAAAGTTAAACTTTATTATGTTTTTGGAAAGCACAGTCTAATTTTGTGTCAAATTTGCACTCCAAATTCAGAGATTCCAAAATAGATAAAAACATGCATATTATAATAGGGTAAAAATAGCAACGTATTTGTTCTACAGTTTTTATATTGATTAGTTGATAGCTATATCGGCTTTCGCCATCGTCAGAACCATCTGTTAGTTCTGATGTTAGTCCATCCAATGTTTCTTTTTTATATAAAGAAAACCTGCCATGGTCTTCCGTATGCGGTATTTTTATGGAACATAAACCCTGCAGACAATAAAGGACGAATGTATTTGTAAATATGTTTCTGAGAATTAGTTACCTTTCATCACCACGCAATTGACTTTGACAGGATTGTATCCGAGCTGCAAAGCTAAATCAATCCCAGCAATTGCTCGTTCAAAACCCTGACAATGACAAAAGTTGTTAAAGTACTTAAAAATAAGATTCTCATCCATAAAACAGCAACCAATACATATGCATTGAATAATAACCACTTGATTGCGACAATGTATTAAGGAATAATCTTGTGAAATACATTTAATATGGCTCTATCTATGCGATACCTATTGCAGCCTTCAACTCTCTTGATGTGTCAGTCTCTCCACAATTACTTGATATTTACTTGCGTCAATTTCAGTCGGTTTCTTAATGCTTCATCAGCATTTTCGTTGCTATTTCGTGAATTACAGTTAAATGAATATGAAATTTCATCACGCAATTACTGAAATGTTGCACTCACCCTTCGCCTTGCCATTAATTCGTATCGATCTGGCTTAAGCGTATCTAGAGAGATGTTAACCACATCGAGTCCAGCCTTCTGGAGTGAAACCAGTTGCCGAGTCAAAGTCAACCCGTTAGTGGTCATTGCAACAGTCTCTACACCCGGAATGTTTTTCAGAGAATCTGGAATGTTTGATAGGTGTTTGTATTGACTAAAATATGCTTAACCTTCTTGATGCGAAGACTTATTATGTAGATTAGTGATTTTTTGGGAAACCTTGACACACATGATTTTATAATGAATGTAATTTTTAAAGAATATATTTTTTCTCAAAATGTAAGCCACTCAAGTAAATAATGTTAGTTCATTCAACTTAATCAATTGTTTCTATACATCTATATACAACAGTTTTATCAAGATAAGAATGGATTGACTACCGACTAATTAAGCCTGATAAATTGATCTTACTTATAATGTGTGCAATATCCTTTCTAACGGTCGGTTCACCTCCTGTCAGTCTTATTTTGGTTACTCCTTGTTTGACAAACACTTCAGCCAGATGAATGATCTCATCTGTGGTCAACAAGTTGTCTCTCTTGGTCAACGGCACCCCTTCTTCTGGCATACAGTATTTGCCTAAAAGAAAAAACAACATTGCATAAACCTTTTCTCTACCTATGGCTAGTGTTATAGTTTCAATTTTTCAAAAAAGGGTCATTTGGACAACTCTAACACCTTATTTAGAGTTAACTATAAGTGAAATTGAGTCACAAAGAATATCTTCTATTCCCTATTATCTAATCCAGGAATTTATTTTTAAAAAATATTTACCAATTTTTCTCAGTAATAGATGACATTGTCACAAAAACAGAAGCTTTCCTTTTACCTTCAACTTTATTTGGTACAATTTCACTTGGGATAACATAAAAATAAATCAAAAACATATTTTCCAGTAGAACGTATAATATACATTTTCTTTATACGGTAGAGAAGTTCCACAAAAAAGCTGTGTAAAAAAGTGATGGAATTCATAGAAAAATTGGTTACCTGAATTTAAAAAATCGTGTTATTTGACAAAATAATAACATTGTGGTATAGAAAATTGTGAAAGAAAGGTAATAATGAAGAACCAATAAGTAAATTACAAAAAATATTATTCATAAGATGCATTTTAATTAAGAAAAAATAATACTATTCATCGCTACTTGATTATATACGAGGACTTTTATGAGGGACCGGACATAAATCGCTTTCATTGCAAGAGATGTCTTGACACGTCTAATGTGTTAGAATCTAATGAAGCCTTCTGTTTGTTATTAGTGTTTTGTGTTGTTGAAATTCTTATTATTATGAAATCCGGTATCCACATCTAATCGAATTAGAACAAAGAATTTGTGTAAAAATATAGCATTCATTCTTTTAGTGGACCATGTAAAAAAAAACTGTTTAAAAGAGTGTATTTTTTAGTATAATTTTAGAGTGCCTCGCTCCTTGCTGATAAAAAGCGACATAAAATTCTCTGAATGCAGCGTAGGTATAATTTTGGCATGCACATAGTGAATTAGCAGAGTCAATGCATTGTTGATTCGTGTAATTTGAATGTAGTTTGAACACACATGCTGTTAATGCAACCAGTAAAGTGGTTTAGCCTTCAAAATAATTGCAATTCGCCTGCAGCTCTTAAACTCATTACGTTGGCTACTATAACGGATACAGAAGTAACCTCTACAGCTCACATAGTAACTAATGAAATAATATGTATTTCAATGATTATCACTTAAGAGTTTTTGAACATCAAGAATGGATCAAATTCAATTATGTGTGCTTGTTACTTGTAATTTGCACAATAGAGAAAATTATATCAAACACTAGAGCAAGATTCAAAAACAGATGTTCAGAAACTTTCATTTCCTGATCTCAATTTGAAATCGTACTCAATTAATACAAAAATACCATATTTCCTCGATTATACCCCACCGATTTCGAAATATCAAAATAACATTAAATACTGCCATTTTTTATGCATTCTCGAACAATGACTTCAAGGCGTTAGTTGCGCGATAATTATCGCACTGTGACCATTCTTTGTTTCCTCAAAACGGGACAGCGAATTATTTTTAGTTTAAAGTGTGTATAATCAAGAAAAATATTATATCTTCACAGTTTTTATGTATTAATGAAAATAACATAAACGCTCACGAAACATTCCCAGTGATTAATTCTGTCACTTTTTGCGGTGTAATGTAGTTAGAATTTGATGAATATTCATCAAATACTTCTGAATCTTGGTTATAATATACTTGGCTGATTTTATAAATTATAAAATAGGTTGCTGTCCTTTTGAAAACGGGTCATTTAAAGCTGTACTTGGGGACAACAAAATAGACTAGCGAAAACGGGATGTGTGGTCACATTTTATATAGAAAGGTTTTAGCGCCTAGAGTAAAACAACGAAGAACCAGTAAAATTTGAACGATTTTACTTTTATGTTTTATATAAGTAAGAGTGCAATTCTAAAATAAAATAATCAGCATTTGTAAACAAAATTTTGCAACCATATTTCATTTACTTATTTGAAAACATTCTGTGTATATAATTACAATGGTATGCAACACTCAATATTTACCTATAACAAATAGATTCAAGGTCAAATAGTAATAAACTATAATAAGAACTAAGTCAATAAAACATTCATTACCGGTTAATTTTATAAAACTTACATCGCAAATTGCATTTCTCTGTCAGTGATATTCTTAGATAGGTATGTCGCCGACCAAAAGTATCAACTAGTGGGTCAAGAATTTCCGATTTTATCTGAAAAAAAAAACAGTAGTTTACACAATCTGCACTATGATAACAAAAACTTGTCCGAATTGTTTACAGCAAAGTTGGTCTCACTTTTACTGACGGCGCACGACTCGAAAGGTTGGAATAATTTTGGAAAACTATCGGGATAAATGTCTTGTGACATCTTTGAATAATTTGCTTGGTTAACATTGAATTGAAGACTATTAAAATTGTTCAAAACATTAATCCAGCAGTGACACCCGATTGACAGCGAACTGACCATAAACTGACAATTTGTTATATGTATTATTATTATCTACCGACTTAGGTACTTTAACTAACCATAGACACTATGTTTTATAGTACATATGTAGTTGTAAGAGGTAGAATATTATCAGGGTCGGCGCCACCATGTAGGCGAAATAGACAACCGCCTAAGGTGCAAACCATAAGGGGACTCATAAATGGAGTACTAAAACTATTTTTCATATTTCATAATAAAATTAAATAGTAAGTAGGCTTTACTTTATTTTGAGGTTTTCATTTGTTCTTTGAAATTATATACCTATCGTAAGCTATTCTCGAAAAAAATATGCAGCTCTTTGTAACCACGCAATATATATTTCAAATTTTATCTTCTGATTATTAACTGTTCACAAGCAATGCCTTGGTGGTATACTTATTTATTTATTATTGACAATGTCGTAATTAGTGTTTCTTATTTTTCATTTATCGAGAAATTTACTGAAATTCATCTGTCAAATATATATATATATAAAATGACATATTCTTAAACAACGTATTAACAGAAAAAATATAGACGCAAAATAGTTTTTTTTTATTTTTTAGGTTTAAAATAACTTTTAAAGAAACATTACTCACACATCCAGCGCCAAATCGTCAGTTCAAGTTTATTTTTTGTAACGAAATCGGTTACAACTGAAAAGTTGCGCTAATTTTCAGTTGATGGTAGTTAATAATAGTTGGTGGATAACGCTTTCTTTAATTGTTAAAAAAATCTATCCTTTTTCCATTAGATTCAATATAATTTAATTATTCTTCTTTTGGAACAATAGTTATGGTTTTTCATTATCTTATAAAATAGTTAGAAGTATTTTGGCTGCTTTCCATTTCCTGTATAGTCCGCATAATAGTTATTTTGCTGTTTTTTTTGAAGCTAACTTTAAAAAATCATCTCAGTCTTCTTGGTGTGCATTTTGAATATATTTATAAATTGACAATATGTTTGTCATTATTTCTCTTTCATAAATTTCATTTTTAATTTCAATTAGTAAATTAAGTGCTATTTTATATTAAATTATTGTATTTATAGTAAATTATTGCTATTTTATAACGTTTGAAATATTTTTTTTGTTGTTGTTTAAGTAATTGTAAAATAAAATTCAATAATATAGAAAACATCCAATGAACTATTGTTGCAATAATTCATATCATACTACTTAAAGTAGATACTGACAAAGGAATGGCTGTTGGTGGATAGTAAAATAATGCAACTCTTTGAAAGTAAAATTATTTTTCTGCTGCGTAGAACACATATTTATATTAGATATATTACCTACTACATTGTCTTCCTATTTTACTATCATGATTAAGTTAGATAGAAAGAAAATAATGATCTTTCAGCTTTTATATTGTTTTAAACTAAAATTATACAAACAATCTCTTTGATAATCGTTATTTCCCCTTTGAAGTAGGTACCGCAAAGGTTTTATGGGTAGAACCTTTTTAAGTTTTTGAACAGTTTTGTTAGGGCGGCATTTTATAGTATGGCAACACATGTAATATTTTTAGATTAGAAAATAGTTGTCATCTATTTATTTTTGATAAAAAGCTTCCTAAATATACTAATTTTAAGGTAATGTAGTGATTTTAAAGTTATTTAATTGAATGCTTATTTTATCTGAAATATCCCGAGCGTAAACTGATGTTTAGTACTTTTGTAGGTTAGGCTAGTGAGATTTATAGGGACAAAGTATGCAGAACAACCCCCAGGAGCTTTCATGGCAGGCGATTCAGGCTATAGTGGGGGTGAAGCTTTCGGTCGACGTTCTCAGATTCGATGACATAGGCTTCCATTTGATAAAAAACGCACAGCCGAGCGTGATAGATTTAGATTCGGACATCGAAATAATCGAGGACGAGAGTGATGGCGAACACTCCTCCGACGTCAACGGCAACGGTCGGAGCAGAACCTCCGAAGGCAGCGCGACCTTGGACCACATCGAATCGAGCACAGACGAGGTGGAAAAGTCTCCCTGCGAAGACGAACCGAGCGAAAACGCTTCCTGTGCATTGTGTGATATGAAATTTACTTCCAAAGGCGACCTGTCAACGCATACGGCCAACAGTCATTTCGATGATAACGATAATTCAGTAGACAACAATCTATCGATAGACGACTATTTAGAAGTAACCCTGTCGACGGATTCAGAAAACAGTCACGGATGCGGAAAATGCGACCAAACATTTACCAGCGAGGGAGAACTTTCCTCGCACATATGCAAACCAAAAATCGCAGAGGAGAAAAAACACAGCTGTCACGTGTGCACGGAAAAGTTTACAAATTACTGGGAACTCCGGAAGCATATAAATACTCATTTTCCCGGTATGCTGGATTCTAAGTCAAGTTATTGTCACTTATGCCAAAAAGATTATACTAAGACGGGGTTTATGAACCATTTAAGAAAGCACACAGGAGAAAGACCGTTTGTTTGCGAGCTCTGTAAAAAAGCTTTCTCACAGTCGAGCAGTCTCTCTATTCACATGAAGTTTCATCTGAATGTGCGAAAGCACGCTTGCACCATCTGTGAAAAGAAATTCGTAACCAAAAGTGAACTCTCCCGCCATATGACCGTTCACACCAAACAGAAATCGTACTACTGCGGGGTCTGTGATAAAGCCTTCACCCGCTCGGACAATATGAAAAAACATGAAAAGACTCACGGATGAGTCGCGCACCATCATACAAAATGATATTTTTGGAAATCTAGTTATTTAGTCATTAAATCGAGCACTTTTTATGAAATGTACACTACCAAAAATTCTAATTTTATAATATACCCTTGTTCTCTAAAGTCAATTGAATAATAATGTTTCGTTCAAAAAGTGCCAAGTCGTGTACAAATACTTCTTAAAATATTTATCTAGTTACGGAGTTGCCTGTAAAAAAAATATTGTGAAAACAGGTGCTAAATAATTTATATTTAGAAAAAAATGTCTGAATCCAAAGTTGCCTTTTGTAGCTTTACTCGATGAGCAATAATCGTGAATAGTTAGCGATTCTACCTCTAAGTTAGAAATCATGGGTTGTCATATGAAACCTGGTTTAGATGTAAGTCGTACTAATGACGCCGAACGCATTGGACCGAGTGATGAAGGCTGTCCTTCTAATTTATTAAATAGCCACCGATTAAAGATTTTAAAAATAGTCATTACGATAGTTTAGATAAGTGACAAATAATATTTATCTTATCGAAGAAACCGTTAACAAAATCGATGTAACGAACGTTGAAATGTATCTCCTAAAAATTATTAGAATATCACTGTATTATAATTCAATTATAACCGTCTACTTTTGATTATACGCAGGGTCGTAAGAAGGCATCGGCTAAGGGCGCTGCCGGACATTCATAATAAAATAATATGACCTAGACAGGCGCCATATTTATATTTGCCAAAGGCGCTAAAATCATTGCTACGGCTCTGATTATACATTTTAATAAGGATTTGGATAGAAATGAGGATGTAAATTTAATAAGAGGCATTAAAATTTAAACAACATAGATATATTATATATTTTGTTGTTTATTCCAAAGATAATTCTGTTATATTACTTATATTATAAAATAAATTAGAATTAAGCGAATCATTAGCGGCGTGCCTAAAGAAGGTTTATTACTTTATATCCAAGTATCGCCTTCAGTAAAATAATTGTGTATTATAAAACGTGAGCTTATCAATACGGTGGACACTGAATCAATCGTTTTTAAAAATATGTGTCAAAACTAATAATAAACGTAAGAATCCAATGACAGTGTTCATGGATGTATTGAGTCCTTAAAAAAAATATATGTACTCCAAGATAGATAAGATGTTTTAACAGTTGATTTTTCATACATTGTTGCGCAAAAATACCCACACGTTTGGGTGCAGCTCTTCAAGTGGCCTTTAATCATATCGACACTACAAAATGTTGGATGATATATTTATTAAGTAAACTGAATTATAATCCCTACCAAGCCTTGAATATTTCTAAGTGTTTTTTTGAAAATTTATTCAGCCGGTGACCAAACTGATATGTCTCATAGATGTACTGTTAGTCAGAATAACTGTAATGACTAATTTATTGACAGAAACTGCAGCCTCTTTGTTGATCCAACTCTGCCTGCATGTATCTAGTTTTGAACCCTGGGTACATTGTTTATATTTTCTAAGCAATATCTGATACTGCCACCTATCAAAAATTTCTTGTTTTCTCACCAAAAGAAAAATCACTGACAAATAATTGACAAACAAAAGGTTACCCGTTTTATTTCGTCAAAATTGAATGAAACTATAAACCTGGATTCCTGAATAATAGAGAAAATTCATATGAAACTAGTAAATACCAAACATAGATATTTAGATATACACGGGATTCATTGCTAATACCAAATACAGAAAATAGCTTTCAAAAACTTGTCAAAAGTCTCATAAAATTTATTCTCTTAAAAATGTCTACAAAACCCATCAAATGAGTGAAAATATTGTTTTAATAATCCATATGAAATTGCTTTGAGATGTGACAATGCGATTCGTTGAGGAATAATGGATCGAGGTCATACTCGAATCGTACTCTGTATCTGTACTCCTTCATAGCTCTGTCCAAATTGTTCTGCCGATTTACCGCGGAAGCACCGGTGCTTCTGCGGAAATATCTGTGAACTGTCAATACCTAAGATTTATCACGTCTAGTTATCCATAATCTAGTTTAATTGTAAACGTATTTATTTTGTATGTATAGAATTTTACAAATGCATGCATGACTCAGTTTTTAAGCTAATATTAGAATATATTAGGGGAATAGGAATGTCAGCCAACACAATATAAAGAAATTTACAAGACTGAAAAAATCAAAAAATTTGAATTCAAATAGATATTATGCGCACAAGATGAAGTCTTATTCTCATGAAACGTGAGAATACTTGTTTCTATTGTGATTGTGTAGCCTTGTTATTAATACATGACAATTAGGAAATAAGATATATTTATATCATTGAAATCTTGTAATGCAGGTTGCAGAAACATTTGTAATTTATTTTTCTCTTATTAAAAAATTGTTTGTTGAATTTGTAGTTTTATTTCCACACATTTATTGTAGTCGGACTCGCACCATTTTTATGCTCGCAGCTTTTAACTGAGACTGGGGAAATGTTCAGGAAATAACAACAGGCCTGATTGTTTTTTAAACAGCAATATGTCTATAATGACCAATTATGATTAGCTGGTTGAGCGAATAATTATGATATTGTCTATTCGTTCCATAATTATTGGGGAGTTATAAGAATCTGCTGGATGTATTTGTGTGTAAACTTGCTAAACTAAAAAGCACTGCTGAATCATCTCAAGATGGTCATCTAATTTTGACATAGCTGATTCAATTAACTTTGCTATATGTCTATAGATAATTATTACTAAATAACCAAAACGAATTATGGAATAGTTCAGTTGTAATTAAGGTGTCCTTGATTATTTTAAAGAAAATTCACAATTAACAAGTAATTTTGACATAAGTAATCTGAATAAATTCCCCCATGAAATATTCTTCATGTAGCAATTCTCTGACAATGCGGATCCTGCACCTTATCAACTCTACCAATCATCAGTTTACGCAAAAGGATTCTCAGAATTTTTCTAGCACCTGTAATTATGATTTTGACGGTTTCTTTTACTTCTCTGAAAGAATTATTTTCACGATAAATAGCCTGTAATATTTTTGATTCAGCTGTAACTTATGGAAACTTACTTTTGATGTAAAATTTGATTTTATGGCTTTGTTTGTGCTCTACTGATAAAAATCAGTGGAATAACAATGTTATCAAATTCAGTTTTATATTAGAAATGTGCTGATTTGTTAAACCAGGCGATTTAGGCGATCGGTAAAGAAGTGATGTAAGTTCTAGTAGATTTGCTTTGTATTTAAGAAAATCAAATACATTTCGTAGATTTTGTGATTTTATTTTGCATCATTCATAATTATGTTGCTTAAAAATTCAATAGAATTGTTTCAACAGCATTTCTTCACTGATCGCCTCAATCATAATTTTGGATATGATCTTGGTTTTAGAAGGTTGAGGTAATAAAAAAAAATGAGTATGTAAAAATGTTCTATGTGGCACATTTATCATTTCTACATACTCACTTTTATTAATTTTTTTTGGTACTTAGTACCTTTTTTTAATTCCTGTGTTTATATATGGAATGTCATGGTTTGTAATTTCAATTAAAGCCATCCTATCTGACATCTACCAATAACATTATACTGTTATAAATGTTTGGGCTAAATAAATAAATATACTAATACCAAACAAGAGAGATTGAATGAATTTTCATTATGAACATAATTTATTACTTATTACAATATTTTTTTATATTTTGATAATTTATTTGATAAACAATTCAGTAACTTCAATACCAAATTAATCTTGTGAGGTGTGAAAGCTGGATCATTAATTGAGAGATAAGTATTTATAATTTAAGATATATTTAGTTTTACGCAATATAAACTTACCGGATAAAGATTAGGATGAATTTTCTTTTTTTTAAGATACCTTTCGTAAAATCCAGTAGTCATGTCTCTTTTAAAGAATTTGAATCCGTACGAGTTACACAAACATCTGGTGAATGAATATATGCTGACGAATAAAGGTTCCACTAAGCTGTTGACCAGAGATACGTCCAAAGATAAAAGAGATTTCGATGTCATAAAAGAAAATCACAAATTCCTCTGGGACGATGACCCGGCTGATACCTGGGAAAAACAACTTGCCAAGAGATATTATGACAAGCTTTTTAAAGAATACTGTATATGTGACTTGAGCAGATATAAAGAAAACAAGGTAAACATACCATGATGTGTTTGGGGTTATTTTTTATTGATGTAATTTGCATTTAATTGCTTGGAATTAGTTATTCGAATTAGATAAAAGTGGTGAATGTTTAGTTAATATTTTTTTAAGTTTCTTGCCATCAACAATGGAATTTGATTTATCTACATATACTATCATGGAAAAGATAGAAGTTTTATCATCTTATTCGTTTAATCTTAAGCTCTATTAAATGTAAATTATTTAATGTATTAAGTTTATTAGTTTTGTCGTTATAAATGTATCTGTTTGGTTATATGTATTTAAAATAAACTAAATCAACCATGCAGGTTTGTCAGTGTCAGAATATTGACATACTTCTCACAATAAGCATACTTGGGTAATGGAAATAAATCTACATATTACAGCATGTCCAATATTTTATCTCGCTTGGAAATTTTCAAGGTCGCTCTGCGATGGAGAATTGAGCAGGAAGTGGTCATTGGCAAAGGACAGTTTACTTGCGGCAATAAGAAATGTGTTGAAAAAGAAAATCTTAAGTCATGGGAAGTAAATTTCGCATATCTGGAGAATGGAGAAAAAAAGAATGCCCTTGTAAAATTAAGTGAGTTATGAATTTCATAAATCAACAATTTTAAAACATAATGAAAGATATCGTCGTTAATTCTCTACAAGCTCGTATCTCAACTTTCGTCAGCTTTTAGTTTTTTGATGTAATGAATTCAGAATTTCAATACACATATTCCTTTATCTTGTATCCCAAAAAAAAAATATCATGATTTATTTAACCCAATACAAAACGATGGCAAAAAAATAATATTTTCAGCATGAAGGAGAAGATGACATGGATAGAAACATCACTGTTTCCTTCCTTATCATTATGTACTAAAAAATCATTCTTTTTTAATATTCTACGTTTTTTTTGATAAAAATAAATACAATAAAAAGTATTCATAACTTAAACTTCAAACTAAAATTTAAAGGATTCCGTAGAAATTATTTGAAATAAATCAGTGAAATTTTGCTATTATAAATGAACGTTAAAACAGGCATTGTTTTCGCATGCTGTGCAGGTCATAAATTTTTGAAGGGTTCAATCTAATGTATCAACTTTTTATACGGGTGATCATGGGGCTTTGCCAGGCTTGCAGCCGAGTGGTCAACATCGTCCACTTTTCTTTTGGTGTCTACAAATTTCAATCTCAGTGCAGCCACTTTCATATATCGTATTTTAGGGGAAACATATACGACAGACTTTCATACGCGAGGTGAAAATTACACCTGACTTGTCCTGCTACAGCGATCTCCATGAGCTAGTTAGACATTGCTGAATTAATTCCTGAAATCTTATAAGCAAAGAATGAGTTAGAAGTCTTTATTTTCTTTTGTCTTGTACACTTTTTGAAAATATTTCATTACACTCGGTATAAATGCATTATTTATCTGTTATCTTGCAGGACTCTGCAGTGACTGTTCAGCCAAATTAAACTATCACACGAAGAAACGCGAGGTAAAAAGATTGAAAAAGGGAGAAAAGAGAAGGTCAATTAAGGGAAAAGATAAACCTGAGAAAAAGAAAGATGCTGATGTGATCATTGAAGAGAATTTAGCTGACAACGAACCTTCCGCGTCAACTTCTGAATCTTCTAAAGCTAAAACAACAGAAAGTGAACAAGAACCATGGTCAAAAGGTATAGTAAAGACTGTTTTTTTTTTTATTATATTAAACCTTTGAATAATATGTTTCGTTATTGATTTGTCAAAAAATGGAGAAAATTGATCGAGAATATTTTGTAATCAATTTGAATTCAACAAGTTTTTTTATCACTTAAAATATGTCCTATATGAATATTTTGTGACAATGTGATTGCCACAATGTTTTTGTTTTGCCTCAAAATATGAATTTTTCAATATTTTTAGCCAAATGAGGATGGAAGGTAGAATGATGCATTTATATGTTATTTGTTTGGCAGAATATCATCAATTTACATCCTGTCTTTTCTCAAAATATTTCATGGTTTATTTAAGTTTCTTATTTTTTAATGAATGCTAATCATGATATTTAAAAGATATTGATGCTAAGTCTTCATTGTTTTTTTTTAAGTTTCTGAATAAATGTCATATTCAAAAGACTACAAAACTAAAAACTACACGCATTAAAGGTAGTGTTATTAATTATCTTACTAAAAAGTGGTATAACGAAGTAAATCAAATTTAATTTTACATTAAAAATGAACTTCCACAAAATTACCGCCAATCCATCGAAGATAATAAATATTTGTTTGTTTTTGTACTGAAATAAAAAACTATGAATGATTTTTAATGAGAATTGTCACATTTAGCAGCCTCATCAATTTGACACTGTTAGCGATCAATGGATTAAGAGAAATTGTTTAGATATTTAAAGCAGAATTTGTTATTTTCTTTTTCTTCTTTGGCTGTATCTCCTTCTTAGTCCACAAATCAAGCGTGAAAGTCAACTGTAGAATACTTGCCGGAGAAGGCATCCGATTTGGTCTGCTAAGGATAGACCAGGCAGAACACCAGAGTGTTTTCCCTTGGATCCTGAATATTTAAAACTCTAATATGCCATGTCTAATTTTCTTAAAGATATTAACTTATACCCTTTCATTTTATAATTCGTTATGCTTAAAAATAAATGTATCACTTTTGATTATAGGAAATGCACCTGAGGAAAAATCAAGGGATGAAGAATTCGAAGAATATCTTGAAGATTTATTACTTTAGACTGCTAGATCCACCACTCCAAATTAGACTGGGCACACGCAGATATTGTCATTGTAATAATATGATATGATCGGAAGACCAGTGTTTCGCCAAGGTTGCTTACTATTTCACTATGGCCTACCATTCCACAATATTTTATTGCAACATGTAAATCAGCGTTATTTCTTTTAACAGTAAGCAAAAATGATATTCACATTAAATTCACCGGTCACTATGTAGAAATTCATCGTCAATAGAAAATTTAAATTCATAACTTTGTTATTTAGTGAATCTTTTTTGAGGAGCATCTTTAAACTTTAATTAAGAAAAAGAGCGAGCCCACCCATTATTTACAGAATTAATAATGAAATTATTAATGTTTATACAAGTAGGACAGACTGTACTACTTTATCTGTCGTTGTCAACATGTGATCCACAGATTAGTCAAGATTTTTTTCAGACTTGCCGTCTTCACAGTACTGTTGGACTATGAGAAAAACTTAACATTGCTTCTTATATTTATTTCTACGGTATGAAAACAACTTTTACGATATTCACGAGTTTATTTATGTCTGACAAAAACAAGCCAAATTAAACACATTGAGTTTGACGACGCTTTTCAAGGAGAAACATAATTCAAGGAATAACAATGTTCAATCAAATGCAGTTATATCGAATGATGCAGCATTTTATATTTAGACTCATTGCATGATTGCGATCTGACCTGATTTTGTTTTGTTTCTAAGCAACATTCATCATAATATGTAATCATTATGTATATATTCAAAAAAAAAAAAAATTGTATTTATAAGTTTGTGGAATTTAAAAAATGGCTCGAATATCAGGTTATGATTTATCAATGATTGCATTGTCAATTATATAATCTTGAATTTACGAGATCTTCTTTTGTTCTTATATATTCATTCCATGAACAATTTAGACACTTTCGTAAATGAACAATAAATAGAACTTATTGCATCTTTTCATTGTGTTTTTAGTAGACAAATTATTGAATACATCATGATTTTATTTACATCTGTGTTTACCTATCATGTGATGTGTTTCTTACAATTACTAGGGCTAATAAATGTTCACTTGACGTAGTCCAGAGAAAAGTGCTGCGTAAGTTCTGCGGACCAAACAAGAAAATGACGAATAGCAGTTTTAAGATGATAACAGTGCAGTTCAATCAATATCGGTAGACTGATTTGGCTGGCTCACGATCACCATTCAACTGAACGTTATGAAGTACTGTTAAGAAAGTAATCTTAAGTAGTCCGACAGTGCTTAGGAAGAAAGGTAGGAAAGATTTCTCCGGCTGGAAACTGGGAAACCCCCACAATGGATAGGGATAAGTAAAAGTAGTTGCTGATAGAGGCTTAGTCACATCTCCGACTCTCCGCGCTCGTGATGATGAATAGTATAGGAATTAAAATGCTTTTATAAACTTATAATATTTATTCTAATAAATGTAACAAAAAGAGTATTTTGAATTTCATACTAGATTCCTAATTAAATCACTCGTATAATATTGGTAAGTATTCTATGAATACATACCGATTACAAATTTTTAATAAATAATGTTTCAAAGTCAATTTCAGCTAATGGTTATGTGATAAAAAATATTGTGCTTTTTATATATATAAAAACGTAATAAACCTTTTCCATGAAATAAAAGCTACACAAATCGCAATAAAAACTTCAAGTTATTTTGATATATTATTATATCGCATCACATCTTCAACCGAGTTCTTCAATAATAAGTCAAAATTAATTGACGGATCAGGTAAGTATAATCATACATCAATAAAATTAACAAAATATTCATTTCACTAGCCCAGTATGTAATTACTTTTCATAAATTTACACTAACACAAAAATAAAATATATTACATTAAAATAATTAACCACGAGTAAAAATACAAGAAAAATAAATGGATAAGTTATTCTGGTGTCTTGTAGTTGTCGAAAAAGAATAGTAAATTACTAAAGTGGCAATAAAAACAACTATATCGGGAGTCAACCAAGTATTGCCTAGCCTAAGAGATGAGAGGACGTTATCAGAATTTTTGTTTCCAAAAAGCGATGGTATGTTGGTACATTCTTTTAGGTTTTGGCCCACCCATCAAAATACACGTGCAGCTTTTTGTTGCAAAACAAATGAGCAACCGACTACATGGACTGGTTGGGTGCATAATGCTGCTGTGTGTCTACCAAATATATGTTTTATATGAAAAAACACGGATCGCCGAAATGCGGCAGCTAAATGTTGCTCGTGTATTTTGACCTTTAAACCAAAGAGTTTAAAAAATACCGTTCTATACCAATCTTTTGTTTAATTTCTTTCTGTCCATCATGTTAAACTTGAAAACCACTTCAGTGGCATTTTGTAAGATAATGTATTCTTACAAATTACTATTTAATGTTCTCTTTTTGCGGAATGCCTGATTTCTCATGACATACCCGGTGTGTCCATTAGTGACACACCAATGTGTTACGACAGAATGGTTAAAAAGTTCTTCCTTATATAATGAGGATACATTTGAGATTACGAAGATTGGTTGACAATAATGTTACTTAAAATATCTCAATGCAAAATAAGTTAGTTTATCACGATAATTGTTTTACAAATAAAAACAAACTGAAAACGTTTCCTGTGAAAGGTTGTATTTTTTAAAACCATGAAACGGTATTGATTTGGTATTAAACAAAAAAAAAATGAAAATCAATCAAATAATAGAAAGTCATTTTTGTGTCCCCATAAGAGGATGGGATGCTAATTAATAACTACCTAAATATATATTTTTTTCTTTTTTAAATAAAATTATCAACTTAATGTTAAGGATCAACACAATAAAATGAATTATAACATTAAGAAAAGTATTCAGGATAGAATTTACAGATTTCTTATTTCTACAGCAACTCAAAGACGATTAGACGACTAAACGTTGAGCTGTAAATATTTTGTTGTTTATTTATTTCTCTTACTGTATGTCTTACGTGGATGAAATCAAAGCGACTCGGTGCGGCACAAAAATATCAAACGGTCTCCACCGCTATAGTGTCCTACGCGACAACAAGCACGCCGCGATAATTTTATTTGATATTTTCATTCACTTTAAACTGCGTTCCAATCGTGTTCGCAGTGACTTTGCTCACGTAATACGTAGCGTTATTGTCATTTTACATTTCAGTTTGCTTCATGATATAAGGTTTTTTAGCAGAATACTGACGATATAATAATGCAATATTAAAGAAAACGCTTTTGATCGTAAATAAAAGATATTTATAAAAAATAAAATACGGGATTTGATTTTTATTATAACAGAAAAAAAAAATGTAAATATATACCTAGATCATTTATATCGCAGTTTGACTGTTTCACATTGGTAGAATAAGAATCAGAATAGTTTAATAAAAATATATATACATAATTTGTTACAGTGATAAAAAAATCTTTTAAAATTAAAAATAAACATAATAAAAACATGGTACTTGTTTATTGTACAGTAGGCATCTCACATACTCCTATGAATAGAGTTAGAATTATAATCACGAAAATATTTTAGATTTGATCAGGTTAGGAAAATTATTATGTTAAGTTAACATGTATTTAATGAAGCTGAATATTGGTAATCGAGACTTGAGGTAAGGTCTGGATGTGGATGTAATGAGACTCAATAATATTGTGGTAAGTAGCATTGCGAGGGGTACTATATAAAAAACAAATACCACAAATAAAACAATAAAATATCTTTACAACAGTTTGCAATTGGCAAATAATTTAACTTAAGATAAAAAAAAATATTATTTTTAAACTTTCATATCAATAAGATATTTTATATATATATAGGAGTAGAGATTGCTTTTTTATATGAGCATTGAAATTAAAAGGTTTTTATTAACAAACAGAGGTGACATTTTTAATTACTATTCGGGGGCTTAGAGATCACAAGGGTACATCTACAAAAATTTGGCGATTGACCTTTGTGCTTCCCGTTATAATTTTATTTGTGTATAGATATACCCAACCGTATCTTGATATAGCTTTGTGTCACTAATAAATATGATTATGGCATTTTTAAGACTGAGCTCAACTCAAAACACGTATTTTTGTAGTAAGACTCTTGTGATATTAAAATCCCCCGTATTGGTTGTTATATTAATATATACATATACAGCTTTGTGCCGTCGGAGAACATTTTGATTTACTTCACTTCTTGTTGAAACAAATACATTTAAGATCTCACGAGTGAACAAATAATATTGTAGCATTATTTTATGTAGTATAAGTGTAAGAAATAAACATTAGAGAGAAAGAGAAACGGTTTTTGAATAGAGGGAGATGGCATACACGTATATTATGGTACCTCTTTACGTTGATATTCATTGATCAGTGGCGGATAAGCCCATAAGCGCACGAGGTGCGCGCTTAGGGCCTCCAAATCTTAGAGAACTCAAAAATAATTTATATATTTTAAATTCATATTTCAATATTTATTTTTATTTCAGATGGAATTTTGCGACGCTTTTGTGTAGTCTGAAAAACAGGGCCAACAATTTCTATTGCGACTAGAGAATTCCAAAACAAAATAAATATAATTCATAAAACTATTCACTACTGAAACCTGTGGGCATTCCCATCGGCTTATCCTTTTCACCAGCAATAGCTTTAAACTCAGTGATGCATTTATTTCTTATATAAACACGAAACATTCATTTGCTAAGCGTCAGTTTAAGTTCATCCGTGCACTTGAACGCCTGAAGATGCTGAAAGGCGAAACCCGGGTTGTTAGTGACAAAATCTGTGTGAATGCACATAATTTGAACGATTCAAATTTCATAGAGAATTCAAAGTGCTTATTCTGCCATTGACATGTATACATACTGACACACCCGAAACGACTTAACTGTATGCACTTTGTGAAAGTACTGACCCGATGGGATGTGCTAGTGTTATTTTGTTTTAGCTGTCAATGTATTAAGTAAGATTGAGAAATGTTTAAAATATAAAATAAAAGTCAATTTTATAAGTAAAGTAATCGATGAAAATAATTCCGACGTGAGAAACTGCATAAAGACGACGAAACAAAAATAATGAACCTCCTTACATTATAAAAAATCTCATTCGGAGATAATGATTAACAACGACTACCTATTTTAACTGCCTAAGTATAGCGTAACGATGCTAAGCAAAGAGCCTCGACAGTATTCGATATTTAAAAATATATTAACACCCGCGCTCAGAAGATGGTATCACGATGACAGATTGATGGCATAAAAAAATATTTATAAACAACGAAACAAATTGAATTTAGACATTTAGCGTCATTCTAAGAGTAATAAAGATTGTTTTCATTCAAAAGAAGTACAAATTGATGGCTTATTGACACAAAAACGCCAAGAATAAGTCAGAGGATAATAAATTTTATTGGAGATTTTAAAAATTGCTGGTGGAAAGACTACAGGAAACTTTTTAGAAACAACAAGAATTGAACTTTTTACATATGCATTTCAACACAAAAAAATATAATTTAATAAGTTGTTGGGTTAGTTTTTGTCGATACGCTAAGGATCGAACTAACTATAGAGAATAATTCAGTATACCAAATTAAAAACACATTTCCTGTAGAAACGTTTTTGTGTTACTAGCCCATCAAAGTGTACTCTCACTTTAACACTTCACTAATATTATTATATAATTTGAAACATAAAAATAATCCTATTTTGTTAAAAATAACATACATTTGTGCATGAAGAAAGGAAGAGAAACCTATTTAAAAATTTATTTTCGATAGAGTTATGCTACATGACTATTATCGATGAGTAATTTTCCAGCAGAATTTTGAGAATATACGATACGTTTAAAAAGAAAGTTGATTTTGAGTACAAGAAAAATAATTTAAATGGATTTCAATTAAACCTTAAAATAATCCAAACGAAGGATATTTATTGGTTGAACCGAAAACAGCTGAATTATCAACTGAAATAAGATTCATACCCCGAAACGAAATAATAAGATTTTTTAAAGAATATCTAGAATTGACGTTGCGTTCTTTAAACTTTTTTAGTGACTTCTTCGTTGGGTCCGTCTTCGCTGCTGTCTTCGGAGCAATCCTCGTCGTGAGTGTGCGTGAGTGTCTTCGGAGTCTCGGGTCTGACGTGAGGAATTGTCGGTGCTGTTACGCTGTTTTGATTGGTCGAATTGTGAGATGACATCACAGTCTACGAAATAAGAAAACAATATATGATCATAAGAGAATGGTAACATTTCGCCAAACAGGTGTTCTGTTTTGATGTGAATTTTTAATAGCAAAAGTTTACCGATTTCATTCAAGTAACTTGATTTCTAATAAAGATAAGATTGAAGTTTTAGCAATAAATACTTTTTATTGTGTTTTTTTTAATCCAAAAAAATAGGATAAAAATTGTTATAGACTGGAAAGATAGTAGAAATTCCAAATTTAACACATTCTAATTTCATATCCATTACCATATGGTGCTGATAAAGCACAGGTCTGTATAAGTAGTAATTTTATATTAAAAAAATTGATAACCACTGGTGTCAATTTTTAAACAGAACACCCTATTGGCGATGAAAAATTTAAATTGATAACATTTATATTCCACTGATTGTGTTACTTACGGTGACATGCGTTTTACCTCTTTAAGAACTATTTTTTATCTCTATTCTTCATATTTAATTTAGTTAAGATTCCTTTTTCTAATCCACGGTGCGGTAGAGTAAAATACGGAAACTTGTTGTAGGGTATACAAGTGATGTGTAAAGTTGACAATGCTGTCTCTAAAGCAATATAATCAATCTACATACATGCAATTTTAATTGAATATTGAGAAAGATTAAGCAATGTTAATTTTATTCTTATTACAATAATAATAATGAGTTACCAAAGAATAAATGAGTGCAATTATTTATGACTCGTATTTTTTTTTAGCTCACCGAGGAAGGTTTTCGTTCCGCCAAAAATAATGGTTTTAACAGTTTTCGGTTCTGTCCAGGTTCGAAGCCCAGAATTATAGAATCACTTCTATTGAAATTTGCAAATTCTTTTCAATGTCAATTGTTGTTTACACCTTTTCATTTCAATTTGTTTTTGTATAAATAGCACTGTAAAATTATATTCCTTATCAGTTGACAATGCTCGTTATGAGCGAAACAGGTCCTGATCTTTTTAAATAAAGTGGAAATTAAGTACAAAGGAATATTGTGTTTTTATTAATATAATGCCTTTCCAACAAGTATTGTCAGTGAACATCCTAAAAGTGATTCAAAACATTCTCGAAATATTAATAAATCAACGCTCTGTGACTAAGAAGGTTAAGCATTGACAAAGATTAATCGTTAAAGAGAATACAGGTGCTGTACAGAAATAAATAAGCGTGTTTTTAAACGTTTTGTTCTTTTAAATTCAAATAATTTTTACTGCTATCATATATTTTGGATTCTTCCATTTTTGTCTATGAAACACAGTCATGCAAGCTGTATAGGCAAGCGACAGCTTGTCAAAACGATATGAACATGACAAAGTTATTTTGAAGTCTATTAAATATCATGTGAGATAGACCACTGCAATCGGTGGAATTTTTGCACCAGTGTTAGTAAGTGAGCGTTTTATAATAATGTGGGATTACCTCGTCGCTAGGGAAGCCTAAATTTTCATAGTTTTCACTGCCTGGCGACATAGCCATGACATTGTAACCTTTGCTCGATTGCCTAGACCTGAAATAATAATAATGAAATATGAATAAAATAAAAATGCAAATCAAAAAATAATTACTAGAATGAACAATGAATAAATAAATAAAAAAAAAACGATTTCCCTAGAAGTCTGAAGGATTAAAAGGACAACCTTTTGGTTATTGAAAAATATTTCTACATTTAATACAAATTTTATTAAGAATAATACAATACTTTTATGCATGAATGAATTATTAATGCACTTCAAGTAACTTAATGATTATAACACAAACAAAGATGATTTTCAAAGACATGCAGGGTAATATAATGATTTTAATCATGCGTCTAAAATTAGTTCAAAAATTGCTCCACTGTTAATATTTATGAATTTAGAATAGTATTAGGAAACACATGACTTAGTTTCCATAAATAATTTTGAAAAATATTATACTATACAAGGGGTGGGGAACCTTGTCATTTCTAAAGACCACATTCATTTATCTGATTCAACATAACGCCGCAGAAAAGAAAACGTTGACCCCCCCCTTTTTCTTCGACTGTCGAACATATAATGGGTTGATTACGCTCTTTTTCCAAACGCTTGGGTATAATTTTTCGATCAAAATCAGAGTAACCAAGGGTTACCAAGTAAGCCGCAGGTTCCCCACCACTGTACTAGACTTTGACCTTCGGGTAGCTATGGGGTACATTCGCATTGCAAAGTTCTTCTTAATTCAACCATTGGCTAAATAGCAATAATATCTAGTTGATATTTATTGTAATCTACAATGATACCACAATCAATGCAATGTAAATATGACGCAAATTTGTCTGGGGTCACTTTGTACCCCACCGGTAGAAAGTGGAAAATAACATTTTTAAGATTAAGCATACAATGCATCTTTGAAAAATGTATTTCAATTGAAAATTATCAATTCAACCATTTAGTAATAATGCTCAATCATTTAAAGATTTGATTTACGGTTCAATAACTCAGACTGATAAATTACTTTGAATTTTTGAGCTAAATTCATCAATGGCTTGATAAAAGATGACATTGTATCTTTTGCCATACAAACAACTAAACACTGAACATCGCTATGAAAACTAAAAATTGTGTTTTGCGAAATATAGTACAATGTTTTTAACATTCTTTACAAGTCAACGCTTTATGCCAGTAAAACCAAAACATGATTTACTAAATGATAACAATTATTATCAAATACTAATAATGCCATTATGATTTTATAATTTAAATTCAAATAAAAAAAGCGTGAGTCAATTTGGAAGTAAAATAGAATACACACCGTAACAAAAAATTACAATTCATTATCAAGAATACAAGAATGCCGTGATGCAATGTTGGGTTTACCTATCAATAGACGGGGCATCCATTTGGAAGCGCTGCTCGTGGGCTACGGTTGATTCATGAGGGAGTAGCATGGCTGGAGCTCGGAACATGTAGCAGAATGGATAATACATGAGATTCAGGAACGAAGCAGCGTACAGATCCGCATAGCGCACAACCTGAAATTAATTATGATGTAAACAAATTGGTTCTATATTGAACACTATTGACCTCTTCAATTTTGGTGTGCATGACCATGCACATAAAGTTTCAGTATTTTTAAAATGTATTTACAATCTAAGTACTTATTTTAACTTCTATTGATTTTTTTCTGTCAATTTTTGTGATTAATGGTTTGTAGCAACACAAATAAATTACAATTATTTATCACTGTATTAATTGCTAAAATTATCCAAATAAATTTAAAAAATACAAAAAAATGTATTATATATCGTCACATACTGTCAACCGCTATAGTACAGAGGCAGCATTAAGGCGGAAACATACTGCCGACACCCGACGCCACGTAAGCGTGTTGGATGAGATCATAGCTACATATTTGCCATTGTATTGTATGGGAAAGGAACGCACTGCAAACATCCAACGCGACAAGTGAGCACGGCCTCCATTGGGTGAGACCGCGTCGTGTGGCGTGGCGTGTTTGCAGTATGTTTTCACCTTTAGTAAGCTACCCATTACGTGAGAAAAAGTATTCTCATTTCAAATATGCCAAATACATTTTGAACATTGATTTATAGTTGTAGTAGTAAAGCAAACGATAAAATCTTTTTGCTAGGAATGAATTCGTTAAATATAATTATATATTTTTTACCTGTGAAGAGAAGAAAGTCTGCCTAGAGCCGGACCTGAACAGGGATCCCATCATTCCGTATGCGAGGTCCATCTTATGGGTGACGTCCCTAATTGATGTGCGCAACTTTGATATGTCAGGCTTTTCTTTTGTGCTAGAATCTAAGTTTCTGAAAAGGAAAATCAATAGAAACATAAATAAAACAAGTCATGTCTTCGTGGTAAAATTAACATTTATTGACTGTCGGAGAGAAGTAAAAATAAAAATATCAGCATACAAAAAGACAGGGATACCAACATTAAATAAGTTTGTTAAAATTAATATTAGACATTTGTTCGACAGTTACACTCAAACATACATGCACTCTATAAATGTTTGCGCATAGTGGATTGTGCTCAATCAAGCGCAGTTGTATTGTAGTCAGACACACAGATAAATCAAGACAAAAATATGTTGAAATATGAAAAAAGGCATGAGGTAATTGATCTTTTTGAGACTTTGTATTAAAAATTTCTGAACAATAAGGAAAAGAAGAGTTTTACTGTATCTGTAAGTTGTGAAAAATTAAATTTTACTCACTTATACATTTCTCCGAGCATAATATCGAGGGTTTGGAGTTCGGCAAACAATTGACATTTGTCAGTCCATACGTGTAGTTCTTGAACCAGTTCTGGCACTATAAGGAAAGTTCTCCATCCTCGGATCTTCTTTGATTTGAGAATATCGCCAAATATGTGGTCACCGATGTACAGAACATCTTTTCCTTTGGCTCCAATCATTTCGGTGAACACATCGCATGAACCTGATTAAATTATTTACATTTAGATTAGATTTTGGATTAGTTCTCGCCCCCTCAGTTTGGATGCTAGAACAGCCATCGACTTTGTTAAATAATTCTGTTGAACAAATGACCTTATTGAAATGGAGTTCTGCCAATGATTTATTTATAACTTATTTGAATGTGTATATTTAATTTTAATAACTCAATTGATGTCAAAAGACTGATGGAAAAAACCTTTCAACCTGATAACATACTACATTTGCAATAGTAGATTGAACTAGTCGACTACAACCATTCTTCGCAGCTATGTTAGCTTCTATTCATATTGTGACTGACCTCCAGAGTAAACCTGTTCCTTTTGCAGAGGTCCCATGTGTGTACCGACTTTCAGTGCTCCGGTGCGCGTATCCACTTGTCTAAGAATTGTCCCTTCTCCGAAGAACACAGGTTTGCAGGCATCTACTACGATTATATCAAAGTAAGTCTTCCAGTCTCTGTGAGGGTCTTCGGGCTGGAATGATATAATTGGTTTTTACATGGTAAAGCTAACTTTAGCCAATTCAAAGCCAAAAAGAGTTTAAATACATTTTGCGAATGTTGACAATCTTTCTAAAGTGATTTTAGACTGAAAGACTTAGAATATCATGTCATTGACATCCTGAATCAAGAACAGTGTAGTTTGAAGTTGATTTAATGAACACTTTAGTAAATGATTGAGATTAAAAGAATATTTTTAAAAATAATTGCGCTGTAATAAAATAGCAAACCATTCAACTTACCCTTGCACCATGTGGGAAGTCAAACAAGTAAGTCATAATCTTATTGGTGAATTTGTAATCGCTATTGGTCAGCAGGAACACTTTGGCTCCGCTCTCTCTGATCCTGGTCAAGAACATCGGCAGCCTCTCGTCCTTCTTCACGAACTCCTCCAAGTTTTGGATTGTTCTGGTTTTCAGATCTCCCTGGATGTGCACAAAGTCCACGGCGTTTCGCACGTCTTGGAAGATTGATTTGAATGACATGGCAAGTTCTCCGCCTCGCACACCGGTCTTTTGTCTGCAAAAGGATGAGAAATAATCAAAGAATATTCCGGTATACAGAGATAGATGTTAACATCATTATTTCAGACTGCCAGCCGTGAAAAACGAAAGTATTTATGACCTGGTGTACTGCGGCGAGTTTGTGAAGAAATCTATGAGGCATGCCAGCAGGTATGTCTCTGGTAAGTTGAAGAGTGTATTCAAGACGTAGACTCTGGATTCATCTAACTGGAGGAATTTGTTGGGGTAAAGTTCGTACACTTGGGAGCTGAAAATAAAAATGACAGTAAAAGTGACATACATATTGAGGAATAATTTTCTTTAATGTTGAATATAATTTGCCGGATCCTAATCGAGTGGTCAATGAGGTTGGCTTCGGTTGCGTAGCTCACAAGTGCGAATCTCAGTAGAAGCAGTTTTAGTGATTTATGCATTCCTGATCAAAGGCATGGATTTGAATCGTAAAACTTTTGTACATTCACATAAGTTTTGTCACTAGTAATACAGGTTTCGTTAAAAAAATTCTATGGCTGTCAAAGTGTTGTTTTAATAAAATTTTGCTGTTAAATCTGGGTCTGAAAGCTTAAATCATATTGTCAAAAATATAGTAAAACTATAACAATATTAAAATATTTTTCAATAACTAATAATTTCCATCAATAGATGTCTCTGCTTAAATTCACAAAATTAAATAAAACATATTGATATTGTGCACATGGGATTCGTTGCAGAAACTTTAGTTAATTAACTCGCTGATAAGAATGCAACAAATATAATTGGCCATATGTAAGGTTACTGCAATCGCAATTGACCTGATTCATTTCATGTATAAGTTCTTCATAGCCAAAGCGAAACGAGAAAAAAATTGAATTACAGATTTAGTATTTTTTTTTTATCAAATTGTGAGAAAAAGCTGGGGTGAATGAATTTAATAAATTGCACAACAAATATCTGGATTTATTTTTTTGCTTTGTATTAACTGTTTGGAGCCGTTCCAACACATGTTGTGAATGTCAAGGGTAGAATTAAAAATATACTATTAGAATAACTGCTATAGCACAATAGAGGCAGTCTGTCAGGTCTAACGGTTTTTGAGGAATGCCTGCAGGTAAATTTTGATGTATTTTTCTTAAATTGATAATTGAGTCAGCGAATGTCAAATATGGTCGCCTGTATCGAATTCTGATTTAGTATTTTTTTTTCGTTTATCACCAAGCCCAGTATAATATAATAATTTAAGGATTTTTGAGAAAGAATGATACAAAAGAAAATTACTTACTGTTTTAAAAACTCAAATCCGTGGACACAAACGAGGATGTTTCCGTATGCGTCTACTTTGAGTAGATTTCCGTACAGCGTATCAAACCATAGACCTCTGAAAAACAGAAACAAAAGTAAGTATTACTATAGAGATATCAAATTTATAGTATGTAAAAATCACTTTTAAGGTGTTCACTGTCAATACTTGGTGGAATGGCATTATAATAAAAATAATAAAAGATTTTTAGTACTTTTTCCACTTAAAATTTATTTGATCAGGACCAGTTTCGCTCCTCACGAGCATTATCAACTGATAAGGAAAATAAATTAAGCAGTGCTATTTATACAAGTTAAATTGAAATAAATTTTTAAATCTTAATTTTAAATCTTAATCTTAAATTTAAAATTTTGTAAATCCTTTTAATTGTTAGTAATTGCTTACACCTTTTAATTTCAATTTAACTTGTATAAATGGCACTGTTTAATTTATTTTCCTTCAGTTGATAATGGTCGTGAGGAGCGAAACCGGTCCTGATCAAATAAATTTTAAGTGGAAAAAGTACTAAAAATCTTTTTTTATTTTTATTGTATGTAAAAATGTTACGAAAGAATAAATTCTACAAAACTAAGTGATGCGGAGCAATTCTCAAAATTTTTAGAATCTTGGCACTAATTAAGGGGAGTCTCTTATATTCAACATGATTTTTTGCATCTTTGATAGATTCAGTGGTAACTTTGTGAAAGTTCATTTTTATCTGCTTGGATTCCAAGCGGAAACGGGTGTCTAAGAAATTTTAAAACACTTGGTATACCAATGGAATATAAGCAATATTTTGATGAATATGTGTAGCTCTATCTATACTGAGACAATAAAGGTTTTTAAAATACCAAATAGGCAAAATTATTTCTCTCAAAAAATTCACGCGGTACCTGGGACATATTAATGATTTATTTGCGTGGTATTCAAACGGTTAATATAAAATCGCCCGCTGTGGTCTTATTGGCTCTACCGAACAGGTGGATCTGGGTAAAGTCAATATCAAATTTAAATTTGAGTAACTAAATATAAACATGTATTTGAGACTGCCCTTAATTAGTGTCTAGATCCCAATAAATTTGAGAATAGCCCCCCGATGGTCTGTTAAGACCTTAAGTTAAATCAGGCATGACAATGCTTCACACTGTGGCCCACCTCATAGGACAATAGAAAGGTTCACAGTCATTCATACACTTTTGTGGTAACTATTCAGTGACAAAATTTGATATTGGTGTATGTTAAATCAACAATTTTTAACTTTATATGTAGTGCATATCATTGTTGAAACTAGATAAATAAGAAACTCCAAACACGCTACTTCACAATAAAGACAGAAGAATTCTACTTTGGTAAATAATATATATATCAAAAAAAAAAATGGAAGATACGAAGCTTATTACAACAAGGCGAGTGATTGTAAAACATTCACAGCTATTAACACATGTGAAATCATGTGACAATACTGGAGATACATAAATATCACATACAAATTTGAAGTTATGGAGTTACACCATTAGTATCATTATTTATTCTAGATTTACATCATTTGCAACAAGGATTGATTATTAACAAGATGCCATTCAAAGTTAATTTTCGATTGTACCAAAGCTACACATATTTATGGTTTCAATGACGATATGCAACGAAAGTGTTGTACGAAACAGTACTCTTCGAAATTTACAGGTTAACATTGGAGGTGAATAGAATTTTAAAATAATTTGTTTGTATTCAATTTATTGAGACCTAGGAGTCTATAATAGATGGAAATAGAGTATGGAAAAAGTACCTGATTGGGAATGAAGGGTCATATTCAAACTCTAAGATTTCTTGAGGATATCCCAGGTTGACGAGATGTTCTTTCACTAGATTGAAGCCAAGAGTTTCGTACTGCGGTGATTTGTATTCTGCGAAAAAAGAAAAAAAAATTGAATATGCTAATTAGTTTTAGGATCAAACAGGATTGAAAAAGATGGAAGGACAAATGTTGTTTTCGCAAAAAAGACTTTTTAAAATAAGTGAAACTGATCTTTATGGTTGAATAAAATATGTGACAATTCACATATAAATATTGTTAAATTCATTATTTTTTCATTTTTAAGTTTTAAGTGGGCCATATGCTGCTAAAAAATTGACAATAATTGCATTACTTTTTAAACATTCAACCTTATAATTCATGGTTGGGTGATTTTTTCTTTCGACCATATCCCCTCTAAGTGTGGAGAGCATATGGACTCCAAATTGAGTTTATTGCAAAAACAAAAAAATCGATGACAGAAGAGATATAACGATATGGCTAGAATAGTTAAGTGAGCCTAATCACTCTCGCTACACCCTGTTTTTAAGATTGGATGGGTGGGAGTGCATTTTAGACATCCACGCCTTCATACAGAAATTATTCAATTGATTAAAAAATCAAATAATGAAGCTATCTGTACTGGGATTCATAGAAATATTAATTCTAACTCTAAAGACTTGCCTCAAATTTACAAAGACAAAAATTGCATGAAATTTTGAATTATAAGTACAACATGTACAAACATTGCGTGGTGAAACATTTTTCGTAATCGAGTCCTATTAATATTATTTTTTCTTGCGGACCAAAAGCCCATTATAGTTTTTTATGCGGTCAACTAAAGGAAAAAGGTTGTGCGCGCCTGGTTCAAATGGCATTTTGGGGTAGTTGAGGATTTCATATTATAAAAAAAATTACCTGCTAATGTATAGTCCATGTCAAATCCATAGAACTTGATGTTTTCTAGATGAAGCGAACGATTGACAAATATTCTGAAACAAAGAGAAAGCAAACAACATTATTATATTGGTCGATAATGAATAAATTGTCATACAAAAAGTGATAAGTTGAATTATCATCCACTATTTTCGATGTTGAACAACAATCAGAAAATTATGATTATAGCTAATAATTGTCAATTTGCCGGATATTTAAAAAATGTTTAAATCCTGTTCAAGATCACACACAACCGAAAAACAGTCCCCATGAACAAAAATTCAAATGTTACATTGATAGTGATACAATAAAAATTGCTTAGAATAAATCCGGAACTGTATGACCGTCAGTGCAAAGTCTTAATCGCTAGGCTACAGAGGCTTAATACTATAATAAATACAAGGCTATTTAGAACTCTCTTGAGGTAAATGCGTTATCCAGTTTTCACAAAAAACATAAATAAAGCCACATGTCGAAGAAGCTTATGGGAAGGAGTTATGTTGTACCATAATGAATGGAGATTACTTTTGTGTGCGCACTAAACACTAAAGCAGTGGCGGATCGTGGGTATGATATTTGGGGGTGTTGTGGGTAGATTAAAATTAAGTAAAAGACCATATTACTTATATTTTATTAAAAATATCAAAAATAATAACAATTAAAAGAAAAAGCTATTTGCAAATAAAGTTCATTCGTCTATTTAGTGACTAAAGCAAGTGATCAAATAACGAAAATTCATTAATAATTATGAAAATTCTCAAAAAGCATTTAATTAAAATATTAATTGATTATCAATAAAATTATTGTAATACTTTATTTGGTTACCGAAGATATAGTTTTAGTAAAAGTACCACTCGATAAACTGCTATCAACGAACGCATCTTTCGTAGAGATATTCAAAATCGTCTACGACTCTACGGCGCTACGATAAATAAACCTGTTGAAAAAAGCGTGAATATTTTTTTCCGTCGATTGATTCAATTGTATTTTAATTGGCAAAGCTGCGAAGTTATAAGGTGCAAATAGGAAAATATTAAGATCTACAAAAGTTATAAGATATCGCTGATAGCTATTTCGGCTTAATGTCATTGCCAGAAATCAGAACAAAGATTTAAACACACTACCATAAAACAGACGACTTCAAATCGTTTATTTTTAAATTTAAAAATACAGAAAGTTATGCATTTTAGTGGATATTAAAAATATGCAAAAACTTGAGATAGTTAGTATAACAAGTATTGTACAATTGTAATTGGCGGAATTGGAGGTTTTTTCACAACCACGCAAGTCTTGGTAAATTAAAAAAATATGAATATTTATTTTTTACTTTTCAATTCGTAGTTTTTTACTTATTTTAACTGATCATTAATAACACAATTAATCCACTCAAGATTGTTTTCAGATATCACATTTTTTATACAATGTTTCTCGGAATCATTTTCTGTACAAACAACACGCGATTTCGGTCTCAAAACATAAACTTGCGTACCGAGAAAATGACATGTATCAAAATAAACATGAAAAATCAATGACGACCGCTGGAAAAAAATAACTAAGAGGGGACATATCGTAATCGTAGGAAAAAGCGTAGGAAGTTAGCAGAAGAAACCATAAAATTTGTTTCTTTTTATAAAATCTGTTTCTAAAAATATCGAGAGATTATTAAAATACCACGAATGATGTAAATATGTTCATTGCACAGGAGTACAAGTCGTTAAAAAACATACATAAAATCCATCAATGTTATAACTCTAATTTTGACCAGCATTATCGCGTAAAAATACGAACCTTTAATACTACAAAATATCGTTTTTACTTTTGATAAAAAACAACATCGGAAATACAAGTTTTTAGTATCACAATACACCTGGTTTAAATACTTTTTTTACAAAACGATTTACGGTAGGTTGTTTATATTAGGGTTTCTCAACCGGGGTCTAAACTCCACAGCACGTTCCAAGGGGGGCACAGAGAAAATACTATTTTAGGTGAGCCACAGCACAGTTCTAGGTGGCCAGAGGCACCCAAAATACAATGAAGAGAAATTCCGTAAATTCCCAGGTATTTGAAATCTGAAAAATGCCAGCTAGCTAAAAAAAAACTCACATTTTTCGATAATTGTACAATCTGTCAATTCCCAACTTTTTGAAGTCATCGAGCTAAATGAAAAAAATAAAGTTTTCGAGTTGAAAACTGTTTTGTAATCTTTCAATTTCTCACTTATTTCCCAGTCATCTATTTATCCCGAGATAATTGTGTCCCGAGTCTCTAAAAACTAATTAGTAGAGGTATTGGGGCCTCGGAAAAATATGAGACTCAAAAGGGGCTACGGGCTCAAAAAAAATGAGAAACTATATACATACATTCGTAGAAATTGATTCATTAAGATAAAAATCCATACATCGATTTATTAATAATCGCATGAAAGCAACATATGAATTCGTATTTCCGACTTATCCTTGACCGCGAAACCGAAAGTTGACATAATATATCTTATCTTACCTATTATTTTTTTTAAGAATAATTTTGACAAATCTAAACATTCAGCTTGCGCCATGAAGGCAGTAGTAGCGAACGTTTTATCTTTAATTCGATATCTCCACTTATAAACAGATTGAAGGATATCAGGCGATTTGCGTTACTAGACTTCCATATCAATTATAATACCGTTACGAATTCACTTTAAAACCATTATTGTTGGGGTGAAGTAATTTAATTCAGACGTGCACCTTGGGAAATATCCTTAAAACAAAACTCATCAAAACTAGAACGCGGAAAAAAGACAATTACATATTTTCACAAATGACCGTAGTTGATGGATTCGATAGACAGAGAAATTCGTTTATTCGTAAATATACAAAAAATGTGGAACGTAAATTTTCACGAGTACAAAATTTTCATAAAGAAATTACGTATACATATTGAAACTAAAAGGGTATTTTCGTGTTACCATTCATACACAAATATAATAAAGCATTTTTTTCTAAAAATAAAATACTCATTTGTATTAATTCCGCTTTTATTTAATACGAGCAGGACCGGTTACTTTCATGACGAGCATTATCAACAAATATTGTTCGCCAGATCATCTGTCACAGATGCTATCAATTGCGATTAAGAAGAGTGTTTTGAAATTTACGACTATTTTGCGTTTCTAAAATTAAAATCAGGGCTTCGGACCGGAACTGAACCGAAAACCGGATCCGAACCGATATATACTTACTTTTGTGTGTGTGTGTTTTTAACCATTTCCACTCCCAATGCAGAGCATACAAGTTTATCTCAACAAAAGTTTAATAGCTCAATCTTTTTTTCGAAAAGAGGATAAGGCTATAACGGGACTAGTGGTTAGCTAATAGCTCTCACTGCACCCCTTTATATGGATCGGGTGAGTTGGGGGAAGGGGTTGCAATTTAAAACGCATTATTATTATAATGTATTTGAGTCTGTGAACACTGAGGTGTGTTTAGTCAACTGAAATTGATTGCAAATACTATGCCACAAGTGGGCTAAAGCAGCTAGTGTAAGTTTTTATACCGTATGTAAGGAAATACATATACGAAAAACAACTTATCTTTCAGTGTTGACATGTTGCCGAGAAGTTCGGTAAAAATTAGTGCACAGTTATTATTTTTCAACGGCCACCTTCGATTTTGTTGAGGGAAAATAATTGTGTCACCGCTCATCACGCACCCTATTATATGAGGGCAGCGCCACATGCCACCTCCCACCACGCCACGGGTCGTGCTCCGGTAAGCGTGAAAAGAATGTCAATTCACGCTTGGCCATATATTATTTCATTGTTACTGTGTCAACAGTGTTCTCATTGAAAGAGCCTAAAAAATAATTAAATTTTATTAAAAAAAAAAACGGTAATAAAGAACTTAAAACAAAAATGCATTTAATGTATTTTTAAAATCGGGATAACTACCGTGACGACCGGCGGAAAAAAATCAAAGTCCACTCGAAACGCGCCGATATCTGTGGCTAGACACGTCATGACCAGCTCGTGCTGTGTGAAAAGTGTGCGAGGCGCACAAAGATTTTAGTACGATCCACCCATTTAGTTTATTTTGCTGTTGGAAGGGTTATCGTCTCCCCGACAATCACCCACCTCCAATTGATTTATTTGAAGCTATTACGTTACTAATAATTTTACTTTTTTTTTTTTAACCATTTCCACTCCCAATGTGGAGCATATGGAATCCTAATGGAGTTTATCTCAACATAAGTGTTTCTACGAGAACTGATTGTTACTCAGTTGCTCAACCTCTCTTTTTCCAAAGAGAGTAGGGATAAAAGGATAGGGCTAGGAAAGGATTAGTGGTAAGCTAATTGCTCTCGATACGCCCCCGTTCATAGGATAGGATGGGTGAGATGGGGGGAATTCAAGACATCAAATACATCCATGCCTTTGAACAGAAATCCATTAATCGATTGAAAAATCAATTTATAAAACTGTCCGTACCGGGATTTGAAACCGGGTCCTCCGTAGCATTGTGAGCATTATCAGTTGATAATGCTCACAATGAGCGAAACCGGTCCTGATTTATATAACATAAAAGTGGGATTAGTACAAATGAGTGATTTAAAAAATATATAAAACCTCTCCACCAAGTATTGACAGTGAACGCTTTAAAAGTGACAGGTATTACATTGTAGCAAGAATCCTTCTAACATAGAACTCTTTTTTATATTATTCTAATCCACGGGTTCCCAACCTATGGATCGCCAACTTTTTTCGATTTTGGATTTGAACAACAAAACTAAAACTACAGTCAATTAAAATTACCTTATTGAAAAACAAATGCCCTTTTCAATTGCATCGGGGCCGCGGGTCACATGGCTTTTATAAAAAGGGGTCGCCACCCGAAAAAGGTTGGGAGCCCGTGTTCTAATCGATGCTATTTCGGTGCGACCCCTCCCTATTTTCGTTCACCCACATACATTTTCTTCAGTCCATGCACTGTAATCCTTCTCTATTTAACCCACCCGAACGGCAACGGTCAATGCAGCGAACCATAAACAATGAGTTCGCGCAATTTAGCGTTAACATGACATTAATAATGAAATATTCATTTACTTTAGTATGCTATTTCATTTACAGACATTCCTTTGAATATTATTTATGTTATACATATAAATACACGAGTACTAGCGGGTAGTATCTAAAAATAAATTTAAACGTTCACGCTTGACCTTGGCCATTTCAAAGCTAAACACGCGTTAGTTGAATCCCAAACACGGTTTTCCGCAGCTGCGTCGTTTGAAAATTGGAATACTGCAATGGAAATAGCTGCGATGAAAATAAAATGGCCGCCCGAGCCCAGCTGTTCGTGTGTCAAACAAGAGTCACGGCAGGTGAAAGCCGTGCGCCGAATAAACAAAGATTAATTAGATCGTGTCAAAGATTCCTAAGTGTTTCGATTGACTTAAATAACCACAGTGAATGAATCACACAAATCAAATCAGTTCAACAAGTGAATCATAAGCATCTAATAATAATAGTTGTAGATGTCTGTTTATTCAAGATTGTAATTAGGGCATCCAATCCCGGGATCCGGGATCCCGTTCAATTTTCTGATCCCGAAATCCCGGGATTGACATGGTCGCGATCCCGGGATTTCGGGATTGAGAATTTTGTAGTAAATCTCGAAAAGTGAGATGAAATTGGCAAATTGTCGATTGAAATTCCTCGGTGAGCTAAAAAAAAAAAAAAACAAAAACGAGGTTTTGTGAGAATTTGGGGAAAAAGTATACCAAATTGAGGATTTCAAATTCCTCGGTGAGCTAAAAAAAAAAAAAAAAAACGAGGTTTTGTGGGAATTCGGGGAAAAAGTATACCGAATTGAGGATTTCAAATTCCTCGGTGAGCTAAAAAAAAAAAAAAACGAGGTTTTGTGAGAATTTGGGGAAAAAGTATACCAAATTGAGGATTTCAAATTCCTCGGTGAGCTAAAAAAAAAAAAAAACGAGGTTTTGTGAGAATTTGGGGAAAAAGTATACCAAATTGAGGATTTCAAATTCCTCGGTGAGCTAAAAAAAAAAAAAAAACGAGGTTTTGTGAGAATTCGGGGAAAAACTATACCGAATTGAGGATTTCAAATTCCTCGGTGAGCTAAAAAAAAAAAAAAACGAGGTTTTGTGGGAATTCGGGGAAAAAGTATACCAAATCGGAGATTTCAAATTCCTCGGTAAATTTATCTCAATCCCGGGATCCCGGGATCCCGGGATTGAAAATTTTTCAATCCCGAAATCCCGGGATTGGAAAAAGGCTCCGGGATTGGATACCCTAATTGTAATATATACTTTGTACTGCCTCAGCATCTGTATGACTAAACTCCATTGATGTTGCTATGCATATGCTCCAGAAGTAAATAAACAACTGCTCGTAAAATATTGTTAATTCTTTGTCACGTATCTCCCAGTACAGTTCCGAATAAATTAATGACAGTGTCGTTTAATATTTTATTCATTTAAGATAAATCTGTATCCTCCTCACCTTTGAAAAAGAATCATTATTGTTAAACAGAAAAAAATAGAATTCATTGTAAGTAAGGTTGTATTTTTAATAACCACATCCGTTACCAATGTTGATCATGAAAAGTCTTAATAAATCATTTCAAGAAAATGTGTTGTAAGGCAGACGCTCAGTTTCAATCAAAAAGTGTAAGCAAGCATACGAGAATGGGTTCGAGGCATATCTGGCGGTTGGGTAATTGTTTTTCCTATCCTAATTTTTAGGACAGGATGTGGTGGGTAGGAAGGGATGAAAAAAATGACAATCGATGAAAGTTCAATGTTTCTATTTGGTGATATGAATAATTGATCACGCGATAGAGCAAGAGTATAAGGGTGTTAGCCATATAGTTAACTATATCACTGACGTATTTTGGAAAACAGTGAATTTTTTACAATAATTGGTGGTAAAACGATTTGTCATTTTCTCATTGTTTTCAATACCAATGATAATGCAAATGGTTTTGTAAAATGTTAAGTGATACTCAGCAATCAATAAGAGCTTTATTTATTCTCCGTAAGAGGGATAACCATGGTACTGAGGTGAACACAATCAGCTTAAAAAACAGATCGTTAAAACTCGTATAAGTATTTCGTCTCTCATGAAATATTATTAAGAACTTCGCTTTGGAGAGCACTGGTTCAAGTTAATACACGAGTATGCACAGCTCGGGAATAAGTTCCCTGATAATCGCGTGCCAGCGACAGCCGACAAAGATTAGCTCGCGATGTGAAGAGGACAAGCGTCACGATCGGCGATAGAGATAAGATTGTTTTTATGTAGTGTAAGCTTTTGTATAATCCTTATTTGCGCAATAAATTAGTTCGTTACGTTTGCAACACTACTCCAACAGTTTTGGTATTTCGAAAAATGCCCGGTTAGAAGTATCGATTTTAACTCTCGCGGCTCGGAGACTAGAAAAATACTTCTCGGCCGATGGGGGTCTTTTAGGAACCCCAGTGGTTTCCTCATTATTGGCCTTATTCTTATGAATTTCAAAAAAATAAATAGTCTAAGGGCTTTAAAATATCTTTTTGCATCATTCCTCATACATTTTTTTATGAAAATCCGTGGTTTTTTTAATAAATAATCATATTTTAAGTTGCGCGTAAAATATACGTCGTTTCAATGCAAATATCAATGTGCTACTGGCGCGCTTTGCTTAGCGGCGTTCAGCCTATTATCTTACGAACGATCGCTGATAAGCGGGCGCTTATCTCTTATCTTATCGTATTTATATAAACTACAAAAGGTCCAAAAAACTATGATATAAGAATACCTTAATTATAAACATTGTATCACCCATATTAAAATAGATATTTAAGAAAATGTGGGTATTGGGGTCGCATTTCTTGAGCTTAGAACCGGAAAAGTTAAAAACTCGACGGTGTGGTTTATAAATGAAGTACCCTTATACGCTACGGCGCTAAGACGCTAAGTGGATGATTATGCTATTTATTGATTCCTTTTTTTCAAACAGTTTTATCCCGATCACGCAGCTGATGGTAACGCTGTATGAATTCAAGAGATCGATTCTCTGAATGGTCACATTCACACACTGCTTTTTAATCGATATGCAATTTGTTTAGTCTGATAATATCGGACAACACAAATTAAGTTTTCATACCTTCGATCCCATGTCTGTAGTTCAGCTTACTTCTATATTAGGAAAATTGTCTAATTGTACCTTTTTAATCATTAGCTTTCCGTATGCTGAGACGAAGGCGTCTGGATGACAAACTACACATTGAGAGTGGGCATAGTTATGATAAATACTTAACAAATAGTACATCATCAGTTTCCCAGTATGTTTTAGACTCGCATAGTTTTTGAATTTAGCAGTTAAAATAAAACCTTTTAAGATCGAGATATTGTGTTTGACGGTATGTCTCCTGATAGTGAAACACGTTTCAATCAAAGTACACAAACAAACATAATTAAGGAAGCGAGCAGATTTTTTTGTGTACAAATTTGTAATTTATTTATGACGGAAATTTGATCGTAATACGTTATTGAGTATGTTGATACAGGTAACGTATAATTTATCATCACTTTCAACCCAGCGATCTCGACCGTCTGTATGTCTACCGCTATAGCTAAAAGCAGGAGCTGGTACCAACGTCATAGTCATAGGCAGAAGATGAATGACTTCTACCCACCTTCACCAAAATGCGTGTTGGTTCAGTATTTACAAGCTGACAGCAATTTATTCATTTAACAGAGATAAAAAAAAAATCTTCGTTTATTTTGGCATTCATTGCAAATCTGACAGCAATAGGGATTGAAATTTCGGTCTTATTTTTCAATCCTGAAATTTCGTAAATTTAATAGTGGGATTATATCGATACCCTAGTTCCAGAGTGCACTATGTCATAATATGGCAGTACTGCATTAGATTCTAATGTAGTATAATAACGTCTAGGCTGCCCTTTGGAAGTGATGGATGTACATACGTATTCTGATATACTTTTCACACTTAACTCGATACTGCCAAATTCAGACATTGTGCACTCTGGAACTAAAGTATATTATACATACATAATATCATGATGTATATAGGGATGGATGGCCAGTGCGTCGATCGCAAAGGTACTTTTGGACGATTGCAGACTTATACACAGGGCTCTAATGTTCTCTCTAATCGTAGGACTAATTCCCAAGGGTTCCTGAACGTTGCACTCACTACCGCCCTCTACGGCTTCACGCTCTTTTTACATGGTGTATTCCGTAGCGTATCAACGTTAGTCGTGTTTAGAGTTTTTCCAGGGATGTCCCGAGAAGAAATTCCTCAATACTCGGTTGCATGCAGTACAGTGTGAAGAGTGATAAGTAAAAAAAATAAGTGATGTTGCTTTTATTGTATTCAATTTGTTTTCCATAAGACGCGGTGAAATTCTTGAAGGCCTTATAATTTGCCTTAGATGCAACCACTTCGGGATGATCAACGGGGCTGACAGATCCGACAAATAGTCGTATTGTCTTTTTTTCCCGTTCGTTATTCAAGTCTGGACATTCCCAAAGGATGTGATCAGTATCCTGAATACCCGCATTTACATGTAGGACTATTTACTAACCGGCCAAGAGCTTGGCAGCGAAGTCACCGTGGCCAGTTATGAATTGGCTGTTTCAGAAATTAGGAGTCAAAACTTTGGTTAACGTCATTCGCCATTTTAAATTCGGAAAGACTAGTGGATAGCTAACCGCTGGATAATAATGGAAGGGTGGGAGGAAACTTTTAGACATCACAGACACCCATGCCATCGAACAGAGGTCGATTAAAAAAAAATCTATCCGTGCTGGGACTTGAATCTGTTAGATCCGTCGAAGAAGCCAACGACGTTGACCACTGCATCGGAAGCCCGAAATATAAAATTTATATTGAACATGTTAAAACTTCCACAAAGTTACCGCCGAATCCATCGAAAATAAACTTGTTCTTATTTTGTAGGCATTAAAAAAGAAGACAGATACATTCGATCTTGAGTTTTTTTCTACAAGAACTGTTTGTTACTCAGTCGCTCAACCTCACTTATTTCAAAGTGGTAAAGGTAAAGGTAAAGCAGGATAAAGCTAGAACAGGATTAGTGGTTGACTAATCGCTATTGCTACACCCAGTTATTAAAGGATCAGAAGGATGGGAGGCTGTGGCGGCCGGTCAATGCACCCCTTGTATATGCAGGGGCGGAGATATTTCATGAAATAATATTCAAAGATAAAATTTATACCATTAACTCATTTTAAATTCTTCAAGTAGTTTTTGTCTAAAATAAAACAAAATGTTCTAAAATATTCATATATTTATAAGGGGTGCATTGACCCAATGCCACATTGACCGGCCGCCACTGATGGGAGGAGAGGAAATAATGTGAATTGACATCACAAACACCCAGTCTTCGATCACAACTTTGAATCGAATGATTCTCAAATTCACTGTGATCTGACCGGGAATCGAACCCAGACCTGCGTGATCGGTAGAGCAAGCTCTACATAACTGGGCCACAGCAGGCGACCATTGAGTATAGAGAGGCAAAATCGATCATTTCAAATGAATAGTTCCACCACCGTGACAGATTTCGATTTGGCCATTGGCCCACCACATGTCGAAACACGTACCTGGTTTTATTTTCGGCGACAAATCGCTGGCGCGGAATCGATCCGCATACCTGCGCCTCGTACACACTTCGTACGACACGGTGCTATTTCACCTGTCGACCAGGAAGAAAGATGTCACTCCATTGAATAATTTTATTTCAGTAGTGATCTGACTGAATCCATTTACTTAGAACATCCACAAGAAGATTCTTGAATGTGGCCTTCCGTCAAGAAACGGATTCCCACCCTCAATTAGATTAACCCTTTCTTAACTAAGATGTGTAAATAGTACACGTACATTCTCATCATTTACATTTCTCTGTATATATAATAAGTACTCGGCCTAAAATTCAGGTATTCCTCCCTTATACATTTACGCATTGAGTAATGCAATAATAGAAATATTGTAGTAGTGTTATATAATTGTCATGATTCACTCCCGTTTTCCTAATGTGTAACGGATACATAGCTCAGGAGCGCGTGCTTTATTTTTGCATAGTAAGAGAAGGGTTAAATCGAGTATTTTTTTGAATTTTCGAGAAAGTAATTCTTGTAGTCATTATCGGCAAGAGTTCCTACAATCTCTTACAGCTTACACATTCAAATAAATGAATTTTTCCTGTTTTTATTTTCGTTTAATTCCTTTTGCGATAGATAATACCTTTTTAACGATTGTTCATTTCAATAAAACCCCACTATAAGACGACTAGTTGTAGACGAAGTTAAAATACAGTAATTTCAAATGTCAGTCTGATTAACAAGTGTAGGCTTCCTCTAAATTTTGTACAGAATTGTCATTCCGAATGACGTTGGAAGGTTCGCTTGAGAGTATATGTTTATCACTGGATATACTTCCAGTATCTTTGTTATGTATCACAGGGTAAGTTAGTATCAATATTTCAGACAATACCGTAATCAAACCAAGAAGCCACCCCCTTGGCAACCCTTCAAAAATATTTGTGAATTATTAACGGTCCGACTATCCCACGTAACGGATGGCTAATGATTGATCACCGACTCGTAAGGTTGTATCATAAATATACAATTTCAAGTGGGATGAAAAGACATTTCTCCGAGGTTCTGTTCTACGAAAAACATCATTTATTTTTTAAATAATTTGTATTATTGGATAATTTTTGGATTGACCGAATATAGACGGCTTGTTTTCAAATGAACAATTTACAGAAAAAATCACTGTTACGAATCCCGTGGAAGAATATATATGTTGAGATAGATAAACATTTACTGATTTCTTCTCATAATTTATAACCACTTGGATAACAATCAGTCCAATCCTAATAGCATTATTTTATCTATTACACGATTCAAAAATATGATTGCGCTTCATTTACATACAATTAAGGCTTCCAAACCGGTTTAAATCGAAACCGGTTAACCGGTTTATCGCGTGTTTTGAAAAATCCCGAAAACCGGTTTATTTCACTTGGTTAACCGGGTTCTATCAAAAATACTCTTTTCTTATTTTTCATTGTTTTTTACAAAAAGAAAAATGTTTTATAATGAATTTACTGCGCTATATAGGAAATAATTCACAAAATACAACAAACATGTACATATATATATATATATATATTTATATATATTGTAGAATAATCTACTTCTGTCTCAAAGTTGTCCATGTTGTGAACAGAAATGACTCTTTCAAATAATTTGACATTTTTTGAAAAGTGAATATTTTGGTATTTTACTCTATTTTTTTCTAAACATTGGATTTCTTGTCTTATCCAGTTGGTATTTTTAAAAATTGAATGCATTTAAACATCATTCTTTTGGTGAGCTCTATTTTTTTATTCGACGTTATTTTTTTTTATCCTAAAATATTTTTTCACATGTCATAATAGTAATTGTTACTTTGCCATCGCAAACACGTTGGTAACTAGAGTCCCATCAAGATGAATGTCGTGTTTTTTGTTTGAAATTGAAGTATTAGCTGTTATGCCAAATATTGAAAAATTTCTACGATTTTTTTTTTGCATACCTACCTAATCAAAATACATGATATTTCGGTTTAAACCGGTTACCCGGTTTATTTGTCAGAAAAAAACCGAAAACCGGTTAGTGTTTAAGTCCGGTTAATTGGAAGCTCTACATACAATCAATAAAGGGTAAATAAATATGAAATAATTCATGTTTTCCGTTGAAAAATACAATATTTTATTATAATCCATACGTTTTTACTCGAATCTGCTATATGTACAAGATTTAAAAAAAAACCCATAATGCTTTCGAATGTTTGTAATATATCAACAGAAGTGTTTATAAAATTGGGCCATCGAGAGGTGAAGTGAGACAACTAGTAGAATGGTTAAACTTTTTTCTTGGACTTTTAAGTACAATAACGTCTTTACTTGGTGTTTTGCATATTTTTATTTTACGGAGATAACACTATTGCAACGTGTATTAACTGAGGTTACTTCACTTTAACGATACTTTAAGACAAGTAGAATATTACAATGCATCTATGTAACTTATGTTTTACTTAAATAAAACTTGGCTCACTTCACCTCTAACGAATTCTCAGCACACCGCCTATTCCACATTTTTTAATAAATATAACATATTCTATTGCTGAATTATATTACAAAAATAAATTATATGTTTAATAATACTATATCTTGTATATAAATAGAATCAATCGGTGTACGGAAATCGGAATCAGAGTTCAAACTTACCTAATAAAATCAATTAAAGTGTCCGATACCAACTTACTAAACATTTCCAAAATGTACCTTGAAACTCTCTTCTATATGCAACACCGGTAGAGGACATGCTTTTATGAAAAAAATATTCATAAAACCAACCCAACTATTTGTAATTTGTATTTATGACAAATTCGTGATATTTTTTTCTTCAGATCTGTTAATTTAACCCTAACAGTAACGGATCTACCATAAATTCCCATTAGGCTCAATTTCTGATAAACGACACTCTGCTGTCCCTAATGTGTATGGTATTTGATATTACGTGACCTTTTACACGTTCGTATACGCATACCTATACGAAAGTATGCATGCTCGAGCGTATTGCATTTGGAAACGCAAACTGCAAAAGAATTTTTACATAGTTAATACAACAGACGGCATGCGTACCCTTGACATTTCAAAAAGAATGTCGATAGAATATATGTAATATTTAATACTTGAGAAAAGAGAATAACAATACACCTAATAGGCCAAGTTCACATATGTAAAAGACGATGCTACCACGTGCAAAGTAGTTGGAAGTAACATGTGAACATTTGAAGTCTTGCAAAGCATAGTCCAAACACTAACTCGTGTAAGGAAAATTTAACGCGAGGATGATTTATCGCCAAATTATCTTCGACTTATCATTAAGTAAACACTTTCGTCAGGTCCGTAGTGCAGTGGTCAACGTCTTTGGCTTCAGTGGAGGATTTCACGAGTTCAAGTTCCAAAAAGAACAGCATTTTTTCAATCGGTTCTTTGATTTTTAATCAATTTCACATTAAAGGTCTTTGGCCGATCGGTGTTTCTAAGTTGAGCGAAAATCAAAACTTTCACCGAATTTTTATTTCCATGCCCGCTCCCAATGTGGAAAATATACTTTCTAATGGAGGTTCCTCAAAATAAGTCATGAATGTTTGTGATGTCTAAAAATCCCCTCACCATTCCAATTCTAAAATAAGGGAGTTCAGCGAGAGTGATTAGCCAACCACGAATCCTGTACCAGTTCTATCCCTACTTTCTTCGAAAACAAAGATAAGTTGGCCATCTGAGTAACAAGCAGTTTTCGTCGATGTTTATAAATAATTTCAAAATATGTGGAGCTTCTTTGACCATCATTAGCTTTTATGCCAAAAAGTTGATTTTATAGTAAATTATTTAAATTTATAAAACATATAATATTCTTTTAAGGAAACATTATTTAAAAATCTAACCATAGTAACTGTCAAATAATAATAAATCAAACAATACTATGTTCGAGCCGAAGAGAATAAGACAAAATATTACAACACTGATCCCCAATAAACGAGAGAAAGAAGACCGAGATCGATAGAATAAAATATGTAATCAGTTATTAGGAATAGTTTGGTTGTCTCATTCCATCATATTGCGATTTTGAATTGACGTGACCTTTGCCGATGTGTGGCCGAAGCGCCGGCATACGAGGAGTGACGGGCTGTCACGCTGTTTTGGCACGCCAAATTTCCGAGGCGGATCCCTTACAGATTAATACGTCCGTCATATATACCAGGAAGAAAACAATTAATCTGAAATTGAGATAAGATTTGAAACATATTATCTAATAATAAAGAAGGTACAATGTTGTACCACGGAATGTGTCTGTGTCTACCGCAAATGGGTATGTCCACACGTGAAATATGAACGGGGAAAATTGCCCAAGACGTCGCTATGCAAAGAATACGCAATTATGGCCACTTCATTTGCAAGTCCTTCCAGCTTGGCCAGTGAGAAGATAGTCCAAATTTTTAATGCGACAATATGATTCAGGATGCTGATAACAGTTTTTGGGCATGTCCACACGTGGAATATGAACATAGAAAATTGCAGAAGGCGATACGACTATCAATCGGATTTGTCGGTCTGCCGACATGTTTTCATCTAGGATAAATTACAAGATATTCAAAGAGTTCACGACGTCATTAAGAAAGAGATTGGGGCACAATTCACAAAAGGTTTAACTTTCTGCACCTTAAAGTGTATGCAATGTTTTTTTTCCTCTTGAAATCTTCAAATTAAAAATCTCTACGAATGATTATTACATTCATTGTAAGAAACTACTAATTGTAGACCGTTAGAAAAAAAAGAACGATTTTATTGTAATCAAGTTTTTTAAAACCATGTTTGATAAGGCGTTATAAAAAAATGGATTTGACGAAAATTGGCATTTGTACTCACCATCCCCAACAGAAAAAACCTACCAACGACCGTATTGCATCTCTGCTCAGCTCTGAGAATTTATGTTCGTAATTCAACGAAAGGAAACATTAGCTAATTTAAAAAAAAAAGCGGTCAATAACGTCCAATCATAAGTAAGTATTTGCGGATGTGGAAACCTAAAATATAATTTATTTCGATGGTCGAGAAGTGAAGTTTTATCGATACCTCGCACGGCAAAATAAAAATATTTTTACGGCGGCCAACACTCGCCTCGGAACACCGCAAATTTGCGACGAAATCGCATTGTATTCGATCGTATCACCCCACGCGCATTGCGTATTTTCGTCGCCCAAAAGAGAACAATTTCCTAGAAAAAGTAATAAAGTCTACCTCTACACGGATGTAAAATTTAATATTCTCAACCAGCGACCCTTAACTTTTTTCAAGCCACCGCACGAGAGAAGAAATAGTGCCGAAACACTATCAAAAAGCGTATTTTCGCTTTAAAATGTTTAAAAAAACGAATTCAGAAGAATTTTGTAAACGAATATACCCTTATCATATTGGTAATCTAATATTTTTTGAATTGGTCATTGATACTTAATTAGCTGACCTCTGTAGTTTAGAGGTAACTATCGTATCATATATACCAGTGCTTCGCAACCTTTTCTCACAAACGACACACCAAAATTCTTCCTAGAATGCCGCGGCACACCATAAGCAAAAATATATAGGTATTAAATTACGCAAATTTTACAATAAATTTTCGTTTTTTATTTGAAAAGTATGCATACATAAAACTATAATATATTTACTTTTATGAGATCTTAATAATTATTACAAAATAATAACTAATTAATGTGATACCTGCGCTTGTTTTAATGAACACAAAGGTTTTATATTCGGCTCGATATTTGACAGCACAACCCGAAGTTCTTGGTCAAAATAATTTTTCATTATGTATTTGACCGCGGCACACCTGTATCTGGATCACGGCACACCGGTTGCGGAGTACTGATATATACAATGTGTTTGCGTGCTTATTGAAACAATTATTTACTGCAAATTTTCTATACCACAAGGTTCATTTTTTAATTTACTATACGGCTGCATATTTATATACATACAATACAAACGACGTTTTAAAATACAGCTTCAGTGAGGAAAAATTATCATCTATCAGCTATCTTCATCGTTCTATATTTTTTGTCTTAAGCTTGAACGATTAGCGCACAAGCAGGAAGCATAGCAAACACAAATACGAAATCGTCAGACAATAGCGATTGGAATAAAAAATGGTTGGTTTGAAACAATTCAGAATTTCATTCTTCAATTTAAATATTGTTGTAATATGATATTATATATTAAAAAAAAGAAGATTAATTGGAATGAGAATTTTGATAAAACTATATCCACTTCTAATAAGCAGCTTATTGACTCACAATGAAGCACCCAAATGAACACAAAAGGACTTGTTATAATTCAGCCGCATAAATTCCATCGTCAAAGATGTTGATGAAAGCTGGTTGGGGTAGTGAAAGAATCAATTGTTAGCTTGTTGCTCTGCCTACTGAAAATTAATTTATAGTACATTTCAGGGTTCGAACCCGTGTCTACGACACTACAGGTCGGTGTTTATATATCATCTAGTAATTGATACTGAAGGACTGACAGTAGTCGTAGGCGGGCCAGTGCTGGTCTGATTTAATATATTAACCTTTAAACGCCCAGCGGTCCCGTACGGGATCAGTGATTATGGTACATTTCGCTATCGGATTACACTGATTTATGATAATATTATTCAAAATATGAATATTAGTTAACATAAATGATGACTTTGATATACCGATCCATAATTTTATTTTCAGTTTCAATATATATTTTCAATATTTTTGTCCTATTGAGTAATATAAACATCTGCGTTACAAGATCGACTCTTGGAATATGTGTTGTGTTGGGCGGACCGTAATTAATCAGCTTTATCCACACCATACAACATAGTTCAATGGAGATACAGATTTTTTCCATACCTAGAAAATTGTTTATTTTTTTGTAATTTTATGGTTTAAATTTTTTAAGTTTTGTCTAATTTTTATCGTTTTAATTTTTTAACTTTAATGTATAATAATATAAAAATGTGAACATTGTAAATAAAGCTTTTGTTATTTATAAACAATATTTTATCTTGCTAATGCTTTTTAATTTACCCACATAGGCTGACCATTTTGGAGATATAATTATTTTTATAAAAGCTACGAGTCATGCAAATATTTCGCAAAAAGTCCACGGGCGTTTTAAGGTTGAAGGAATGCCAGCGTGTACAAAAAGATAACTAAGTTGAAGCAATAAAACCCACCTAAAAATTATGTGATAAATAATTGGAAAGTACCAAAACGCACTTGATTAGCATAATAGCTACCAGGTGGTTACGAAAATCAATTAAAAAGACACACCCACTGTTCAATGTGTAACGTGTGCACGTCCCATAGAAGTTACACGTAGGAGAACATGGCCGAAAAACACTTTCAAAATTTTCCCAAGATCTTGTTTCTCGGAATAAATTATTTTTGATTAGATGACAACTAAACGGTTTGGCTGCGCGTCGATGAGATTTATCCCGACAGAAAAATCTAGCATAGCGCGTTGTGCAATGTCTGAATAATTTAAATTGAAATTTCACCAAGCGCTCTCGGTCCATTCCATATTATATTTTTGACTGCACAGTGAACTGAGCAGTTGATGTTGAATATATTACAAAAAACACGCAACATTCCACCAAATCTTCTGTACTTCTCTCTTCTGTAAATTCTTTGTACATCGATTATTCCTCTTTATATAATATCTTCTTTCTAATCCATACCCACTTCCAATTTGGAGCATGTGGCCTCCTAATGGAGGTATCTCAACAGAAGTTAACTAATCTCTCTCGCTACGACCAGTTTTTGAAGGATCGATAGTGTGGGAGGGGAATTATAGATATCACTTATACCCATGCCTTCGAACTGAAACCGATCGATTTTTGTATTGTATGTGTGGACCATCAACTTATGTGCGCAGTAAATTTTCAACGAAATAAAAAATGTGCGCAAATATGTAAGTATGTACTCACTGACGCTAGACTTGGAAGAAAAATGTAGATGATTTTGTGAGTATAGTATAAATATTTAGGCAATAATAAAATTTGGTGAAACAAACTTCTTGTTACAGTATTTCTGTGTGCGGCCTGTGCGGGGATGGAAAAACGTGTGCGGCCACATTTTGGAAGGTGTGAGCGCGCACAAGCGCACACCGGGAACATTGGACTCGACCCCGTAAGATCCGGCACGGAAGCCAAGAACGCTAACCCGACGTTAACGTTGTTGGCTTCCGTGCCGGATCTCATGGGTTCGAGTCTCAGTACGAACAAGATTTTTTCGATCGATAATATCTTCTATAGTGTTTTATTTGAGCAATATAGCATATTTTTAGATAACACTATTTGTTGAATATTAATTAACAGAAACAATATTTTCTCGCGAAGAATTCGTGACAGGAAAGAATCCGTTCATTGTTTATTTCACTAAAATACTGCTTTGTTACAGACAAAAAGCAGGGAAAGTGAGATAAAAGAAATCTGCTAGTATCCGAGTTTAGTTGTTTCTCCCCACAATACTGTTTTGCTAATCGCAAAATTAATCAATCTGAGAGGGCAATCGATGAACCGACGATGCGTTCAATAAGCGCATTTTCTAACTAATTTCCCACGTCAATTCATAATTTCCAGAGAAAAATGACAATCTATTCAAATTCAGATTGGGTTATCGATGCCTTGATCAAATCAACTGCAAGCGATAACGTGCCTGCTCCAGTGCGTTGCACGAGTTGTCTAAACCAGTGTTTCTCAACCTTTTTGGGAGCGTGGCCTCTTTTGAGTTTCTTTATTTTTCTGTGCCCCCCATACCATTGTTTTGTCTTCGCATGAAAATTATAATTTCAAAAACCCACTTTTTTACAGCTCTTCCGAGATTTTCGAATCTAGAATGCCTGTAATTTATTTTATTTACGGACTTACAAAAAATAGCTGCGCGACGTCCGCCATTATGCTCTTCCCTGTATCGTTTTATAAATACCCGTGCCCCCCCTAAGCTGTGTTGTGGCTCCCCAAAACAAATTAAATCTCTGTGGCCCCCCGGGGGTGGCCACATGGCCCACCGTTGAGAAACCCTGGCCGAAACAAGCAATCTTGAATTTTGCTAAAAATTCTTTGGACAAATTTGTTTCATTAACGATTCAATCGTATAATAAAGCACTTTGTATTGACGGAAACAAAATAACAACGTAATTTCACCTGAGGGAGTATATTAGTTCGCTCAAACAGGTATCGAGTCAAAATTGACTTCCTGCTTGCTCTTGAAAACCAACATAACGACTCGCCTTAAGCTGGCTGAGATAATAAGTTATGAAACCAGTTAATAGCATTTATTTTTGTAATGTTTTCCTCATAGGTAATATTATTTGTTCAGTATAGTAAAAAATCATGGCAGCAATGAATTAACGAAATAATAGGGTATAATTAGGATGTGATTTGCATATGCGTATTATTCGACGAACAAGTGATCAACTCACATTGAAAACTGGTTACAAATTTAAATATGTAGTCGTAACATAAGTCAATTTTAAAACAGGAAAAGTCAAGTGCATCTTATATGTGCGAAACATGTTTTTTTTGTATAAATTGTATAAATTTTTAAAATTAATTAATTTCGTGCAGGTAATGAATGTATTGGAATTAGATATAATTCAAACGAAAATCTTGAGAGTGAAAAAAATGTACCCAATCACCAATCTACGTCTTGTTCGTAGTCGGAGTCAGAAAACTCTTACGACTCAGACCCTTCAAAAATAAATAACGATGTGTATTAAAATAACAATAGTATACGGTGTTGCCACTGCATACAATGCCGTCTAATGATGATTTGATGGTGTACATATATATCGAATGTGGAATGGAAAAAGGACCCACAGATTTTTCAAAGCAGGTTTTTTTCGATAATCACAATGTATCAAACTTGATACACGTTCTATCAAAAGGATGCAAGCTGCAAATGCCGAATTAGAATCTAAATTTAGCTTTAAAGTTTGAAAAAGATGACCTTGTAAAAAGTTAAAAACGTGAAAAAAAACTGAAACAAATGTTTTTCCTGGATAATTTATTTAATTAATATTAGGTTATGTCAACTAAAAACCAGTTTAGAAGTCTCCGTGCACTTCAACAAAGTTGTGTATAATTCATAATTTGCATGTCACAAAATCATCAAAACACGTTTTTAGCGCCTCCCGTTTTCCTTTCCACAGTCGATATATAAGTTAAAATTAAATGATTGAAAAAATAAATTGGAGCCGGAGTCTTCTTTTTTTTCAGGTAAGGTATAATGAAACGCGAGTCGTTTGCTGTCTCTCTCTATAATTGATTTGTAAATTAATAATAGGTGCCCAATATTTAAAAGCGTATAATGCATGAAAATTTTGTTGTACAATGAAAGAATCAGTAAGATAGGATCGGAAGAGCAATCGAATCAGATCTTTCAGATCACAATATGAAAATAGGTCTTGGAGTGAATCTTAACTTTATTCATACTATGCATTCAGTCATTTTTTTGAAAACTGACTTGATTCATCAAGCATTGAGTCATAGGGCGAGGCACGCAAACGTCAAAGCTCTTCGAGTCTCCTTTATCCCTGATGTTATTGATAAATACAACATTTAAAACATACGTTGATTAATTAAGCGGATATTAATTAAAAATAAATTAGCGATTCATTTTTTCAATACATAATAACATGTAGACTTTTAAATACTCTGGTAGTTTCAGTATTTTAGAAGATACACGTAAAATTAAACATTCATTTTTATCAATATAACTAGAATTTGTTATGTGGTCGTTTAAAAAGGCCTAAGGCACGCCGTCATATAATTGATATGGTAACGAAGAATCAAAGACTACTGGAAAAGAAGCTGTTTTTATTAGTTCTTGCAACACAAAACGGGTAATAAATTAAAAAAAAATAGATGTTTTCTACGAAGCAAATAAAACATCTCAAGACTTTTTTATTTATAATTTATTGGTAATAAAAACGATTTTAGTCAATTAAATATGGCGGTAATAATAAATGATTTTATCTATGCACATGTAATGGTTTTTTTATAAGAGACCGAGTAACGACAAACTAAACGCCTTTAAGTCTAGACAACACAGGGAAAATAAAATGGGCACGAGATGATTAATGAAAATAAAGATGAAAGATGATAAGAAAATCAACTACAAAAAGCCTTTGACTATATTGTCAATTTTCTGCCAAAGAAATATTGCGTGGGCAGAAAAATCAGTAAAATAAAAATAAATGTGCTGACAAATTAATTAACTGTCACAACTCCACAATAAATTGACAGAATGATTCAACTTATTTGGAGCCTCTTACACTGAATGAATTAATATAATTATAAATAAATATTATAATTAATAACAACCGACTTGAGGCATTAAGGATTTACATTATATCTGATGCTAAGCATATAAGTGAGTGCTAAAATTATTTGTATGCATGTTGCTTAGCCCCCGGAAGAGGAACGATTGTTATCTTTAACAAACAATAAGATGACGACTTTAATTCAATTTACACGATAAGCCGATGAGGCTAAGAGTATGCTGAGATGCAGACGGCGCAGCGCAGAGAGCAGCACAGAATTGACAATGCAGGCAGGCGAAGCAGAAATGTGCGATCAGCGTATGCTGTGACAGCTGCTTACCGCAAGTGTCGTGTGTGAATAATACATAACGGCATACTTTTAAAATGTGTGTCTTTACAAAATAACATTAAAGGTTCATTTTTAAAGAGTAATTCAAATATATAATATTATCAGTCAATGTAAATACAACTTTAAACTTCAACAATACAAAACCTACCACAGCACATAAAAACTCATAATTTGAGCTCTATAAAGCACTGGTGAAGCCACAATAACTCTTTTAATAATAGTCAACATGTGTCGTATTGTATAGTAATCAAAGATTAGTTTGCATGAATTAAATTAGTTTCTCTGAAATTGTACACGTCCTAAAATGTATGTGTCAAGCAGGAATCTGTGCCGGCTTCACAACGGAGCGCATCGCCTGCGTATTAGCGCATTGCACTGCTTCTCAGCATACGCTTAGTCTACCGCTTCTTTTCCCATGTAAAACGGCATAATTAACGCATTATGTTTCTTTTTACTTTGTATTATAAAATAATAAAAAAAAACATACTGAGGCATCAATCGATATGAAGCCGTTTTCATTTGATTGCACAACACTGCCGATAAAAATATTCAAGTGCATTCATTTTTTTTTTGAATAGTTTCAAACTGTACGTGGAATAATAAAATGGTTATTTTACGATGTGCATGTTGGTAAGGGGCCTTGAAAATTTTAATTAGACCCACACGTTTTATTACCTACGGCGTGTGACGTTCAGATTATGAAACTATATGACCGATCGCCTATCAATACCAATTTAATGTGCTCTTAATATCGCAACCCACGTAATACTTATTATTATTATTTGAGGCTCTCCGACATACAACAAAAACTAATATTCAACAGTTTTCTTTTATTTGAATTCGATTAATGAAAAAAAAAACCCTAGTTAAATCTTCCTAGATTTTATGATATGAATGCGAGATACAATAGTAAATTATTTATTAGCGCTATATACATTGAAAAAAGCTTTCGACGAAAACCGATTTCGGTGTTGATAAAAATATGTTCATCATGAATCCATTTGAAAATTATGATTTTGTATTCAAACGAAGTAAACATTCGATACTATTTGCCTGCGAATGGAAAATGTTGCGTTTTGTTGCCGACACCAACAATGTGTATTGATCACACACACTACACAATCAAACTATGATATTTAAATGCATTCAGTGGTTATATTGCGGGGAATTGATACATTTTGAAATACCTCTATTTGTGTTTCTATTAGGGCTTATACAAAAACCAACTTTTGAAAAAACCGATTTTATCCGTTTTAAAAAAATATATAATTCAATTAAAATAACGGGTAACATTTATTGTAACAAACTAATACTTTATTTCTTTATTGTTATACAAACACAAAATATTGAAATTTTATTCAGATTATGTATCTAATAAACACAAATCGTCCACTGATTTATTACTTAGTAAAGTTATTTTGTTTCCCGAAAATTTCCCGAAAAAGAAGATTCATACTCTTTTGCTGGACAATGAAGTATGTCGGATAGTTTTAAAGTATCACATGAATGATCTAATTTTGTTTTTTTTTTTATAGACTCGTATATGTGAAATTCGGCTTTCGGTGTTTTTGAGTTTGATGTATACACTACTCATCAATATATCGACTGCGGAAAGGGAAAAGGACGTAACCCACACATATCAAATTTTACAGGAGGCACAAAAAACGTGTTTTGATGATTTTGGGCCATATGCAAATTATGAAATATACATAACCTTTAAGTGCACGGAGACTTCTAAGCTGGTGTTTAATAGACATAATCTAATATTACTTTAAGATATTGTATAGGAAAAACCTCATTTTTCTTGGTTTCAATTTTCACATGCTCATCATTTTTCTGAAAAGCTAAATTTAGATACTAATTCGGCATTTGCAGCTTACATCCTTTTGATAGAACATATATCAAGTTTGATACGCTGTGATTATCGAAAAAAAGCTGTTTTGAAAAAACTGTGGGTTACGTCCTTTTTCCTTTCCAATGTCGATATGTTTACCAGAGTCAAAATTCAAAGCAAAAATATTTTCAAAATAATCCTCAATATAAAATGTTCAACGCATTAATTGACACAATATACTACATATTTAATATCTCGTTATATTTGTACTTTGACAGTTTAAGTACAAATAATAATGTTTTAAATCAATTTTATAAAGAGTAAATTCATGTTCTACAAACCGGGTTATCAAGTTGAAAACCCGGTTTTCGAATATCACTAATATTGCTTTGAAAAAAAACCTGGTTTTGAATGCCGAAGAGCCCTTGTTTCTATGTTACGTTGAAAGGCACAAACTCGTTCTACATCTCTTATGTAATAATACATTTACGATTTTGTGTACCGACGAAAATTAAAAAAAATGACAAGGTAAGTGTCATTTTTAATTATGTTGATTTTACGCCTACAAACAAAATAATTTTTGAATTACAATACCAATCCAAAAAGTGAGTTGAAAAATCGATTTCATTTGCATTTTTATATGAAAGCCCCGGGCGATGAAAACGCTTTAATCAAAACAGTTAATTCCTAATTGGTTGAACTCGACTTGCGCCCAAGGAAAAGTAGCCGGCCTCACATAAAACATGAATATGATAATTTAACACTCTCACCCTAAAACAGATCATTTCGAAGTAAAACATGTTCATAAAAGCATATATATGCCAGTATGTACTAATATTCACAGAAGCTACGGCAGGTTTGCAATACACGGTTCATAAATAGCACTGTAAGTTTTATTTTTCGTACATCAATATTGCCTTTACATCGTATTGACAGTGAACGCTAAAAATGAACATGATTTAGCTTTCGAATCAGCTCGGTGGACGGCCGAAATTCCACCAGGCAAGGCATCTTATTATACAATATACACTGTGGTTTGAATTGAATAATTTTTAGATGTATCTTAAACCTTAATAAAAATTGACAAGTTCTACACCTCAGCTCGGAGCTCAGTATAGACTTACATTCAATTATTGAGAATAAATTAAATATTTCTTTTGATTCATGTCCGCTCCTTATGTAGAGTATATGAACTATCAATGGATCTTATCTCAGCACAAGTTTTTTTTTCTACAATAACTATTTGTGGCTCAGTCTATCTTTCCCGATGAGAGTAAAGATGGAAGTATGATAGGACTAGTGGTTAACGAGCTAATCCCGCTATTCCTTGTTTTTAACATTGGACAGAGCATAGTTTCTCAACCTATTTGAACAACTTATAGTACAAATAAGCTTTTCGAGACTCGGGGATTGAAAGATTCGAAAATAATTTTCAATTCTTTGAACATTTTGTTTGCAGATTTAATTTTTTAACTAGGAATTTACAGATTTCCCAAAGTGAAAAGACGCGACACCTTTTTTTATTTTTTAGCTCTTCCCGGATTTGCCCGTACTCCCGCAAAACTGTACTGTGGCTCCTCTAAAATATTTTTTTCTCTGTGGCCCCCTTGGGACATGCTGTGGCCACCGGTTGAGAAACCGTGGAATAAAGGATTGGAGAAAGGAATTTCAGAGATCACTATGCCTTCGAATACAAGCTCATCAATCGATCGAAAAATCAATTTATGATAAGGTCCATACTGGAATTCAAACCCGTGAGCACCATAGCCCTTTAAAGACCACGGCGTTACCCGCTCGGCCAGATTTTTAATTGTAAATAAAATTAATACAATATTAAGTTCCAGTTAAATGTAAACAGTGTCGTTATTGGACAACCAATATGTTTGTACTCAAGATTCAATAATAATACAACGCTTACTAAAATCACCGGACCTTGAAGTGTTAACACATACAGTTTATTTTACTGCATTTAGGTACGCCCAAAAAAATAATAACATGTTAATTTAATTATTATAGTTAACTAGGCCGTGCTTAGATAGACAGTTAAATTTTGATTTAATTAGTAGTTTCGAAATTGTTTATAATTAAAAAAAAAGAAGTTAACCTTAACGCACCAACCGCTAATACCTTATATATTATAATATTTTAAGAAAAAAAAAATGTTTACTTTGAAAGTGCATAAGTCGATAAAAATTGCTGCTGTGTCTGCATTTGAAGATTTTTTTAAACAGTTCTTAACATGCTAAGATGCGACCTTTTGACATATTATCACTTTTAAGTATTTTACAATCAATTATATTAACACCTCCATGCCCATGATGCAATCGTAAATAGTTGAACCATTAAGTCATTCAATATTTCTTTTAATATTATCAATAAGTATTTATCATTTTAGGTATTCTAGCATATATACATTTTTAAAATTATTTTTTAGCTGCTAACTTAGGCTTAAATACTGTCAATAAACAGTGAAACTGAGATGCCATCATGGCGGGGAACGTGATTTTTTAGGATGGCATGTTACGGGTTAAAAAAAAACTTTTTTGTACTTATTCCACATTTATTAAAAAGAATTAACATATTCAAAATCAGTTGAAAATGTTGATGATGAACGAAACCGGTCATGATCCAAACAAATACATGTACAATTAGTATCAAAGAGTATTTTATCATTGACATATTTGGAGGTCGATATTACTCGTTTCCATCGACTGGAGTAATTTTAACCCTTCCCTTACTATGCAAAAAAAGCACAAGCTCCTGCGCTGTGTATCCGTTACACATCAGGCAAACAGGAATGAGTCATGACAATTATATAACACTACTACAGCAGTACTACATATAATTGTCGTGATTCACTCCTGTTTGCCTGATGTGTAACGGATACACAGCTCAGGAGCTTGCGCTTTTTTTGCATAGTAAGGGAAGGGTTAACTGCGTCAATGCCGGGAAAAATAATTTATTTAAATTATATAATATTCACATTGCCGGTATAAAGACGAGAACGAACATTCAAAAAAATGTAAGCTATTTACTCTTTTAACGAAAGAACGATATTTTTGAGAGTTTAGCCACTACCTTAGTTGGTAAATATCATAGTGGATAATAATCAAAGTTATTTTTTTTAGTTTATATTCCAACGTCCCCAGACGATAAACAGGTTGCGCGTTCTAGTCACATCAAATTAGGATATTTTCAATTTTACATTTGAGAACCTGGGCATCCGTGTCCGCGATGTATTTCTTTGTCGAGTCGATTTCGAGTGGCGTAAAGAATTTTCATCGAGTTTGTCAAGTGTGATTAAAAAATATTTGATGCGATGTCAAAAAACACAATCATTAACATTCCGTTTTTAATATGCACCGACACAATTATTTCCGATGCAATTATGCTACGGACTGGTTCACGCATTTGAAAAGCATCTTCGAATATCGTTTGTGACAAAGTATTGAGCAAACAGCGAATCGTCTGCTTGGATACTCTCCCCATGTAAATCCAGGAAGGACTCAATGATGCCCACTGATTGATGGTAACAAGTTCATATTAATAAAACGGTAATGACATTCAAAAGGTACCTACTGGGATAAAGTCTTATTTGCTGAAGGGGATAAATCGCTTTGCGTAGGACATTAAATAAGAAATCTTGATTTATTCACGATGATAAATGAAAATTATTACCATGACAAGATTAAAAGAGATAAATGATGATTTTGTTACTTGTAAGTACATACAAACATGAGAGAAGACGCGCAAAAATGGTTACATTAAAAGACGAATATAGTGGTAAACTGTTTACTTGACAGCATCAGAACTAAAATGGTAATAAAAAGTATTAAAATCAAGTATTTTTTTATTGCCGCCTGTGTGGTCGAGTGGTCAACGTCGTTGGCTACCGCTACGGAGGGCACGGGTTCGAATCCCAGTACGGGCAGTTTTATAAATTGATTTATGAATTTCTGTTCGAAGGCATGGATGTATGTGATGTCTTTAATTCCACCCATCCTATCCTATGAACGGGGCGTATCGAGAGCGATTAGCTAACCACTAGTCCTGTCCTAGCCCTTTCCTTCTATTCCTACTCTCTTTGGAAAAAGAGAGGTTGAGCAACTGAGTAACAAGCAGTTCTCGTAGAAACACTTCTGTTGAGATAAACTCCATTAGGAGTCCATATGCTCCACACTGGGAGCGGACATGGTTAAAAAAATTTATTATGAAAATAAAACAAAATGGCGACTATTTAAATTAAGCTTACGATGTATTTTTTTTTTGAATGAACATAAATAAGTCGTATCAATATACCTAGTAGTATTTGATCGAAATTATGTTAGTTGTTAAATATATTCAATATTACTGATTTCAATGTGGATAATGCAAACATTTCTTATGTTACAAGAACTGATTGTAAATCACTTGCTTAGTCTTTCTATCCAGAGAATAAATGAAGAAAGATGCAACGTATACAATAAAGTGTCAATAAAAAAGTGATTTAAAACAATTCAAGTAATTAATAAAAGTCAGATAATAAATAATAATTAAGAAATGTTTTATGTTTATGTCACTTTAAAATTATATGCGTGGGATACATAAGGTAACTACGATAGCCCGCAGCGAGTTACTCGCATCTGCCTTTCCCTCCTAGCTCATTTTAAAATTCCGCATCCTCTAGGTATGTCGCAATTTTATTTTTTGTGAAGCTAACAATTTATCCACAAAAAAAAAACATGTTGTAATATAAGTACCCCTAGCCCACACTTGTAAAACTTCCTTTATTTGCCGTTCCAGATTTTACGTTGCAGTCAAACAACTTATATTAATCAGAAAACAAAAAAAAAGATTATTTTATTTTCAATAAAACACGTTTCAGAACTAGAACATTGATTTGAACGCGTAATTTGGTGTTTTATTATTCACGCGAAGCAGACTAATACAGATTGACACCAGGGCATTCAATCCCGGAACCTTTTTGTGATCCCAAAATTTCTAGATTTACAATCCCGGGATTGATCATTCGCCATAATATCATGTCACAATTGATCATTGCCGAACAAAGTGGATAATTAAGAGATTCCAGATTTTTTGTCAATTTGAAGTGACAGTTCCACAGTTATTCAAGAGCTTTTCTTTTAAACTTCATTCTCTGAAAAAGTAACGTTTGCCATTAGCTCTACTTTTTTATGAGCTATCGAGGATCCCTGATCCTGGGATTGGAGGCCCTAGTTGACACTGTATAATTTCCGGTAAGATACAGAATTCTAGTGTTTAATACAAAAAAAATAATTCACGTCTCGAGATCGATTGTCTTTTTTTACCATGTTATGTGCCCACTCCCAATGCTTTGAATATCGTAGGAACTGACTGTGCACCTATCTCATGGCTAAAAAGTAGGATAAAGAAAGTACTGGTAGATATACCCAGTGTTCAGAATATAATAGGATAGAGGTTGGACGGATAAAAGAATGAAAACATCACAGGCAGTTTGAAAAATCAATTTTGGAATGTTCCCATTCCGGTAATTCAAACCCACAACCAAATGGACGACACCCCAAAGAACACTCGGATCAAGAGTACTGTACTTAGCGACATGATACATGCACCCCAATAATGGATCGATCATCTGACAAGCATAAACGGTTTCTCGCAATTCTCTGTATTAAGTATACAAAAAAATACAGCAATTATTTGAACCCATTTTTGCCCAGTGTTCAATATCAACATTTAGTATTTTTACTTCCACTCCATTTATGCCAGACACAATAAAAGTTGAGATTGCATCCGTCTCAATCTGTCTAAGTGAGCAGTGCTTTTTTATTTGCATCAATTACGGGCAAATTCAGGAAAAATTCGGGCAAAAATGGGTTAAACTAAGAAGTAATTTCGTAGGTTATATAGCAGGTAAGCTGAGAGGTTCGATTGTAGTTGAGCAATTATCACCATCAAGTAATAATGCCTTCCTTACTCAAAGAAACATATTTGTAATGTGATCATTTTAACATATGTATATATGAATTCAGTGTAATAAAAGAAAGATATGAAGGATGTTATGATGAATGTTATGTAGCAGTACGAATTATAATACATATATTTATTAGGTACATATTTACAAATATAGAGCACGGTTAATGCAGCTGTGAGCTTAAATAATCAATACACAAAAGCCGTGCCATCGAATTGCAGCGTAGTGATAGATTGGCTAGTCGTAACAGGGGTAGCTCGCAATAAAGCAAACACTTTTAACCGTTTGAATATCGCGCAAATAAATGATTAATTTTGCCCAGAGATACTGCGTGTTTTTGAGAACATTAATTTTGATTAATATATGTACACTCGAATTCAATATTTTAAAAACCTATATTGACTCAATATAGATGGCTCTAAACATATTCATCAAAATATTGCTTATATTCTATTAGAATACCAAGTATTTGACTTTGTAAATGTCTTGGACATCCGTGTTCGCTTGGTATTCAAGTGGTTAATATTTTAAAAATCCTAATTGAAATTTTAGGCCAAGAGAAACAGTTACAAATAAATAATTAGTTACAAATAAAAAGTAATACACGACGAAATTAATTGTCTGGCTAAATATTAGTATTTTTTTATAAATCCAATACACGCCAACACATTCAATTACGTTAAGCAACTAAGGTTTGATCGACTCAAATTTGGGACTGGCGATTTTTCTTTGATCGAAGAACCAAGGACAAAGCGGTCTTTGAAATGTGATGATGACAAATCAAAGGCCATAATTGATGCTTATCCAAATCAAAACACCAGAGAGGTCGTCATAAAAATGGGAATCCACCAATTATCCTTGGTGCGACATTTGCATTGCACGGGGGTGATTCCAAGAGTTCTCCACGATAATACGCGACCACATGTGACAATAATAAAGCAACCAAAGTTGAATGGGGAATCCACCATATTCTCCATATCTTGCTTCATCGGACGTTTACTAATTTAGATCGCTATATTTTTTTTAAATATAAAAAAATACTTCAATTGTAGAAGTCGAAACATCCCTGGATATGTTTTTTTTGCATCCAAGTTTCATGATTTTTATACCAATGAAATACATAAGTTTATGGTAAGATGGGAAACTGTTATAGCTAACAATGGGTATTAGGTAATAATAAAAGTTTTGAAAAAAATACGTAAAAGCTTTTATATATATGTATAATACAAAGCATTTATCAGAACCTGGTGAAAGGAACCGATGGTCGAATTAAAGCTTTTCGTGGATCGGATCCGGCCCGCAATTTGGTAGCCGCTGCCAGTTACATTCAAAATAGTACTCAGTGGGCATGCATTGCCATTTCAATTGTGGATTAGTGTTTAGACGTTTTTAAATTATATGATGAAAGAAAACATTTAAACTTACTAATATTATTACTTCAATGAACATCTCAACCAGATCATATTTTCCCACTTTCAGTTCGTATTCTCCAAATAAATTTGGTATTTTTTTTTAAGCTGCCAAAGATAATAAGGTTCGAGTTGAATTTTTGTCTATGGATGTTGTTAGGTGAGATTTCGCAGTTAGAGCAGGTTTCGGAAAAAAAATGGAACAAGAATGGGCAATTAAGAATCTAAGCTCTGATTTTGCTACGTCAATGCGATCTCGCATTTCTTTCTACGACACTTTTTAATTACTTAATTGTTTCCGATTATACACAACACCATTTTTTCATGTTTATGATTATATCTTAGACGTAGGCGAGTCGAATAATGTTTGAATTAGACTTTTCCAACAATGATCAAATCAGGCGGCGATATAAATTCCGTGTATATTCCGGGACATGAATGCCTGCGATGTTTCCAATTATTTTTCCTCGCTACACGCGACTTATTCTGTGCTGATTGAATTTCATTGTTTACAGTCCGTATTCTTGAAACTAATTCTTTACCTTATAGATTATGTTAGCTCAGGTTTTGCGAAGTTGTTAAATGACATGTTCTGGGACATGCATTTTTGTGATACAGTAAATTCTCCTCATTACGCCTCTCTCAAATTATTAAATATTAATATTGTCAACTATTGTAATTGATCATAATATCAACGCCATTTTAAAGAATCTGTGATAAGAAGCTCTTATCATCTGACAAGATTTTACGCGAGGATGCATTCCAGTCACTACCGTGCAAAAATCATCGCAAACGAAGATAAAGATACGATAATAGTTTTACAATTAGATAATATTATAGTTTTATACCTGTATTGAATAAAAAAAATAATAACCATAGAGATAGTCTTCTTTCAAACCTGTGCACAAATACAGTGGGGTGTAGTTTCTACTGAAGTCATCTATCAGAAGTGTGTTTCACATACGCAAATAACTAAAATGAAAATCGATACGCAAACAAAACGTGCGCTGTATGTGATGGATATTCGATTTCATATAAGGAAACTGTTTAGAGGTATTTAGGGCAGCGAAACTCTATACTAAGTATAAATTAATTTGACAAACAATGGATGAATTGCATGCTGCCAATCCCAGATCAAAATACGGAAGGATTATACTGTTGTGAATCAAATAAGAAGTATATGTACATCCGATCCTCTTTTTATGCGGTAGATACGTTCAACATGATAACGCAATAAAAAGTCGCAAAGGAAGTGAAGATGCGTTCAGTATATTTAAAAAATCGCATAACTCAGAATCCGTGAGTTAAAAATATACTATAAAATTTAAATTTACTTATTCCACGTATTATGTAACTAACTGTGACACGTGTTTCACCTCTTTCAGAGGCATCTTCAGACTTACTATCGCAAATTTTGCTTAAGTAATGAAGCAAGATTGATTCTAAAATTTTTAAATTATGAAATTACAAAATGGAATTTGGGCTTTTTTTCCTTTTAAGGAAAGCAAAGAGGGGGATGATTGAATCGAAATAAAGCAAACAAATAATGATACTAATGAGCTGCAATCAATTATATTGGGATTCTTCCCTTTTAAAGAGGGGGTTATAGAATCGAAATAAAGCAAACAAATATAATCATACTACTAATGGCGTTAAACACTACAAACTATTAAACTAATGAGCTGCAGTCAATCAGATTGGTTTGTGATTACTCTATTAATTGGAAACAATGTAAGTAATGGCGAGCAACCATTCCTATTAAGAATATTATTACTGAAAGAGGTGAAACACGTGTCACAGTTAGTTACACAATACGTGGAAAAATCAAAGTTAATTTAAATTTTATACTAAAATGAACTTCCACAAAGTTAAAACCATCGAAAGTATAAAAATATACTCACCATAGATAGCATAATAAAAATTAGTTGGCCTTAAAAACACTTTGTTTCTGTTATTCAACAATAGCTCTTTATAATTTAAGATTTCGACTGAAGGTGCTCGGTGGAATTTCAATATTAAATTTGAATCGTTCAAATTATGTACATTCTCACAGATTTTGTCACTAACGACCCGGGTTTCGCCTTTCGGCATCTTCAGGCGTTCAAGTGTAGGGATGAACTTGAACTGACGCTTGGCAAATGAATGTTTCGTGTGTGTATATAATAAATAAATGTATCATTGAGTTTAAAATCATTGCTGGCGAAAGGATAAGCTCATGGGAATGCCCAAAAAACTCTGTTATCTGGAACGAATTAAACTCGATGATAATCTGTTCCGCACAAAATCGATGATTAAAAAAATATTAATTACTGTACATGGCGTACAGTTTTGGGTTACTCACTCGTTGGGAGCCGTATTCCTCATCTCGGTCGAAGACATGGCGTCCGGTATCTCGTGATGGCGCCCGTTTCCGTTCGTCGCGTCACGGCGACAGTTGCAAGTGCAACTGTCCCCGCCCACATCGGACGGGTCGTCTTTCACCAACATCGTCCCGGCGGATTACGACAATCACACGACGACGCCTCCTAACTGATTTATTCACTTAGTACTATTTAACAGCACGATAGAAATTTGAGTTAGTAACACTATATTTAATAAGCAGCACGGAAAAATATTTGAGTACGTGAGTCGTAGATTTCTAAAATTCACCATATCGGCTGTGGAAAGGAAAAAGGTCATAACCTACAGCTTTTTCGAAAAGGTTTTTTTCGATAATCACAATGTATCAAACTTGATACACGTTTTATCAAAAGGATGCAAGCTGCAAATGCCGAATTACTATCTAAATTTAGCATTTAAGTTTGAAAAAGATGACCTTGTAAAAAATTAAAACCAAGAAAATAAAGGTGAAATAAAGGTTCAAATAAAAACCACTGAAATAAAGGTTTTTCCTAGACGATTTCTTTAATTTATATGTCAATTAAACACGAGTTTCGAAGTTTCCGTGCACATCAAGGTTGTGTATAATTTATAATTTGCATATGGCCCAAAATCATCTAAACACGTTTTTCGCGCCTCGTATAAAATTTGATTTGTGTGGGTTACGTCCTTTTTCCTTTTCTCAGTCGATATTCATTTTTTTTTGACTTACTAACGAAAGAACATGTAGGAAAACCTCTATATTGAAATAATACTTAAATTAAATTGAAAAAAAATAAAAAAGAAACTATGATTATGTACTTTTAAAATGTAGAGTAATCCCACCACGACTTTTTTTTACATCAAAATAAAATAAAACGGAGAAGGTGAACTTTGGAAATGTGCGACTCATATATAAAATATTTTAAAACTGCATTGACATTTAAATAAATACACACTAAACATGATCACCGGCTGTTATCAAATATGTGATCAGATACGATAAAAAAATGAAACTGCAGTCATTAAAAATATTGTTTCATAAAAAACATACGTGTTTAAAAATTCTCAGTATATTTTTCTACGACCGATACTTTTTCTTACTACTGGTAACATCTTAAAAAATATAAAAATGAATCATTTCGAGTTTTCATTCAATTTTGACAGCTGTTTCGAATTTTGAATGTTTGCGAGCGTCGTGAATGGCGGCACGTTGGGTGCCTTGAATAACATGTCACGTTTTTATTTAATTGTAATAAAATAAACACGTAATTCGCATTGTATGGAGTGACAAAGTGAAACAGCTGATGCATCGCGTTCGACGCAATTGTCAATATCACATGAAGTATTTGTACTAAAATGATAAATTAAGTATATTTGAAAGTAATATAGGCATATATTTTTTTCTGAAAAGTAATATTATATGTTGCTTAATTTCGACACAAAGTTATATTTGTTTTGTTTTGATTTTCAGTTCGATAATTCTGGCGATGCTGTGATGTCGAGATATCTATCTATTACTATTCTGTCTCAATATTACGGTACTATAGGTTATCTTTATTTAAATGGAGTTCTACAAAAAAAAATACAATTTTATCAAAACGAAGTAACTATCTAAAAATGAAAAAAAGCATGACATATGTACGTTTCGGTATTAATTTCTACACTAAGTTCTGTCATTAAATCTCTGTAAAATATATATATATACATTAAAAAATAAAATACTTATTTGTACTAATTCCACTTTGATTTAAAATGATCAGGGCCGGTTTCACTCATGATGAGCACTATCAACTGACGAGAGAATACAATATTACAGTGTTATTTATACAAAACAAAATAAAAGATGTAAATGTACTTTTGTACTGTCGTATCAATTGATAATGCTCGTCACGAGAGAAACCGATCCTGATCATATTAAATAAAAGTAGAATTAGTACAAATGAGTATTTTATTTTTTGAATAAAACGCTTTTCCACCAAGTATTGACAGTGGGTGTTCACTAAAAGGGCCTAATATATATGTATTTTAAACAAAAAATAAACACACGATGCACTTGACGAGAGAGGATATACATCTTGAAATGCTAACTCGCAGAGCAAAACCGGGAATAAATCCCTTTATTCAAGATAAAAAAAAATAGTATTAATTACACAACTGTCTAGCTAAATAATTCTCTATCCACTAATAACCGAAATTAAAGTACACGAAAAGTGACCAAAAATAATGTTTATTTAAGTCGGGTATCGACAGTTAGTTAGCACTACTAAAATGAAAACGAGGGAAATTGAATTGGTTCAAACACAATTTCATTAACAAATCTTTACCGTGCAAATAAACTGATATTAAATTAAAAATATTGTACAACGCATCGGGCAACGATAAATAACAGAGACGAGATTTACTTCAAAGCAAATACTTATTATGACACATAAGTATTTAACGATAGAAACAGCTGTTTAATTGAATGCAAATACGAAACTCAAATTCGTCTCCACTTTCCGCGACAAGACAAAGAACAACATAGGCTCGTGTAAATATTCTTTGTTTGCAATGTAACTTAATGCATTAGTTAAAACTGCAGTTTCATCTATTTAATCGGTCACATATAATAAATAACGACTCGGAGAACACACCGATGGCACGATTTCGCGTAAAACATAACATACTCAGTATCCACACTAAACAGTCAATCACGGCTGCGTGTTTATTGTGAAAATAACAAAAGTTTTCCGTAAATCGGAGAGTTCGATTAATCTCAACGGAGCACTCGTCGGTACGTGCGTATGCGACAAATGGCTTCCATGTACTGGCCGCACTGACTGAGAGAAAGCACAGATATACGACAATATCGTGCGGGATATTTGTGAAGACTCCGAACGCGGGTTTTTGTTCGACATTGACTTAGTCCGAACTTGGGCCATTTTACGCGGAGTCATTCAAGAATTTCGATTTAGGACGACATTACCTACGTTTATGAATGCAAAGGAACATGTGTATAGCGATTGAATTGCAGCTGATTATATCTAAAAAATAAATAATTATTTTTTTGTAGATATATCCCAATTACTCTGAGCCACTGAGGTGAGAGGTGTTCTTCACTATTTTTTTTTGTGGAAAAGCATTCACTTAAAAAAATCCTTTTTTTTTGTTGATATCAAATTTATGGAGCTTGAAGGATACTGGGGAACGTTAGCGTCAAAGTTCTTCGTGTCTCCTTCATCGCTATTTTTTTGAAAAATTGTATTTCCTTATCATCGTTGTAGACGGAAGGGCGTGATCGCTACAGAGGTAAGAAATACTTATTCCACATTTTTCATAAATATCAGGGCTAGTTTGACACATTACACCAGTTGATAATACTATTGATAACTGACAGGTTGACAGATGCAAGCACTGAATCATAAAATATGTACTATTATTGCATCATCATTTTTTCTTTGTGATGCAATTTATTAAATATTTATTAATCTCAGGTAAGCACAACGGTGGAATATTAAGGCTCGCGCAAGGATTATGTAATATATAATATTATAATGTTAGTGTACATATCAATAACAAAATTAAATATTGTAAATATTGCAAAAGTTTTTGTAAAAAATTGAGAATTTGGCAAAAAAGAGAGGTATTCTGTGAGGAGTTCTTCATGTTCTACGTATCAATTAAATTATATATTGAAAGCATAGATTTCCCTTAAAAACAAGGATTGTGCATACAGAACAACTGTGAGAACATTATTATTACAGATTAATTTCAACAATCAACTATGTAATTATTTATTTTTTTGAAAGCATTCCTTAACTATCGACACGTCTTTCGGATAAAAGAAATCCTCGAACAGTAACACCAATCCCGCGATTTATAGTATTTTTCAAAACATTTTCTTACATATAACGCAAGTCAAAATATTTTGTAAGTAATCGAGAAATATTTCTTTGATTCTTTTGAAATAACCGTATATAAGTCACTAATTTCATATTTTTTTAACGGTGATACAGTTGATTGATACGGAACCAATATTTTTTACGAAGCGTGATTTTTTTTTATTAAATGCATAATGGAAAATAAATATTTTTCATTTTAACATAAGATAAAAAAATACTTTCCGCCATTAATGTATACATATAAAAATGTTGATTAGTGTCAACACTATCTGAGAAAGTACTAATTAAGATTTCCCCGAAGAAATTAATATTTTATTATCATCAGCTTAGCTTATCAACACAATAATCATCATGCAGTGTAGGCTAAAAAAGTTATTTATTACTAAGTAAATGGATAAAAAAAGAGAAATTTGTCTATGAATTGCGTCATTATTTTCACGACGCCATGGGTGCAGCTTTTTATAATCATTAGCTGAATAAATAATCTCATATTCTACAATGAACTTAAGATATATCTATTAGTCATTTCATTGTACTGTTTTGGTGTCAAAATATTATGGATTCGCCAGTTTTATGCCGTCTTAAATTCTAAATCACATGAAAAAATGCATCAAAATAATAAGCGCCAAAAAAAATCCACCTTCTTATTCTGTGCATGTATTATATTATGCTAAGAAAGTAAAAAAGTGATTTTTAGCTTCCACTAATATAAACACGATTTTTATCAATTAATTTTATGATTGTATTCTCATTAAATTGTTAATAGCTTGAAACAAAATATTAATTTTTTGATTGATATTAGTGATATATAATGACATTTGATTGATTTAAGGCCCCCATAATGTTCAATAAAATTGGTAGTGACTTGGAAGAACTCTATTATAATCAGTAAAAATAACCATATACATATTATAAGGAGTAATCACATTAAATATTTTTCATTTCAATAAAGCTTAAGATACGACGTAAGTAGGTAAGACGATAAAGTGCATATCTCTCCTAAGTACGTATAAATTACTTTGATATTTATAACATATTTGTATACGTATTTGATTTAATATAAGGAAATAGGTTATGCCGATATGCGAATATGAACATTGCGTTCAAACGACTCAGCCGACCGCCACGGCTCAGTAGTGATCAGGTTGTCCATATATGTACATATAATATTGTCAATTAGTTTTGATTTTTCGCAAGATCTACTTCGTCATATGGGCCCAACAGGCCACGCTGACCTGATCTCAACCGAGACCAATTTTGAGGCATTCGATAAATTTGCAACATCATATGGGGAACGAGATATTCTTGATTCCTTTTTAAATTCAACGCGGAGTGTTAACTCTTCCGCCACGGCGGATTCTCAATATACGGATACACAGGATACTTAATATCACTTAAACTAAATGGCTGAGCAAGTCACATTTTCTTTTCTTTTTCTTTCAATCATTATTTTTTAAGCACAACAGTGCATAGTTTAAAGATAGGTCCCGTGCAGCTCTGTACCGGGCCAAGAATATGATGAGTAAATTCGTTGAAAGAGTGGTGGCGGGATAATCAACAACCAACTTGAAAGTGCTACTTCGATCTGAATACTTTTATAATTTAAGATTTCGACTGAAGGTGCTTGGTGGAATTTCAATATTAAATTTGAATCGTTCAGATTATGTACATTCACACAGATTTTGTCACTAACGACACGGGTTTCGCCTTTCGGCATCTTCAGGCGTTCAAGTGCACGGATGAACTTGAACTGACGCTTAGTAAATAAATGTTTCGTGTTTATATGATAAATAAATGTGTCATTGAGTGTAAAGCCATTTCTGGCGAAAAAGATTAGCCCATGGGAATGCCCACAGATTTGAATGGTGAGTTGTTTTAAGAATCATACTTATTTTTGTTTGTCGGAAAGGTTTTATGATTATATTTATATAGGGTATAGGAAGGGCGAGCCTGGAATGTTCAGTTGATCGTTTAAGATCGGAAGACTGTTCAATTGCGCTCTGTTTATTTCTAAAATTTCCTGAAAAAAGAGTTTATGGGGGTCCGTATTTGGGTGCAACATTGTTATCCCTTGTTCCTGATTGATTACGTGTCTTTCTGAAATTAAGTGATTAGCAAAAGTAGACGTATCTTTTTTCAATTTAAAGGCTGCCATGTGTTCTGATAATCTGGTATTCAGTGTCCTTTCTGTTTTCCCGATATAAAATTTTGTACAACACGAAACGTTCATTTACTAAGCGTCAGTTCAAGTTCATCCGTGCAATAGAACGCCTGAAGATGCCTAAATGCGAAACCCGGGTCGTTAGTGACAAAATCTATGTGAATGTACATAATCTGAACGATTCAAATTTGAATACTTTAATTAAAATTGGAAATAGCTACTTCTGAAAACGAGTACCTAAATTTGGTAAACACAATGAATATGCGACGATAACGATGTGTTAACTAACGTAACAAAACTTGGATTGTAATGAAACCGAAGTCAATTCCACCCTCCCAGACTGCGGATAAATAATAATAGCGGGCGGGTGGCGAATCACAGCCCCGTGGCTCGCAGAAGGCGGCGGAAGGAGGCGGGAAAGCCCGAGTAGGGTGTTGATCCTTGAACTTGGCACGCCGCAGAGGGGCGGCGGAGCGGAGGGCGCGACACGGCCGCCTAACAAATTCCCCAATTATTAACCGCTCGCTGTTTGCGGATGCATTATTTATTACTTTTCGAAAATGGCTGCGTAGGTTAGCACAAAAACTAACGTTTTTTATACAGGCAAAATCGTTTTCATTACGCGTGACAAATTACCAGCATCCAACCATCTTGATTAGGGCATCCAATCCCGGATCTTTGAGATCCCGGGTTTGACAAATTGTCTAATCCCGGGATTGAACATTCAACATAAAATTGTGTATAAATTGGGATTTGGGATTGAGAAATTTTCGCTCGAAGATCTTTGAAATCCTGGGATTTGCGGCTTTCCCAAAACGAAACGACGCTTTTTTTTAGCTCTTCCGAGAATTTCGAATCTAAAAACCCAGGAATTTACGGATTTCCCAAAATAAACCAAACATATATTTTTTCTTTTTTTGTACACATCTACACCTCGCTCAACTTTCTTTAATTTTCTCAATCCCGAAATCCCAGTATTACGGGTTCGCAGAATTGGACGGGACACCCGGGATTGGAGGCTATAGTCGTGATCCTATGGATAAAGCTAGCACATACAGGGCAATAGTTCTGTGATTCAATTTTCTTACTATTCGATCAATTCGAGTTCACACATGTTTTTAGAAAACTAACAAAAGAGTTTTGCAACGCGGTGAAATTTTATTCTTTCTCATATTAAGTGTAAGGGTAATTTTTTGTATTTGAAATTATGAGTAATCATTCCATGTGATCGAGTGATACAAAGTCTTAAACTCAAAAGCTTTATTTCGAAGATAAGTAAACGAAGAAGCATTGGCAATATAGTAAACTTCCAATATGCTTAGGGCCGCTGAGAAAAAATCTGCTTTGTTTACTCGCCCACGATCGAATTACCTGTACAAACAAAGAAAAATATTTAGGTAGACGTGAGGGGGTGTGTTAACCCTGAGATCTAATATAATCAATCCCGTGGAATGAGGAGGTCCCATAAAGAAGGATTATCTTCAAAACATTAAAAAAATCCAATTCCCAATTTTCTAAATCAGTAAAAAAAAGGTTTTAAATAATATATCGACAGTATAAAAGGTAAAATAAAGGAACCTTCAGTTTTTTCAAAATATATTTTATTCGTTAATCACAGTGTATACAACTTAATACATGTTCAATCAGAATGATGTACGCTGAAATGCCGAATTAGTATGTAAATTTAGCATTTAAGTTTGAATAAAAATGGAGGGTTTGTGAAAATTGCTAGCAGAAAAAAAGACCTGCATAAAGAGTTTTCTTAAGCAACTTATACAATTAAAATATAATAAAATAGATTAAGTAAATAAAACTACAGTTTATAAGTTTTCGTACACTACGAGGTTATTATGTTTATTTAATATTTTGACGTTAGCCCAAAATCATTAAAAAACGTTACTAAAGGGTTAATTTGATTCCAAAATAGTAGCTTCTATTTGTAAAAGGTCTTAAATATTTTAATTATATTCAATTAAGTGGCAATTATTGCTATTTTGTAAAATAATACAAAATATAAGACTATAAATTCTTTTCACATTTCTTTTACCATTTGTTACATGTTACCCTTATTATTATTAGTTGAAAATACTCGCTAAAAACGAAACCGGTCCTGATCTTAATAAATAAATGTGGAATAACTACAAAATGGTGTTATGTTATTTATTTATGTAATGTATTTCCACCGCAATAGTAAAAATCATTTTTCTGATGCAATTATGTATGCTTCATTATTATTGGATGTGACATTTTCACTGTGAAACTGAATATATATATAAAAAAAAAACTCATTTTTATCTATGAGGAGTGCTACGTTATTGTTTTATAAGCGAATTGCTTCTAGCAATCGCAGACTAATTACCAATGCTATTAACACCATTGAATAATTAGTAGAGCAAACAAACTGTGATTTCTTTATAAAAAGATAAGCTCCGTAATGGCGATTGTATTAAGTAAGTTTAGTACCTATAAGAGGTCTGCACGGGCCCGGGCCTGGCCCGCGGGCTCTTACCCGACCCGGCCCGTGGGCCGGGCTCGGGCGGGTAAGCGCAATTGAGAGTCGGGCTTGGGCCGGGCCGGGCTTTGGAGTTTCGGATATAATCTGGGAAAAATATAACAAATCGAGGATTTCTAATTCCTCGGTGAGCTAAAAAAAAAGGACTTTCGGAGATAATCTGGGAAAAAGTGTAACAAATCGAGGATTTCAAATTCCTCGGTGAGCTAAAAAAAAGGACTTTCGGAGATAATCTGGGGAAAAGTATAGCAAATCGAGGATTTTAATCGGGCCGGGCTGGCGTGAGTTTTTCGGGCTCAGACCGGGTAGTTTTGTAAAATTTTGGCCCGTGCAGACAGCTCTACTATATACATTCGATAAATGCAATGCCGCATTGTCTCAAATTGCAAGTTGCAAAGGCGATCGAATAAGGAAAAACGTGACTGAAAACAAAAGAAATATATACATTTATTTTATTGTGTATTTATTCGACCACAATTTGATTTATCTATGTCGTAGACGCAAAAGCAAAACAATTTTAGATAACTTTTGTTTATCTGTCAGAAAAATACGCTACCGTTTTTTTTACAAATGGCAGCGATCGCTCTGCCCCCTGACCCCGTTGGAGGCTTGGGCAATTAACATTATGCCCTATTCGACGATTACTCTAATTAATTTCACAGATATACGAGTACAAAGCGATAAAATGTAATAATTTATCATATGACGAGTCCGTATTTACAAAAAAAAATGTCGATAGTGAAATTAAATAAAAAAATGTTTCATAGTAAAATAATTAAATTACTAAAATATTTGTTTATTTTGATAGCGTAATCTGTGTAATGGACCAAAGATCATCCGGCGTTTGTAGGTAAAAGAAATATTCTCGGAAATATGTATTTTGCACTATCTTTAGAATGGCACGCGTTGTGTGAATGCAATATTATAATAATAATAATCTGTTTTTTTAACCGTATCAACTTCGATAAAGCATAATATAGATAGAGTGTATGTACAGTTGAACCTCTCATAACGAGCACATCTTTCAACGAGTAATTTACATAACGAGCAAAACAGATTGTGAAAAAAACGCTCCCTTAACGAGCGATATTTCGCATAACGAGTAACGCAGAGTTTTGTAAAGATCACTTTTACATCGTTGCTTGCCTCAAGATGATTGACAAGGGGTGGGAAGGGGTTACCAAGAGAACCCTCATTTCAGCTTGGAAGAATCTTTGCCAAGGAGTGTTGTCGAATGTGATTTTGAGGGGTTCGAAACAGTACCTGTGAAGTCTACAGTCAACGAGACTGGATAAATAATATTTTTTTTTTGTACTAAATATGATTTCTCGAAAAATATTGTATTTATTTTTGAAAACGCCGCCCGAGGCGGTCCATCCTTGCCATACCCCCTTGCTACGCCACTGATAATACGAAAAGGTATACAAAAATTCGTTATCAAAAACAGCATATGAAAATAAATAAAGCTATGATAAACAACAATAAAAGTATAAAAGGAATATTAAAGTTTTTTTATTGTAGTGGTACTATGCTTATCAAATAAACGCAACTCGTGAAACCCCTAGTTACATTAGTCGTGAATTGTTGTCAATATATTTTTTTGCTGTGCCATCGGTCAAATTAAAAAAAATAAAAACAAAAGGAAAGCTATGAATATTTTTCTGTGTACCGTGTTAAATTCGGTATACATACAAATAATAAACAAACTTTACACGACTTTCGTACGTAGAAGAAGAGCAATGTAAAACAACCATAAAGAAGCTATTTTAAAATTTCATGTATGTACACATATTTTGAAATTAATAACTTCACTTGCTTGAAAACCCATGTTACAATCTTCCCGTAGTACATTATCAAAAATATCAAGGTTTTAAGAAATGTACTAAATATCGAAAATCTAAGAGGGCCTGCACTAGAGGTCTGCACGGGCCGAAATTTTACAAAATTACCCGGTCCGAGCCCGAAAGACTCAGACCCGACCCGGCCCGGGGCCGAGTCTAATACCACAATTGTTACCCGAACCCGACCCGAAGCCCGGATTTATACTCAACAGACCGAAAAAAACCTGTTTTTTACAAATTTACAACAATTAGCGATTCTCTATAGAACTGGAATTAATTTAAACCATCATGGCTGACTTATGACACGAAAATAGTCTGAAATATTTTTCTGAAAAATAAATTCCTTACCCGGGCCCGGCCCGAGCCCGAATCTCAATTGCGCTTACCCGCCCGAACCCGGCCCGCGGGCCGGGTCGGGTAAGGGCCCGCGGGCCAGGCCCGGGCCCGTGCAGACCTCTAGCCTGCACGTATTATATGATGGAGAAAGAACGACGTGGACTTCGGGATAAGAGTGTGATAGACTCATATTAGACTTATCAGATTTATTATCAAGAAAACAACAAGCTGTCAAAAAATGACTTAAATCATCATTCTAAATAATTAATACTCAGTGAATAGAATTTAATTAAAAATGACGCATGATATTAATTTATTATTCATACGATCGACGAAAACAATTTTAAAACGGATAAATTTATAGCGAGATTATCTCAACCGTAAAATATGATGGAAAAAAGTGATGTTTACTGACGGCAGTGCCAAATATTATAAATTTTCAGCACACATGAATAATTATTTTCCAAAGTGACTTTTCGCTGTCAAGATGTTGAAATTTCTCGTTGGGCGACGAAGTGTAAGAATGTAAATGAGTATACTGACGAAATATTATAATAACATAAATAATTAAAAATGGATAATGAATGTAGTTAATATCTTTGACAGATTCGACGGTAAGTAAGTTAATATAAAAAAAATGATAACTGTGTTATTCTACTAGCTATGTTACAAAATGTGACACGTGATTTGCTACTCTCAAAAGCATCATCAGATTGAGTTATTAATTACAAAATAAAAGTCGGGGTTTAGGATTTGAATCAATTTTTAGTTTATTAGTAAACGTTGCGATAGTCTGACGATGCTTCTCAAAGAGTCGAAACACGTGTCACAAGTTGTAGCGGAAAAAGTGGATTAACAAAGTTTTCAAATTTAATCTTATATTTAAAAATGAGCTTCCAGAAATTTACCGCCGAATCTATTAAAAGCTCTGTTCTTCTGCGTACTTCTGACGGTTTTCTGACGGTTTGCAAACCGTCAAAAGTACGCAGAAGAACAGAGCTAAAGATACACACAAAATATCATACTCAAAAAGAGTTGTTTTTTTTATCTACTCTTTGAAACATCCAAAAAATTAAAAGCTTTGATTTCGTTTTCTGAGAAATTAACTTTTTCGTATAGTGCGTCTATTCCAAAAAATGTGCGATATATAAATAAAAGAAGTGTGTGTTGATTTAAATTTTACTTTTGTAACAGAACGTATCAATGCTAATTGGTTAAAACCCATTTACCTACCTCATTTAATGTACTGTAACTAATGATTTAACTTTGTAAGGCGCAATTAACTTGTAGACTGGAAAATCCCTTGAAAATGTTATTTTCAAAATTTCATCGAAAGTTATATAAACTTATTTCAAGTCGTTCAAGCAAGTTAAGAATAAAAACTATAGGTTTAATGGTGGGGCTGGCGAGTCTCCATAGTAATAAAGGGAAACACGCCAATACTCGAGGCGAAACATCGCCAAAACTGATTATAATCAGGGATATATCGGAACGGCTTGGCAAATGGTTACTTAGTTAACATCTACGCTCGTATGAGGGTAAACACAGCGGTGGAAAATGTTGTATAACAAAATTAGGGTCGCGCAATCGGAGTTATATAGCCTTCAACAAATCAGCAGAATTAAAAAAAAATGTTATATATATATAATCGATAGTAACTATCTTTCTTCGTAGTATCAGACCGACAGTTTCAACCAGCTCTATTTATTTTGTTCAAAAGCAGAGTCGGTAGATTATTTACACTAACGAATCTAAAGCCCTGATAAATACAGTGCGTGTACGAAACGATAAACACTAGAATTTTCCGAGTCACAGACAAATATTGGGTCACTTTCGATTCATTATTAAGGAAGGTGAAAATTATCAGTGGTAGTTTGTAATGGCCACTGAAATAAGGAGGCCTAAAAGCGTATGAGTCAAAGCGAAAGCGATACTTTTATAAAATAAGTTATGATAAATATCGTCGGGTCCGTGGTGCAGTGGTCAACGCCGTTGGCTTCCGTGTAGGATCTCACGGGTTTAAGTCCCAGTACGACAAGCATTTTTTCAATCGAACTTATCGAGCATGGGTGTTTGTTATGTCCAAAAATTCTCCCCCAACCTTCTAATCCTAAAGTACAGGTAGAAGCGAGAGCGATAGTTAGCCATTAGTCCTGTTATAGCCCTACATTTCTATCCCTACTATATTCGAAAAAGATAGGTCGAGTAACAAGCAGTTCTCGTAGAAAAAAACGTCTGTTGATATACTTCCAATAGAAATATGCTCCACACAGGGAGCGGACATGGATTAAAAAAAATAGTGCACAGACAAAAAAACTTAGTAGGTGAAATTTTTTATTCAAATACATAGAAGTACGACTCTATACTATAAAAAATAAACATATACATATATCGTCTGTGGAAAGGAAAAAGGACGTAACTCACGCATATAAAATTTTAGGTGAGGCACAAAAAACGTATTTTGATGATTTTTGGCCATATACAAATTATCAAATATATACAACATTGTAGTGCCCGAAGACTTCTAAACTGGTGTTTAGTTGACATAATCTAATGTTAATTTAGAAATTGTTTAGGAAAAACCTTTCTCAAGCCCATTTTTTTCAAATTTAAAACAAACCTAGATACTAATTCGGCATTTGCACCTTATATCCTTATGATAGAACTTGTATTAAGTTGGATACATTGTGATTATCGAAAAAAAGCTGTTTTGAAAAAACTGTGGGTTGAGTCCTTTTTCCTTTCCACTGTCGATATATAATAGTATATATACATATTATAAATATCGTTACCTCAACACTGTTTCATAAAATTAGGAACAGTTAAATAATGTCAATTGAATTGTATAGAGGGTAATTTTAGGTCATACCTCCATAGCTATGTGAAAAATATTAAAAATCAAATCACCTACCATGTGGTATACAGTTGGCGATATATGATATATGTCACACAATTTGTAATCATAAAATGTGTGCCAAGGAATTCATATGAACGTAATTCAATTTTCGTGTATGAAAAAAAATATCAAATAAAAATATTGCCGGATCAAGTCATGTCTCATGCGAGACCATCTTTACTTATAAGCTATCGACATGCGCCGGGTCCTGGCGTCTACCCCGACGCATTCAGTCGTTGGCGCCGCAATTACGTAGCGACCTTCGCAGCGGCAAAAGGCTGTCGTCGCGTCCTTGGACCCCGTCCCGCTACGGCGAGAGTTCGGCAATCGCTACGCCACTACGAGAACGTGCCAAGTTCTACGGCCGGGACTACGACGGAAGCGTTACGGTAGGGGCGAAAATGTATGACATCTACGACAGTTTATATAATAACATCCAACGAGAAATATTACACATTCCCCGCGTCAGTATTTTTTTTTGCATATTTTTCTATTTTTTTTTATCAAGTTCGTATACGGGTATGCCGAAGAAACTTGTTAATTGCAATGCTTTACTTTCGTGACAGAAGCATCTATCTTCACATTAATAGTCGATAAGGTCCATCTGTAGAAACGTCCGCAGTTAGGTACAGACCAATGACAACAGTTTATTTTGAACTGCACGTTTTTGACTTTTTAATTGTATGTTAGATGAATGAAACATTTTATTTTGTGTTATTTTGGAATCACTTTTAATGTAATTGGTAATTTCTTTTCAATGCCAATTGTTGTTTACAACTTTTCATTTTTGTATAAATAGCATTGTTAAATTATATTTCTTATCAGTTGACAATGCTCGTTATGAGCGAAACCGGTCCTGACCTTTTTAAATAAAGTGGAATGAAGTACAAAGGAATATTGTGTTTTTATTAATATAATGCCTTTCCACCAAGTATTTATTGACAGCGAACACCCTAAAAGTGATATACATATAAGTTAAAATGAAATGATTGAAAAATTTCTTCGGAGTTGGAGTCGTCTTGTTTTTACACGAATCCACAGCTCTGCGTGTAAGGAGTATTTTTTTTTTGTAACATAAATTATGTCACTATTCGAATTTCGAATTTCCCTAAAATTCGCCGAATCGATTGAGATGTCTCGGTTTCTCAGAAACGATAAACAAATTTGCGCAGGGAAGATTGTAAGATACAATATTACGATACGCAAATTTAGTAAACAAGCGTTCGCGATTGCTTCAACATGTCAGATTCGCGTAAACACTGCGTTCGGATCGCGATAGCCGTGTTTGTCAAGGCGAAGACACTTTTAGACGCTAAAAATAACGGATCATAAACCAAATGTTATTTTAGTGCAGCGCGAAGTTTTGTGTTGATTCGTTATTTCTGGAGGACTGTCATATTATAACAGTTGCTGATCTAACCACTCTCAACAAAACCCATAATTTAAAGCTCTCAATATCGCGTAACACAGCAGCGACAATTGACAGATAACCACAACTTGGTTTTAATAATATGAAGTTGCAACCATGACTCGAACTCGAGCTCGACGCTTTCGTTTCATTGTCCACTTCCAGGGTGTTTAGGTTACTGTGTTTGCCCAATTTTTAAAATGGACACTGTTACAGAATCCATATCGACTGTGGAAATGGAAAAGGACGTAACCCACACGTATCAAATTTTACAGGGGGCGCTAAAAGCGTGTTTTGACGATTTTGTGACATATGCAAATTATTAATTAAACACATCCTTGAAGTGTACGGAGACTTCCAAACTGGTGTTTAATTGACATAATCTAATATTGAATCAATAATTTGTGCAGGAAAAATATTTATTTCAGTCTTTTTTCTTAGTTTTAATTTTTTACAAGGTCATCTTTTTCAAACTTAAAAACTAAATTTAGATACTAATTCGGCATTTGCAGCTTGCATTCTTTTGATAGAACGTGTATAAAGTTTGATACATTATGATTATCGAAAAAAACCTGTTTTGAAAAACTGTGGGTATCGTCCTTTTTCTTTTCCAAAGTCGATATGCATAGTGTACTGCCATATTTTCAATTCAGTAAATCCTTGTTAAGCAATGGTTAGAATTATGTTTTCATCAACATCTGTGACTCGAGAAACAAATGCGCCAAATATTTAAGTGCTTAATTTGGAGCATATGTTCTCCTAATAGAAGTATCTCAACAAAAGTTTTTCTACGAGAACTGTTTGTTAGTCAGTCGCTCAACCTCTATTTATCAAAAAGAGTAGTAAAGATATAAGAATAAGGCTAGGACAAAACTAGTGGTTAACTAATCACTCTCGCTAAGCCCAGTTATTAAAGCACTGAAAGGGTGGGAGAGAATTTTTAGACATCACAAACACCCATACCTTCGAACAGAAATCGATAAATCGATCGAAAAGCGCTGTTCGTACTGGGACTCGGTCCCGTGAGATCCAGCACGGTAGCCCACAACGCTAACCGCTGCGCCATAGGACCCGACAATCTATTATATAATTCAATTAGAATCTCTTAATATAACAAAATGATATTTCTGTCTTCCGAGTTTAAAAAAAAGCACGAAAAGCGACACCTGAAATATAACTTTAAATAAGAATTATTTTCATAATGTACGTTTCCATAAAAATAATTCTAACAAAAGTTTGAATTGAAAAATAACAAAACTTGATAGGTGTGCGCACGCCAGACGCCAGACTAAAACATGTTTTTAGTTGATATACGTTCAACTGATTTATTGAAGAAAAATACGTCACCGTTGAAAGATTTCACTGACGCTCTATCCGACCTGTATTGTAAACTGTTACTGGAATAGTTTAAATCAGTGCTTCCCAACTCGTTTTTTTTTTAGCTCACCGACGAATTCGAAGTCCTCGATTTGCTATACTTTTTCCCTGGAATCCAAATTTCTCAATGCCGCATTTCCGCGGCCCCCAATATGAGAAGCACCGATTTGACAAGACTTAAATATATAGATATTTGTACTTTCTACTGAATTTCTACCTCTTTTGTCTCACTCAAAATTAGGTACAATCGGATCGTTTTAAAAAAAAATGTTCTTCATTATCTTCAGTTTACACTCGATGGAGATAGCCAAGTTTGTTCAGAACATGCTTATGCATTGTTTACGTATGCGTGTATAGAATACCGCATATTTAATGATAAATGTAAATTTGAAGAAAAAGTAAATATTTTGTTTTAGATATAAGATGTTTACAATAAATATGCAAGGAGCATTCATATTTTCAAGGTTAATAAAATATTAATTTGATTCAAGTTACACGGTAAACAAGATGTAGGTTGTGGTTTTAAAATGAACACTACTATGTATACATGTATTATAGATACAGTAAATGAATAATTCGCCAGTTGTTGGCAACGTACCAACACAACATGCACAGGTATACACCAGGGATGGCAACGTAGAGGAAAATTGTGAATACCGGTTAAAAGATTAATTTTAAAAGATTTTTAAGGTATATTTTTAATAAATGAAATGTTTTTAAGATTTTTTACACATTTTACAATAAATTAAAAAAAAAATTTAACGTAACAAGATTCTTAATGAAGATTTTAAAAAATAACATGACTATTTGTAAACACATACATTTTCAGAATTCTGAAAAGAAAATATAATTAAAAATTTAAGAAGTAAAGAACACGTTTTTATGAATGCACGTTTAAAATAGGTAATAAAGATATGCAGAAAAAAATGTAAATTGTTTTTTTTTTGTTTTTACCAAATGAGCATATTATCATTTAAATAAAAGAAAAATATGTTAATCTTACATTTTTTAGGGAATCCTTAAATCCTGGTATTATTTACAAAGCAAGCAGAGTTGTGAAAAATACCAACTCTAACATTGGCATTTACAAATTCCTACTCCGACTTCGATTTAAAAAGTTGTAAAATTTTAACCATTTGAATACCGCGCAAATAAATCATTAATATATCCCAGTGATACTGCGTCTTTGAGAAAAATAATTTTGCCTAATATACACTCGAATTCGATATTTTAAAAACCTATATTGACTCAGTATAGATGGCACTACACATATTCATCAAAATATTGCTTATATTCTATTAAAATACCAAGTATTTGATTTTTTAAATGTCTTGGACATCCGTGTTCGCTTGCATATGTTCCGGACACATGTGTCCACTTGGTATTCAAGTGGTTAATATAAATATTTTTTTGATATCTACTAAAATGCATAATTTTCAATTTAACCACTTAAATACCGCGCAAATAAATTATTAAATATGTCCCAGAGATACTGCGTGTTTGAGAAAAATAATTTTGCCTAATATACACTCGAATTCAATGTTTTAAAAACCTATACTGACTCAGTATAGATGGCACTACACATATTCATCAACATATTGCTTATATTCTATTAGAATACCAAGTATTTGATTTTTTAAATGTCTTGGACATCCGTGCTTGCGTGCATTGTTCCGGACACCGGTGTCTGCTTGGTATTCAAGTGGTTAAAACAATGAGTAGTGTTTGCTCTTTTTTACGACGCCTACAATATTCCCTTGAGATTTATCAACAAGAAAACATAAATATTTATTGTTATCATTTAAATTGATGATCGATTTACTTCTCCAGTAATTTTTTATACAATATTTAAATAATAAATTATGAAAAATAGAATTGAAAAAAATGTCGCATAGTTAATTTTTTAATGATATAGGATATCTTTTAAATTTGATTACTTTGTCATTCGACATCTATGTGGTGTTTACCAACAAATAAGCAGTGTATATATTTCTTTAATTAAAAAAAAAAAAAAAAAGATCGCACAAAAATTGACATTCGAGACATTTATTTTAGCCGGTATAACGGCTGTCAAACGAAGACCGACATTGTGAAACCCTATATTCTCGAATACGTTATTTCAACAAAATCTTCACTGAATTAATATGATTCAGCACGGCTTTTCAATGAAGATAAAAACACAGCTGTGACACCTAACTCTTCTGGGACCATTAGATGAAACCATATAAATTTAAAATAAAAATTCCGCAAAAAAATAAATTGCCATTACTCCATAATCAGGTCACGAAAAAATAAAAATTCGTATCAATAGCAAAAAAGTTATTTTGGTCTGTTTGCAAAGGTGAAATAATCAATGTATTAATTAGAGACGCAAAAGAATTTATTTAAAAAATGGAGCGCTGGAAATTACAATGCTTTTTGTATTTATTATATCGAAAAAGGACGTAACCGACACATATCAAATTTTACAGGAGACGTTAAAAACGTGTTTTGATGATTTTGGAACATACGCAAATTATGAATTATACACAACCTTGAAGTGCACGGAGACTTCTAAACTGGTGTTTAATTGACATAATCTAATATTAATTAATTAATTGTCTAGGAAAAACCTATATTTCAGAATTTTTTCTTGGTTTTAACTTTTTACAAGGTCATCTTTTTCAAACTTAAAAGCTAAATTTGTATACTAATTCAGCATTTGCAACTTGCATTCTTTTGATAAAACGTGTATTAAGTTTGATACATTGTGATTATCGAAAAAAAACCTGTTTTGAAACAACTGTGGGTTACGTCCTTTTTCCTTTCCACAGTCGGTATGAACACGCTCATTGGGTAGATTAAAATGATAACGAAACGATTTATTTCATCAAATATCTACACTTTTTCAAATATGGGTGTTGGAATAGAAAAGAATAAATATATTTTTTAAATAATTCGTCGGAAATACATAATCTGAAGTTCTAGTTTTCAAAAAGAATGACAGTTCGAAATGCTATTTTGTGAAAGGAAGTGTTTAGGTATTGGTTACCAAAGAGTTTAAATTATGTATTACATATGAAAATCTACAAATTTATTTATGGTACATGTACTTATCAGTAATTAAATTACGAATCTAAATGGCATGATACAGTTTATATTAACATATTTAAAGAATATAACAACTTTTTAAACAATTTAAAACAATTTATTGTTTGGTTAAAAAAAAAGGAACTTGATCATAAATTAGTTTTGATAGTAAAATAAGAGTTTTCATGACAATCTGGTGGCTAGTTTTATTTTGCGGGGGTAAATATGCCTGATAGAGCAGTTCCTTTGTGGTTCAAAGTGACTCCGACTTATTTAAAAAGTTATTTAAACGTTGAATATGATAGGAAAACAACAATCACAGCGAAAAAGCTTTTTTGAATAATGACAATACGGATTTTATGAATATCATTTACGGAATAGGTTAAAAAAACACACATACATATAATGGTGTAATTATGTCTTCATAGACCTCGGTCTGTGATTATTTTCAAAGCAGTAAACAGTCGTGAAAAACTAATCAACTACGGCTCCTTTTTCATATATTATATTAGGCAATAATGAACGTACAAGTTATGTATTGTGGATCATGGGGAGTGGAGATGGACAAAAATAAATTGGAATAAATGTATTTTTTTTAAGAATAACAATCATTTTTGATACTATTCCAATGACTTTGCGTCTAATCAATACTTATTTTGTAAAAAAGAAAAACCAGTATGTTGAAAACTGTTTGGCCGATACCTGTCTCGGGAAATCATTTATTAAGCGCACTACCATTTCCATATTGAAATAAAATAAACGAATGAAAATTACCTGTGCCCTATCTCTCTGCGATCGAGCCAAATATTTTCAGCAGCATAGACCGCCTCGGCGTATCCTTCTAGATCATTCTCGCTTCGGTCCTCTCCAGGAAGGAGCGAGCCGGCGGAAGACAGACGCCGCCTGTGCGCGAATCTCCGATGGGCCGAATCGACAGCCGCTGCTATCTCAGGATCGTCCTTTTCCAATGTAAAACTAACCGGGGGCCTGGATTTCGACGAGGAGTTTGCACGAGCCCGCAGTTCGCCGGCAGTGATCGGAGGCGTCACTGGATACACTCCGACGAAGTTGGACACTGGCGACGTTTCAGGCATTATGGCGAACACTCGAACTTAATAGTTTTGATTTTCGATAAAAAATACTTCAATGTTTGCGATTTTACTGTGAATCAATCACGTAAATAAACGTTCAAATGTTACACCTGTAATAATAATGTTTCATCAAGTTTACTATTAGGCGCAGACTGTTTACGATTTGAAACGAGTTTAAATACATTTTTTCAGATGATGATAATAATCACACTTAGATATGGAAACGAATAAGACTTTGAAAATCCTTAGATTTTTAAAAATTTGTTTCTATATATCACGCAATGTTTATTGTATGGGAAACTACTATTTATAAGATTTTTTCATGTAAAACTTTTGACTCAGTTAACGGCTGTAGTGAATTGTTACTTTCGAGTAGCGTTGGATGTAAATTGTAGACGGAAGGTTAAGAAGAATCGGTAAATTATCCCATTTTTCTCCCACAGAGGAGGTTACAGTTAACACCATCGAGAATTTAATCTACGATTCAGCAAATTCTTTAAGACAAAGTCAATACATATAAACCTATATGAAAATCTACGCGAACGTCTTCAATTCACTTTTGAATAAATTAGGATACTGGGCAAGCTGTTCGTGTTTATAATAACAGTACGAACAATTATGGTCAATTCGATCGTGACGTTCAGTATTCGGTAGGGGGAACCAACAATCGTTTCCCCCACACCAAGATTTCAGTTTAGATGCGCCGACAAACACGAAGGTCCCATTTGAATATTACAGAAAAGAAGCGAAGCAATTTATAAATTATTCGAACAAATATGTGTCAAATTACGATGGCATAACAATTTTTTTGAAAAAAACATCTAAATAAAAAATAAATTAAAAACCTGTTTTTCTTAGATTAACAAAACAACAACGCAATGTAGTTTTTAAAATAATACAAACAATCTATATGCGCGGTCGCCAACTGATATTCCGCGGAGGTTTTATGCGGACGATATTATAAGATAAAATATTAATTTTATAGGCACCGGTAACAGATTTTTATACTATTCTACGTGGGATTTTTTTTATACTAGTTTTACAATTTTTCGACCCGTGCAGATTTGTACTGTTCATTAAATCAACACAAACAATTTGCAGTAGTCCTGTAAAACAGAGGTCAAATAAAAATATATTTATTTGAATATCAAGAGAGAATATCAATGATTTAAAACTTTTCCTTTATTTTCGTGGAAAATTGTGCAAAGATTTTTCAATGAAAGTGAAGTATTTTCGGCATTCTATTGAGGTTTAATATAAAGTTTCATTTATACGTTTTACGCAGTGGATCCACTCCACGAGACATGATAATAATATATGTTAATTGATGATTATTAGTCATTAAACCAGTACACTTTTGATGTAAACAAATGATTTAACAGATAGTGGAACACACGAAAAAAACAAAGATTGTGTCTTAACTTCAAGTAACGATTGCTATACTGGGATTCCAGTAATCATGATGTTTTTTCAATACAGAAATATCGGTATTTCGGGATTAAAAATTAAACAAAATCTAATTTTGAATTTACAGAAACAATCACGTATTTCAATAAAATTGTTCGCGATGAATTAAAATAATGTAATATCAATATTGAAAGGTCCCAGAATTGATGAGCTTTTCGATTGTGTAATACATATACATTAATTGCGGCATTTTTGGAGACGTATTAAAATACCAATTTTGTCCTAAATTGAGATTCTAATTGGTCTTATTTTTTGTGCTCTATTTTAACATTTTAGTTAAACCGGTATTTAATATTATATGATAAACCGGTATTGAGTAATTCGTCCGGTATTACAATCCCTAGCCCCAAGTAATTAACACGTCTTGTATACCTACAGACAGCGAAAACAACTACGTACGGAATTTCTCGACCAATGAACATTTTCAGCTGATGGAAAGATAAACAAAAAAGGGGTATTTATATAAAAAAATGTCAAGCTATGTATATAACATACAAACACGAATACAATTTCAAGTATGTTAAGGGATATGTACTAAATTAAAATTATTTTTCTTTACGATCTTAAATATCCTTCCAAAATTTTGCATTGCAGATGTTGCAAAATATTTATGTATGTATAATTAAAAATAAAATGTACCGATTTATTCTAAATCTAATTTTACTATTGCAGCGATATACGGGTATAAAAAAAATAAAAATCTTCATAAATAGCCAACAATTATGTTTCTAAGAAACCAGCTGTAAATGTAAAGGTAGAACGATTTAATTAAAACTCTTTGGTTTTGCGATGGTGAAAAATTCCAAACAATTCTACCAAGAAATATAAATGTACAACTTTTCTTTAATATCAAAAGCTCGTTTGAATTTTGCATATAAATTCATTAACGTTCTTACAATGAAACCCCGCGCTTATTCAAAATAATATCGTCCCCGCTCTGACAAAAAAAAAACGAAGGTTGTGTAAAGTTTTCTGTTATTTGTTTCAGAATGTTTTTACTTTCAAACTATGCCGTCTAGAAAATTTAACAAAAAAATGATTGAAATTGACGTTCAGTAATAAAAAAGCAATGTCAAAAATATGCACAATAATAAAATTAATTGATTTAAAAAAAAAAATTAACAATCGATCTACATATGCATGTAATTCATTAACGCAAAAATACTATTCTCAAGATATATTGACGAATCATTGTTTAATTTTTATATGAAATTGATAGAAAAAAATCAAAGTAAATTTACTTTAAATAAGTATTTCTGATAACGATTTTGGATAGAATGACGACGATATAAGGCGCCTAAATACAAAACCAATTATTTTAAAAAAATTGTCAAAATACGTGTGTTACGACTACAATTATTCATTTTAAACAATGCCTTATAAATATCTTGTCAAACCCGACAAAAAAATACGAGTGAATATATTCACAATTTTAATGATATGCAGAGCCCGGTGAATTGAATAGTAACAATCAAACTTCGATAAGTTCAATTTAATGTGGCGTATAGTTTAGCGATCGTCTTGTATTACAATTAGCATTTTACTCCTTATTGAAAATACATAGTTAATTAATCAATACCAGTATTACTTAAATGTTAAGCCGCTAGATTTTTATTTTTTTAAGCGATTTTCAACGATTCCTCCTGTAACTCCCCATCGGTTGGTATCCCTTGTAATATAGTATAAAATTGTCAATTTATTACTACGTTTTTTTGTTGATACCACATCGTATTATACGTGATAATCTATATATATAAAACAAAGTGGGGTTATTTACACCACGTATATCTCGAGAATTACTCCAAGGATTTCAATGATCTTTGCTTTATAAAATTCCTTTTTGCCTAGAATAGCAGAATAAGCATTAAAACATCGGAAAAATATCACGGAAAATAAATTATAAAGAAAATAAATGTCTCAGTACAATACGGTTTTTCAAATTTTTTGAATCGAACGCGGAACATGACGTATGCAGTTTATGTTTAATACACTAGGTGGCGTTGGTTGTAAAATTCATTTGTTTCATACTTTGAATTAGAGATGTACCGACGAACTTGGACGAACGTGTCAGAATTTCGAAACTAAATCTTCAATATCCATTTAAAAAAAAAATTGGTTGTCTGTAAAGTCGGTTTACGGACGATAGTTTAACGTGACAACGTCATAATAAAACATTGATGAAATGATTGCACACTTTTATGAATAAAATGGAATCATTTTTATTGAATTATCATTATTTTGTATGGATACGAAGAAGGAGTGAAAGAAATCTACAATTTTTTATTGATATATTTTATTCGCACTCATTAATTCAAATATGTTTATTACTTTGATGAACAATTTATTTACAAGTAAAAATGTGCTTTTAGCAATTTATTTACAACTTTTATACATGTGGGATATTTAACGTCTTCCAATCTGCCGCTGTCTCTTTTCTACTCAGACGCATCGACCAATCGAGTGGAAGAGAGATAGATGCGGCACAATCTGAACGGTAGGCCGATCGTGCCTCTCTATCGCTTATCCGCGCTCTCGCTCGCACGCTTGCCTTCGGCGTAACGCGACAAACGGGACAATGAGTCATGTTTTTTCGTGCGTGCAGCGGGCGTTCATCGATTTATAAGACGTTGTCACGTCAAAAAAACTTTTAGGAATTTATGTTTCATGTTCATCACCGTCGCTAAAATATATACTGAAATGTGAAAAGACGAATGAAAGTACATAAAATCAGAAAGTATGTAAAAAAAAATTAGTATACTTTTCATGTATATTATATTGTTATTGAACACTATCAAATCATTATTTTATTTTTGATCCCCATATACAGTCAATTCTGTTTTTATGCAATTTCAAAGTAATGCGGTTTTGAAGAAATGCATTTTTTTTAAATGTACCATATTTTACGATATATAAAAATGTTAAATATTACATTGAGAGCATATATCGTTGTATTTTGGATAGAATAGAGAGAATCATAAACACAACCGAAATTTGAAAAAAAATACGATTTCGAACTGTTTAAATCATGTTGCATCTGCCATCGCTGAATTAAGGCCACCTACTTAGGTGTGTTACAGTCGATAAAACCATTGAAACATCGGTAATATCAGCTGAAATGATTACTTTAGCACACGAGCTTGGTGAAGAAAGGCTTGATACCTTTAGCGAAAATTATATCGACGAATTACTTACAGATAAAGCTATAAGTGACAAAGATGTCAATAATTTAAATTTAATTATTGACAAAAAACCAGAAAACAATGACGAACTGAAAGAAATTCTGCGATCATTTACTGGGAAAATAATTGAAGAAGGTCTCCGACTTTTCAGTAAATTAGAAGATCATTTCTTTCTAAATGATTCAAATTCTGATCGCGCATTCAAGTTTCAACGATAACTTAAAAAAAATTATATATGGGTATAACCAGTGCTTTTTTTTGAAAAAAAGGTGCCGGAACGCACTTTTTTCGAGCGTTTTCTATGAAGGTATATTATTTATTATATATTCGAATATCATTTTGATATAATTAATGACGGCTTATCATATAATGCATAGAAAATTTCGAGAAAAAAAGGTGCCGGAACGCCGTTCCGCCACGTTACAGGGTAAAAAAAGCCCTGGGTATAACAAACTGCATAACCAATTAATTATCGAAAAAGAAAATCTGAACAAACTCTGATCACTAATTTCATTGTTAGAAAACAACCATACCATGTGTGGAACATTAAACAATTTTTTTTTTTTTTTTCTAATGTAAGATAATCTCATAAATATAATATTGAAGATTTGGAAAATGTTGCGTTTTTTGTTATATTGAGAATTTATATCATTTCGTAATATAAAAATATGAAAATTTAGAATGAACTTTCGTAAAATTATAAAAAAGTATTATTTGAATAATTTTGAAAAGATCCCTGTCACTATGTTGGTGACATGCATTGAGAACAAATTTATCCTAGACCAACACATTCCTTAGCAACTGCCTTTGTTTGACAGTTACTGTCAAACAAAGTAGTCGTTTGTCTACATTGTGAAGATGTAATTTTATTATTTAAAATACAGTGAAATAAAGAGGTACTAGCTATGCCAAGTACTTCTAAACCAATTCATAAGAGTGCTCGGAATGGTTTTCTAAGAGTCTTTCAGTTCTGTGAAGATGAAAAATCTGAAAAAAAAACAATAATTCCCTTTGGGTCGACATCATTGAATCACTTCGAACTGTCAATGACGTAGTATGCCCAACATTTCGTGCTGCATGTCAATAGCTCAATTTGCTTAAAAACTATACTCATTGGGACATGACAATCGCTGAAGCAATTGTTTCTGCATCTCCAAGTCAGATACGCACATTATTTGCTATCATTATTTTGATATGCTTCCCATTGAATCTACGAGAACTGTGGAACAAGTACAAGAATGACATGTCCAAAGACACTTTACACCAAATTCGCGTCAGTTCAGGGAATCCCGATCTCGAGGTGAATGAGGAGATACATAACCAGGCGTTGCTTTTGATCGAAGATATGTGTTACCTCATGCGCTGCATGATGCGTCGCCAGATCAAAGAATGAACGACGCTTTCAATCGAAAATCGGAACGTAAACGTAAATATGATCGAGATGCATTGAACCAATCACTTCGAACGAATGTACCTTTGTTGAACCCCCAACAGAAAGTGTACGATACTTTAATGAAGGCAATTGATGAGGGAAATGGTGGCTTATTTTTCCTCCGCATTGGAAGCACTCAACTGAACTATGAAAGATCAGCGCAATGACTCAAAATGTTTTGGAGGCGCAATGATTCTACTATCTGGCGATTTTCGCCAAACACTACCAGTCATTTCAAGATCGACCGATGCCGATGAAATAAACGCTTGCCTTAAAACATCGACTCTGTGGCGCTATGTGAAGAAACTTCAGCTAACGACAAACATGCGAGTTGTATTTCTAAACGACCATCTGCCGCAGATTTCTCCAAGCATTTGCTGACTATCTGTAACGGCCGTGTTCCTGTTGACGAATCGAACGGATTGATTTCGATTTCACCGAATTTTTGCAATTTCGTCTCAACGAAGGACGGTTTCATCAACAAAATGTTCCCAAACACCTAATCACAAAAATCGCAATTGGTCGAGTGAACGAGCAATTCTTGGGGCTAAGAAAAAACATATGGATCATTTAAACTTCAAAATTCAAAATCAAATCGTTGATCTACTGCATTACTTTAAATCTATCGACTGTGCCACGTGAATAACATCATTTCCATGTAATTTAAATACTTTTCATTTTGAATTTTGAACAATTATTGAACTTAATTCATTTTGAGTATTCATTCAAACTGAATTTAATTCAGCCAACACAACATTTATTGATTCTGAGGCGGTACGAAGTTCGTCGGGCCAGCTATAAAATATATAACATAGATGTTTACAATTTACGTGTTGACGTCTCTCCTGTTTGTACAGTTTTTATCAATTGAACTATTTATACAAATATAATGACGGAAAAGTTTATAGTTTTTCACTGAATGAAAATTATCCACTAGTTGAAAAAGCGAAAACGTAAACAAATATCACACATATGCCGGCCGTCAAAACACGCGCGCTCTCGGAGAAAACGGCGACAACACTGAGAAGCCGCGAATGAAAACAACAGTATATCGCGTAATCTAGAAAGTAATCGGCGCCTTATCTGCCAGGGAAGCAAAATTTAATTAATGCCAGTGGGTGCGTGTGTGAGATGAGAGACGCGCGACTGGCAAACTCGGACGATAGTGCAAGTCTGAAAATGAAACGATAAACGATAGGCGCTTCAGATGCAAAAAGCGAAGGCGTCGAGCCGAATGGACCGATCGACGGCCGATTATTTTCCGGATAGAATTAGCGCAAGGAGAACATAAACAACAAATCAAACAAGTAAATTGCAGCTTATAAATTCAGAAAATTTTCGCTTTAATTTCGCATACAAAAAGGAAATAACAATGAGCGTTATTTATAGTACATCTGGTGGCATTTTATAAATCAAGATTTGCATATTAGAGCGAGAAAGGTTTTATTTATTAAACGATATATTTTTAAGGTTTCATATAAATGAAGTTATCAAGCCGTAATTAAAAGTATATTTTTAAAATTAAAAAAAAGTCGTTGAAAATCAACTCCGACTGTTTTTTTTAAAATGTTTTTCTTTCATTATTATATTATCTATAACGACGCAAAACATATTTACGTATTATGTGAATCAAGGAATTGAGACGCATAAAAATAGCAGATTAATCGGTTCTGGTCGAAATACGACTTCCCATAAACGTGTTAACCCGTAACATGCCATCCTAAAAAATCACGTTCCCTGCCATGATGGCATCTCAGTTTCACTGTTTATTAACAGTATTTAAACCTAAGTTAGAAGCTAAAAAATAATTTTAAAAATGTATATATGCTAGAATACTTAAAATGATAAATACTTATTGACAATATTAAGAGAAATATTGAATGATTTAATGGCTCAACTATTTACGATTGCATAATGGGCATGGAGGTGTTAAGTAAAAAATAGGTAGGATTTGCTAATATCAATACTGGTCACTTTTAGGGTGTTCACTGTCAATACTTGGTGGAAAGGCATTATATTAATAAAAACACAATAACTGTATTATAAATACTGGTATCAATACTGTTATCAATACAATATCAATACAATTATCAATACTGGTATTATAAAAAAATGTAAATAAAGCAATAAAAAAAAACATACGACCAAATGGGATCGCAAAACCGATATTTCATGCAAACGGGTGATTTTCATAAATAATTTATGGATATATTATAAAAAAAAATATACTTATTGAAAAGCTCATCAATTTTCAACCAGTTCAATATTGATACAACTCTTAGCAAATTAAAAATATTTCAATTCATCACAAACAATTTTATTAAAAAACGTAATGGTTCTATAATTTCAAAATTCGAATTTTGGCTAATTTTTAATACTGAAATACCGGTATTTTTATCCCTAGTAATAATGTTAGTTGAACTTTAACGGGGTCGAAGTATGGGGTTAATCATTCTAAGAGTTTTTTGTTGTTGTTGGATTGATTAAATTTATTCGATTTCTATTTACATACATATAATAACAGTCAGAAATTAGCACTGTGAGATCCGATAAGTAGCATATAAAATTTAAGTGGCGAAATTGATTACCATTCCCTCCAGTTTATAATGTTCTGTATTGTAATTTATTGCGCGGCAACAGCTGAACAATTTAAACATTGACGGTATTTGGAATTTTTTACAATAATAGAAAACAACGTGAATTCAAACGCTCTGGTAAGAAATCGTCGGAAGGCCAAATATAATACTGAAAATGTAATGCTGTTTAAATATAATACTGCTTTCTGTCGAATATGGCGGAATTTAAATTATTAAATTCATATACATACATTGGAGCCATATTCGATACACCTATTATATTATACAAATCGAATAAAAAAATATTATAAATGCTTTTCATTTTCAATTCTATTTTCGAAAATAGAATTTTTAAAATATACATATATATAAATTATATTAAGCACGAATAGTGTTCCAAATTTAAATATGGTTCGAACTATTATAGCATAATGCAGGGTTTCTCAATCTATGTTCCGCGGAACACTGGTGTTCCGTGGGACCTGAATAAGTGTTCCGCGAAAATTGGGAATGGTAACATACACTGCTAGACATTTTGACATCTTCTAATTCATATCCAAAACCGAGTGAAGATGAATCTCCATTGACGTTTAAAACGTCAAATATCTAAGTACAGACAGAGATTTTGAATTACAAAGAGCTTTATTTACTCATATGTCTATGTGACATATTTTGAAAACAATTAATTTATAAGTGATTTAATAACAAATATTGTTTCAATATTTTTACTATGAATGTATTATGAATTACATGAATTACAATTAGATTTTGGAATTTTTAGAATAATCTAATATTCTAATTTTTAGAATAATTTAATATCTATTGAACTTTTTTTTCACTTCAATGGAATGTGAGAAAAAAGTCGGAAAATAAATGGGCAAAGAATTCAATTATATTTATATAAAAAATGCAATTTTCACATGCAAAATATTATAAATTAATTGGACATTTTATCAAAACAAAATTATCAAAATTTTGATTTATTCTCCAAATAGAACTTGTTTTTTAGAATATATATAATGATTTTTACTGACGTTATTTTACTAAACATACTGAAACTATGCTTTCGCCAACAACTAACTATACCACGTTTGTATCTAGATTAAAAACAAATCTTGAAATAATTGCGTCTTATATTTATTTTTTGAAAAACTTATTTCGCTAGTCAATCGGATTTTGTTATTTTGATAGCATTTATTTTCATACGATCAAGATGTAATGTGATTTAAAAAGAAAGTTTTCAAAAAAAAAAAATGTTATAAACCAAAAAAAAACGTTCAAGGCTAGATTCGAACCACTACCTTCAGGTTTTTAGCTTTTTTACCTTTTCCAAAGCATATTCTCGTTTACTCGTTATTTAAAACAAAAGATACAAAATTATTAAATTATCGGGATAAATTCTAAATACTCTCTGTTAAAACGTAAAATATTTAATAGCCGTCAGCATACATATGACACACATGGAATATTTGCATTTAACTGTCGAAACTATATTATGTAAAATATTCCACATTCATTATTTGACAGGTGTTCCATTTTTGAATCTTGAATACAAATAATCGAAGTCAGTAGGAATCGCAAATATCGTTCCATTTTCAAATTTTTATTTTATATACACTATTTTTATCGCCTTGATATTTATGACGTTAGCTCAGTTGATAGAGAGCTCGACTGGTAATCCAGAGTTCTGTGTTCGATCCACGGTCGCGGCGTTTTTTTGTATGAAATTTTTTCAGCGATTTGATTTGTTTCGTCAAATAATAAACAGTGTATTGGGAAAATATGTCTTTAGTATGAATAAAAATATTGCGTCAGCGGAGTTGGTGAGGAGGGTGGGAGAAGGGGCAGGGGAAGGGAAAATCGCGGACAATTTACAGACGGACGGACGGACGGACATTAAAGAGTATTAATATATAGATTTGAACTCGTATTACTTATTGGGCAAATATTTAAGGGGAGGCGACTGTAAATAAATCATACGCTGTGAGGTCGTGTCACGTAAGGCCAGTGTCTGCCAAACTTTTCTACTCCACGGCACACTGGAGAACGGGAATAGTACCGCGGCACACCAAATAAAAATGCTTTAAAAAAGGAAATATGAAAAATGTGTCGCGTTGACCACTATGTATGAACGTGACAAATACTCGTTTGAATGCGTAGTAGATGTTGAATTTATTTAAGATTGAAGACAATTTAAATGAATAATCATTATTCAAAATTAAATTTTTAAAGGCTTCTTTCACCGCGGCACACTTGAGGCACACAGTTTGGCAGACACTGCGTGACATAATTGCAAAACAGTTTCAATAGAGAGGAAGTCAAAAATTTACCGACAATACTGAAATGAAACCAAAGTGTGATGAAATGAAAATGGTCACAAATTTAAAATGATTCGATGAATTATTTAAGGAATCGAAGGAAAGATTTACACAATGGTTTTTCATTATAAATGAAATCCAGATAGAAAAAAACCAAGTCTTTGCGGAGTGTCCATCTGTCACGGCGCTTTTCAAAGTGTCACGTACAAAGAAAGTGACATTCAGTAGCAGGTTGCGAATGATAAAGAAGATATTCTTCGTTGATTCTGCTATGGATCTTTTACCAAGAATTTGAATACTATAACTATGTAAGGTATTTTTTACTTGATATAATTGTAGGCTGTTTTTTTTTAATTTGCTTAACTATCGACTGTGGAAAGGAAAAAGGACGTAACCCACAGTTTTTTAAAACAGGGTTTTTTTGATAATCACAATGTATCAAACTTGATACACGTTCTATCAAAAGGATGCAAGCTGCAAATGCCGAATTAGTATCTAAATTTAGCTTTTAAGTTTGAAAAAGATGAGCTTGTAAAATGTTAAAACCAAGAAAAATGACTGAAATAAAAGTTTTTTCTAGACAATTTATTTAATTAATATTAGAATATGTCAATTAAACATCAATTTAGAAGTCTTCATGCACTTGAAGGTTGTGTATAATTCATAATTTGCAAATGGCCCAAGAACATCAAAACACGTTTTTTGCGCCTCCTGTAAAATTTGATACGTGTGGGTTACGTCCTTTTTCCTTTCCACAGTCGATATGTATATATTTTAAAATCTGGAATCGGTAAAATAGAAGGATATTTACTCCTTAATTTAAATGTATTCAAAATATCACAAGAAACGGCACACAATAATCGGATTTACACACGGGCACTTTCACGTGCGATTGGATGGTGTGTATGCTTTAAAACGAGAAATAATTCATTACGCACTTCGTTTACACATTTATAATCACGTTTAAAAACATACACGCCACCCAATCGCACGTGAAAGCGACCGCGGGGTAAAAAGCATATCTTATAATCACACTGACATCGCATGTGACTTTCGTGACAGATTTCAAGAATTAGTTCTCGGCATAGCTTTGAATATGATTTTTTATCTGATAAATACCTACGTGATGTTTACGAAAAACATTTTTTTTTTCAATAAGGGCAAGCCGTTGACTTCTATATCGTTGGAAATTTTCACAATATTAATATTGTGTTGTTCATTAATTAAACGTATCTATAATTAGGTTATCGTTATTGTTTCATCTTGGTCTCGGATTGATTGACGTCATCGATGAATGCTGTTGTTGATAGTTTTTTTTAAAGAGAAAACAACAAACTATGACGTCTTGAATAGTATCGATAATATATCTAATAAAATTGCCTAATGCACAGTTTTATATAAAAACAATGTAACATGTTGCACGATCAATGATTTTCAGTTCTACAAATATTATTTTATGTATGCCATCATCAAAACTATCTTTAAACATACATTAATACAGCTGACTGGCTTAGAAGAGATACACAATATATTCTGTAATGCACTCTAACATAATAATTTATGTTAAAAATATTTTTTCACCTAACTACAACGGAGTTCTACCAAGTACATGCCAATTCAATTATTTTTAATGTTTGATACTGTCATATTAAATATAACACAACGATTCAATGTTGACAGTTTTCTTTTCCGACTGGCTGAGTAACTAGATGCCATATATGTTTATTCTATTCACATTAAGTTACACAAAAAGTCGCTATAACACCATTAAAAATTGACTATTCATTTTTTAAGCAAATGAAGTTATTTTATATCTAAAGTATACATTGACGCCAATTAATCAAAAATAATTTTAACGCCCATGCTGCTCCAGCGCTTCGACGTCCAGAGCGATCTCGCCTTAATCGCCAACCCCTAGCTACGGGCTTGCCCACAAGTAAATTTCAACAAAATTTACGATTCTCTACTTAGTGAAAACACTATTTTACCAGTGGCGGATTAAATTTTGGAGGCCCTGCTTTTTGAATAACATAAAAGTTCTGCAAACCTCTTCGTAGAATAATAATGAATATTGAAAACTGAAATTAAAATGTAAGGGTTTTTTTATAATATATGCTATTTTTAAGGCCCCGAAGATTTTGAGGCCCCAAGCGCGCGCCTCTTGCGCTTATAGGTTAATCCGCCACTGCATTTTACAACAGTATTATTTTAATTGCTTCCGTTTAAAAAATATTTTTACATTTTCATTTTTACTGTGCACAATTAATTACAGATATTATATTATTAATTTACCACTGGTGTGAAAATGTTCGTGTACCAATCGACATCAAAGCTAATGTTGATAACATTCATATTGAATTATCGGAATGGCAAACCTTCTGACCCATTCGTAATAATATATTTTTTATATAATTATTTCAACGAGTATCGCTTTTAATTTATTATACTATTTTGCTTAGCGGACTACTCATTAATAAAAACGATGAGTAAGGTCAAAATGGATAAAGCAAGACGATAAGGCTATCGCTCCAGTCGACCCTTGTGAAATCAGAGAGGTAGTAGTGAATAACAATACCCAATAATCGACCTTTGATATTATCATCGCTACAAGGGCTTCAATATATACGTTACGTTTTATAAAAAAAATCAACGAACATAATATACAATTACTATAATATATTACCGTGATGCACAACGCACACGCGGTCATGTTGATATTTATTTCGGCCCACAGATTAGATACAATGTTTTCAAACACTATTTTCTAATACTGGCTAATGACAAATTCGTTATTATTTATTTCGATAACCAGAACGATACATATCGACTGTGGAAAGGAAAAAGGACGTAACCCACACGTATCAAATTTTACAGGGGGCGCTAAAAACGTGTTTTGACGATTTTGTGACATATGCAAATTATGAATTAAACACAACCTTGAAGTGCAAGGAGACTTTTAAACTGGTGTTTAATTGACATAATTTAATATTGATTAATGAAATTTTCGAGGAAAGACCTTTATTTCAGTCTTTTTTCTTGGTTTTAATTTTTTACAAGGTCATTTTTTTCAAACTTAAAAGCTAAATTTAGATACTAATTCGGCATTTGTAGATTGCATCTTTTTGATAGAACGTTTATCAAGTTTGATACATTATGATTAGGGTATCCAATCCCGGAGTCTTTTTCCAATCCCGGGATTGATTAATTTTCAATCCCGGGATTGGGATTAGCTCATCGAGGAATTTGAAATCCTCGATTTGGTACTTTTTCCAAATCTTATCTCCAAAAGACGATTTTTTATCCAAAATCCTATTAGTTTTCGAGATTTGCTCAAGATTTCTCAATCCCGAAATCCCGGGATCGCGACCATGTCAGTCCCAGGATTTCGGGATCAAAAAATTGGACAGGATCCCGGGATTGGATACCTTAATTGTGATTATCGATTTAAAAAAGCTGTTTAGAAAAACTGTGGGTTACGTCCTTTTTCCTTTCCACAGTCGATATGTATAACACTGTCTGCATGGCAGGTGTAGTGAACTTTTTTTAAATCATCCATTTTAGAATTGGTTCTGCACAAAAAGTTTGTCAAAAGGCTGTGCTTTGTGCAAAGTCGGAACAAACAACATTTTATTTGCTAACTATTATTTATTACCACGCAATGCAGAATAGATTAAGAGTGGAGTATTTTGTGTGCAGACACTCGCGAGAGATTACATCACAATAAGCAAAACTTTTTATCTCTGAGGCCCGTGACCAATTGGAAAATGGATACACATTGTCTGTACTGTGAAGAAATAGGTGGTGCATCACTGATAAATTATTTTCATGTATTTAGACAACCGAAAAGTAGTCATTTGCACGCTCGCAATTCGCGAACGGAAACATGCAATTTACGAGTAACATGAGCATAGAAACACATTTTTTCTATATGTTTTAAATTTTTCGAAAGAAGTAATTGTATTGATGTTTGACTGAATGAAATATATAGCGCGAAGTTAGGTGTGATTATTTTTTTGAATTTGCACGTTATAGAAAAAAGAAATACAGGAACACCTGAATATATTATCAGACTAAATTTCCAGTACAAAAAAAAAACAATACTGACAGCTCGCAAACAATAGTTAGTTTAATAGACGGGCGCTTTTATATGCGGTTTGAAGAATGTGTATGTTTTAAAACGAGAAAAAGTGTGTAAGATTTCCTCCTCGTTTTAAAGAACAAGCACTACTGAATATGTTTTAAAACGAGTGTACACCTCGTTTACATTTTTTTTCTCGTTTTGAAGCATACACAAAAAGTCAATTGTATGTGAAAGCATCCCCGTGAGTAAAGTCGGCAAATGTTTTTCGGATGAATAGCGTGAATACGATTTGAAGTGAAATTGATGTTTTTCGTCATTATGGTAATTTCAAATCAGAAAAATAAAATGATTTAAAACGTATGAATCAAAAAAACTATTGCCATCAATATATTCATGGAGTTCAAATTAATGAGTAAAATTGTCAAATTTTCGGGTCCTTGGCGCAGCGGTCAACGTCGTCGGCTTCCGTGACGAACTCTAGTACAAACAGTTATTTTTTAATTGATTTATCGATTTCTGTTCGAAAGCATGGATGTTTGTGATGTCTGAAAATTTCTTGCCAACCTTCCAATTCCAAAATAAAAGGCATAACAAGATCGATTAGCTAACCACTAGTCCTGTCCCATCTCTATCCCGATGACTTCTAAAAACAGAAATGTTGAGAAACTGTGTAACAAGCAGTTTTCGTAGAAAAAAAACGGTTGAGATATGCTCCACAAAGGGAGCGGACATGGATTTAAAAAAATCAAATGCTATATGTTATTATATAAGACTTTTTAACTCTACAGTATGGATTACTTCAGACCAGGGGTCTCCAAACTTCTTAGCCTAAAGGGCCACATCTCATCCACTAAGCCCCAAGGGCCAAGACCTAGCCAGGTCATTTTACAAACAAACGAATACTGGGCATATCCGGCCCGGATTGGTGGCGCTCGGGAGCCGTAGTTTGGAGACCCCTGCTTTAGACAAGAACTGAATCACCGGGAAATGATAAATACAATACTTCATTAAAAATTTACAAAAAATATCGGTTCAAGGAGTTAAAGGGCCTATACATTAAGGAACTTTGTTCCCGTAACTATTTACGTAATTTCTCGGGAACTATGTTCCAGAGCATGTTCTTGAACACACGAGGGGTCACAGGAACGTCACCCGTTGAGGTTATGTTGTACAGTGCTGCGTCCGAACGAACGTTATTTGATTTTACTGGATGCAAAAATTGCGAATAAATTTAATTACTAATGTATATAAGCTTTCTACAATTAAATTACAATTATTTTATCATCGTCTATGACAGCTTATTCTTATACCATAGATAATTCAAATAAAACTTATTATGGTTTATGGTTTATTTTGACATCTGTCACATAGGTAGACATTTCAAAGTCGAAAATAGACCTCTGAAATGACGCCCGATGAGTTGATGTCCACGAGTGCTGCCTACGTATGTATTCTCGCAAATAGTATTCGGTTTGTATGATTATTATTAGATGTATTCCACAATACTTCATATGTTCGGTATGAAGTCATGACGAAATATACTTTGACAGCTCGTCTACAGCTCCGCGCGCATGCATGTTCCCTGGTTTCTCGTTTGTGCTCGCGTTCAGACGGTGAACATGAGAACCTATGTATATCGGGTCACGTGAAATGTTTCACGATACGGCGTAAGCACGTGAATTTTGTGTTCCATGAAATTTTCTGGAACCATTTGTTCCTTCGACATTATGTACGAAAATTACGCCCCACTTTGGCGCATACCTCGATTACAACATTGCCAACCCTGAATGCGGATCTGCTGTTAGTAGATTCGTATTGATATATAGTGCAGTGAACGATCGTTGCAGGGGGCATCAAATCGAGACCTTAGATGACCTGAAAGACCCCAAGCCCATAATTATTTGTATTACGCATTCTGCATGTACCAATCGTGGTTGCCCCCCCATGTATGTTTTGAATGATATGTATGTATAACATAAAAATTAATAATCACAAGAAAACCACGAGTTAATTAAAAAAAATATATATATTTTAGTATCAGGGTCGAACTGAAGTGTATTACAATCACTTTGGCCACTGTGCGCAAACTAAGGAGGACGATATCAATTTTTGTGATATAACTTGGATATTACTGGATGGTGATCAGACTATTTTGTTGTGTTGTGGTGTTGCCAGACTGACGTCACGTTGCCTGTTCTCTATAAAGTATGTATAGAGTTATTGTTTTTATTGTATGCCGGTTTAAAATTATAATACAAAGCACAATCGAGAATATTATTGTAGGTAGACATAGCATTTGTCTTATACTGACAGAGGAAAATCAAAACAAAGATATTATATTCATTTTGGAAAGGTTAGTTACGCTTATAAATGAATTTATTTTGTTCAGCGGCCGAATTGCTGTTCATTTTTATTCAGCCATCTAAAGTTTTGTGTGAAAAATGCAGGTCGGGCTTAGCCCACCTAGCCCAGTACCTAGAACCGCCACTGAATACTATGGATATAATCAAACAAGAATATCCTACTCAAAACAAACCAAAGTACATTAATGCTAATCTAGTTGCCTAATTCAATGTTTGTTACCAAAAGATAATACAAAGCGTTATCAGTGAGCACTTAAATGTTTATAGTACAAATATTATACACACACCGTTGCTAAAAATGACAAGTAGTGTCTGTTAGAAGAGGTATAACCAGTACATCAGAGTTATGCATTTAATTTAAAGTATTTCATCAGAAGAGAAACAGTCGTCAAAAATCGACTGACTGGCTACTTGTTCTATTATTTTATGATTTAATTAATCAATAACGTTATTAGTTTTTTGAAACTCTGTATTCACTAGAGGTAGCCCAAGGGACTCATGACAATGTACATTTTAGCATGCTGCATTGTAAATAAATAATTTTAAATTTGCATGGTGAAATCACATTTTCACAAATTAAAGTACAAATTCATTAATTTCTTAATTAACGGGGTGAATCAAAATGCAATATCGAGTAAATATTATTTATTTAACATATCTTTTAGCTAGAAATGACTTGAGATATCATTTAACACGACTCTCATATTAAATCATTGAAATTATTTTATCGGTACAGTAAAACCCCCATTTACACTAAAGTCGGGACCGTGTAATTTGGAGTAGTGTAATTTGGGGAGTGAATCTCGTACAAAATTAGGATTTGTTTTTTCCACGAAAAATGCAGAACTAAGATTTCCCTTAGTTTTGCAAATAAAAAAATATGGACGAAATATTTAGTTACTAAGTGATAAAATGCAAAGCGCGTCAAAATCCAACACATATACAGTCGCCCAGCTATGTGTGTATAGCCTGGCGCGTGTTGAATACACAGACGGTAGCCAACATTTGATTGTATGCACCGCAAAGACGATCGTCTCGTAGCAACGACTGGAATGCAACCGTTTAATTGGGGGATTTGCGGCGAATATTTCGGGCTAGTTTAATTGGGGGTTCCACTGTATTGCATTACAATCCTTGAGAATGAAAACTACAATGGTTTCAAAATGTCAGCTCGTCGTCACCAACCATAACGCAGTGTCTTTTCATAAACATGTCTGCTTCAAATGTTGAACAAATCGACTGCTAATGGAGAATTATACAGATTTTTTCGAGATGAAGTACTTGTTATTTAGACGCTCAGCGTCTATTTTCTGGAGAGAGTAAGGATAGAAGGATATGACAGGATTAGTAGTTATTTGGTATCATTCTATAGTACCCCTTTAGGAATATTTTTCTTATGACAATACTAGACAAGCAAACTAAGTTTTGTCTTTAACAATAATAAATTGTTTCATTTATTTGCTGCTCCTTGCAGAGAATATTCAAAACATAATGTAGACCAGGGTTTCTCAACGGTGAGCCATGTGACCCCCCAGGGGGCCACAGATTTATTTTTGTTTTGGGGAGCCACAGCATAGTTTAGGGGGGCCACGGGTATTAATAGAATGATACAGGGAAGAGCATAATGGCGGACGTCGCGCAGCTATTTTTTGGCATTCTAGATTCGAAAATCTCGGAAGAGCTATAAAAAAAGGTGGGTTTTTGAAATTATAATTTTCATGGGAAGACAAAACAATGGTATGGGGGCCACAGAAAAATAAAGACACTCAAAGGGGGCCACGCTCTCAAAAAGGTTGAGAAACACTGATGTAGACAATCGTTACCATATTTGAATAAATAGATGGAGTGAGTAGTGTTTTGTGCTAACAGACAATGTTTAGCAAGCAAATTGTTATTATTAAAATATGATTCCTATGGCAAATAGCGACATCGATGGACAAAATCAAATATTAACTAATTATACAGAAAATATAATATAATTCGATCAATTGAGGTCGTGAACAAGGCATGAATAAAAGATCACGCAGATGTTGTTTTAATTAATAACAGATGTTATAATTACAGCACATTTAAGTTTAAAAAAATGACTAGTAATTATTATATTCTGTTTTTTTTTTAATATGTTTCTGTCTTTATAATACATAAGTTATTTATACATGTGTATTTTAGTTGTTTCGGTCTTTTGCTGTATTTTTACCATACATAATATTAAATAACATAGAAAAACAGGATGCAGAGAGAGCGGTTACCTAACTCTAGTGTTGTGGTCATTATTGTGGTATGGTTTATTATCGTTCAACCTCATTCTATTGAAGACGAAATATATTTAGTGCTAAATGAATGCTTACAGTTGCTGATAACTTTTAATTGTTTTTTATACTATCTAATTGTAATAATTGTCAATATCTTAATCTATCGCCTCTCTTGTGGAGACTGCCAAGCTTCTTATGTAGGGCAGACAGGTAGAAACTTTAATATTAGAATTAAAGAACATATAACGTATCTAAAAAGTAACAATTTTTCAGAGTTTGCCAATCATCTAATAGAAAACAAACATAATTTTAGTCAGAATAGTAACTTAGAAATACTCTATCATGTAAATAAAAAAGGAAATGAATAGTTTAAATTTGTAGAAATAAATAAAAGTATTAACAATAAACAAATATTATTAAATAATATCTTGAATAAAACAAGTAGTACACCACTGCTAAATTTATTTTCCAACTGTTTAACCCGGCCTAATTGATGTAACTCATTAGTTAATCATTTCTTTATGTAAATGTCATTTGTATTACCATTATTGTTTGTTTGTTTTTCTATCATCCCCCCTTGCCTCCCATTTTTATTATAATATATCAGAATAATAAAATTAAAATCATTCGTACTTAAGCAAGCATTTGTGAAAGTAAGTCTGTCTGAGGATGCCTCTGAAAGAGGCGAAACACGTGTCACAGTTTGTAGCACAATACGTGGAATAATCTAAGTTATTTTATAATAAAAAACTGTTTTGTACAAATCCCACATTTATTTATTAAGATCAATACTAGTTTCTAAGATTTAGTATTATTATTTGTATGATCTTAACTGTGTACCAATGAAAAAGGATAATTTAAAAATGGAAGCAAAAGGTTGCATGGTTGAGAGAATTCAATTATGTTATTAAATAAGTGAAACAATGTGCTATAAGTAATGACTGCCAGCTCAAGATGAATGGGTTATAAAGCTCATCTATCATCTAGAAGTTTTTTTTTTCTAGGACAGCTGTATTACATGTCAATAAGTAATGGACCCATCACATGTTTAAAAATAGCCATAGCATAACTTCATATTCAAGTGGCGTTATATGATTGCTTTGTCACTAAGCCAGTAATAGATAAAGCATGAAAATGGTGTTTTTTTCTACAGACTCTTTGTTTCATTAACTTGGCAAGAGCTTACAAAAATTTTGAATTTCCTGCTCTGACATCATCTGTGACCGCATCTAATAAATGATAATACAGCATATTGCTGTCAATTTTCCCTGGTATATGAATTATTAAAAGAATAAGGAATAGTGCATAACTCATGAGCATAAAAAATATAATTGTATGTACTTTATTTTATAAATTTTCATAATTTTTACATCTAACAATAAAATTATCATTCCATAAACAAAATATTGCCCTTGAAATCAAAATACAAATAAACATGGCTTTGCTCTATGCTTTTGTTGTTGATTTTTTATTGCAAAACACTTTCCAATTTCATATTTTTTTATTATGAAAGCAATCATTTTTGTTTCTGTTTTAAAAAGTGTTAAAAAAGCAGAACGGTTATTTAAAGTAATTATAAATAAGTAATATCAATACTCGGCGGAAAGTATTTGTATTGAAATATAATAAAACACTCATTTGTTCTTATTTCACAATTATTTATTAGAATTAGGATCGGTTTCGCTCATCAAAAGCATTTGATGATAAAAATATACTATAAAATATTGATCATATTTTATGTCACGGTACTGATGGCGAGTAAAGTTAGTGATATTCAATTTCTTTGTTGTAATTGCCAATTGGCGAAAACAATCTATTAGATAAGTAATAAATAAATGATAGTTTAAAAAAAATTAAGATAGCTGATTGAATATTACACAAACAAGTTCACAAATTCTAAATATTAAATAACGCTAATATCACAAACTTGAAGAATATCTGAAGCAATGATAAGAAACTATTTTTTTACAACCTGTTATTGAAATATAATCAAACAATACTAACGTAGTTAATTACAAAATGATTAAGTTAAGGACGCCTCGGTAGTCCTACATTCTGTTGCTAAAAGAATGAGCAAAGCATATTGATTCAAATTTGATAAATAAGCATATTTTTGTTGCAATAACAACTTTACAGAAGTTAAATTTATGACACTTGTTTACTTCAAAGTTTTTGTAATGTTGGATATTGAGTATAAATAATGCAATAAGAAGATAAAAGTAGTAATCAATACATTTCTTATAAATTTTTGATACAACAATAAAAACAAAGAACCTGATAATCATTGTAATGAAAGAAAAAGGTAATGTATTATGCAGTTCCATATACAAGCACTTTTTTAGGTTGAATAACTACGTACCAAATATTTTGCATTGCATGCTTATAGTAATTTAGCATAGCAAATGAAATTTAATTTCTTACAAAATGAATTGCACAAAGCACAGCCATTTGATAAACTTTTTGTTGAGAACTAATATACTAAATTGGATGTTACGAAAGCAATGATATAAAAGTTGACTTCACTTTCACTGCACATAGTGCGACAATTGTTTTTCGCTCTAGAAAATATAAACTGGAGTTAATATTAAAATAAATAATAATAAACTTCTCACAGAGCCAATACTAAAGATTTGTCTTGGGGAAACTTCTTTACAGTATCATTCTAAAACCGAAACAAGTATTCATTGCATCTAAAATAAGATATGATGTTAATATTTTTACAATAATTAGCTTTGTATGATAAGAACGCAATATTATTATCAGCGATAAACCACATTGTACAGTAAAACCACTATATAAACTTGAGCATGTATGCACACCACAGTATTGTATACATAATAAACATCTTGTAAACATAAAACCAATATTTTTTTATTTAAATTAGACTAAATATTGACAAAATAATACTGTATTTAGGTCCACAATTTTCAAATTATTATTGAGTTGATAGCTATCGGCTAGTTCTAAGTTTAAACACTTTTTTTGAAAACTCATATTGGTTCTTGGTCAATACTATACAATAGTATATTATTCAAGATATTAGTGTATGGGGAAACATATATGATAATTAAGTCGAAAAGAAAGATATTTATTCAGAAACAAGAAACATTCCAAATGTGTAAACGAAGCTTATTTGTTTATATTTTAAATAAAAGGCACAATTGAACTAGAGGGTTCCAATGGTAATAAATATTAACTGTTGGGCAGATAGTCTTTTAAGTGGCAAAAAAATCTCAATTTACTATTGATATATTAATATTACATATTCATTCTCTAATCTATTTAAAGTGTTGCCACAGTATAAAAGTATAGAAGACATCTTTAAACCATGACTTCTAACAAACAGCCTGGGTTATATTTCTGAAAAAAAATCACAATAAGGGAAAAGCTTTTTTATATGTATAAAGAGAATAAATAACTCACCTATGTGCTGCTTTCCTGTAGTACTTCCGTCCAACGTTGGTGAGTTCTCCATCAATGAGAACGGTGGATGGCTGCCTCAGGAAGTCTCTCATATAGCCGGAATCTGACATTTTGAAGAGTGCACGTTTATTCAAGCTGCAAAACGATGCAGCACTGATGTAGTTAAACGTTTGGCGTTGTAAAAACAGTAATCTCCCTCTAGCAAGCACCATCAGTGATACCGTTATCACTGTGTGTTTACACAGTACCTTGCAATCAGTGACGTGTTATTTGCTTGGTTAGTGTATCAATAAGTTCTACGATACAGCGTTTAATGTGAACGGTAAGAAAAAAATACACATTAGTTAAGGGCTTGCAATACTTATTACATGCTACACTTATTTCTAACACTAATAAAATGTATTATATTGCACTAATTAACCTTATTAATATTTAAAAAGAAAGCGGCATATTTTTTTAAATTGCGTTCATACGATTATTATTCTAAAAAATAAGCAAAAGATTAGAATTTAGGTTTATATAATTTAAATAAGAGCATACTCAATACTTTAGAACGAGTTAAATCTATATTAGAATGAATATGATATTAAATATAATAATAATAATAAAATGACGTATTTAGTTATGATAGAACAACATAATTCACTTATTTATTATTGATTTACACTGAAATCGAAACATAATATTGTGATGGAATTTTCAGACAATTTATCAGAATTTTTCATTATTATATCATAACACATATATTAATGGAATATAATAATTGTACGCATAGAAATATATATTATTAATAAACAAAGCTGTTTAACGAAGGAAAATTTAAACACTGTGTGATTGAAAGGTTCTATTATTATAATATGTATTATGATTCGAGCACGATATTTTATTATTTCAACATTTAATTCAGATAATATCTGACGTAATATAGAAAAAGGCTTCTGTTTTTTGTATAGCTAAGATACTTTTAAAAGCGATCACTGTGACAGAAAACAATCATTTTTAGTTTTTCATTCAAAATAACCCGATTTTTCAATTACTAGAACTGATTGACTGCGAATAATGGACTAATGGAATGAGCTTTTCAGATGAGAAACAACAACTCCCGATATAATTTCCCACTTTCAATTTTGCACATGCAATCCCGAAATAAGTAACATTTTTTGTGTGTCACTGTCGAATGGAAATGATGTAACTTAATTTTATTTACATCTAAGGCAGCCTCAGACATAAAAACAATACTTGACGTACCAAAATTAACACAGATGTCTCCGAACGTTGATTGTCAACTGCAAGAAAATCCAAAATTTTTCAGCAAATTTGAAAGGATTCTTAAATAATAATATATGTATGTCACTGTTCTTTTATACAATTTTTTTACAAGTATGAGTTTTAATTTATTTTAAAAAAATGCAAAGATTTGTTTAAGTCTGAAAAAAAAGCTGACAGCTGATTTAAATGTGAATGTATTGTTGTTTTCCGAATACCACTCGACTTTTCATGACTTTAATTTTACTAGGTAAATCGCCCGCTGGGATCGCTAGTCTACAATCTGGCCGAATCTGGCTTATTTTTTTTCTCCAATAAAAAACTGCTATACCGACAACGTCGTAACAAAATCTATAATAAATTACCTAAATTATCAAAATATGATGTAGTCTATGGTTGTGATGTTATTTCGTCCTGCAAGCAATGATTTATGATTCATAATACTATTAAATATTATCTAAGATAAAATAATATTTAAGTTCAATAAAACGTAGTTTTTTGATTCATATTCCATGTTTTATTGAATTTAGTGGATAGGGTATTGAACCATATACAACTAGTATTGAAAAAATATCAGTAATTATTTAAATTGCTAATTTTACGTAAAAATATTTTGGTACACGTAAAAAATATTTTTGATTTATATTGTTGAATGAAGTATTAATCTTTTTCCATTTTCTTGGTTTGCTGATGTCGAAAGCAAAAACATACAGCACGTAAATATGTACTATAATTAAAAATGCAAAAGAACTTGAAATTTTCAAGTGACAGAGAAAATCGGAATAAACCAAAAAAAATATAAGAAACGTTAAATATTGAAAATAATTTGCTCAGATGTTTTTACAATATGTTGAAGTCACTGTGCATTTCGTCAAATGTCATAAAAAAAATAGTTTCCAAACATTTTAAGGAATACATTTTGCGCCTTTTAATTAAATAAGTGTAACCGAATGATAAAAAAATGTATGAAATTATCAGTTTCATAATATAAAGGTAATTTTTTCAATTTTCCCGGGCACAAGCCCGTAAAACCCCCCTTTTTTTCCCGCCTTACATCACTTATTATAATATAATAATGAATAAAAAACCAAACCAAATTACAAAAAGAGCAAAAAAAAGATAAATAAGATATATTTTCTGATTACAATGATTATTTTTCATTGGTATAGTTAAAGATTATATCGTTAAAAAATCTTAACTAAGTAATAAATTGATTTTAGTACTTACACTTGAACATATTTTTTGTTGCATTTTAGACTTTTGACAGTTGCAATCGGCTCTCCTAGTTTGACATATAAGTATAAGTTGGTATAAGTGGTATAAGTTCAATACGTTCAATACATCCCCCCAACCCCTTCCTTTCGGACGCCATATTTTTGAATAATAAAAGGATAATAATAACTATTTCCTAGTTGGGTTCGACTTACAGGTAAATGTTTTACCATCCTGCCAATTCCATGCTACCAACCATAATCCTGTATAAACTCTGAGCAACTTCATACTTCTAAGTAGCCCATCTTAAAAGTATATTAGTTTATGCTGGTTGTGCGTAGTTCATTGTTCGGTGTACGTCTGGTAACATACCTAGTATCTGACCTGGAAAAGGGAGTGTCTGAATAATGGATGAACTTATAAGCGCCTGTATAATTCAATCCATAATAGTATTAACGGCTATAATTTTATTAAGTAGCTGCATTCGAGCCAAGAAAGCTAGCAAGAAATCTTTGGAGGGTAAACACGTAGTAGTTACCGGTGGATCAAGTGGAATTGGCAAGGCTGTCGCAATAGAAGCTGCTGCAAAAGGTGCCCACGTAACGGTAATAAGCAGAAATGCTGTTAACCTCGAAAAGACTGTTTCCGAGGTTTTAAAGCATTGCAAAGATCGGCAAACACAAAAAATCCAGTATATTTCACTTGACGTTACTGAAGATTACGAAACAATCAAAAAGGCTCTGGTAACTTTGGAGGAAGACGTCGGACCTGTGTTTATGTTAGCCAATTGTGCTGGCATGGCTATTTGTGGAAAGCTGGAAGATATGACAATTCCTGACATAAAACACATGGTGAATCTCAACTACTTTGGGTCGGTATATCCAACTAAAGCCCTGATTGGTGGCATGAAGTCTCGCGGGGAAGGAATTGTAGTATTGGTCTCCAGTCAAGCTGCATTACTAGGTAAGACATCAATCCCAGAGCCATACCCGGTATCCAAAACTACAGTCTGTTGATATGAGGTAGTTAGGTATTGACTCTTAGGAGTTAGTGGCGCAGTCAGTGTGGCCCTGAGGCTGAAGTGTTTGGAGACCCCTCACTTAACCCTTTCCGGTCCACAAAAAAATAAAAAAAATATTCCACCTGGTCCACAATAGATTTACAGTATCACAAGGGAAACTAATATTTGCAATTATATTTTTTTTACTAGATTTATAGCAACAGTATAATTTTTTTCTAAATATCAAAATAATGACCTTATTATTTATATTTAAAAAAAATTTAAAGTATGATAACGGCAAAAGCATTAAGCCCAGGTTTTGCCTTACATGTTATACAATATATGTATCAAGTTGCTTTTTTGCGTTTTTTTTTTGTAATTTTGGGCATTTTTGCAAGGTTAGAATTATTAGAACAATAGTAAATATCGGTATTAATTTTCAAGTGCACGTTTCAAGTGTTACTGTTGGAAAGAAGAATGTAGAACTTAGCGCCCGAGCTGCGCGAGCCGACCCAGCCCCTAAAAAGACCCTTTTGTATCCATTGCAGGCATACGGTTTCACATTATAATGTTCATAGAAACCATTTGATTCTTTGCTCAGAATACAGCTGTAATAGATAAGAGTGGAAAAAAAATATATTCAATACATTTGAACTTATTTTAACTCAATACCAATAATGAAAAAAAATGTCGAATGACATTCGACATAGGACCCACGGAAATAAAATCGATGTCGAATGAGATTCGATATAGAACCGGAAAGGGCTAAAGTAAACAAAGAATTGGAAAACATTGCATGCCTTCACTTTTTGTAGAGCCCGACATTAATTGAATCTAAACGGAAAAATACAATTTAATCAATTTTAATTTCATATTTAGTTCACAATCATTTATTATTTAAGGAATTTATGGATATGGAGCTTACGGTGCTGCAAAATGGGGTATCAGAGGACTCGCTGAGTCACTCCGTATGGAGACTCATGGCACTGGAGTATCCACAACTATCTGCTTCCCTCCTGATACAGACACCCCTGGATTTGCGACTGAGGCATCTTCTAAGCCCCAAGAAACTAAACTTATTTCTGACAGCGGTACACTCGCTACCCCCGAGGCTGTGGCTTTCCAGCTCATGGAAGATGCAACGGTAAAATGACCAATATCTAATCCAAATTTATAAATAGACAAGACAATTCTAAAGCTCATAGAATTGCAGCGCGCAGTGTGGCAGGCTCGATGGGAGAAATCTTCTAAGGGGAGGCAAACTTTTAAATTCTTTCTGAATGTTAAATGGCGAATGGAGATAACCAAAGTCCTGACTCCTAATTTCTGGACCAGCCAATTCATAACTGGCCACGGATACTTCGCTGCCAAGCTCTTCCAGCTTGGCCGGTTAGTAAATAGTCCTAAATGTAAATGCGGATATATGATTCAGGATGCTGATCACATCCTCTGGGAATGTCCAGATTTAAATAATGAACGGGAAAAATTGCTCAAGACGATACGACTATCTGTCGGATCTGTCGGCCCCGTCGGTCATGCCGACTTGGTTGCATCTAAGGCAAATTATAGGGCATTTAAAAAATTCTCCGCATCTTTTGGAAAAAGAGTTGAGTTAAATAGATAAAATTTAATATTTTCAACTGCATTTAATTACTTATTAACTTTTAATTTCTGCACACTGTAGTGCATGCAACCAAGTCTTGAGGAATTTCTTCTCGGGACATTTCTGAATTTTGAACACGACTAACGTTGTTACGTTACAGAATACACCCTATATGAAGAGTGTGAAGCCGTAGCGGGTGGTGGTGGGTACAACGTTGAGTACCCTAGGGAATTAAAAAAAAAACATTCACGAGTCTATTAGATATATGCACTCTTCAGATCTTTCAATAACTGGTCGTAGAGAGAGCGATTAGCTAACCAAAGTCCAGTCCTAGCCTTATCCTTCTATCCCTACTACTCTCTTTGAAAAAGAGGGGTTGACTGACTGAGTAAGAAACAGTTCTCGTAGAAAACACTTCTGTTGAGATACTTCCATTAGAGGGCCATATGCTCCACATTGGGAGCTGACATGGATTAAAGAAGAACAAAAAAATATGTCATCTGGCGATTTCTTTTAACTGCTTCAGTACCGTAAGCCACTGAAGACCACGAATGTAACTTGAAAATATTAAACTATATATATCATTTTATAAGTAAACTTTTAATATTCTAAATTTAGTCCTATTTTTTAAAATTATTCAAAAATTATTAAAACCATGCGGTAGGTATGTGAGTGAATGTTTTTTAGTTTAAAACATCGCTGCACTGAAAAGGTTCATTGAAAATACCATAATCTTTTTTTGCCTTTGTTCAACAAATAAATCTATAACGCTAAAATGTCTGTTGTATTCAATTAACCTGATTCTTTTTGCTTACTCTTTTCAGTATGGTCATGCGTATTCCACTGTCGGCATTGAAGGCTGGATGCTGATTGTCATCACTGGACTCTCATGGGATGGATTGATGGGTTTATTTCAGCAGTTCTTATTTATGAGTCCATGCCGTTTGATATTGGGGTGTTACCAACTGATGTTTAACCGTATAATTGTCAAATGCAAAGCAGAAAAAAATACAAACAAAAAAGCTGAATAGGTGAAACAGAGTATATTGCGTCTTCTTTCTTTTTATTCTTGTGAACATCAGTATATTTTTTTATTATTTTGAATTATTCTTTATTATAAATTAATGTTTTTTTTTTACTTCTCTTAAAAACTAAACTACATAACCAAAGTCGCTCTTAATGAGGTATGTGAATTTGCTTGAATTTTTATTACATAAAAGCAGAGCTGCATCTGTAAGGAAGTGATCTTAAGTATTACATTTTTGTTTTAAAATAAATAGTAACTTGCAAAATTTAATTTAAAAATTAAATTACTACTTTTTTGTGCTTTTTCTTTATTGTTCTGCAGGTGAAATTTTTTTTTTATAAATACTTAGTAATATTACTTTACGACTGAATTTTTTGTTTTAAATGTCTGATGTCAGTTTCAAATATTTATGCATAACTTGCACATGAATATCTTACCCAACAAAATAAATGAAAGTCGTAATTCAAAATTAATTTTAAAAGTGCAGCAATATTCATATCTTGAGTTATGGTTTAATTCCTCCTGTTCAAAGTCGACTGATAACAGTTGTACTCATTTGCCGTTTATAACTATAGCCTAATAGTTACTGAGATTTTTGCTGACATCCAGATACTGCACAAGTCTTAGGTCTATACAGAGAGTCTTACATCCAGTTGATTAAAAAATATCTTCGATAGCTTTGACATTTAGCTGACATACAGCTCTAATAGAAAATAATTATTAGATGGATCGTTGAAGTCTGGCTACATAAAATTTTCTCAGGAACTTAAGTACACACCAGACTGAACATCTGATGATTTTTTAGTTTTCAGTAGAATGAAAATTACAATAGCTGCAAACTTCCAAAAATATTTAAATTAAGGTTATTAATTCATGATTATACCATTATTTGGCTGTATTGGAAAGAAACAAGTTTTGAGATATAATATTGCGTCATAAATGCATTAGATTAATATGCTGAAAGAAATCAGCTCATTTTCTTATGACACTGTCCATGTATATTTAAATATTGAACTTTGATAAATATTGTTTGCTTCCATGAGATGTGTAAGACTTGGTACAGAACCCTCCACTTATATTTCGCCTATGTAACTTATTTCTAATATGCGATTTTCTTAAATATGTCAATTCTAAATATTTTTTGCAGTAAATTTGTGATGCTTGAATCACCTTCATCAATCTGTTTAAATAATAGTACACTGCAATAATTTCACCATGTTTAATTTAGATTGCCAATCTGATCCGAATTCAGATCCATTTTGTTTTCCATTCAAAAGACAAACAGTCAAGCTTAAAGAGTTTGACAGCGAAAACACCACAACCTTTGAAAAATTTGTCATATTATGTTTACTTTCATAGTATCCCGTCACTTTCTGATGTCTACATTAAACATGTCTATAGGAGTTCAATATAAGTGTCCTAATGCCCTTATGACCACAGTGTTAATTGCACTATAAAGGTCTAACTGTGTCCCTTTAAAGTCCAAGCTTATCACATTTTGACATCAATATTCATGTTTGTTGGAAGGATTCCGACTGGTATTGGCCATGCATATGATTTTGTTTTGACTACCTTGCTGTCTGGCACCCCCAGACTGCTTTAACATCTTATCGTATCTAATGATGTAACAAGTGATAACACTTATCGACAGTCCTTTTATCCTGTGAATATCTCAGGAGCAACTGCATAAAGACAGTTTGTTGAATCAATCATCTTGGTATGATAGCTGATTTTGGCCGTACCACTGTGCAGTTGAGTACAGTTAAAATGTTTTTCACTGAATATGTGAATTCTCAACCAGATTAATGGTCATATTCTCATTTATTTAAAGTGTTGTTGCGTTTAATAAAACAGCTCTCAACAACATTTTTAAATAATATAGTGTATCTGCTATACGAATTATCTATTTAATATATAATCTATGTGGTATTCTCAATGTTACAAATAAGCATGTTTAGTCAAAAACGTTGTATTTCAATGTTTATTATTTTTCATGAAGCTTTAAATGTTCAAATGTATTTGTTCATTCATTACTAAAAATTGTTTTGGATGAATAAAGTCCTAGATTAATATGTATACATTTTTGAAAGATTACAAAGCGGTACTAATTATAATTGCAGTTATTTGTATTATGAATTTGCATTCCATTTTTAATTTACCATTTAATAGTTATAATATAAATCTCAAGCTTTGTGCCAAATTATTTTTGCGAATTATCATGTAGATTTTAAATCATTTGACTTTATTAAATTCCAAATTCACCATAAGAAAGTATTATAATTGCAATAAAATAATTATTTGAGGTAGGAGATTTTTAAAAATTGAAATTTTAAAGTGTTTGCATTATTTCATAGAGTATTTTAGGTTTCATCTTATTTTTTTCTATCATCTTCTTTTCTGATATGATTTGGATTTATGGTAGATTTGAAGTTTATTTTCACAATGATTTCACTACTTCTCTTTAGAGCAGCGATTTCCAACATGGGAGGCATGGAATATTGCAAAGGGAGGCACGAACAGTCCAAAATATTTATTTACCCTTTGAAACATGTCTTTATTACTATACAAAATGAAGGATGGGTAGGCGCGGAGATATTTGTTTCTTTAAAGGGAGGCATTGTTACATGAAGGTTGGAAACCACTGCTTTAGAGACATTATGATTAAAGAAATTGTACTAAAACGCTAGTCGATTATTCTGTTGGATTATACTATGACTCATTTCAAAAAAAGTTTGCGTTGGAAGGGCTGAAAATTCCCGTAATATGTGACTCATTTATTTATGAATATTCCAATACAGTTGACTTCTACATAGCTGGGATAGATTTTGAAAAAAAATTCTGGATAAGACAAACATTCTTGGTACATATATGATTTATTTAAGGTATTTGTGCTATATAATCTGCAAAGATAACGCCAACTCACTGTCCGCGATGGTAAAATAGTGTCGAAAGAAAAATTAAAAAATTAATGAAATTTTCAAAATCTCTGCGACTTACTTACTGTTTTGTCGCATCCAGTTATTTAGGATTCTATTGTATTTGGAATTGTTGTACTTGTATTTGAAAAACCGGTACTGTTAAAACGTACATTTGCTACTGGTTTTGATTGTTGGTTAGGAAATATACTTACAGAATTTTAAATCTCGATGTCTATATTATCAGAAACTTATTTATTACAGTGTAATCAGTGTCTGATCGTTAACTTATTACCATTGATTCTAGTTTACCAAAATACTAGTCTACACTTTTAAGTCATTACATTGACTAAGTCATTGTATGATCTGTGTGAAGACCACAGGCAATGATTTGCTAAATGCCATTTTCAGGAAATTGCAATTTATTTATCACTGTTTTTTCCAGTAGAATATTGATGGAAACATTTCTGTACGTTGACATATAATCTCTATACAATCTTGAATTTTTAGTTTTTAATTTTGCTATCTAGTAATTGAAACAATCAAAGTCCTTAGTCTCAGAGCGTTAATAACACATTGTGTATCTATTATATTTCAAATGACATAAAAGATTGATGAAAGAGTGCTCAACACCATGAGGCTTAAAAAAATATAAGCAATGAGAGGAAAAACTTATTTAACACTTCTTAGTCGGGCGGTCAAAAAATGGACTCTAGCCTGTAGCGGGCGTTTTTAGTGATTAGCGCACAAATATATTACATTCTTAAAATCAACACAACTTCTAAACCAAATGATATTTTCGATTGGAATTTTTAAAGAAATCATATGTGACATTTAATCATTAAAAATAAAATTAGAACATTTCGATAACATCATAATTTCACTATGTTTCTAAGCTGAATATAAAACCTGTTATCAATTTAGTAGATAGCACTCCGCATGTTATAAATATTAAATATTCAAAACATTCTATATAACAAAATAGCATATTTATCCATATTTTATAATTATATAAATAATTATTATAATCGCCATTCCTTCAACTTTACTACCACTGGAAGTGTAAAATCTAATGCCGTACAAATTATAGCGTACATATTCGAGAAACATGTGTCACCCTTTTTGGAAATAATAAATACGAACATCCAATGCAAAATAACTTATTACTTTTATTGCTTCTTGTCAAAAAAGGGGGTTGCAGCAGTTTTTTTGAAGAATTAAACTTATGGACCAATCTACGCAACGTGTGTATTGGTTGATAATCATATACTAATATGTGCATGTATCATCTAAATTTATCATGGTGTATGCTGGTAGGTATAACGTCTTATACAGTAGTAATATATTCGAATAACAAGAAACCGAAACGATAAACAAAAGAACGCGAGCGGTATGAAAAATAGTCCAACTCGTTAAACGACTCAATCTAAACTAGCGATGAGATCCCAAAATAAATCTATAACACAGTTGATTTTTGTTTCTTAGCTCAAACTTCCACCCTTATAATCTAGCAAAGAAGTAGGACTAATGTTCATTAGTTGCGGCATTTTATTTCACGCTGACAAACAAACCTGAGATAATATGTGTCCCACAAACAAGCGACGGTATAAAAAAAGTATTATGTCGTGATCTGCATTCTACCGACAGTACGCTAAAAACGTCTTTTGACGTGTCCCGCCTATTAAGTGTTAATAGTTAGTACCACGCAAACTTCTTTTAATTAGAAAATGATGACATTGAAAAACAAAACTTATCTTTTTATGATGCATCGTAACCACAAAGTTTTTTTTAAATATTCCAACAAAAAGTTGTAATATTTTGCTTTAATCATCCCTCCAGTGTAATGATTTAATTCATGTTTGTTTTTATTGATATGGTGTAGGATACAGATCACATTTCATCCAACTCAGTCCAAAGCCTCAGTTGGACCGGTTGACTGGCATACTTGTTTGAATTATATTGCATTTAAAAACTGGAGTAAACAAACATACTTAAGTTTAAGTGTATATCCTGAAAAATTGCTTCTGTTGCAGGATACTCTTGGTATAAACTTTAAATCTGTTGTGTATGTAGACAGATATAATATTGATTCCTCTAGGATTACTCACTAGAATGATTGGATAAAACAGTATGTCATTCTTATCTTTTTCTTCAAATTATTAGTAAACAGAATGAATTGCTTGTGATCTTCACGTGAATTGTCTAATTTTATCCATTAAAATACATTTAAAGTATACTTATATAATAATATGTGTTGTAAATTATTACGAAGAACTAAAAGCACAACATAAAATGAACAATTAACAATATGTCGCATGTTTCGATGCATTTAAGCACACTTAGCCACTGGCGAATATTTACAGTATAGAAATGCATGTGTTCAGTCTACAAACAGCCATGTTGTGTTTTTAGCGCTTCATTTATTGGTAAACAGGTATAGTTATAGGATTGTCCTATCTTAAAAATTAGTTATATGTGTTAGGATCCAAAAGAGGTAAATGTTAGATGTAATTATCATTTTATTTATTATCTTGAAGTTATGTTTTAATTTTGTTTAAGGATTGTTGAGTATTGATATTTTATTGAAGGTATTGTACATTAACACTAAACTTATACTCGCATGTCAGAAATTAGATTGAAGAATAAACAACACCCAACAAAACTAATAATTATAAACAGTAAACGGTTTTATTATCACATTCTTTTAAGACATATTTTAGAATAACTGTCCTAAATCTTATGAAATATGATGTTGTTCAATGAACAGAATATTCAATGTAGTGATAAATTTAATAAATTATAGATATCTGATAGATGTATTTTACAGACAGAGCCATTTCAATTGAAACATTCCGAAATAAACCACAGAATTAATCAGCTGATCAATGACCACCATTTTTAAAACAGTTGATAACCATTTTGCAAGATTTACATTTATAACATTACACATTGACTTTTTTTTTGTATTATCATCATAATATTTTATATTATATAAAATATTCTCATTGCCACTTTAGAGTGAGTTCTTCTTTCACAGAACATCCTGCCTGGCGGTATTCTTTTGTCTTGCAAAAATGCCACAGCTTCTTTTTCGGTACAGGATAGGGTGAAAAGTTTTATTGTTAAGTGTAAATTAGGCAAGAGAAACAGTAGAACAAAAAACAAATTAATGAAATTATTTAAAAGTGTTTTTTAACCTTTTAAGTACCGTGAGGTATTACTATGGCAGTACTTAGCAGGCCACGAATTTCTTTGAAAAATAAAACCGAATAAATATATCTTTCGGAAATATATTGAAAGTATATTATACAGAATAACCAAAAAAAAAAACCTAAGTTTTATTCAGTATATAAAATCACAACTAAATTTCAAAAATCATGATTAACTGAAGGTAGATTCCAACATATCCAAAAATATTTCATAGTCTACAAGCAGTGACGCGTTTCGCAACCTTGCATAGCATAGCAAAGTTTTTTTGAAACCAATGTAATATTGGTAAAATTTATAATTTGTCACTTAAGTATTTCACTATCATTCTTAGAGACGTCACTGTGTGACAAAATATTTGTTTTTTTTTTTTAAATCCCGATCTGAGCATAGTATAATGAGTGTAAAGTAATGTTTTACGGCCTGCTCTGCGGGAACGTAATCATAGAGCGCATTAACACGTTTATGGAAGCCATCTGGTTCATATAATTTAAACGATGTGGCCATATAACAGGAAAAATGTTCTTCAATGACAGTCAGTATTAATTCCTTCTTTTTAAGGTATGTTTAAATGACGAACACTTAGTAAAATCTTTCAAATGTGCACCGGCATATTATATTTTTACGTTGCTGATATTTTTGATGATTTCTGACATGTATTGCGTATAGATGTTTTATGTATCGGGTGATTAAAAATCTTATGAATAGTGTGTGGACGAATGGATGGTATAATATCTGAATGGGCCTTATAGGAATAAGTGGTGGAGCGGGGAGAGACAGATTGTTTTGTAATGGATGGGTTTTAAGTAGTTTTATTTAACTAAAAAGTTCCCATATTTTCAATAATTTTTGTCTTAACCATTTTTATCATTTTTTATACCAATTAAGCATAATATAATTAAGTTAAAATGTCCAATTTACCATGTAAAATATAATTTTGTGGATGTTCATTTTTAATATAAAATAAATTTGATAACTATGTTATTCCAAATGTTGTATTACAAATTGTGACACGTGTTTCGCCTATTTAAGAAGCATCTTTTAACAGAATATTGTAAGGCTTACGAGATGATTTAGTAATTTATAACTTAAGATTTAGAATCAATTTTTAGTTTATTAAGACACAAAGAGCGGGAAAGGTAGTTCTACCTTTTGCGCCGGATCCGCTTTAAAGCTGGATTAGGTATATCTACTCGACTATTTCATATGATTATTATATACCAATCTCTTGAAGACATTTATTTCTTCTTCTTGCATTTAAATTTCTTTTTGTGTGTGAGCAGAAAAAACGATATCTCAGCTATTGTAATGAAGTTTTTAAAACATATTTGGTCGTTTGTTTTAGCAATGTAGATATTAATTCTTATGAAGATACCAAAAATATACTTGCTTTCTTCTAACACTAGGTTACCCTTCTGTTGAGTGAACAAAAAAGCGATACTTGGTAAGCCATGTACTTGTATTATGTATCGCGCGTTGCAAATGTGCGTGTCAAAAAAAACTTAACACGTGTAAATCGAATTTCTGAAATCCACCCAGATTTAAATTTAATATCGGTATTGGAATTTTAGTTAGAAATACAACCTATGTATATTATCTATGTACATTTTATTTACATATTTTTAATCTTTCAAAAAAAGGCTTCAGAGAATTACGAAAGTGAATGTGTTATAACTGTAAAATTCTTATTTATCCTTAAATTATTTATTGAAAAAAAAGCAGAAGTAGGCTACATGCAGGCAGTTAGTATGCATTCAAAATTTCAATAAATAATAACCCTTGGCTTGGAAGATAGAGCGATTATTATAATATTTGTTTTTTTTTCATCTGCCATAGATTTTCGCCAGCTGCACCCACCAGTGAGCTATTAGTATAGCCCACTCATAGTGTTTTAATAAACCCTGCGATATTCTGTCAGATGCTTCTTAAAAAAACTTAAAAGTGTTACAATTTTTAATGTTAATAATGAACAATTTATTAATAATCTTTGTATCCAAACACATACGTTTTTGCATTTATATTTATTATTAAAATTTTGACTGAATTTTACTATGACTATTTTTTTATTGAATTAAAATATTGTTTGAATTTAATGTGAGTATTATTTTATGCACCATTGTTGCCCCTTCCAAAGGCAGTAAAATATATAATTTTGAAGGTGTTCACTGTCAATTATTGGTGGAAAGGCATTATACAATATGAAAAAAGTAGAATACTTTTTTTGTTCTGGTTCCACATATTTACGTGTATAAGATAATAAGCTAATAATTATACTCCTGATAATACATTTTCGTTATCTTGGGTTCATTTAGTAATCTTATTTGTAAAACTAATAAATTTTGAATCATTCAAATTATGTACATTCACACAAATTTTGTCACTAACGATCCGGATTTCAGTTCAAGTTCACCCGTACACTTGAACGCCTGAAGATGGCGAAAGGCGAAACCCGGGTCGTTAGTAAAAAAACTTGTGTGAGTGTAGATAATTTGAACGATTCAAATTTAAAATTTATTCATTTATATTCAAACTAAAAGATTCCTTCAACAGACTGAAATGTCAGATATTACAAATAAACAGTAATTATTACACACGGTACAATTAATGGCTTGCTTTAGTAAATCAATGAGGTGTCCAATATCAAACACCGCTAGGTGTTACCATCTTACCGGATTTTAAGAGCTTAGATCGGACTGTCTTGATTTCATTTGAGATTTGATTTTTGTCGTGCCATACAATAAAATGTTATAATTTGTTCAAAATCATAGGCGCAGCATCATATCAAATTATTTTCGACTAAAGGCCGGGATTTTTTTAAAAATTAGGGCTTTTGAACACTTGCGACGGGTATTTCTATTTTAACCCCTGGTAACCGTCAAGTCACATACATTATTTTATTAATTCTGGTAATGAATTTTGATTTCTACAATTCAATATATGTTTCAGATTAAAAATAGTACAAGTGTACAAAAATCAACTTTAAATAATGATTTTACTTTCAACAGTGACCGATTCAAAGGCATCTTGTCATTGAGAGCCAATCAGATTGCAGGATTTGAATCAGCTTACTGAATGTTGTAACTCCATAAAATATATAATTTCAATTGGCATCTTGTTAATATAGTATTTTTTTTAACCCAATAGGTAGAACCTCAATTATCCGGATCTCGATTGTCCGGATTGTTCAAAATAAACAAAAAAATTCACGAATTGAGTCCACTGTTATCGTATGTAATGGATGTGATGCATTGCATTTTAAATGTGTGAAAGATGTTTCGAATGGTTAAATTGCGATGCGAACGATTCTGGATTCCAAATTTTTAATGATGAGGAAATAATCAAAGAAACATCTGACTATAACAAAATTGAGAAGACAAAGAAGAGACATTGGTCCTACACATTCTGAAGCTATTAAGTGTTTAGATGTCACCATGAAGTGGTTAGAGAGCCAAGAAGGGTGTATTTCAGGACAAATTACATGACTTAAAAACAGAGATCTGGAGCGGAACTCAGAGCTGGAGCAAAGAGCAGTGGAGCAACGACATTTTGCCCAGAGCAGGAGCGTAGTACGAAAAATTTGTAGGGCTTCGTGTTCCGAATACATTTTTCTTCAAATTCTACATACATATAATATCTTTTATAATTATAATTATCAAGTGATTGTGGAGCGACTGTTCCCTGTTTTAAAGTTAATTTTAAGTGAGAGAAGTCAAATGATAAAAGACGGTTTGCCCATAGATATATTATATTAAAATGTAAATGAAGATGACGATTTATTCTAATTTAATAAAGCTTTTTTAAGCTGTATGTATTTCTATTATTTAAAGAAAAGTTAATGTTTGTATATAAATAATTCTTATTGAAACTTTTTGCCTGGACTTGGACCCGAGTATGGTTTGGAGATGGAGTAAATACTTTGATACCGGAGCTGGACCGGAGCCATTCAAAAAATGGTCCCTGTCTCTGCTTAAAAGTATTCGCGATTTTGTAGCTTCAGAAAGAACAGCTGGCTGCTCTAAGCAAAAGTCAATAATTCAATGTCTAAATAAAAAATAATTTAAAATTGAAGCTATATGTAATACTGAATTACATGTCTTCCTCGGCAATTATATTTTTTTAGATTTTTCCTTATCCGGACTACCTTCGTCCCCAATTAGTTCAGACAATCGAGGTTTTTCTGTACATGAAATTTTGTTAAAAGTCACATTAAAAAAATCCTAACAGATGTCACTGTTTTAAAATCCGAAAACTTTCACTCCATCGAAAAATATATATTTTTTTAAATATGGGTCAAAGGTACTCGCCACTTCGTTTTATGCAAACTGCGATCATACTAACTCATAAATACATATAATTAATTTGTTTTACTTTGATACTGGTCGATTTCATAAGGTTGTTAAAAGTTATTGCACTTGGCCCAAGGCAAATTAGAGTAGGCCGCCATACCGTGCAATACAAGATCAAATTTAATTACTTCTATAACGAATACATATTTACATACATGTTCCACATTGTTATTACCACTAACATATTTTAATGAATTGTATGTATATCTAAATGACGTGATAAAACTATTTTCCAGCGACTGGTTGTCAATGCATTTAAATTACAGGTTAGTGAAGTCTTCTTTCAGGTACAATGTAGGTACACTCGAAATATTTGGATTTTTTAAGAGATATTGGTGAAAATCGTAAAAGAAAAGACCCTTTTAAAACAATATCAGTCATGTAATCGTAGAGAAAGCGATCATTTAAAATATAACCTATTTAGTGCCAACCGAAATAAGTTGGTATATGCTAAAATGACAGGAATTTTTCGGCAAATATACATAGATATATTAAGATTTTAATTTTGTGTTAATTGCCATTAATTATATGACCGAAATAAAATACAGATTATACAAATGAATACACAAAGTCTCCAAGAACACAATTATTCAGTAATTTATACATATAAAAATGAATGTTTGTTTGTTTGTCCTTTATGCGTACCTATACCGCTCATCCGATTGCGATGAAACTTTGGTAAGTTATTGTGCGGACGCCCGAAAAAGTTTGTGAATCAGCAGTGAGCTGCCAATACGTTTAAAATAGGGCTCGTTTAAATCAAAGCAATTCTCGGCGTTATGGGGAAGCAGTGAGTTTTTTTTATCACCCTTATAAAATTATATGCAATACTTTATTATGTATTCAAAATCACTTCAGTAAACACAATTAAATAAACACAAACACAAAAGTAGTTCGTATTTTACGTTTAGAAAATGTTTTTTATTGTCAAATGAATCAACAAACGTAATTGAATAAGTGAAATCAACCCGTGATATTTCTTGCAGTAGCACCAATCAATCGGCCATGTGGCACTAGGAGGGTTAAGGGAACTTGGGTTGTGAAATAACTCACAATTTCATAAAAATCCATTATTTTTGACATATCAGACTATATCGGTATTGTAGCAAGTAAACTGATATGTTTAGGTGCAAGTCTAGCGTTAATAATTTGTGATACGTGTTTTTTGTCAAAACAGTGCCGTGCGAGCAAAACGACTCCGTGATTAAATCGCGTAGGATAGTTTTATGAATAAGACAACTTAAAAAAACCTTGTGTTTATTTTATCGGTTTTTAAGCTGCAAACAGACCAGTGACAATTCAAAAACAGGAGAAAATAAAACCTATAATAATCTTTTTGAAAAACCAAATGTTCTGTCATATCTATCAATGAATTAATTACATACAACACGAAATTGAAAAGAAATATTTTTATTTAATATAATAACACGTTGTAAAATATTTTTTTCTTCAGTAAGTTTTCCCGATGCATATCTTGAGGGATTCCATTCGTCTCATCAATTAGTATTTTTTTTATGATGAGATGACTTTTAAATAATATGTTAAAATAGTATTTTACTAACGACTCACCAATCACTTTGTATTTCTAATTTGGCCATTTAGGAAAAAGTTGTCTTAACCAGTGTTTCTCAACCTAGGTCCACAGTATATTCAAAGGTGACAGAGAAAATAAATAATTTTAAGCAAGCGAGTAAGCCTAAATACATCATAAAATGCTCATTTTGTATTCGAACAAGGCATTGAATTCATAAAAAACATATGTAAATAAGCTAATAAAAAAAGCTCTCACATTTTTCAAAAACTGTAGAATCTGTCAATTCCTATCTTTTTCAAGGTATCAAGCGAAATAAAAAGTGTTTTTTCACTTTTCTCCAGTCATCTATCCCGGGATCCCGAAATAATTGTGTCCCGAGTCTCGAAAAGCTTGTTAGTACGGGTATAAGAGCCACGGGCCCAAAAAGGTTGAGAAACTATGGTATAAACTAATAAAATGTTCGTATTGTTACTGTCTTGTATAAGCTGCATTGAATTACATTGTGCCGCGGTTAAAAATATTGCGATGACTATTTTCTATCATCAGAATTTTTCAAATATAGAACAACAAGTTTAGCCTCAATGAGCACACAAATAAACGGATTGTGACGTTAAATGTGTCATACAAGAATATTATTATAACGCAACGTATGTATTATCAAAAGACATTGAGTAAAAACTATCTTGTTGTAAAAGGTGAACAATCACTATTGAAAGGCGTCGTCGAAAAAATGTGAGTGGATTAAATCGGGTACAACAAGTTCCACACGCGGACTTAGAATAATGTCACATGAGTAACGAAACAAAAGTACAGATAATAATTGCGATAAAAATACCTGGTAGATATTATAAACAGGTAAAAGACTTGCAGCGAGAAAAGTTGCAACAGCCTTGACGACAGATTAATATATGACAACCCTCACTTAACGCAGCGGTTTTGTAACATGTTATGAGAAGATCGTAGATATCATTCTAAATTCGAAATTAAGATAATAATAACAAAAAAGATCGCCAAAAATTTAAAAATGGAAGTAAAAAAATCAGTAGGTTATTGCAGCGGTGGGCTGCCAATATCTTAACAAGGGGCTCGGTAAATGTTATCCTTTTTTTTATCCATGTCCGCTCCCTATGTCGAGTACATTGCCTCTTAATGAAGGTATCTCAACGAAAGTTATTTTTCTACGAAAACTGCTTGTTACTTAGTCGCTCTACCTCTCTTTTCCAAAGAGAGTAGTAGGGATAAAATGATAAGCATAAGACAGGACTAGTGATTAACTTATAGTAGCGCCCAGTTGAATTGAAGAATTGGAAGAGTGGGAAGCAATCTTAAGACATCACAAACACCCATTCCTTCGGACAGAAAATAGATAAATCGATCGAAAAATGTTTTTCGTACTGGGACTCACGGACGCCCACAACGCTGAATAAAAAAATGAAACGACAACTAATTTTCAAATTTATCCATCTACAGAAATTGCAGTTATGTGATGATTTGATCTAAGACGAATGAGTTTCTTATCTTAACAAGGGGCTCGCCGGCCGCGCCAAAATTTAACAAGAGGCTCACGCGCGCCTCCCCGAGCCCCTTCCAGCCCATCTCTGGGTTATTGAAGTCACTGTCGCCATCTTGTGGCGTCACTTATCTACCGTAAAGCGAAATTGACACTATCATACTTTGCTATTTAAGTAATTAGCTGCAAGCCCGTTGCCCTCAACGGGAAGGGTTTTTTTTGCATTATTAAAAAACAGATATTTACTTATATGAAAAATCAAATGCAAACTTATTTATTGAATAAACCAGAAGCTCTAAGTTTAATTAATTCTCTAAATGGATTTATTTAAAAATACACCCGGTCCTTTTTAAGATCTCATATAAAAAGGGATTGTAAAAAAATATGCAAAAAGCGTATAAACGTAAATTCCAGGCACGTGGAAACAGTATTTACTGAACTGTAAATAATCAAAATTTACTTCTAAGCCAAATTTATTAAATTGTGAAAATGTGAGTAGAAAAAATTCTTTCGGAAAAAGAAGAAGAAAAAAACAAAATGGCGGCTGCGGTGGACAACCATACGGATAAATAAAATACGAACGAAGAAACATTATACGCTATCAATATATAGATTACTGATTTCATTCATTCAAATATATCGACTGTGGAAAGGAAAAGGGGCGTAACCCTCAGTTGTTCTAAAACAGCTTTTTTCAATAATCACAATGTATACAACTTGACACACGTTCTATCAAAAGGATGTAAGCTGCAAATGCCGAATTGGTATCTAAATTTAGCTTTTAAGTTTGAAAAAGATGACATTGTAAAAAGTTAAAACCAAGAAAAAAAACTGAAATAAAGGTTTAACCTAGACAATTTCTTTAATTAATATTAGGTTATATTAATTAAACACTAGTTTAGAAGTCTCCGTGCACTTCAAGGTTGTGTATAATTCATAATTTGCATATGGCCCAAAATCATCAAGACACGTTTTTTGCGCCTCATCTAAAATTTGATTTGTGGGTTACGTCATTTTTCCTTTCCACAGTCGATATAATTATTTGTACTCAAAATTCTGACACTAAATTTTCTTGCAAGTATGTAGCATGAGTTTTCGTAAGATTTCAAGTAAAATTCTCGAACAGCAGCAATGAAAAACAATACTTATAAATATAATAATATTATAAAGAGGTTATTTAATATTGTAATTATTACACACGTGCATATTTATATCATTTGTCAATTATTAATGTAGCGTTAGAATTAGTTACGACATAGAACCTTTTGTGACATGAAAGAACCTTATTCCAAATCGATGAATATCAAAAGGTTTATGTGTACGTTTGCTTTAAGAGCATACTATAAGACATAAATAACCAATAAACATTATTGTTTATCAAGATACCGTTTTATAGAGCGAAAGGTTGACATTTTGCAATAAATGTATGCGAGCACATATCGCGCACACTTGTTAAAAATGTGTATCCACCTCTGCCCACATTATTTTAACACTTTCCATGTCGTTTTGCTATTATTTGTTTCATTCCCATACCACATAGCATAACAATCGATTTTACGTCACTTAGAAAAACATTATAATACATACATTATTTTACAATGCCTGATTTAAATGTGGAGCATATGGGTTCATTACAAAGACTTACCAACAGTTAATTGTTTTGATTTAGTCGTTCAACCCAGAGACTTAAGATAAAAGAATTTAACAAGAATAGAGTTAATAGTTGACTGTTAAACTTGTAATCAATGTGTAGATGTATCGAAAAAGATTAAAATTAAATATTTTTTTAATAGGTTATCTAAAATAAAACGATGGTTTGGTATTTTAAAACCAAATTTCATAATAATTTCGGCTTTAAAATTGTTTATGTTTTACTGTAAACTTTTGAGAATTCAGCATAAAATAGTAAAACGGATTTGTATTTAATCAAACATATTTCGAATAGTGAACTTCTTCAGACAAAAAATATTTGGGAAATCTGTTAAAATCATGAAAAGTATAACAATTGTTAGCATTTTTGTGCTAATATTATCTTACTATCATAATACATACAATTTTTTTTTCGATACTGGTTTCTAACTCTTTTATAACGATCAGAACCGGTTTTACTGTTTAGTTAATGAGGTATACACAACAATTGGTAAATTTGTAATGACAGTATTTACAAAAATACATTCTTGAAGCGTTTAGTCTCAAAACCGGTTAAAACAGCTTTTAGTAGTTTCGAAAACAATATTAAAATGTTTGGCTTAAAAAAAATAGACCATAAAACTAATGACGTAAGATTTACAATGTGATATAAATTTTGAATAAAAATCGTTTTAAATTAAAAAAATATATGCATACAAATTTTGATGATATTTTCAGTTTGAGAATAAATAGTTTTTAAAATAGACTTATGGTATATTTATTCATATTTTGTTACGATATAATATCTTAAGATTCCTTCAATATGAAATTAAATGTTTATGATTCAAATAACATGTTTCTTTATTATTAAATAAACATATTATATTTACGAGGCGTTATATTTATCATCGCCGTTCTGGCAAGTATCGTTTATAAGGAAAGTTTATTGTTGAGTAAATTTATGTTAAATATTCACTCACATTCGATTAAACAATTAAAAAACAAGCAGCGCTGTAACTATGTAAAATAAAAATGCTTTGTTATAGTTCGTGGTTTCTGTCAACGAAAAAGGAAATGTATATTCTAACTTTTAGCGCTTAAAATGCTAGATAATGTTGTAGAAGCCTTAATTTGTTTTCACTGGAAAAGTTTATACAATGAAAAACATTACTACCACTGCTGCATTTTCCGGAAACTTCGTCAATAAAAAATGAGGTTGTGATAATGATTACACTGCGGTTTTGAAATGTTTTCAAAGTGGGTATTTCAACAATTGCATTATTTTATATTTATTAAATATTTATAATAATACATTGCTCAAAAGGCATCGGATCGTTAATACTACAATATCATAATAATTATAAATATGAAATAATTTAGTGAATGTTTTTTTTATCTGCAGTGTGTTTAGTGACACAATTGTGGACGCCATGTCGAATAAATATCGGCTGTAGTCATGTAAAAGGAATCAATCCACACAAAACAAACTATTTAAGTCGTTTTTCATGTTCGCAATTTTCACATGTCCTCAGCGGTGGGCTGCCAATATCTTAACAAGGAGCTCGGTAAATGGTATCCATTTTTTTTATCCGTGTCCACTCTCAATGTCGAGCATATGGCCTCCTAATGAAGGTATCTAAATAAAAGTTATTTTTCTACGAGAACTGCTTGTTACTTAGTCGCTCAACCTCTTTTCTAAAGAGAGTAGTAGGGATAGAATGATAAGAATAAGACAGGACTTGGGATTAACTAATGGTAGCGTCCAGTTGAATTAAAAGATCGGAAGAATGGGAGGCAATCTTAAAACATCGCAAACACCCATGCCTTCAAACAGGAAATAGATAAATCGATTGAAAAAATGCTGTTTCGTACTGGAACTCGAACCCGTGAGGTTCCGACACGGAAGCCTACAACGCTGAATGAGAAAAAGAAGGGACAACTGTTTTTCAAATTTAACCATCTACAGAAATTGCAGTTATGTAATGATTTGATCTAAGATGAATGATTTTCTTATCTTAACAAAGGGCTCGCCGGCCGCACCGAAATTTAACAAGAGGCTCACGCGAGCCGTATCCTTCATTTTTCAATCTTAAAAGCTAAATTTAGATACTAATTCGGATTTTTCAGCACACGCCTCTTTGATAGAACGTGTATCAAGATGTATACATTGGATTATCGAAAAAAAGTTACGAACTGTTACGGTGACGTCTTTTTGTCTTTCAACAGTCGATATCATACAATAATACTCATGTGTAATAAACTACCGTCTAGAAATACACTTTAAATATATCGTTATATGTTCTATGGTTTGCGGGTGTGCGGCACACATTAGCACTCCCTGAATTTGTTACATGTTATATAAATGTTGTCACTCGTAGTATTCTTTGTATGAATCAGTCTCCAGTCATCTGAAAATGATCCCCAAGACTAGTTACAAAGGCATCAGTTCGCGTTTCGTCTGTGATGGGCAACAGCATATGAACGAGGTAACGTCATGTGATCCCGTAGACGTAGGGCAGTGCTCCACAACCTTTCTTTCCCCACGGCATACTAAAATTTCTCTAAACTTCTGTGGCACGCTTCAAATTTGCATACATCTACATACAAGAGTATACATATGCAAAAATAACATCATTTTAAATTGCCACCTCAATACTCCAACTAGGCAACTCTGATTATTTCATTGTTGGGAAAATTAAATTCAAACTTTATTTAATTATCATACAGTATTTTGAGCTATAATCGCAGCAGGGAAATCGGGGACAATCGTACAGACGGACGGACGGACGGACAGACATTATCGACTATTAATAATATAGATAATATAAAATAAAATAACTTCCACGTATTGTATTACAAATTGTGACACGTGTTTCGCCTCTTTCAGAGGCATCCTCAGACAACTACGTTTGAAAATGCTTGCTTGAGTACGAATAATTTTAATTTTACTATTCTGATATATTATAATACAAATCAAATAAAAATGGGAGACAAGGAGGGGAAGATAGAAAAACAAACAAAGTAGTTGTCTGAAGATGCCTCTGAAAGAGGCGAAACACGTGTCATATTTTGTAACACAATACGTGGTATAATCTAAGTTATTTTATTTTATATTCAAATGAACTTACACAAAAATACCGCCGAATCCATCGAAAGTATTAATATCAATGATTCAAAGTTTGTACCGCAATATATTATATGAAATATATATGCAAGTTCATTGCGACTGAACTATATCGGTTGATATGTTTTGTGAAAATAAAGTTATTTTGGTTGCTGAAATCAACATTGTTATTCGAAGTTTAAAATACGGTGATTTATTTGTTTTGAGAGAACCAAAACAAGAAAAAGTGTTTTGATGTTTGACTTCCGGTTTAACATTGTTTATTTCGTAAGTGAAAATATTTGAACAGGCAACAGAAAGGAAATGGAATATGAATTCAATATATTACTAATAAAGCATCTGTTAGGTTCGCCCTTATTGAAAAGGTTAAATGATTTTCGTCAGCTATTCATATCTACGTCTAGCGGTTTACGGAGCTTTCAAACGACTCAATCGATCTCGCCGCTCGTGCTTCTTAATTGAAAAGGCAATGTATTACAGTTTCTATTATAAAATTTCAACCTACGACCCCGCATTCGTGTAGGACAAAAGCTTGAGAACCCTGTCTACCAGCTACGAGATCGGCGTAAAAAGATAATGTACAAGTAACATATAAGTAAATTTACCCTAGATTTTATGACGTACCGTTACTTTTATATACCAATAATAAAATGAATTATATTAAAACACACTTTTGAAATTAAATCGTACAAATTTAATTATGTGTGTTTCGCATTTTGGCATCTTCAGGAGTTCAAATGCATAGATTAACTTGAACTAACGTTTAGTAAATAATCGTGTTTATAAATATAATAAATACATCTATCACTATCTAAGTTAAATGCTTTTGATGGCAGCATGGATTAAATTTATTAATGATTTGATTTTGATGATGTTCAATTAGACTTAGAAATATTTATTTAAACAAAAATTCTTTGTAGGTGTTTGAAATTAAATTTAATTATCGTTAAAATGTTATAATATGGGAATTTTTACAAATTTTAAAAAAAAGTGCGTAATTTAAATATCGCCTGCGGTGGCCATGTTGGTTAGAGCTTGTTCTACTGATCACGCAGGTTTTGGTTCGATTCCCGGTAAGATCACAGTAAATTTGAAAATTATTCAATTAATATTTGTGATATATAAAATACTGGGTGTTTGTTAATTCACATAATTTCCTCTCCTCCCATCATTCTGATACCTTAATAACTGGGCGATTATTTAATCACTAGTCCTGTTCTAGCCTTATCCTTCTTTCCTTACAACTCACTTTGAAAAAAAAATGAGGTTGAGCGACTGAGTAAAAAACAGTTATTGTAGAAAAAAAGGAGGTCATATGCACCACTGAAAGCGGACATGGATAAAAAAATCAATTATATTTATTTTCATCAATCAAATATTGTAAAATGAAAAAGAAATGTACGAAATTTGAACTTTTGAGAGGATTTAACCTAAAAGCTGATTTTTTTTTATTTGTTGTTTACTCAGAACTGTTAATCTGTTACTTACCAACTTCTGCCAGAGTAGTGACGATATGTTTTGTATATCGGAGAAAATTCAATAAAATTTAGTTTACAATTATAATTAACACATCAGCAAAGATTAATTGTTGTACACATCAGACCTCTCTAAAAGTAATTTTCGTTTGCTCCATCAGATAAATTACTGTTTTCTGCGACAATCTGACACCCTTCCTGGTATTAACCAAGCAACTGCATTTTTGACAGCGATGGTAAAAAATATCACCGGTTTTCCGACTTACTCGATTCAGCCCAGATACCAACATATGACGAAAAAATACGTTGTATAATCGAGAAAATACGTGTATAATATAGAAACAAATGTAATATGTGTACAGTTTTTATCATTTGTTTTTTATTATGTCAATATGTCAATCAATTGTTATATACGAATGCTTAAAAAAAGACTTTTAGAGGCAATCGATGTCGCAGAAATTTCAATGTGATGGCTGTCCATTATTCACGGTGGAAACGTATCATATTTATACAAATGAAAAAGAAGGGTCGTATGACAGGTATTCAAATTCTCTCTACTAAAAGAGATTCCGAATCATATCTTTGTTTGACATGCAACTTCGCTTCATTGACTCTTAATAAATTTTTCAGGAGAAAAAAAAATATGTTGATATTTTTCAAATTTATCTATGAATAGTTTCATTAGTGTTGCAAGTTGAATCAAAACGTTGATTCAAACAAATTTCCAGTATTTTATAAATACACATTCGCGGTTATACAAATTAAGCATCGAATATCGAATAATCAATGATTATATAAACGTAATCCTTTATTTTATGCGATACATAGGTTGTAGAAAGTGGCGCATAAAAAAAAACTCATTTTCATATAATTTGATAAATCGGTTCCAAATCCGCGTAAAAAAGTATCAAAAATGTATGAAAAAAAGTAACAGTGCCGTCAGAAAAATCGCGTAAAATTAAAATCGCGCAAAAATAAATCGTGTAAAAAAGAATTGGGTGTATATTAAAATATGCTCTGCGAGTTTTATAACAGTAAAGTAAGTTAATCGGATCCGTGCTTAATTGGTCAACGACATTAGCTTTGTTGCTGCACTCGCGGGTTCAAATACCGGTACGGACAGTTTCAGATTTTTTCAATCTTCAAAAACGAGATGTAATTAATATCCACCCGATCCTAAAAATAGTTGCAGCGAGAATAATTAGCTAACTACAAGTTCTTTCATAGTTTTATCCAGTGCTTTTTTTGAAAAAAAAGGTGCCGGAACGCACTTTTTTCGAGCATTTCCTAAGAAGGTATATTATTTATTATATATTCGAATATCATTTTGATAGAATTATTGACGGCTTTTCATATAATGCATAGAAATTAAACCAAAATATACATATTTTAAAATAGAAAAAATAAAATTAAACATTTATTAAAATTTCGAGAAAAAAAGGTGCCGGAACGCCGTTCCGCCGCGTTACAGGGTAAAAAAAGTCCTGGTTTTATCCTTCTATCAAGAGAAACTAATTAAAAAATAGAAATATACTCTGGTTAAAAATAAGGTAAAAACAACTAAAATGTCATTCTTATATCAGACAAATTGAATGCATTTCAATTTTTTGTGCAAAATAAATAATACAAAAAATACTGAGCATATTATTATAATATGTCCGTTTTATTTTATTAAAATATATACTTCACAATGAAAGGGTTAACGAGTTATTCGCCTTCAAATAAAGCGTTCGGCCCCGGGCTATGTTAATGGCACACAGAAAATCCACCTAGTTTGTTTTAGTGGCCATTGATATAAAGTAGGTACATATAAGTACCAAGCTGAAATTATATGTATAATGGTTGAAAAGTAAGGGTACTTGCATGTACCTTCAAAAGGGCGGGGCCGCCTATAAAAGAGCCGTCAAGCTGTGATGAGGATAAGTTTCACTATCTGTAGTTACACCTGCCAGTGAGAAATACACGACAATATGGCTATCAGGGTGAGATATCAATTTCTGTCAATATTTGAGTAAACAATACCGTAACAAACACTCATTTCTGTCAATTAAAATTATTGTCTTCTCTGTGGTACCGAATACTTAATATAAAAATTTTAGAACTGTCATAACTATTATGCCCATCACTAAATTAACAATTTTAAATTTCGAATCTGTAATAACTTTATAACAAAATAAATGAAATGTACACATTTGTTTTTGAATTTTGAATACTGAACGCGTTTGTTTTTAATCGAAATAATTCCTGATTGATACGTAAAAATAAATGATAAACGTAACGGATATTTCCCATTTTTTTGCCCTTTTATATTTCAGAGTCTGTGAGTATATTATTATTTTCTGTGATGAAACAAATTTTAAAATCTCCTCGTTGTTGTAATAAATAAAGCGGTCATTTTTATTATTTTTTATTTGATGGAACTACCAAATGAAAAGTAAGAACCATTCACAATTTGAAAATATACGCAAATGGTCGACTATATGTTATCTATACTAATCGCTGATGTAACGAAAAAAGAACAGCGCAGATTAATGAATTCAACTGTTCAAATGTTATTTTCTGTCTTTTTCTTCTTCTAAATTTCAGTTTTAATTTTGAAAAAAAAAACGTTATTGATTATTACAATAGCGTATTAAATTTTTAACTATTCACGATACGAGAAATATTTTTTTGATTTACAAATATGAAACTATTATTTTTCTTCTGACGTAAAAATAATATATTTGTGTAGAATAATATGTCACTAATATTCTCAATGCCTTTGATTATTCGACGAGAGTTAATTTTTTTAAGATTCATATTATCTAAATGACGAAACAAAATAAGCTATTTCAGCATCACGCCTGCGACAAAAATACAATTCTGACAATAGCGTAGTACCGAAACAGCTTTTTATATTGTGTATTTTTTGAAATTTTACAGTTATAAATTCATATACTAAACGATAATGAAATTCTACTAAGTTAATGCTAATTTAATCAAAATTATTAATATGGGTTAATGTTTCGATCTTTTTGTTTCTAAAATACTGTTTTTTGTGCAGCGAAAATATTTAAAAATAATAATTCGGTTATCCTTTTTTTAATAAATAAAGTAAGAATTTAATTTATATTTTCAGCAACTTGGTTATTTTTGTAAAACAAAATTATCCCAGGATTTGATTATAGGAAGTTCTAATTTAAATTGTATTTGCACTTGTCGATTGAAAATAGTTAAGTTTAAAAATACCGTGAATGCTATCAGTATTGTCGAACTTTATTAAGAGTTTTGATCAGATTTAAGTTTCAGATGGAATTGAATTTTTCCATTTGAAGTTTTACTTTCTTATTATTGTTTGTCTATTGGATATTTCAAACCCAGATAGAACTGTTTTCAACAAAGACTCGGTTAGTCATTCGGATTCAAAGTGACGTATAATATCTAAATCATACTGAATTAAAGTGACATGTTCGAAAAAGGAATATCATTTGATTTGATTCGAAAGATGAATATTTGAAAAAGAGACAAAAACAAATGAATATTTACGTTTTGTTAAATATTTATTTATCTCCACTAACGTTTACCAATTATTATTCGTAAGAACATTATATTTCAAATATTATGATAATAAATAAAAAATATGTTTCTCACTAAGTGAAAAGAGTTAATATATTTTTATTTATTTCTTTATTATTGTATTTATACACGCTTCGGTCATTTTTTGCAATCGTTAGCGAATGTTCACATTCAGATCGTTCACAATCTAAAATATTTATACCTTCTCATACGTTTTGTGAGAAATAAAAGTATGTAGTAAATAACAATGAGTAGAAATTTAGTCGTTACAAATAGACCAAAGACAATTTAAAGCACGAGATTAAAGGCGTGCATTTAAAAATGGTTCTTATAAATACATTTGTAGTGATACCAAAATATCAACTTAAAATATCATTTGATTTCAATTATGTACTCCCTCAAATATGTTGGTATTATATTAGAAGAAATGAAATATGACGCGAATTGTGTAATTTAAACATTTTTTGAAGAATACCATAAAAACAGTTTTTACAATAATTGTAGTTCAATACGAGAAATCGTTGAAGGGTAGAAAAAAAATGAGTTGAGTTAAGAAAAAATAAATTAACTGATATGTTTATTTATTTTGAATAATGAATGGAAAATTGTTGAAAATATTTTGATTTTTAATTAGATTCAACTTAGTTAATGATTTATTTGCATTCTTTCGTTATTAAGTGGAAAAATACTCTAAAAAACATATTTTTTGATTTGAAAAAAATCAAGTAGAAAGTATATGTGATATAAGGATGGATAACATTTTGTGGTAACACTAATATAACGTATTTAAAAAATGACAAAACTTTTAAAGTCAATATCTCCTCTTTGCAGTTGGTATAATTTTGTTTAATTAAACCCAATTATCATGTTAATCTTTTCTGAATCGAGTAATATTAGATTTTTTACGATAATTTTACTTTATAAGACTGAATAAGATGTATATTAATTATAATATTTCACAAAAAAAGTAAAATTAATAACACGCTTAAAACCGTACTCAAAAAAAACCACGAGAATAATGTTGCGAAGCAATTTGTATTTGCGATAATTTCTATTGTTTATTATATTGAGGAAATTTTGTATGTGAAATTGAAATACCCCGTTCCAGAACAGCAAAGTTTCATTAATTTAAGCCGGCAACTAAAAGGTATTGCGTAATTTCGTATAGTAATATATTCGAAAAATGTATTATTAGTATTTTATCAGTAAAAAGACCTTCTAAGAACAATTGCTTCTGCTATATGAATTGATGAAAAATAGACATTTTTAATAAACTCTCTTCTTAACAAAAGTATATATATTATTAATAAAAATGCACAGTAAATGAATACTTTTATTAGGGTTGTGAATGAATTCATCAAAAACGATTCCTTTAAAAAGTAATTAATTAATAGATAATAAATGAATCGTTTTGTATAAATATAAACATTCAAATTATTTAGAAATCAAATAATATCGTTGCAAAGTTTTGTAATACGAATAATAAATACATGTAAAAACAAATCAAAATATGTATTTATATACATATTAACATCTTGTTTTTTTAAACTATGTGTGATATTTTTATATTCCTCAGGATAACGGAAAAAATTCTAGTGGCTTCGTCGTGGAAGCTACGTACTCTATTTAAAGCAGCAACGGTTTAATAGAATCTTCCAAGAATGTTAAGCTATTTTATTACCGAGAAAAAATGTCGAATCTTTGAAGTGGAAAAAGAAAAACGAAATTCTGTTTATTTTGGGGAATCAAATTTTCATTATGTTTAATTAAAACAGAGTCATTGGTATTCTCATTTTTGCGTTCTAATTAATGATGTTAAATTATTTAATTTTAATATCTGATAAATAATTCATTCTTGTCGAGGTTGGTTTTTATTTTGTTAATATAAAATGACTTACAATATCTGTAATATTATATAATATAGGATTTAATATTATTATTGTATAAATTATGGAATCTATTTTTTATTAAAATTTTCTGAGTAACCAACGATTGAATGTTTAGTGCCATTCATTCATTATTTAAATTTGTATTTTAAAAAAATACTGAAGAGCATTTAAGAATACCGCTGTCGTAAATATCATAAAAAAATAGACTTCATTGATTCAACGTTTAATGAAAATAGCTTTTGTGAAAAAAGAAAATACAAATATTGGCTTAAATAAGTTTTTATTAACACTAATTATTAATTATTACTGAACACTAAAAGTACTGTAAATAAAAATGTCACTTTATGTTATTTATGACAGTAAAGCATCTTTATAGAGATACCATAATGAAATATTTTCAAACAATTGTGTAATGTGCTTTTATAATTTTCAGCTTTGCATTTTCTTCGCACTCGTTGCATGCGCTAGCGCAGGATTCCCTCTCGGCTACGGAGCCCCAGCTTATGCAGCTCCAGCCTATGCCGGCCACGCTTTCGCAGCTCCTGCCATCACATCTCAACACAGCAACACATTGAGAAGCTACGGAAACCTCGGTCAGGTCTCCACATTCTCCAAAACCATCGACACACCATTCTCCAGCGTTCGTAAATCAGACGTAAGAGTCAGCAACCCCGGATATGCCGCGGCTCCTTTCGCTTATGGACACGGGCTTGCTGCTCCAGCCTACGCTGCTCCAGCCTACGCTGCCTCAGCCTACGCCGCCCCAGCCTACGCCGCTCCAGCTATCATCCCTAAAGTTGTAGGAGCACCAGCCCTTCTTGGAGTCGCATATTCTGCTGCCCCAGCTGTCGCTCACATGACTTACAGCAACGGTCTTGGTTTCAACTATGCTTGGTAGATAATTTTCAACAAAATTATCATCAAGTACATTTGATGCTTATAGAAACACGTTTAAAAATTGTGCCATTAAAAATTCAATAACATATTACAAAGAATAAAAAAAAAATCCGATTATGATTTACGCTGAATGTTTGATATCCTTGCAATATTTTGTAATTATACTATGTAAATAATTGAGTAAGCGTTGCAATAGTTATCATGTTAAATGTTAGTTAAATATCACCACGTATTTACTTGACGATATACACAAATGATAGTTAAATTTCAATACATCCAAGCAATGGACAACAAAAATAATTCCTCAAAAATATACTATGAGCATTAAATCTTTTTGACAATCATTTTCTTGCGTGTAAGTGAGAGCTTCGTAGTGTCGATGAATATTGTTTATAGATATTATTTAATATTAAGTTTACAGCGGTTGTAACATAATTTATTTTTGTGAAATAAAATGAAACATACGTAATGAGTTGTTTTATTGAATTCTATTCATATGTTACTTTATATACTAGAAGTATTTCTCTCTCGATTCTCTCCGTACCACCGAATTGCCAAGTTTGGTAAACATCAATTGCATGGTTTGTCAATTGCCATTAGAACGATCGTGGCTTCATGTTTTGTAAGATTTCAACCGTATGATACAAGCTGATTGAAAAACTTCCATTAGAGGAAGCCAATATGAAATCGTAGAATTGGCAGCGCAATAGACAATGTTTTTAAAAGTAATAAAAAATGCCCCTTTTGACAAATTTGATTTTAATATTAAATTCAAAGATGTTTTAATATAAATTTCACGACATTTAATCATTTGATCTTAAGCTCGAGTAGGAGCTATAATCAAAATAAATTAGCAACTTTTATTTCCATGATCTGCTCATGTATCTAATATAAAATATGAAATAACTTAGATTATTCCACGTATTATGCTTCAAACTGTGACACGTGTTCAATTTGTAGCACAATACGTGGAACAGTCTAAGTTACTTTATATTTTATATTAAAATGAACTTCCACAAAGTTACCGGTGTATCCATAAAAAGTATGCTCATGTATCATTTAGCATATATCATATAATGGCTTGCGTGTAATATATTGACAAAGTCAAAAGGCCGCACCAAAGTAGCCAAAATGCCGCAGGTTCCTCTCCATTGAACATTGCTAAGAAGTAGGTGACACAGCGCAGGGCAAAATACCGACAGTAATTATTTTGATATATTATTAGAGTAGTCTACATGAGTAGTATCGTATAAAAAAATCAGTTCGCACTAATACAATATTTGTATCGGTTATTTTTGCGGCAAAATAAAAGGAACACGTTCAAACCTTCACGACGTACGCAGGAGTCTGTGCCGGTACTACAACGGAGCGCAGTGCAGAGCAGACGAATGTCTAAGCTTTTCTATGTAATACAAATTCTGTGCAACTTTGCGCTGCGTCGCCGACGTCTTTGCATACGATCATCCTTAAGATGACACTTTGCCTAAAATGCAAATGTCATCCTGACTAGGCGACCTACAAATTCCCTGATGTATCGAACTAGGCCACTTGTCACAAGTCGGCCAACCACTCACGATTTGTCGTTGATACCAGACATAATTAAATGAAACTTTTTGGTTAGATACATAAATAACAACTTTATCGAACCATTTTTTCGCACAACAATAATTCTGCCCTTCAAAAATATACCGAGATTTTATGTCTTCTGCAACTATGCTATTTTTTAAAGGATTTTTAACTCTTTAATATTATCACACATACTAAAATGTGTTTAAGTAATGAAAGCTGTGTATGTGTGTTATATGTATGTTATCATTACTAAGATAATAATTAAACATACAAATTTAGTGCTTGTTTATATTACCTATTCTTGTATCAAAGTGAAAACTATTTTTTGTTTTTTTGTTATATGTGGTCATATCCACATATTGTATTTCTTATATTCAACATAAAGATTTTTTTTACCTGGATTCTTCAAAACTCGCTATGGATATTTCAAGTTTCGTTATTTACGAGTAAATTTTGTAATTAAGACCGTTTGATTTTAAATTATGCTGTATTTTGAAGCGTTTTAAAAGTGAGCACATATGTATTTTGATTATTGACACCGTCGTAAGCAAAAAATATCTGACGCGCACGTTTGAAAATACACATACCTTGTAAAGACGAGCGTGACCATATGGTCACACAGCTTTTCTGTATGCTGGCAATGTTTTTTTTAAACAACTTTAGATACATATAAAAAATAATCTCAAAATCAAAATCGGCTTAAAATTTTACTATTTCTAAAAAAGTCCTCGTCTCTGGGTAAGGTATCCAATCCCAGAGCCTTTTTCCAATCCCGGGACTTCGGGATTGATTAATTTTCAATCCCGGGATCCCGGTAATGGGATTAGCTCACCGAAAAATTTGAAATCCTCAATTCCCTATGCTTTTTCCTCAGATTATCTCCAAACCTCGTTTTGTTTTTTTTTTAGATCACCAAAGAATTTGAAATCCTCAATTTCGTATAATTTTTCCCCAAATTGTCACAGAAACTCGTTTTTATTTTAGCTCACCGAGGAATTTGAAATCCACAATTTGCCAATTTCGTGTAAATTTTCGGGATTTCCTAAAATTTTCTGAATCCCGAAAATTTGAATTTCGAGATCAGAAAATTGAACGGAATCCCGGGATTACGGGATCCCGGATTCCGGGATTGAATGCCCTATCTCTGGGGGTTAATCAATTTTTTAAATTATATAATTTTTCTCGAAAGTTTGCTAGAATCAGCTACTGTATTTTTCCTTAGAAGGGAAGAATTGTGATGTTTGTTTTCATATCGTTTGATATTTTTTTGCATTAACTGGTAATTTCCCAACGGGGATGAAATTTAATTGGTTATTGTAAAACTTCGTTTTCAGTAGCAATATGTGTTATCAAATGTAGATGACGTGCTCGACGTTTTAGTGATTAACTTTTGCAATTTTTAATTCTTGAGCATCGAACAATAATCATAATATTAAATAATGTGTGAACAGTGAAAATTGAAAACTAGTTATTGGTAGTAAAACAGAGATGGGCTGGAGAGTGCTCTCGCGAGCCTCTTGTAAACTTTGACGTAGACATGCAAGCCCCTTGTTAAATATGAATATTATCAGATTAAATCAATACTTAACTGCAATTTACGACAGACGTTATCTATCACGACTTCACTATAACGTTTAAAACATGGAATTTTACAAAAATAATAGGAGAAACCTATTTCTGCGCCAATCTTGGAATTTTCCCTCTTCGAATTTGAAACTGGTATATACATTTTTCAACTATTGATAGAAATTATTTTAGAGTATATCGCGTAATATTACATAAAAAATTCGCCTGCATTAACAATTATAACGTATACTTGTTTAAAAATGAAAATAATCACCCTTTCCCAGAACACTGCGAATAACTATGAAGTTAAGCGAGCCTCTTGTTAAAGTATTGGCAGCCCACTGCTGTTGTAAAGCTATACAGAATAGAATCGAAAATAGTTGTAGTTAACCACTTAGATCCGAAGCGGACACCGGTGTCCGGAACATATGCAAGCGAACACTTATGTCCAAGACATTTAAAAAAATCAAATACTTGGTTTTCTAATAGAATATAAGCAATATTTTGATGAATATGTGTAGTGCCATCTATACTGAGTCAATAAAGGTTTTTAAAATATCGAATTCGAGTGTATATTAGGCAAAATTATTTTTCTCAAAAACACGCAGTATCTCTGGGACATATTAATGATTTATTTGCGCGGTATTAAAACGGTAAAACCACCTTTTTCTAAATATGTTTGTGACGCCATTACTATTAGTTGATGCAATATCTCATACGATATGCACTTTCCGCGTGCGTTGTTTATTATGGTAAAATAATACAAGTGAATGCAATTGGTGCAACGCCCAGACTGGTTTTAAAACTATAATGCATGTCAGAAGTCGGTCAATGTGAGACAATTACACGCACGATAATATTTATGGAATATCCACGTATTGCGCAGTTTATTGTGTCAAATCGTAAAGATTGTAAAGAACTATGTGTATTTAATTGATGTCAAGCACGCTTTAGTTTATATACAAGGGTTTCCCAAACTTTTTTTGCAATGGAACACTTCGCAACCCAGAAATTTTGACGGAATACTTGGCTTATTTGTTAGGTCGGGTAATTCATAATAGTATAAATACAAAAAAAAAAAAATGTTAATAAAACACGTATTATTTTTAAATGGTGTGACGTCGAGCCTGTTCCTGCACTTTGACTTCATTGAAGCCTAAAAAGGAAATCCTGCTTTGCATAAATAGGTTGTATAAAACAATAATAACTTGTTTTGACACATTGGAGAATTCTTCTGACAAACTCGCCAAGAAAGAATTTAATGACATTTATATCAGTATCACTGGTAAAATCAGTCAGATTTTCATTATCACTTACGCTGAATTAAGCATGCTGGTTTAGGTGTTACGGAAAATGGATTCCACACCAAGATATCATTTTCTTTTGGAAAACATTGAAAAATAACTTCTTTTAAGTTATAGAAAAAATATTTTATGATAGTCTAAAAAAACGAATAAACCATTGATATATATTTGTTTTTGATAAATGATTGAAGCTTACATTTTCCGTGGCCGAAATTTTCCGAGACTCGGGGATTGAAAGATTACAAAATAATTTTCAATGATTTAAACATTTTGCTCGCTGCCAGATTTTAAAAAATGGGATTTTCGGGATTCCCAAAATGAAAAGATGCGATATGTTTTTTTTAGCTCTTTCCGGAATTTCAACATATTTTGTCGCTGCCCGATTTTCAAAACCTGGAACTCTATAGATGTGGCGCCTCCAAAACTGTACTATGGCTGCCCTAAAACTATTTTTTCTCTGCGGCCCACTTGGCACATGCTGTGCCCCCCGGTTAAGAAACTGTGGCTTATATGAAGCGAAACTACGTCATTAAAAATCTGTAAAATTGTCGTAAACAACTTTTAAACCTACTTTTAGATAACTTAATAATAGTCTTACCGATTTAATAGCTTTTCAGCGACGGTACATGTCTTAAATTAAGATCACCGTTACCGATTAATAACGTTAAACGGTAATCTTTCTCATCTATTTTGTGATGCTCAAGACGCTCAAGTGGACGTAATATTTTCAAGATGATAATTAATGAAAATCTTAAAGCGAGTCTGTAATGTGTTTATGCATTCTTTTATCCGATATTTTCAGCAAATGAAGATAACCTTGAATTGACTGATTGAAATATTTTAAATATTAAATGCTTTTTGTATTGGCAGTGGATATAAAAGAAAAGTTTTCTGGGATAAATTGATTTACATACATATATTATTTTAGCTGCCATTGCTTTGTAGTTTGGTACGGATTCAATTTTGAATGTTGCAATTAGAATTCTTCCATAACAATGTTTTTTCTTCATCGTAGGTATTTCTCATAAATAAAGATCGTCTCTTAAGACAGTGGTTTCCAAACTCAATAAAGATGTGAGCTATTTTCAGAAATTAAAATTGTGTGGTGAGCTACTTAAACTTTTAAGAAGTATATTATTTACATATATAAATAAGTATGTGTATGCCATTTCACTTGTGGCAAAAAAGTTGCTTTATTTAATTTAATTGATTCATTTTAGTGGTCTTACAAACTAATACATATAAATAAAGTGATGTTCCTAGATCTTTTATAATGACATTATATTTCATTTTTTCATAAATAATTAATTTGGCCAAATAGTTTATACAATATGAAGAAACAAAGTATATACACTCTCTGTCATTCATTTGAAAACAACGCAATATTGTTTGTTTTGCTAAGAGTATATTATATTATGTATAAGTAGTTTCACAAATATTTCTCTACAAAATTATTATTCATAGAAAGACAAAAATGCGTACCTATTTTATTATCTTTATCTTAAAAAGTAAACTAATCATTACTCTGCTACAAAGAAAATAATATACCAAATAAATATACGTTTAAAAAATTAAACAGTTTTTTGTACTAATTTTACATTGTCAATTAACTATCATAACTATCATATCGATGATAATACATTTGTAACCAACCCAAATCTATTTATTTGCCATTCACTTTTTAACGACTTTAAGTGAGCGAGTGAATAGAAACCGTTTCTATTTTATCGGCTGAGAGGATACCCGTACTGGGGTATCCAATCCCGGAGCCTTTTTGTGATCCCGGGATATGCGGGATCGAGCACTCAACGTGAAATCGTGTAAAGTTTTGGTGATTCTTTTTTTTTTAGCTCACCGAGGAATTTGAAATCCTCAAATCCCTATACTTTTTCCCCAGAATATCAACGCGATTTGTTTTTTTTTGTTTTTCCAAATTCAAAAAACAAATTGAACGGGATCGGGATCCCGGGTTTGAAGACCCTAACCCGCACCACCTGTAGTACGCCATCGATCAAAGTTTTGACGTCTTAGCACAGGCGTTTGACGAGTGTTTCCGAATCGAACAAAACGCACGTAAAAATGAATTGAATCGCTAAAAAAATCTGATATGTGTGTAGACGCTTACACTGTTAATATTTTTGAATAATCAGTTAAAAACAATCGGCCGCGTACTCGGTTGCTGTAAAAGAAATATAAATGAAACCGCAAATCTATCCAACTGTGTGTTTCCGCTGCTTAATCACTCACCGAGAACACTACTGGCTGGTTGTATTAGTTGCATTAGTTTCTTGAATTAGTTTGGCTCGAAACTAAAAAGACTCGCATGAATAATGTTAGGACTCCAACCGAGAGAGTGAACATAATTCGTAGAGTTGAACGAAATCCAGAAGAAAAGCGTGCTGCCAAGGCAAAATTTCTGGGAAAAGCATCATCAATAATTCTTAGCATAACTTTTACGAAGAAGAATGCGATCTGCGACCTAATCGTTATTATATTAAAACGAAAAGTCTTGAATGGTCTCAAGTTTTAACGAGCTTGAACAGATTTTTAGACTTTTCCAAAAACTTTCTCGATCCCTTAAAAATGATAAATCAAAGCTCCATTGTATTTAAAAACTGTTTTTCTTTGTAAATAATAATAACTTTACATTTTATGATATTCTTTATATGGTTCCCCTTCTATGTAGAGGTTAATTTAGTATGATTATAAAATAATCTTTCTAATTGTATTTATTGCTGAATGTTTCCAATAACATTCTCAAGAACAGTCGCGTTCTTTGGGACGTGAATGTGTGTGGGACGAGGCGGAGTGTTCTTCGAATCAGCTTGGCGCAGGAGAGTCAATTTGAATTGCATCAGCACCACAAGATATGTTGCAATAAATGATATGTTCTGCAAAATAAATGAAATGAATTATTACAATCAAAAACATAAAAATATGATACGCGATACATCAGCGAGGAATATTGTTCAACAGTAAAGAAATTCTAAAACAGATGTTTTTGGTGAAGAATTCCAGCTGAACTGCAATGTCATCAACATTTAAAAAATATATAACTATTATAGTGTTCTTCAAACTTTTTACATCCGCGGACCGTAAAAAATTGGAAAAATATCTCGCGGACCGGCTTCAACCGACATCACTCAATAAGTTCGTAGAATGACATATAGATCACGCCACTATTGACAAATCCATACAACTTTCAGGAAGTACCAACCTTCAAATAATACATGTCAAAATTTCCCTAACAATTTACTTTTAGTTCACAAGTTACAGTGGTTTTAGTAACGCTACTTTTGTAATTTTCAAAACAATATGAATTTCATGTGTTGATTAAGCATTGCTTTCAAATGGGAAAAACTACCGTTCAAGCAAAACCCCGCATGACTATATGGTCATGCTCATCCTTTTATTAGAGTGTAATATTGTGTACAGACAGTAGAAAGGACGAAAATACCGAACCGTATGGGCATGCAAGCATTCGGGGTTGAAATATAGCTGTACGTGAAATTTTTAAAAATATTTACAATTTGACCTATTTTGATCAACATAATTTCAATACAAATATATTAGCAATAGAACTGTAAATAATTTGATGTTTTGATAAAAAAATACTTAAAAGTTTCAAAAAGTCCATTAAAAAAAAACGGAAATTCAAAAAGTCGCATGTGCTTTTGGTGGCCGTATCTGTCCCCGAGGCTGATGACTAACTTAAGTCTGTACCCTTTTTTACCAAATATGAGTGAAAGCAACAATATTCAGGTAGAAAAAAGATGAATAGTGGGATCAATAGACAAATAGATCAATATCTGTTTACTGTGACCATATGGTCACGCTCGTCCTTGGAGGGATTTAAGCGCATTGAATCTTGAAAAAAAACATTCACATAAATATTTCAAGTCACCGGATACCCATACTTGATATTTATAAATTTGATATCAAGTTAAAATTGTGATGAATATAACGACAGTATGTGAATGTATGTATCTAAGTAATTTTGAAAGCGTTGTAGTATTACTTATACCACACAAAAGCTCTTTATATGAAAAACGTCTCAAAGGGATGAACACGAATGAAAGCTAATGGCGTAATAATAAAACGTACTTGTAATAAATGGTACATACATTTTCGTTTGATATATTATAAGCAATTAAGCATTACGATACTAACGAATTTATGTACATAGATTGCGCGTGGAAAATATTATGTAGTTGAATAAAATATATTCTAAGCATACATAAATCGTGGGCGACTGCTTCAGTATGATATTGAAAAACTTGATAAGAAGTATTAATTTATCAGTTCAACAGTAATAAAACTTGTATTTTTAATTGGTCATTACTATCGAAAATTTTAAAAAATATAGATATTTTGGACCTATCTCGTATTTTCTTTTTTTATTATGCTTCAACTATATTGGTAATTTTAGCACCCATATGAAGTGGTGATATTTGTATTATATGTATAGTATTTTTTTGTTAATTTATTTGAAGTCACTTGTAAACGAATTTCAAAGCTTGGCAAACTGAGCTTAAAAAAGTATCTAATAATAGTAGTTGATGAGCTGAGATGAGTTATTTTTTTTTCAAGATATTTGTAAACATGGACCCGCTTGATGACATATTATAACAAGTTTCAAAAATTACCGTCGTGATGAGCTCTCTGTTAATATTTGTATACCCATCCAGGTTCATGATGGGAGGATTTTTAGATATGGCGACCAAAAACATTTCCACTTCACGTTGAGTACTGTGATCCACCAGGGACAGATTGACGTTCAGTAAACGCTCTTGAAACTCAAGTCCAACCTGGAAACAATGACCAAAGAACGGTTTTACGGAGTAAATTATTGGCAAAAAGAAATTAGCAAATATATTATAACTGCAAAAAGTTACGTTAAGAATTGGGTCGTCTTCGAAATTGTGATTTCTGCTGATTTGTATTTGCATAAAAGTACTATTATTACCATAATAAAATTAACTATCAAAGGGATGACATTTTTTTAAAGTGTGTAAAAGAAATCTGTACGTAAACGATATATAATATATTGAAACAATTTACGTATGGGTGATTAGTACCAAAGTAGTATAATTGCCATCTACAAAATTTTACAAAAGAGACGAGTTTTAGAAAGCCAAATGAACACTTTTGATAAAATACCCGAACTTATTTGATCGTATTTGAACCGTATTTTTTTTTTGTAAAAAACATACTATAATAAATTATAAAAACATGAATTGCGTTAAAAATAGCGTTTGGCTTACTTTGATAGTAAGTTTGTAGGGCCTGATTAACATATATGTTAAAGTACATGATTTCAAAATTCTGTAGTCTAAAAACCGAAACGCATATTTTTTCCAATCGATTTTTATCTATAAAAATATTAATTTTATAAAAAAATTAACTAGACGTTTTTTTACTGTAAATTTGGTTTGTTATTCGTTGGCTTCGATTACGATTAGTTAACCATTAGTACTGTCCTAGTCATATCTTTCTATCCCAACTTTCTTAAAAAAGAGAAGATGGTTACTGAGTAACAAGCAGTTCTAATAGAAACACTTCCGTTGAGGTAAACTCCATTAGGAATCCATATTCTCCACATTGGGAAGAATTTGATTTCGGGGCCTTAAACTTTTTCACGTGAAATAGCCCACGGCCTCAATACATTTAAGCTCGGCCCTGTATAAGTGTAATCAATAAATGAATACTCATAACGAAAAAATATCATTTATTAATTATAACTAATAATAAATTTATCATAAATTTTGGAATAGCTTTTTTTATTTTCCAAAGTACACGTACTTTAAAAAATATTCTACAAATTAAAAAAAAATGTAAAGTTGTACGTTACAATTACGTTAAAAATTGTCAAAACGCAAGAAACGTCCATGAAATATGAACATGGCATATTAATTCATCTCAGACTATACGCACATGGATTTTTTTTTTTTATATCAAATTTATGGAGCTTCAAGTACCAGGACGCGCCAGCGTCAAGGTTATTCCAATCTCCTTCATCGATAAAGGATAAAGTTTTTGAAAATTTGTGAATTGCATCCTCTTACCATTGTTTGCAGACGGAAGGGCGCGATCACTACAGAGATAAAAAGTTCACGGGAACTCCATATGCATTATTTTGCAAATCACATTCCACATGCTTCCTTCATACTATATCCGTACATGTACACACACATGCGCACACATACATACAGTACACAAAAAAATTAAACAAAGAGAGTCATTTTCGTGATGCTAAATTCGTTCTTAAATTGACAATTTTAGACGACATAAGATCTATCGAGGGTCGTCGAGCACGCACATGGATAAGTGGTGAGAGATAATTCACACGTGGCATAGAAAAGGATAAGTGTGCATAACCCTACATACGAGTATAATATGTATATCAATTGAAGTACGACATTAAAACATAATATATCCTCACCATAAAAGACAATTTCATTATATTTCTAATGAACAACTTATATTATTATATTATAACGTTTTCAATTAAATACAAGATTAACAACGCACCTTTCTTGTAGCGTGATAGGCCTCGTTACAAATGATGTAGAGGAGTCCCATGCAGTATCCTCCCAATACAAAGAGTCCTATCTCTTTGTAGCTTAAGCCGTGTTCCAGAATTTCGGAAAGGGAACCGTATAGAGAGATTATAGTCGTAAAGAAAATTACCAGACAGTATATCCCGTACATGTTTGAGTATGCGCGTCCTGTAAGAAAAAATAAATGGACAATAGTAATGGTATGGATTGCGTTTCCGGTATTCCAATAATTATTTCCAGGGCTAGATGTTTATGAAAAATTAGTCGCACAGAAAACCCGTTAAACATCAATAGACCGTCGGAAAAAATAATCATATGTGATAGTAAAATGTAATTTATTATTATACGAATGCTCACTGCACGTACAGTCTTAATTTTAGATAAGACTTTGTTTTTAAGGACTCTAAGTGCGTATATATAATTTAAAAGCAACAATTTATCAGAAAAAGCACCATATTATATTGATATAAAAATAAAATATTTAGTAACACCCCAAATGTTAAATGATAAACAGATCTAGGACATAAGATTATTTGATTTAAACACACTAAAACAAACTTGCAAATTCGATAGAAATCTTACCCAATTGTTGCATCATGTACGAGAGATCTACCCACAGTTGTCGGCAATCTGCGAGCTGTTGAGATGCATTTTCGCTCTGAAGTGCTTTGTGTAGATTTTGTGCGAGACCCTTTGATGCAGTTCCAAATGCAGTGCAGTTAATGTACCTGAAATATAAAACAATATTTTTTAATAACATTTATATATTTTAGAAACAATAAAGGGCGAATGTAGCGGTCTACAGCAATACCTATAACAAAGACAAATTATTAAGTGATTACTTACACACATTCGTGTAATTGATAAAATCTAGCTTAATAAGTATCCCAGTTGAGTTAAGCATTCCATATCATTGACAAGTGTCTATAAAACGTATGATAAATAACATTTCAAACATAAGTATTAAATTGATGTATACCTACCATCAACAACTTGTACCCCGATCTCGTCATGAATAAACATGCACATTGTCACAGCGGGGCGCAAACTTTCGTCGAGCGTCGTACTAAAATCGATTTTCATCCCGATAGAGTTACTAGCCGACGTTGATAACTTTATGAAAAGAGCATTCTGTTCTTCAACCCTTCGTTAATTGTTTCACGAACGAACAGAGCTTATTCAGTGAGAATTAATTGATTTAAACGTGCGTTTCAGATTTCTATTCAAGATGCCGTTTTAATTATAACAGCTTGAAATTCCAATGTCTTTTGTGTAGAAACTACGCCGTGTAGTGAAAAGCCGATATTTGATAGTTTGCCTAAAATTTTATAAAACAGACATGCCTCGAATTTCGTTCATATTTGGTTCCCTTGTACCCGAATGTTGAATGTCAGAAGTAGAGCAATATAAAAGAAACTGTTGTTCATAAAGCGTTGAAAAACATTTCTAAAATTTTCAATATACATAATCCTCATTTTTAATTAGTCGTAGACGTAGACCAGATTGTCTAAGCTTGATCGGAACGCCTACATATTTCGGGGTTTGTCTGAATCCCTTAAAGTTTACGAGTCCTTCATTTTTTAGTTAGTATTAACGCTGCAGTTTTGCTCATTTAATTAAAACAAAGTTATAAAAACGAAATATTAACATATACATAAAATTAAGCTATATAAATATTTTACAAAATATGACAAGCAGCAAAGAAAAGGGGACTTACTGCATGGAAGTGCACTTGTGCATTATCGACACAAATGTAGATTTTAAGAAATGTACAAAATAACGAAATGCACGATAGTTCAACAAACTAGTCGAGGGCTACCTGTATCAAATAATTAGTTGGAAAATTGTTAAATATTTGTGTAAATGAAGAATACAACAGTCTTCATTAAATAAGAGTCAACAAACTTTTTAAGAAACAAGCCGAAATTAAATCTTATTCTGAGCATTTATACAAATAACCAAAATATTTTTCGTCCAACCCTCAATGTTTAAAAAGAACACCCGACTAGTTTCTCGAAAAAATTGGTGATTTATAGTTTATGGTATGAAAAAATTAAGTTTACCACAGTGAACAGAATCCGTTCAGCATCGCCATGATGTGATAATAGGCAAAGGTGTGCCAGAAGGCGAAGTCTGGTTGAAGATAATACTGCGCTATAATCACAGCAGCGCTGAAACTCCAGGAGAAAATACAAAGCGTCCAGGTGAGGACGTACAAGTTCGGGAAAATTATTTTAGTTCCTGTTACGCGGTAGTATGTCAGCTGTAACAGTAAGACAAGGAATACGAGGAATAAATTTAGTAATTTACAGTACATGTTATATTGTTGGAAATTTACACGTCACGTGTTTTGAGCTTGCGACCATGATTATTTCATTTCATTGTGCCATTTGTAAACTTCACGAATTGTATACAAATTTGTATAGGGCTTTATGGTAAGTTTGGTGTCAACTGCAATGTAGTTTTGCGAGTGTGTGTGTGTTTTTGACAATAACTATATGATTTAACTGACATAGAAAATATAACTTATTGGTTGAAACCTCGTAAAGCTTATTACAGTCAACTCAACACAATAATCAATAATTCAGTCAATATCAAAGCGAATTGCATATTACTTAACAAATTTGCGTAATATTTGCATTGCATTTATCATTGAAGAATACAATAAATATCAGCTAGATATTATTGGTATTCAGCGAATGATTGAAATAAGAAGAATTCTGCAATGTAAATGATTCCACTCGAAACACAATAGTTAAACACAAAGAAAAAAAAAATCTGTTTTTTTTTCACTTATATATAAAGACAAAGATAATATATAAAGACAGTTTATCAAAAGCCAAAATATAAATAATTTTAGAGCTCGCTTTGCAGGCTCTAAACAGATTCTATAAGTTAACATAAAAAAAAATGTTGAAAATATTCAATAATTCGTAATAAGCTTATTTTTTCTTCAAAAAAAGTTGATCACATCACGAAGAAATATGGCTGACGAACAGCAGTAACTTTATTTAAATAAACATTATAATATGTAGTAGGGAATTCTTGTATTCTTTCTAATAAAAGTATTTTTTCCCAACGAGTTACTTTTCAATACCAATTAGAAAATGGAACATTACAAATTAACCCAGATAATCACTGAACAAAAGTGTCGATTGGCTACTGAAAAGTAAAAATTAATTAATATTTATGCACATTTTTTAAACGTCTTTGGAAGTATTACGGAGTTATAAAACTACGCGTTAATCAAAGTTTTTCTTGCTGCAGTAGAACCTTGGTATAACGGAACAATGCAGGTGAAAGGTTGTCCGTGAAAGCTGAAAGTCCATTTTATATTAGGATATATGTAAAAAAATGCATAACTTCTAGTTTTTTTGATTAACGTTAATTTTATTATTTCCGTCTGTCCATATTTTAATGGCAGTGCTACGATGATGGCTTTGATTGTAATTATTTTTTAAAATTTACAAGATGGAGCTATAAATGCATATATATATACTTTGAGACAATAAATTAAACTGCTGTGTGGCTGTGTGAATAAGCGGCTAGCGTTGTAAACTCCAGTACTACGTTGAGCCTTCGAATAGGATGGTAGATGACACGAATTTTAGTGGTGTGATTGGCATACGCAGAACATTATTTATAAGCGGTGATTTAGTAATATGGTAACTTTCCGTCCTGACTATAAGAAAAACAATAAAATATGGAAGCTTTTTTAATTTTTAATTTTTTGATAAACTTGTTTTTCCTTTCTGCATCACATCGAAGATGATATCTCCTCAATGATACAGTTAAGATAAATTTTTATAACAATTTGGCAACAATAAATAATAATTAAAAATATATAGATATTAATAAAGGTTAATTAAATAAATATAATTGGTATTACTACAAGTAAAAAAATAATTAAGTACTAATAAGCAATAATGATAGTTAATGGCACTAATAAAACAACTTTTAATTTTGAAACAGATGTGATTAAGGATTGAATGGTGAGGGGTAGGGAAGGTAAACTTTTTTTCCAAAATAAGTAGCAAATTTTTTGAAGTGACAGAAATTTTCTGGAGACGAAACTATATCTGGATACCCGATAGGACCATCATGGTTATTTCTACATAATGAAAACAATATACTTCTTTCTACGGACATAATCGGACAATCCCAGAGAATATGCTCTGAATCTTTATTACTGTCACCACAAGGACTGTGGGAGTTAAGTTTGAGTTTAAATTTGAATTTATGTTGCTTGGCATTAAATGCATCGTAATAATATGGAAAATACGAAAGCTAGTTTAATAGAAAAATATTTCATTTTGCAGATTCATTTGAGAACATGTAAATTAAAAGCGCTGGTACTAGCAATCGCTAACAAAAACTAAACGCATATTAAGCGAATGTTCAATTGCACAGCAATAATAATCATGCAGTTTTTAATAATCCATTCATGGAGGGAAAATAGGAACGAGCTTTTCACTTTATATGTACTAGTAACGTGCCATAAATGCCGATGAAAAATAATGCTAGAATCACATCAGGGCTATGAAGTCTCAGTCAGAATCGTGGAGTCGTGTTGTCTTGGGTGGAGTCGGAGTCCTAGAATAACTCGTTTTTTTATTCAAACAAAAACATTTTATATCGACTGTGGAAAGAAAAAATGACGTAACCCACACATATCAAATTTTACAGGAGGCGCAAAAAACGTGTTTTGATGATTTTGGGCCATATGCAAATTATGAATTATACACAAACTTGAAGTGCACGGAGACTTCTAAAGTAGTGTTTTATTGACTTAATTTAATGTTTATTGAAGAAATTGTCTAGGAAAAACTCTTATTTAAGTCTTTTTTCTTGGTTTTAATTTTTTACAAGGTCATCTTTTTCAAACTTAAAACCTAAATTTAGATACTAAATCGGCATTTGCAGCTTGCATCCTTTTGATAGAACGTGTATCAAGTTTGATACATTGTGATTATCGAAAAAAAGCTGTTTTGAAAAAACTGTGGGTTACGTCCTTTTTCCTTTCCACAGTCGATATATTTAAAAACACGCAACGACTGGTATTTTTTTAAAAATTGGACCTGAATTATTTTTAAATGTCACGGTTTTTTCTGTCACTTCTCCACAGTCCTGAATAAAAGTAAAAACAAATTAATATCGATTTTATGAATTTGTATTTCCTCTTCGATAGTTTGTTTGAGGTTTACACAAATGATTCACTGATTAAATTTAAATCATGTTGTATTTTGTATATAATAAAACGGTTTCCCATTCCAAGAAAAACCGAAAAGCTATTCATTTATTCGTCCTTCAGATGAGTACAGACAAAACTTAATGATAAAACATTGTTCTGCTGAATTTCGATTTCAAATGAAATTCCTCTTGTACAGAAAAACTCTGATGAGATATAAAGCCCCTTGATGTTTGATTGGATCAACCGCGTAATAAAATGACTGTAATGTTGCACAAATACATCAATCAAATGTAGCGAACATCAACAATTATGTAAAATTTATCGACGGATATGTATGGAAGTCTTTTCGAATGTGTTTCATTTGGAGGAAACTTTGATGGAAGTCACTCGAGAAGTGATCATATTTTTACCATCACAAGGACACATTCTATACTATTAAAACTTTTTCTTCTTCTTTGACATATTTGGTTTCTATGTGGAGCATATAGCCGCCACGTTACACCTCCATGTTTCCTTGTCTCCCGCCAATTGCTTTGCTTCCTCATATGACATGCCAGCATCCCTCAGTTCCGCCGAGTACATCCCATGGATAGTACCCGACGGTCGTCCGATACTATAGAACCTTACCGGTCAAAGGAAGAAGCAACAGAATTAAGGCTTTCTGGGGAAATTTGAAGCACGTGACCTAGCCAGTTCCAGCGTCTCTCTATAACCACTGAAGTTACAGGGGGCTGTCTTGTACATTCCTTAATCTCCCAATTCCTCACAAAATCAAACCACCTCACCCCCATTATCCGACTCAAGTATCTGTTCTCGAAAATTAGTATACGGGTTTTTTTGAGTCTTCGTTAGGTGTCATGATTTGCTACCGTTGCGTAAGCGTTGAATAAATGGTATTTGGTTTAAATCATGTACGCTTAAAAACTACTATAATTATTCATTACGTAATAAATTGAATGGAAAACTTTAAGTAAGAAAACTCTCATATAATTCATGAAAGATTGAGTTTAACAAACGAATGAAATTCATGGAATTGAATAAGACTGGTAGAGACGAGTCAATTGTAATTATTTATTTATAAAACATTAAAATCCGATTTTCATGCCTCGTTTTTGTGAAAAAAACTAATTGATTTTCCGTTCGCTTAATATGGCCGCCATTCGAGTATTTTTTAATGGAAAACTTATGTAATTCAATTAACAACTAGCGCTTGCTTAATGAGCGTGAGAAAAAAAATGCGAAAAGATTAAATATTTAACTACTTACGACGTAGGTTTAATCAATTTCATAGAATCTCAAACTAACAAAATATTAAATTTAAATATTTACGAATTTTTCAAAATATGAACACATTACTCGTATACGCGTCTTTTCGCTGGTCTGACTGACGCGTTGAAATATATACATCCAATGCGACAAACATTTTAGATTCTCTACAGAGATGGCGTAACACATGTTTGATGCATCATTTAAAAAATAAAATATTAAAATATATGCACAAATATTCTTTTTATTCGGTGATTTCGGCGATAAAAAATCAGTTAAAATATAACTTAAAAATATAGGCCACCAAAATATAGGCAATTGTAGATTAAAAATAAACTTTTATATTTTCTAATTTTGCTTAGAAATAAAATAAACAGGAGCACATGTATATTTGGCTTGTTATTTATTACGTTTTCGATGAAATTTATAATTCTATGTCAAATATCCGATTTTCTATATTAAAAAATACAAAAGTCGAGTATCACAAATAAAAGCAGTCTAAAATATATAAAGTATTATGCAACAAAGTGTTGTACAACTGGTGTCCAAATTATTTTTTGAAATGTCAAATAGTTTTAAAGATATACCCTTTTTTCGAAAGTACCTAATTTTTTGCAAAATTTCGCAAAAATGCCCCGATCCGAATGAGTATAATATACGTACAATTGCTTTAAAATAAAATAGTAAGCTTAAAACAAAAGTATTTAACACGTTATAGAAGTCGCGTTCTATCAGAGAAAGCTTTTAACTTGAGTAATGAGGGTATGTCGTTGATTGATGGAGCCATTTTTTCGAATAAATATACAAAAAAAAAAACAATGGAAAGATCGTGAACTTCTGTCATGATAATTCATTTTGTGTGTTAAAGATAATATGGGTTGTGTCAAATAATTAAGGTGGTTTAAATTGTATGGTATGATATTTGATGGATCTTATTTTTGATAATCCCATGTCTTTGTAAAGCATTCCAATAATTGAGATCATTTATGAACAAACTGTAGCTAACGAACATAATGTTTGCAATTAAAAAAATGAAAAACACTCAATTTGCTTTTAATTACAAAGTGAATAAATAATGTATGAAATAGATCTTCTGAAAAGTTTTTAAAACCCATCGATTTCGGATCCAATGTTATGGTAACCCAATAAGCCAAGATTGGGTTGGGGTCTAAAATCATATACAAATAGTAAAACCAGACCTGTGGAGTCGAAATCGGAGTCGTAAAAAATAATCGGATTCATTTTTTGTTGAAAAATATATTTATTGATGTGTATTCAAACAAAATGGTCCAGTGTTCACATTTCATGTACTAAAGATAATCTGATAGTGTACATATAAGTATATAAGATAAAATGAAATTATTGAAAGAATTCTTCAGAGTTGGAGTCATTTTTTTTAAGCTGGAGTCGGAGTCATCTTTTTTCAACACGACTCCACAGCCCTGAGTAAAACATCCAGATTTTCACTTTGTCAAGATTTAATATTACATAAAATTTTATTATAATTGCTCTTATACAGTGGCGGATTATCCCATAAGCGCAAGAGGCGCTTGCTTGGGGCCTCCGAATTTTAGGGGCCTCAACATATTTTTTTTGTTTCTATATATTTTTTAGATGTGAATGTTTATTTATTTATCATTTAACCCTTTTAATAAAGAATATTTATTGCAAGGTGTAAGGCCCTTATATTTGATTCTACTTTTGGTAGTCATTTTTTTAAATATCACAAGCCAACTAAAAATATTCACCAAATTATTATTATTTTATATGATACATAATTTAAGCTATTTTCATTCATCCATACAAGGTCATAATTGGCAATGGGATTTTGATGTGTTAGAAACTAGCTTGAAATCTGATTTGCGACCTAAAACAAACGACTCTCATAAGGCGTACCGAGCAACTAAATTTTATTTTTTTAAATTACGAGTAGAGGAGTGGTTCTCACGTAAAAAAATACTTTGGCCATATTATTAACGTCAACGGTCCTATGGAAATCTCGTGAACCCCAAAGATTTTATAAAAGTATACGCTGAAACGCTCAAACCAATTTTTCTATAGAAAAAAAAATCGATTCATTGCATTCTTTAAAAAATATATCAATCTTCCAAATATTTTCAATGAAAAAACAAAATAAGTATTACACATAGCTTATTTATTCTAGATATTTAATTTTATACAAAATATTTACATTTTCTTAATATATCAATGTTCCTTATTTCACGAAAACAAAACTAAACGTAATAAATCTATTTTTTCAGCTCAATGCATTTGCATAATAATGCGATGTAAGATAAATCATTGACATATTGCATAAAATTCAGAACATTTACGTAAATCGCTAATACTGATAGACTTACGTTACTTATTACGTGGGTAAAGTCACTGCGGACACGATTGAAACGCGGTTTTAGTGTAAGAGTCACAGTCTACAAATACACCTTTAATTAGGACAAAATATTAAATTGCTTATATGTATACAAAAATATCGTTTAATTGATAGAATCTAGCTTAATAGGAATTTAAAATTGTCACAGTTGAGATAAGCATTCCGTATTATTTATTATATTGTAATAAATTTTATTTGTAAAAAAAATAATAAGGAGCTATTAGTTTGTTTTAACAGGGACCTTCTATTTTTATTAAAACGAACTTATATTTTTGCAAAAAATATTAAGCCTTTACACAATCAAATATATCGACAATTACATAAAGTTTTTATTTTTTTACAATTCTCTATTTGACAGATACTATTTCAAAATTTAATTAGGTATGAATGTCCATGAAAGCTGTTTTTTTTTAAACTTAATGTGATTATTGAAGTCTTTAATTTTGCTAACGTTCAGTTTTTTTCCAAAATAAATAGTGCATTTTGGTTGAAATAAGATTTTTATTAAAAAAATAAGAGTTCCTTGCCTGAGCACGCCACTAGCTCCTTGTTCATTTTTTTCAGATAACTTTTATTACAATATGATAATAAGGAATGATTTTCTCAGCTGGGATGATCTGAAAATCTATTAAGCTAGATTATATCAACTAAACGAGTTTTTGTATATAAGCAATTTAATATTTTGTCTTAATTAAAGGTGTCTTTTTAGACCATGACTCTTACCCTTGAAGCGAATCAAAATATCAAATAAACTGATCGCGGCGTGATTTTTGTCGCGTAGGACAGATACTAAAGCGGCGGAGCACATTTGATATTTCGTTCCGCACTGAGTCCTTTTGCATTTGCTTTGATTTCGTCCGACATAGAGTAAATATGCCGACCGCTTCAAACACAAGAACTGCATACCTGCAAGCCTAGAGGCACCATGTGTTTTTATCCTAGACTCTAAAACATTTTGTATATTACTTGCATATGTCAGTTCATGGATTAACTTTCGATTAATTTATTGCTCGGTGTCATTTTTATATTTCAGTTCTAGCCGTAAATTATTTGTAGGCAATGTCTTTCTAAGGAATTAAAAAAATATTTTCGCTTTTAAAATATAAATAACATTATACGCACGAATGGATATGCTCTTTTGTGTGTGTCACTATACAAAAAATATTCGGGTCTACAGGTCAAAGATTATACCCGTTTTGAGCTAGTTCTATTTTCAAATGCATATGAAAGCATTACATCCATCTGTTAAATGATTATTCACGATGAAAGAATATTTTTGAATCTATGCTTCAGTTTTATATAACGCGTCGATGTCATCTGTCTGTCGTTTTGCACAGTTTTGATATTTTCTAAGTTTTTAATTATCATCAATTCAAAATTAGTTCAAGCAATGAAATTTGCTCAAATGATTTATTATATCAAACCATTCGTGTGAAAGTGTAAGTTCACAAATATGGATACATTTCTTAAAGGTGAGCTTAAATAATAAATATATTAAATTATGAGAGAAAATGTAGATATAAATATTTTAGCGATATACTAATCTATATAAAAACTTTCGAATCTAAAGGAAAATGCCTTCGTTACGCTTATTGCATGTGAGAAATTAGACCGCCAATAAAGTGTATAATCAATATAGTATAGTGTATAATTATATCAAGTATAGTGTGTAATTATTTTTATCAACTCTAATGAGTGAGTATATATGCCTACATATTTTTCCTAATTTTTCAAATTTCATATTATTGATTCAAGATCAATACCGGTTTGCCATAACACGAGCATTATAAATTGCTTGCTGGTATATGATTAGAAGAGTTAGTTGTAATTTTTTTTCTCTCCATGTCCGCTACTCATGTGAAGCATAGGGTCTCGTAATGGAGGTATCTCAACAGATTTTTTTCTATAATAACCGATTGTTAACCAGCTGCTGAACCCCTTTCAAAAAAAAAAGTCAATAATAAAGCGATCATGTTTTTTTAAAAAATAGTTCACCTAGATAAATAGATTCAGAAAATGAGACATAATTATTTTTTCGCATTATTCGTTCATCTTACTACGAAATGATTTTCGAAATATTTTGAAACTCTTCTTTTTTTATATTCTCAGTAAGCTTTTTTGTATTCCGTGTTGTACAATAGATAATATGTAGATGGTAAGATACTTGGACGTACGGGTACGGTGATACACATCAAAGGGTTAAAATGGGAGGGAGGGGGAAATTCAAGACGTTACAAACATCCATGCCTTGAACAATAATTAAAAAACCAATTTATATAACTGTCCGTACTAGAATTTTAGCCCTTAGCCTTCGTAACCGAAGCCAAAGACGTTGTCCACTCGTCCACGGAAGCGCTCTCACAATTACACAATTATTACATCAATATGTATTTTTATGCTTCACTAAAACAGAAATTTCTTGTATTTTGATATTTTTAATGATTTTTTTAACCATGTCCTCTACCAATGAAAATTATGTAGACTCCTTATGGCGTTTTTCTCAACAGACGTTTTTCAAAAAAAACTACTGATAAAAGTTACTCAATCCATATTTTTTTAGGAAAGTAGAGAGAGAAAGATTAGGCTAGGACAGTATTAGTGATAAGGTTATTGCCCTCTCTGGGATTTCATTTCTCTGCCCTGTTTGGGATTTCATAAGTGGAAGGGATTTTTAGACATCATAAACATCCATGCCTAGGAACAGAAATCAATCTGTAGGCATTCCCATGAGTTAATCCATTTTGCCAACAATGGCCTTAATTTTAGTGATACATTTATTACTTATATAGGTATGATATATTTATTTACTGAACGTCAGTTCAAGTTCATACGGGCACTTGAACGCCTAGAGATTGCGAAAAGCGAAACCCGGGTCGTTAGTAACAAAACTTGTGTGAATGTACATAATTTGAACGATTCAAATTAAATATTGAAATTCCACCAAGCACCCTCAGTCGAAATCTTAAATTATAAAAGTATAATTTTACACTCAAATGCGGATAATTTTTATCTTTTTTTATTTAGTTTTTTGCAGGTTTGCAATTTTGGTATGGTAACGACGAATATACTTGGTATTGAAAAACACTACAAATACCGGGATACCGGTTTCTGTAATACCGGTAATTCGATCTCTAATGGGGCATCCTGCCACTAGTTTGCACGATTTTTTTTACAACGTGTTGTGCACTTTGAAAAAGGGCCTCTAAATTGTATTGCGCCTGGGGCCTCGCCAGTGCTTAATCCGCCACTGCTCTTATATAATAATATTTAAAGAACACCAAAGCAATAAGAGACGTATCTCTCAATACCGACGTAAGTTTGCTAAAAAAAATGTAGACATCAAGAATATTTTTTTGTTATTCGTTGAACACCGAACGTAGTTATTTATTTAATTCTATTCATTTTCTCATAAACAAAGAAATTGTAAACATTGGTTTTTTAAGCGAGTTAATTTTTAAAATATAACTTACAGTCAGCTGTATTCAACCTTGAAAACAGGAAAAAATGAGAGCGAATAACTTGTCGTAATTTATTAACACCATTGTCTGACTCACTGACCAATAATGATAATAAAAAGCCACGTATTGAGTCGATGAACTAAAAATTTGAAGTAAAATAAGCATAGTTTATAAAAAAATAACTATTAAAAGTGGGTGACGTCAGAATGATTAGCAACTCTAAACAGTAGTAACGAATGATTCGTAGATCATAAAATATTTCAGAAAGGAAGATTATTAAATATTATATAAAGTTCATAATCCGACTATCAAATCTGTTAATTGGATTGTAGCACAAACTTTACTTTGGCGATTCAATTATGAATCGTGTAACATTTACTAAACAAACTTTACGATGTAGAAACTTTAAATGTTTCATACAGTTTACTGAACGATAAAATTTAGAACATTACACTAACACAGTTTCACGTAAGGGATTTGGTAATTAACAAACCTGAGCTTATTCACGATTCAATGGAGATTATAAGTTATTTTCGATTAAGCCACGAAAACCTTTCACCGCACAATAATCTGTTATGTATGTGTGCATAAAGCGAAGAATAATTAATACGAAAATGAATATTTCAGAATAATGCTGCATCACAAACCCCTAAAATGATATTTAATAATTTCAATATACTACAAAGAAAAAATTACAATAACTATTAGTTAAAATAAAAAAATATCTATCAATAATATTTGAGTGAAAAATATATTGTGCGAATTCGATTGTTACTTTTTCGAAAACAGTGTTTATATGAACACACTTAATCCCAGTAAAAACACAATATTCCTTTGTACTTCATTCCACTTTATTTAATATGTCAGGACCGGTTTCGCTCATTACGAGCATCGTCAACTGACGATGCTCGTAATGAGCGAAACCGGTCCTGACATATTAAATAAAGTGGAATGAAGTACAAAGGATTATTGTGTTTTTACTAATATAATGCCTTTCCACCAAGTATTGACAGTGAACACCCTAAAAGTGAACACTTAATCCCGCTCATATCAATACTTTTAAAGCGCTTTCTAGCGGCATTACTAATTGATATAAAATATCTATTGATTTAAAATATTTTAAGTGTAGCAACAATTTACTTTTACCATTTCTTAGATCAGGGCTGTCCAACCTCAGGGCCGCATTACAAAAAAATATTTTTTCGCAGACTGTACCAGAATACAGTTCACTTATAAAATTACTTTAAAAAAGTCTATAAGCTTAGTAAGTACTAGAAATAAAAATCAGAGTTAAATTATTTTTATTGGAGAATTATACAGTTTCATTTATTTTAATAATAATTAATAAAGTAGCCAATTTCTTTGTTTGTTGTTGTCAAACGCAGCAAATTTGATAACAGTTTATCTGTCAAGAAGCAACTGAATTATGATTAATTGAATTTTATGGTTCAAAAGGTACTCGCACAAAGTTATGTAAATCCAAACATGGAGCCCATTTGAGACCAAAACTTATCGATTTAATGCACATCCCTTCTGGTAATAGTAATAAAAAATGTTTTTCTATTTCACATTTATAATAATGAAAACAGTATTTTTACAAGCGCACAAATACAGCTGAAGATAAGAGCTTACATTTGTAATGTTGAAAGTTGGCTTGTTGACTCAAAAGTAAAATATCTTGCTCAATATTTCTCTTGCTTCACATTTGTAGTAGGACAAATCTGCGCTGATATCTTCAAGAAAATTTACATGAGATGAAGATTATATTCTGAACTCAAATTCTTAATTTCTTCAAAATAAGCCGCGGGACACTCAAAACAAAGTCACGTGGCCCGCGGGCCTCAGTTTGGACAGCCACGTCTTAGATGATGCCCAGGAATACAAAGCTTGTCGTGTTTCAATTAGTATGGTTATTTATTACCCGAGTTTTAATACCTGGCATCATTGTGCATGCCAAAACACGGATAAATTCAAAGTTACAAGCCATAAAATAAAGCTGCTTGGTGAATTATAGTATTTTTTGTAATTACTAAAAATAAGCGTTTGAAAATAAATAATTCCTGAAATTATGCAATTTTCCAATGTCACAAAAAGTAAAGTCGTGTGTATTGTTTCAATTTGGATATTGTTTTTTGTTTCAAAGAAAAATCAATTTCTTCAAAGACAGCCTATTCCAAAAATGTTAATTTTCCAAGCTTGTCAATGTTTTAGATTGATCAAAGGCATAAAAACGCTTTGAAACAAAATATGTACAACAACAAAAAGCTTTCATTTGAATATTGCTCGAGATCGGTGGGGGCAAAGGCGTTATTATATACGTTACCTTGAAATAAAGGAAGCTCTGTCTCATCTTTACTTGTTGAAGAAATAAATTAATCAATATATTATACAACATTGGTATGTAGTGATTTATAATGTTTCAGCATGTATGTTGAAACATTATATTAAATTGAGAGATACGTACATCACACATCGCATAAATCTAAAGGTGTGTATAATTATTGTTATTAATTCATAGTATAATATAAAAAAGACAGCTATTAATTAAGAGTTTCATCATAAAAAAAAACAAAAATTGTGTATGAGAACAAAAATAAGATATACACATAGTTGAATAACAAATAAGGTTTCCTCAACACATTTTCATTTTTCCAAGAGCACATTTTGGTACGTAACAACGAGCATTCAAGTGTTGGTTAATTACTAGTGGAATCTCAAGGCTTCGCCGGATCAAATTAAATGTTCCGATCAAAGATATTTAATCTTGAAACACGAAATCTCCAAGGATACAAATTCCTCGATGCTTAAGCTTGTAAAAATCGACTAATCTTACTTTATTTTACATACTTTAGAAGGGATTCACGAATAAACTTTGCCTTGTAAAATAATTGATCAGCTTTTATTGAAACATATAATATATAATACATATAACATATTATTTCATTAATTTGTTTTGGTATTTTTGTACATCTGTTACTCAGAAACACACACCCACATAATCTCTCTTTCTATACACGAACACAGGCAGCAGGTTTGTATTGAGATAATATTAACAGATAGTACTGTAACTTAGTGTATAATAATAACTGATTTGTTTTTTTTTTATCAAAACCATGTTCGCTAATATATTTTGCTTGTTAGCTTCAGTTGCTCAATTCAGTAATAATAGATAGAATACGGCTAGCTAGAATAAAATTAGTGGTTATCTAATCATTCTCGCTACGCCCCACTATGTTTAGGATTGGAGAGGTTAAGGATAGTTTTGTAAACATCACAGCCTGTCATGTCTTTGAATAATAAACGATAAACCGATTTTTAATAATTCTGTTCGTACTGGAATTGAATCCGTGAGATCCGGTAAAGAGACCAACGACATTGACCACTGAACCAAAGACCTCAATATAATACAATCAAAGTAAATTAAAACGGACGAGTTAGAACAGGTATTGTCAATGGGTATTGCATTATTAATAGATAAAACAAATATGAGGCTTGGCTAAGTAATTGAAGTATTAAATAAAGTTTATTCTGCCACAGATATTTGTTAGCCTATCGACGTATGTGGTTAAATGAAATTGATTTAATATGAAAGCGAATAAATATTTCTCTTCAAACTTCAAAAGGTCGTAAATCGATAAGCTACAATCAAATATTAACTGAAGGTAAAAGCCGTGTTAGATGGATGGAGTGTCTAATATAGCCCGGTGTAGCTTTGTTGGCTACATGCCTGCCAGTGGAGTACAGTATCTATATACTAGTCTATATGCCAGTGGAGTACATTATCTCTGTAGATGCAATTTTTAAATTAACTGGTTATAAGGTTATTGAGGTGTTTCAAGGGAGAATATATTAAAAAGTTTCATTCCATTGTGATTTGTCGCACACGGATTTAGTCACTAAGTCTAAATTGTCAAAAACAACTACAGTATATTCAACTTATGTTGAAGGTTATAAAGGTGGCACACAAATTGTACTTTTAGGGTGTTCACTGTCGATACTTAGTGGAAAGGCATTCTATTAATAAAAACACAATATTCATTTGTACTTTATTTCCACTTTATTTGAAAATGTCAGGACCGGGTTCGCTCATGGCGAGCATTGTCAACTGATATAATTTAAAAGTGTTATTTACACAAAAAAATGAGCGAAACCGGTGTCCTCACCTTTTTAAATAGAGTGGAAATAAAGTACAAAGGAATATTGTGTTTTTATTAATATAAAAATTGAATATGGGTCAATACAATAAGGTTTGATAGAAAACTTGTTAGAGCCATGGTAGCAGACATCTGATTTACATCTGTGTGAACCATATGGCCTCCTAATTTATGTATTTTTATATAAGTTTTGCTACAAGAACTGCTTGTTACTCAATTGCTCAACCTCTCTTTTTCCGAAAAGAGTAAGAATAAACAAAATGGGGCTAGAACAGAACTAGTAGACTAATCACGCTCGCTGCGTAAATTAAAGATTGTAATGGATGGGGGAATTTTAAGACATTACAAACATCCATGCCTTCGAACAGAAATCGATTGAAAAATGCTATTCGTACTGGGATTTGAACCCGTGAGGTTCAGCACGAAAGCCAACGACGTTGACCACTGTGCAATAGACCCGAAAATGTATGTATGGGTCTTTACTCAAACGATTTTTTTTGTACTGTTTCCACATTGCGTGAATAAAATATTAATCGATTCAGAGCTATTTTCATAAAATTAAATAAAGCTAGCGACAGGGCGTAACAAACAATTGGTAAACGAGATACAAATTGTCAACTAATGCTACTTAATTGTTTCAATTTCAATGTTTAAGACGCCTTTCAAATAAACACTACTAATGTGAAATAAAAAATAATTTAGCAAGAAAGCTTTGCATGATGAGTTAAAGAGTAATTCTTAAACAATCATTATTAAAATTGACAAGTTTTTCATATCATTAAAATAACACTGCGTTTTTAGCTAAGTAATTTGTGTCGTTATTAAATTAGAATTTATTTAAAGTATGTGGACCCCAATGGATGTAGCTGTTTGAATTTGCGATCACTGTTTGACCCCAAATTTAATTAGTTAGCTGAGTTCTCAGCAAGTGTACAGATTGATTGACAAATAACAACTCCGCAGGGGTTGATGAAGGTCCACCGACCAGGCTTTGTATCAATTAAACCGTGATATCGTCGGTGTTGCGGGAAAGGAAACTAACCACAAAATATCAAGAATTTATGAAGATTTTTTTAACAATATTTTGACGTCATACTCCACGAAAAAGTACTTAGATTATTCAAAAAAATAATGACGTAGTCCGAAATAAAGCGAACAATAAAATTAAGAGGATAATCTAGTATTATTATTGAATTCGAATATTTCGTTCCATCTGAAAATCGTCTTTTATTTTTATTAAAAAAAAATCACAATTACTTAGTTGCCAACCTAAGTATTTTAATTTCAGGTATCAGCTTTCAACTTTAATATTTTGCCCAGTGTCATTTTCAACTTTAAAAATTTACTAGCACCCAGCGGTGGACTGCCAATACGGTAACAAGGGGCTCGCTTAATATCAAAGTAATTTATCAGTCATATGTAACTATATGCAATACATTTAAATAAGCAAACGATTGTTACTTAATACACTTAAAATATGCAACAATATGTATTTTACCATAAACTAATCAATGTAAATGGCTAAAAATGTACTACTGTGTATACTGGAAGCTGTCGTAGATAGTATATGTCAGAAATTGCAGTTATGTACTAATTTGATCTGAGAATATTGTTTTCTATTAATTTAACAAGGGGCTCGCCAGCCGTGGTAAAATCCCCTCCGAGCCCCCTCCAGCCCACCCCTGCTAGGATATATCTCGGACGAAAACAGGTAATACATACAAGTAAAATATAAAATGTTACAAATAATAACAAAAACAATTGTAAGCATAATTGATTTAAATATGTGTTCTTCAACTCAAAATATAGAAAAATATCATAACTATTAAGAGTATCAGTCAAAAAAATAAAATAAGGGACGGCCACACATATACATATATACAATAACATGAAATATCCCTCACGATTTTAATATGTATGATACAATAAGTTAGTGACTTTTCCCTGCACACCTACGCTTCGAAAGTGTAACATGTGCTAAAGTCACAAAGTTAGCTACTCTCCTTCATATATAAATCCCACCCTTCTTGTAAACATCCAAGATAATGTTTTCTTTCACGTACGCTAAAGGGTAGAATTTGTAACTGTATGAGAAGATAAAATGGTAAATTTCGTGTACCAATGTACAAACAAATGCTACATTATGGAGAGAAAGAATAAAACTTACCAACAGGACAGCATTTAAATGATTTAAGTTATGGGATATAAGATTCTCTTTTATATGTTTTGTGTTATAGAGACGTTGGAGCTCGATGGAGCAGTGTATAAATCCGGACTTAAGACATCGGGTACTTTCGACAGGGTTTACTAGACGAGCTTAACGCTGCCCAGTCACCTGGGAACAAAGGCCCCTGAACATCTACGTTATGTCTCGGGAACAATGTCCGAGAACATTTTCCTGAACACATGAGGGGCCACAGAAACGACTCGTGTTGATGCTATGTTGGTCAGTGCTGCGTTAATTAAGTTAATTACTAGTGTTTATAAGCTTTTAAGAATAAAAATACAGTTATTTAATCATCCACGATGACAGCTAATACACCATAGACTAGGGATGGCGAACCTTTTTGGGTCCGCGTGCCAAAAATCCTCAAATATTATTTCTCGATTGTGTGGCGTGCCCAAGCAGTATTTTTTTCAACAAAATAGAAAAAATAAAAAAAAGATTATTTTAAACGATTGTCGTTTATATTGGGAAACATTTTAAAATTAATAAAACGGAATAAATCCATAATTCACGGATTATTTATTAATTTTTTTATTTCTTTAAACTTAAAGTTATTTTTTTTTAACTTGGAAATCGTTCGCGTGCCATCCAAATTCTCAATCGTGCCACCTTGGGCACGCGTGCCATAGGTTTGCTATCTCTGCCATAGACAATTTACTATAAGCCATAGAGTAATATAACTTATGCAAAGCCGTTTATTTTAACGGCTGTCACCGTAAAGAAACATTTCAAAGTCAAAAATAAATCTTTAAAATAACGCTCGATGAGTTTTTAATGATCAGTGCTGTCTACATATATATTCTCACAATAAATATTGATGAAATATGAATCTAAATAATGAAATAGAATAATATTACATTGTCAGTTCGTCTACAGCTGCGCGCGAATCGCATGTTTTGTATGCGCTCGTTCCCAAACTGTGAACATGGGAACTTATCTCAGGTCACGTGAAATGTTGCACGATATGCAAACGACGTGAACACGTAAATTTTCTGTTCCAAGACATGCTCTGGAACATTTGTTCCCTAGTGAATGGCAGCTGTAATGATACTGGCATATTGTGACGTAAAAAAGCAAAGCGATTCAAGAGAAACAAGATTATAAACAAAACAGATCTTTTCAAGATCAATAATATGTGTTATAAAAATCTGTGCGCAAATTTATTTGATTTTGAAATAAAGTTTGAATGCACTATAAATAACAATCTTATCTATCTGGAATATATGCTAGTTTTATGTACTACTTTTGAATATTGTAATGAGAGTTATGTAATATGTACGTATGTCTCATAGATATAAATTGAAGGCTATCGACAGTTTCGGCAGGGCCTTCGCTAAAATATTCACCTGATAGTGTGTCCACATATTCTTGAACTTCGCGACTTCCGGACCGTGACGCCATGACGCCACAGGAAGCAGAAAGTGAGGTATCAGGATACTCAGAAAGATAACGTTGTAGATGATCTCGTCGAAGCGTTTGTCAGACGTGCGGAGGAATACGCCCAGTCGATCTTGGCATACTATTAAAAACGAAACAATGTTTATAATCAACGTTAACATAAGCCAAAGAAGATTCGTTCTGTTACTGTTTGTTTATATCCACTCCGAGTAAAAGAAAAAAAATACCCTATCACTTTTGTGTTTAGGTGCTAAAACTGATATTGCAGGACCTTGAAATTGTCACAATTTTATGAGAGATGTTTCTTAAAGTCACAAAACACGTGTCATGCTCAATTTCATTGAAAACACAATACAAAATCAAGTACTATTCTTCACTTTTAGGGGGTTCACTGTCAATACTTGGTGGAAAAGCATCAAATAAAGAAAATGAAATATTCCTTTGTACTTATTAATACTTTAATTTACCAAGATCAGGACCGGATTCACTCATGGTGAGCTTTATCAACTGATAAGAAATATAATTTAACAGTGCTATTTATACAAAAGAAATTGAATTAAAAAGGTGTCCGAGATGAAAGAACTGATATTTTTCCATTTCGACGAAAATTAAGATCCATTTTGTTCTCTGCCCAGAGTTTAACATCAATTTTCTTAAAATTTATAAAATCGTGTGAGCAAGCTAGGTTGTATAATAGTTATTGTGTATTGAGTTAATTCAAAATTTTGTCTGTTAAAAACTGTATGTTAAACATCGGTGATAGCAAGTTCTTAAATAAACGTTTTCGTAACAGTCGAGCGATGCTTTCATTTACTTCTACCTACCTAATTTACGTCCAGTTCATACCAGCTGTATTGGTCTTAATGACTTTTATGAATTGGGATTTATTCTTGGGGCTTAAAATCGTGAACAATAGTAGAAATTTCTCACAGTAAATAAAACTCGCTCTAAAATAAATTACGAGTAATGTCATAACGATGCGCAACAGTGTATAAAAAAATATATTTGTTATTAAAAAATAGACAGTATTTAGAATCCAGCGTGACAACGTGACATGGTTCTCAAAACTGGATACAGGTTGTTTTATAGAGCGAGGCTAAATCTCACTTATTGATCTCACAAGGGTCGTTATCGGCTTGTCATATTGTGTTAAAAACAGTCTATTTTAAGACCACTCAGCGATGCATTAAATAATAACAGTATAGTTAATTATTGAACACACTGAACGAGCCATTGAGAAGTTAAGTGAACCGAGTGGTAAAATGGTTAATATTTGATTTTTGAGTAGAATTTTATATGGATTGCATATTGTATTTTGAAAGGAAAAAAATATTTCATTACATACAATTATAATTTTGATGAAAACATACGTCGGAATAGCCATCAACTATATAAAAAAACTTAGTTATTTTTTCACCTTATTATAATAGAGTTTTACCAATTAAATCAATCTATACTTCAATGAGTATTTACAAAGCTTTCTTCAGTTTACCGATAATTTAAAGCATGCAGAATAGTATAACGAACACATCGAGATCAATGTTTCCTAAAATACCACTTGGCTCACTTCACTTCTCAGAGACTCATGTCTGTAGTGAATTAATTTGTTATTTATGTGTAGGGACACGCAAAAGTGTTATAAAATATATATGGTGTAATAAAAAAATATACAAATTAGTGGCTACGGAAAAAACATTATAAACTAAATTGAATTTCGTTGGAATTAATATTCACTCTACTGGATATATGAAATTAAGTACGTATTTAATTTTCACTGTTTAGGCCTTCACCATCTTGATCATTATTTACGCTAATGTAACCCTGCCGCTGTAAATTCTCAACAGAATAGTTTTCCTTGTGAAATTCTGTTTAATACTCGTTATCCGTTTCAACAGGAAAGCTCACAATAATAACTACGACACAACACAATTATCTTGCAGTAACATCGACAGTTGGGAACTTTTGATGAGATGGGTGTAAACTAAAATAGTTTTCAGTAACACTAACAACAAAAAGCCAACAATAAGTTCAAGAATCATGTACTGCTGAAGCACCCCTAAAGCGTTCCTTCCCCCTACAATGAAGGATCCTATAGCGTAGTTTTTTTTTAAAAAACACTAAATTTTAAAGGTCAAATTAGATTTTTTATAAATACGTTATATTATAATTACATATTTTATATGCGTGCTTTGAAAACATATTTGTCAGTAGCTGTTTGTCGCTTGACTTTGCTAGACGTATTATGTGACAGGCGAAACGAAAAAGTGGACGTTACAGGAAAAAAAATGATCAGTTGATTTCATTCAGTTCACAAAAAATAATTGAAATAACCTAAGGTCAAATTTCATACGAGTGCCTAGTCCACTATAACGTAGTATTCCTAAGATAATAGACAGTATAGGAAAGTAACGTTTAAAATCAAACCATATTTTTAATCACGGATATTGACCAACTTTAAAGAAATACTGATTTTTCTATATATATTATGACCAAATATTAAATTTATAGAGACCATTCAATTAATAAAATTAAAAACACGTTGTATGATATTATCACGTGAATCTTCAATCGACATTTTCGAAACAATAATCAATTTAAAAGAGGTTTTGCAAATGATGTCTGTGAGACATCGTTAAACTGATATTCGAGAAGAAAGCAATAAGGAAGATGCGACGAGGATAACGAGAATATATTTGTTTTCCATTTGCTCAATGCCCCAAAGGAATACAAGAAGAGGTTGTATTAAACGATTGTTTGTATCAATTATCGTTCAAGTAATTATCTTATATCGTAAAGTCAAACGTTTTTCATGCTTATTCGTTATTCCTGTATATTTATTTTCTAAAATTTAAGCTTAGCATAATTTTAAATAGATACTTGAAGTATATATGAAATAAACAGAAGCTACCTTGTACGGAAGAACGTTTTATCAATTAAATACAAGAAACTTAAAGAAAAGAAAATAGCTAATGGCGGAATAAAATGAATTAAATATTATAATAGCTAAGTATTATATATTGTCCACTCAAAGAAATGTGCTGCAAGTTGCAACCACAGATACGTGATCTAGTACAATATGATAATATATAAACTAAAAAAAAACGTGTTGGCTGAGATTGTCCCGATGTTTTCATGGTGGAAATTATTTTTTATGAGTTACTTTCTCAACCCGATTGGAAATAACAATACTGGGATAAGGAAGTAAAAATTAAACAAAACATAATGTAAAAAAAAAACTTTTCATTGAGGCTGGACGAAAAAGAATTATTATTATAAATGCTGAAAAATTTTCCTACCTAAAAACACCTATCAAGAAATAATGAATCATACTAACGAGATTAAATCAAAGAATCGTCTGTCATTAGCATGCAAGTAAATCATACATGTAAAATAAAATAGGACATTTAAAAAAATAAAATATGTTTATGAATGAATTTAACCTGGAATCATCTAATAAAAAAATAAAATAATGGCATTGATATATTCACCATAAATGAGATTTTTACATCTTTGAATAAATGATAATTATATTTTTGTATATTTGTCATGCCCGTGGCACAGTGATTGGCGTCGTTGGCTTCCTTGCCGGATCTCACGGATTCGAGTTCCAGTATTAACAGCGTTTGTTTTACAGTCGATTTATAGATTTCCTCTCCTAGCTTAATATTTTCTATACCTATTCTCTTCGAAAAAAGGAAAAGGTTCTTGTAGAATAGCTCCTGTTGATATACTTAAGAAGATTAAACTAAATGTATTGTTCCACATTTTTTGAAAAATATTAACATCAGTTTGCTGATTGATACAGACGTCAAAATTGAGCTAGACTGAAAACAAGGTGTAATTATCAAAAGCGAAGCCGTTTGTGACTTTATTGAAAAATGTGGAATTATTGAAAAAGGTGTTTTTATAATAATAACTTTTCGCTAAGAATTGACAGTGAAGCACTATTAAAGTGATTTTAATAATTCATCGCCGGAATACTATTGAAATATTACATCATTTTATAAATGATTGAAAAAGTTTCATCTGATTGTAGACTAACAACTGAACAAGAGTGCTTTGATTCATTAATCTCTGATTCAGTGAAATTTTAGAATAACGACTCTACGAAATAGGGATTTATTGAAGTGCGATATGATTCATGAATGAGCTTTCAAAAGTAGAGCATTTGCACCGTGATTATAATCGCAGAGCTTTACATGTTTTACACGTATATAGAAGCAAAAGCTTTTAGTGAAAATTAAGAAAAGATACGGACAAATATTTTAGGAAAAAAAAATGGAAACAAATGTTTTCCTGTTATCAAACTGTAAAATAATGAATTTTGAAACTGCCAGAAATAAAATAGAAAATGAAGGACACATAATTAAATTATTATCAAAACGATGGCTTAAAGCTAAACTATTCCGTAAAGAGAAAACTAAACTGAATGTCTGCAAACTTTCATATTTAATAAATAAAAGTTTTTTCCACACTTTAAAGTAAAAAAAATGAACTTTCTTAACTGGAATAAAATATTTCATTTAGTATAAATTGATACAATACCTGTGTCTATAGAAGTTTTTTCTGGACGATATATAATTATATTATAATCTTTCCAACAATATGTTTGGAGATGCAATATTATAGCACATAACAATTTAGGCTACTTTTGGTACATTTCTGAACTAAACTCATTAATTGCCCTCGAGAAGTGAAGAGAGCTAACTATAGCTAGTAAAATAGTAACACTTTTTTCTTGGACTATAAAGTACAATCACGTCTTTACTTTGTGTTTTGGTAGATTACATATTTTAGTTGTAAGGAGATAACATTATTGCAATGTGTATTAACCGAAGTTACTTCACTTTTACGATACTTTAAGATGTGTAGAATATTATAACGCATCTCACTTTTTTTTTCATTCTAAAATACCAGTTGGCTCACTTCACCTATAATAGGCACAATTACTGCCCTTTTATGCACATACATATATAGAATAACCTGACACTATTATTTAAAAAAAAAAACTTTAAAACGGATTATGAAGTACTTCGATTTGATATATATTTACATGGTAAGAATCGGATATTTAATAAATAAATATGCTGAACAATTGAAATAACGAATGCACAAACAAACAACTATGAATTGATTACTCACCTAATATGACCAAAACGGACTCCATGCTCCATATAAAATATGCCCAGAAGGTTGCCGTTGATACCCACTTGTACGTCGTCCGGATTGAACCTATGGCGTCTGAAACATTTAATTAATATGACTTTTATTAAAAACAAAAAAATGGGGGAAGCGAAGCTCAATAATGTACATTTCGTTGAGTGCTTTTCATGCATTCAAAGTTGAGAATTTAAATGAAAAAATCTTGATTAGTAAAAAACAGTGTGCAAATGCAAATATAATGTAAAAATAAATTGTTTTAATTGTTAAAAGTTTTTGTTGTTGTTTACACGGCTGTGAAGTCACGTGAAAAAAAGACGACTCCGATTCCGAGGAAATTTTTCAATAATTTCATTTTGACTTATATATACTTTATGTATACCATCAGATCATCTTTAGTCAGTCAAGCATGAAATGTTAACACTTTTGACTATTTTGTTTAAATACTCCGACTCCGACTCCGACTCCACAGCTCTGGTTGTTTATCTACGTTCCTTCCAATGATCGTTTATAGATATTTTTTCATAACAAAAAAAAATAGTAACCATGCAAGGCGAAATCTCGTAAATGTATTCATTAACTAGCACAAGCTTACATAATAAAATTTCACATTGACTTCGACCATTCAATGTATAAATTTAAGTGAGTAAATAAACTCACTGACGGGATGATGGTTGGACAAACATATTTGCAATTGTAAATTTACTAATGAAATAAAACTAATGGTTTATAAGTTTTATATCAACTGTGTCCAATTGTCAATGACTAAAAAAATGTATCGAAATAATCACAACAAGCCGTATACAATAATTGTTTTGTTTTCTTGCAAGTTATTTATACCTTGGATATCTCAATTTGCAACCCCAAAATGTGCTGAGAGGTCTGGGGACACTTCAAAATAAGCACACCATAAGGGCACCCCACGCCTTCCACTTTTATGCAAATGCTCCCTCTGGCTACGTCAAAATCTAGGTTAAAGTACTTAACGTATTACACCAGCGAAGCAAGTAAGCACTTTATTGTTTCGTGGATCGGAAGCAAAGACTGTTTGAGATTATCGGATTCTCATTTCGTTGGTAGATATTTCCGAGTATTTCATTTAAGATACTCTTAAATTGATGAACTATTAAAATACACATATAGAAACTTACTAAAGAATTATTGTTTGAAAAATTATTAAGAAAACTTTCGAACATTCAAATTAGTCAGAAAAGATTTAATTCAATTTAATATTATTAAAATATGATCAGATATGATCAGATATGATATGAAATAATGCATTACAGTAATTTAATACCGTTATTGAAAAAACAGTTTTTGTATTTTTTTATTTGACTAAATATGAAGTCCAAGTAGAGAATTGGAGAAGAGTTATGGTAACAATTAAATATGCAATGAATTTCTTCAAAATAGTAAATTTTTTGTATATTGTAAATCGCTCACATTCCATAAAACTTCTCGGATGTGCCAATTCGGACACGCGTTATCTAGGTTCGCTACCCATGTGATGAAGTATGGAAAACTACCCCTATCTGCAGAATTTGTCAAATTTAAACGAATCAAAAAATAGAAAATTTGAATTTTCTATTATATGCCTTAAAAACTATATGACCTACTTCATTACCCAGTGTTTTATATTTTAAGAAATTTCGTGAGCAAAATTAAGTTACTAAGTAATGAATAGTGGACATTTTGTGTTTCCACCAATTGAAAATGAAGTACGTATTTTGTAAAATTTTGAAAACCGCGTTAAATTAGGTTGCTGGAAATATTAAAATTAGAAAAAAATAATATTTGAAAAAGCTCTAATAGCAATGATAATTTCATGCTTTATGATATCTCACCACTAGGAACTCTCATTATTGGCATAATCCCCATGATTTGGAACAAGACCAGTAGGCTCTTAGTAGTATGGTAAAAGCTGTCATGATCGTCCAAGAGCTCTCCGTCCATTTCAGTTATCTTCGGGCGAGCATTGGGATTGCCGGGACCGCCAGTAGCTGATGGAGAAGCATATTCATAAGAATGAAATCGCATAACAAAACGTGGTGCATATCGACTATGGAAAGTAAAAAGGACGTAGCCCCAGTTTTTTCAAAACAGTTTTTTTTCGATAATCACAATTTATACAACCTGATATACGTTCTATCAAAAGGTTGAACGCTGAAAATGCCGAATTAGTATCTAAATTTAACTTTAAGGTTTGAAAAAAGACCAGTCCAGATTGCGATCAGATTTTTTAAAAAAAAAAGGTTATTTTTCTAAAATAAATAATAAATTAATTAGATAAAGTCAATTAAAAACCAGTTTACCAGTCTCCATGCACCTTTAGGTTGAAAATTATTCCTAATTTGCCTTTGACCCAAAATCATCAAAAAACGTATTTTGTGTCTCTTGTAAAATTTGTCATGTGTGGGTTACGTCTTTTTTCCTTTCCACAGTCTCATGGTCTCATCATTAAGTATTCAAAAATGGGCAGTTAAATGACAAAATGTTGTCAAAAATTACTTAAGACCTTTCTTTCAATGACAGTAAAGATACATAGATGAGATTAAAAATACATGCGTTTCATTACTTACTGTAAGAGTCATACGACACTTTTTCAATGACTGTTTTAGGAAGCTTAAAAAGCTCTTACAAGGTAATATAATTAGATGTGATATTTTATATAATTTATAATGTAAAAAATACGAAACTATACCGACAGTAAATTATTGAGTAATGGGTTTTGTTTGTAAAATTTTCTATAATGAAATTTCATTTTAATGAACATGTTTAAAAAAGAGTTTTTGAAGATTACTGATTGAAGAATTAATTTAAAATATACACATATGACGATTTACTGACAAAATCCTTTTTGCAATTGGTTTATTGATGGCAATTTATAATAAAAAAATGTCCTTTTTGTTTTTAATTGTTTAAAAAATGTAATTAAAACTAATTATTTAAAAATCCTCTCCACGTCTCATTTTATTTCGGAAATACTAGATACACGAGCAAAAAAAATTCTGATAGTAGAAAAGAAAAATGTATACCAAAAATTGAGTATTATTCTGAAGAAACTTTATTATGGTTGTCAAATTGAATATTTTTTAAAATATTTAATCCACATTTCTTTGCAAAGTTTCGCAGATTATTACCAGCCAATCAATATCATTGCATAAATATTGAAAATATTTTTTGTTTTAGATTCTAGCAGCGTCTGTAATTCTATGTAGTTAGACAAATTGTAAAATATTGTTTGTAGCTGTTTCCGCATCATATCGTTCTTATTCCAGCTTCAAAGAAGGTGAAACACATAAATAAAATAGTTACTTATAAAATATAAAAAAACAAAAGCCAAAAAGTTGTCTGTTTTGATATATTTACTATAATTTAACTCTCTTGAGTAATAATACTATTTTATTTTGTCAAAGCATAAAGTTGAAATTAATTTCAGTTACCATTGCATCTTTGGTATTGAATTTCAAAACAATACAGCGTTATAACAACTGTTTGAATGGCTTACTTCTGATATTGTGTGAAAGCTTCATTTGCACAGCTGAGCACAAAAATAAATTATCTACGTTAGAGAAAATTTTTAACACAGGAAAGCAGCAAGAAACTGCACAAGAAATGTAATTAAAGTTTACGGAACAACAACTCTTTTTGATAAACAATAAATTATGCAAGTTTCCTTTCAAGATTACAGCCAATTAAAAAATAAAAATGTTTTACAAAGTTTTGTATAAATAAATAAAGCAGCTTGTAATTTATTTTTTCATTATCAAATAACAGATCGCAAATATTCTAAGCAATGCATATATTTTAATTAAAATAACAATTTAATTGAAACATTTATATTGTTTGCTCCGTAGCGCAGTGGTCAATGCCGCTGACTTCCGAGACGGATCTCACGTGTTCAAACCCCAGTAGGAACAGCATTTTTTTTTCAAATTGATTTCTGTTCGAAAGCACGAATGCTTGTGGTGTCTTAAAATTTCCTCCAACTTTTCCAATCCTCAAATAACGGATCGTAACGAGAGCGATTGACTTACCATTAATCATGTCCTAAACATATCCTTTCTATCCCAACTCTCTTTGAAAAAAGGGAGGCTGAGCGACTGAGTAACAAACAGTTTTCGTAGAAAAACTTCTGTTGAGATACTTCCATTAGCAAGTCATATGCTCTACATTGGGAGGAGACACGGATTTAAAAAAATAATCTTCAATCTAAGTGGTAAATAATTAACTTCGTTTGTTGGTTACACCCCGTAACCTTAAAATAAGTATGAACGTACATGTACGTCGGCACCATTTTAGTAGTACGGACGTATTTCAACGCAGTAGTGTATGTCTGCGAACATATATGCCTTAAGTATGAATTACATATATTCATTGGAAAATAGTCACACAATTGTCATGTTAAAAAATCCAGTATAGATTTGTTCATTTCTCTAAAGGTTAATGTCCACTCTATAATGTGTTATCAAAAGAAAGATGAACGAGTTCCAAAGGAATTTATGTGGAGTTTGTTAGTTGCTTTTGTTACGCATTACTTTAAACACTTAGTATTTCGTGAACTAAATAATCTGATTCTACTATAGTTATAGTCAGATGATATTTTTATTAGTTCACAAGAATATCTTCGATGGAGCAATATGCTGATATAGCAACATATAATTTATATTTGTTAATACATATAGACATAAATACACTGCGATTTATATATTTTTAGGAACACATTATTTTAAAGGTAATAAGTAACTAAAAAAAACAATTCCAACATACCGTCGCCCCCGTTAGTTTTTGCATAATCGTTAGCTTTGAGCCTACGCAAGTTTTCCGTTTGGAGCTTCTGATTGGGGTTCTGGGCGAAGTAACTTTTTGGCATGGTCTGGGGGTAAACACTAGGCGCCGTGCCGCGATCCATCTCGGATCAGTGTCACGCCTTTATGATTGATGAAATGAGCAGCAGCTTAAATGCTAGAGGAAAAAAACAAGCCGTTATTACGCCGGACGAAATAACAATTTACTTTTTAATTAAAGCAACAATGTAATCAAGAAAGCGCTTGCAAAGAAACAATATACCTCTTCGATGACGTCATTCTAACGTAATTATTCACTATAAATTAGACCATTTTGTTCAACGCTGTCTAATTGAGAAATTCGAGTCGATAGTAAAGATCTCGTTTCATCGATATTATATAAGATAATTTCCAATTATATCGAATGACATCGATATTTCCATTTGATAAGATGAAAATATTCAAGATCTACAAAAAATATGGGACGTTGTTGATAGCTATTTTACAGAGCTGTGGAGTCGGATTTGGAGTCACGGAGTCGCGATATTTTGGCCGGAGTCGGAGTCGTGAAAAATGAGCGGCTCGATTTTTTTTTGAAAAATATATTTAGTGATGTGTATTTAAACAGAATAGTCAAAAGTGTTAACATTTCATGCTACACATATATCATATCATGGTATATATATACAGTAAAACCCCCAATTACACTACCCCGAATTACGCGCTGGCTTGAAATATTCGCCGCAAATCCCCCAATTGCACGGTCGCATTCCATTGTCGTTACTGCGAAACGGTCGTCTGTGCCGCGCATACAGTCAAATGTTGGCTAGCGTCTCTGTATTCAACACGCGCCAGGTTATACAGCCATAGCTGGGCGTCAGTCTGTGTGCGGAATATTTACTACTACAAAAACTAAATATTTCATCCATATTTTTTTTTTTGCAAAACGAAGGGAAATCTTAGTTTTGCATTTTCCGCAGAAAAAAACCAAATGCCTAATGTATGAGATTCACACCCCCAATTACACGGTCCCGACTATAGTGTAAATGGGGGTTTTACTGTATATAAGTTAAAATGAACTTATTGAATAATTTCCTCAGAGTCGGAGTCGTTAATTATTTTAACGCTAGAGTCGGAGTCGGAGTCGTCTTTTTTTCACGCGACTCCACAGCCCTGCTTTTTTAGCTTCACAACAAAATCAGAAGAACAGCATAAAGATGTCCAGATATACTTTGATATTTTAATTACTGTAATAACTAGTGTCGCCTGTGTAGTCGAGTGGTCAGCTTCGGCTACGGAGGTCACGGGTTCGAATCCAAATACGGACAGTTTTATAAATTGATTTTTCAATCGATTTATGAATTTCTGTCCGAAGGCATGGATGTATGTGATGTCTTGAATTTCCCCCTCCCATCCATCCTATCCTATGAACGGGGTGGATCGAGAGCGATTAGATAACCACTAGTCCTGTCCTAGCCCTATCCTTCTATTCCTACTCTCTTTCGAAAAAGAGAGGTTGAGCAACTGAGTAACAAGCAGTTCTCGTAGAAACACTTTTGTTGAGATAAACTCCATTAAAAGTTCATATGCTCCATATTGGGAGCGGACATGTTTAAGAAAAAAAAATGAATCAAAGAAAAAACATTGAAGCGATAAGTTGGAATGTTTTAAAGTAAAAAAATAACTATTTTACCGTGTAATAACAAGAAAAACGATTTATTTGTAAACTATAAACCTATTTTTATATTTATGAAACCAAGAAAGTATAATTTATCGACGCGTTGGTCACCCATTTTTAGAGTCTTGACGATATCGTATAAACTGATTAGTTAGTTCTTTTGTTGTTGATTTTTTTTGTAATTTAATAGAAAACTTTTAGAAGATTTTTAGTTTTAATTATTTAAAAAAAATGTTGTATACTTGTAAGTTTTTCAATCATTAAATAAACAATATTTCTGATATTAAAATAATTTAAAACAAACATTCACTGCCCACATACTTGGAAAAAATAACGAATTCTGTAGACAGATAGTTTTCAATTATTTTAACAAAACAAATGCCATTAAGCTTCCATTTAAAAAAGCTGTAAAACGGTAAAATTGAAAATATCAATTCAATCAAATTTACCTCGCTTCTACGAAGGCTCCGTAACACTTTTCCATCTACTGAGCTTGTCCATTGGCCACGGGCTGTGAAAATAGATTTTAAACGGAAAATCGTGACGCATTCACTGTAGGGCTGTGTAGCAATAAAAAAGTATTGTTTGAACTCAAATTTAAATACTGAAAGCTGTTTAAAAACATATGTTTTTAATGCCTCAGTCGAAATTTTACAAGTTGCAACTGAAGAGATTATTGTAACAATTTTTATTTAATTTCTGTTAATTTGTTAAGCCAAAATTTTCGCCGTCATTCTACAATTATTAATTCTATAATAAGACATTACCAAATTGGACTATTTTTAACATTAATTAACTACAAAATAATATATTCAAAATTAAGAACAATTTACGCTTAATCGCGAAGTTGATAAAATTGAGTGAAATAAATTTTAAACGACTCGTATGAATAAATACGAGATTATACTTAAGTTTTTTACTGAGAACTTGTTTTGGAAAAAGATCTATCTGCTTAAAGTACAAACTTGTATTTACAGTAAAATATTTTTGTGTGTAAGTTTCTCAGAACGAAAAGTTAGAACCTCAAGTGTACTATTGGAATAATAATATGATCTCACGGTATGGTATAAATAGCAGATTACACGAGAAATTCCATCTCCAGAATGAATATGTAATGAAACGTGAATCCTGAAAGTAAAGATACAATAAATAATAATGCGGAGTAAAAAATATACGGCTCGAATTTATATGAATGAAGAAAAGAAATGAAGCTATTTCAAGTGGTATGTTTTTGTACATTAAACCATGCCAAACTGTAAAAAAAGTTTATATTATTATTTTAAGAATTTATACTTTATTTAAGATTTTGTTTTATTATTAAAATACTGTACATTTTTGTGGTAAATGACATCAGTGAACATAAAGTAAAATAACAACTTAATTTGAATTACATGTTTAATAAAACAATGCAAAATAAAATTGTACATACCTGCCACCAGAATAAACCAGAGTTTCACAGCGAGGTAGATAAACATTTTTACCCAAAGATCTCTAATCTCTACAACTATGACGAAACACTGCCTGAGAATCGTTTTAGACCCAGAGCAGTTCTGCTCGACGACCCTCCATAGATCTTACGTCGTCTAAAATTGTCAATTTAAGAACGAATTTAGCATCACAAAAATTACTCTTTGTTTAAATTTGTTGTGTACTGTATGTGTGTATGTATGTACGCGAATGTGTGTGTACATGTACGGATATAGTATGGAGGAAGCATATGGTATGTGATTTGCAAAATAATGCATATGGAGTTCCCGTGAACTTCTTATCTCTGTAGTAATCGCGCTCTTCCGTCTGCAAACGATGGTAAAAAGATGCAATTTACAATTTTTAAAAAACTTTATCGACGAAGAAGACTAGAAGAGCCTTGACGCTGGCGCGTCCTGGTACTTGAAGCTACATAAATTTGATATCCAAAAAAAAAGCAGAATAAACCAGACATGAAATATTCTTATCCATGAATATATATCTTATTAAGAATTATCTAGAATAAGTTCACATGTTTTTATCGATTTATTAAAAATGTAGAGTATCCGCTATTTTAACTAGACACCTCAGATGCTTTCACAAAAATTCTATGACTGTATACAGAATTTAAAACACATGACAGTATACCACTTGATGGTAATAAATTCTTAATGTCTACCAATTACATAATTGGGTCGTAGCAAGGAAGAATTATTTTACAATTAATAGAATGACATCGTACGTACAATGAGAATGTTGTAAATCATAATACTTTACCAACTTTCACTTGGTCACTATTTTAGCAAAGCAATCAAACTATGTGCCACTGCTCCGAAGAAAATCCAGTTGTTCATTCTAAAACGCTTATTGCTGCTCAATTTATGGAGTAGTTAATGCCGGGTTAAACGTTGTATTTTCTCGAAAAAAAAGAAATCTGTAATCAAATATCAATTTTATTATATTTTTTTCGTTGTATCCAATTGTTTAAAGCGTGTTTTTTGTTCTGTTTTGATAACCCTTACTTTTTAAGGGTAAATCATTCAGCAGTCTAATTAAAATTGAATTGTACCAACTCCCAGTGTTAGGAAGGGTAAATAAAAATTCAATTAAGCGAGTCAATAAAGGTGGCAGGAAAATAACAGCTCGTCAAAAAATGAGTGCTAGATGTAATAATTATTTGTTTTGCTCACCGTAAGCTCCAGAAAGCGATATTGCCAAACAATAAATATTTAAAATATGACCTTTTTTACAGTTATTATTTTCAGACGTTCTTAACGTTTTCGGCGAGAGTTTTGAAGTATGAACAAAGTGAATGCACAGTAGCTTTGAAGATTCGTTAGAAAATGAAACATATGAGTTGAAATTAACACCCCTTCCGAAATTCCGATACGACATGGAGTATAATACTATTTGGTAAAAATCGAAATCAAATTTTACTTAGCTGTCAGTCTGTCACTCATTTGTTTATTTCAAGCAAACTAGGTGGCGTGTCGATCGAATAGAACGTATTTGAATCACACAATCGATGTTCATTTGTTTCAAATAATCAACCGTAAACGTCATAACTTCTGTGGCAATTGTGTAAAAATTCAATGAGATATTAATATTATCTTACCGCATACAATCCACTATTCGTATGAAACGTGAGTAAAATTGTTTAATCCACTGAAAACCACAAATAATGTTATAGCGGGTGAACGAATGAACTTATGTTAAAATCATAATAGTAAATTTCAAGCAAAATTACTTAATTATACCTAAGCAGTGATACATTATTTTTCTTGACGTTTTTTTCTTTCCTCTGGATGAAGAAGGGTACTAGGTAGGCATACAGAATAATATAACTAATTACAAAGTATGCACATGTATTTATTAAAAAAGGTCTAGCGAACATCTCAAAATAAATAAATTTAACAATCAGAACCGCCTGTGTTTTCAAATATTATTGACATGTTTTATTTTTCTTAACGATTTTATCACATTTTCAAGAATTGTAAGCTATTCATTTAATATTGATTTAAAAAAATACTCTTAGCGGTGGCAGATAGTATGATAAGATGAATTATTAAATCGTTTCAAGGAATTTAAATTAATTTAATTACATTAAATAAATGAAAGAAAACGTTTCATAAATTGGTGATAAAAAATGGTGTCTAATTATACCGAAGAGAGTGGGCTGGGTTAATTTGAAGGGCCTTCAAAACTTCATAGAATACTTTGTCAAATGCCTTGAAACCTTAAACCGAGCCAAACCAACGATTAACAATCATCCAAAGCAAGCAAACCGAGGATTCTGAAACATGCCATATTACAGTTGTGGAATCTTTCATCTCAGCGCAAATATTTCTTGCGAAAAATCGACCAAGAATGTTTTATTTAAAACATGATCGTTTCATCGCTTCCCATACACAATATCCAATTCTGAATACCATTTTAGAGAAAATTGCTGATTGGCTAATAGTCTTTATCTAAACTGTTTGTAAAATAATTGAAATTGGTCTTTCTGAATGCAGGTTGACCGACTGCTTAACCATCAATTGGAGCATATCAAAAAAAAGATAAATACTTAATAAATTAGCTGAAAAGTTTAAGTTAAATTAGCATTTCATAATATGCCTAACACTGTCAGCTTTAAATTATCTCCACAAAAACAGGTTAAATACTTTAAAAAAATATTAATTGTTGAATTCATGTTATTTCTGATAATTATTATCATTGTATCAACAAATATTTCTATTTGAAAATAAAACCACGTATTTCTGTATTTTTTTTATTTTCTCTATATAAGTAGTTAATCCAGATTTATTCTATCTCCCCACTAGTTTGTTTTGCCTCCCAAAATATAAATCAAAATCTGAAGACCACACTCTCACCTATGCCCCGGCAAACCCAGGAGAGATCGCGGGATATAATAACATCACCCTACTAAAGATGAAAGGGAAATTGAAGCATGACTTCACCTCCCGAGAATACGATGAAAAGACACCAACAAACAAAATATTGTTTAAGAAGTTGACTTTTTCTAGAATTCTACTTTGTGATCAATTGTTCAAAAGAAAATTTTAATTAACATTTTCTAATCCATTGCTAGTAGGCGAGTAAAAATCGTTTTTATAAATGAAATTCGAACTGCTTAAAAAAACATCATTTGTAAAACGTAATCAAAGCGTTTCAAAATACAAATAAACGGCTTAATTATTCCAATATATTTAAATCGCTCAAATCATGCCGGGTTTTGCCTTTGGGCATATTCAGTTAGTCAAGTCAGTGGAAAAATTAAAACTGAATTTTTTAATAGTTTTTAATGTGTGTAAGTATTATATTATTAGATAGCGATCGAGATTAATTTTAGTAATGTTTTGATATTAATGACGTTCAAAAAATTACAATTAAGCAAGGTCAAGAAAAGCAATTTGAAAGGTCATAAAATAGGAATGACTACTGATTTTAAAAACAGGTAAAATAGTAGATATTATCCAACCTAGGTCCTTACAGACAACACGTTAGAAAATGTACAATTTTTTGAATGGAATGAAAATATTTACGATTTAAATATGATATTAATTCATCAAGCACTTTTACTAAATATCTTTATTGAAATAAAAAAAACACGAATAATTCTTTTCGCTATATATCTTCAGGAAAGATACCTAAGTGAATCGCATCCGTGTATATCACGTAATATAGACTCAGCGCTTAGAGCTCAGTTGATTTTTTTTAAAGACCGTACATACCTTTATACAGACTTCCGGCAATAAAGAACTACTGAACTTTTGGCAACGGAACCAAAGAACAAGAAAAAATATACGCCGTATTGTATTGCGGGACGATGCTGAAACATAAAAGCGTTTTTGTTTTATGAGAGGAACATATGCGGGAAAAGAAAATTCCATTGCTGTTATTTTGTGAAAAAAAAACTTTGTGCTGATAGTAAAAACTTTATGTATTTATCGAAAAAGAAGATTCAGAAGTTGACGTATTGTTTATCTTAATTAACACAAATTTTCTGAACCAAAAGGTAGAATATTTTGTCATTAACGATTGTGGAATGAATAACAGAAAGTACATACATCAAAAGGAATAAAAATGATTTATATTTCACGGGCTTCCGTGGTTTAAATTTTAACAAGTACAATTGTGACAACGCCGTAGTATGATTGAAAGGCAAAAAATAATTTTATCATTGCTTGCTAATTAATTGCGACGTATTGGTAATGAGCCTCATAATAATAATGCTATAAGTAATGTTGGTAACACTCTTATGGTACTCAATTATTTAAAATACTATTGAGTAAACTAAGTATGACTAATGAATATATCAAATATGTATAAAACAATTGGCTTAAGAAATATGACAAAACATTAGATAATCGTGCCTAATAAATAAATAATTTTCCACCAACTATTGACAGTGAACACTTTAAAAGTTATATAGTTTATTTACATGGGTTCTAAGTAACATTATATATGATATTTTTTCCGGTCTTGATTCTGTATGAAAATGTATTTTATTTAAAGAAAATAAAATACCTATTTATGTTTTATGAAATTTACATTACAAATGATGTAGGAGAAAGTATATGAAGAAAAATATAAACGATGGCGTTAGAAGTAAACTTAAACTACTAAGTGTTGTATGAAGTTGTGTTATTAGAAACGCATTTAACTGTTTAATAAGTTGTTATAAGCAATAATACAAAAACAAAATTATAAATACATAATTTCATATCCCTTGGCACTTGTACGCCATTTACGTATTGTATTCATCGGGCCATCTTCAGAGAGAATCCAGTTACATTGGTGTGGTTCAATACTCTGCCTTTGTAACCGTATACATATTATGTAACATTTATATTGTGCTGCATATAATCTCTGCGTATATTGTGACACAATAATCTTCATAATGATATATTTAATATCTATACACCACCACGGACTAAAAAGATATGTGTCTTCTTTTGAAACGAACTGAAGTATTTGATTGCTGTAACAAGAAGTAAACTGAAAACAAGTGTCAAAATTTAGTAGCTATTTTGTTTTTCAGTAGAGTTTAATTTTTCAAAAAAAGAATAATAGTGTTGCTATAAAAAGCAATACTCTTGTCTTAATTCAGAGACAATTGATAATATAAACCACAATACGGCTTGATAATATATTGAAAATCATCAGTTTCTTTGGTTATACGTAAACAAAGCGTTGATGACAAATGAAGATAACCCTTTGTAAGCAATACAAATAAACAGGCTGTCATTCCAGAAGCATGTATTCATATAGTTACTAACAATAATTAATGATACAATACAAATGGCAGATGAAATGTTCATTATAATAGCGGTTATAATTTATTCCTATTAGAGCTGTCTAAGTTTCATATCGTTCCCTACAAACGGTTACACAACAGATGGCAGTTGTTGTCATATAGATATTTAAGTTAAATGGTATTTACACTGTAGATTACATGTACGAGTAATTTAACTGTGATTAGTTTGCGCGAAAATAGTTACAATATATTTGCTCATCTAGAGTCAGAAATAAGGTTTGTTTTCTCATCGTGGGATGCCAACTATTTTCTTTTCTTTATTCAAGATACTATTCAACATTTAATTGATTATCAAACCGCCTCAATATCATGATAAGTATTATATAGAAAATTAACAATTTGTATACTTTTCATATTTATATTACCAACTGTTTTGCTAAATAGCCCTGTATACGTTTATATTCTGATCGGTTGAAATTCTCGTGATGAGCAAAACTGGTCCAGATTAATTTAAATAAATATGGAATGAGTACAAATGAGTCTTAAAAATAAAATTCCATAAATACATCGATTATTTCGTACGCATTTTTATTTTGATTTGAAATCTAATTAAATTTTCACGTTCTTCGACTTAAAAAATATAAAAAAATAATGAAATCTCAAATAATTTAGAGAAATCTGGAATTTTTCATAACCTTAAAGAGTTTCCACCAAAAAACAATGTATGCCGACTTTAAATATATAATTTAAGTATATCCGAAATACTAACGATGATATCATTATGTGTCATGAAATTTCATCGTCTCTAAAACATATTTCTTTGAATAACTTATATGTAATACAACATAAGATAATATTCAATAGATAATATAGAGTACAAGTGTTGGGTATTTTGTGAATAGCTAGTTATAAAGTAGGTATAAGTCAACAAATATTACGATCAAAGTTTTTATTGTTCATCTTCAAGATTTGTTTTATCAATACTGACAAAATTTCATTTTGAATGTATGATATCTGATATATGAGCGTATAGAATGGCACTCCAGCAATTTTGCTTTTATATAAGAACTACAAAAAGATTTTTGTAGAGAAGCAAATTGATTTTTGAAGCAATTTAACAGAAATGCGTTCCAGTTTGTATTCAAATAAAAGTATGTCAACGGCAGTCTTAAGAATAACCAACCCACATACTCTTTAGTATATATAACCTACAGTTATATTTTTTGAAGTTTTTTTTTCTAATAAAAAGCACGACCCCATCCCGTGTACGATTCGATCAAAGTTTTAATCATTATCGTTTCATAATTTAATTTACATATTTTGATAATACCGATATTTTATGAATATTAACCTCTGTGGATAAGGCTAAGCGTATACTGAAACAAAACACAGGGCAGCATAAAATTAGTAGTTGCAGGCATGCAAAACAGACATGTGCGAACAGCGTATACTGTAACAGCTGCGTCATGACATATATTAAGAAAAACAATATATTCCATTGTACTTATTTTCATTTTTTATTTATCAAGATCTGGATCTGGATAAACAAAAAATGTTAATTAAACACTTATTATTTTTAAATGTTGTGACGTCAAACTTGTTCCTGCATTTTGATTTCATTGCAGCACAAAAAGGAAATCCTACTTTGCATAAATAGGTTGTATAAAACAAAAGTAAAACAATAATAACTTGTGTTGACACATTGGAGGATTCTTCTGACAAACTCACCAAGAAAGAATTTAATGACATTTAAGTCAGAATCACTGATAAAATCAGTCAGATTTTTTTAATCACTTGCGCTGAACACGGTAAATGGATTCCAAGCCAAAGAATCATTATTGCTAGTTTTTGGAAAACATTGAAAAATAATGGTTTTTGAGTTATGTGGATGTTCGCGGAACACCTATTCGGGTTCTGTAGAACACCAGTGTTCCGCGGAACATAGTTTGGAAAACCCTGCCATAGGCAGAGACCAAATAACAGTTATTCGATGCAGTCGTCATAGGGACAAATCACTTTTAAGGTGTTAACTGTCAGTACTTGGGCAGAAAGGTATTATATTAAAAAAGTAAAACAACTTTTTTTACTAATTCCACATTTGTTTAATAAAATCAGGATCGGTTTCGCTCACCACGAGCATTTTCAACAGAAATTACTATGTTAAAAGTTTAAATGCTGATTATATTAAATAAATGTAGAATTAATACGACAGATAGTTTTATTTTTGGTAAGCCGAAAAAAACTTTAATCTCAAAACAAAAATAAAAAAAACAGATGAAAGTGGATTATATGATTGAGTCGTATTCTTTTCGGTAGATACGCCATCAATTTTGATTAATGTGACAAACTGACAGCTACGGATGCGGATTCTATTATTTGTTTAATATGAAATAGTATATCATTTCAAGGCATATTTGACATAAGTGACATATATGAAGGTTTATTGTATGATTTATTCACAAACCTTAATATACCGTTATAAAAAAATAATACAAAACTTGAAATCAAAATATACATTTAATTAGCAGAGTAACTAATCTACTGAATAAATGTTATTAAAAAATATGTGTCTATCTGATCTCATATGATGGAATTTGATAAGTCTATTATATCGCAGAATTGAAATGCTGATGGGGTCGGGTCGCTCATGCTGCTGGCCAGATGAAAAACCGTTAAAATCAACTAATCGTTTTTTTTTTTTTTTTTTAATAAGTAAACCGGAATTATTTTCAAAATATCTATTATAGCAGTGGTCTCCAAATTCAAAAAGGATGTGAGCTACTTTCAGAAATTCAAATTGTCTGGTGAGCTACCTATACTTATTCCTTCTTTATGGTTTTTATCATCGGCCCTTATCGTACTATACATAATATTATTATATTACTTAAAATAAATTAGAACATTATATTTTCTAATTAAACATAAAATGCGTACTTTAATTATTTATTTATAAACAAAATAATAATTGAAAAATATGTGTGAGTAAACATAAAAGAAAAATAATTAGTGGAAAGAATGGCATTCACTTTTTCCACAGCTGGATTTTTTTATTTATTTTCTTAGTACAATAATAAAATTTTATGGACAAATTTATAAATATGATAAAATATCCTATTATACCGGTATCTCACCGAGGCTTTTTTGGTATCTCGCGAACGGCTGTTTGGCGATCACTGTATTATAGTATCACACAAAACAAAAAAATATAGAGCATTTTGATTACTTAAATATGTATATAGTAAGATGCGTAAAAAGGTATATTAACTTATTAAGTCCGCTCCTAATGTGAAGTATATGGACATCAAATTAAGTTTATCCAAACTAAAGTTTTTTTTCGAAAACTGATTATTACTCAGTTTCTCAACCTCAATTTTTCGATGAGTGTAGGTGTATAAGATAAAGGATAGAAAATAACTAAAAGATACGCTACGAACGTTTTTTGTGAAAAAAAAAACAATATCAATAAATAAAGGCTTGCACAATTATTACCATATACTCCATCACTGGTTATCATACTATTCCAATAAATGTCTGCTAAATAAAATAAATATGGTTGCTTTAGCGTTCTTAAACGTTGACATATTAAATTTGCTAAATTAATTATTTATTCCTACTTAAAGCGCTTTGCTTAACGTCAAAAACTTTTCCAAGATAATTGCTAAAATCGATCATCTCTTTATGACTATCACAAGTAATACAAAGTGAAACGTTTTAAACTTTTAGCAATGAAAGTTTTATGTATGAAAATTTATTTGTCATTCTCATAAAGAGATGTCAATGTCAGCTGCAGCATTTATCTCATCCTCGATTCTATGAGATTAGTATGCAAATATTAAAATTAATTTTATGCGTCTTTAATAACTTTTTTCAAGTCAAGTGATTATAAGTATAAAAGTTTTGGTTTTGTGGTCTAATATAATATGAAAGTAATCACAAAAATGGGCCTTTGTAGTATATTGGGGAAAGATTTATCTACACGATCAGATGAATCATGGTCCAATTCCATACAATATAAATAGGCAATTTAGGTTTTTCAATTAAAAATGAAGATCTTGGACATATGGCTGATCTTAAGTCACATTGGTAAAATGCAGCAAGTCTCATAGAATTTTAATATTTGATTTATTAAGTTTCAAAAAGCACTCTGAAAGCTTTTAAAAAATACGAGTAAATGAAAAAAAACTGCTGTGAATATATAACCTAACATTAAATTTATTGTTTTGATTTTCTTTATATGTGGTAGCAAATATGATATAAACATTTTTATACAGAAAACGTGAATCATAAGTTTGTTTTTTTTTTGAAATTCAGTTTGCATATTGCGTGTTTTTTGTGAATGACTCGAATGTTTAAAATAATTTCCTCATCAAATATGATGGAATTTTAAGCTCTTATCTGCCTTTCTTGATGTAATTTAAGTCAAAGAAAAAAGATAACGTTCACATGTCATTTTCATAAAAATCATCCAGAATGGTTTTCGCATCTCGATGATTTATTAATAAATATGTGCTTTGGTTATTGTTAGTTATAATTTAAATCCATACATCGATAAAAAAAAACAGATGTAATCCAAAAAGACATTATTGCCTTATATAATCGATAAAAAAAAATGAATACATATTACGAGTTTATTAAAGCCAGCATATACTAAATTTGGTTATTCACACTTTTGTAATTTTTAGATTACTTGTTAAATAAATGTCAAGAATAATGTTTTGTTAACAACGTTTTCCGACTTGTTAAATATGCCGATTGATTCAATTTTGAGTCGCGGCATGTAGTTAAGGAGTCACAGTCTTAATACTTAACTCAATTCCTGCCATTAAAATTTGTAAATATATCATACCATGTCTATGTAAATAGTACTGAGTTTGAGTTAGTAATTAGTTCTCCTAATGTGCCCATATGAGTTGGTAATTTTTAAGTCAATGTTTGCATTTTGCCTGCCAACGAGCAAATTATCTTCGTTTATTCAATTTGATGACTTCAAAAAGCAGAATTTGAATCCCTGCTGATTTAGTTAAAACTTTGTGAATAGTTTTAGCAGTATCGTACCAATATATTTACAAAACACGAATTTTTGATTCATTAATTATGCTTGTTCAGTCATGATGACTTACATATTCAATTTTAAGCTCGCTACGTAATTTCCTTGCTAAATTATCAATAAGACTTCTTACTTTCTTTCCAGTAGACTTTTCCAGTAGAACAAACAATTTAATTTACAATTTTTCGTGAAGTCGTTTTTTTTTTTGATAATCTATATTTTTTAAGTTTATGTGGATCATATAGCAATAATGCAATGTGAATCAATCTTTAATAGAGATATCTCAACGGAAGCTTTTGTCAATACGGGAAACTGCTTGTTAGTCTGAGAATTAGCTACGTCACCATTATTTTAGGATTCAAAAAGTGAAAGAGAATATTTGAAAATTACAGACACCTGTGATAAAAAATGCATGGTCTGAGTCTCATACAATTTTGTACTGTGACACTAACCCGTGAGATTCATCACAGAAGCCAACGACGTTAACCTCTGCTCTGTGGACTCGACAATTTAAAATTTAATTTATATGAAACATCTTGAACTAGTTAATATTATAGATACATTACATATATCGAATGTCTGTTATTTCTAATACTCCTTACTGTAAATGTTTTTGTTATGGTAATAACCTTATTGCTTAAAAGTTCAATACTCAATACCCCCAATAGTGGATTATTTGCGAAGTTTGATAGAAAATTGCTCTTTACTCAAATTTTGGAGAGTTAGTAATATATAAAAGGCTAAACATTATCATAGTTAAATAACACACGTTTGTTAAATATAAGATGGAAATTACATCAATAACAAGAATACATGTGTCATTTAGGATTTAAAATAATCTTTAATCGTTTGAGGATGAAAGTGAAACAATACCGTTTAAAACCAATAATAGCGGTAAATAAAACCAACAGTAAGTACAGTAAGATGACAATTAAACATTTGATTTTAACTAACAATCAAAAGCTACGAAAAGGGTATTAATAATGATAACCATAGCACTAAATTTTATAATCAAATAGTATCAAACTGTCTGTAATTTTTAAAGTCAATCAACGCCAACTCGAAGAAAAGAGATATCTTAAATATTAAATTGACAAATCGTTAATTTGCTATTGGACATCTCAGAAAATTACGTTGTTAATTTTCTACAATCACATATCTCAATTGTTGTCAGTTTTAAGTTTTTTGATGTAATGAATTCCAAATTTTAATATACACATACAACCAAGCTCGTATCCCAATAAATAAATAATGCTTTACTTAACCTAATACAAAAAAGTTGGTAAAAAAATAGTTTGACAAATTATATGGTCATGTGATAAGATCAATATGAAAGAGAAGGTGGCATGGAAAGAAACGTCTTTGGTTTCTTTTTGATTAACTTCCTCAAAAATATTGAGGACGAAATCATTCTAGTTGTGTTTTATAGCGAAAGAAAGCGATAGTGACAGCGGAAGAATAAAGTACATTTATGTTTATTCTGAAAACTTGGTATTGTTTGAGAAACCAGGTTGTAGAAAATTACCGAAGATTAACCCAGACCCATAAGAGCGCTAAAGTGAGACGTTTATTATTACTGGACCACTTAAATTGATACTATAATGGATAATTATGTCATGGAATGGAATATGTCACATTCATTCATGAAAACGATACAGTTTTATTTCTAAAATTAATTTTAAATTTATTACGCACTTATTTTATATTATCCTTACACTACGCAACGTTTGTGATTTGAGTGCATAAAACCATATCCATTAATAAACTATTCTTCTTTGACATCCCTAAAGGCTGGAAGGTTTTCTTAGATGGGTCAATCAAACAGACTAATTTTGTTTGTGAGTGATGTCAACTGTATCTTATAACGTCTTCAACCCTTAATATATTATTAATGTCAATTTAAAACGACGTAACTCTCCTTGAATATTTATCTTGTCAAACATTGTGAAGAGCCAACATCGTATATAGAATTTTTAATAGTCTTTAATGCGTATTATTCAGATTTGTATATATAAACTAATATATACTGAAATACTAGTATAAGATTGGTTGTTATTTTTTTGATAGATTAAACTAAAAAGCTTATAATAAGGATTTCAAAATAAATATTTTAGCCAACTTATGATGTATTTTTTTCAAATTAAAATTTTGAGAGTGGAAAAATATCTATTTCGATATACATACAAGGCTTTTTCGAATACAAGTTTTCTGCTGGATCGATGATGATGATAAGTATTATATATTTTATTTAGATAAGTATATAAATATTCACCTTTATCCGACTTTTTAATTGTTTTTGCATTATGAATGGGAACTAGTCCAAATATATTTTAAGCTTCAAACTGAGTTTCGGTTTTATTTGCATTATTTATTTTTTGCTTGGCGTACAAATTCTCTATAAGTCATACATATGTATGTGTGAAAAAAGAACCGTGTAAAAAACATTCACAATGCTTAATTAGCTAGTGATGTAAAAATGGATAACATTTGAGTTCCCGTGAACTTCTTATCTCTGTAGTGATCGCGCCCTTCCGTCTGCAAACGACGGTAAGGGATGCAATTTACAATTTTCAAATCTTTATCGATGAAGGAGACTGGAAGAACCTGGTGCGTCCTGGTACTTGAAGCTCCATAAATTTGATATCCAAAAAAAAAAAATATTTCTATTCTGCAAATTTTCAGTTGGTCCCATTTAGCGTAAATCAACCCAACTATTGATTATTATCTTTTAAACAATTAATAAATAAAGTGTTTTGATTGTAAAAAAATGTTTTTATAACATAAAATCTTTACATTCTAAAAATTAAAAAGATTACATTCTTTCTTATAAGAGGAATACCTCAGAGTAATAATAAATGTTAGAAACGTTCAAAATTGTTTTGGAAAGAATGCTCAAGTAAAAGGTTAAGTTAAATGCACCGTAGTTTACTGATTGAAAAAATAATGTACATTGAATAAGGTTACGTATTATTCAAATGCTTTTAATTAGATTTGGATGCAACTTCGTCAAAATGTGAGGAGATTCGTCTGATAAATGTATTAAATCTTAGCTAAAAAAACCTTGTTCACTTTTAGAGTGTTATATATATAAATTTAATTTATTTTGTAAAGAAAATCCAGATTATTGTTATGTTTTAATTTACCATTAGACTCACTCACTAGGGATTCCAATCCGGATATCCGGATAAATTCGGCCATTTTTCAACTATTCGAAATTCGGATATTTGGGGAAATATCCGAAAAGTATTCGTAATCGTAATTTTTAATGAAATATGTTACAAAATTTACTAAAGATCACATCACAATTTCTCCACATTTAAAGAATAATCATGAATTCCCCAGGATGTGGTGTTTTTTCCTTCACCCAACTCGGGTGTTATCAATATCTTATCATAATACTTGAGTTTGACGAATCGGCACTTAGATCGAATAGTTCATCCGTGCACTTGATCGCCTGAAGATGCCGAAAGGCGAAACCCGGGTCGTTAGTTACAAAATCTGTGAAAATGTACAAAATTTGAACGATTCAAATGTAATATTGAAATTTCACCAAGCACCTTCAGTCGAAATCTTAAAAAAAACCATGTTCGTTGAACATATAATATAAAGCAATGTCAGAATAATCGATCAATGTCCTGGTTAACATATTATGCCAAATAAACAGAATGCCTGCCACAAACAAGATATATCGTCAAATTTTCTATGTTCAATACACTAGAGACAAATTTTCTCGTCAATACTTAATTGAATTAATAATTGCAAATTATAGCCGGCGTGCTAGGTAAAAATAAACTATTATCTATGGCAGCCAAAAAGTTAAGGAATAACTGTTTTGATTACCATAAAGCAGTGATGCACAACCTTTACCTTCTAGCGGACCGCATAAAACAAATTATCGTGAGTTCGGGCCGCAAAGAAAAAAAATGATCTAAAGTACGTTCAATTCTTTTTTACATGGAGCATATGTACGTTTCATGTAAAACAGCCTTACAAAAAAACCGTGTAATAAAAATTAAGTGAATTTAGATAAATGAATGATAGGTTCCATTACATTATTTTGACCGTGTTATTTCGAAAACGTGAACATAAATAAGCCCCGCAAAAAAAGATTGTGAGTATTTACTTATTAAAAATCTTTTCATTGTGAAATATTTATATTATGTATTTCAAAAGTTAATAAGATCTTGGTCATTTTTAGTTTTTAACTTTTTTTTTAATTTGACATACTATTTATAAGCCGGTTTCTATGAAGCGATTTATTCTCCTTCATTGAAGATCCAGCTTGCTTACATTTATTAAATAAATGTTTTACCTGAAAAAATATGTTTGAGATTTAAGGGCCACCACAAAATTTAAAAAGGGCTGAATGCTGCCCGCGGGCCGCGGTTTGTGCATCACTGCCATAAAGCATCCACTGGATATACGAAAACCTTTCGTTTTTTTTTAAATAAACAATCTTACAACAACTGATTCATTTTTCAAGTTTATTTTTGTGATATTAATAAACTTTATGAAATTGCTTTGGCAGCTTTATTGTATTGTTCTACAGAAATAAAATGTGTTTCAAAATGAAAAGTATACTTTACGGGACCAATTCATCGTTTATTAAAGTTTTGAAATTTTGCCGCGAGGGCTTTTGTATGTGAAGCAAATAATGACACAATGAAGCTTTTGACGAGTGTTGCCATACTTTTTATTCAATATAATCTCTTTTCCGTGGGAATGGATGCACGTGTTTCTTTATAATACATTCTTTGATACAAAATCGAAACAAAGGTTAATTGAGAAAAAAACAACTTCTACAATGCGAAAAAAATGTTTTTGATAACGAATTCTTAAAATCCATAGTGGAAATTAAATATCTCCATTTCCTCCACCGCAGTCGATAATTTAAAATATATCTATAATTCAGATTTATGCTTACTTAGGGCGTTCGCCTATCTCAGGGGTGGGGAACCATTTATTCTCTAAAGGCCATTTATTCATTTTTCTGATTCGACGTAAGGCCGCAGTAAACATTGACTAAGGAACCTTGGCCGGAAACAAGAATTTACGAATTTACATAAATTTATAGAATTACAGAATTGGCCAGGAGGTCGCACCAGAGTAGCCAGAAGGCCGCAGGTTACCCACGAATGGCCTATCTTATAAAAAATCATTCCTACAACTTTCTCATGGATTACAGTTAAACTATTATCAATTATTTTATACGAAACGTTTAGCCAAATCCTTATTTTACTCGCCCAAATTTAAACTCTAACATAAAATCCACTATATTATTCAATATAATTCTTAAACAACAAATAATACAGAATAAAATATTAAAAAAGAACTGTATTTGAAATAGAAGTATTATGTTTAAGACGTGTCAGTTTGCTAAAAGTTGATTAGTAAGAAAATAATAATGCTTTCATAACGTAAGAGAAAAAAAATCAAGAAGATTGTCATTTAATTAAAATGTATTAAAATCTTTATATTTATTATCTGTAACCCTTTTGACATTAACACAGTGGATAAAGCATATATAATATTTAGTAATTATCCTTTTTATAGCGTATTTTAAAATTAAGATAAACATTATATCTTTCATTAAAAAATTGATTACATAAATTCATCAAACCTATATTCACTTTAAGAAAGATTCTCCATACAATTTATCATTTTAGTTAATGATTTATTATCAGTCAAGGATTTATTATCAATCATTATTTTTTCAAATTACTGTCTCTTCAAAACAAATCTTTTATGACATAATCTAACGAGTCTTTTAAGCAAGAGGTAGAAGTAATAGTTTTAGTTAGAAATTAGAGTTGAGTAATAACATATCTTTAAGCTCATATTTTTTTCGTATATTTCAAGAAAAGAATACTATACAAAAATACATATCGGTACTATCGACTTTAAAATAAGTTTTAGATTTTTCAATTATAAAACCTTTAAATTGAAAGATGTGAAATATAATCGACACTGGCAACACTGCCTGTCATATTCCCTAGTCCTTTTTCCCGATTTTCTTCAGTCTACACCACCACGTGGTGGTTGAAAGATGTAATCAGACGTTCAAGCCGAACAATATTGGACTATCATTTTTTCGATAACTTAATTTTAACTAAAGACTTTTGGTGTGAAAGCTTTTTTTTTTGTTAAAAGAAGAAACAAAAATATCAATATAAAAAATAGATTAATGGAGTAGATTGAATTTTGAAGTTTTTAAGAATGTTTAAAGATTTCTAATATTTTTTTTAATAATAGGAAGATTTCAATTTGTTCAAAGCGGACGTTGTTCATTAATAAAGCAGTGAGTTGATAAAACAAATTATTTAGGGTAACATTTAATTGAAAAGTTCTAAGTCACCATATCAAGCGTAAAGTGAAATACACGTAAAGTTTGAAAGTTAAAGCATATTATGTCAAGTTAATGTTATCACAATAGACGAGATGGCAGGATTGTTGCTGACTGTACTGCTGCTGGCAGGTAAATTAAATTATTTTAGCCACATCAAAATTAAATTATATTTGTATGTCAATAAAATAAAATGTATTTATCCTAAAATTTCATAATATCATTACGAGTGAGTGGAAGTTTTAAACTCAAAAGTTTGCTGTGTCAAATTGTCACATAAATCAAAAATACTCGATCGCGGTACTGATCTTATTAAGAAATCTTTGCATATTTTTATAAAATAATCCTACATTTGTGGCATAATATGAACCTTCACGAGTTGAAGTGAGACAACTAGTGTAGTAGACTAAAATGGTAAAAAATTCTTATCGGAATTTTTAGTATAGTCGTGCTTTGGTGGATTGCATACATGTTTTTATTTTAGGGAGATAACATTATTGCAGTGTGTATTTACTGAGCTCACTTCAATTTTATGATACATTAAAGCTTGTAGAATTTTATAACGCATCCAACTTGCTCTTTCTTGCCACTTGCCTCTGTGGCTTATTATTATGTACTCGTAGTAGAGAATCTCAGCATAAGCTTTTTTCAGGTGAACAGGCGCTCTTACAATGAAGTATAACATATATATATTATTACATGCTAAGCGAAACAGGTCCATAGTATTCAAATATCGCGTTTAATTTTTATGAAAATATTAAATAATTTTGATATTTATAACAACCCGTTTCATTATTAAATGATCTTAGGCTAAGTGAAACCTCATTTTTTTTTTAAATAAAAATTGTGGAATATATTTCATATACTGTTTGTTTCTAAAATGTATACTTTCTTATGTTGAAGTTTATCTTCTTTCAACGTTTTCTTGCTTTCCTATTTGATGCACACTACGCATCGTTGTTTGTGTTGTTATGCTAACCATTTATGCAAATGTAAGACGCGTGTTTTTATATAAATGTCTTAAAAATATTCAACCACATGGCGTTTGTTTTGCACTTTTTTGACAGTTATTGATAACATCAAATTGTTTAGTCATTAGCTTACATTCAAAAGCATACGTTTGTAGTTATTAGGGGCAATACAGGCGCCAGAATTTAGTTTCTTAGAAGTGAGACACATAATCAAGGTTGAGGTCCTTCTGACACTAAGCCTGTGACATGAATTTTATGTTTTGTTTTCGAAGGCTTCATATTTCACTATTTTTTGTTTGATATTAAATATCACTCCAAATCAAACAACAAAAAAAATATTTGAAAAATCTTTTAAGTAATTTATACTTCTGTGACTTCTCGTTAACCTCCTCAGATGTGATTTTTTTCTATTTATCATGTAAAATTACACTTACCATGACAGATTATAATGTATATTACGATGATTAAAAGCTACTGATAAAAGCAAAGTGAAAACAGATAAACATGTTGATATTACTCGTAATTTATTTTTGAGCGAGTTTCATTTATTGTGAGAAATTTTTACTTTTGTTTACGATAAATCCCCAAGAATAAATCTTCAATAATAAAAGTCATTAAGATCAATAACAGTATGAATGAACTCGACGTAAAACAGGTAGGTAGAATTAATAAAAAACCATCGCTCAAGAGCTACGAAAACGTTTATTTAGGAGTTTACAATCATCAAAGCATTACATACAATATTAAAAAAAATAATTATGAATATAATACAAAATAACTATTATAATACATAGCTTGCTCGCACGATTTTATAAAAGTTAAGAAAATTGGTGCTAAAATCCACGCGACGATCAAAATGAATTTAACTTTCGTCGAGATGGAAAAATATTAGTTCTTTCATCTCGGACGAAAAACCACAACAGAAAAAAAACCACAAGTGAATCTAAATTAAAGGTCTCTGCAAGCAAGTTCCAGGACCGGGAAGTTTCCGCCATACACCTTGTGTTCGGTTCGTGTCCCAAAAAGCAAGAAAGAAACATAAATCGCATCGGGTATCGAAAAACAATGTTGCCATTTAAAGCCATAAACGATAAAACCAATTGATATTACGGGTTACATGATGACAAAAATTTAAACACAATTTAGCTACAAATTTTAAATGTCTGCCAGTTTTTATCGGCAAAGTGGTAGTAGGAGCGTGTGATTATAAATCATACCGTATCAATGTTTATATATGTACATATCAATGTACTCATTACCAGTGGATGTATAACATATTGTCGCATGAGATGTCCCAATCTTAAAAATCTAGTATTGAGATACTAACAAATGTTGAGCTATATTTTAAAACGTGTTAAAGTGGAATATTTAAAATAAAATGAGATATATTCCATTGTATTGAAATAAAAAGAATTGTTTAGATGTGACAGCACATTTCTCAGGCAAATATAATATATAAAGTGACGCATTATTTTGAATACATTGTCAAGAGAGCGTGAGTAAATTATGCGAAAATTAATGCGAAATTGAACACCATCATCAAATTTTGACATTGTAATTTGATTTAAGACCCTTTATTAGCAGTCATTACTTTAACAATGTTTGAATAATGAGTTTATTTGTATGTAGTTAAGAAAACACATTTAAAATCGATCTTCTCAAAATATATTGACTTCAAAATAACGAAGACATTTCAAATTTATGTGTGTGGTACTTTACAAAACAAATGCGTTACTGAAACCAAAATTTGTGCACACATTTATTAACTGCTTCTTAGATTTTTAGATAAATTTCGTAATGTTTTTCTTATTACGCTGATGGTAGAGAAAAATCTGAATTGTTAAAAATTTAGGAAGATAATTGTCACGGGCTTGAATCATTTACTATATCATTTTTTCTAGAAACTTTCATTTTGATTCAATAATAATTATGCCAGTTATTGCGATCAAAAAACGTTTTATCGCATATCTATAAACATTTTTCTAAGAGTGATTTTGAGCTCTCCCTGTGAAAGTTGACTATATTGTTTTTTAATGAAGATAATAAAAGATTTTTAGTACTTTTCCACATAAAATTTATTTGATCAGGACCGGTTTCGCTCATCGCGAACTGATAAGAAAAATATATAAACAGTGCTATTTACACAAATAAAATTGAAATAAAATGTGTAAGCAACTACTAACAATGAAAAGGATTTACAAATTACATTATAATTACACAAATTTAATTTTGTGTAATTATAATATAGTCAGTTTGAGTGCATTCGCGCACTGAGTAATACCGGAAGATGCCGAGAGGCGAATCCCGGGTCGTGTTCGATCAAGATTTTTATGGAAACGTAAATTATAAAAATCTATATATTAATAGTCGATAATGTCCGTCCGTCTGAATGATTGTCCGCGATTTCCCCTCCCCCCTCCTCCGCTCCAGCCCCGCTGTCACCATTTTTTTATTCATACCAAATACATACTTTTTTCGTTTGTATATTATGGTCGCGATTTCGCCTTTTCGATGACGTCAAGAAAGACGGTCCCCCTCCCCCCATCCTGCCCCGCTGTCGTCATTAATTCATTTCTTCATTTTTCTCTGACGTCATGAGTGAATTTTTGAAATCATGACATTTTTATTTTATTATGTGTAAAAACAATTAATTTTCAAAAAATATTCTCTCAAGCTGTGGGATTCGATACCATGCCCCAATTTTCATGCGCGACGTTCGGCACCCAACGCACTGCTCCACAAGTCCACTTGATGGTTACGAAAAAAAAACTCTATTTAAAGTTTTAGTTAACTAATAATGACATCTGTGGGTGAAATCTTGCACTAAACGAATTTTAACCGTTCTGCAGCGTTGTGAGAGGCTATATAAGGCTGCTCAATTATATATAATAATTTAATATATAATAATTTAATTAACTATTTATTTATATATATACGAAAAATGGTTGTTAGCAAGCTTAAACATTATTCCAAATATTAAATAATTTACGAGGTCTATTTTTGCTACTATGAAAAATGGTTGTTAGCAAACTTAAACATTATTCCAAAAATTCAATAATTTACGAGGTCTATTTCTGCTAATACGAAAAATAATTGTTAGCAAACTTAAACATTATTCCAAAAATTAAGTAATTTACAAGGACTATTTTTGCTACTATGAAAAATGGTTGTTAGCAAACTTAAACATTATTCCAAAAATTAAATAATTTACGAGGTCTATTTCTGCTAATACGAAAAATAGTTGTTAGCAAACTTAAACATTATTCCAAAAATTAAGTAATTTACAAGGACTATTTTTGCTACTATGAAAAATGGTTGTTAGCAAACTTAAACATTATTCCAAAAATTCAATAATTTACGAGGTCTATTTCTGCTAATACGAAAAATAATTGTTAGCAAACTTAAACATTATTCCAAAAATTAAGTAATTTACAAGGACTATTTTTGCTACTATGAAAAATGGTTGTTAGCAAACTTAAACATTATTCCAAAAATTCAATAATTTACGAGGACTATTTTTGCTACTATGAAAAATGGTTGTTAGCAAACTTAAACATTATTCCAAAAATTAAGTAATTAACAAGGACTATTTTTGCTACTATGAAAAATGGTTGTTAGCAAACTTAAACATTATTCCAAAAATTAAATAATTTACGAGGTCTATTTCTGCTAATAGGAAAAATAATTGTTAGCAAACTTTAACATTATTCCAAAAATTAAGTAATTTACAAGGACTATTTTTGCTACTATGAAAAATGGTTGTTAGCAAACTTAAACATTATTCCAAAAATTAAATAATTTACGAGGTCTATTTCTGCTAATAGGAAAAATAATTGTTAGCAAACTTAAACATTATTCCAAAAATTAAGTAATTTACAAGGACTATTTTTGCTACTATGAAAAATAATTGTTAGCAAACTTAAAAATTATACCAAAAATAAAATAATTTACGAAATTTCTACTTCTAAGAAAAATGGTTGTTAGCAAACTTAAACATTATTCCAAAAATTAAGTAATTTACAAGGACTATTTTTGCTACTATGAAAAATGGTTGTTAGCAAACTTAAACATTATTCCAAAAATTAAATAATATACGAGGTCTATTTCTGCTAATAGGAAATTAATTGTTAGCAAACTTAAACATTATTCCAAAAATTAAGTAATTTACAAGGACTATTTTTGCTACTATGAAAAATAATTGTTAGCAAACTTAAAAATTATACCAAAAATAAAATAATTTACGAAATTTCTACTTCTAAGAAAAATGGTTGTTAGCAAACTTAAACATTATTCCAAAAATTAAATAATTTACGAGGTCTATTTCTGCTAATAGGAAAAATAATTGTTAGCAAACTTAAACATTATTCCAAAAATTAAGTAATTTACAAGGACTATTTTTGCTACTATGAAAAATGGTTGTTAGCAAACTTAAACATTATTCCAAAAATTCAATAATTTACGAGGTCTATTTCTGCTAATACGAAAAATAATTGTTAGCAAACTTAAACATTATTCCAAAAATTAAGTAATTTACAAGGACTATTTTTGCTACTATGAAAAATGGTTGTTAGCAAACTTAAACATTATTCCAAAAATTCAATAATTTACGAGGTCTATTTCTGCTAATAGGAAAAATAATTGTTAGCAAACTTAAACATTATTCCAAAAATTAAGTAATTTACAAGGACTATTTTTGCTACTATGAAAAATAATTGTTAGCAAACTTAAAAATTATACCAAAAATAAAATAATTTATGAAATTTCTGCTTCTAAGAAAAATGGTTGTTAGCAAACTCAAACATTGTTCCAAAAATTAAGTAATTTACAAGGACTATTTTTGCTACTATGAAAAATGGTTGTTAGCAAACTTAAACATTATTCCAAAAATTCAATAATTTACGAGGTCTATTTCTGCTAATACGAAAAATAATTGTTAGCAAACTTAAACATTATTCCAAAAATTAAGTAATTTACAAGGACTATTTTTGCTACTATGAAAAATGGTTGTTAGCAAACTTAAACATTATTCCAAAAATTAAATAATTTACGAGGTCTATTTCTGCTTCTACGAAAAATGGTTGTTAGCAAACTTAAATATTATTTCAAAAATTAAGTAATTTACAAGGACTTTTTTTGTTACTACGAAAAATAGTTAACAAACTTAAACATTATTCCAAAAATTCAATAACTTACGAAATTTCTGCTTTTACGAAAAATAGTTGTTGGCAAACTAGACCATGATTCCAAAAATAAATAATTTACAATTTAAATACTGCAGGGCAGGGCTGTCGATATACGCCCCCAGATATATTTCTTTTACTATCAGAATTTCTGGATTATTCAATAAATAGGTTAGTAATTTATTTTTGACGCCTGTAAATTTTCTGACTACTTAAAAATGCAACAAAAATCCCCCCGTTGAGGTCAACGGGCTTACAGCTAGTAATTATAATTTTAATTAGAGGAATTTACCGCTTACCGGTTTTTTAATATAAGAGTTTGTTTATTAATTTGATACTGTATTTGGGACTTTAAAATTTACTTTAAGATTTGTTATTTTCATATTGAAAATGAAATTACGCTATTAAAAAGTTAAATATTTTTTTGATCGACGTAACAACCTTAATAGAAAACTAAGAAGATGAAATTAGGGAAGCTACTTTGTGTTATATTTCTTCCCCATTGTTTCCTTTGATGCTGCATATTTATAATCTGGATAGATGTCAGTTAGGATGATGAGAGAATTGAAATACGCGACCTATTATTTAAACCAGAGTTGGACTTCAAATTAATTAAGCTGCTTTGTCACCAAAAAGCGTTCTTAATGCAGAATTATTATTTTACTTATGTATGAAAAGATTGCTAAATTGTAATAGTTAAGCCATATTCCGCACAGAATTCCGACTGCCTAAAGCTTTTGCTTTTTGAGGGAAGAAAAACCTTTTAGAAGACTGATTTTATATCGCCACCCCAATACTACAACTAGGTTAGTTAATTTTCAATATTTTCGTGAGAGCTTTTGTATCACGTATTTTTTAAATCTATGCCCCCTACAAATGAGGTGAATAGTCATCTTAATGGAAGTATCTCAACGAATTTTTTTTTCTGCGAGAACTGCTTGTTGCAAATTCTAGTTGCGTCACAGACATCCATGCATTTGAACAGAAAATCGATAAATCGATTGAAATATGCGTACTAAAATTCGAACCCGTGAGGTCCGGCAAAGAAGCCAATGACGCTGACCACTGTACTATGGACCAGATTTTTTTTGAATACAATTAAATTATTATTAGCTTATTGTTGTTACCAATTAAGCAAAGCAGCATTTTTCATTTTTATTTAGAACAATAACTAAAGCTTAATGAATGCGTTGATCAAATTATACTTGTATTCATTTTCCTATTAATGGTCAGTCAGAATTTTCCAGTTGTGGCAATGGGTGGAGTAGGGTATATTATGTTTGATATTATTCATGAAATTGACAATTACGGGAAATAATATAAGTGTATCCGCTGAACGTAATTTTTGTGCAGTTGATGAAATACTACAGTTTTAAAGCTGCCAATTTGATAGAAGAAAATGACATTTTGATAAGGAGGCCAAATTTGATAACATTGTTATTTTACTTGTTGCGTAACAAAATATGACGTATTTTTGCCTCGTTGAGTAAAATCAACAGACTGAACACTGCAAGATTTACTATAAAACTAAAAATTGATTATAATTTTTGCGCTATAAATTACAAAATAAAAAAATATGGTTTTGTCCTTTTTTACTAAGCTTAGGAAGAAAGTAAAACACAAACATTGATAGAATTTAATTATTAAAAAAATGAAAATAAGTTTTACAATAACGATAAATCTACTAATTTTCCCTATCGTTTATATTAATGGCTTTATTAATTTTAAAAAAGCTATTTATTTTAAACCCTTAATTATGTACTAGATTCAGATTATCTTCGATCAAACATTTTTTTTAATAATTCGCAAACTTAAAAAAAGTAATAATTACTATTTATATATATTACGTGTTCTTTAAATTTTACATTTATAATTAAGTGTCTTCATTGCATACTTCTTCAGTGTTTTCAATACCTTTCATTATGTTAAAAACATTTTGTTGAAGATGAAATAAAAATCGCGATGTAACAAATCTGCTTTCATTGGAATTGAGATGAATTGAGATGAACAATATAAACCTTTATAATTCACTTTAGTTTTACATGCGAGAAAAAGGTTCATGTTCGCTCACAAAAAGCTTATTTATAACCAAGTATGCGTTTCTTGGCTGACAAAAATTTCCCAGCGGTATTTAAACATGAGAATTTCAAATGTAGTTAGGTACTCTTGAGAAAAAGAAGACAATTTATGAAACCTGACTCTGCAAAAAATAACATAATAACGTTCCTGCGATGGATTTTTTTTATTATAATCAGCGGTGGGCTGCCAATACGCTAGCAAGGGACTTGATTCATCTCAAAGCAATTCTCGGTGTTCTGGTGAAGAAGTAGATTTTTTTATCACTCCTATGCTATTTATATGCGATAATTAAATAAGCAATCGATTGTTACTTAATAAACTAAAAATATGCCAGAATATGCAATTCACTGTAAACCTTAATTAGAAAAAATATTAATTTGATATATTAGATAATGACGTAAACATATTATTTTGAAAACAAAAAAACTACGTAGACTATTTAACTTGGAACTACTTGTCATTATGTTTCACATTGCAAGACACGTGAAGATGTTACTGCTTTATTTGTAAAGAACATAATACAAAAGACCTTTACATTATTTCTAGAAATTCTACTTACAAACTTTTTCAGGACAGAAGCAAGAATATTCATAACTCTGACTAGAAAAACTATTTTTCCAGAGCTACCTGATTTAAAAACGTGATTGTATGTTTTTTCATGTTGCTGTGATAGCTCAACACAAAAAGGAGAAAAACAGTACTTTTGAAATATAACATTTTTAATGATTAGGATTGCGATGTATGTAAAAAAATTCAATGAAACATGAGTCTAAAATGAGCTTATTGAAGTGTTTTGTTTTAGTTTCCATTAAATAATTTAATAGTCTATAAATTAAAATTAGAAAATTAATGATTTTTGCATTATTGGTTAAACTTGTTATTGTATTAATTCGATATTTAGGATGGACAGGGTATGGTGTAGTTTCCACAGACTAATACAATAATAATCCCAAAAGTTGCATTGATCTTGTTCAAGATATAAATTTTATTTATAGCGAAACACGATAGCATTAAAAAACGTTATTGTATCGAATGAAGTACTAAAGTAAATACTATACTCCTTTTGTTATAGATTATTGATGCTATTATAAAGTTGTGCAAATATTTCAAAATTAGCAATCACTTTTAGAGTGTTCACTGTGGACAACTTGGTGGAAAGGCATTATAAATATTAAAACAATAAAATATACACATTTTTACTAATTCTCACATTTATTTAGTTGGTAATACTCGCCGGTTCTGATCTTAATAAATAAAAGTGGTTATTAGTAAAAATGTTTATTTTGTTTAAAACTAGCAATAATTGAAAGAACATTTATTTCCAGTCGTTACAGTATCAAATTAGCATAACAATGTAACTTTTACGTCGACTTTATCAGCAATTTGATTTATAAAAATGTGATAAGGGATAAAATAACAATTTATAAGATACATTTTTCAAAAGGTTAACAAATCAAGTATAAGTCAAAAAATCATGGCTGACGTTCGGCTAGAGTTCCATAACTTATTTTGAATGTAAAAATAAACCAAGCATTTTTATTGTATCACATGTGTACAGTTATTTTCGAACATGAATCAAATAATGAGAAGTCAAAGAATCTATAAGAACTTTGTGAGAAAGGTCGAAAATAAAAATAACGAGTACGTATTCAATATAAAAAAAACACAAACAAAGTTTACAGATGACAAAGAAAACGCTTTGCTATTCATATTTGACTCTTTTCATGTAAGAGAGACTAACATGTTTTCATCATAAATATAAACAGATAATAGTATATAAAGAGAGCGCCTGCTGTGGCCCAGTTGGTTAGAGATTGCTCTACTGATCACGCTGGTCTGGGTTTGATTCCCGGAAAGATCACTGTGAATTTGAAAATTATTCAATTCAAAGTTGTAATCGAAGACTGAGTGTCTGTGATGTCAATTAACATTATTTCTTTTACTCCCATCGTTCTTTCACTACTACTCACTTTGAAAATAATTGAGGTCGATCGACTGAGTTGTTACTGTTACTGTTAACAGTTCTCGTAAAAAATAAGCTTCTGTTGAGATACTTCCACTAAAAAGCCATATGCTCCATATTGGGAGTGGTCATGGGTAGAAAAAAGAGTTTACTCATAACAAAAAATTAAAAAAAACTACAAATTATCAATACTTTAATAGGACTTCAGTCGTTAAGAAATCAGATAATTAAGTTTCATTCATTTATCACTTTTACGGTAATTCTAAAACCTGCCAATATTGATAATTACTCTGACCTGATTTAAAATATTTCTATTCAACGTGAATTATTTTATTAATATGTGTGATGGTTTCTATATTTATAATAAAAGTTCGATTTATTGATTTCAATACAGAAATACCACCACATTTTTTGGTATTGAAAAACGCCATAAATACCGGGATCCTGTTTTCGATAATATTGATATTGCAATTCTTTACAACGAGCCCATGTCAAGGTTATTCATAAGAGTTGACATAATGTAACCTTGATAATAAAGTGGAAGATAGATTTTTGAATTCGGGATCATAATGTGTAATATAAAATAATGAAGATGATTACTTATTTAATACAGGTGTTTTGAATCATACATTTATTAGTAATGTTTTTTTAAACTCTAAATAATTAAATATACTGTTTAAGACTTCAAAGTGCTTCGTAAAATTTCAATATTAAATTTGAATTAGTTAAATGTTCACACTTTCACACCTTTTTTCACACGACAAAGAATTCTGTCTTTCAGCACTTTCACATGGATGGACTTGAATTTGATCAAGTTAAAAGGTCTTTAATGACAAAACGTGTACAAAATTTTGACTACTAAAATTTAATTGAATTTAAATCAAATGAGTGTTTTTATATTATGGACACAAGTTTATTTATTTATATATAATATAACTGTACGATTATTTAAATTATTTATAAAGTCAAAACCAATGCACCAGATTATCTCTAGTCCCTTCGCTCTATATCTGGTATTGTGATTTGAATTCCTTTTGTTGTGAATAATCGTGTTCATTCTTAAAGAATTTCCCCTGAAATACGTTTTGTATTCATAAACCCAGATTTTTCAACAATAAGGCGTTATTCATGGTAAGATTATGCACCTGGGAAATTCAAAAAGAATTTTAATTAAAAAATATTTTTCATGGTAATTTCGACATCTTAATGAATTCGTGACTTGAAAGGCAATAGTTTATTAATACTTTGAATACAGAATTTACATAATAAAAAAAATGTAAATATATTCTTCTTTGATCATATTCGCTAGCAATGTGAAGCATATGGAAGTAAAGAGGTGCCTCAGTTCATGTCTGCAACTAATTGCTTTCTCCCAAGACATACCAATATCTCTCAGTTCTAACGAGTACACCATACGGATTTCACGGTCGTCAAGTACGCTGAAATCCCACTGTTTTGAAGAAGAGGTAAGCACAATTGACGCTCTCCGGAGGCATTCGCAGCTCGCGATCCAATCAGTTCCAATATCGCACCATGCCCTCTACCGTAAAAAGCTGATGCGTTGAACGTTTTCTTATCTCTGAGTGCCTCAAAAAATCAAACCTCCTCTTCGCCGATATCAGTTGAAAGCATCTGTTATCGAAACTTACTGTATTCGCTCAGCCTGTTGATTGTCGCCCGAGAAAACAATGACTTTTATAAATAATACTACTCATAAATAGACAAATGAATGCGTTATACTAATACAAATAAAATTGAGGGAGGTCGATTATCCTATGAGAAATAAAAGATAAAAACTTGTCACTGAATTTTTAATAAATGGTCACAAAGGCACGGCTACTGATAATAATTCCAATCATTGTGACATCAAGTCCTATGATTCACTACCGTAAAACAGCACTGGTAGAATGCAAGCGTTGTATAAATGGCATTTGTACAAATTTTCATCGTGTACTGCTGTTTGTCGCAGACAGTCTGTATTGAGTAAATGTGGCTAGGCCTATTTCTTTGTGTAAATATATTGTTTTCCAAATGCTTTGGTACCGTTTGTATGGGGGTTTGTAAATCACAGTTTTTAGGATTAAATTAATCTTTGAGATTAAAACACGAAATAATTAGAAGTAAATATAATTAACTTGCCAAGCACACGCGCAAATCAATATCGATATCAATTATACGGGACCCAAAATAAATAATTTACTTACACAATTATTGTTAAAATAAATACACAACTCCTAAAAACTTATTAAAAAGTTCTACCAAATAAATTTGAATTCGATGAACCAACACAAGTAATAAAATGAACACGGTAAAGTTTAATGAAACTCTATCAAGTTGATGCCGATCCAATCAATCAAGATTAGTTGAGGGTGATTGTTGGAGCTTCAATACAATATTACGTAGATTTTCTATATATATGTTATAATATCTTATCACTGGTATTTGCGTTTTGGCATAGCTTAATACACGCATCGTTTAGTAATAAAATATAATACAAAGATACATAGAAAAACAAACATCCATATAACATAGGGATCAACACTTTTTATGCTACAACTTGAGACATATGTTTAACCTCTTTGAGAGGCATCATCAAACAGAACATCACAACGTTTACGAATAAATAAAAAAATGATTAAAATTTGATGTTATAAATTACAAAATAAAATTCGGGGTTTGTCCTTTTCTACTAAACGCAAGGAAAAAACTTTGATAGTAGTAATTAAAAAGCCGATAGATAGTAGTAAAAAATGTGATATTCTGTCTGATGATGCTTATCATAGAGACAAAACACGTGTCACAATTTGTAGCACAAGAAGTGTAATAACAAAGTTATCAAATTTAACTTTATATTAAAAGTAAACTTCCACAAAGGCACCGACGAATCAATCAAGGAAATAAAGGTTATTTTTTTGTTTGTTTATTTTATAGAATTGAAATAGTAAAATTTGAGTAAAAAAAAACCACCAAGTGCACCATTTTCATTTTATCTGTCCTATACCACAGCCTTAATGCTTTAGAATTTAATACTAAAACTAACTGAACGCTTGAAAAATTCTAGCATAACTGTATTTCAAATATTTCCCTAATAGTACTATTTCTTCTCATTAAAAGATGTCACTAACAATAAAGCTCTTGTATTTTACTTTTTCTTTAAATGAAAAAATATACCGTACGCTCCCAATTATTATTTTTGTAAAAAGAAGAGCATAATTTTATTCGCATCTGAACTGATAACTTTTGCGTTTGCGGTATCTAGAAACGTGTTTTTACTATCCTATAATATCTCCTGAGGTTAAAGTCAATTTGGCTAAAATTATTTTTTAACTAGACAAATTTACACAACTTTTACTCCCAGGGCAACTGAAAACTTCTTCGAAACACCAAAACTTTGTATGTTTTATAAAGTCGAGGCCTCGGACATCCTTGATTACTCTTAGATTAAAAAAATACGTTTAAAAGTGCAAAGTATGGATATTTGAAATTCCATTATAACATTATTATTTGGAATAATAAAAACGATAGGAAGCTACGAAGAGAAGGTGTTAATTGAAGTTATTTGCTTGCTATTTCAAAATGCTATTTCATTTTGACGTTTTTAAATGGAATTTTCTTTTACTAATTGGAGTTGAAAAATTAAACTTTATCAAAACTGACGTCGATACTTCTTTAAAAAAATAAAGCAGATCAATCTCAAGATAAAATTCATGATTTGTTGCAATATTTTTTTATTCAATCAGTAGCTTTAATTTTAACTTCAGACCCGTGGAGTTTTTGATTTATGAAATTTTGGTTAGAGTCGGAAAGTCGATTCCGATTCATTCTTCAACTGTTATAGTCGTAAAAAAACACATGAAACATATGAAACAAAAAAACATATGAAAAATTTATTTTTCAGAATCTTCCTAGCTGTCGATTTTGTTTAAATATGTACACACACCAACTACTTGGAAGCGGGGAAAAACAGGGAACTATCATTAAGCCTATTCACTTTATTAATGTAGCATTTTATCACTTTGTCAAAAATTTCCCAAATTTTAATTATGTTTGTAATTACTTTCAATAGCCATTCTAAATTTATTAATCTGAGATGACTTTTTAATTATATGTTTGATGTGTTAAACATTTTAATTTTGTGTTATTTTAGAATCACTTTTAATGTAATTGGTAATTTTTTTCAATGCTAATTGTTGTTTACAACTTTTCATTTTTGTATAAATAGCATTGTTAAATTATATTTCTTATCAGTTGACAATGCTTGCAATGAGCGAAACCGGTCCTGACCTATTAAACAAAGTGGAATGAAGTACAAAAGAATATAGTGTTTTTATTAACATATTAAATGTTAAAATAACACTACATTTAGTTTCACATTTTATTTCACTAAGTTGCTAGCTATTTCGGTTTCACACTATCGTGTGAACAATGTTAAAATACAATTTAGCTTAAATTATTCTGAATTTGAATCGTTAAAATTATGTACACTCCCACAGATTTTGTCACTAACGACCCGGGTTTCACCTTTCGGCATCTTCAGGCGTTCTGAACTTGAACTGACAGTCAGTTCAAGTTCATCCGTGCACTTGAACGCATGAAGATGCCGAAAGGCGAAACCCGGGTCGTTAGTGACAAAATCTGTAGGAGTGTACATAATTTGAACGATTCAAATTTAATATTGAAATTCCACCAAGCACCTTCAGTCAAAATCTTAAATTATAAATTATTCTGGCTTAAAAAACACACACTATATATATGTTTTCTTCACGTTTTCTGTGCCTCCTGTAAAATTTACCATGTGCATTTTCCATTTTTCCATTTTCGTGGATAGTGATAGTAACAACATTTTCACGGCAAGAAAATAAATCAGTTTGTTTTTTGAATGGGAAACATGTCGAAATCGGATTTCAGAGTAAATTCAAAGGTTAAATAACTCCACATCCTGGATTTATTTCTTCAGTTGTTTTCGGTTTTATTATCATATCATTTTTATATTGTGACCTTTAGATGGAAGGCAGTACCAATTTGAGATTTTTCTTTGTATACAATTGATCTTGTTATGGTAAAAAGCGCTACGCATAAAATTTCCATAGAAACTCTTAAACGCCACTGTACCTTCAAAAAGTTTGTTTAGACGTTTCATAAGAAAATTTTGTTTATTCGGTATATAAAAAGTAATCATAATTCGCTGTAATTTTATTTACTGCGAAAAGTTTTTTTTTTTTTTTTTAGAAATTGGTTTCGTTTCATTCAGCAGCAGCTTACAAGATAACAATTTTAAATTCCTGTTATCTTAATCTTGGACCAAAACATACTATGAATTTCAAAACCTATCCGTATTTTTATTAAACTTTGAATAGCTTATATTAAATTAAAAATAAACTGAAATATTATGTCAGTAATAGAGACTAGCTGTAAGCCCGTTGACCTCAACGGGGAGATTTTTGTTGCATTTTTAAGAAGTCAGAAAATTACAAACCTATTTATTGAATAAGCCAGAAATACTAAAAATAAAATAAATATATCTCGGGGCATATATCGACAGCATGCCCTGTTGTATTTAAATTGTAAATTATTTAATTTTTGGAATAATGTTGAGTTTGCTAACAATTATTTTTCCTATTAGCAGAAATATACCTCGTAAATTACCTAATTTTTGGAATAATGTTTAAGTTTGCTAACATTTTTTTTCGTAGTGACAGAAATTTCGTAAAATATTAAATCCTTGGAATAATGTTCAAGTTTGCTAACAATCATTTTTCATAGTAGCATAAATCGACCTCGGCGCATATATCGACAGCCCTGCAGTTTTAAATTGTAAATTACTTAATTTTTGAAATAATGTTTAAGTTTGCTAATAATCATTTTTCACATGCAAAATGGTATAAATTAATTGCACATTTTATCAAAACAAAATTATCAAAATGTTGACTGATTCTCCAAACAGAACTTATTTTTTAAAATATATATAATGATTTTTACTGAAGTTATTTTATTACACATACTGAAATTATGCTTTCGCCAACAACTAACTATACCACGTATGTACCTAGATTAAAAACAAATCTTGAAATAATTGCGTCTTATATTTATTTTTTGAAAAACATATTTCGCTAGTCAATCGGATTTTGTTATTTTGGTAGCATTTATTTTCATAAGATCAAGATGTACTGTGATTTAAAAAAATAGTTTTCAAAAAAAAAAATGTTATAAACCCAAAAAAAAGCGCTCTAGGCTAGATTCGAACCAGCTTCCCACAGATTATCAGTCGAGCGCCTTACCTCTAGGGTACAGTAGAATTGAGAAAAGCTCGTAAAATAAAACATATAATATGCATGCTGTTTTTTAAATAAAAAACGAAAGGTTCCATTTTCAAACGAAATTTAATATATATTATATATTTTCATCATTTTGATAATTGTGACGTTAGCTCAGTTGACAAAGAGCTCGGCTGATAATTCATAATTATGGGATCGATCGACGGTCGCGACGCTTTTTTGTATGAGAATTCAATTTTTCAGCCATTTGATAATTCAACTGTTTATGTATGCATGTGAAGTATGCGTATTTTGGAATTTTTAGAATAATTTAAATGTGTGCTTAATATATATAATTAAATCAGATCGATTCTGACAGTTGTCTGACAGAAGCGATGTTCGAACCACGGCCGCGGCGCTTTTTTGTATGAGAATTCAATTTTTCAGCCATTTGATTTGTTTCGTCAAATAACAGTGTATTAATTAATGGCGACAGCGGGGCAGGATGGGGGGGGGGGGGGAGGAGGACCGTCTTTCTTGACGTCATCGAAAAGGCAAAATCGCGACCATATACAAACGAAAAAAGTATGTATTTGGTATGAATAAAAAAATGGTGACAGCGGGGCTGGGGCGGAGGAGGGGGAGGGAAAATCGCGGACAATCATTCAGACGGACGGACATTATCGAGTATTAATATATAGATAGGTGTAAGAGGGAAGCCCCAAGAAAAACGGACACGACAAGATCGGGACGTGACACTTATCCGGGGTTTTAACAAAATTAAGTATGGATATATAAAAAGGATCTTATAGAAAAACAGATGTTTGGGATTTATAATTTCGTAGAAGTTTCAAATACCATGTGTTTATATATTGTAATATAACTGTAGTAAAACCAAATTACAAAATATAAAAATTAAATGTTCATACCTGATGTTGTTTTATGTAGACATATTTTTTCACTATTTCACAAAGGTACCAATATTTCAATAGGACAAAAAAGGTCTAAAAGCTGTATTGTGAAGTTACGGTCATAAATTTACACCTGACGGCGGTAACCGTTATCATCCGTTCTTAGAAAAAATTAACCGTAAGCATTGCACACACCATTATATATAAATTTTTTTTTATTAAACATTGTATTAAAAAAACGCGATTTTTACTAATGCGTACTTTCAAAAGGTGCCGATTGTATGTTATACATAAATACATACATACATACATGCAAATATTTAATTTGAATAAAATTATAATTTAATTGAAGGGGAAAAAAAAGTCTCGAGTCCCGGGATGTCCCGGGACTTTGACTTTATCACGCCTCGAGTCTCGGGACTTTGAAAACCTCGAGACTTCAGAATCGCTAGTCAGTAATGTGTTACTATACATCCAGGATTGGCTCGCAACGTGTGTAAAGTGTGTGGCGCATACAGACGCCGCACTAAGATTTTAATACTATTCACTCATTTAGTACGCAGGCGCAGAAATCCTCGAGCCAGCCCTGTTAACATTAGCCTAATTGCATGAATCGTAAATTCGTTAGTCTATTTTTATGGTTATTGAGCTATAGCAGAATTGTGAAAGCAACATGTGGAATGATTGCTGACGTCATGCATATCATAAGTATGAAGAAAATTCTGTTTTAAATTTTTGAGTTTTCATTAACCACTCACATCAAACATCCACTCCTCGTCACTGGAAGAAGCAATATTTATGATAAACTGTGTACGAATGTCTAATGTTTTTTAGTCCGGGTCGCCAGAAACAAATGCTTTTGTGAAAATTTTGTCAAAAATACACTTTAAATTTTCGTTCATACGTTTTTAAGCCCAAAAGCTCAGTTCAACCGAAATGTTATTTGTTGCCAATTGCTTTGTTCCAACTTTCAACCTAGAAATGGTTTCCTCTGTCAATATAGAATTCCTGTAAATAGACATGTTCATTGTTTCTAGCGTAAGTATATAATATTGTCCACTTTGATTCTTACTACCATTTCCTTTGAGACAGACTTGTATTCAATTTGATATCATTAAAAAGACTAAAAGGAAACTCGACAACGGTAAGAGAAATGATATATTTCTATCAGTGACATTTATTATTAAAGAATATCGGAAAATGGTTTTTTTAATCGTATCAGTTTCATTTATATTAATGAATAATAATAAAAAAATAAGTCATCGGCAACCTTTTTTGGGTGTGAGTAAAAAGTAACCAAAGTTTGATTACGAAGAAGACTTTTATGGTCAATGAACAATAAATTATTTTTTCCTTTAAATAACAATTACACTCTTTTTAAATTTGAGCACAAAGGAAACAAATGTAACTGTCAAGTTAAAGTTCATTAACTTTATTTTTAATTAGTCATTTCGTTATCAGTAGCTTCTCTGAAACTGTAACGTTAATTAAGTCAAGTGTGGCTTTATTATTTTAGTAATCTTAAAATAAATACAAAAGTGTGAATTTTCAAAGGTAAAAAATAAAGAAATTTTATCTATAAAAATATTAGCTCAAATTATATGTCAAACCCAAAACGAAGTAAATTTTTGTCAACGTTGAAAATTCAGTAGAAATTGATGCCCAACACGCTAATATCAAGAGAGAATAATTATTTTTCATTTATTCTAAATAATTCCGCAATGTCTTGAATTTATTTGTCCACATCGATCAATTTTTTTAAAAAATAAATTGAAAATACTGCAAATCAAAAATATGTTATTATATTTGTGCTTTATTATAAATGTAAACATTTAAAAGTGCTTCTTAAAACTTAAAATGGGTCACTTGACAAACCGCGTGCCATTAGTTGTCGACGCCTGATTTAGATAAAACTACAAATTCTGTTAATTATATTTTCAACAAATATTAACAATTCCGTAGAGTTAATGAAATTATCTACGATTGATATGACGCCATGTCATATTTTTGTCATGAGATAATTGTCGGAAAATTTGTATGATACAATAAAATGATCATGTTCTATACTAGGGTTTCCCACACTTATTGTGCAATGGAACACTTCGCAAATCTGGAAATGATACCAGAACACAGCTTATTTTTTAAGGTCGGGTAATTCATAATAATAAATATGTATATATATGTTATTAAATTACTTAAAAAAAAAAATTCTATATGTGTTACCAATGTGGAGCATATGGCCTTCTATTGGATGTATCTCAACAGACTTTTTCTATGATAACTGTTTGTTGGTTAGTCGGCCAACCTCTTTTTTTACAAAGAGAGTAGTAGTATTAGAAAGATAAGGCTAAGATAGAACTAAGAAGTGGTTATGTAGTCGCTCTCGCTACGCCCAGTTATTAAGAAATCGGAAAGGTGGGAAGTATTTTTAGATATCACAAACACCCATGTCTTTGAACAAAATTCGAGAATCCATCAAAAAATGCTGTTTGCAATGGGACTCGAACCCGTGAGATCCGGCACGGAAGTTAACAACGCTGTGCCATAGGACCTGACTTATTATTTATTAATTATTAAAAAAAATACATTTATATACGAGTAAATAAAGCTCTTTCTGATTAGGTAGTGATAGATATTTGATATTTTAAGCATTTGTGGAGATTTACCATCACTCGTTTTTAATATGAAGTAAAATATGTTTAAATGTGTGACAGGGTATATTAACATTTAAATTTTTTGAAGAACACCTATTTATGTAGGTCCCACAAAACACCAGTTTTCCGTGGAACATAGTTTGAGAAGCCCTGTTCTCTACCACGAATTACTTGGCTTGTTTGGTTAGCGAAGGATACATTTTTGAAATAAAATGGCTACGGAACTTGGCATCGTATTAATATTAAGCACATAAAATAGGAAATCATTCATCTGCCAAAAAAATATTATGGTAATGAATCGACGATTTTGCATTTTTGATGAAAGTATAAATAGACACACGCAAATGGCTTCTGTATTAATTTGAATCGAGTTCAGTTTATTCGATGATTTCAATAAATATATTCAAATTCATTCAGCCTCTAGATCGCTCGTTGGTAAACAAACATGCCAGTGACTCTATCAGGTTTTATTTGCGTTTTCAATTTGTTTATTTTGACGGCGATTGAAATGAAAAATAACCCCCACGAAGAGAACCTTCACTCAAGTGGAAAAGCTCAAAGTTGATTTATTAACTTTTGTGCTTAATTTGTTTTTTATATTTAAACATAGCTGAAAGCTATTTACAATTGCCTGAACTAATAACACACATCGTCACACCCTGTTTTCATTATTATGATATTTTTTCCAAAAACATAATACTGAAGCTTTTTTTAAGCTCACATACACAATAGTTTTCTAACTGATAACTCCACAGTTTTTTTGCGATATAGATTAGAATTTACGAGAGCATTTTTAGGTCTTAACGCATTTCGTTTTGGTTTATCAATACAGTAAGTACTAAAGTAGAACTTTGATTATTCGTTCGTCGACTATCCAATTCTGAATTATCCGGATAGTTCAAAATCAACGGGCACGTTTTTACAATAAACTTACCAATGAAGGAAACCAATCCTGTTCAAAACTAAAACGTGTAATTAATACAAAAAAATGTGTCTTATTTTCATAATTTATCCTAATCTAAATAATATGTGTTTTTTTTTACTACGTTTGTTTGCAACAGTTAATCATTTTACTAGTTTTTAATTTCGGTAAATTAGTAAGGAAAGTGTAATTTTGTGTGATTTTATTGAGTTAATGTAAATTTGTAACTGATATTGATGAATTTTGGCTAACTACACTGTTTAGATAAAATACGTGTCCAAATAAAAAAAACTTATCAAATAAAACTGTCAAACAACTTTATATAGGGTGTGATTATAAGTGAAAATGTTTTCAATACAATGAATTTTTGTGTGGCCATTTTGACAGCGATGTAAAAAAGTTTAAACACAATTTACGTTTTGTCAATTAAAACAAGTGGATAACTATATTATATGAATGCTAAATTTAATCAAACTTTTACGGAAGGACGACTAAATACTGTTTGTATTGAAATTTTACTTAATATTCCATCGTCTAGTACCTAATAGCCAATTATTTTACTTCAAAATATTCAGTCAAAAGTTTTCGGCGCGGAAAACAATTAAAAAACCCCTTAACAAATAATAACTGCAAACATTTCGAAAAAAAATGTTTCCTTTGTTAAAAATTAGAGAGTTTTCTCCGACTTGACAAGACTCTAGCTGCCTTTCAAGAATGATTCAATTGCAAGTAAAGACCTTATTTCAAAGTGCTTGGCACATGCCTTCTACTTTTTTTTTTACTTATACGTTTAAAGCTCGTCGGTGCTATCTATAACCAGCCATTTCAACGACGTAAAAAAATCTACACACAAAAGAAAAAGACGTGCATAATTAGTACAACGTGACGTTACTTTAACAAATTTAAGAAGTCTTAGCTAAATAATATGAAAAATAAAAATATCACTTCAAATAAAGCAATTAAAAATGTTTCAATTCAAAGGTCGCAATCTGGGAAACAAAAAACATTTTGTTGACACGCAAATACCAATATTATAAATAGAAAATTTTAAGATTGTCACGGTTTGTAAATGAAAAAAAAAGTGTTTTAACATTGTCGCAAACGAAATTGTTTGTAGACTTCAGATATGGTTTCTTTTTAGAATGTACAGTTTTTGCAAAGTTACCGAACAATTTTAAATGAAAAAAAAATATTTGCAAACATCTCAGAACCGATATTAAATCTGTGAATAATGTCTTTTACGACTGTCGCCACATGGAAAAAGATGTCACTCATTCGATCGACTTTTTATATATATATCGTGTTTCATGTTTAATATTAATTTCGATGTTTTTAAATGTAGCATACATGAATGGTTTTCCGATAATTGTCCAATTAGGTTGTATTATATTATGGATTCGTAATAATAAACGTTAGACGATTTGATCTTTTGTAAGATAAATTTCTCAAATGACTCATTCAATTGATCGGCTGCTTGGCAACGAATGGCTCAGTAAGCATATTATTTGAAATAATCGATCGAATCATCCAATTTCATGTTATTCGATAGCGATTCAATTGTGTGACAAATAAGTTGGTATTGTTCGTGTTTCTGGAAGAATTATAGTAACCACTTTGATAGTATCAATATTAATTCTAGATGGAAAGATATAACGTTTATAAATACACTACATTGTATGTAACGAGCACATGTTGTATTTTGGGATGAAGTATCTGTTTAAATATCAGATAGTGAGAAAAATCGAAGCAGTTGGAGATCAGTAAAGCAAGTCTTGGTCGAAATACGATTGTATTATAACAAAAATAATTTTATTGAATATTTACACCATTAAAATTGAAAAGAAATAGGACAATAATCTATTTATAGTACCTACTGTTAATTGTTTTTTTATGTATAACAAACAATAAGGGTATGATTTTAAGTTGCTTTAAAACAATTGATATAAGAAAATTTCTATGTGAGAATTATTCTGAAACAAAACACACAAAAAAATGTATTTTTGTCATTTCCTTTTAAGGTTATGTTGACAGTTGAACGAAAATTTGTGAATAATGGAAGAGCAGGCCTCATGAGAATCAGTTTTCCGTAAGCCGCTTCCTTATTTTACGAACCAGAAAACTCGAGAAGTATATTTTACAGATGGAAAGAAACATAATATAGAAGCGCCGCAGGAATTTATGAAATGCGGTTATAGTTTTGTTGTATATGTCACAGTAAAAGTGTATCAACTCATTGACGATCGCTAAACAGAGAAAAAATGACATAACGGCCAGGGCTTGCCATTCCGAAATCTCGGATCCCAAAATCCCGGGACTGTGATGTGATGGATTGTGATTGTGATGATGATTCGTGATATCCTGGGTTTTTGAAATCGAAAATCTTGGAAGAGCCAAAAAGAAAAAAAAGTTCTCGCGTCTTTTCATTTTAGGAAATTCGTAAATTCCCAGGATTTCAAAATCGTCGGACAAAAACTTCTCAATCCTTAATCCTGAATCTCTACACGATTTTACGGTGAATGTTCAATGCCAAAATCCAGTGATTACAAAAAGGGTTATGTTGGTATACTGATAATGAAAATGACAACAAAACGTAGACATTTTTTATGTTTTGTCAAATGAAAAAAAACACAATAATTGTGTGAATGCGCGCGCAAAGAAGTAAAGAGTGGCTAGCAAAAACACTATGACTGCATGCGTGATTATTTTTAAGTTTATAAACAATTTTTGTTCATCTGTGTGTACATTGATTGATAATTTAAAGTATTTATTAGTTTCCTCATGTAAATTGCAACATACTAAAACGGACAGTGTATACATTGACTAACTGTACAATTTAACTAACTACATACATTATGAATCTGAAGTGAAATAAAACGTTTTTTAAACGAGAGTAAAGGTATCTAAATTTGGTTAATTTATTCGTAATTGTATGATTCGTGCTCAGTACCACGTATAATAACGATGAGCAATGCTTATTAAAAATATTGATAGTAAAATATTTCCGGTTATATAAAAAAAAATATACCGAAAGCTTGTGAAACTTTAAAATAGGTAATTGATTGTTAAATATTGGATTGGTTGATGAGAACGTAAGCAAGATCACACATTTGCGGACAGCTGATTTGTTGGTATTTGAAATAAAGTCGAAAAACATCGTTATTTTTCATTTTATTAGTAAAAACACAATATTCCTTTGTACTTCATTCCACTTTATTTAATATGTCAGGACCGGTTTCGCTCATTACAAGCATCGTCAACTGAGCAAAACCGGTCCTGACATATTAAATAAAGTGGAATGAAGTACAAAGGAATATTGTGTTTTTACTAATATAATGCCTTTCCACCAAGTATTGACAGTGAACACCCTAAAAGTGATTTTTCATTTTTTTGAAGAAAAGCGATGACCTCTTGTAGAAATAAATATGTAAGAACATATCTGTTTTAATTTTGGATTTTTCTGTTAAACAATAAAGCATTACAAGATTGGATTTTTCGACATTGTATTCAATTTGAAAAATAAATTTATTTCTTTATTCCAGATAGAATTCGATGCCTGTAACACAGGAATAAAGCAAAGCGATGAAAAACGTAATGTAGAATTTCTTTGAAATGTAATTTTTCGCATTTCTATTCAACATATTTTAAAGCACCATCTGTTGAATAAAAATAAAATGTACATTACAATCGAATTCCGATTCATTTGTAAGTAAACAATCATTTGTGAAATAATTGTTTTTTGTGTGTTTGTAAAAGCTTTTCTTACTGATAACACTTTAATTAAATTGTAGAAACAATTTAAAATAAAGAATTCTTACAACCAAGAAATTGGTTCGAAGAAAAGTTAAAAAAAAGGTTCAATATTCAAAAATGTAATTAAAATGTTTGTCTACAGATTTTTTAAAACGTTTTCTTGTAATTTTAAGATTGATTGATGAAATTTATTTTGATACTGGAGCAGTTCAATGTATTTTGAACAACTTTTGGTTAAAAAAGTTAACAAATGAAATGGTTACGTGGCATCATTTCCAGTTAGCATGATAGTCAAACGAAAATATGCCTAATTGCAATGAATAGATTTTAAAAAAACAATTCATTCAATTTGTGTGGCGATATATTGAGAACAACGTGTAAGAATAAAACCGTAAAATGAAAGGTTCAGTAGTATTGATAATCAAATAATGGTTAATTACTTTAAACAGGTAACTTTTAACGTTTAAACACTCTAACTGTATGTCTTACGTGGACGAAATCAAAGCGAATGCAAAGCAACTCTGTCAAATCAAATGGTCTCCACCGCTACAAAGTGTCAATGTGACAAAACAAACGCCGCGATCAGTTTGTTTGATATTTTGATTCGCGTTTGCAGTTGACCAGGCAAGAAGACGTAGCGTTAGTGTTCATTTTTGTTTTTTCATTTTTCAATTTGTGTATCAGTTTATGTATTTAAATATTACACATTTGTCGATACCAATATTTTTTTAATGAAATAAATTTATCTTTTGTCATTGTCTGATGATTTTCATTCAGTGGTATATTCTTCTTTGACCTTCTTTGTTCTTCATGTCACGCGGTTTATCTATCAGTTTCGCCAAGCATAATATGAACCCGACAGTCGTCCAAATACCAAATATCAAAAAAAAATGATACGCCAAAATCTCACCGTTCTGAATAAAAAGCAAACATGACTGAGGCTCTTGGAGACATTCGCAGCACGTGACCCAGCTAGTTTCAACGTCCCTCCGTGTCAACTGACGTTTCAGGGTTCTTCCTTGTAGTTTCCACAAATCCAAACCACTTTACCCGCAATATCCCCTGAAAGCATAATTCTCGAAGCTCATTATACGGTTTTTCTGATTCTGTCAGATGCCATGATAAGCTTTCGTAAAGCAGCACTGGTATAATGCAAGAGTTGTACAAATGTAAAGTATATAACAAAAGTAAAACAATTACGTAACGATACTAAAATAAGTAAAAAATATTTTTTGACTGCGATATTAAGTGTAGGTGATTAAATTTTATACACTAAACCAGTGTTTCTTAAAATAACCGCTCTAAGAAAACTAGGTGATGAATACATATTTTTTAAAGGAAATGCTTGTAAAATATAAGGCTAAACAAATATAATTATATTTTGTATCTTATTATTGATTTTTGCAGAAGAACTCGGATACACTAACGCATTAAATATAAGTATTAAAAAACAAAATGCTCTACAAGTATTTACGTTCCCGTTCAGTAGCACTGTTAAGTAAAAGATTATGGACCGGCCAGGTTACTGAATGTTAAGTCCTTCATAAAGGCAAACCACAAAACGCAATGGCGCTCGAAAATCTATTGTCTTTAAGTCTGTATTAAAACTTTGGTGAAGCACTTTCCAGGAAATATCAAAACTATATAGTTCCCTTTGATATTATAATATTATTTCGAAAATGTGGTTTTACCAAGAGACTTTCAAGTAGAGTTTTTGTGATGAAGATTTTTGTTTTAACAAAACCGTTTAGGTTTGTTAAATGCCTGTAAAATTATTTTTCAATATAACCAGTGGTCAAACGGGATATGGTTAACATATTGTAAAATAGAAATTTTATCCTTTGCAAACAAATGTTGTGTAAGCAATCTGGTATGAATGTTTCCACATGTAAGTAAACAGGAGAAAACCATAGGGATCAGCTTATTTGATTTGTATTTAAATATCATTTTCACCCGAAATTGTTTGATTTTTAAATGTTAACTTTTATAGTTGGTATTAATTTTATTATATTAATATTTAATCATGTAACTATTGTAATTTAATAACGATTTTTTGTAAAACAATTTGAAATATTTGTTTTCTAGCTAAAACATATATTAATCAACACCGTGGTCTACCAATAATTAGTGAAACATGTAGTTAATATTGTCAAGCAACGTTTGTCTTATCGTGGCGCAGCGTTCAGAATTGTTGGCTTCGGTGACGTATCTCATGGGTTCGAGTCTCAATAAGTAACAGCATTTTTTTTTAAACCGATTTTTGTTCGAATGTAGTGTTTGTGATCTCTATGAATTCCCTCCTACTCTTCCAATATTGACATAAAAAAACGTGACGAGGGCAGTTAGTTAACCACAAATATTGTCCTAGCCGTGTTATTTTATCCTTACACTCTTCGACAAAGAGAGATTGAGCAACATAGTAACAAACAGTTCCCTTAGAAAAAAACTTCAGTAGGAGGCCGTATACTCCACATATAAAACGGGAATCATCTGGATTTTAAATAATAATGTTTTTAAGGCCTTATTATACTAATTGGGTCAAACGCCACGACGCTTAGGTCGTAGATCTCTTAGTAGCTACAAAATTTTGATTGGAAAAGTCCGGTAAAATGTTTACAGCTGTGTGTGCGAGCATGGTATTTGGAAACGTGGCACAAAAATGAGCTTCTTCAATGGCCATGGCCATATAATGAGCCTGATATTATTAGATTTGTTTAAACTCAACGATAACACTGAAGCTTTTATCACCCCTCAGTTTCTATTCCTGAAGATTGTGACATTTTTAGATGAATGAGGTATCACATAAATTACGAGTTACTATCGGTGAAAAAAAGAAAGAAGAAGAAACGAGTCAATTAAAGAAGATATATTGACGCAGCCAAGGTGTAATCTGATCCTCGCAAAACAATCAAGAAATTGTCACAAGACCTTGTCCACCTACAACAGTGTAAGATCGTTTGAAAAAGATTGGAAAAAAAAGACAAGAAATTTGGGTGTCGCACGAACTTTCATAAAAATGTGTTCATCTCTATTGTCCAAACACGAAACGGATCCATTTATGAGAAGAATTGTTACTGGAGATGAGAAACGGGTCCTTTACTGTTATACTAGGAGAGAAAAAACAATGCTCAACAATAGTGGTCGGTTAAGCCAACACATCCAACTGCCTCAAAAGTCTGTAAAAAAATATTTTCTCAACTGTAACATTTGTTTCATCTCTATTAATGTAGTGGTAACCTTACTATACACAATACGATTGTTGTTATTATGAGCTTGGTGGGAATAAAATAAACTTTATTAAAATATCTTTTACTCGCGATGCACTTGTTAAAAATGTTTATATCTTTGTGCATTTTCTTTTTTCATACAAGTTTATTTTATTCCAAACTCTTATTTAAGTTCTAAAAGAAAAATACAACTGTAAAAATGCATATTATATTTTTTTAACAAAACTTTTTTGAAGCTTTGCTCCAACGTTCCAACATCATAACAAAATCTTAGCAGTTATTTTTTTGATACGCAAAATCATATAATAATTGAAAATGAAAAATGTAGTCTTCATTCTAATGCTGTCCATCTTTATTTATATAAAACTATTATCATACTATACGAGATTATAATGTTTAGTCATCACCGCATTTAGATTATAAACATTAAATTTACGATGAATGTTTGAATATGAATTACATGAAATTTTTCACTTGAGGTCTTACAGTTCTCAAAACGAACAATTATTCCATTTACATACACTCATTTCAAACACTGTAATATATATATATATTTTGCATTGTTCCATTAAATGTGTTTGAATGAATTACAGTAATTTAAAAATAGATTCAGTTGTAGTAAAACTATATTTTTTTGGTGGTAAAAATATAAGTGTTATAAATAAAATATTTTATTATCATTCATCTTAGTAGGTTCAATTGAAAAGAAAAAAACCTTAGGTTGTGAATTTTGCGTCACGTTTCCAACACATCTTACAATGTTTTTTTCTACATTTACCGCTCACAAGAAAATGGAACATTGCGTGAATTCGTAGCAAGCAGTTTTAAAAACACCTTTTTTCCTCTACATTTCACATTGTTACAAAATGGTTTTGAAGGAACAAATGAAATACGCTTTTCAAGCAGTTGCAAGATTTCTATATAGGACTATATCTACATACAAGTAAATTCCAAATACGGTCCCCATGTGATCACACATTAAATATAAAATTAAATGCTTACTCAAACACGTATGGACGTGTCGAAAAAGTTTCGTTTTGATTTTTAAGCTATGAATATTATCAATATGAAACACATTTTTTACTTTATGCTCTTTTAATATTTAAAATGTATTCACTGTTAACAGAGCTTCTCAAAATACATTGTTTTCTATTACTGTTTTACATTCAGTAACTCGACTCTCTTTTTGGAAAAAATGTAAGGTTAGAAAGATTGGGGTAAGAAACTATTCACAGTTAATAAATCAGCCTAGTTGCACCTTGTTTTTAGAAGCGAATTACTGGAAGGCAATTTTTTCGTGTCTTTTTGACTGTTTATTTGATTGCGCAAATGTCATTACTTTTTTTGTTACTTTTATGTTCCAACAGAATAGTTCAACGGATGTGAAGCTGCCAAAAGAACTCCTATTAGTAAACGAATTTTATGTTTACCTACTAAAATAAGCATCGTAATTTTAACCTTATTTAACACCTCCATGCCCATGATGCAATCGTAAATAGTTGAGCCAAAGTGATTCTATTGCTGTTTTAGAATCACTTTTAATGTAATTGGTAATTTATTTTCAATGCCAATTGTTGTTTATAACTGTTCATTTTTGTATAAATAGCATTGTTAAATTATATTTCTTATCAGTTGACGATGCTCGTAATGAGCGAAACCGGTCCTGACATATTAAATAAAGTGGAATGAAGTACAAAGGAAAATTGTGTTTTTACTAATAATAAATACATGTTAAGTCATTTGTTTTTTCTCTCATTAATTTTCTAATGAAAAGCAGAGTGATAAATAAAACCATTCCTAGAGAATCCGGTTTAAATTAAAATTCTGGTGACTCGATTAAATGAATCGGAAACTTGAACATCCATGCTTTGTAAAAACAAAACAAACAACTTTGGATGTAAACACAAATTTAATACAATGAATTGAAAAGTATATTTATGAAATTGTGAGAACAAGGAATCATGTCCATGGATACCGCTCACGAATAAATACGACGTTCTTATTTTAACCATATTGTAAAAGTTTTTTAAAATTCGTAATACAATTGATATTTCAATGAATTGACAGTGCAAGCAACATTCTTCGTCCAATTTTCTGCACACCATTAATTTTAGAAGGTTAAAAAAGCTTTAAAAATATAAACTGGAAATAAAATCCAGTTAAACACATATTTATAATAGCTCTATAGAATTAATGAAAGTGCTGAATAACACGTAAAACTCTTTGCGTATTCAGGTCGTGTGAGCAAATATAAGGCACAGCATTTTGTGGCACAAAATTAAATATTGTCTTTTACGTGGCTAATATTTTATGGTAAAAATTGTTATCCAAAACAAACATGAGCAAAGTTAAACGTGACAGAAATAATTAATAAAGAATGTTTCGTAAGTAATTCGATAAAAGACTTTTTGTATGCGATGTCAAGACAAGGAAATATTGGACAATATGTAGGCGTTGTTTATTGGCTTTCAAAGTTAGCGAAATTGATGAGTTACTTAAAACTTACACGCTGTATTTTGTTAGTTTCAAGAAATCCATGAAAAAAATTGAGAATAATGTTTTTAATTTTTGCAATCTTTTGATGTAAACATTAAAAAATCGTATAACCTCAATTACTTAACCACACAAGTCAACAGTATCAGAGAAAAAATCTCAATAAAATTATCCATAAAATAAATTTATATAAGGACAAACCTCTACGAATATTTTTGACAGAATAATCATAAAATAAACAAGGTTATTTATATACTATGAAAAACTTTGACTTATGGACAAGTGAACATAGATATTAATTGCTTAAAGTAAATTGACTGAATTATGTAATTACTTAATTACTCTACGATAGTTTGATATAAATAATAAAATAGTATTGTGTTTTGTTATTAATTGTAATCACTGTTTCACGATAATTAGTAGAAATATAATTGCTTATCCGACAGAATTATTTATTACTCTCGTTTAACATCTTAAAATTAAAATGATTGTTTACTAAAAAGCATAGAATTATTGCTATATTATATTTGATTCGAATTATATTATTGTAATGTGAATAACATTTATCATTATTTTATTTTTAATATAATATAATATAATGATTAGCCATTATTTTTTATCAGTAGATAAGCATACTGTTTGTAATTTTTAACGGTATATTAAAAACTATATATTCTTATAGTTTATTCATTTGATTTTTTATGTTTATTATATGAGCTAACGAATTGTGTGTGGGTGAGTTCTTGACTCTATTATTTTGTAAAACTGGTTATCAAAAAATGTGTTTACGTAATGCCGGTTGAAAATTGTTCTTCTTTTGAGCTATGTAAACATTTTATTTATTTCGTTTCAGTTTTTTGCGGGGCACAATCTGACGACAAGTGCAAAGGAAAATTATCGCGATGTCTCTCAACATTACCACTCCAAAACCCGGGAGGACTTCCAGTATCGCCAGAGCAAATTGAAACACTGTGCAAGTGAGTTTTACAATTCAATTTTAATAATAATATTAGTCTTAAATCAATAACCTTATAAAATCATCTGGCAAGCTTTTTGACGGTATTTATTATCAGTTAAATATGATATATTGATATTCAAACTGATGACAATTTTTTCTACATACTTATCAGTCAATTTGAACATAGAAATGCTAAAACATTCTATGAAAAAATGTCCAACTATGATTAATGAAAATCAATTACTTATTTTAATTACTTACCAAGTTAGAAACTCATTAGCTTTTATGATTTACATATAAGTTGGTTCACGACATTCAATATGGTGCATTTTTGGGTGCAAATAGTCAATTTCAGTATTAATCTTCTTGTAAACTAACCATTTATACCTCTAAAAAATTCACTCCTACGAATCTTAAAAGAAAAAAAAATACGAATATTCTATTTAAAGTGCCACACAGCAAAACTTTTTAAAATTTGATTTCATGTTAACATAAAATAAAACTTTTTTGAGAATGGTAGTAGGGTGTTTAACTACACAACTTATAAAATTGGCAAATAGGGTTGTAGTAAGATTTTACTATCAATTTAAAAATTACATGAAGTGTGCTAGTGAAGTAATTAATTGACAAGTTTCAATTTTAATGTTAAAATTACATGAAGTTGTGCTGGTGAAGTAATTCATTGAGTAGTTTCATTTTTTTCCGGGAAAAACAAAGCTCGGAAACGAAAGACGTTTTCGACAACAATTAAAATCATTGTGATTTAGTTGCACGGAAAATTAACGGTTGTCAAGCAAAATATTTTGCCTGACATTTTCATATTATCTGTGGCATTTTCAACGCTTTTCATTTCTCCCAAAATAGCTTCATGAAAAATAAAATATCGATTCAGTTTTAATGAGAAATTGAGGCACTTCTCTGAAATTATTGAACAGTTATGTAAGCGATTGAATAAATAGGAGGTTTCATCAGCCCCTTAAAAATATGGAAAATATCAAGTAGATGTAAACGCCTTTGCAATTTTTAGTATGAAAACAAGGTTACTTTTTGTTATTTATTTAAGAAATACTTAAGAATGAATTTATATAAGTATAATTTATATACGTAATTCTTTAAATATGCGTTATCTGAAAGCTTTTTTGAATTATTTTTTGTAAGTCTGGAGTGCGTACAGAGTGTATTATAAAGTGTTATATTTTTTTTCATAAAGTCTATTTATACTATTCATATCAAAGGATCAAGACCAGTTTCGCATTTTAGAAACATTTTTAACTGACAAGAAAATACATTAACATGGCTATTTATAGTATGATAATATGTATATTAGTTTATAGGATTAGAACAGAAGAATGTTTAATGTTTGGAATAAATGTTCAAATCATTACCATAATTTTAATAGCTTTACACTTTTTGTCCTTTATGTTTACAAATGCCCACTCCCAATGTGGAACATATGTACTCGTAATAGGGTTTATCTTAACATAGGTGTTTCTACAAAAATTGATTGTTAGTCAGTTGCTCAACCTGTCTTTTTTTAAAGATAGTAGGGATAGAAAGATAGAGCTAGAATTATGACTAATGGTTAGCTTATCACTCTCGCTACACACGTTTTTATGATAGTGTGGGTGGGAGGGAATTGAAGAACATCAAACACATTCAAAATATTTTGTTTCTATTCCATAAACTTTTTAACAACAATAAGTTAAAAAAAAATAGCAAATGTGAGTTAAATAAATTTGGAATAACTATGATTAAAACAATTAATTAATGGCGGTTAATTTTTTTTTTGATATCAGATTTTATTAGGGATCAAATAGCGAAGGGCAGGGAAGATAAACTTTTTTTTCCAAACTTATTTCAGATTAAAAAAGAACTAAGAACTAATCATAAATTAATTAAAACGAATAAACATTTTTTTATTTTTTTTACAGTGCATATAATGTCGGGAATGAGTGCATAGAAAGCTGGAGCAAGGAATGTTTGCCAGAGGACACACGGAAATTAGTCAAACAGAATAGAGAAGGTGTCATGTTGCTGATGGGCCTGTTATGTGAAGATAAACTCTTCAAAGCTAGTAAGTCGTATTGAATATTGTTTTTAATTTACAAATACGAAATCTTTTTTTATTCTCTTTCGTTTTGTTTTTATATTTAATCTGTAGAAATCCTCGTGACCTCACTCACTTTGACGTTTTTTTTTTACATCCGTAACGATGCTATCTCCGGTCGCTTAGCTAATCATTTAATTTTATCATTAAAATATCTTCTGAAATTTTCGTCTCATAATCAAAATCGTTTCAAATTTTGTTGCATAGTAATAAACTTTTACGGTTCTAAGCTCAAGAAATGCGACCCCAATACCCACATTTTCTTAAATATCTATTTTAATATGGGTGATACAATGTTTATAATTAAAGTTTTCTTATATCATAGTTTTTTGGACCTTTTGTATTATAGTTTATATAAATACGCGATAACACGATAAGCGCCCGCGATAAGCGATCGTTCGTAAGATAGCTGGGCTAAGCTCGTCAGTTGCAATTTCATATGTGTGCTGGGATGACGTCTTTTTTACGCGCAACTTAAAATATGATTATTTATTAAAAAAAAACACGGATTTTTATAAAAAAAATGTATGAGGAATAATGCAGAGAGATATTTTAAAGCCCTTAGACTATTTTTTTTTGGAATTCATAAGAATAAGGCCAATAATGAGGAAACCACTGGGGTACCTAAACGACCCCCATCGGATGAGAAGTATTTTTCTTGTCTCCGAGCCGCGAGAGTTAAACCAGGGCTGTGGAGTCGGAGTTTGGAAAAACGGAGAAAAATAATTAAAAGATATTGAAAAAATATTAGTCTATTCATCATATATAATTGATTGGTGAAATCGTATAGTGCAACTATTATAAATACATCGAGTGCTACTGATTGAAAAACCACCGCAAGTGCAAAAATCAGCGCAAATAATTTAACAAAAAATATGATTAGAATGTAATTCATACAATTTGGTCGCTATATAAAAACAATATTTTCAATGTTAAAGCAACATCGACCATAAATGTTCCCTTTGAACTTTGGACATATTTAAATACCGACTGTATCAAAAAAAATCGTGATTTTAATTAATATTAAAATAAAACTTATTAATATAAAACTTACACGTGATTTGATCGCCCTTTGCTGCTATGATTAAAGTGATGTTTCCTCCATTTATAGTTTTACTGTATTCATAGCTGTAAAATATTTAAAGGTTTTCTTGTTATTATCAAACGATTGATTCTTGTTAAAACAATGAACAAACGATAGCAAATCCTTCTTATATTTCTGTATCATACATCTCAAGTATTTATTCAACCAACAGTCTGATCCCGGATTAACTATCATCATTTCTTCGAAGTCTAGTTCCCGGCTTTAGTAAGTAAATCTTGAACAGGTATTATTCTATGACAAAAATAAAGACTCTTCATTAAATAAATCATTTTTTTAAATTACAAGAAAACCTAAAATAGATTTATTGCAAAAAATGTTCAATTTACTATTTCATATTGTTGTCTAGGTTTTTATACGTTTTTTGTTATATCTTTTGTAACTTTGAGGTCATAAATTGATTTTAAAAATTAACCTTTATGTTATATATTCCAAAGACTTTCGTTGAAATTCGAAACTAAATAAAATATTTAAATACTTTTTTATTAAAAATAAGTGTTTAAATAGTAAAATGTATTTTGTATTCATATTAGTTTTTGTGTAAAAGATTGTACTTAATTTGAACGATTAAAATTTTATAATGACGACACATGAAAAATCATCGATATTCTAAAATACTTTATTATTCCGATCAACTATATTATTAAATAGCATGATATATTAATTTATATAAACAGCGTCACTGTTTTCCTTATAATATGAAAGCATATTCAAAGGATTCTGTTTCAAACGGTTAAATATCAATATTGTGAAAAGCTTGCAAACGTTCAAAATGTAAGAACCATGCTTTAAATATCTAAGCTTTGGTCGTAAAAGCTCTCGTCTGGCAATAAAGTTGAGTAGTGTTAAATAAATATGTCTTTTACAGGTTACTTGAATCACACAAACTGCTTTCGAAGCGTTTCCGGTGATTGGGATAGATGTATGGGGGTGTTCCACAACACGGCACGTGAGGTTACAGACTCGCAAACTGGGAGAGAAAACTCAGCAAAAGCTCACGTAGATTTGTGCTGGTGAGTACACAGAAACTATAATATATTTTTTTAATGTGTTAGAAAAAATACATTCAATCTAAGATTTCTCTCAACCAACTTTTTTTTATCGGTCTTGAAAAAAATGAAAAATACGAATTTCACTATAATATGTATATTTCAACCAAAAACAGATTTAAAAGAATTAATAAAATATTGTAAAATATACGACGATGAGTATGATAGAATCATAAAGTATTAAGTGAGTCTCAAAGAATTTCCATACCTATCGACAGTGAATTGAGTAGGTATATAACCCCCTTCGGTAGAATTACATGTGTTTGACAGGAAGAATATAAGAAAATAAAAAAATGCGAGATACACGAAAACTTTTATGATGAAAAAATAATGCTTAAATAATATAATTAATATCAAGTATTTTTAGGTTTAAATACTTCTAAACTGATAGATATTATTATATAAAACTTAAATCATAAACACTTTGTAACTGACGACTAGGGATTCTGAAATATCGGCTCTTTTCAAATACCAGGGTACAAGACATAAAATTGTTATACCCGGGAAATTTTCGCACTGCAGTAATTTTAATATAAACTATTTCAACTGATGTTTCTATGTATGAATTAAAAAGAAATTCTTTTTTAAAACAAATTTGTGAAAACTGTTTTGAAATTTTGTTTCGATTATAAGCACACAATTATTATAATATACATCGAAAAGAAATACATTTTTATTAATTTAATTTATAAAGATATTCCAGTTTAAGCTTATTATCCACAATAACGCTATAAAGTATTTAAATCAAAAGTTGCGGATCCAAATTATGCAGTTCATCATTCAAATGAAAAATCAGTGTAAGTAAATTCAATCGTTCTAGTAAATTCGTAATATGTTTTTTGATTTTCAAGCATAATTCCTGTCGATAACTTAAAACACTGTTTTTGGAATTCAAATATTTAATTTCAATTTACCATTTGAGAGATTCGTTCGATTTTACTGATGAAAGTATTTTCTTCGATAAATAATACATTGGGTCAGTAATTTCATGATTATTATTGCAAACTAGAACCCGTCACACGTACGTACAATGTTCATATTTTAAAGTATTGAATATATATATTTTTTTGAAAGTTTATCAATTAATTGTTTTGTTTTTCAAAATTAATAAATTATCAGAAAATGTAAAGATTTTCGAAAAATAGTTTTTTTCATAAATAAATATTTTTTACAAATTTTGTTGACAATTTTGAAAGTTGTAAGTCTCGGGTTGTTTTATAGAACGGACACTGGCAAAAAATGTCGAATTCCCGGGTCGTCTCGACACAGAACCCCTACAAACGACCCAGGTTTTGCATTTGTACTGAAAATCTCATTTTGAAAAACTAATGGCGAAAAAGAAACCAATCTTATAGAAGTTCACATAATTTGTTATTAAAGTTTCAAGAAGCATATTCGGTCAATATCTGAAAAAAGATATTACATTTTATATTAAAATATACACGATTTAATATTTGACTTATGTTTGAATTAACGTTTTGATCTGGAATGAGGAGTTATTTTGTATTTGCTAAAAGAACAAAAATGTTGCTAAAGTAACAAACAAACTTGAAATAAAGATACATACAGTAAACTAATACGGGACCGGTAAGTAGGAAGTTTCATTAAAAACATATCCGGTCATTACTAAGAATTTTGCGTTAAGGCTTATTTATTTATGGGACACTGAGCCTGAGAAGAAGAAAAATGATTTTGAAGATAATTGATACGACGCAAGATAAAAAAAAATAATTAAAACGAGAATTGTAATGTCGATATTTTATTATAAAAAAATAGACATCTTTTCTAAGAAACTTATTTACCGACTGTCAGTTATAATATCAAACACAATAAAGATATTGTAAGCATTTCTAAGAATTAATCCATGGATCTGTAGTTATTTATTTATTTGTATCCAAAGAAAAACATAATTTTACTGTATTAATTTCCAGTGTAATTCAATTATCAACTAAACAAATAAATTAATTATGAGTATGTTATTTTTGAAAAAATGTATTAAAGAAAGTAATTTTAGATTTTTATTGAATGAAAAATATTTACTTTGATTATATTTAACTTAGAGTGAATGTATAAGATACTGAAATCAATTTTGGGCTTTTTACAGAATTTCATTTGCCAGTTTTATCAAGAGAAACCAAAAAAAGTATTATATATTTTTAAATTCTCGAACATTTCGAATTTAATTATACGGCAAAATTCCAAAAGTCATCGATTAATAAGCTTTTATCCAATTTTATCATAATTCATATCTATTCATATTTTTAAGTATAACGAATATGTCAAAAAATGTATAAAAATGGATCATCAAAGACTGAAAAAATATCTAATTTCACTTTGCAATATGGTTTTTATTTTGAAATGATGAGTCGATTTATTTAAATAAATTAGATTGAAGTAAAAAATATCATATGGTGATGACATTTAATTGATAGCTTGGTAGGACTTTGAACGTAAAATAATTATTATTTCCTTAATTAATTTTAGTATAAAAATAGTTTTAAAATTCTAATGATATTGTCAAATACTAATATTTAGCTTCATTTAATGACTTAAATTTACCTTTTGTTGTTTTTTTTAATGATTATTAAATGTGATCACTATATTACATTCTGATGATATAGTATATATAGATATGCGAATATAATCTTGTAAAATATGAAATATTTACGACTCATAAATTTGTAATTGTTTTTGATAAAAAAATGTTTTATATCCTGTAAACAGTGACGAATATTTTATAAGACAGCTGTCATTGAAATTCAGTAAATGAATGAATTTTTTAAAACGAAACTCGTTAAACTTTGTCTGATGGTAAAAATGACGAAGGATCGAGGAGGGTGGAAAGCATTAGAGCGGCAATAATAAAAAATGGAAGGCAACGACCCTCAGTGATGAGAAAAATTCTACCGCCAAGAAAAAATACATGCATATCAATTTTGAATAACATTCTTGGAGGTATGTGCATGTATTATGACTGGAGAAATTAGATTTTTATATTTAAACTCGAGAAACGTTTAAATGAAACCCGAAGAATAATATAATGCTTTTACTAAAAATAAGCAAGAATTATTTGTTCATTAAATAAGATAAATTTGATATTCTAATTGTCGTTATTGTGTTGTAGAAAATACTCGTTATTCATTTAACTAGTCCTGAAATTAAACAATATATAATTTATACAAAAATAAATGTATTTTTTTTATAAATATTGTCTCTCAACCAAAGTAAAATTTTCATTTAACATCGTAGAATTTAGAAAAAAAATATTTATTTTATTATTAAAAACCATTTTACTGTAAAATTGTGCTGATGATCAGTTTATAGCTTTTTTTTAAGCGCAATAATTGTATTTACATTGTATTTAGAAATAACAAGAAGTAACATCTCAAATACTATATAATATTTTAACGATTGATAACAACATTCTGTGGCTTCGTATAAAAAATGATTTTTATAAAAATAAACTTAAATAAAATAAATAATATATACTGCCAAATTATTTAAATTGTTTTTGTTAATCGATATGAATCATTTGTCAGCTCAAGCGCATCTAGGGATTTTTTATTATTATAAGAGCTCACTTTTAGGGTGTTCACTGTCAATACTTGGTGGAAAGGCATTATATTAGAAAAAACACAATAAACCTTTGTACTTCATTCCACTTTATTTAATATGTCAGGACCGGTTTCGCTCATTACGAGCATCAGTTGACGATGCTCGTAATGAGCGAAACCGGTCCTGACATATTAAATAAAGTGGAATGAAGTACGAAGGTTTATTGTGTTTTTTCTATTATAAGAGCTCATATTGATTTCAAACTATAATAAGTTGAAGGTATACTTGCAAATGCATCATGCATTTTTTCAAAAGATTATTTTGTAGCTTTTTCAAAACAGTTGGTCTGTAATCATATATTTGATGTGGTTCTCCTAAATTGTGGCGTCCATGAGTTTGAATTCAAGTGCAAATACTGAATTTATTTTTCAAGAGATTTATGGATTCTGGGATGCTTAAAATCTCTCTTACCTGTTTGGTTCTAAAGAGAGGACATTATTATTTAGGTGAGGGGTGATTATTTACCTAATATTCCTACCCTAGTCCACCTAAATAAAAAAAAGTAGCCGAATAAAATACAGTTCTCTTAGAAAAACTTCAGAAAAGATTTTCAATTAGTAGCCCGTATGAGCTGACATGGACAAAATAAATACGGCTTTAAGAACAATGTATTTTTCAGTTTTGCTTTAATAAGTACTTTTAAATGTCAAATGAGTAGCCAATTAGATCAGCTAAGCAATTTTGACACAAAGGATAAATGTTTCTAAATGAATTAATTCTATCTCTACTGTTCAATCAAATTGAAAATTGGTGTGCTTAATTGCTTCTTAAAATACTATTGAATAATTTTCACATCTGTATGAAACCGTAAAAAAATATTTTACTGACAAGTTTATCAATTTTCGATTCTATAAAGAGCCATTACATTCACTTTATATTGCATACTTTGTTAAGAAAATGACGTATATCTGCTTCATGTCAGTTGGTTCTCAGGTGATTTTGATTCTGGAACGGTTTTATGAAAACTCGTATATTGCGAGATATAACCATACGAAAGATAAGAACGTGATTCACTATTTACGCACATATCTTCTGTAAGTATTTATTCAAAAACGTATATTCTTTCAGAACAAAATTGAGTTAAATAACAGCTTATTACATCAATAAGCAATCTCATCATTTACATAATGTTTTTATATTACAAAAACAACACCTTAACTAAGACAAACGTGTTTTTTCTTCTATCGTCATTTGATATTTGAGGTTGTATCATGACGTGAAAAGAATTGGCTTGCAGACACGTTTTTCGTTTTATGATACTGTATTAAAAATATAAAAAACAATCGCTTGTGCAAAATATTAGAGCAATGTTTTTACAAATTAGACCACAGAAGGCAACAAAATGTTAGTTTGAATACTAGCTAACTAACTAATAGTTAGCTAGTATTCAAATTTTTGAATCCAAAATCGCAAGAATTTACGGATTTGCCAAAAAACAAAATATTCCGTGTTTCATTTTCTCAATTCCGAAATCACGGGATTGGTACGATCGCAATCCTGGGATTGGATACCATAAATACTAGTAGCAGTGGGACCACATGGAGTAAAAGGGGTGTGGCTGTGTCATAGGCACAGCCGTGTGTTGTACGTGAATACGTCTCGTACTAGGTGATATTACGCCCCATTTTTACGTTGCCGGCACTGCTTGACTTGGTCATATGGTGTTTTAATGGTACCATTCGATTGCTCTTGAAAAGCCCTTTCCAACCGTATGCGATTTATGTATTTCGATTTGGCTTTTTGACGCGTATAGCTCGACATTATATATTTTTGATATATTTTTTTTTATATTTTAACACCTAATTATAGCCACATACAATATTACACTAATGTTTTATCTAAAATCGATAGATTTTGTTAAAAGCTAACGATTGAAACTTAAATGAACATCGTAACTTCTCAGAGTCAAAAGTTATAGTAAATAGAAATCTCGATACACAGCAAAATTACCTTAAAATGTCGGCGCTTCCCCTTCTACCCCGCGCAACGTATCACAGTCCTTACGCATAGCCTCCCTATGGAAGCAATTTTAAAGACGTATTCACGTCAAAAATCAAAACCTATTGTTTAGCACTATTGTCTTGACTGCTTAAGAAAATAGTGGTTTTTATGTTCGTTTATTACATTTTGTCAAAACATGGTCGCATTATAAAATTTCTTAAGTAATGTGTTGTAATTCCCGCTTTACTGTCAAATTTTGTGTAGACAATTTGAATGATTTTTGGCTGGAAACGCTACATCGATAAACGGTCAATATTGGAATATTTGTCCCAACTTTCAGAGAGGTCGTAAAAATCGATTATTCCTTGGAAACGCTTTCGTATATAAGTTGACGATATATCAAAATCGTCAGTGACGTAAAATTCAATTCGAGCTTCAAACATGTAACGGTTGTTTCTGAAAATTCAATTTTCTTTATTTAATTATAAAATAAAATAACAGTTTTGAATATCAAATAAACAAAACATTTAAATCATTCGAATACCATTTTTATTAAATTTCTTACAATATTAACATTTTTTGGTGTATTATACGCGAATGAAAGGTTTGAGTCGTCTTTTTTCTAAAATAGATATTTAAGTAATTAAGTAAGTAAGTCAGCAACGGTTCCACGTATAGGCAATCGGGATTGGGTCTCTTCAGAGACATCCACAGCGTCGATCAAACATGTCAACTATCAAAGAGAAGTAGTCTTACCAGCAATATCCGATGAAAGCTATTCTTAAAGCTCTTCATACTGATATATGTCAGGTACCATGATTTAAGTAAACAACACTGTTACAATTTGAGCGTTGTTGAATGAACGAAATTATTTTTTTTCGAAGTACAATCTTCTACAGTTTCTACAGAAAGTATATTAAAAACTAGAATTTTGGAACACATGTCCGCCTTTAGATTAAAACATCTATGTCGAGCTTCGCCAACTACTTGATTTCAGAGAACCACGTGTCTAATGCGGATGGAGGGATTAAAATGTTATACCCAAACACAGATGGGCATAAATTATTTTTACAGGATTTTTTAGAAATAAATAGGCTCAGTAAAATAGTTTACCAATTTTGAATGAGCAGGTAAATCTGTAAAATTCACCACTTTTGTATACTATATGTAAGTAAATATAATAATATTTTTTTCCAGCAAATAAAGTAATTATAATTCTTGAAATTACTTACTATTCAAATCTGTAGGCATTCCCATGGGTTAATCCGTTTTGCCATCAGTGGTCTTTAACTTGGTGATACATTTATTTCTTATGGTTAGATGTTTTTCTTTTGTACTAATATATTTTGGTATGAGTACTATAAGGTATGTAAAACTGTCATTATTAAAGATGATCTGTTCTGAGTTGAACATGTTACATATATTATTTTTAAGATACATATAGTTTATTGTGAACAAACTATTTCTTCCAGTAACACTCTTGAGATTTTGTATTACGTATGTATATTAAAATTAATAATTTACTTTGTACACGAAGAAGTTTATTAAATTGACATGTGCTATTTTTATTTTGTAATCGAGCGAATGTATCATAGAGAGAATCGCGGAAAAAGCTTCAGTAAATATTCATGATGTTGTAACCGCGATGATAACAAGAAATATGAGAAATTTTCGTATGAATGCGCGTGCTTTTGATCGTCCATTAAGGAGAATTTTGTGTCTTACATTTTATTTTGTGGGAGAACATTTCATTTTCTACGAATCCTTGACGCTTAAGGCAACAAAATACTATCGTAATGATGTGACGTGTTCTGCAAGAAGAAATTTGATGGAAAATATAATATTGTATAAATAATAAGACAGGTAAAAATATCTTCGCTTTTCCAATTACAAAGCGCTGAAATATAATGTTTTTTTTTTTTTTTTTATTCCATATGCCGCGCCCTATCGGGACAAATGTCCACCCAACCGAGTTCCTCCATGACTCTCTATCGCCATCCAGTCTCCTGCGGCGCCCAGTCATCGCCAGCGTCCCGCAACCTCCGCTGAGTACATCATAGAATGTCATCAGTTGGGCCTTCCACGACGCAGGTATCCATCCGTTGGAAGAACAGACAGGCAGGGTTTCAGGCTCTCTTGAGGCATCCTTAACACGTGTCCAAGCCAGGACCAACCGCCCTTCTTTTGGTTGGACGTAATTAGAGGCTGGGTAGTCCGCGCTCTAATCTCCGTATTCTGACTAAGTCAGACCATTTCACTCCAACAGCGCCACTGGCATCAGGTTTGTCGTAAACACAGTTTACGTTACTCTGCGCGTTCCGTAAGGTGCCATGATTCGCAACCGTAAAGCAGCTCTGTCAAGATACTTGCGTTGAACAGAGGCACTTTGGGTTCGGACCGAGACAAGCCGTAATCCCAGTACTTTCCGCTTTGAGTTAAGGTTCTCCACTATCCCTAATCCTACCTCGTCAGGTGGAATTTGACTTCCTCAAATGAAGGTCGAAGATTATAATACAGAACGGAAGCTAAGACGCAGCCCTGTCCTGAACCCGGTTGAGACACCAAACCATTTCAGGGTTATATCACGGATTCTGATGCTGCAGTGCGCTCCCCTCGTCAAGCAGTTGATGATGGCAACAATCTTGGGTGGATTCGTAACAATTTTAATATGTTCCATATAGAGATACAGTGCGGACTATCAAAGCACTTCTCGGAGTCTACAAAGCATCATGGCCACGAGCGGGTGTAGTCGTTGCTTGGCGAAAAGCACCAAGATGTGTGTATTTGGGTCCGCCAGGTTCGGCCCAGGTAAGAACCCGGCCGTATTTTTCCCTGAGGATATTCATAATTGGAATCCTTATTCTCGCCCAATACTAGATGTCCAAACGGTCCAGGCTCGCTGAGCAGCGGTTCCCGGTAATTGTCCACAAAAAAAACACAGTGGGTCACCTTTTTTGTGGATTGGACTACCTCCGCCAGTAACCCATCCCTCGGACACGCGCTTGCCGCCCACACCATACTAAGAAGCTGGTGCAAAAAGGGTTGGAAAGATGCGCCGCCAGCCGGACTTTAGGAGCTCTGGAATGGATACCAAGCCCATGCCCGCGCCTTGCCGTTTTTTATGCGCCGCACAGCCGAAGGAAATCTCAGCATGTTCGCGCAATAGGTCTGAATGTTTAACGCTCGAGGAATTTGTCCGTAATTGGTGCTTCATGGTTATATTCAAATGGGTCCAAGGGAGGGGGGCGGTTAAGCACCCCGCAGAAATGGATCTCTCCAGAATCCGTTTTGACACGCTCTACTTCGATCTATTGCCCGCTGGGTCTAATACGGAAATAGGCCCAGCGTTGCATCCGTCGGCCGCAAATTTCACGGTAATTTTGAAAAGTCTCCTGTGTCATTCCTCGTGATGCCGCTTCTGCTGCTCAATTTCCTTGTTCCCAGTAATCGGCGTTTTTTTTTATATCGAGTCCACAACTTTTTGACACCGTATCCGGGATTGAGAGGTATCCGAATTCCTCGACTCGATTTGGGTTGTTCACTGTCCCTCAGTGCGTTAAACGCCGCTCGCGCTTCAATATTTTTCCACGTGTGTAGACATCCATTTGCTGGGTACTTTTCTACTCCAAGCACCCCATGTGCGCTGACGCGACTGCAATCTTTATGCTGACCATTATAAATTCAATGGGGTCGCGAGTGACTTAGCCGGTCATTAGCACATCGACGATGTCATTCTCTCAGCACGTCAAATCTAGCCAAGCGAGAGAATTGTAAGCCTCTCGATGTCGATTCTCTTTTGTGTTGGTATGCCTTACTGGGGCGTCTGAGTCTGAACGACTCTTACCGACCACACTCATATCGCTTAATATATCGGCACCCCCTGTAGTCGGACGTCGAGAATTCCCTTCGGTGAGACGTGCTGTTGAGAAAGGTGGTCATTTTGTGCCTCTTCAACCGTTCAAGAGGTCCACGTATTTTTGTGAGGTCTCTGTGGATTATTTAACCACCAACGGTAAGCTCATTAGTGGCTAGCTCGATGATCTCTCACCGTTGTCGGTTGGCTACACCGAGGCCATGCCTTCCCATCACTGGCGGGCCAAGCAATGATCAACACCCACTCGTCGCATTGAGATCCACCATTACGATTATCGGTCTCTGTGAGGGATTGTGTAGATTTGCCGCAAATGAGAGAGTTTATAATATGTCTTTTGCATGTGTGCCGGCATCCTCGTGGGGCATAGCCCTGAGGACAGTTACCCGACTATCGTCGCCGAAAGGTGGCTCGTATCAGTCGTTCCGAGATGGTTCCCATTTGACCGGCATAGGGCTGCCCGCCCCACATCAATACAGCCTCTTACCCTGGCGGGATAACGCTCCTGGCCCTAATATATATGTGTATCACACTCAAATATAATGTTATATTATCATTAAGTAAATATATTCATTTGAATTGTCTTACGAAATACCTTTGCTAAAACCATCTCCATAGTATGTCGTACGTATAGATTTATTATACACTCATTTTTTAAATTGACTATCTTAATATAACAAGTGTATTTTGCAGAGCAGTTGTATGAGATTCTAAGTGAACGACGGATTTTTTTTGACTGGAAAGGACGAATTTTTAAACTAGAAATAGACTTATGTAATGTTTTTAAATTTCCACATTATGCTAAATTAGTCGCCTGACTTTTTCCATAAAAAGTCTCAAGAATTTTATATACCTGAAAACCTTTGCTTTTTATACAAAAGGGGGTTGAAGAAATATTCTTTTCCAGCGCAGTCATTTCAACCCGTGTTTTGTCTCTATTGTAAAGATGAAATACATCCTAGTGTAATGATAAGATAATGATCTTTCTTGAAACGTATTTGAAAAATACTTCAAGTGCTCGAATGGCGAAAGTCTTAAAAAGTTCTTTAAAATTCTCAAGGACTAATTCAAAATTTAATAACCAAGTTTGTGTATTATAAAGGCACAATATGAATAAGTTCGATGATTGAAGAGAAGCAATGGTGGGTAAAGTTTTCATATTTTTATTTGCCTGCAAATCTTAAAAAGCTCTCTTATATGTTAGTGGGTTCTCTACTCACCCGGTTAATGCGTTCACAAGAATTAAGAGTAAGTCGTGGAATACTTAAATTTCATTAAATATTTAATCTGTATGTTAAATTGTATTCAGATTTTTATTTAATGGGATATAAAATCATATTAAAGTAAATATAAATAAACATATAAATTTACATAAAAATGTTTTGAAATTTCACATAATTCTTTTCCATTACATATATAAAATAAAATAAAAACTGTCTGTAGTCTGTACATACTATTCTCTCTATGTCTCTAATCTGGCTCTATATATGACATATTAGTCTTTTTTAATTGATGTATTAATTTTTTTATACATTGATGTATGTACGACAGCTCTTTTCTCTCATAATAAATAAGTTTATAACAAGAAATTGCACCCTGAACGACTGTATTTACTTTCGTGAATCGATCACTATCTTGTGCTTCTAAGTCATAAATTTGATATTTAATATTATGACGTTCTTAAGTTATAGAATATTCAGTTTTAAAAGCTATAGAAATCATTATAATATGAAGCAAGCGGGCATAATTGACTTTTAAAAATTTAAATTGAAATTAATCCATTTCGCCAGCAATGGCCTTAAACGTAGTGATACATTTTTTATTTTATTTATATAAGCACGATGTATTTATTTACTGAGCATCAATTCAAGTTGCCGACAATTTTGTTGTTTGTGACAATCCTGAGGAAAAGTATACCAAATCGGCGATTTCAAAGTCCTCGGTGAGCTAAAAAAAAAAACGAGGTTTGCAGATAATCTGAGGAAAAAGTATAGGGAATTGAGGATTTCAAATTCCTCGGTGAACTAAAAATTGAAAAATTAACGAATTAATTGAAGATTAATGAACTTGAAAAATTATCAATCCCGAAATCCCGGGATTGGAAAAAGGCTCCGGAATTGGATACCCCAGTTACAATAATAACGGTTAAGAAATGTGTGTGTGAGATGACTAAGTTTCTTGATTTATATTCACAACTCTTTTTTAATTGAATTGGAATTAACTCGGTAAAACTCTATAATAATAAAGTCAAAATCGCACTGTATTTAGTTTTACAGTTTTTTTAGTCAGTTGATAATTTTTTTATCTTTTTTTTCGCTGTTGATTTAATTTTGCATTTCTGCCTGTTTTTGACGTGTGCTTTTTGAGAGAATTAATATTTCAGCCAATTTGTATGCTTTGCCAGGCGGCACGACTCGGATTTTTTAAAACACACATATATATTATTTTTGAATCACTGAATAAACGTTATAACTGGAGTTGGGACGATGTTAGCAAAAATAAAATATTAATACAGTATTCAAAAAATACCATTTGTCGTTAACACTCCAGAGACGAGAGCTTTTTTTTGGTAAAAAAAAATTTTTTTAAGCCATATTGAAGTCACGGATAACTTTTATTATTAACAAAAAAAAAAAAAAAACGCAAAGTCGTTGCATAGAAACCCCGCATGACTATATGGTAATGCTCATGTGTACGGACAGTAGTTAGAACGAGCGTAACCGTATGGGCACGCAAACATTCGGGGTTGAAATATAGCTAAACGTTAATTTTTTTAAAATATTTACAATTTGACTTCTTTAGATCAACATAATTTCAAAACATATAAGCAAAATAACTGTAAATAATTTGATGTTTTAATAAAAAAATAGCTAATAGTTTCAAAAAGTCCATTAAAAATGGGAATTCAAAAAATCGCATGTGCTTTTGGTGGCCGTTTCTGTCCCCGCGGTTGATGACTTACTGAAGTCTGTACCCTTCTTAACCAAGTATGAGTGAAAGCAACGATATTCAGGCAGAAAAAGTGGGATCAATAGACAACGGTGTTTACTGTGACCATATGGTCACGCTCGTCCTTGGAAGGTTAAATTAATAGTATTTTTCACCGTAGTTAAAAAAATATGTATGCATTTTAAATATATTAAAAAAATTAAATTTGTACTAATTTCAAATTTATCTATAAAGATCAGGACCGGTTTCGCTCATGACGAGCATTATCAACTGTTATCATCAGAATAATAGTGAGAATTAGTACAAATTTACATTTTTTTTTTTAATATAATGCCATTCCACCATTGAAAGTAAACACCCTAAAAGTGGTAAGTTAATTATTTTTATTGGTTATTCTCCGTTGTATCAGTTACCACATGTTGAGGATCTATGCCCTTCAAAAAGTAGCGCTAATTGCATTGAAATGATTATCAAGAGTGTCTCAGGAACAGTTTCTTACCTAAGACAGCATTGATATGCACTAAAGCAGTGCTCTGCAACCTTTTCTCACCTACGACACACCAAAAGCAAAAATATATAGGTATTAAAATGATACACAAATTTTACAATAAATTTTCGCTTTTTATTTGAAAAGTATAAATACATAAAACTATAATATATTTACTTGTATGCAATTTTAATAATTATTATAAAATAACTAATTAACCTGCGCTTGTTTCAATGAACACAAAGGTTCTATATTCGGCTCGATATTAGACAGCACAACCCGAAGATCTGGGTAAAAATAATTTTTCATTATGTATTTGACCGCGGCACACCTGTATCCGGCTCGCGGCACTGCATTAAAACGTGACGAAATAAAAACAATTTCCGCTTTAAATTAAAACGAGATTAAATCTACTCTTTCTTCGTATGATGTCAAACAATTCTTAAATTAAATATACTTCACACTGGTTGTAATAAATTTGATATGGGCTGTTGACTTGAGAGACGCTTCTCTTTCACCGTATGTCTCCGAAAATTTCAATATAAAGTAATTATTAAAAAGATAAATTAACCCTATTCCTTTCTTAATTATTCACTGACCTTCAACATTCGCAAGCCCCGTGACACCCCGTCCATCCAGCAACATTGCGGTCTTTCAACAGTCTTGCCTAAGGGGTAGAAAATGTGAGACATTTTATAGATTTTTACTCATCCATACGTGATATAGATATTATGTCTGAGTCTGACCAAGCATAACGTTGACTATTAACAAATAATGCCTCGCCTACCGTATAAAGATTATTCACTCATGGTTGTGCTGGAGTCACTATATATATGGCATCCTTGCTGTCAGAGCCGATAATCTATATTTTTATACCATGTCCGCTCCCAATATAGAGCATATGGACTCCTAATAGAGTTTATCTCAACAGAAAATGTTTCTGCGAGAACTGATTGTTACTCAGTTGCTCAACCTCTCTTTTTCCAAAGAGAGTAGGAATAGAAGGAAAGGGCTAGGACAGGACTAGTGGTTAGCTAATCGCTCTCGATACGCCCCGTTCATAGGATAGGATTGGTGGGAGGGGGTAATTCAAGACATCACATACATCTATGCCTTTGAACAGAAATTCATAAATCGATTGAAAAATCAATTTATAAAACTGCCCGTACTAGGATTCGAACCCGTGCCCTCCGTAGCGGTAGCCAACGATGTTGACCACTCGACCACACAGGCGGCAAATTTAATCTACATATATATATATATGTATATATAAATGAATGTTTGTTTGTTTGTTTGTCCCATATGCGTTCCTATACCGTTTATCCGACTGCGATAAAACTTTTGTTGTGTGGACGCCCGCAAAGGGTTATGAATTAGTAGAACCAGCAGTGGGCTGTCAATACGTTTAAAATAAAGCTCGATTTATATCAAAGCAATTCTCGATGTTCTGAAGAAGCAGTATGTTTTTTATCACTCCTATGCAATTATATGCAAATTAATGTTGTGTATCCAAAAGCACTTTAATAAACACAATTAAAACAACACTTTCTTTCTTTGAGTGTCATTGCAACGCATGCCGGGTACTCGCTAGTATTATATAAATAAAATACATGGGCAATTGATGTTCCAAAAGATACACACGTTCTTTTCATTGGGTTCAGTGCGGTTTTCAATATGTCTTAATAAAAATATTTTATATGCTTTACATAGTAATTAAGTTTTGTGTAGAATGTAATTAAATTTGAATATGTGTATTTAACACTACGCGAGAACGTGAGTATGGTTTTTCTCTTTACATATCAACTGTGGAAAGGAAAAAGGACGTAACCCACAGTTTTTTCAAAACAAGTTTTTTTCGATAATCACAATGTATCAAACCTAATACACGTTCTATCAAAAGGATGCAAGCTGCAAATTCCGAATTAGTATCTAAAGTTATCTTTTAAGTTAGTAGACAAGAAAATAGACTGAAATAAAGGTTTTTCCCAAAGAATTTTTAAAATTAATATTAGGTTATGTCAATTTAACACCAGTTTAGAAGTCTCCGTCCACTCCAAGGATGTGTATAATACATAATTTGCATATGGCCCAAAATCAACAAAACAGGTTTTTTGCGCCTCCTGTAAAATTTTATATGTGTGGGTTACGTCCTTTTTCCTTTCCACAGCAGATATGAGCCCCAGAGTCGGGTCCTGTGGCGCAGCGGTTAGCGTTGTGGGCTTCCGTGTCGGATCTCACGGGTTCGAATCCCAGCACGAACAGCATTTTTTTCGATCGATTTCTCTTCGAAGGTATGGGTGTTTGTGATGTCTTAAAATTTCCTTCCTGCCTTCTGGTCTTTCAATAACTGGCAAAGCGAGAGCGATTAGTTAACCACTAGTAGTGTCCTAGCCTTATCCTTCTATCCCTACTACTCTCTTTGAAAAAGAGCGACTAAGTAACACACGGTTCTCGTAGAAATACTTATGTTAAGATACCTCAATCAGGAGGCCATATGCTCCACATTGGGAACGACGTGAATTAAAAAAAATGAGCTTCAGAGAGGTAAAGTGAGCCAAGCAGTATTTGGGTAAACAATGAGTTGCATGCGCTATAATACTCGACAAGTTTTAAAGTATCATAAAATTGAAGCGAGCTCAGTAAATACACATTGCAATAGTGTAATCTACCTAAAATAAAATATGCAATCAACCAAAACATCAAGTAAAGACGTGATCGTACTTAAAAGTCCAATAGATAATTTAAATGTTTCACTATTTAGCTTACTTTACCTCTCAAAAACTCATATATAGAAAAATACTGTGCAGTACTGAAATGGACCAAGATTAGACTGTATTTGTATGTGCTAAAATATTGCATATCCGAACCTACTTTTTTAAGGATTATATACATATGTACATATTTCAATATCTGACTCAGTTCAAGTAGATCCGTGCAATTAAAAGCCTGAAGATGCCAAAAGGCAAAACCTGATTAACTTGTGACAAAACGTGTGTGAATGTACACAATTTAAACGATTTATGCAAGTAGATAAATAAATGTGAAAATAGTCAAAAGAGACTCGCTTTTTTTAAATATCTAGTATAATAATATATATACAAAAATACAGCTTTTCGAAGTCGCGATTTTTTCCACGATTCCAAGACCGTGTAGATCAGCGATTTCCAACCTGGGAGGCGCGAACAGTCCAAAATATTTATTTACTCTTTAAAACGTGTCTTTATTACCATATGAAATAAAAGATGGGGAGGCGCGAAGATATTTTTTTCTTCAAAGAGAGGCGCAGTAACATAAAGTTTTGAAACCACTGGTGTAGATAAAGAACGTATCGACAACTGTCACCATTATCACGAACAATAAAATATTATTACGTGATTGCAGAGAAGCGAACTGCACGAGAATTGCAAATATCATATTTATGTGACAAGAGTTGTAAAATATTGGTTCAACTGCAAGTGTATGAATACTGGCACAAGGTATTTATTGCACATGGGAATCCTCAGGCGTAATAAAATGTGGAGGCCCGGTTTTTTGGATAACATAAAAACGTAAAATAATAAAAACATATCTAAAAACTTAGCCAAAAAGTATATGAGTTATATTGTTATAAATATTATACGGTCAGATTTTATAACAGTTTTGGTGAGGTTAGGTTAGGTTTTTTATTGTTTTTAATTTTAATTATGACTATTTTAAATAAATTCTGACCATTAATGATTTATTCTGCCCTCTGTATTCTGACCGATATATTATGACCATTTAATATAAATTCTGACCAATGTGATAACAATTATGACCGAAACTGTATTCAAATTTAGACCGGTTAAATACGAGCCGGTGAAATTATTATAAATTTGAAACAATAAAAGTTGTATGGTCAGGTGTTAAATACTTCAAAAGAAAACAAATAATTTATGTATTCTCATCAAAATGCATTAGTGGATGTAAAAAATTAATTTCTAATACTCCATCGTAATTCTGATTATAAGGTGTAACGCGATAAGTTCTTCTAGATGACAAAATAAATCTTTCTGTACATTTACTTATTTATAAAATGTTGTGAGCAACTAAACTACACTATATTTACATTTCTCTTTTTCACAGAGAAATATAACGTAATAGACCGAAAATACCTACCATCCGCGAGTTCGTTCGTAAAATATCTCAAAAGTTTCATAGCGAGGTAGGAAATCATTTTAACCCAACGATCTCTAATCTCCACAACTATGACGAGACACTGCCTGAGAATCGTTTTAGACCCAAAACAGCTCTGCTCGACGACCCTCCATAGATCTTATGTCGTCTAAAATTATTAATATAAGAACGAATTTAGCGTCACGAAAATGACTCTCTTTGTTTGAATTTTTTGTGTACTGTATGTGTGTATGTATGCATGCGCATTTGTGTGTACATATACATATATAGTATGGAGGAAGCATATGGAATGTGATTTGCAAAATAATGCATATGGAGTTCCCGTGAACTTCTTATCTCTGTAGTGATCGCGCCCTTCCGTCTGCAAACGATGGTAAGGGGATGCAATTTACAATATTTCAAAAACTTTATCGATGAAGGAGACTAGGAGAACCTTGACGCTAGCGCGTCCTGGTACTTAAAGCTCCATAAAAAAAACGTTATAGATAATCTTTCCTTTAAATAAAAAAAAAACACTGATGTGGCGTCTAACAGTCTAAGATTTGAACATAGGTTTTCAAACTTACGAGAATTACAATTACTTTCGTTGGAAATCTGAAAGCAATTTTCTCATGAAAATACGAAAAGTTTAAAACTTCTTATATCGTTACCTTTTTTTGGCAATATTCAACCAATATCTTTTGGAAAACTTTTGAAATTTTGTAAGACTGAAGAATGTCGGAAAGTTCTGTTTTCTTTGCTTACAGGCAACGTTGTAAAAAAATTGTATTTTCTGTCGATAATCTTCGTTTTGTTTATGTATCGTTTTGAAACGAAATTATCTATCAATATATTTTAAATTAATAAATAATGGCAGAATAACAATTGCTAAACAATTTAAAATATACCATCTGACGAGAAAAAAAATTAAAATATTTAAGCTTAATAAATACATTAAATGAGATAAGGGAACCGCATTTTATTTAAAGCGTAAATTGCGTATTTTATTTATTGGAAGTTCATTTAATTTATAGTAGCTACTAAATTAATACAATTTCTTTGCTCAGAGCTAAATTCGCAATTTTTCAAGGGGTTCAGTGAATACGTTTTTAACGTAATAAACGTCGTAAATAAGCGACTGTTTATTTATTATTATGATTATGTAACGTAAAGCAATATACCAGAAAAAATAAAATCAAATAGTTGAAAATGTTCTGCCGTATACTTAATCCGTCATAAATTATAAACGTTATAAATATTTCAGAAATTACAAGCAAGTCAGAGAATATTGTTTTTTCTTAATTTAACAAGAACCCCGTCGGCTTAAGTTATATTTAACGCAGTGGTTTTCAACCTTTATGTTACTGCGCCTCCCTTTGAAGAAAAAAACTATCTTCCCGCCTACCCCATCCCTTCTTTCATATAGTAATAAAGACACATTTTAAAGGATAAATAAATATTTTAGACTGTTCGCGCCTCCCTTAGCAATAGTCCACGCCTCCCAGGTTGCAAATCGCTGATTTAACGAGAAGCGCATGCGAGCCCCTCCGAGGCCCCTACAGCCCACCGCTGCCTATAAAGCTTTATCATCATTCCAAGTCCTCAGTGGACATTATTGAAAATGGAAATGGATTTTTTTTTCATGCAAATGCTGTTATTTTAAGAGTAGTGGTCTTTATTTAAAAAGCAAGTAAATTTGCTTTGTGGAAAATTTTATAAAATTAGAAGTTTTAGTTTTAGTTTTAGTTTTATAATGAATTTTATACATTTTCAAAATAAAAGTTAAATTAAGCTTACAAAATAAACATTTATTTAATAAAATACACATAAAACAAAGTTTACAAAAAAATATATTTACAAGTTAAACAACTTTTTTTTTTAAACCATGTCCGCTTCCAATGTGGAACATATGGACTCCTAATGGAGTTTATCTCAACAGAAGTGTTTCTACGAGAACTGCTTGTTACTCAGTTGCTCAACCTCTCTTTTTCCAAAGAGAGTACGGATAGAAGGATAGAGCTAGGACAAGACTTTTGGTTAGCTTATCGCTCTCGATTCGCCCCGTTCATAGGATAGGATGGGTAGGAGATGGGGAATTCAAGACATCACATACATCCATGCCTTCGAATATAAATTCATAAATGGATTGAAAAATCAATTTATAAAATTGTCCGTACCGGGATTTGAACCCGTGCCCTCCGTAACCGAAGCCAACAACGCTGACCACTCGGCCACACAGGCGGCTATAATAAACAACTTTAGGAATAATAAAATAGCTCAGCTTGTTGCTTTTCTTCAACGATCCTCTAAAAAAGCCCTTGAGACTAGTGTCTCATATGACTGAAACTAACAAAAAAAAATGAGAAAAAGATCGTGAAATCAGCAAGGTGAACCTTATGAGTTTTAAAAAAATAAAACACTATTCCGATCTAATTCCACTTTTATTGAATATAATCAGAACTGGTTTTGCTTACCGAAATCAGTGAGTGAAAGTGGTTCAGATGAGTGTTTTATTTTTTTAATAAAATGCCATCACACCAAATATTGAAAGTAAACACTTTGAAAGCTCAGCATTACAAATTTGGTCTAGAAGAAAAAAAGAGTGAAAGATTTTTTTATAGCAAGTGGCAAAAACAAAGTGATATTAAAAAAAATTGTCGCCGAATCTATCAAAAAACAGAAATTTTATTCTATAAAAACGAGTTTTTTAATTAAAGACAGTGAAACTATTTAATTAACGTCTCAGTTTCTATAATTTGGAATAAAGAGCAATTTTATGTTTCTGATTCGCTAAAGAAGTGAAAAAGGAATTTTGATAAAACAATATACATTTTTGAGACCAAACTTTGTTAGATGTTCGCTTAATTAAATAATTTTCGCTTGTATTTTCTAGACCGTGCAATGCTTTCGAGCGGTTTTTGCTTTGAAAATCACAGCGTTATGAAGGAATACATTTCTCCAACATTAAAATAATACAAATTGCATTTTTTCTAAAACACATATTGACTACTCTCTTAACGCCATATTGTGGCAATTTAGTGCTTAGTTAAGATGGACAAAAATAATAACATTCTTTGAATTATTATATAATTAATTTATTTACCACAGTTCTTAAACAAATAAGCTCTCAAACAATTTCTGTTTGAAGGGATCACAACGTAAGCTGGCTTTTTGTAAAATCTTCTTAAAATACATTTGATTGGAAAATTGAGATTCTCTTGATTTTGCGAGTTATTCAACAAATAATTATTACTTATTGTTCCGCACAGGCTATCAAAATATTATTTAAGACATAATTGAATTGTTGGTTTAAAAATCTTTTTTTGGTAGAAAAATCGTGAATGGTTGAGTGTCACGGTCTTTAACAGTGGTCCCCAAAGTCGTTCCTGTGGACCCCCAGAGGTCCGTGGCAAATTAAAAATCATTTGGGGGTGCATGGACAACGTCAGGGGGTCTGCGGAAGAATAAATATTTTAAAAATCCCGACAGTTTTTTACAGGATAGGATAGGGATAGGATCCTAGGATAAAAAAGAGATAAGGGTAAGGATAAGGATAGGATAGGAAAGAGAGTTTGAGCGACTGACTAACAAACAGTTCTTGTAGAAAAACAACTGTTAAGATATCTCCATTAGGAGGCCATTTCCTCCACATTGGAAGCAGGCATGGAAAAAGATAACTTTCAAGTCATTAACTTTATTATTTCACTTGGGGGTCCACGGTCAGGTTTTTGCTATGAAGAGGGTCCACGAGCATAACATGTTTGGGAATCACTGGTCTACAGCGACAATTTATAAAAAGACTTATTTACAATTTTCAATACACCTCAGTTGAGTTAAGCATTCCTAATTATTCTATTCCAATAGATTATCTGTAAAAAATGAACAGAGATACAGTGGTATGCTTAAGCTGTGACCTCATATATTTTTTAAATAAAAAAATCGCATCTCAACCAAAACACACTATTTATTTTTGAAAAATATATTAAACGTTAAAAAACTTAAATACGTTCTTTAATATTCATGTTCTTAGTTATAAATGTCAAATAAAATCTTGTTTTGATCATTCATAGTTATTTAAATGTTACAATAACTGTCATATGAAGAGTTGTTAAAAAATGAAAAGCCAATGTTAATATTATATACTGTACTTTTGTTAACATTTAATACAATTTTGAAAAATAAATAGTTCGTTTTCTAAAACAGGTATTTCAGTATTGAAATAACGGAATTACGGATTCCGAGAATATTGGTATTGCAATTGAACTGTCAATTAAAATAAATTTGAGATCTGTTTGTTACTTTGCGCTCAACCTCACTTTTTAAAAGTGAGTAGTAGGGAAAGAAGCATAAACCTAGAACAGGACTAGTGGTTAACTGATCGCTATTGCTACATCCAGTTGTTAAAGGATCGGAAATCTTGGATGAGAAGAAATAATGTGAATTGACATCACAAACACAGTCTTTGAATTGAATAATTCTCAAATCCACTGTGATCTTACCGGAAATCGAACCCAGACCTGCGTGATTGGTGGAACAATGTCTAACCAACTGAAGCTCAGATGACTCAGGCAGGCGACAGATAATAAATTTATTAAAGTTATTTCTGACTTATTATTACTATATCATATGAGACACAGCGTCTCTGGACCCCAAGAATCGAAATTCTCATTACAAACTAAATAATATTTAGTAACACGAAATATTTTCACTCGCGCTAAATGCAATCTTATAATTAACAGTCATTTACCAATCTTACAAATTGAATTATTGTTCATGGTAGCCTTCTACTCTGAAGCCCACCAGCAACACCCACCCATTGGAATATAAATTAGGTCACATAATTTTAAACCATTTAGATGTGACGTTTGAAATTCTAACTGACAATTCTACCTTTCTTATATAATACAATAATTTTGTTTTTAAACACTAGATACAAACAATGTTATCATGAATTGTTTTTCATCGATGTCCGTTTCTAGTAAGAATTATAAAACCTTGCAATTGAGCGTATGAACATCAGTTATTTTACGAAAACTTACGGTACGAGTAGGATTTCTGAAATTTCAGTCATAATCTAAGTCCCGGGACGTGGGACTTTGATTTCAAAGGAAATTGTGGCGGGTTGTAGTTTTTTTTTAAACGAATACATATTTCTATGCATGAAGTATAAATACAATAGAACTCTTTGAACATAAAATCAATGGTGTTATTTTTCACTAACGCATAATTATAATAAAAATATTTATATTTATTTTTATTACATACCATTCGAGAGATTCGTTTGATTTTGCTGATGAAACCGTTTTATTAGAAAAATAATACATTCGGTCAGGAATTTTGTGGTTATTATTGCAAACTTGCATCCGTTGCATGTACATACAATGGTCATATTATATTTAAATTAATACAATTTGTAGGGTTCGTTACGTAAGAGTCAACACACTTGACTTTTGTGACGGATCTCCCAGATTGGAATCTTTGTTCAAACTGAATTTATTCAATAAATTTATCGATTTCTGTTTGAAGGCATTGATGTTTGTAGTTAACTAAAAATTCTAACCTACCCTAATCACTAGTTCTGACGTAACTTTATCCTTTCTATACCTACTCTCGTCGATAAAAAAGAGAGGTTGAGCACCAGAGTAACAAACAGTTCTCTTAGAAAAACTTATAATGGAATACCTTTATTAGGAGGTCATAGGCCCCACACTGGAGCGGACATGAATAAATAAAAATACAAAACTCGATTTTTTGTTTTCCTTTTTTTTATTGCCTTTAACCTCAGAAATGTACGAAAATTCTCAAAGATTCCCAAATTATATTTGTCCGGAGTGAATAAAATCCACATCACAAATTTTATTAAAAAATCAGCAAGTCGTACGTCTCGGGTTGTTTTATTTAAATGTCTTGAGAACCGAGACTGACAACGAGTGTCGATTTTCCGGGAATTTATTATCAGGTTGTATTTACACGTAATCTCTAGTAACGGGACATTTATTCAGTGCTTCTTTTCAGGAAGTTTAAGAAAATATATACATTTACTAAATCGTAATAGTGACTGGGCAGTAAAAAATAATAATATATTCATCTAGACCAGTGGTCTCCAATCTCAATAAGGATGTAAGCTAATTTCAGAAATTAAAATTGTCTGGTGAGCTATACCTATACATATTCCTTCTTTACAGTTTTTTTTTATCATCGGCTCTTATCGTACCCTACATAATATTATTATATTACTTAAAATAGATTAGAACATCAGATTTTCTAATAAAACATCAATTATTTATTTATAAACAAAATAATAATTGAAAAATAATTGTGAGTTTACATAAATATGAAATAAAAGTAAAAATTATTCGTGAAAAGAATGGCATTTACTTTCCTCCACAATTTTTTCAATTCTCGGTGAGTACCTTGTTACTTCCATCCGAATGCAATTAATAAAATGTACATCTGTGAGTCTGTTTTTATATTTACTCATAACCATCTTCATAGAAAAAAAAGTTCATTCACATAAGTAGGTAGAACAAAACAATGCCTTTATTTGATTTTTTTTATTATTTTCGGAGTTCAATAATAAAATTTTATAGGCAATAAAAATCTATTTATAAAAATATAATAAAATATCCTACACGAGCTACCGTTTAGCGATCACTGATCTAGACAACACTTCATCTAGGTACAAATGCATTTGTCAATGTATTTTTTTTTATTTGGGAATTGAAACTATCAACCACGCGACTGAGTAGAATGAATGTTTTGGATAATTAATCCCTTAGCCGCGAGACTGTCGAATTTAGTTAAGTTACATGTACAAAGTGTTTGTGGATTCAGTTATAAAAAGAAAAGCTTAGCTTAGAAAGTAATACGAATTCAAACCGATTAGTAATAATTTCTTCAAAGGTTTACAATTTTAAATGTCTTTTAGTACAGTTTCCAGTGAAAGAATTGAGTTAAATTGTGTGATATACACTAAAATCTTTTTTTACACTGTTTTGAAATAACATGTAGTAAAAATACGGAATAAAAAGAATGATAACTATTTTTTACGAAAATTCAACGTAGGTATTAGATACTCATGGAATATATACTACGCACTCTTTTTTTACGCGAGTTAAAAATAACACATCTCACTTCAAAGAATGAAAGCTATATTTTTACACGAATTAACAGGTTCCAGCACGATTAAAAGAAATGAAAAATAGTCAAGTAACAGATTTTCTTTTAACAAAAAATTAAACAACAAAGCAGGATAATAACAAAAAAACGTCTTCATAAGATTCTAGCATATTAGACGTGTCAGATTTTTTTATCAATAAAAGCGATTTACGTCTAGTCCCTCATAAGTGTGGGCGTATTGTATTCAGTATCGATGAATAGTACTTTTTTTCTTAAATAAAATTTAAATCTTTGAATAATATTTTGAATGTTTTTCTCTATTCTAGTACTCATCATTTTTACTGGGGCTTTTTATACACGGTGCTAAGTCGGACGTATCTATATTGTAAAAAGCATTGAATGCATATATTTACTCATGTATTTTAGTTCAAAAATATTATTTTATATAGCTGTTTTGGCTTATGCTCTCATCAGACATATATTTAAACTAATTTTAACTTAGCTATTTAGAATGGCAAGCAAGAGAGACCCGCTGTGGTCTAGTTGGTAAGAGATCCATCAGACGGGTCTGGGTTTAATTTTTGGTAAGGTCAATGTCAAATTTAGATTTTTCAATTAAAATTTGAGACCTAATACATGAGTATTTGTGATGTCAATTTACCTCGAGTTTATCTCGCATACAATACATTTTCATCGAGTTTTTCTCGTATGATCTTTCAACTTTAAAATATTTAGCGCATTGGTATTAGCTGTAATGCCAAATATTTATTTGTGGTTAGAAAAAAAGAGATACACAAAACATCTTTTTATCTATTCTAACATCTATACATATGTACATATATACATAGAATTATCGAGCACTTTTGTCAAATAGGTTTTAAGTATCATATTTGAATAATTTAAACTTTATTAGATTTCATATTATTTTTGTCACTTACGATTACTAAAAGATATACAGTATTCTTTCAGCGTACGAGTGGACTGATACTAAATACCAGTGGTGTGAATACACTTGGGCTCTATATTACACGGTTGTTCTAGAGCACGGTCGATTAACTGTACAAGATTTTTGTCAAACAAGATTTTAGATTTTAAAACAAAGCATCATACAAAAATATTTTATGTATATTTTGAACATCCCTTTAGATTAGGCTATCAATTTTCATCATAAGAAAATAATCTTATGATGAAAAGAAGCTTAAATTCAAGACGGTATTATAAAATTGTTTGGCCCCTTACCATAAAATATTTAATATAAAGATCTACACGCAAAAAGTAAGCTATCACGTATTACGGAGCTTTTAAAGGTTAAATACCAAAATAATCTTCCGGTGATTAAAAATACATCCGATTATGAAACGGAACCGGAAAGAAGGATAAGAGGGGAAAGTGATGAAGAATGATTGATATATTTAAATTTAATGTAAAAATTATAATTAATAACTTACTTATTCCGCATGTTGTGTTATGACAAGTGTTTTACCATTTTGTGAAGCATCTACAGACAAATTGCTGTAAGGTTTTTAACAATTAAACTCAAACTTGATTCTAATTCTTAGCTTTAAAACCCTCCAAGGACGAGCGTGACCATTTGGTCAGATCCCACTATTCATCTTTTTTCTACCTGAATATCGTTGCTTTTACTCATATTTGGTAAAGAAGAGTACATAATTCAGTTAGTCATCAGCCGCGAGGACAGAAACGAGGTCCAAAGGCACATGAGATTTTTTTAATTTACGTTTTTTTTAATGAACTTTTTGAAATTGCTAGTTATTTTTTTATAAAAACATAAAATTATTTACATCGAGTTCTTTTGCTAATATATTTGTATTGAAATTATGTTGATCTAAAGAGGTCAAAATGTAAATATTTTTTTAAAAATTCACATTTAACTATATTTCAACCCCAAATGTTTGCATGCCCACACTGTCACGTTCATCCTTACTACTGTCCGTACACAATATTACACGGTAATAAAAGGATGAATATGGCCATATAGTCATGCGGGGTTTCTATATAGCGACTTAGCGTTTTTTTTTTGTTAGGAATAAAAGTTATCCGTGACTTCAATATGGCTTGAAAAATATATTAAATAAAACATGTATTTTTATCGAAAAAAAGCTCTCGTCTCTGGGGGTTAAATTACAAAATAGTTATCAGATTGATTTTTTTTTATTTAATATGAATATCCATAAAGCTACTTCTGAATTCATCAAAGATAAATTCAAATTATGTTCATTCACACAAGTTTTGTCACTAACGACACATGTTTAACCTTTCGGCATCTTCAGGCGTTCAAGTACACGGATAAACTTGAACTAAATTTTCAGAATAACTGTACATAATTTGAACAATTAAAATTTAATAATCACCTTCAGTTGAAATTTTAAATTATAGTATGTAAGTACGTTTTTTTGTATAATACGGATTTGCATTAAACATCAATTTTGTGAAACCTCATACATAATATAATCGTGTTATGCAAAGTTTGAGTGCATTATGTGTTTTTGTCAATTAGGAAAAAAAATATAAATAAAATTTTGTTGGTTTAGTATTATAAAGAAAGACTAATTGCTGTTTTATTTTCGTCACATAATATTTTCTCCACCATCTGGCACAGTTTTTTGGTCCTTGTTTTTATTAGTTAAATTTGGATTTGAAGCCACCTACTCATTCATTAAAAAAGTAAATTTAGATCACAAGACTTTGCGCATCAATTTGTGATTAAATAAGCCGCTATTTTGAAATTTTATCTCTAAGATTAATTTAACAGCATTATAACACACCATCTAAGCAAGTTAACCTATCACTATAAAACAACAAAAAAATCTTGTAAATATAATAAAATAATTCAGATAGATTACTGTGGAAGAGTATAATAAAAAAAAACAATATTACATTATTTAACTCACGTATCGCCAATCTTGACGAAGACAAATTCAAAAGTTACTATATATCTGAGTTTAAACATGACATAAAGATCACTACACAAAGCCATCTTTATTTCCTTATGTAAATTTTCCCATATTTCTTCCATGGTTCAGATGGCCAGTCACTTCATCGTTCAGAATATCAACAGCTACAGAAACGCCCTTAATTAAAGAATGGATGACACTCCTGAAAGTCTTTTCAAGTCTGAAAACGTCAAAGTTTACTCAAATTTGAATCGTTCAAACTTTGTAAACTTCCATTGGTTTTGTCACTAATGATCCAAGCTTAAATTTTCAGTATTTTTGGGCATTCAAGTGCACGATTGAACTTAATCTGACAGTTAGTGAACAGTTTGTATCGTTTATATATCAAGATATTTATTTTTGATGTAAATACAATTTGAAAAAAATATTATAACTACTAAAATTAGGAATAATATTGATCAATACTAGTTGATAAATATACTTCGGGTCCTATGGCGCAGCGTTTAGCGTTGTGGGCTTTCGTGCCGTATATTACAGGTTCGAGTCCCAGTATGAACAGTATTTTTCGGTCGATTACCAAGTGAATATCAATTTAATCAATAACTAGATTATTTAATTAACTTTATTAATGATGTTTACGCTACACTAAATTTTTTGTCATATTTAATTTAATCAATTGTTAAGGCTCGTGATAATGCTCACTATTAGCAAAACCGATATTGATCGTTAAAGAAATTTGTGAGATTTCTACAAAACTCTTTTTAAAAAAAGTTGTCAATCACAAATGCAGTATGTGCCTTCTGTATTGATTGTTAAATTGACAACTAACAATTTATAAATTAATTAGATTGCGTAAACTGTTACGCAGGCTTTAAAATCAAATTACCAATTTGTATTAACACGTCAGCCTGTCAAGTGTTCATTTGCAGCCTTGTCAAATGTTTTTTTTTTAATTTTAAATATGAGTATAAATTGGGGATTAGTAGAGAAATAGGGACAGCGTGGCTTTCGTTGCATGCTTTTTCAATATGACTACCTCAGAGTAAAAGCTTTTGAGCTTAAGTACCTTGTGACTTGAAAGTTTGAAAGAAATGTAAAAATAAATACCGTTGCCAAACTGCTAATGGTGGAAAACCTGCTGTTAATAAAATACACATTGGACAAGAAAATCGTCATTTTTTTCCGATGAAAAATTATTTTTCAAAATGTATGATCTATTTCATATTTAAAAGTGCAAGAAAAAGTGTAAGGAAAATTGCATTTAAAAATACTTTAACAGAGATGGCAGCCAGGGGATGATTTTAATATAATCCAATCAATAATAGCGATCTACTTCTACTGAAAATTATCAAAAAATTTTAGAGTTAAAAACCTGATAAAAAGAGTTGATGTCTGAAAAGCCTCATAGGTCCGCGAAGCCGCTTCCCGCCAACCCTTGGCTTTGGTTACGGAGTTCATTGGTTCAAATCCCATTACGGACAGCTTCATAAATATATTATTCAATAGATTTTTGGATTCCTGTTTAAATGCATATGAGTATCTGTGATGTCTAAAATTTTCCACCTAGGGTTCTAAATTGGGGTGTAGAGAGAGCGATTAACTAATCACGTGTTCTGTACTTAGCCCTATTCTTCTATCCCTACTAATTTCAGAAATAAAAAAATGAGCAAATAAGTAACAGGCAGCTCTCGTGAACATATTTTGGTAAAGATAACACAGTGAAAGTCGATTCTCTACATTGGAAGTAGACATGGCTTTTGTCGAAAATTTCTTCATATTCTTAATTTGTCGTAATTCTTTTTTATGATTACTTTTACACTTACGTGACCAGTAGAATATATTTTTTCCTTGTGTGCTACTGGTACTATATTGTAATAATTTATACACATTATTAAAATTACAAATTATTATTTCATCACAATTCAATGTTAAAAAAAAATACAACACAATACAAAAAAATACTCAAAAAATATATTGGATCACCGACCCGAATGAAGATAAATTGGGAAAATAATGAATACGAGACTCATAAATATATATTTTTAAGAAAAACTCATCCTATAATCAAAATATTTTATATTAAATCCATTAATATGCATGTCTGAAGCTTGCGCTTGCTGGTTTTAATTAGGTCATAAGACGTTGAAACTTATAACCAATTTTAACAGACTTTTTCTTATTTTTATTATGAGTTACCCGCATATCTTATTAATTTTAGCAACAATTGACTTGAGGGTTATTGAACTCCCCTAAAACGCTTTGCTATTTCAACTCACCTTTTTCAATATATTTTTAAAATTTATTTTTTCTCTCTCTACTGTATCCATTTACCTTTAGATATTAGTTGAAAATTAAGCTACTTCAATAGTCGTGTAGTTCACGACTAGCTATCAGCGTACGCGTTCTACAGAAACGACCAATCAAAGAAAACAATGTTTCAGGACCACAAAACAATAGATATACAAAAACGATAGATAGAAGAAGGATGAATACGAGGTTTTATTTTATGAAAAATATCTATGAATATACATAAAACATTCATTATAGCATTTTAAATAAGACATGTGCCACAAAATGTTGTCAATTCGTATTGATTTGAATTTTTTAATTTATTTTCATTAGGATTTATCTTGCCTACTTACTATAAGTACTTATTTTTTTTATTTGTAAATTTCTTTTATTTTTTAGTTTTAAACTTAAGCCTTGCGACGTTTTGTCTGATGAAGCTTCCTTAACACTCTACGGTGTTAAAAAATACTTCCGATACGTTGCTGGCTCTTTAAGAACCAAGTGAAAAACAAGTTTTTTAAAAACATAATTTCTGAATTTTTACCGTCCATCAAAGTGCGTAAGTGTTAAAATATGTTTTTTTCACTTGGTTCTTTAAGGGCCAACAACACATCGTTTTTTCATCACACGTATTTTTTAGCATCGTAGGGGAAGTGTTAAGAGGCGAAACACTAGTCACAATTTGTAGCACAAAGCAATTACATAGTTTATCAAGATTTTTTGTATATTAAAAATGATCTTCCAAAAAGTTTCCGCTAAATATATAAAAAAAAATGCTTTAAATTGTTCGAGAACTTAAGTGAAATCTGGAAACAAAGATATTTATTCAGATTTTTATTTTTTTCTAGTGCCAAATACGGATTCAATCGCTGCATATCTTTAGCATCGAGGGCGAAGTGTGATCGGGCAGCAGCTGTCATGTTGAGAAGAATCTCCGAGACATTATCGTCGGACAGCATGAGAGCAGCAAAGTGCGAAAACCTTAAGATGACCGTCTGCTCCAGGGCTCCTCCAGAGTATCACGGACCACCTCGGTTATATAATAATTTACTCTTCACATTTGTTATCTTCATTTTAAATAATACTATGATTAACTAGTTTTATTATAAAAGTATATATTAGGAATATTTTGATTGGAAATGAATTATATTCTAGTTTTAGGCAACCTAAGCTTTTTTTTGTAAACAGCCACACATTTTGTACTTCTTTCATATATAAAAAAATGCGTTTTTGATTTTTATATGCACACCTGAATTTTTTCTGTTAATTTTGAGTATAGATAAACTACCTAAACTAACCTAAAAGTAGACCAGTCATTTACATATTTTTTGTCTACGCCACATACCGAATTATGTTATGTTATGTGGACCGTAAAATATTAATAGTGATAGTTAAATAATATAACACATACTATACATAAGTATCAAGATAACACATTTTTTGAAAATTTGTTTCAAAAGTTTCAGTACCAAGTTATAAACCAAAGCGCTGCACAGGGACAACAGATCAAAAAAATAATTAATATTAGTTAAAATAAAAAAGTATCCGGTGACTATGATTCTTTTAAGCTGCACTAAAAAGATGAATGGGTCACTGGTTGAGTATGGCTGCTGTAAACAGAAAAAAAATAAAAGATGAAAGCCAAAGACACTAAATTAAATTATTTCGATATTGCTCTTAATTGCATCACTGTTGAGTGATGTGATTTTGTTGCTGAAAACTTTGATGATCTTATTCTATTATCATGAAAATTGTGTAAAATAATAAAAATATATATTAAACTACAAATAAAATATTCAGTTTATTATATAAAATAGAGTTCTTGATGAAATTAAATACATATTGCAAACTGTGAGATTGATAGTTAAATATAGTATTAAAGAAATCTAGGTCAAATCTCAACGATATAATTATCCTCTATTACCTACCCGCTACAATCAGTACAATTTGTGTCATATAAAAAAATAGATCATATCGTAAATTGTCTAGTGCAATAACCTGTATATAAATAACCCAATGCCCATTCTTAAAATCGGAATGTTATTGTAGTTTCACGGTGTATTTATTATATATATATAAATTTGATTACTTACCACAAAAATAATCTCGAGCTTAACATACATGTCTATCAAGATGCTCTATCAAGAGTAAGTAATAAAATACTCTTCAAACAAATAAAGCATATTTTGCTTGTGAATATTTATATAAAGCAGAAAGGCTTCTGTAAAACATAATGTTGATTTTAAGCTTGCCCCATAAAAGCTCTTTGTAATGGTCAAATGAGTTGAATTCAAATAAAAGTCAAACAAAGCGTTTTATGAAAGTATTTGTCAAAGCAAAATAAATATTATTTAATGTTATTTTTGGTAATTGATATGAGTATAAGATGAAATCTAATATAAAATGGTATATTTCCTTTTGAATTTCCTGAATTTTTATACGACTTCACTTTAAAAATAAATTTCTATACCATATGTTATTAGTCAATATAAGCACCAGAAACGAGAAACAAGGTATGGCAACATATTTACTTCTTTATGTACACAATATTTTAATTTTCCAACTTTCCGAGCAGAAAATGTAAATAAAGAAACTTTCTCTATTACTCACTTCTGTTACTGGCTTCAGAAAATAAAATATTCTTTTTAATACCCACGATTTGTTTTTTCGATATGATGGAAAAAATATTATATTTGATCTGTATTGCTCGGCACAAAATAATGTAAAAGTTTTTCGTACTTTTTTGAACGTCAGTTGAGAATCTGACGTTCGACTGAAAGTTTTTCTTATGCTTTTAAGAGTTTTACGTTTCAAAAACTTTAGTGATTTATACATCATTATTTTTTAAAGAATTGACAGCTTGAAATATTTTTTTATTTGGTTTTGTTTCTACTTCGGCGACGCCTTTTTTGTAAAGATTAGTAGTATAATATAATGGTGGTACGTTTCTGAACTTCACTATATTTTTTACTTTTTTTTAAAATTTATGTCCCACTCCTAATGTGAAGCATGGCCTCCAAATGAAGATAAGCTTTTCTACGATATCTACTTGTAACTCAGTTGCACACCCTCTCTTTTTTCGAAGATATAATATGACAGAACTAATGGTTAGCTAACCACTCTCACTTTGCTTCATTTTAAAGATCGAAAAAGTTTTGAGAGGAAGTTTAAGACATCGTAGAAATCCATATATTTGAACAGAAATCGGTTGAAAAAATGCTGTTCGTATTTGGTATAAAACCAAAATGGTATTTTGTTATCTGTTGAACATGATGTGTTGGGCATTATATTATGGGATTGTATTTGGCTTCTATCATAAATAATATCTTTATACATTTGCTACTACGTGCATTCTTCCGTTGTACAGGCTTGCTCTACCACAATGAGATTAATTCAGTTAATACACACCTTTCTTAACCATTCTCGTGTTTTTTATTCACCTAAAACTAGATAATCATCTATCATTCCGCACATAAAAAAAGATAGAAAAGCACCAGTAATTAAACGGTTACATGCAACGTTATATAACAAACTCACTGTTGTTTCGGATTAAATAAGAATTATTCTGTTTGAATAAAAAAATACAGCTGGGATAAAAATTGAAGTGCTGATCAGAAAAGTTATGATTCTCTTTCGATATTTTCGGGAAGATAATATTCTACAGGTTTTGTAGCTGGGGTTGAAACGTATTTCACTTATTTGAGAAGTATCTCCAGACTAGATTTTAAAATTAAACGAATCGATTGTATTTTTTGACGTTTGTTACAAAATAATCCAACTTTAAAATTGTGACAAACAATAACAAAATTGTTTTTGGGAGAAAAACTCTAAGGAAAATTACAGAACAAAACAGAGTATTTTGATAGAGTAATTCTGAAAATGATTCTAAAAAAGTAGAAGATGTGCACATTGTTAAACAATTAATTGATAATTCAATTGTATATTAAAATAAAATTATACGTTTTTTTCCATTTCCGCACGCCAGTATAATATAATACTTTCCACCAAATATAAGTAAACAATATTATGGTATTATCAAAAGGATTTCTGTAAATCTGTTAAAAAACTTTATGTTGAGATATCTGGCGTATAATAAAATCATTTAAAATAAAATATGCTAGAGTTTTAGTAAAAGTACAATTAAAAATATTTATATAATTTAAGATTTCGACTGAAGGTGCTTGGTGGAATTACAATATTACATTTGAATCGTTCAAATTATGTACACTCCCACAGATTTTGTCAGTCAGTTCAAGTTCATCCGTGCACTTGAACGTCTGAAGATGCCGAAAGGCGAAACCCGGGTCGTTAGTGACAAAATCTGTGGCAGTGTACATGATTTGAACGATTCAAATTTAGAAATATTTAATTTTAAATACCCAACGTGCAATAAAATTGTCAAATTTATTTTAATTCAAAAACTTCGGATACTGAAATTTCCGTCGTATAATTTCCTGTGAGCTTTTGCATCATTGACTTTAGATTTCGCATACAATTTTGACATTTTGCATTAAAGTCAATTTGCGATTTGTTTCAGAATGGAATAATAAAAAAAATAATAATTCTTTATGAGACTCAAATATATAATACATAATTTATAAAGTTTTTTTTATTATTCGAGTTTTTTTGTTTTTGTGAATTATTTAAAATTTGTTTCTTTAAAATTGCTACTCGTTTTAAAATGAAAATTTCTGGTATACGTTGATTATGCAAAAAATAATTTGGGTGTAAAACGGAATTTTTAAGCAATCCGATTGAGAATGTAAATGACGACCTTTCACCCAACATAAGTAATGTATGTTAAATTTCAATAAAGCTGTATCACAATTAAGGTGTAAAGTCAGTATTATTTAATTTAAGCAGCTGGGCTACTAAACTATGTATTATAAAAAAAAATGTTTGTACCAATGGTCAATAAACAAATATTCAAATATTTAAAAAAATGCTTAAATTATGTATGCTTAATTTCAATAAAGCTGTATAAAAAATCAAGACATAAGGTCAGTGTTTATTTATAAAATAACACTATAAAACTTAATAAGTTGTTCAAAGAGAACTGTCTGTAAGATAGTGTTAGGGAACAAATTAAAAAATAGCGCGAGCTGCTTTCTCCATTCTCCATTTTTCCAATTTAGCCAATATGATCGAGTGAAAAGCAGCAAGTGTGTAAATACTAGTAGCATTTTCATCAAGGTAAGTATTATAATATGGCTATAAGCAATCACACACTTATCATTGTACAAAAAGTAAAGTTTCTCAAATGTAAAAAAAAAACAACTGAAATATTAGACATAAAAACGTAAAAAGAAAATTTTGTTTTACGTATAACTTTTAATAAACATCATAATTATAACTTTCATTTACGATTAGTTGTATACTATTGTACGATGAAGAAAGAGTATTATATGATTGTGACTAGTAATGTTATATTTTTTTTCCATGTCCGCTCCCAATATGGAGCATATGGACTCCTAATGGAGTTTATCTCAACAGAAATGTTTCTACGAGAACTGCTTGTTACTCAGTTGCTCAACCTCTCTTTTTCCAAAGAGAGTAGGAATAGAAGGAAAGGGCAAGGACAGGACTAGTAGTTAGCTAATAGCTCTCGAAACGCCCCGTTCATAGGATAAGATATGTGGGAGGGGGGAATTCAAGACATCACATACATCCATGCATTTGAACAGAAATTCATAAATCGATTGAAAAATCAATTTATAAAACAGCCCGTACCGGGATTCGAACCCGTGCCCTCCGTAGCGGTAGCCAACGATGTTGACCACTCGACCACACAGGCGGCGTTATAATTTAACGTATTAAGTAACAAAATGTCGACACATAAACAATGTCTGATTTCAAATATCGGCAAGATAAATATATTTTTTTATATTGTTAGTATTTCACATTGAAGCTTTTGGGCAACGGATGTCTTTTATCGCCGATTTCATTTTGAGTGATAATAAAAATTCTCATATTACGATAAATATTTTAAAGGCGTCAAAAATATATGCTGACTTGGCTTGAATGATAAGCTGCAATGTTAGGTCAACTAAAATATTAAAAATTAAATAAAAAGGTTTCGTTTAAAGTATGTCGAAATAAAATGCAAAATACTAGAAAGGCCTTATTCCACAACAAAATTGATAAAGGCAGTTATGACGTATTTGCAATTTAAGACACGGGCATGTTACCTGACATTATTAATGTAATCCATGATAGTAACATAAGACTTCTTATGATTCAAATCACAATAAAAGCTTTGAAAAAATATAGCAACAAATAATTTTACACATTACTTCACAATAATTCAGAGAACAAAAAATAATATCATGACCTACTGCTAAAAGATGATGAAAAAGCATCTAACCTAAAATTCACACTATTTGTATTCAGTGAAATTAGAACACAATGAAACTTAATTAACCCAGGAATAACTTTATTACTGTATCTAGGTTACTGATAATTAAAATGAAAATTGATGAAGTCTAGTCCGAAGATCTATTTATGTCTGGAATGAGATAGACTAAGATGGATAATTTGATAAGTGTTTTTCAGAAATATGAAAACTCCTTTTCTATTACCTCTAACTAAATTTGCCAAGAGTGGAGTGATTATTTAAAAATTGTTTTTTTTTAACCATTAAATTACTTTATACTTCTTGAATACAATGTTTCGTAAAACTCTTTTCTTTGTTCATTCTTTGATCCTTATTGTATAGCACTTTTCTAACGTTAACCCGGTCGATTCTATGTAATTTAAAATTAAATCATAAAATTATTTAGCATTAGAAGTATTGAAAAGGTGGGAAAGAATTTTTAGAAATCACAAAAAAACATCCATACATTCGAAAAGAAAATTTATAAATCGATTGAAATAATGCTGTTATTACCGAAATTTTATCCCGTGCCGACAAGAGAGGAGACAGGGTTATCTAAACATTTGTCCTGTCTCTAAAAAAGAGAAGTTGAGCAACTGAGTAACACTAAGTCTATATCTATATATATTTTAATTAGAATACCACATGATCCATATTGGAAGCCTACATGGATTAAAAAATACATTAGTTATAATGAAAAAAATCTAAATTAATACAAATATCAACCAAATTATATTTAAATTCTTCAAATTTTCTCATGTGGTTAGAGCCTATTTCTTTGGTGATTCAAATTAGGGTGAGTGGTTTGATATATGTCTATAGTTAAAACAAACTTAAGTTATTCTAAGTACTCGATACTTCGATTCGCATCTCTACTCAGTACGGCCATACCTTATTACCCTGGTTGTTGTGTCTCATCAATTATTCTTTTTGTTAAGGCTTCATCATGGTTTATGAGAAGGCAGTTGGCTGAAGGAAGTGTTGCGACTGTGTTATGCATTAGAGATAACGACAAGAAAAAAATGCAAAGAAGTTTTAGTCATCTACCAGTAGAATTTAAAAAAAACTTGAATTGGATTGAGGTTAATGTTAGTATTGATACGAACGTATTTGAAAAACAAATTATTCATGATATTGAGGTTAATTTGATAAAAGATTCAAAGTTTTTTTCGATAACTAAATTACGACTGTTTTTATAAGGAACAGGAGTGGTAATCTTATAAAATATAAAGTTTTGAGCATAAGTGGTGGTTTGTCTGTCTTTTAGAACTTTCTTGGTGGAAAATTTTCCATCATTTTTTGATAAAAAATACTTTGCAGCTATATGGATGAGAAATATATGTTAAAACAAAATCACAAACAACAATGGTAATTTTCACAAATATTTTTATTGAGTTAAGAATAAAGTGTAGTAAGATAAAATTATTCAAAGCCTTAGTATGACAAATCATAATTTTACTGTGTGTTATAAAGTTGGTCGGTCTCCTTTTCCTCTCTCTATCTGTTCATCGGTGAAAATCTTCAAAGCTTTTGTGATTGAAGTTTTTAATATCGACAATATTTGATGATTAATAAAGTCAGATGATTCTTAACCCTTTTAATACCCTCGAGCCGATATATCGGCTTTCATATAATCGCCAAAAATACCCTGAGCCGATATATTGGCTTTTCTAAATACATATATTTTTATGTACGTAACATAATTTAAGTTAAATTGAGAAGTGTCATAACATAGAAAACTTAACTTTTGACATCCAAGCCACTTAAAGGTCTGAAGATATATAATACAGCCCCACAAAACGTTGTTTTTCCATAAAAAAAGTTGAAATTTAATGTATTTTTTTATTTCAATTTTTTAAAATGTAATTTTTGTTCCAAGATGTAATAATGCAGATAAAACAATATAAAATAAACATTATTGTAACCCCCCTCATCAGTAAAATAGTAATTTTAGAATAATAATATATCTAATGCAAAAGTTATTACGGATTTTGTTATTCCTTTGATGGAGTTTCCCTTCCCAAACTCAACGTATGTTTTCTAAATACAATACGACGGGGATGTAAATAAGTTCATAATGTTATTTCTCCATGAAATATAAAATATTTTATCAAAATGTCTTTATTTTTAATATTTTTTCATGAATTTACAAAAACACTTAAAAACAGATATTTCTCAGAGTATTTCTGGAAAACCTGTGCAAAATTATAGGGTATTAAAAGAGCTAAAGTAGCAAGCTTATTTGTATAACTAAAGATATAAACATCTCAATTTTACGACTTGTACAGTTTGCTCAATAAATGAGATAAAATTTAAACTAACTGTTGGTTGCTTTTATCGCACTCAAAGTTCACTAATTTCATTTAAAATTCGTTTGGTATAACTGCGCACTTACCACTCATAAATTAAGTTACATGCATGTCTCTTTGGTCCTTAAGTGTCCTTCAAAGAAGGCACTTATATCATGAAATTTAATCTCTCAAGAATAATTGTTTTTACTGTTGAAGGACCTAATAATATTATTTTAAAATACGTTTTCAAAGAAAAATTAAACTGCCGACGTAGTTATCAGGTTTCTTTTGAAATTAAATGAGAGTAGCAGTCTGTTTTTCAAAGATGTTAATAAATCTCATTTAAAAATGAAAAAAAAAGTTATAAACAAGAAAAGTCAATGTTTTTAAAGATACCCAACAAGTTCTTAATAATTATGTTTAAATGTAAGGTAAGGCGTCTTTCTACTTAAATAATATCATAATATTAGTAAAAACACAATATTCCTTTGTACTTCATTCCACTTTATTTAATATGTCAGGACCGGTTTCGCTCATTACGAGCATCGTCAACTGATAAGAAACATAATTTAACAATGCTATTTATACAAAAATGAACAGTTATAAACAACAATTGGCATTGAAAAGAAATTACCAATTACATTAAAAGTGATTCTAAAATAACACAAAATTAAAATGTTTGACACATCTAACATATAATTAAAAAGTCATCTCAGATTAATAAATTTAGAATGGGGATTGAAAATAATTACAAACATAATTAAAATTTGGGAAACTTTTGACAAAGTGATAAAATGCTACATTAATAAAGTGGATAGGCTTAATGATAGTTTCTTATTTTTCCCCGCTTCCAAGTAGTTGGTGAGCGTACATACTTAAACACAATCGACAGCCAGGAGGATTCTGAAAAATATTTTTTTCAAAAATACGTTATGTTCAAGAAACTTGTTTTGAATAATTTTGATAAACATGACGAAAGAACCATAAAAAGTATTTTGTTGCAATGATAAGTCTAAAACACAATTTGAACAGAAAAAATTGAGCCAGAATTAAAACGACATGAAAGTTGTATTTGAATAACGATGCAAACAAATATTGGTAAAGTTTTTTTATTGTGCATTTCAATAATATCTATTTTAAAAAATATATATACACGCAAAGTCAAATTACCATATCTTCGTTCAGCATGTAATACTACGTTAGCAATAGCTTTTATCAAAACTAATTATCAATATCATTCAATGGCTAAACATGGTTTTATACGAATTAATGTGATTCTGATTGAATATGCATAGAATACCAGATTACCCTTTTAATCAACGTAATTTGTGATAACTCTATACTCAAAATTTAAAAAATGACAACTTTATCATTTATTGTACACATTTTCGTAGTTAACGCGGTGTTGCATGCAAGGCATCTTGCCCAGAAGATGATGACTGTTGTTATCTTAATCAGTTTGAAAAAACTTTTATCTCTCACTTCTAAGCTATTAGCTGATCACTTGTCTTGCCCTAGCCATATCCTAACTTTTCTGTGTTCGAAAACAAAGAGAGGTCAAGCAACCGAGTAACGATAATAGTTATTGTAGAAAAGGTCTTTTAAGATAAACTTTAAGTGTCTTTATAGTCCAAATTGAAAGCAAACATAGTTACAAAATTAGCTTTAATGAAATCGTTTATTATGTATTCATAAAAACAAACTCTATTAACAAAATATGATGTTCTAAGAAATTGAAAATGCTCAATATTGGAAGTAAACACAATTCAATCATACATACCCAATAATTGTCGATAAATAATCATTTGTTCGTTCAACTGGAAACACAACAAAATTGATATTTCAACGTTCACCGACGCTGAAAATATCTTTTTATTTCGCTTGAAGAATTTTGACAATTATTTATTGAACCGATTTCAAACTGTTGAAAGGGAGATTGATTCAGGAAAAAAAGCAATAAAAACTAAAAGGTAGCAGAAAACTACATCACAAAAAGACATCAAAATCCCTTCGTATGTTCGATAGAATACTCGTACCTTGCATACTCATTGTTTAAAGCTAAGAATGATTAAAATACAAAGCTAGTCAATATATATTTTTTTACAGCGAGAAGTATCTTGATCGTCGTTGAGTAATGGTATGCACATATAAAACACCAACCGCATATACCCAACGGGTGGTGGGACAACCAATTATAAGCATGCGCTGTTGTAGGTGGCAAGCAAAAAAGAAGAGGTCACTAATCTAAGAGGCCATCTAATCCGGGGATTTCAGGATTTGCAATTATTTCAGGATCTAAACTTTCAAAATACCAGAATTAATCACAGGGGAAAAACTGAACATTTGAGAGATTCCAAAATAATCTTCAATTTTAAAACGTTTATTTTTTAGCTCGATGACTTGAAAAAGTTAGGAATTGAGTGATTTATAATTATTCAGAAGCGTGACAGTTTTTTTCAGGTTTTTTGAAACTGTTACAACTGCCAGTGCCAAAACATGCGGATTAAACGGATTTTCACGTGTTATAGTGAATACAAAAAACCCGGAATTAGTACTGAAACAATCTCAGGATAACGAGATCGCAAAACTGATTGAGATCTCGGGATTGGAGGCCCTGGTCACTACATAGCTTCCTGTCTTTAGTAGAGATTTCATATTTTAATGTATGAGTATTAAATTTGAATCGTTAAATTATGTACACTCCCACAGATTTTGTCACTAATGACCCGGGTTTCGCATATCGGCATCTTCAGGCGTTCAAGCGCACGGATGAACTGACGCTTACTAAATGGATGTTTCGTGTTTATATATTAAATAAATGTATCACTGAGTCTAAAGCCATTGCTGGCGAAAAGGATAAGCTCATGGAAATTCCCAAAGATTTGATATTGAAATTCCACCAAGCACCTTCAGTCGAAATCTTAAAATGTATGAGTATATTGATAAATTAAAATATTAAATTCATATAACATACTTATATAAATTATTACCATCTTCACAATAATCCGTTTTCGTAAATATTAACAATAATAACTGGAAAAATAATGTCAAAAAACAACGATTCAAAAATAGACAAATAAACTATGGGATTTTATTTTGATTGAAAGTCAGATAGTTTCCTTGTCACCTGTAGACTGTAGCATCAAAGATTTACGAGCTTTTCAACCGTACGTGACTTTATAACATTTATTTATCAATGTATCTCATATATTTTTTGTGACAAAATTGTACCGAAATCATTTTATAAGTATGACATTTCTTTCATTATTTTTAAGAAGATACAGTGAAACTTATTTCCAAATGCTTTTGTGAAAAAAGTTCAAATGTGTTATCTAGATAGACTCTAGAGAAAGAAGTAATTAATATAATTATTTTTCCTTTCACATCCGTGGTCCAGACGTCGGTGTCGTTGGCTACGGCTACGATGCACACGCGTTCGAATCAGTTTTAGACAAAATTGATTTTTAGTCGTTTTATAGATTTCTGTTTGAAAATATGAATGTATGTTTGAAGTTCTCTCCCGATTACTCAATACTAAAAAACAAGGCATAGCGAGAGCAGTTAACTTATCACTAGTCCCGGAATCTATATGTACAAAAGTAGAACTGTCCTAGCATTATTCTTCTATCCCTTCTCTCTTCGAAAAAAAGAGAGGTTGAGCAAATGAGTTAATATGCCAACAATTGGAAGCGGGCTTGGCTAACAAGAAAAACTAGGTAATTATTTTCATTTTTTTGAATTGATATATATCTCTAAACAAAAATCAGTTGAAACTTTTTTTTTACAATTAACATCCTTAGATTTAAATTTATTTTCCCCAATAATGACGAATTCAAAGTTTCTTGTTTGTACTATCGAAAAGATGATTTAATTATTAACAAAGGTATTATTATTAAAAAAAAGGAATTAAGATTTTTGAGACGACAAAACAATGTTTTCTACTTAATCAACATATGTCTATATATTCGATAATAAAATATATCTAATAAAGCAATAATTTAAATACCAAATTTGTATATAGGTTTATACAACTTACATAACAAAGATTCATATATGAAATACATCTTTATCGTTGAAAAAGATGAAACGTTTGCCCTCTTCTAAAGTCGTGTTCATAAAAGATTATCCTAGTAATCAGACGGATCTGAGATCTTATATTTGAGATCTTTTTGATGTGAGAGATTTTATTTTTATTTTGGTGCATTATTTATTATTGAAGCGGCATTAACTGCAACATCTTTTTTTAAATATAATTTCGTAATATAAAAATACAAATATATTTTTTTTATGTTAACTATATAATTGCCCAAATAATAATAAACAAATCAAATTAAATTTCCAAGTAATAAATTCTTGCGAGGGTTTATGGTTTACGTTTACACGTCATGTGCCGGTTTTGCTATATTGTTTGGTGGTTTACAAATTCCAAAATGCTTAATCAGGTAAATAGAGAGTGAAGTATTTCGTCAGAGATAAACCGATTTAAAATTTTCACACAATTTGGTGACTGGTTTTATCCGTTACAGTGTCACAATTACACTGTGGCATACATAGGGTTAACATTTATCAACATATCAAATTTGGGACACAAACAACATGCTCAAATAAATTATGTTGTATTTAATATGTTTTAGTAAGTGTCACATTCTTTTCAACAAATTCTCAAGAGCTACTTTTCAACAATTCTAAAATCTTTATTCAAATGAACATTATTGCTTTCTTCTATCACAGTATTAAAACAGCATTTGTTGATGAATATTCCGTTTATATTCCTCTAAAAATAGTGTAGAAAACAGTCAAATGAATAAAATCACCATCGATTTGGTGATTCAAAACCGAGTTTCTTCAGTAAAACATTAATTGTTATTTACGTATGATTGGTAGAGCAACCGTTCAGCGTTTGCTAAATAATACGCAAAAAATAAGCAAGCAAAGTGAGATAGAGAAAGAATGTGTTTTAAGTGAAATTTACTCAACACTTGCGTTCACATACACACTCTCTACACATGCGCTGGCAGATACTGTGAGTATCTTGCGTTACACATAAATCGAGACAAATACATATTGTAATACCAAATAATGTTCAATTCTAGTATGAGCTAGTCAGTACAGCAACAGTTAGTATAAATTAAAGCCATATTATAAAATAAAAACAAATACCATTAAAAAATTGAAATATCATATTTCGTGAGTACTGGTTTAGCAAACTTTAAAACTTTAAAAAACATGGCTAATGACAAAAAAAATAGGGTAATTATTTTTTTTACATTTTAAAATTATGTATTTACATGAAATTTATATTATAATATAATACATGCGCGTCACTAGTATACGGTGATCGCACATGTCTAATTTGTCTACCAGAACCTGTCAAATATGTGTTGCCCTGCGCTGCGTCACCTTCATCTCAGCATATGCTTTGCCTTAAAGTTGTGCGAGGTAGAAGTAAATCAATATATTAAAAAATATCACTAGTCTAGTAAATATCACTACTACAATGATCATTAGTCAATCGTTATGCTCTGTTTACTCATGATTGAATAATACAAAACTGATGCCAAATCGATTTCTGTGAAAACGTTATTGTTCGAAATGACAAGAATAGGTTTTGTGTTTTTGTTAAGTTACCCCCAATAATCCTGCATCATTTGTTATTGTTAGTTTCAAATTTATTTTCCTTAAGTTTAATATCGTGTTGTATTTGAATGATATAAATCTCTTTATGGACATGATCAGTGATGGAAAAACGTTTATAGCATCGGGTAAAAAATACTTCTTAGGTTCAGGTAGAACCGTAATTTTGATATACAAGAAAGCCAGTGAAAAAACTAGTAATAATTGAAAATTAACAAAAGTTATTGGAATGTTTAAAAATAAAAAAAAATCCGTTGGATTAAATCAATGGCTACCAAATTCATATATATGAATACAAATCAACCGATCAATCTGAATGAATGGTGAGAGAGTTTAGCTAACAGTTATTCTTTTATTAGCGTTATTCTTTTATTCTTACCTATTTGAAAAACAAATGGTAAACACTTTTGTTCCAATGTTCAATTCGAAAACTCAGAATCACAAAAAACTATACACAAAAACGCAGTTTTAAGTTCGTTAAAGTATACCAGGTGATTAAACTTCATACTTCTAAAATTATAATTTCATTTGTTGATTTAACCAACTCTTAGCTTGTAAATTGTTAAATGATATGTACAAGATATGTTATCTTTGTTTCACCAATAAATATGACTATAGATAGTATTGAAAAAACCGAGTTTAATTAAAAAAACGCATTTTGTAGTTAGCTCCCTGTTATCCAATGCACTCTAATTACGACTGCATATTGTGCAAACTTGCAAACGAATTTAGTCGACTCGATAAAAAGCTGGACTACACCAACTCGATAAATCAATTAAATATCTGAGTTCACATTTTTTTATTTCTATTAAAACATGGATCACGTTTTGATTTGTGGATTACGGGTTTGCCATCGCTGAACAAGACAGATGTCTTTTCGGCCAGTAGACAGTTTTAGTGAAACTTATCCATTTGCTATTGAAATGGCATCGTCCCGAACGAAGCACAACATCTGCGATACGTACGCCAGCAGGAAGCGGTTATACGCGTAAGCCTCCAAAAGCTCTGGGTTGTGAAAGGCGTATAATATAAATTGAAAGCCTCTCAATGTTGTAGAGTGCTTTTCCATTTACAATAAAAGCTCGTGAGTACACGGGAAGCGCAATTATTGGCACAGATTTTCGGGATTTTTAAATTCACCTACATGAGCATCACGATTAACTATCAAAAAATATTAAATATTACTACTAAATTTAATAAACGCACAGGAAAGCTTCTCTTGTCGCTAGCTCTATCTATAAGTTTCTTGTTTGATGTATTCACTATCAAAAACATATGAATTAATCCTTCGGTATTTGCCATCAGAAGCTGATGCCATATAGCCCCAACCCTTCAAGCACCAACAAACCAATAAGTGTTTGATTATAACCCTATGTATAATTTGTACATTGGGACAATTGCTTACTATTATAAGTTTATTTATGATTAAGCTCTGCGTAAACTCCATTATATTTAAAAAAAAATAGAGCTCTCATTTTACTCTCAAACTTACTTTTATTTATACGATCAGGATCGGTTTCGCTTAAAAGCAGCATTTTAAATTGAGAAATTTTTAAATTAATAAGGGGTTATTTTGAGAAAAAAGTAAAACTAATAAAATTGTAAATTATTGCGAAACCGGTCGTAATTAAATTGAATAAAAATTGAATTCCTCTGACTCTATAGCTTTGGTATTGACATTGAAAAAAATGACTAGAATAATTGTAGTAATATAATTATAAATATATTTTTAATCCATTTCCACTACCAATCCACCTCGACACCTGCTTGTTATTTAGACGCTCAGTCAATTTTTGAATGAGTAAGGATAAAAATAAGTAAGTGATACCAAAATAACTGTCAACATTATTGAATGAGTACAGGTAGTCCTCGACTCATTACGATTCGACTAACGACGACTGAAAAAAGTAACACTTTCTTCTCCACTGTACTCAATCCTCCGTCCTCCTACAGAGTGACTGACCTTCAGCACTCGCAGGTCCTGTGACACTCCATTTACCAAGCCATGGTCTTCCAACGCCTTTTCTTCCCTCAGGAATAGTAAATGTGAGACATATCATGATATGTCCGACCCAGCGTAAGTTTTTAGTTTTAACAAATCTAACAATGTCTTGTTCACCCCAAAGGTTTAAGCTCATGGTGGTTTCTTTATGTGTCGTTTTAAAACTTGTACTTTCTGAGATACCAGGTTGTGGAAAATTACTGACGATATTTCGTATGAAATAAGACTTACGGACGATGACAAGGAAAGTATCTCGGTTGTAAGTCGAGGACTACTCGTACAATTAAACTAAATGTACTGTTTTTGTATGATAATATTTATATGTCCAATACTTATTAGATATCTGATTATAATGATGTGGAAGTTTTGAAAAACAAGATATAAGGTGAAATTCTTATAATATAAAGCCAATATTTAATTTTGAACCAGTAAAGATTATCACACTAATGAATGACATTTATTTGTTTTCCTTCAATAGTTACAGTTTTCCGCTACAAACCAATGTGTGTTTTGATCTGACTGTTGTTGACTTAGTAATCTATTTACAGCTTTATTATTATTACAAACACACTATCAATATAAAAGAGTTAAGTAAATTTAGATCTACATGAAATTTTATAGTCACTTGATTTACAAGATACTGATTTTAATTTCTACATATTTTTATTTTCTGAGTATAAACATATTTAAAAATACACGCATTGAAACATCTGTCGCTAAATATAAACTGATTTCAAAGTTGTTTTGATCAATCATCTTATGATATAAATTTTATTATATATTATGTTTGGAAAAACATGTTATAAAAGATACAATTGATTTCGGAAAAATTTCCACACCCAAAAATGTATTAAATTCTTCACAATATCTGATGCTTTCCTTAGGTTACTGAATTATATTATGTTTCTCGGAAAATCATACATAATTCGCTTAAGATATTTTCGTTATATTAGCATTTATCCAATAAAGTCTATTAATACTGAATGTTTTGATATGAGAATATGGATTTACAAACTGAAATATTTAATATTAATCTTGATAAATTGTTTTCGAATGAAACAAGCCGATTTTTTAAAAATATTTTTGTTTATTTAATTCTAAAAGAAGAAAATATTGTGTCTTAACACAGTTAGATGCAGAAATTAATACTAAAAGAAAAAGTTTTAAAGATGAAAATATAACATGAGTGTGCGTTAGAAAAAATAACAAAAAAATCATTGATATCCAAATCTTAGCCCGTGGGCCACATGTGGCTCCGTTGAAGATTTCGTGTGGCCCTTTCGATGTTTTTATCAAATTTATATACATTTTCAATTTTGCTAATGATAAAATACACAATACAAAATATAATGCAATAATTTTATCAAAAATATATCCTAGAAAATAAATTTATGAAATTAATGCAATTAGCAATGTCCATTCTATTTCCATTTGGCACCGCATTTTGCAGCGAGTCATTTTTATCAAAATTGAAGTTTGAAAACAGATTGAACAAATCTACAGTGATGCGCGACGTGAAAATTACTGGTCGACATTTAGTAAATATATATCATATAATGAATATAAATGCTAAAAGGAATTTTAAAAGGAATAAAATTATTTTAATTGTGAGGTGTTTGTTTATTATTATTATAAAAAAAATCATTTTATTATTTAGTTTTAAAATACTTATGTGTGGCCCATCAGAGATATACATTATTTTATTTGGCCCACCAAGTGATTTCAATCGGGCATCCCTGATTTAGACAGCCATTACAGTTGATGCTTAATAATGAGCTGTTTTTTTTTAAAGCTTTGAGAAAAACTTTTCTTCGCTGAAAGAAATCAGAAGTCACGGCATCTTATTAGAAAAACATTTTTTTCCAACTTTATTTACATGCTGAAAGTGTGGAGAAGTTTCGAAGCAGCCGCCTGTTTCATGGCTAATTTATTTATACTGTAGGTACAGATTACACAATCAGATTTGAATTTCGTTGTATTTAAGCTAAATGTTGTCTAACTAGAGATTTTCGTAACTGAAAGCGTTGAAGAGTGTTCATTTAAGTAAAATTATTGTAAATGCGGTATGAAACATTACAGAGTAAACTTTGATATAAAGCAAAAGTTGCATGCACAATCTGTGTTTGACTTTCTTTTAGTGAATTAAACCTGAATGATTGAAATGCTTTTCGATACCATAGACATAAATTTCCAAACGGAGTAAAAATAACTAGAGACAAAATAGAAATGGGTGCACAGAAGAATTTAAATAACCACAACAATGTTTTTGGAAGTAAAGAATGCTTTAAAATTGTTTTTGGAAATTAGTTTGAAATGAGCAAGAAATTAAAAATGACAACGTGAACAATGGAAGAATACAAAAAAAAATGTTAGAGATATGAGATAACTCCCTGGATACCAAGTTATAGTTATAGTGCAAGAGCTAGTATATCAGTAAAAATAAATAATGCACACTGGATCTGTAAATATGAGACGAAATAATGCGTATTTAAAAAACATTACTTTTTTTAAAGATCTGTTCAATGCCAATAAATTAAAACTAGAGTTTGGTAAAGAAATTGATAAAGTTTGGACACGAATTTACAGATTAATTATCGTATAAATTAAACATGTAGAATTTTAAAGAAATTACACAAATAATTAAATTAAATAATGATTTATCAATACATCGAGAGTTACTTAAGCAATTTTAATAACATTTTTTAATTTATGCTTTCATCTAAAGTTTTCCAGAATTAACTCTAAGAAAAATATATAAGAATGACGTTAAGGAAACTCATGGCAAGCTAATTGCTATGTGAACTTGAATCTGAATCTGAATTGATGGAAAAGAATAAGATATTCGAATCATTGGACGTCGCAACCGAATACAATGAAACCCCAAAAGAGATCATTACTCTCGTAGCGTATCGCTATGCAGGTTAATGTTATAGATTTTTCTTTTTATATGCATTTATATTTTATATAAGTAAACACCCGATGAATAGTAGTATCGGCTTACATTGCTGCGAAATTTCTAGGAAATTAAAAAAAACAAACACATTTCTTTTGAAAGACCTCGCTAAAGAAATACGTTCCAGTTTTTTTTCAAACTTCTTCTCTTTGTTAAAATAATAATAAAATAAGGAGAATTCCACCAATTAGAACGCAGTGGATTATGATCCCTTTCTATGGGTAATTGATAAGGATGGTAAAGCTAACGGATGCAAAGGACGTGTTAAAGGACAGACGGAGATAAAAGGGTCTCGATTTCAGTCCGATCACGTCCTTTTAAAGGGGTAGCATACCAAGTTTGGTATAGTTTTGGAAGATGGAATTATGTTAATAATGTACATGCAAATTTTGACACCAAAATTACGTCGACTGTTTCAGGATACCATATCGAGTTTTAGGTGTTGATGATAAAGTTTATATAATATCAATTTTAGATACATAATATAGAAATGTTTGAAAAACTTAATGCTTTTTTTCTACGTTTAAATATTATGAATATATGCTGTCTTTTGTATCATAATGTTGTTAAAAATAACTTTAATAAATAATATTCTAAAACTGAAGATAAAATAAATGCTTACATTAATCACTTATAAATTTTGTAATATATAATGAAATGGTGTATGTCATATACAGTTTCGTTATATCACATTGCTTAATAAAAACACAAAGTTTTTATTTTGAATATTATCAAATTAAAATAAAATATCGATATCGACTGTGGAAAGGAAAAATGACGTAACCCACCGTTTTTTCGATAATCACAATGTATCAAACTTGATACGCGTTCAATCAAAAGGATGCAAGCTGCAAATGCCGAATTAGTATCTAAATTAAACCTTTATGTTTGAAAAAGATGACAATGTAAAAAATTAAAACCATGAAAGAAGACTGAAAAAAAGTGTTTTTTCTAGACAATTTCTTTAATTAATATAAGATTATGTCAATTAAACACCAGTTTAGAAGTCTCCGTGCACTTTAAAGTAGTGTATAATACATAATTTGCACATGGCCCAAAATCATCAAAACACGTTTTATGTGCCTCCTGTAAAATTTGATATGTGTGGATTACGTCCTTTTTCCTTTCCATAGTTGATATGATAGCTCGGTCATTATTAAAAAAATATGACACATATTTTTTTACTTTATTAAGCATCTTCAGTTAGAATATTACATTAATTAAACAGTTGTAAAATTAATATGCTTTGAGTTCAAATCTGTCTGAACAATAAAACAAATATAATAAAGCAAAAACTTTTATTTCTAAGAACTTATACCTCGCTTAGGAGGTATGAGCCACCAGTTCCTAGGGCCGTTCGATTGATCAACTCATTGCCTAGTGAAGTGGACATTTTTAGTAATAGTATTTGTGAACTGTTTGTGAAATTTTACTATTTTATTTCTTGATTTTTTGTGTTGATTTTTATGTATTATGTAGTTTTATTTTATATTTTGTGTCTTTATATTTGTCAAGTACATGGCGAATTGGCGTCAGCTGCTATGTCATGTACTATAATTTTAATTTTAAACAATACATAAATAATGTATAATAATGTATCAACAAATAATCAATCTACTTTACACTATCGAATCAAAGCATACAATATGTTAATTTGATGTAATGTTGTATTGAATAAGAATTCACTTTTCAGTATTAAATAAATTATTTTTAAGTAAATTTAACATGATTATTTTATTTTCATTCGTCAGTAAGAATGAGAAAACATTCTATTGCTTCTGTGACGTCGCAATTAGTAGAACTCCATATTCGAAAAATCATTACAATATTATAGTATCACACTCACAACTTCAAAAATAGATAGGAAATTTTTTAAATATTATTACGTCTAGTCTGAAAAAAATATGAAGTATTTGAAAAATATCGAAAACATGATAAAATAAATATATTTGGTAAGCTAAACGTTTTTGGGTATACAATGGATTTGCTTTTAGGCAGACTTTTTCTTGCCGTCATAATACGAAGAATTTTTGTCACTCTCACATTAAATATGAAGTCAGACTACTTTCATTAGACAGAATTTCAAATGTAGGTTAAAAAATAAAAAAAAATAGTTTAATAATATTTTGTAAATCCTTTTCATAGAAAAAAGTTTCGGACTCATTTATTAACACCTCCATGCCCATGATACAATCGTAAATAGTTGAGCCATTCAATCATTCAATATTTCTCTTAATATTGTCAATAAGTATTTATCATTTTAGGTATTCTAGCATATATACATTTTTAAAATTATTTTTAAGCTTCTAACTTAGGTTTTAATACTGTCAATAAACAGTGAAACTGAGATGCCATCATGGCAGGGAAAGTGATTTTTTAGGATGGCATGTTACGGGTTAATAACTAATTTATACCTACTAAAAAATGTTTTGCCTGCCAGAGTTAAAAAATATTAAATGTACTCTTTTGGTTTCATTATACCTGTATTTTCTCAGTTGACTTTCTATGTAAAAAATCAACACTATTTTTTTACCATTAATTTCAGCTTCTAATGTTGAGCATATGTATTCATAATGTAGTTTATAACAACATAAGTGTTTCTACGAAAACTCACTTGCTAAGCGTTTTTTTCAAAGATAATAGGGAATAGTGGACTAGGGTAGGATAAGCTAATCACTGTCACTACGCTCCGTTTTTAGGATTATATGGGTGGAAAGAAATTCAAGACACATCACATATCGCGAGCCGAGTACTACAAGGTTCTATGTAGACAGCTGCTCCAAAAAAGATTGGGCATTTGAAATTTTGATTGCTTGTATTTTGAAAATTGTAAATTTTTCCAAGTTTCTTTTTGATTTAATATATCAATGATAGTACTGGCAAGATATAACTATTAATAAAATATTGTTAAAAATGGTTCTCCATAGTTAATTAGAAATACCTAAACTTCAATTAGAACCTTGTCCATCTGAAATTCAAACAAACCGCCAGTGTTACAAGGTTCCAACTGAAATTTTCATGAAAGCACAGGTGATTCAAAAAACAGATTTACGCTTTTTGTATTAAATTAAAAATAATTCGATGGAAGATATCTAATGTGATCATTATTATTGGAGAAAATATATAAAAAAATGGATAAATAGGAAAAGGAGGTTTTTTTCTTCGTAATTTGTGTTTGATATCATTAAGTTAATATTGTAACATATAATAATACCACACTGCAAGAATACAAAATATCATAATGGTGAAAAATAGCACCATTCTGCTGAAGAATAAAACTAATTGATCAAAATCAGATAATTGAAAAAAAATACAGGAATTAAATTATCAAAATAAAAAAGATATTATTAAACCTATGTACATTCCCACAAGTTTTTTCACTAACAACCCGGGTTTTGCCTTTCGGCATCTTCAGGCGATCAAGTTGAAACCACAGATATCTTGCGACGCGCACATAAAACTACGGCTTATTGAAAATTTAAGCAAGATTTAGACTTCATATTAATACAGCATGTAGATAATGCTACGTTTAAGACTGCCTCATTATTACTTTAGTTTGGCCAAAAGTCGACACTTAGAACCTTGTAAGTACTCAGCTCGCGATATGTAAATCCATAAATCAATTAAACATTAATAAGTAAAAACTGTCCGTACGCTTTTAAAGCACTCCACCACGGCAGCCGACTATTTATTCTACTATATTTTTCTAAATATTCTGTTACAACAAAAATCCACCACTGAATCGATAAGACGTTTTGCGGTGACTGATATTACCAAGATAAAAAAAATCAAGTGCTCAGTTAACCTTTTTTGGTAAAATCTAATTCCCGCTTGTAACTTTTTAAAAAAAAGATAAGAATACTCTTAAACAATATTTGTTTTTATTATTTAAGTGCCTCCAAAACTTGGCTAATAAATATGATTTGATGTCACAGACTGTTAATTTCCGACAAAGCTGGAAATGTCACAGTCAGGTTTAACCTTTAAAGTGTACTTTTATTAAACCAGATATTTCAGAACTTCTTTTCTAAAACGTAATTACGTCACTCAGAACTGTCAAAAATTTGACCGCTTGGTAACGAAAAGGAACGCAAATAAGAAAATAGGGGTAGGGGTTGAAGCGATAAGTATTTTATTTTCATTCATCTATTTTTTTCTGTCTCTGCAATCATGTTTGAATCATGGCTTTTCCAGCTAAAATCTTAGAATATTAATTCCCGAATATGATTTCAATAAATGTTATATGTTGTGATTACGTTCATCCTAATTACTATTCAAAGTTATTTCTTCAGATATCAATATATTCCGCGTCCAAAAACTTTTTTTTTTACGACAGAATATGAAAATTATTTGTATTAGTACTCCAACAAGTTTCGGTCATATGGCTGAGTATTCAACGCTGTTGAATTTTGTACACTCGGCTGCCAGGTAACTGGTTCGATATAGTATGAAAGGAGTTTGGTGTAAGAGTGTAATAGTTTGACATCGTATCATTTTTTGGCATTTAAAAAAAAGATTAAGAAATCCACAATCCACATTATTTATTATAGAGTATGAGTTATGACTGGTTTTCTCATCACGAGCATTATCAACTGATGAAATGTAAAGCGAAACGATGTTTTATACAAAATCAAGGTGGGCCAAACAATTAGTAAAACAATATGAAAAAATTTATAAATTAATGACAATAAATTATTTTCTTAACTAAATATATGTATACTAATTTTTAATCAAAATTTAAACCATACTTACAATGAATTAAGAAAGGCAATACATATAATGAGCATAAGAGTAATTATTAATTAGTCATTAAAACAAATACTAAACAGGATTTTTTTTATTATATCAACAATAATAGAATGTGTAATATTAGAATAAGTGTGTGTTGGAAGCTCTCAAATAAAGTGGGAATGAAGATTTTTTTCCCAATCCAGTTAACAAAATATATATGAAATGTTCCAACGAAAACCTATACGATTTTTACAAGCAAGAAAAAATTGTCCTGATCTAAAATAAACAATATGGAATAAGGTACTAAAAAAAGTTTATTTTAAAACTATTATTACTTCCCACTGAAAATTGACATTTAACACAATATTAAAATTGATAACGGTGTAAATATTGAAATAAACCCACAGGGACGACTTCCTGACACCTGGAAATAATCTACTTTCCTACCAGGGAGTATTTTTGTTTGAAATCAATACCTTTCAATCGAGTTTGAATTCATAATTGGTCTCATTAAAATTATGATATTTTAATTGAAGTGTTTCATAACAGTTTTTTGTATATTTCAAATGAATGGTAACAATGTACGTTGACTTTTGCTCCAATGCCCAAAATAAACAAGGACATCGATCGATTCATCAAAATACGGGTGACTGAGTCTATTGACTGTAATTATGATTTGAACAATATGCAAAGCTGATTTAGTTCCTTGTGCGTCATCTTATTTTCACGTACGTACTGATACACGTAATTTCACAAACCACTACGTTCAGTGAACTGTGTTTCACACATTTCGTGCCATTGCCTTGTACTTTTAGGTAGCGTTATCATATTAATATAAGAATTATATCAGATTAATATAATATAAGAATGGACGGAGTGAGTTTGTTTTTAAGCAGAATCCAACTCTACGTCAACCGTTTGTTAAGTAAAGCAATGACAATTATACCATTGTATATATTTGTAGAAAACAATATTTTTTCATAACCATGTCGTCTCCGAACAGAAGTGTTTCTATGAAACTTGATTATTTCTCAGTTGCTTAGCCACTCTTTTTTATAAAGAGATTAGAGATAGAAGAGTAGGACTAGGACAGGACTAGTGGTTAGCTAATTGCTTTCGCTATGCCCGATTTTAGGAAAAAAAATTGATGGTAAGGCAAGACATCATATATATCCATGCGCTTGGACAGAACGTTCATAAATAAATTGAAAATCAATTTATAAAAACTGTCTGTACTAGGAATCGAGCTCGTGACCGCCGTAACCGAAGCCAATGACGATGACCACTAGAACACTCCACCGACTGAGTAAAATAGTGTAAATAATTTATTAACGAACCAATTTTAGCGACAAATAATTAATCATTCAAATATTCATTTAAATGGCGTCTTCCACAAAAATAATGTAGTTATATTACTATGTACAGTTATCTGTTATTATTATGATGTATAGTTATCTGTGAAAAATCTTCCCCGTAGATCAGAGATAAGCTCGGCGGGGTAGCGCGTACCCTTTGTTAAATTTTACTTAGGCTGGTTAGCCCTCTGTTAATTAATAAAAAAAATATATTCTTAGATACATGTGTTTTATACATTTTAATTATATTTAAGAACGGAAAGATGTTCATTTATTTATTTATAACGTTATAAACATATACTTTAGGAGGAAAGAATAAACTAAGCTACTTTAAAGCAGGGGGGGCCGTTTTATATTTTCATGCCGCGTCACACCACGTAAGACACAGTGTAAGCGAACCTCTTGTTAACGTGTTGACAGACTAACACTGCCTTGGGTTACTACTTTTTCAATAAATATCACGCCTTTTGTCAACAGCAATGTACAGGTAATTAATATACTAAACACAATTCACAAAATCAGAGACGAACAAGATTAGAATCAGTCTGACGCAAAGGCGTCATAAGATACAAAGCTTAATCAAATGGTTAAAAAATGAAAAAAACGTTAGAGTTTGATTTTTTTTTTTATTTATTTTAGTATAACATTAAACACGGTGTTAAGACGCTATTTTTCCAGAACATGAACAGCTGCTTAGGTTAGATTTTTCAAAATTCATCGTATAATTTTAGTTGTATATAAAAGCTGAAGTTTCCCATACAAAACTGCTGATAAAATACTAAGCATGCTTGAAGAAAATTCCATTGTGCAATTTATAAAATCGTTGAGCTATAAAGAATTGTTCAGTGGATTTAAAGATATAATTATAGGATATGTACGCTTTAAATGGTAATGAATTTGTTCAATGAATATTATACGAGATAAATAGTTTATTGTAATTGATCCTACGCACTGGTATGCTCATAAAATTATTATATTCGCTACATTAAAACCGCTATTAATAAACTCAATCCCAATTGTTAGAATATTTACTATTTTCGAACATTCTCGAGTGAGCAATATTTGATGACTTATTATAAACTAAAAATAAATATTATTGATTATGTGCCATCAATTTTGTTGGATGAAAACGGGTTTGTTAGATAGATGAGTGTCACACGAATTACTTATTTATTTATTTATTGTTTTAAAATTAAAAGTATAGTACATGACATTACAGCTGACGCCAATTCGCCATGCACTAATATAATGAGAAAAAATAAATTAACATAGTACATCATACTACACAATACATTAAAATCAACATAAAAAATCATGAAATAAAAAGGTAAAACTTAAAAAACAGTTCACAAATACTGTCACTAAATTACGAGATCTGGGAGTCGATTGGTGTCGAAAGGCAGAGGAGATTGATTGAGGCAGCCAAGATTTACTTCGACTGTAGCACTGGAAAAGAATACGTACTGTTAGTGTTGGTGCTGTGGTGCAGAGTTTCTAAACGGGAGGCCACAGAGATTTTTTTGCTCAAGGGAGCCACAGTACAGCTTAGCCACGAATTTTTTTTCCGAAATCCGTTAATTGTTGTGTTTTAGAAATTGGAATGTCTGAAAAGTGCTAAAAAAAGAAAAGAAAGAATCATTTTGGGAAATCCGCAAATTCCTGTGATTTTGGATCCGAATTTCCTGGGTTTTTAGAAATTCGAATTTGAAGGTATGTGGGTCACAGAATAATAAAGACACTCAAAAAGGCCACGGGCTCGAAAAGATTGAGAAACACTGCAGTAGTGGAGTGGTTAAGGTTCTGAAGCTTTCGTTTTACTCAGTTACGGGGTCACAGTTCAAAATCATAAATCATCGAAACATATTTTAAGAGATGGTTTTCAAAAAAGTTTATAGATTTCATGTATGAAGCAATGATTTCTTGTGATGTTTTCTCACATGTACAACACACTTTTATTATAATCATATCAAAACACTATGATTATGTCGCTAAAGATAGCAGTTGAGCTGCATATTTACAAGCAATTCTCGTCAAACGACTTCTATTAGGATGATACATTTGGAGTTCGTATGCTTAACACTGAATAAATGATATTTTAAAAATTGATGTCCAATATTTTCTAACCATGTCTACTGCCAACTCGGAGCATATGGTATTACAATAGTGTTTATCCTCAAAATATATCTTATGCAAGAGCTGCTTTTTACTAATTCGCTCACTAATTGCTATTTTATTAATTATTTTTAATCTTATAAATGATATTGACAAAATATATCATTTGATTAATTTAGATAAACATTTGAATTCATTTTTATGACCTTTCTTATTTTTTCTACAGGATGTCATTAAAATTTTGACTTAATCGACTTCTAGTCGCTTATTAACATTTTGTATTGTTAATTATTAATAATTATCATATTTTGATTATCAACTTTTTGTTACAACTTTACGAGTCTTCTTCGGTTTTCTTTAAATAACCCTGGATTAATATTTACTTGTATTACTCGAAAAAATATCGTGATAAGCTAAGTCAGTCCTTATACTAATAAATAAATACGTAATAGTGAATTATTTTTTAATACATTAAACAGTCAAATTATTGATAGCATAAACAATTTATCGTGAAATATACAATCGCTAAACAATGCTTTCAGGTTGTATCATAAAATCAGCATTTGCAAAAATTGTAATATATACTGGCAATCATTTACATTTTTGGAGATTATTTATTTCGCGTAATCCGTTTCATACGCTATGTACATCAATTCCATATGCAACATTTGTTCCACAATACGAGCATTAATCGGGTACAGTACTCTTGTGGACATGTATGGAGCACATGCTATTGACAATAATTACAAAAGCCAGCTATTCCACTAAATGCTATGGCGGTGTGGACATGCAATTCTCATGAGGCGAATATTAATTCAATACGACATGCGCTGTATTGTGCACACAGTAATTGAAACAAGTAAATGTCAAAGTATTATCATTAAATGACAACATTATGTAAATTTGCTGCGTATTTTTCAAATGATATTATTCGTTTTACATGAAACAATAAAATCGTTTTTTATTTCGTGTAATAATTAAAAACCGGGGTTATAGAGACATCAAAGAGACGACTCCAAATTCGATTGAAAAAAAAGTTATCATTTTATGTATTGAAACTTTAAAAAAATCTTTTCATATTTCTTACATTCTTTGTTAGTCTAAATTAATTTTATGTAAATATACCTGGTTTAATATTTATTTTTATCAGTTGAAAATGCTTGTGATGAACGAACCCTGTCTTATTCCTATAATAATAAATAAATGTGAAGTTGGTACAAAGGATTTTTTTTTTGTAATTACTTTCCATCAAAAATTGACAGATAACACTTTAAATATGTTAATTATACAATAAAAATAAGCAGTAAAATGCCATGTGGTTACGTATTTTTTTCATAAACATATGTATGTATATTGAGAATTTTTATTATTAAAGGATAATCATTATTGTTGTTAAGTTAATTAAGCAAGCAAAAAATAAGCTGTTTCTGGTGGAAAGATTGTAAATTTCACAATATTTATTTAAATTTTTCTTCATCGTTACTTCCACCTGTTACACTTACGTTTTACCATCAGAGATGATTAATAATGATTTAATTCCTGTCAAAACCTAATCTGATGTTTTTAATCTTACATAATTATTTTCAATTTACTTCGTAACTAAACTACAAAACACTTTTATACACTGCTCGCTGATATATTTCATTTAGACAACACACTGTTTACTTGCGTTTAATATTGTGGAAGTCACCCACGATAGGTATGGTGAAAACTTTGATGCAGTGTAATATGTTGCCATGAAATCTTTATTTAAGAAATTTCTTATGGCGTCATACAACTTTAATTAAGCGAATCTATTTCCAAAGTGAATTTATTCTACTTTGACAAATTGTTGTCAAATGCCAAATAATGACATTTCGGTGTTGATATTTATTTCTTTATAATATACAACACATAAACGATCGTATTTTTATATTCTTTAAGCCGTTTTTGTTATCATAACATTTATATTGATAAGATTGTTATAACATCGGTTGTGTTACTAAGTGTAAAACGTGTTTCACCTTTTTGAGAAAAACCTTCTTAAGTCTAAGTTTTAACTCAAAGCGACATTGTTTAGAATACTTCTTAAAAAGGAAATACACGTGTCGAGAACTATAATTCAAAATTTACCCTTAAAGGTTAAGGTTCAGACGAAATTTTGATACTTATCTATTTGAAGACCTAGGTATAAATATTACCGATGGCTTTTTTCATTTGAATATCTCTGAAGCTTGCTCACATTTTATAGTTTGAACATCCGAAGAAATATGTACCACTGAATATATTGTTACCCCAAAGAAACAGTGAGATAAGTCGAAAATACAAGTTTCGAGAAAATTTAACTCTAAAGTTTGCCTTGCACTTTTTAAATAGTGAATTTTGACTTTATTTGGTTTCTTTCTTTAAAGTCACAGGACAATATCAATAATTTTTAAATGTAAGATTTTTCTTTTAAATAGGGCATTTTCTTTTTAAATTAAAACATTTCAGTCATTCATTGTAAAGGTTTACCTTTCAGCAATCGATTTGTATACTATTTTTACTGTTATTACTTTTTCGGGAGATCACGATTTAAAAAAATATTTTTAAACGTCTTTCGGCATACAAAGTCAAAGGGAAAACATGCAAATATCGATTTGAAGCGTTCAAAACTTCAATAAAAAAAGGTGCCGGATCGTCGTTCCATCGAGTTACATGGGAAAAAAGCATTGTATATATAAAATATTTGTTTCAGTGCATACGTGGCGCAAATGAGATTATTATGAATTAAATTTTTCTAATTATTTTTTGAGGAATCGTGGACATGAACTGCTTGTTTTTCCATGGCAAAGAGCCAGCCTGCCATTAGGGATGAGACTGGGAAGAGCTTTAGCAGTGTTTAACAAAATCTCTTCGGATCCCAACGTATTCCGCGTGGGCGAGTGGGATTCAAATTGTTATATGTTAAGTGAGATAAGAGTAGTATTTTTAGCTTGAACTTGGACGGTTGAATTCCGTGTATTTTTTTGATTGAAACAAAATTCTGCCCTATTTTTTTCAACCTTGTCTACATACGGAGTTTTTCAACATAAGTGTTTCTATGATAACTGATTTTTATGCAGTTGCTCAACTCTTTTTTCAAAGAGAAAATTAATATGAGGATGACTGAAACAGAACCAGTGGAGAGTTAATAACTTTCATTATGGAGTGACTGAGATTCAAGCCAGTGGGTTTTGTATCTCAATCCAATGGACTACTCGACCAAGAACCCGGCATTTTTTAAATGCTTTTTTTTTGTTTGCCAAAAAGAATAAACATTTAATTTGTTATTATTGTAATGTAAATAAGCATTTACAAAAATAAATTAATAAGGCTCCGATAATTCATAATATTATGTTATATAATCATGCTTATATATATAACACAACCTTGAAATAAACTAATATATTTATTGTGACAATATTGTCAAACCTCTAGCCCATTTTGATACTGCATTGTATAATTGAAAACACGATCTTGTATTTGCGCAAACATTACCCGCTCTAAATTATTCAGCACAGAACAGCGTTTCACAACAGTTGGGTCGGAATTAGAGAATCCAATCCCAAGTCAAAATGTTGATCCCAAGATTTCGGGATAGCAATTTTATGATCCCGAGATCTCGAGACTGGTCCCGACATTTTTTGTTGTAATGCCATTTATTTTATTTGTAGAAATGAAGTTGACAACATTAGTCAAAAATAAATTTAGCAATTTATTATGTAATCAACTGTGGGCTGCCAATACGTTGGAAAGGGACTAGCTTGTGCGATATGCAGGTAAAGGGGTGAGTTTTTTTATTAATCGTATATTTTTTTTTTACCATATCCGCTCCCAATGTGGAGCATATGGACTTCTAATGGAGTTTATCTCAACATAAGTGTTTCTACGAGAACTGCTTGTTACTCAGTTGCTCAACCTCTCTTTTTACAAAGAGAGTAGGAATAGAAGGATGGAGCTAGGACGGGACTAGTACCTCTCGATACACCTCGTTCATAGGTTAGAATGGGTAGGAGGGAAGAATTCAAGACATCACATACATCCATGCCTTTGAACAGAAATTCATAAATCGATTGAAAAATCAATTTATAAAACTGTCCGTACTGGGATTCGAACCCATGGCCTCCGTAGCGGTAGCCAACGACGTTGCCCACTCGACCACACAGGCGGCATATACGCCATCATTATTGAATCAATTCAGTATTACTTAATATATATAAGTTATGTAAAAATATGTAAGAAACGTAATATAATTGAAAACTATAGCTGGAAAAGTACTGAACTACTTCAGATTGCAAGAGTGAAGAGTTCTAAATTTGACATGTAGATACAATCTCAATAGTTTTAATTAAGTTAGTAGAGTAAATTTACTGAATAGAAGGTTTGCAAGAGAAACGAAAGACAAAATTAGGAAGGGCTTGAGATATAAAGTGACATTTGGTAACAGTGCTATTGCCCGTGGCTTAAACCATTCGTTTGACTACAACAGTGATGCACAACTTTTACCTTCTAGCGGGCCGCATAAAACAAATAATCGTGGGCTCGGGCCGCAAAGAAAAAAATGATTTAAAGTACGCTCAATCCTTTTTTATACATAACATATGTACGCTTCATGTAAAACAGCCTTAAAACCGTGTAAAAAAGATTAAGTGAATTTAGATAAATGAGTAATAGGTTCCATTATATTATTTTGACCGTGAACATAAATAAGCCATGCAAAAAAGGATTATGAGTACTTGCTTATTAAAAATCGTTTTATTGTTAAATATGTATGTTTCATTTATATGCAATTCATAAGTTAATGCATTCTTGGTCTTTGTTAATTTTTAACCTTTTTTTTTAAATTGACATAATATTTGTAAGCCTGTTTCTATGAACCGATTTATTCTCCTTCATTGAAGAAAAAGCTTGCTTACATTTATTAGATAAATGTTTACGTGAAAAAAATATGTTTGAGAAAAAGAATTAAGAGCCGCCACAAAATTAAAAAAAGGGCCCGCGGGCTGCGGTTTGTGCATCACTGGACTACAAGAACACAGATAAAAAAAACCTTCTATGTAATAAAAGCTTTTGTTGCAGGATTAGTAAACTTTTATAACGTCAGTATTATGTTGCAAAATATTTATCTCAATCATATTATTTATAGTTCTATATTGGGCCCATTAAAAGTGAAGTGAGTCAAGCGGTATTTTAGACACATATAAGTTAGATGCGTTGTAATATTCTACACGTCTTAAAGTATCGTAAAAATGAAGTACTCTCAATTGCAAGAGTGTTTGTTATCTTCGTAAAATAAAAATATGCAATCCACCAAAACACAACGTAAAGACTTAGTTGTACTTAAAAAATAATTTTACCATTTTACTAGTTACCTCTTGAGGGTAAATTTAATTGAGTGTCAATTTCGTCAAAAGCAGATTAATTAGAAATAATAAATTTAAAGTTGAGCCAATGCATAACTTATTTTGAGTTAAATTCTTGAAATGACAGTACATATAGAAAAAAATGATTTTTCATCAAAAGGGTTACTGTGCAAAAAGTTTGCAAACAACACTGTAAAGCTATACAATTCAACCGCATGAAGCACAACACATTGCGTTCTCTTAAAATAATATATTATGACTATAATAATACCCTTTTAGAATACATTATAATACGCAATTAATTTTTAGGTGCCACTTGTCTTCACACGTGCGCCTGAAACACAATGTTGATTACTTGCTATTATTATAATACTAAATGATCATTTTGAATTCTGTTCGAAATATAATTAGCCCCCTAGCCCGAGGATATTACAAATTCATTTATAAAATGATGTAGCAATTAAACGCTTTTTTTTAATTTCAGGAAGTAATTAATTTTCAGTGATTAGCTGTGTATTTAGCATAGAGTAATAAGTTTTTAGAATACAGCGAATCTCTCATATATTACGATAACATATGGACCCATTAGATGTGAAGTGATCCAAGTAGTATTTTAGAAAAATATAGCTTAGATGCGTTGTAATATTCTACACGTCTAAAAGTATCGTAAAAGTAAAGTTACCTCAGTTAATACACATAGTGTTATCACTGTAAAATAAAATGGCTTAGAATTAAATGAATTTTCGGTTAGATCATTTTCACTTATAGTGTAGCTCCCCATTGAACTCTGTTTGGCAACAATATTTTATTTTTGAATTGAAATAAAATATTATATGCACGGATGGTTGTGATAGCAAATTTAAAAACATAAAAATTATATATTAAATATGTATTTAGTTATATTTTCAACAAAATCAAAAATCAAGTTCGCTTGTAGCAGTGAAAACCATCCAAGCGCAATTATTGTTAACTCAAATAAAAATATGCACTACAAACGTGATAGTAGTTTTATTTACCATTTTACTAGTTTGCTCTTTTCACCTTTAATTGGGCCATTATACGCTCGATTAAATCATTAATACGATCAAGTTTTAAATGTTTTGCGTCAAAAATTATATGTAAAATTTGTATACAGAAACTATTAACTATTTGGTTGATGGTATAAGAAATGCATTTGCATTACAAGAATATATTTTGTCAGTAGCTTTCATTTCGTGTCGAGACGACCTGGGTATACATTCCCGGAAAATTGAATCTATTTGACTTTTTTAGTTCCGGGAAAAATTTCATACTACAATCCAATACTTGAGGCTTGCTAATTTTTTAATATTTTTTTATTAAATAGATTATATTCATTCAATATAAATATAGTTTGAGAATCTATTGTGAAACTTCAAAATCTTCAATTTTATTTCAAAACGTACGTCCGTGTCACAGATGCTAGTTCAAGTTTAAAATTAAGTCAGACAATCAACTGTAAACGTAAAATAAACATGAACAATATTATGTTTATGTAGAAACTATCACTTATTTTCAATAATAGATATTTTATTCATTTTTTATATAAAATATAATTAACAGTATAAATACAAGCCAGAGAAAGTAAAATAAGTTTTTCTAATTATTGTGTGAAATTTAGACAAAGGAAAACGTTGAAGGTTATATAAAATTGAGAACTGACAGCGAAAAAAATATTCTAAGGAACGCCAAAATTTGTTATGAATTAAAAATGTAGATAGAACAGAGAAATGAAAAACAAACAAGAAGAATTCTTTCTATACCGTTGTGAAATCCTTTTAAAAAACCTGCGAAGGCATACTTATGTTGGAAACAAGACGATTGCTGTTTCGTGGTGTGATATAGCATACCCACTTGTCCAAAACAGACGTTTTCGCTAGCATTTATGTAGAATAAATATTATATTAAAATCCCTCTGTTTGAATGAAAATTATATTGCTTTTAAAATATTAAAAATCACAAAAAGTGTATGTGTTTATAAAAGCATTTTATATTTTCGAAGGAATGAAATAAAAATGGAAAAAATGATTTGAATATTGTATTTGGTAATTTTTTCTTCGAATGTTATCAATTTTACAACGCGAAAGTGTTTTTTTTGTTTTTTATTATTGAATTTCAATGATTTTTTCGTCTGGCAATTCAAAAAACAATTTTATTTTGCTTTTAAGATGTTTTACGCATAAACAACTGTTAGTGTAGCACAGTTTTGAGCTTTGATGTTTCAGATTTTTTTTCTGTTCCAAATATCAAATAGGAAAACACAGTTAAGTGTTATGGTGGTTGAATTTATTCGTCAATGTCAGACTTAGCTGGCGTGCTGATTGCATTTTATTGACATTTACTTAGTGAAACATCATAACAATTAAGACATGAAAACTATTTCAGATATTATTTAAATTCAAACTAATTTACATTAAAATTGAGAACAATATTTTCATCCATTAAAAAAATAAAATACTTATTTGTATTAATTAGCCGAAATTTGTTCTGATCATATTAAATAAAAGTGGAATTAGTACAAATAAAAATATTATTTTTTGACTGTCATTACATTCCCCAAGTTATTGGCAGCGAACACCCTAAAAGTGAAAATATTTATATTTACAACTGTATTTGTCAATAAAAAGTAAAGATGTTAAAATAGTTGAAGTGTATTGTTTATCTCTTCTAAGCCAATATGGCTAACTTAATTTACATACGATTAAAACATACTTCTGAAAAGGACGTAAGGCCGAAATAACTATCAACTACATATATATTAAAAAATAATAACTGTAGATCTAAAGTGCATTCATATTTTTTTAAAAATCAAAATACTTATCACGTTTTCATTTTTTTCGGTAGCTCCCTACACGATGCTTGTAGAAATAGGGTTTTTATAGAAATAAAATAATAAATGAAAATTTTAACAAGTTATTCCTGGCTAAGTTGATTTCACTTTTCAGTTCTTTCAGCTTGGTTTGTTTAATGATTAAAATTGTACAAGATGCTGATCAAATACTATGCTGATGCTATCATATCCAAAGATTAAGCTACCTTAACAACTTAGTTTTTATGTGAGTGACCTATACATTTATTAGCCCTTAAAAGCAAGTATATGTGAAGTAATATTTATAATTTTGAAATTATATGGTACAAAAGCTTTTAGCGTTAAGGTGTTGAAAGTCACGTACACTTAATAAAAATTAAAATAAATTACTTATTTTTTATGACACCAAATTCACGCTATAAAAACAAGTTTCACAATTTCATATATTGATTGGTACAATGATGGAGTATTTAAATTGGTTTCCCTCCACCACCCGTCGTTCCACAACGCTATCGACAGAAAAAAAGTAGTCTACCCCTCACATTCATGGCCCGAGCAGAACTGCACGGGACTGATTTTGAACCATGCACTAATGTGCTTAAATAATAATAATAATTAAAGTGTGACTAGCTCAGCCTCTTAAATCAAGTTGATATTAAAATTTCATTAGATTATCACTCCTACGATTGTTTTCTACTTATTGTAAAATTGAAAAGTGCATACAGAGTAACTTTAACTTGTAGCCAGTCTAAGAGTAGACAACATATCAGTGATTAGTAATTAATATTATGTGATATACATTGAAACGTAAACGTAAGAAATTATAAAATTACGACTTTTTCAAAACTTTAATACTCGGTAGACTGAATGAATTAAAAATTTAAAGCTTAGAAGTTTTTAGTAATAAATAAAAGATTATTAAATAAATAATTATTATTATTAAATACTATCTTAAATATGACAAGTTGTTCGCCACTGCAAAGTTTATTTCCAATGGTTTAACCTTTCCTAATTGATGCATCTCATTAGTTAATCATTTTGTAACGTAAATTTCATTTGAAGTATCATTATTTTTTGTTTGTTTTTCTATCCTTCCCTGCGTGCTTTCCGTTTTTATTTTTATAATATGTCAGAATAATTATTTAAAATCATTCGTACTTAAACAAGCATTGTGAAAGTAAGATTGTCTGAAGATGCCTCTGAAATGGACGAAACACTAGTTATTTAAAATTAAAATTTATTAAGTTTAATTTGATATTAAAAATGAATTTCTTTAAAATTTTCACCAAATCTATAAAAAAATAATACTCTAATTCCGTATAATCTCACAATTGTAAATACTTTTATGAACCAATAAAGTACGAAACAGTTAAACTGCATGTAAATAAAAAAGTGTGTTTTGAAGTGCATCATATTTTAAAATAGCCATGAAGGAAAATTGCTTAGGTTTTCATTGAAATATTGATAGTCAAACACTTCTTTAAAGTAGAGCACATTTTTGTATAGCTTAATACGACCATGACAAGATTCTTGAACATACTGTTCTTATAGCTTATATAGCAGCAAACTGCATGTAAAATTATTAGTGTATGCTGCCTGTAATAGGTGAAAACTTAATTAACATCGTAAATCACCTTAACTGAAAATGTTGATGTTTTATAGGAATATTACTGTAGAAAATAGATAGGGTTTCCAACACGGGTAACACTGGAACCGGGTAACCACACGCTTTAAAAAAAACCGAAAGTTAAAGTTATTTAATTTTAAATAAAGGGGCGGTTATATTTCATGAAATAATATTCAAACAACATATAAATGTTACAACTAACATTAAACTTAAATAACATTTCTTCCATTCACTCATTTTATATTCTTCATGTATTTATTGTTTATAGTAAATATTAAAAATTGTCTAAAATAAAATAAATTTAAAATTAATGAATGGCAGAAATGCTATGTTTGAATATTATTTCATGAAATATAACCGCCCCTGCATATACAAGGGGTGCATTGATCCAATGCCACATTGACCGGCCGCCACTGATTTGATTTATTCATATTACATATGTATTGTCACCGTTCTGTCAAAAGTTGGTAAACAACATAACTGACAAAATTACGAGTTACGAGATTCTTTGATATGAATTCGTCGTATGGAATTATTCAATTTGTGCATTGATTATATCAGTTTCCCAAAAAAAAAGGATTTATGTTTGGAGGTGTTTATTATTAATGCTAATTTAAAGGTAAGCAGTTGTCCTATAATGCATCTACATTTTATAAAAGAATGATCTATTATCTATCGACTTTAAAGGCTTTGTCTTAAAGGGTAAACATTTTCATTTGCTGTTCACCCAGAACTATCGATTCGCTTAACTCGATGGCTGCCACAGACGAGATATCTCGTATTTTTTTTTGTGCTCAACAGGCCAAAGACGAGTTATCTCGTCATTAACTAATTAAATTAATAGTTGAAAATTATAGTATTAGTGCATGGTTCAAAATCAGTCCCGTGCAGTTCTGCTCGGGCCATTAATGTGAGGGGTAGACTCCTTTTTTTCTGTCGATAGCGTTGTGGAAGGAGGCCATTAAACGTTGGCTGCATATACACAACGGGTGGTGGTGGGAAACTAATTTAGTGGCAAATTATAGCCAGCATGCTAGGTAATTACTAATAATTATCTACGGCAACTAAAAAGTTAAAAACTTCTGCCGAAACAGTGACGATATCTTTACAAGGTGGAATATTCTCCGGATTTACTTATATTACGAAAATTGATTAAGTGCATCTTGAATATATGTTCCGCGGATATTTGGATGCCCTAAACATAGGTTAAGAATAGCCTTGAGTGCTGAGAAGGTAAGTGGTAGAGTAAGAAACTTTTCGTAATGTGTTGTTCTCTCAACTAAAATGGTAATTATAAAAGTTAACTAAGCGCAGCGTGCCACGGGCTAATTTCATAAAATTGAATTTACGTTGAAGTTTTCTACAAAAGATTCGTAAGTTCATTTTTTTATTTTATAAATTAGATTTTCCATTAAAAACCTTTTTAAGAAACGATAAAATGGTAAAAACTGTATCGCTTTATTTATATTTAAAAAATCTCAGCTTTAAATTGCAAAATCTTGTAGCTATTATATATAACAATCAAGTGTGAAATTGAATGTTACCTTAAAGGTGATTTTTTTCTTACATATTTTGCCAAACATTATTCTTAAGATAACAAAATATAAAATACAAATATGTTCAAACGTTAAGACAGGGATTACGAAGCATTAACCAGTGGAAAATGTTTAAGGAGTTTCGAAAGACTGTTTACTGTTGTGACTAAAATTTTTGAGCAAAAAAAATAGTAAATTTTAGTACATGTTGTCGAAAAAATGATAAAATCGTATTTGTTCCTATTAAAAGGTAAAAAATATTTTATCAGATAAATCTGGAGATTCTGCAGCTTATGTGAGGTAAAAGTTCATCAACTTTGATAAAAATTACGAACTGAAAAATTTACAATAGATAAACAACAAAAAAACTTTGTTAAAAAAATCATAATCATATGCGAGGCTATTCTCAATTATGTAAGGACCAAGATACTAGTTAAGGAGTGTCTCTTATACTCAAAATATTTTTTGTGTATCTTGTTTAAGGTTGGTACCAATTACTTAAGTGTAATCATTGAGGCCAACTACAAACAAAGTTTGCTATTATGTATTAAGATGACTGTAACGAGATAAGTACGCTTCATAAGAAGCTAGCGAGCTTGCGTTTGTTTTGAAAATCTATTTCAAAATAACCTCTTTCTAATGCAGTAATGATTGGTCGAATAAATCAGCCCACGTAAACGCAATAATTATATTAAAATTATACCAACCGTAAGAATCAAGATGAGAGTGAGTGCTTAGGTCCTTATCAGTTTGATAATACCCCCCCCCTCTCTGATGGTAGTGTTTCTTGTAGTTTTTCATAAAACTTAATTATGTAAGATTACAAGATTTTAATTAATATTATCCATCTGACAAGCAAAGGCTTTTTAAAGAATTAAAGACAATTTTTGACACGCCTAAGGAAAAAATCGTCATCCCTTAACTAAATGAATGTCAAAAAATATAAAATAGATAGTATGTACATGCAGCTTTACGGTACAAGATTCATGAGGTCGCCTCTAAGTTATAATGCTTTCAAAAATCACTCGGGGCTGTGCAAGTTACAAGAATACCTCATTACGAACAATTCCTAATAAAACACGCTTGATTACTAATATTATTATGCAGCCACAGTCAGTAGTCGTAAGAGGATTTTGTCCTCTTGGTTTCTTGTTTTATTAAATATTGCCCAACACCAAAGATATTTATCGAAATTCTCGTCTTTCACTATTTGAAAACACTATGGACAAATGTTTTTTGGATACCATGTACGTAATATAATAGTAAGATTTTTTTGATGAGTTTGATTCACGCTGGGTGGTTGTAAATATTATACATTCTCTTATGATTATTGTACAAATTGAACTCCACGAAGGAGTATAAAATTAATTTTAAAGATTTGGAAACACATGACGTCTTTTGAATGCAACTTATGGGAAAACGTTTACAATTGAATACATTAAAACTTCATTTCTTATTTTGAAATTATAAAAAGAATTTTAAAATATTCGATTTAGTCCAAATATTTGTATACCATAAAGAAAATTGTCAAAATTTATGAAAACAAAATTATGTATTTCGACATCTATTAAAATTTTCTTTTACTATTTGAATGCTTTTTGTAGGTAACAATAGAATGCGATTTTACCGTTAAAATTATATAATTATAGTTCAATATTTTACAAATAGATGGCAAATCAGCTTATACAGTACAATGATGACATCTATGGTTTGTTTTGATATACTCAAGTAAAACAAGTATAACTGCACAGCGATCAAAGAGAAATCTATTTTCATTTAGCACTTCGTGGCGAGATGGTCACTATCATTTTTTTAAAAATGTATGTCTAATAATATAATACATATTTTTTAAAAATATTTATTATGAAAAGACCATGTTAAATGGTAGTTAAATTGCCGTTTAGCTATTAATTTTATTAATGAAACAATTTAAATTATTCTTTGATGAGTTTTGAAATTAGTTAAAGAGATAATAAACTTTTTTATTATGGTCAATTTATGTGTAACTTAATCAGTAAATTTCTTTCATTACCAACTGTTTGTTACACCCTAATAATTTTATTTTGTTTTGTATACATACGACTGTAATATTGTATTATCTTATCAGTTGATAATGCTCGTCATGAGCGAAATCAGCCTTAATCATATTAAATAATAGTGGAATTAATATAAATGTGTATTTTTCAATGTTATGTCTTTCCATCAAATAGAAGTGAACACACTAAAAGTGAAAATTTTAACTATAAAGAAAAAATTAAAAAAGAACATTGGAGTTGTACGGAATTAAAAATGAGGGTAAGAGTCACGGTCTACAGAGACACCTACAATTAAAAGAATATATTAAATTGATTATTTACAAAAAATCGTTTAATTTATAGAATCGAGATTAATAGGAATTTCTAATCATACCAGTTGGGAAAAGCATTCCTTATTATAATATTGTTATAAATTTTGTTTATAAAAAATAAACATGGAGCCAGTGGCGTGCTTAAGCAGGGTCCTCCTATTTTTTTTCATTGAAAAACCGCATCTCAACCAAAACGAACTATTTATTTTTGAAAAAAATATCAAACATTAGAAAAATTAAATACTTAAATAATGATATTAAGTTTTCATTTTTTTTCAGCTTTTATTGGACATTCATGCATTATTAAATTTTGAAATAGTATCTGTCAAATGGAGAATTTAAAAAAAAATAAAAACATTATATCATCATTGATGTATTTGATTTTTCCAACGTTTGATATTGTTTTAAAAAATAAATAATCTGTTTTGGTTGAGATATGAATTTTTAATGAAAAAAAATAGGAGGTCCCTGCTCAAGGACGCCGCTGGCTCCCTGTTCATTTTTTACAAACAACCTTTATCACAATATGATAATAAAGAATGCTTTTCCCAACATAGATGATTTTCAAATTCTATTAACCTAGATTCTATCAATTAAACGACTTTTTGTAAATAAGCAATTTAATATTTTCTTTTTATTATAGGTGTCTCTGTAGATCGTGACACTTACCCGTAAAGAGAGTTATTATGACAAAACAACAGAGGCTGACTAACTAAACGGTTATTAAACTACGCTTGACAATCGTCAAAATATATTAAAATTAAATTAAAACTCAGTAAAAAGTCAACAAAAAAAAATACAAAATTTATAGATAACTCAGCAAGATCACACAAAAATAAAAATGAATGATCGTATTAGGTAGTGTTGTTGTGGATTTTGCGTTTATATTTTCTGTGTAAGATAAATATTTTCGAAAACGCACAATAGGTGACCTAATTTTTTATTGCAGGGTTTATAGGCCAACACACGTTTATGATTTAAATTAGCCAACACAATAGGGGTCTTTTGTGAATTTTATCATTTAAAGCTATGGAATCATATATAATGTTTTATTAATTCAACAGCCCCGCAATATTTGATGTCGTAAAAATAAAACGTTTACGGAACCGTGATAGAGGGCTTTGTTATTAATTTAACTTTGAAGTTTTTGTGTTATCAAAAATGGTGTTTGCTTTTTTTAATATCGATTATACAATAGCAATTAATAAAGGGAATATTTAACACAAGAAATAAGTCATGTTAAATGTTCGGGAACGCTATTTTTTTTATAATTCTTTCAGTTGCAAATGCTCGCGATGAACTAAATTGGTCCTGATCAGTGGCGGATTAAGCACTTTGGAGGCCCTGCTTTTCGAATAATATAAAAGTTCTGCAAACCTCTTCGTAGAATAGTAATGAATATTGAAAACTGAAATTAAAATGTAAGGTTTTATATAATATATGCTATCTTTGAGGCCCCCAATATTTGGAGGCCCCAAGCGCGGGCCTCTTGCGCTTATGGGATAATCTGCCACTGGTCCTGATCGTTATAAAATACTTTCCTTCAGGAATTATTTGTAAGTACCCGAAAGAGGATTTTTTCGCCCAGCCTCCCTCCAAGAATATAAGGTTAGGCGTAAGACTAGAAATATTGTTTCTTCAATTTAATGTTTTTTTTTAAATCAGATTCATGGGCTTAAGAAATTCACTCTAACATGGCTTTCAATACAGATACATAAATCAATTGTGTTTTTTTCGATGGATTAGACAGTTTCTCAGTGAAAATTAATTTTTAATGTATTATAAAATAGAATTTGATATTTTGTTATTCCAATGATTGTGAAACAAGTTGTGACACATTTTTTCAACTGTTAACGTTTTCAGACTAACTATCGAAAGGAATATTAAATTCTTTAATTAAGTATTCGTTAAATAATTTACTAAACGTTTACTAGGTTTTCTATTATCGTTTACGTTGACTTTTAAAATTAGGTGAAAATATCAAAATATTAAATAGTAAGTACATAATTTGGTTGATAGCTATATTTTGCAGGGCTGTGGAGTCGGAGTCGGAGTCGTAAAAAATGAGCGGCTCGATTTTTTTTTGAAAAATATATTTAATGATGTGTATTTAAACAAAATAGTCAAAAGTGTTGACATTTCATGCTTGGCTGACTAAAGATGATCTGATGGTATACATATAAGTTCAAATGAAATTATTGAAAAATTTCCTCGAAGTCGAGGTCGTCTTTTTTCACGCGACTCATTCGTCTCAAAATCAGTTGAAACAAAGTTTTTCTTTATTTTCATAATAATTTTCCAGAGTGGCAAATTTTATCAAAACGTCACGATTTAAGATTTAGATAAAAAAACTTTTTTTTATTTTCGCATCATATTTTTTAATTAATGCAAGGATCAGTTTCACTTATAACGGGCATCATTATCTGATTAGTCTTTTCACGAAGTCTTTTCACCAACAATTTAAAATGAAAACCTATACATACACATAATATTTGTGTATCACCATAAACTAGGGACGAAAAAATATTCAAATAAAATTACGACCAGACGGATTATTACTTGAAAAATAAATAACCCAAAGTCCCCGTAGTATTCTAAAAATTTCGAATCAAATTGTAATTTCTTTTACAAGATTACAAAATCATTTGCTTAAGTACATTATTTCTTATCTTGGTTCTTCAACTAGTTAAAATATCATTTATTGAGCTAATCTCATCTCGCGGGAAATCAAAGTGAGTAACTTTGCTATAGGGAATTTTCATTTCACGAGATAATATAAGTACTTGCAATTTTCCTGCTGTCTTTTAACGAAAGAGTTATATTTTTATATAGTATATAGTATAACAGTACAAGACTTCGTAAGATTTATTGATATTTTTAAACGATTTATACAGAATAATATTAATATTGTTTACATGCGAAAATATATCAAAGGAACAATCTTAAATTACTGCACTAAATGCACACGTATTATTATGTGAGTAGCCTAATTTCATAACCTACATCATAAACCGCAATAAACCACTGGAAAACAATTTTTCATAATTATAAAAAAGTTATAAATTACCATGAATATTTTATCGCAAGTGAAAAATAGCACTTTTTTAAAATGCGAAATATATTATCACATCTATCTAACCATATCATATTATTTATTTAAAATGTGGGCTTAGAAACTGATAGTGATATTCGTCAAAAGTTTTAACAGTGTTTAATATTCAACTATTTTTTGAATATTAAAATTGACTATAAACGCCTGTGTGGTCGAGTGGACAACGTTGTTGGCTTCGGTTACGGAGAGCACGGGTTCGAATCCCAATACGGACAGTTTTATAAAATTGATTTTTCAATCGATTTATGAATTTCTGTTCGAAGGTATGGGTATGTATGTGATGTTTTGAATTCCCCCTTCCCACCAATCATATCATATGAACGGGACGTATCGAGAGCGATTAGATTACCACTAGTCCTGTCCTAGCACTATTCTTCTATTCCTACTCTCTTTGGGAAAAGAGAGGTTGAGCAACTGAGTAACAAGCAGTTCTCGTAGAAACATTTCTGTTGAGATAAATTACATAAGGAGTCCATATGCTCCACATTGAGAGCGGACATGGGAAAAAAAGTTCTAAATGTGTGAATTTTTTGGCATAATATATTAAAAGTTTTGATCCCAAGCCTCTTATATAATCAGCGAACTGACATAAGTTGGTAAGGTACACGTTTAACAAAAATTAGATAAATACTCATTGAGGTTATTATTGGATATTAATTCTTTGTGTGGGATAACTAACAAAGTTTGCCAAAACAGCAATTTAACTTATTAAATCGTTCATTATTATTTATGCAGGTGCAAAAGAAGCATTTGCCCTTTACATAACAATTACGATGAATATTTGTGTCCGATCTGTAGAAAGCCGTCTACATATATTTTAATATTAAAATTACCAACATAACATAAAACACGAAGCTAGAAGCATAATTTATTACGGTGATGTTTAAATTGTTAAAAGTTCATTATTGCACCTGTTATTAGAAATGTGGTTTTTATTTAGTAAAAACAAAATATTCCTTTGTACGTCATTCCACTTTATTTAATATGTCAGGACTGGTTTCGCTCATTACGAGCATCGTCAACTGGTTTTTATTATTGAAAAAAGAGCTGCTGTAATCTTTTTGTGTGAAGTAAATTATGAACTACCATTAAATGAAGAATAAAAAAAAATAGAAATTGATGGAGAACTGCTCTCAACATTTATTTTGTCGTATAGAATAAAAATTGAATAATTGACATACAGAAATGATAAATAGTATGATGATTACTTTCTACGTCTTGTTTTCAAGATTAAATAATAAATTTGAACAAAAACCTAAAAATTGTGTGTGTTTTAATCTATGTCCGCTAAAAATGTGAAGCAAATGGTCCTTAATAGAGGTATTTCAACATAGGATGTTCTCAGCGGTGGGCTGCCAATACGTTAAGAAGGGGCTCGCTTAAAGTCAAAGCAATTTATCACTCCTATGCAATTATATGCAAAACTTAAATAAACAATATATTGTTACTTAATACACTTATAATATGTTACAATATGCAATTTACCGTAAACTAAGTCTAAATGACAAAAAATGTACTACTGCGTATACTGAAGCTTCCATAGATAATATATAAGTTGGAAATTGCAGTTTTACACTAATTTGGTCAGAGAATATTGTTTTCTCTTATATTAACAACGGGCTCACCGGCCTTAGTATAATTTAACAAGATGCTCAAACGAGCCCCCTCCACCCCACCCCTGGTTGTTCTACAATAACTACTTGTTACTCAGTTGCTCAATCTCTCTTTTTTTAAGTGAGTGTGGATATAAAGGATAGAACTAGGACAGGAATTGTTATTGTCTTATCACATCCGTTAAGAATTGGACTGGTGGGAGGAAATTTTAAGGCATAACAAACACCCATGCCTTCGTGATGTGTAAACAAAAATGCTATTCGTACTGGTATTAGAATCCTTCTGATCCGGCATTGAAGCTAACAACCTTAACCGCTGTGCCACGGATCCAATAATATATTATATATATTGGAAATAATAATTATTTTTAATATCTTATTGGTCTTTGTTTAGTTAATTTAGCTAGTTAACCTTACACGTAAAATGTTGTTAAGTCGAATATACTGTTACTATCAAAAATTTATACAAGCGTAGAGCGTCGTAGAGCGTCGTAGAGTTTATATCCTGGCTTTAATTTTGAGTACGTATCACATCAAATTTTATCATACAATTCTTAATCAAAAGTAAATCCGTACCTACCTTTGATAAAACTAAGGGATTGTTGTGTAAGACTTATCCGCAACGGGAGATAATGCTAACTGGACATTAGGTCCAAACATAAACCTTAATGGTAGGGCGTGATACTGCGATGCCATTTAGACAGGTGTATTGATTGGCACGTCTCGAGAGGGTACACCGAAAGTCAATTGAATAAAACACACCTTTAGAATTTCTTACCGTAACTATTTATCTCAGAAAGTTATCGGAGGCATGGGGTTTCTTGATTAAATTCAATTTATTTAATCTTGTAATTAACCATCTTACTTATCTTGGAAATATTGTAAATGATGATGAAAGGCCGATATCAAATCGATGTATCTTTGGTAGCCTGCAAAATACACGTGTTATCTATATATTATTCTGTGAATTAACTACGCAGTAAAATTTTAAAGTAATAAGCTAAATCTGATTTACTTTACTTAAATAAAAACGGCAGCACGTTAAAAAAAACTTACAATGAACTGGCTATTTTCAACAAAAAAAGTGCTTTAAAGTAGAGATCTGTTATATCCATCATACAAAGTGAGAAAGAAAAGAGTAACCTTGGTTTTAGTTTTTAATTTTCACACCGGCCAATTTATAATTATCTATCGTGGTTTTGTTGGTAAGTTCATTATTAAACATGGCCAGTTGAGTGATTTGCCGTTTGTAATTGTGGCATTATTTCACGATATGGTTATCACGTCCGAAGATGGACAAAGAAAGACAAAACTTAATCCGACTGACGGTAAAATCAGTCGGCCATGTTAGATTTGTTGTAAACAGAGCAAATTATATAACATTCAATAACTTTACACCGTATATCTCAACTTATTTGCGCATACAAACTGACATTTCAGCACATTTAAGTCTCAAACAATCAAGTGTTGATGCTTCATAGACACTTTTGACAGTATCATTTACAAGTGTTTTTTGTGAAATAAGATATCGCTAATATGACATTTAAATTCGTTGTGAGTGGTAGTAGGTACGACGTTGTATACTTTAGAAGGATAGAATTTTTATATTCTTGAAATATGTATATGGAGTCATGTTCAGTTGAAATATGCCCGAGGCATACAAATCATATGTTTTCTATAAAGTTTCAACAAAAACATGTTACCTGTTAATAAATTTATATTTTTGTGCGCCTTAAGCAAAAACAGTGGTTCTTGTTAACGTTGTATGTATATAAAAAACAATGTTAGTTAAGGAGATAACAAATTTTCTAATAATTCTTATTTCTTTTTCACACAGAGTGTAAAAAATTGCTTTCTCGACTTGATTGTAAACTTCGATGCAAATTTATTTTCTTTCTTTCAAACAAATAGAAAAGGCGCAAAAATGCCAAATTACAAAGGCTCGTAAAATGTGTGGCCTTAAAAAATTCAAAGCAAAACATTTTTTTTTATAAAGAGACTTGTACGGGGAGGCTTTGTCTGGGAAATCTTGCTTAATTAATTAAAACATTTTGCGGTCTTACAGCTTCACAGGAAAAGTATACATCCGAAGGAAAATGCTTGTTTTCATTCACAATTTGCATGTTTATTTGGATGAACATTTAAGTTTATACTGTGATACTTGTGAAATAATTTTATTTCTTATTTTTAATTTATAAGTATCAAAATGTCTCGGATAATAATTCAAAATACTTTGGAATAAAAACCCTTGCCAAAAACGAAAAAAAAAACTACTAACTACAAATAACTGAAAACATGTATAAAGTTTCTGTTTTAATATTGGTGGGTCAAAATAATAATGGATCAACTCCACATTTCAGAATATTATAGATTATGATTTTTGTGGTTAAAAAAACTATTTTTTATGTAGTGTGTTAATAGCGTAACTAATAACAGCTCGAGAGTTTTCTCCGTGGATGACATAAGTAGTATTCATCGTTTAGCCGTGTAAAAAATATCATTTAACTGTTTGTAGCCCAAAAAAAAGTTAATATAAAGATTTAAGTCTGTCCAGTGGTTTCAAGTCCCACTTGACATTCTAAGCAATGTGACAATAAAAAGGAAGATTTATAAATTGTCGAAGCTGAAAATAAGTAATAAAACATAATTAGTTTCTTCTAATTGTAATCATTTCTATATTGTTATTTACACAATTCGAGTAATTTTTTTCATTTTTTTTTTCCAATTGAATAATTTTTCAAATATACTTTATATGCTTTATATATATTTTCTACTTCGACAATTTATTAAAATTCAAGAGTTAATATCTCAGAATTGATATTGATAGACTCGAATCATAACTATTCTGACTCACCCATACAGTGGTATATGGTTTTCTTCACGAAGCACAAGCTTTATAACATTAGCGGTGGAATTGGCAGTATCTTTGTAGAAATTCAATTTGAATATAAAATTGAATTTGATAACTTTGTTATTTTACTGATTACTTAAAACAAATTAGACTCAATGTTAACATTCCTAATGCATAATCATACGAAAGTTTGTTTGAAAATGATTTAATTGTGTGACTCAGTTAGTAAGTAACACATTGAGGGAATAAAAAAAAAGTTATCACAATATTTTAGTTTTTTAACTAAAACTAAGTAAAAAGTTACATCTATAAATCAACTAAAATCAATTGATTAAAGTGTTCGCTCGATTACTCTGCGACTTAATTTGAAATTAAACATGTTTTAGATCTAAGAACAAAAACATGAATTGATTTATAAGTGTGGACTTGAATAATCTATAAATTTTATTTAAAATATGAGGGAATTGGTATCAAAACTTATAGTCTCCATGTTTGATGTTTTTGAGATAAGTATTCCAAAAATTGAAAAATGCATTAACTACATATATCAAAAAATAGTTGGGTATAAAAATTAGCTCTGAACACTCAAAAGATCGGCTGAAGACTACTTACTATTGGTGTCTAAGCTTATATGTTTAAATGAATAATACAACATGGTTTGAAAGAATCAATCAGAGATCAGTATTTTTTTAAAGGTGTAATAGTATATTTTGCATTTTAAGAAAGTGCTACTTTTCACATGCCATAAATATTCATGCTACAGTGGAGCCTCTTATAACGAGCACCTCTTTTGACGAGTAATTCGCATAACGAGCAAAACAGATTAAGAAAAAAATGCTCCTTTAACGAGCGATATTTCGCATAACGAGTGACGCATAGTTTTGGAAAGATCACTTTCGCATCGTTGCTTGCCTCGAGATGATTGATAAAGCATGAGAAGGGGTTTCCAAGAGAACCCTCACTTCAGTTTGGAAGAAGCTTTGCCAAGGAGCGTTGTCGAATGTGATCTTGAGGGGCTTGAAACAGTACTTGTGAAGTCTACAGTCAACGAGATTGTATCTTTGGCCAAAACCATGGGACTGGAGGTGTATAACAACAATATTGATAAACTTGTGAAAGAGTACAGTCAAGAGCTGACCACCGAAAAGCTTATCGAGTTGCATTGTTGTTCACAGCAAGAAGTTATGGAGGAGAGTTTGTTAGTGGAGGAGGAAAAAATAGCCGAGCAACAATCTTCTGGCGCAATAAGAGAAAAGCTGAAAGTATGTGAAACTGTTGCATCGTATATTGAAAAGCATCACCCTAATAAAGAGGTGGCTATGCGTTTTACAAATTTATTTAATCATAATGCTGTCACATTTTCACCAAATTTTGAAGCGTCGGCAAAAACAAATGTCTGCTAATAAAAAATAATTAATTATTTGTCATAAATAATAAACTAGTCGATTTTTTACCGTTTTTTACAAATCGAAATCGCATTCCAGGTTGTCACGCTCCTTAACAATTTATAAGTGTGTAATTTTACTTTAATACACGTTAAAAATATAACAAATGATTTTTTTCCGGCATGGAACGCATTATTGTATTTAACATTGTTTTATATGGGGATTTTTTTTTTGCATAACCAGTAAGATTCTGGAACGAATTAAACTCGTTATGAGAGGTTCCACTGTAATTTAAAACATTTTTTTATTGTTACGAAAAATTGTACTCCTGTGGTTTATTTTTGTGATTTTCTCAAAACAGGATTTTTGGAGAAAATGAGTTATGATACTAAACCCCTCATATATATTTGCACGAAAATGTTACGCATTTGAAAATATCATTTTTTTATAATGATTAATATTTATATCGATTAAAGTGACCTACCATTGTGGCCTACTCTTCCCAATTCCCAAATCAAATTATACGTAAATATTCAATCAAAAGACATTTACGAAGGAAAGTTTTTTTAAATGTATCGTACTCGAGAAAGAATGTTTCTCTTCCAAATAATTACATCTGAATCAAGTTTCCGTAGGGAAGTTTGCGAAAAGTTGTTTTCGGTACTAAGTCATTACTAACCCGGGCCTGGTGAAAAGTTTACTCACTCGTAGCAGAAGTTCACAGTTTTACATAATAGCTTGTCAGAATAATCTTATTTATTATTTGTCTCATTAAAATCACCTCGCTTGTATGTATCGTATCAACAAATGTTGTTGATTGATTTATAACATATTTAATAAATAAATGATTCGTCCAGTATCAAACAAAAAAAAATAATATTTTTGCCAATGAACACTTTTTTATTATTATTACACACTATTTATATTATTTGTCGGGTCCTAAGGTGCAGCGGTTGCCGCCTGTGTGGTCGAGTGGTCAACATCGTTGGCTACCGCTACGGAGTAGGTTCGAATCCCAGTACGGACAGTTTTATAAATTGATTTTTTAATCGATTTATAAATTTCTTTTCGAAGGCATGGATTTATGTGATGTCTTGAATTCCCCCCTCCCACTCATCCTATCCTATGAACGGGAATCATCCTATCCTATGCATCTCCAATTGAGAGCGATTTGCTAACCATTAGTCCTGTCCTAGCACCATCCTTCTATTCATACTCTCTTTGGAAATATAGAGATTGAGCAGCTGAGTAACAAGCGATTCTCGTAGAAATACTTCTGTTAAGATAAACTCCATTAAGAGTCCATATGCTCCACATTGAGAGCGGATATGGTCAAAGAAAAAGAAAGAAGATTTATTTGTAAACCGACATTTCGGTATTGAAAAAAATACCGTGAATACCGAGGTCTTGGTTTTGGTAATACCAGTAAGTGCTACGATATTGTTCAGTTTGGAAACAAAACGCTACTGTTTCGAGGTGTGGCTATATCGGCGCGCAATAAAGATCCTCGGGATGTTTTTTGGTGAAAACATTGACACGATGTTGTAAAAAATGCAGAAAACTTCGTTCATATTTTTACAATTTGAATAATGCACGGAAAACAGGAGAGAAATTTTCTTGGCTATGAAGAATACATAAATGCTCAATATCCAAGCATCAATAAACACAAGTATAAATAGATGGACTAGTTTGGTTATGGGAAACGTAATGATATATTTAGTTTGAAAGCATACAGTAAATAAAATACATTCATTGTAACAACTTAAAAAAAAATATATATGTCACAGTTAAAGTGTGAAATCTCGTCAATGTATACATTTATTGTATTTTAGTTGAAACTGACATTTTATTTTAAATATTCCATGTACTATAACATGTAACATGCACATTCCTAGCTAAAATATACAATGTCAATATACCTATAAATATATATAAATATAAATAGTTATTAACATCTCTCAACTATAATATATAAAAAAAATAGTATTTATAGAACTAAAATAGTTTGTTATTTTTTCACCTTATTACAATGGAGTTCTACCAAGTAAATGGCAATTCAATCAATACATAAATATTATATAATATGAGCTCCTGAAAAGTGAAGTGAGCCAAGTAATATTTTAGAAAAAAATTATAAATTATATGTGTAATAATATTCTACATGCCTTAAACTTAAAGTATCGTAAAAGTGAAGTGAGCCTGCAAATATACACTGAAATAGTATTTTCCCCCGTTAAATACAAATATACAATGAAAAAAGCGCTCAGTAAAAATGTAATTTTAGTTAAAACTGCAATAGATTTATTTTACTTCTTTTATACTTGGTATGCCACGTACAAAAGCAGTCGAGAGGTCATGTTGTATTAAATTAATTTCTAATACAAAACACCTAAAATCGCAGAAACTTTTACTTAGGTTACAAATATTAAAGTACTTAGATCTACAAATCTTTTATAACATTAGTTTAAACATTCTCGGAGTATGCCATCGTTAGAACTATGTTTAAACCATTCAGCTATACAAACTAACTTGGAAGAGATACACAATACATCTTTGTATATACTTTAACATCCTTATTTATTTAGAAATTAAAGTATTACATTTATTAAACATGTATTTAGTGTGTATTGTAAAACTAAACACTTTAATAATTTTGACATTTTGATAATGGAGTTCTACCGATGCCAATTCCATCAAAAAAAATTTACCGGTAACTCAGTAGTACGAAGTGTTTTGGATTATGTAATAAATTCGAAGTGAGTTCTCATTGAAGATTAATCTAATGTTTTAACGATCTAAATTCCTCTCACAGACATTGATATCAAACTTAATGTCATTTTGAAATTACATGTGTTCAATATTTGTTCACAGTTTGAATAGCAATCAATCGATTGTTTGGCTATGAATTCGAGGGTGAATTGCTTTCTTAAAGAAAATCTTCGCAAACAATAGGCTTGTGGATAACAGCTAACGTTGGTTCAGTTTGAATTAATGAAAAAAGTTCCTAGACCTTTTTGTTTGTGTATTATTGTTTGGCGGAGGCTTATTTTTTGTCTGTGCGGCTAAGCTAACTTCAAAAGTGTGTTTGATCGTGTCGATAAATTGGAAAAAAAGTAGCAAATGAATAAGAATTATTTGAACTGATTTTTTTATTATTTAAATCACGCAATAAAAAGTAAATGAAACAAAAAGTAGAAAAAATAAAAATGCTGACTATTATTATTAATACTTTCGATGGATTCGGTGGTAACTTTGTGGAAGTTCATTTTAATATTAAATAAAATAACTTTGATTATTCCACGTATTGTGTTATAAAATGTGACACGTGTTTCGCCTCTTGCAGACGCATCTTCAGACAACTACTTTCGCAAATGTTTGCGGGAGCCGGTAAATTGCTCAAATGGAAATTGCTCGAATTACAAATTATTCGAATTGCTTGGTTATTTAAACGATTTTTCACAATTTTTTCAACGAATTTCATTTTTATCTTGTGCGACACTTGTTTGAGAGTGAAATATAAAAATAATTTTCGTAATTATTTATTTTAACCGTGTTCGCTCCAAATGCGAAACATATGATATTTTAATGGAGTTTATCTCAACAGAAGTGTTTCTACGAGAACTGCTTATTAATTAGTTACTCAAACTGTTTCTATATATTTCCAGAACACATAGAAGACTAGGGCTAAGACAGAACAAACGGACAGAACAAACGGAAACAAATTGATTATCTTGTTATTCGAGCAATTTCCATTCGAGCAATTTACCGGGAACCCTTAATTTAATAAGCTGTATCTTTTCATCATATCCATGTATTTTTTTTACAAATAAACATTATTACAATATGATAATAAGGAATGCTTTTATCAACTGAGGTGATTTGAAAATCTTATTAAGCTAGGCAATTAGACGATTTTTTGTATACTCAATTTAATAATTTGTCTTAATTGTAGGTGTCTCTGTAGACCATGACTCTTACCCTTAAAATAAGTTTCTTTAAAATAAATAGTTATTATTCAGACGTAAAGCCACTTTTGCATACACGGTAAGAATGAAAAGATACAGTACTAGTAGAAAATTATATTTGACAATTTTGCTACTTCACTAGTTGTATTACAAATATGTAGTGATACCTGTTTGGTATCTTTAAAAAGCATCACCAGGCAGAAAATCGGAAGGTCTACGAATAAACTAAAAACTAGTTCTAATTTTTCAGCTATGAATTACTAAATATTGGTCATAATTTTTCCTTTTTCTATAAGACGCAATAAAGAAATCCTTCTGTTTTGTAACCCAATAAGTTTTGTAAGAAAGTTATTAATTATAATTTACTATAATAAATTAACTTATTTTTAATTTGCGCCAAATCCATCAAAAATATACTAGCAGTTAAACGCACCTGCACGGTGGCGTTTCTTGAATGTTGTACGCCTAAAGACGATAAAAACATATTATTGTATTATGTTATGTAGCCCTGTTTGTTATAACGTTGTTTAAAGTTTATGAAATACATAGAGTGGACCCAACGGGTAATGTTCCCGATAGAGTTAAATGAACGAGACTGGTGTAATATATACAACCTAAATCAAATAACGAATATTTAAAAATAAATAAGTAAAACTTCCAGTTTATTGTCATTTTAATCACGTATGCTAAATAGTTTATTTTTAATAATGTATTTATATTGTTTTAATGTAAACTTTTAAAGACCTAAACGAACGGATTGCAGATTTAAAGGATTTAAAAAACAGAAACTTATTATGACTCAAGTCACAAAAAGTCTCATAAGTTTCTAATCGCTTAGTCGCGGGAATTGTCTGCTAATATTTATTCTTATAAAGTTAACCATATGTTTTATATTAAAGAATTAAAAAAATAGTAAGTGATTCTCAAATATGTATTCAATAAATTTGGATATAAAACAACAGGCTTACTATATACATTTTTAATGTTTGTTACTGTGTCCGCTTCAAATGTAGATCATATAGACCAGAGGTGGGGAACCTTTTCTTCTCTAAAGGCCACATTAATTTTTCTGATTCGACATAAGGTCGCAGTAAACATTGACCAGGGAATCTTTGGACGTAAACAGGAATTTACGGTCAGAATATGCCAGGAATTTACGAATTTACATAAATTTACAGAATTACAGAATTGGCCAGAAGGTCGCACTAGAGTAGTCAAAAGGCCGCAGGTTCCACACGCCTGATATAGACTCTTAATGAAGTTGATCTTAACTTAAAAAAAACACAGCTTTGTACTCAGTTGCTTAACCTCTCTTAGACAGTAGGGATAGCAGGATAGAGCAAGGACAATACTAGTGATTAGCAAATCTCTCTCACTACGCCTCGTTATTTTAGGATACGCCCTGTTGTTACTCTGCAGAATACACCCTCTTGAAATGATGTGAAACCATATCAGGGATGGTGGGCTCAACGTTTAGTATCCTAAAAAATTGAAAAAATAATGAAGTTAAATGCCTTTCAATTAACATGCCCTCTGTTTATTTTGCCAAACATACCTGCCCCTAATGTCAAGCAAATATTGTAACAGAAATTCGTCTTTTGAAAAAAATGTAAATATAGTAGGATACTAGGAAATAAATTGTGATTGCTAATTTACTAAGCTTGGCCTTATTATAAAGATGGGTTGAAAACGAGGGAGTTTTCATGTATTTTAATGAAAAGTGTTTCCGTACTGCGATTCAAGTCGGTAGAGACTAGGGTATCCAATCCCGGAGCTTTTTTTCCAATTCCGGGATTGGGATTAGCTCACCAAAGAATTTGAAATCCTCTTATTGGTATACTTTTCCCCCAGATTATCTCCGAGGGTGGTTTTTTTTTTAGCTCAACGAGAAATTTAAAATCCTCAATTTGGTAAACTTTTTCAAAAGCTTATCTCCGAAAGTCGATTTTATTCCAGAATCCTATCAATTTTCGGGATTTGCTCAAGATTTCTCAATCCCGAAATCCTGGGATCGCGACCATGTCAGTACCGGGATTTCGGGATCAGAAAACTGGACGGGATCCCGGAATTGGATGCCCTAGTAGAGACCGCAAACAAATAAGGCAACCTTGATAACTCTACGCTACTGGATTACCAATTAAGCTATTTTTCACCGCTATTAACCCTAGTGATTTTGCGACGTCATATTTAATAAGCCTCTGTTACCCAAACTCTACGTTACAAATCATCGCTTTGTTATATACTATATTGTTCCTGTCAGAACCGTGAAAGTCTATAATATTTTATTATAATATTTGGAGAACGGTTAATATTATGTGTAAATATACTTAATTTATTGAAAAATCTTTATTTTCTAAGCTTAAACTATTACGGTTAATTTGATTCAGAGTATCTTCATGTCGACGGTTGGGATTTAAACTTTTGAGAGGCTTTTAAAGATTGAAAATAAACGCGTACGTAATCCAAACAAAAGTTATCCCATTGTCCTTTGATTCAAAAGGAAAGGTACCCTTTCAACTATTATCTACCCGCGGTCCTTTATCAAAATTCCACTATTGAATACAACATGGCCCAAAATCTGCTGGAAAGGTGTTCAATTGAATTATTATTTATTATAAGGCGATTATATAAAAGAAAGAAAAGCAGACCAATTGTTCGGAAGGTATAGAGTGTTTTACGTATGGACTTAATTATTAATAGTTGTAAGACCGTCCACATAAAAAATAATATGAAAACGTTGTCGTGTATTGTAATGTTAAATAATTACATTGCCCAGAGCGAGTTCATTATAGTACGAACAACATGTTTAAAGATAAACTGATACGAAGACAAACCGTTTGTATTTTTCGGTTTCAAATTTTTCGCCTAGTTGCCTGTTTTAAAAGGTTTTCGAGAATTTTGCACTATCATACTCAATCCAGAAATCACAGAATTAGAACCTTAACAATCTCGTGATTTCGGGAACACAAAATTGAACGAGATCTCGAGATTAAAAGCCTTACTGAGCACGCAATCTTGTAGACCTCACATTCCGAATAAGATTTTTTTTGATGAATAAGAAATACCACGGGTGTGAGTTTTTCAATAACTGAATTCGGAAAAGCCGAGTAAATTTACAGCTTTCAGGATCGTTCACCGTCTATTGTATTATACTAAATAGAAAATGAGAGGCACTTTATTTCCGATCGCCCATTTTAAATCGATCGGCAATTAAACGTTGGACCAGTCCTACGAAAACAATGGCCTGCGAACTATTACAATGTTTTTATCACTGGAAAAAGGATCTTCGCTCGTAATAAGTCGTCAAACAATTGTCGCTTGGAAAGTTTAATTGTTTTTGAGAATTTAAGTTTGAATTGATCATGTGGTTTTATTAAAATAATTATTGTACTCTTTATTGACAAATTTGAAAATAGTATAGATTTTTATTTACAAATAAATGTGCGTTAACTCCGACTCCAACGACGACTCCGATTCCGATTAAAAAAAAGATTTTTTTTAAAAAATATTTACTTGAATTAATTTTGTTTAGCCTCTTAAGTTAATCACTAAGAAAAAACAAGCAGGATTGAGGCTTTCCAGAGGCATCCGCAGTACGTGACCCAGCCAGTTCCAACGTCTCTCCATAACCACTGACGTGACGGGACGCTGTCTTGTACGCTACCTTACCTCTGAATTCCTCACAAAATAAAACCACCTCACCCCCATTATTCGACTCAAGCATCTGTTCTCGGAGCTCAATATACGGTTTTTCTGAGTCTTCATTAGGTGCCATGATTCGCAACCATAAAACAGTACCGGCACAGTGTAAGCGTTGAATAAGTGGCGTTTGGTTTTAATCGAGTACAGCTGTGTGTCCCAGACAGTCCGCATTGAGTTGAATGTGGCTCCAGCCATTCCTAAACGAATGGCTAGCTCCTTTTTTGTACTACCGTCTTCGGGGATATGTACGCCGAGGTATCTGAAGCTATCAACCCTCTCGATGATTTGTCCCGCGCTGGTAAGGGTCCTATCAGAGTCATGACAGGTTTGGTTACACATCACATTGGTCTTACTAGTGTTAATTTTTAGACCAATGCGACCTGAGTTAGTTCCTAACCCATCAATAGTCTGCATTAGTTAAACATTAATTATTACGATAAAAAACTATCTCGGCATTGTGAGCATCAGTTTAATATTGCTCATGATGAGTGATAGCAGTTTTATTAATTTACCTAAAAGAAATTGATAAATTTTATATTTTCGATTGAAGATTGAGTAAATGCGCTTTACTATCTTTTCAAAATAATAAAAATTGACTAAAGCATTACTATTTTCCTAAGTGAGTTCGATTTTTCGTTACCTAAGACCGTGTTAGATAAAAGGGTGTATTTAAAAGGCTGAAATAAAGGATTAGTAAAATTACAGCTTTATTCGAGTCTCTTTTTTCTGATAGACTTCTGAATTTTCTTTTCAACGTATCAAAAAATAAAGTATTGTAGCTTGAAGCCAATTGTTGATTTAAAATTTACCATGCGGCCTTTTGACTCCAAACATTATGACACGTTAAAATTGTTTAATGCCTAACAAAAAAGTGAACCGGACAAACAGAGAGAAGAGAATAATATTTCTATTATTTTTTTTCTGCTCTTTCATTTTAGACTTCAAATTATTGTAAATATTTTATTTATCAAACGGCTTTACAAAAAAAAAATCAATGCAGTTTTTGAGTCAAAGGCTTTAGCCAGAGCAGTGTAAGATTTAGAAAGAAGCATAAATAAAATAAATTATAAAATCAATCACAAGTTTTATATATATATTAATGTAAGTATTTGTTTTTTTTTTGATTGATTGAATGGTTGTTTTATTAAATTCCTATTGATTCGGTAGCAGTAAGCAAGAGAATTTTCATTACGCTGTGTTTGTTTGATGTGGAATCTAAATGATTAAACAAAAATCCATTAATGTATTTTAGAAATGTTTGACGGTTTATTCAATTATAATAATCCTGTTTGACGGTTTAATTCAATTAATTTAAAATCACACGTGTGTGCATAATATTTTAAATCGTTAAAAAAATATTATTTTTACGTGTAAAATGTACAATTTATTGAATTTATAAACATGGACGTATTTTTTCTAATTGCTATAGGGCATTTTAAATCATTACGTTCTTAAATATTTTTTGAATCCATGTGAAAAAAGTTCCAACGAAATTGGCTTTGTTGGTTTATAGGCAAGTTTGAATAATCTATTATGTCACAATAAACGTGTTCACTGTCAAATACTTGCATATAAGCAGAAATGCATTACATTAAAAAATGAAAAATTCTTTCGTTATGATTTCTACGTGCATATGTGATGATCGGGACCGGTTTTTCTTATCAACAGCTTTTTCAACTGATCGTTCGTTTCACCGTCCTGATCTAATAAAAAAAGTGAAATTATAACACAGGAGTGCTTTATTTTGTAATAAACTATGATGAATTGAAAATAAAAATAGAGACTTTAATGCAGTTTAACCAGTCTTCGATTAAATTTTATCAAATAGTAGGGTTTCTTGAACGTTTTCTACAATGAAACACTTTTTGAATCCGAAAAATTTAACAGATTACTTAATTCTTAGGTTAAGTGATTCGTAATAGAAAATTTTTTTTTTGAATGAAGCACTTTAAAGTATCATTAACAAAAATAAGTAAATGAAGTTCTTTATGACTTTGAAAATTTGAAGTCTTTGAATCGCAAATCTTCTTGACATCATGCACAATATCGGTGAGTTGAATTCTTATATCTGGTGTGGCGTCGAGCATGTTCCTGCACCTTTTTAGAAAATTCAGCTTCGCATAGGAAAGTTTTAGGAAACGAATGTTTAACAATAATAGCTTGTTTTGAAACATTGGGCTATCACTTAAGTTTTCTGTTTTAGCCAACATGAAAAATACATTCTGAATTCAGAAATCATATTTACCAGTTTTCGGAACATGTTGCAAAAGAGTTTTTTTCAAGTGATGTTGTTGTTTCCGAAAAATCTTTTTTGGTTCTGTATAAAACCAGTGTTTATATGAGAAACATAGTTTGGGAAACCCTAATCTATAATAGAAAAGGATAATAGGTTATCCTTAATTGAAATTTAATAATATAATGTCGCCATAGAAACTGATTTACGATTTCAATTATAACTATTGTTTAGAATGTTTTGTGATATTTGATTTTCCGTTAAGCAGAATGGGCGCTATTAAAGGTAATTGGTTCTGCATTTGGCGCAATAATTTCAAACTATTAATCGAAACACAAATTGGATGCGTCAAAAACACGAATTTAGGAAATTTACAGTTTACAGACTACAAAGTTGATAATGAAGTAAAACTACTTCTTAGAAGCTTAAGCATTTGAGCCATGGTTTATACAAGAACACCAGTTGCAACAAATAACATTTAATAGGTGGAAAACATCTCGTGTCTTATATCGCTTAAAAAGTATTTGTAAACAATCGATGGAGATTTAAAAAAATACTTTTTATATTTTTTATAATAAAACGATGTGGCAACCTTAGCGCGTGGGCGCGTTTTTATTGCTTCAAACTCCTCAATATCAAAACACGAAATATTAAGTAAAGTTTTGAAAGCCATAATTCCAACATACAAAATTATATACATACATGTAAAATGATTTCGCTTTAAATGTTTTTTAATGAATTTTTTAAACCTTTGTGCTTATTAAGACAATAGTTTTTTTTATGTAAATTTACATATCGACTGTGGAAAGGAAAAAAGACGTAACCAACAAATATAACATTTTACAGGAGGCACAAAAAACGTGTTTTGATGATTTTCAGCCATATGCAAATTATGAAATTATGAAGTGCACAAAAACTTCTAAACTAGTGTTTAATTTTAAACCGGTTTCGCTTATTGCGAGCGGTCCTGACATATTAATTAAGTGGAATGAAGTACAAAAGAATATTGTGTTTTTATTAATATAATGTCTTTCCACCAAGTATTGACAGTGGACACCCTAATAGTGTTTTATTGATATAATCTAGTATTAATTTAAGAAATTGTCTAGGAAAAAGCTTTTTTTCAGTCTTTTTTCTTGGTTTCAATTTTCACAAGCCCATCTTTTTTCAAACTTAAAAGCTAAATTTATGTACTTATTCGACATTTGCAGCTTAAATCCTTTTGATAAAACGTGTATCAAGTTGGATACATTGTGATAATAGAAAAAAAGCTGTTTCGAAAAAACTGTGCGTTACGTCCTTTTTCTTTTCCACAATCGATATACACCTAGTAAATTGTGATATCAACTGAAGATCTAATTTGATCAGTCAATTATGCTTGTCATGAGCGAAACCGGTCATGAGCATATTAACTCTCGCGGCTCGGAGACTAGAAAAATACTTCTCGGCCGATGGGGGTCTTTTAGGGACCCCAGTGGTTTCCTCATTATTGGCCTTATTCTTATGAATTTCAAAAAAAAAAATAGTCTAAGGGCTTTAAAATATCTCTCTGCATCATTCCTCATACATTTTTTTATAAAAATCCGTGGTTTTTTAATAAATAATCATATTTTAAGTTGCGCGTAAAATATACGTGGTTTCATTGTAAATGTCAATGCGCGACTGGCCTGCTTGCTGAGCGGCGTTCAGCTTATAATCTTACGAACGATCGCTGATAAGCGGGCGCTTATCTCTTATCTTATCGTATTTATATAAACTAAAAAAGGTCCAAAAAACTATGATATAAGAATACCTTAATTATAAACATTGTATCACCCATATTAAAATAGATATTTAAGAAAATGTGGGTATTGGGGTCGCATTTCTCGAGCTTAGAACCGGAAAAGTTAAATATACATGAAATTAATACAAATGAGGATTTATTTTTTTAAGCATTATTTTAATTAGAGTTTAATTTAGAGTTCTACGAGCAAAGTTTGCCGCACCATAAAACAAACAATGAAAAACTTTGACCAGGTCGAGTATGTTTTTAGAATGACATTTATGGTTTCCGTAAACATATTTCTTATATTAAAATTTCCAGGAACTCACCCCATTGGCCGTGCAGACTTATCCTTTATGTTTGTCGCTGGATTTTCCCGGAACTTATTCGTATAATTTTATTTTCTTTTGTTAGTACGAATCTGTTTCGTACAAAACATTAAGAATGAAAATAAAATTACAAACACCAGTGTCATTTTATTTGATGTTATATTAATTAAAATTGTTTGCTGTTTGCAGTATATAAGAAATAAATTTCGTTTTAGACGATGCATGAATTTATTTAAAAATATTTATTTTTTCTTGACAAATTGACTGTGCATTGACAATAAGAGTATTAATTAAGTTACGCGAATTGTTATAAATTAGTTTCTCGTATTTTTAAACCATTTTTTATCAGCCAAAAATGGTTTACCGCTATGATACAAGCATATTATATTTATCATAAATAGTTTACAGGAATCTTAAGTAACAATCCACATGCGAATAAATATTTGAAATTGTTCCATTATTTGATAAATTTACAATAAAATTTGATTTAAATAACAGTGGTTCTAAAACACTTGCAAAATGTTACTATAACGATTGGAGTAATACAAACAATTCTTATTTAGTAATCGAGAAAACACATAAAATTAGAAAAAGCAAGTGGTGGCAGCTGTATCTTCAATTGTCTTTAAGACAGTCGAACATAAGTACATAATATGAATATATATAACGGTCATAAGCTCTTTTGCCAGGAAATTTTGGAAATAAACAGGGCACAGTTGTATCGCATTCCAATTTTAAATGAAATATTGCATATGCCGGGGTCGCCACTTTTGTACCCTATATAAATATAGTCATAAAACCTTTTCCGACAAACAAAAAAATATATTTCTTAACACCACTCACTACTCAAATCTTTGGGAATTCCCATGAGCTTATCCTTTTCGCCAGCAATGGCTTTAGACTCAATGATACATTTATTTAATATATAAACACGAAACATTCGTTTACTGAGCGTCAGTTCAAGTTCATCCGTGCACTTGACGCCTGAAGATGCCGGAAGGCGAAACCCGGGTCGTTAGTGACAAAATCTGTGGGAGTGTACATAATTTGAACGATTCAAATTTAATATTGAAATTCCACCGAGCACCTTCAGTCGAAATCTTAAATTATAGAATAATGAAGACTTAAAAATAAAGTATACCAAGTTGATTTTAAAGAGAAAATTGCTCAGTACATAATTAATTATTTTAGTTTCCCACGTATTTTTTTTTAATGATATTTTGTCTTATTTTAAAATGTCAATAAAATGTTATAGAATCTTATAAATGATATTTAAAAGCAGATACGTTAAAATGAATTACATTAGTAAAAATAATTTTTCTTCAGGTTTCATTTATATGTAATATCTGTGTTTATATTTCGACATAAGGTCGTTGATACTTCTGCATTTTGAGGTGCCATCGATTATAAGACGTTCCAAAATTCAGAATCACCAAAATGAATAAAAATACATTTCATTATAATTTAAATTATAATTTACAATGTTAATGTGAATAAAGTATTAGAAAACTCAAGTAGTTACTCTATTATACAATGTAAAACCACATGCAAGATAATTTTCACGCTAGTATTTTGACGTAAATGTTCCAGGCGATAAATTTTCAAAGCATTTAAAAACGTTTAATATCACACATTTGGGTTTTATGTGACACTAAAACTGTTCAGAATCACTGGTTCACACCGACAAATCGTGAGTCATGGATTGAGAAACGTTGGGTTAAGAGATGTCTAGTGTCAAAGAACATGAAGTGAAACTAAAACGGAATATTAGGTAAACTAGAATTCCTTAAAGCTTGGTTAAATAACAAAGGACTGGTATGTTGGAAAGTTGTTTCAGAGTGCTTCTAAGAAGCAAGTTGCGTTCAGAAACAAAATTGAGGAACAACATAGTACAAGGTTTGTACAATGATTGATTAAACATTGTACATTTAAACAATGTTTTTAGGTCGATACATTTTCCATAGTGTTAAGCTTCTTTTGAAAGCACACTAAAATTGAAGTCATTTACTTTTTGTAAAAAAGAACAAAGTAATCTGAAGTGATTTAACTAGATATGAGTAGAAGAAATTCATGTGAGAATGTTAAACATTAATTGTACTTTGTATTTATGGTTTGTCGAGTTTAGAGCTACAGTTTATTATATATAGGCCCATTAAAGGTAAAATGAGAAGGTATCTCAAAAGATGTTATTCTATGAGAACTGCTTGTTACTCAGTTGCTCAAACTATCTTTTTTTGGAAGAGACTAGTGGGGATTTTCGACATAACAGATACCCATACCTATGAACAAAAATTGGTGAATTGACTGAAAAAATGCTGTTTGTACTAGCAATTGAATCCGTGAGCCAACGATTTTGACCACTGCGTTACGGATCCAACAAAAATAAAGATTAACTAAATATTTTTTTTAGAGATGAGACAAATGAAAATGTTTTGAAAAAATAGCAAAGCAAGTCAACGAAATCGTCTGAGGCCTTTTTTTTAAATATAATACAAAGACCATTTTGTGTGTGGATTTTTTTTGATCAAATTATTTTTCTTTGCTGGAGGAGAATTGGTAAAGTAAAATTGTTTTCATTATAAAACGGTTTGTATGTATCGTGTTACGGATATATTTTTACTAAAACATTTATTTTTAATTCAATGTTGTTTCAACTTTATTCTATAACATAGTTTATACACTTTATAATAAATCACCTAATCTTATTAAATCAAAATAATATCGGTGTGAGTATGGAGGAGTTTCCACTAAGCTGTTCGGCCTTTCGATTTGAACTTTCAATTTAAACTGAAGAGAAAAGAATTGAATATTGTTTTAGTCCGTTCAAAGGTTTATTGTTACAAGTTATGTCATAGAGAATTAACATAGCACAGAGGTTAATGTTGTGTATACATAACAATCGTCCCAAAATAGTTACAAAGTTAAAGGATTCATTTTTCTTTTGCTTAACCTTTCCAAAGAGAAAGTTGAAAGCAAGAAAGAGACCAGTTGTCGTAAAATAGTTCATGAGCTTTCCATAAGAAGTACGGTAGTGTTAAAAAAATATTCCCCATTAAATTTAACGGTCTCCGTAACCATGAAAATTGATCTTAGCTTTAGATTTAAAAAATAAATGAAAACACTTTTATTACAGAATTATATAATAATAGTTTGCCGTTTCAATATAGTTGAATAGTTAAGTGTTATATTGCATTAAGAGTATTAAAAGGTATCACCATGTCAGCATGCCGTTGGGATTCTAGACTCGACTGCTAATCCTGGAATAATTATCATAGACGATTAAGCAAACAGCATTGAAAGTATATTTCTATTAACTCTGTACATATATACTGGCATTATCGTTTGAATATAAATACCACCTGAGCATTAAGCTTATGCAAAACTAGTTTTAACCACAAGTTAAGAGTCATGCAGGGTAGAGTGAGCGATACAATAATATTATATTAAAATATTATTAAAAACTATAAATCTAGACTGTGAGTGTATTATTAAAACAAATATACAAACAGTTAATTTCACATGCGATTGGGATGTGAATGTTTTAAAGAGAGAGAAAATGTGCACACAAGTCCGATGTCAATTATTGTCTACGCCTTTTCATTTCAATTTATTTTTGTATAAATAACACTGTTAAATTATATTTCTTATCACTTGACAATGCTCGCAATGAGCTAAACCGGTCCTGATCTTTTTAAAAATAAAGTGGAATAAAGTACAAAAGAAATTGTGTATTTATTAATATAATGCCTTTCCACCAAGTATTGACAGTGGACACCCTAAAAGTGACAAATAAGATTATTTAACATAATATACATTTTTCAGAAGTTTTATATGAAATATAAAAAATAAGTTTGAATTGATTTACCAACATTAACGGACTATGAAAACAGCCGCCTTTGTTTCTTGAGTTTTCACAATATTACAACAAACATTTAAAATTAATGCTGAAATGTTTATTTTAACAATTATTTAGGGATTGAATCTTTTCAAATGATACAGATGTGATATAAAACACGCTTTAGGTAATCGTATGATAAAATTCTGTGACTGCCTTCACGTTTCTTATTTCATGTCCAAATTTAAGCAGAATTTCTCAAAACGAATATAAAATCGCTTATTCCGACTTTACTTGGGATATAATATCATTTCATCTATTTAAGCTCATATTTATAGATGAATAAAGGTTATTGTTTTAAACAATATACCTCCATATAAATGGCCGGTTGATGATGAGGAAAGTGTGTAATTAGACGATACTGTAATTGTTGCTATTTTAAATATCGTGCTTTTGACTTCGTCTGGGCGAAGCATCAATATTGTATCAACGTTGAGAAATATTATCTTGAATAATGGAAATCTATTTCCATCCCAAAGCGAAAATTCTAACTATTATTATAAAATTTTGCAGTCCATATTAAAAACAAAATTTTAATTAGTCGATTGAAATAATACATTAAATTTGAAAATACATTTTCGCTTGTACAAAAAAAACTTAGTTTCATTATAAATAAGTAATATTTAAAACATTGTTTTGATGTAAATAGTTTTTACATTAACTACTTTTGAGTTCAAATAAAATAATAATTGAGAATATATGTCTACTTGGAAAATAACTGAAATATTTTTGTTTAATTTTACTGAGTATAAAAAAAACCTAATCATCATCATTATTATTTTAAAAACTTATAGCTCACTGTAATACTGATATAAAAGTAAAAATACTAGTATTGGCAAAGAGAAATTTAAATATTATTACATTTGATAACATTGTTGCTCCACTTGAAGTGTTACAAATTGTGAAACGTGTAGAAATAGAATATCTTAAGTATACGAATAAACTAAAAATTTATTCTAATTCTTAAGTTAATTGATCAATCAAACGATCCAAGCCAGAAGAAACTGCAAACGAATGAAAGAAAATTCAAGAGCTAGGACCACGAGTCATTAAGTTATACAAACGGTTTCATATTACATATATATTTAAAAGATTATTAAATAAAATTAAGTAAAACAGTTTTTTCAACAAAATTTTGAATGGGTTTCAATATTTAAAATCACGATCGACATATCATTGCTGAGCATATTTCATTCTTCGATAGTCTGCTGTCATGTTAATTGTAACGGTAGAACAGTGGTTTGTTGATTCGGTTTACATGATAAGAGAATGTAACTTACAGACAAACTCATGATGTCAATGAATCAAACAGTTATATGAGCATATTAAATCACATCTGAAATATGTAAAATCATCAAAATGGACACACTATGGATGCAAAACTGTAAGAAATAAATTTTATTTATATTTTTAAACATTTTTAACATGTGGAACATTGTTCAATATTAATTTATCCTACGCCTGCCGCCTGCCTCCGGCAAATCTGAGTTTCAGAATCGTTCGGTTTATTTCGAAAATAAACAATTATATTTTGACATAGAATATGAATAGATTTGAGTTGACGGACTTCCGAAAATCTGAAAGTATTTAAGAAACAATATTGAGGCTAAACAAATAACTACTGGGATATCTACCAAAATAGGAATATTTACTGGTATTTTATATTAGAGGTGAAAGTACGCCTTCACCAAAGAAAATCTTCAAAAGTGTTGTGTGCGAATAAATATTTAGTTTGTTTAAACATTGAAGTCTAACATCGAAAATAGTATGATGGGCTGTGAATGGATAAACCATTGAATTGTTTTGTTTGTTTCGATCAAAAAAGAGGACAAGTAAAAATATTTATCTAACATTCCTTTAAATTTATAGTAGAATCTTGTTGGGTCTATGGCGCAGGGTTAGCGCTGTTGGCCTCCGTGCTGGATTTCACGGGCTTGAATATCAGTACGCACACCCTTTTTTAAAATCGATTTATCGTTTTATGTTTGAAGGCACATTTGTTTGTGATGTATAAAAATTTCTTCCCACCCTTCTGATCTTTCAATAGTTGGGCGTAGCAAGAGCAATTAGTTAACCACTTGTCCTGTCCTAGCCTAATCCTTCTATTTTTAGTACTCTCTTTGAAATAGAGAGGTTGAGCGATTTCTGTTGAGATATCTCAATAAAGAGACCACATGCTCTACATTGGAAGCGGACATGGATTAAAAAAAGAATATTTAAAAAAAAAAAATATATATATAAACTATTTCTACCCTCACTGTGATAAACATAAACAGATTATATAGGATCTCTTAAATAGTTACGGAAACCAAAACAGAACCGAGAAAAGAGAATGAGGCAAAGAAAGAATTTATTTTTATATATATTCGTTGATTTGACATTCATTAAAATGTAATTTTTTTGATTTTTTCATAAAAAATTGATAACTTTTTTCCACGATTTTCGTATTATTATTTAATATACCACTGGATATAACTTGGGTATAAGAGAATTGAACGTTTGGCTGATAAAATGATTGAATATAATTAGGCCAATAAGCCTTTGCTGCAGAGGGTAGATAACCTTGCGGATACCTATCGTCCAAGTAGGCGACCTTATCCGATTTATATTACACCAAGATGGATATCGGCTTACCTAGAATACCTAAATTTGGAGACACTTCGACCTTCCAGTTGTAAAGTAACCTAGATCCTTCATTAATGTCATTCTATTCACCTATATTATTTTTGATGACATTGCCTTATCTATTGGAGCTTTGTTACGATAGGAATGTGGTGATTTTGTTAAGATAACACTTAAGGTTACACAAGATTTTTTTTTGTTAGGTTAGCTTTTTATAATAATTTTCACTGGCCACTTTAACGGTTAAACAGCTCTACAAAGAATACCAACTATCATGGCCGATGAATTAAATACCATTGTAAATGAAACAAAATAATACTGAGCACAAAATAATTATTTAATTTATTCAGTAAGAAGTTTTTTTTATGGGGAATTCATTGCCATGTTAAAGTTATCAAAAAGACGAAAAATATATATTTTTTTACAGTTTGATTTTTTTTTGTGCAAGAGTTTGAAAAAAATAATTTTATCTTTACACCTTTGGTGGACAGTAAATGTGTATGCATTCAGTATGTTATTATATAATGGTTTGAAATCAATGACAACTTTAAATTAAAAATCCTAAATCACTTTCAAGTTGTGCACTGTCAATACTTGGTGGGAAGGCATTGTATTAAAAATACTCTTTTGTAAAATTTCATATTTATTTAATATGATTAGAACCGGTTTCGACCTTGACTACGATAATTTTTCAACGATAACTGCTTGGAACATAATTGGTCATCCGGTATTTTTTTCGGAAAAGTGTTGGAATATAAAAAAAAAGATAAGGCTAAGACAGAACAAGTTGGAAACAAATCAGTCTTACTACACATTGCTATTTTAGAACTGGAAACAAGGGAGTCAATTTTTAAACAGAACTTCCTTGGAACAGAAGTCGATAAACTGATTAAAAATGATTTTTGTACTGAGATTCGAACCCATGAAGTCCGGCATGGTAGCCAACGACGTTGACCATTACGCAATAGACCTGACAACCCAATAAAACATAACAGATAAGTTATTCATACTGTAAAGAGAACAAAGGTGATAAATATTTTTTGTAATTAATTCAGTCAACCTTGGACAAAATCAATTCCATCCAAATCCTGAAAGTTTTTGTTCTCGCTGAGTGATGTCACCATTTGTCCAAAGCTTTTTTGTTCTTAAGAAATAAGGCGGAAAGGTTTTTGGCACCACTACACTAGAGCAGTGAACATAAACTATTTGTTTTTTTGAATATAATTTATTACAATATTAGTTTCAGTATTCTGTTCTTGAGCGGTCAAATGCTCTTGTGGTTTTATTACAATCGCATGCGGGGTAATGTGTAAACATATTATAAACCGTTAATTTATCAATTTGTAACAAAAGATAAAGAGTTTTGTAAAGTGTTTATCTTCCTACCCATTTTATATCCAATTCTTAAAACAATTGACAAGTACGAATGTTTTGTAAGTACGAACAGTTTCGTACTTTAATAAGCATTGTGAAAGTAAGATTGTCTGAGGATGCCTCTGAAAGAGGCAAAACACGTGTAAAAGTTTGTCGCACAATACGTGAATAATATAAATTATTTTTTATTTTATATTAACACTTTGTAAGCAGGCGTTTTTTAGTGATTAGTGCAAAAATATATTACATTCTTAAAATCAAGATAACTTCTAAACCAAACAATATTTTCGGCTGAAATTTTCAAAGAAATCACATGTAATATTTATTCATTAATAGTAAAATAAAAATATTTTGGATAGATCATAATTTCAATACTTTTCTAAGCTGAATATAAAAACCTAATATTAATTTAGTAGATAGCACTCCACTTGTTATCAATATGAAATATTCAAAATATTCTGTACAAAAAATAACCTTAATCCATACCATACAATAATATAAATAATTATAGTATAAAATCCTCATTCCTACAAACTTAAAATCACTGCAAGTGTGAAATCTGATGTCCTTAATATTCGAGAAACATGTGTCACCTTTTAAAAAAAATACTATGAGTGAACGAACATTCAGGACATAGTAAATTATGAGGTTAATTGCTTATTATAAAAAAGAGTCACTTTCCGTGGCAGTTATTTTGAAGAAACCGTACAATTATATGTCAATATACCAACAAAACCGACAGTAAGGGATAAACGTATTTTTACGTTTCCCGCCTATAACATGTTAAAATAAACTTTCACAAAGTTACCGCCTAAACAAGTTTTGAAAGTATTTTTAAAAATTAGTCTCAAGCATGGCTTGACAACATCCAAAATATCATCCCAATGTAATGGCAAGACTAAAGATACTTTTAAAATGTATTTTGTTTTACAAAATGAAATTCAAGTTTCATTTTTTTGTCATTTTGGAATAAGCCGTGTTTGCAAGTAATACCCTCATATAAACCACACTATAGTAACCCACCTTATAAGAGACTAGACACCCATTTAAACTTTTAGGTGTAGGTTAGGTATTTTTAATGTTATTTTAGAAATTGAACCAAATATACACTTTTTAAATCACATCTTTCATTGACCTTGTCCTGTTTTTAGTTTGTTCACAAATGCGCGTTTCTTTCAATTCACACATTTTTGTATATTATTACATATTTAAACGAGAAAAATTGACATTATGTAGAAAGCGGCGTTCTAGGAGAAAGCGCTGTAGACAGATTAACTGTACTTCATATTTTAATTTCTTAATTGTTTTTCATGGCTGTCGAAAACCTGAAACGATTTCATTGTACTATTTATAGCTTTCAGTAATGTGTGCCAAGAGTTCAGTGTCACTCAACTGAAGGTGATGTTTCACTGTCGTCCTGAAAGAATTGCTCGACTGAAATAAAGCGAAACATTCTCAAAAAGACCCGTCTATTGTTGTTAAAAAAACGTGTTCTAAGAGCAAAGATTCAGGTAGTCTACCTACGTGTCTGTATTATTCTACGTGGGTCCTCTCAACAATATTTTTTATGACTGCCTAAAATAGATATGCACAAAACCTTATGTACCTTGTGTAAACACTTTTTAGTATTTTATAAAGAGTATAATTCATTCTAAAGCAAATAAATATAGAAAGTAAAAAAATGTTTTTTTTTGTGCAATTACATATATGGATTGAATAAAATACATGTTTAAACATTGTAATTTTTTTTAAAGGGCTTTAAAACCCTTTGACGTACCCGTACGTTGGAGTAGCTTGTCATCTATTACCTATCGCTATTCTCATTTTTTTATTGATTTTTTGTTATCTATTCAGCGGTGGGCTGCCAATATCTTAACAAGGGGCTCGGTAAATGTTATTAATTTTTTTATCCATGTCCGCTCCCAATGTTGAGCATATGACCTCCTAATGAAGGTATCTCAACAAAAGTTATTTTTCCACGAGAACTGCTTGTTATTTATTCGCTCAACCTCTCTTTTCCAAAGAGAGTAATAGGAATAAAATGATAAGGATAAGACAGGACTAGTGATTAATTAATAGTAGCGCCCAGTTCAATTGAAGGATTGGAAGAGTGAGAGGCAATATTTAGACATCACAAACACCCATGCCTTCGAATAGAAAATAGATAAATCGATCGAAAAAATGCTGTTTCGTACTGGGACTCGAGCCCGTGAAGTCCGACACGGAAGTCAACAACGCTGAATGAAAAAATGAAGGGACAACTAATTTTCAAATTTAACCATCTACAGAAATTGCAGTTGTGTGATGATTTGATCTAAGACGAATGATTTTCTTGTCTTAACAAGGGGCTCGCCGGCCGCGTCGAAATTTAACAAGGGGCTCGTGAGAGCCCCCCCGAGCCTCTTCCAGCCCATCCCTGTCTATACTAGACACATCCACCAGTGACTTTTGGCCACCACAGTATTTTTATTTTGTATAGCAAATGAAGAAAATATTTAATAAAAGGTTAATATTTGTAAACAAATCAGAGGCCATATAATATTGAGGGTAAAATTCTATTTGGGATCGATTCCTTTCTGGAATCGACGTCTGTAGAGCAGCACATGCAGACAGATGAGAGAAAAATAAGATTTTGACGCAAAAACGAAGGAATAGCTTCTAGAAAAATATTCAAAAGTAATAATGAACTAGTTTACTTTACATTTTTAACTATGAGTTTTATAATTTAAAAAATATATTTACTTCTTGAAATAATAACAAATATTCTTCCCAAATTAGTCCGTATCCAAAAAAAAGGTTTTTATATTTTTGTGTGTGACAATACTACAAATAATCAAAATATAAGAAAAAACCTAGTTTAGTAAAAATTAACTCGCCACTCAAACGGTTAAAAACGTTTTTATAATCTGTCTCTTGACAAAAATCGTTTCCGGGCAGTAAAAAAGATCTCTCAAAATATTATCGAAAAATACTTTTTAATCCACATACAAATAGTCGATACCTTTAATTGGGAAGAGAGATTTCTTTTACCCGTGGGTAACTAACTACTTCAGAGTTTATTTATTGTAGGTTTGTTGCCGAAATTCAACGTCTAGGGAAAAAAAAAACGTTAAATGAAATAAAACTCGTTTCTCAATATCACATAATATATATCGTTGACAATTATTTACCGTACCATTAAATTGAAAAAATGTACATCCACTTAGTATTACTGAAAATAATGCGAAGTAAAATGTAATAATATAATATTATACGGAATTTTTCCTCGAATCATTATTTTTTTACATCATTTTTTCTGTTATATATAATTGGAGATTATATTTTTTCGACGAAAAAATATAAAAAATGGCATTCTTAATTATTTTAAAGTGAGTTTCATGATAAAGCAACATTGTTTACAAGACTTTTAAATTAAAATAAACATTACAGTGGTATTCATGGCTAATTGTTGTTATTTTGGTATTAACGAGTTTTTCGAACGAAGATTTGTGGCATTCAGGTAAATCTTTTAAGATTTTTTAGTGGTATTGTTTTTTGAGCATACCATACTAATTGAGACATTAAAATTGATTTAAAACAATGATAGTACACAATATTGACTGCAGAAATTGATTGAAAATTTCTCAATGATTGTTAAGATTAATTTTAATTCCCTGCTTGAAATTTTAAGCAGAATTGGTAATAACTGTTCAACAAGTTATTGTTAATTTTCTTATGAGACAGAGCCTTTAAATAAAATTTGAATAAATTTAAGTAAATTACCTACTGTTGAATCGAATTCTTTTTCAATATTGAGTAAACGAATACTGTATAATAATATTTTGTATTTAAACATGTCCCCCTCTGAGGGCACTAAGATATGTGCTCTAGCACTCAGGCCGGTCTGGGATCGATTCCCAGTAGACTCAATATCAAATTAAGATTTTTGCACATAAATTTAAGATGTTACACTTGAGTGTTTTTAGTGTTCCTTCTCGTCGAGTCTATTTTGAGCGACTTATAAAATTCAAATAAAAATAAAATAAAATGTTTATTATTTATAGCGATCTTCAGAACTAACGATGCAAAAGAAATATAAAATACATTATTACTTTCAAACTAAAGAATTTCCCATCAACTAAATACCAAGTATTTTTTTTGAATAGCTTAAATCTCAATACGAAAAATATATACATTCTTAATATTTTTTCAAGAATTGTCGGTATAGAAAAAATAGGTATTGATTGAATTAATTTTTCTATTGATTATTAATACTATAGTTTGTAATATACATTTGGATGTTAGAGTAAAATCTCAATCCATTATATATAGCTGAGTAAATAGAGGTTTAAATACAATTCTGATTATAAAATAAGCCGAAATGGCTTTTAAATAATTTTCAAAAAATTGTAGAACAAAATACTTTGAGATTTTTTACCGTATTGATTTTTCTACTTTTTGTTTTTATTACTACTTTTGGTAAAGCATTAAGGTATTAAAAGTCTCATATTTTATATTATTTATTTATAAATTTATTTGTTGTGGCAAAGAAATATTAAATCTATTGAAAGATTAACTGGAGCGTATATAAAGCTTGCATTATGATTTATAGTATTTTTTTTTCTCAAAAATATTGTTACTTAACCAGTATTAAAAATCATAAGCCGCGTCAATATTTAGTAAAACCACGATTGACATTTTAAAAACTCAGATTTGCAAATTAAATCTCAATGAATATACTGAAAAAAAATCAATCTTATAATTATTGTTTAATATTATAAATTTTCAAACCCTCTACCTTAAATCAATGTGTACTTGTGTCCTTTTGGAAATTAAAAGTTTGATGATTATAAATGGTATATAAAATGTTTAATTAAGTAAAAATCACAAAACGTACTGCTGTTTTGGTGTGTGTTAGGCACAAACAAAAAATTGTGTTTACACTATTTGAAATTGCGCATTTGTTGAAATTTGTGCAAAAAAAAATAAAACTGTAAAATTGGCGTTTTAAAACAAATGTGATCCAACTTTTACAAAGATAAACAAAATTATTCATTCATTGTGGACATATCTGTGTATACTTGAATCGAAAAAGCTATTCGTATCACAAAAACTAACTATTCATGAAATTTTAGCAAATGGACAAAAATAATTGCATCCGAAAATAAAATGACTTTGTAAATTTAAAAATAATTTATTATGCTTTTTTTTAGCTATAAATTGTGGAATACACCAGGTTAGAAAAAGCTATATTAGTTTTAGTGACAAAAAAAAATAATGGAAAAATCAGTGCAATATTATTTTAAATAATAAAATTTAACTTAAATAATTTGTTTAATCATTCACAATTTTATAAAACACTTTTATTCATTGTGTTAAATTATGTTCTTAACAAAATATGTCTTTTCAAATCAGTTTGGCAAAAAACAATTAAGTTTTCATCCTTATTTACTTCATACGAACGAAATTGAAATAACTTTTTGGTATTATATAACGATAATTTAAAATTTAAATTTTATTTAAACAATAAGTGGTGTCTAAAAGGTTATCAATATTATAACAAACACAATTACAGAAATAAAAATGTTTCTTTTTTCACTTAACTATAACAATAAACCACATAAACATGGCAGAATTTTGGTTTTTAAAAATCTAGAAAATAAAATTTTCAAACAGTCAAAGAAATCATTTTTAACAGTTGAATAAGTGGCATTGTTTTTTTATTTTTCTTACCAAGATGTCTTTAAAAGTAAATTATCCTTTCTATTATGTCTGTTTTTGCATTATTAGGTGTTTTTTTTTAAAATTATGTGGAGCATATGAGCTTACAACAGAAGATTTTCTAAGAAAACTAAGCTAAAACTAAGTTACTCAGCTGTTTTACCTCTTTTTTTCAAAAAAGTAAGATTTAAAAACACGGCTAAGACAGGACTAGTAGTTAACTAATCTTTCTCACAACGACCCGCTATTTTAGAATTGGAAGGGTGGGGAGGATTTTTTAAACATCTCAAACACTCATGCAAAATAAAAAAAATGTGTTTTTACTGGAGCTTGAATCCGTTAGATCCATCACAGACGCCAATGACGTTGATTGCTGCACCACAGACCTGACAAAGTGTTTGTTAGTAAATGTTTATTTAAAAATAAAACAAACAATATAATGGTTTTCGTTCAAAATTATTTGTAGTTACTATTCGCGTTGGAAAGAAATGTAAACTAATGAATTTGCATGCAAATTTGCACATCAAAATGTTGCAGTTTACATTAAAATAAAATAATTTGTCAAACGTTTGATTGGAAATTACTGAAACAACAAATAGGGAAAACTCAATCCGACCTTTTTTATGATATTGAATTTCGTTGATTTCATGCATATTGTATTTTCACGATAACAAATAATTACAATCAGCATGATGAAAATTATATGATTCAAAATCAAATTAAATTTGCCATAATATTACAAACATATAAAACATGTATAAACAATAAATTTCCAAAAACGTGTTTCAATAATAGAAACATTACGAGCAAAATATGTATTCAACAAAAGCTTGTCACTAGTACGTTATCTGGATTTCCACGAATTAACTATAATACATAAATAAAAAGATTCTTTTGTACTAATTCTATGTTTATTTATTATAATTAAGAATGGTTTTGTTCACCATAAGAATTTTTAACTGATAAAAATTTACAGTGTTACTTATACTTAACAGAAACACTGTATTTAATGTATATTGCTATCAGTTGAAAATGACCGTCATGGGAAAAGCCCATCCTAAACGTATTATATAAATGTGGAATTATAACAAAACAGTGTTTTTTTTTGTTGAACATAACTAATATATATCACTTTTAAGGTGTTCATTGTCAATACTTAGTGGAATGGCATTATAATAAAAATTAAAAAAGATTTTTAATACTTTTTCCACTTAAAATTTATTTGATCAGGACGCTCCGGCTACCAGTTTCGCTCCTCCTTTAATGATATTAAGTTATTTACTTTAGTAATGTAGAGTTTCATTTTGTTTAAAAATTTCCCAAATTTTAATTGTGTTTATAATTGACATCATTTGCCACTTATAATTTATTGATGATTTTTGAATTGTATGTTATAGGTGTTAAGCATTTTAATGTTGTGTAATTATAATGTAATTTGTAAATCCTTTTCATTGTTAGTAATTGCTTACACCTTTTTATTTCAATTTAACTTGTATAAATAGCACTGTTTAATTTATTTTCCTTATCAGTTTATAATACTCGTGAGGAGCGAAACCGGTCCTGATCAAATAAATTTTAAGTAGAAAAAGTACTAAAAATCTTTTATAATTTTTATTACTAATATGTATACTATATTTGACCGGAAAAACGAAATAAAAAAATTCTGACGTCACGTTGTTGTATTCTACCAAATGAAAAAAGCTTCCAATTTCATCTTGTTGGAAACTGTATTTGCTTGCTTTCATCTGGCATTCCAACCTCAAAATGTGACCTAACAGTCAATTTTAAATGAGACTTTATTTAAAAAAAGAAAAAAAATATCCATTATATTTTCCATGGTTGTAGACTAGTTAAAAAAACACAACCCAACTCCGATTTACAAAGATGTAAAAATACATTTACAGTTTTTGGATATTTTTTATATTTTCTGAAATGCATATTTTTGTATTTTAATTTAATATAAAAAAAGAGTCGGAGACGCTATTTTTTTACGGGATAAAAAAATAATATTATTTTATCTTTATCCTTTTTTAAAACATAGTTTTATTCAAAATTGTCTTTTAAGTCACTTCTTGAGCTTGGAATACCAGATAAAAGCAAGTATAAGTCCATATCCACCCAAAACAACACGATTTGGATTGACAGCAATCATTTTTTTTTAACTTGAAAGAAAATAAAGGTTTTATTAGTAAAATACACATATTTATTATATATATGCCATTGGCAAACTCTTAATGCAGAAAAAATATTAGTAGTGTAAATGTAAAAGTGTTAAATTACGAACGGAACTTTATTAATTCTATTATTTTAATATAAAAATCAATCAATGAAAAGTCAAAAATCATTAAAATTGCTTATGTTCTTTAACTGGATGACTGCCACAGACGAGATATCTCGTCAAATTGTTATCTTGTCAATAAATAATGAAATTAATAATTGGAAATTATAGCCGGCGTGGTAGGTATATAAGTACTTTTTTTATATCAGCAAAAAAGTTAGAAAAGGCAGGCAAAAGTAATTGATTTATTGAATTATAATTGAGTTTGTCAAACTCCATTAAGGTAAAAATTACAAGTGGTAAATTAATTATAACCCATTTTAAAATTTTATGCACAACAGCATATTATATTTAGCTATTTTCACTTAACAAAAAGCAATTCCTTTGCAATATAAACCATACTTTAAAAAAAAAATTACCTAGTCAGTTGAAAATAATGGTGCTTCTGTTACACTGAAAACATTTAGGTACAGTGTGCAGCGTAATAAATGAACCATCTTTATTAGATCACGCGCAAGTCTTGTGGGAAGACGTGGTGTATGTACGTAGAAGTAATTCTCTTTTATTCTTTAGTCTTGGAAAACCACTACGTGATTATCATACTGCATTTATTTTGTTGGATTTGAATATTTAAAGATCATAAGGCAGAGGCATGTTAGCTTTAATCGACTAAAATTCTTATGTTATAAACTTAACCAACGTTTATAAATATATGATCTCTTTAGGCACTTAGAGTTATACTCACCATCATCCGTTATGGTTTCAAAATCGTCTTATCTTGTATATATCTTGGTATTATAAATAAATGAAGCTTGTCATGAGCGAAACCGGTTCTTACCAAGTAACATAAAAGTAAAATTACATATATTTTTAACCATATGAGCTCGCAATGTGAAGAATATGGTCTCCTAATGGAGGTATCACAATAGAAGTTTTAGATGGATAAGGGCTTAAACAGGACTAGTTGGTAACTAATCGCTCTCACTACACCCAGTTATAAAAGGATCGGAAAGGGTGGGAGGGAATTTTAAAATATCACAAACACCCATGCAGTTGAACAGAAATCGATAAAGCGATTGGAAAAATGCTGCTCACACTGGGACTCAAACCCGCGAAGTCCAACACGGAAGCCTTAAGAGGAAATTATCCTAAAGTGTGCGCGCGACAGATGACAAAATGAATTTAAATGTCGGCGAGATGGAAAAATGTCAGTTCTTTCATCTCGGACGTCTAGCCTTTCGATACGCTATTCTGCAAATAACGTATCGCACAAAACCACAAAAGAAAAAAAAATCACAAGTGACTCTAAACTAAAGGTCACTGGAAGCAAGTTCCAGGACCGGGAAGTGTCCCCCACACACGTTGTGTTCGATTCGTGTCCTAAAAACCAAGAAAAAAAGAAACAAAAGTCGCATCGGGTATCGAAAAACAGTGTTGCCATTTAAGGTCATAATCAATCAAACAACCGATATTACTGGTTACATGGCGAAAAAAAATTTAACTCAACTAATTTAACTAAAATTTTAAAATGTTTGCCAGTTGTCATCACAAAAGTGGAAGTGGGAGCGTATGCCTATAAATCATATTAATGTACATAGTAAAAATGAATGTCTTATTTTTTTAATATAATTCTTACCCATCAAGTATTAACATTAAACACATTACAAGTGATATAGTATCGTTAAATATTATAATATGACATACGATGTAGTGAATTCAGTAACTCATACGAATATCATACAATGGAAGTAATGAAGTGTACACAACCATATAATAAAATACTAGATATCGCCTTTTTAAATTAATTTGTATGATACGAGTCTTTATAATATTGAGGAGTTTGTTATGTCTTTTCTCCTTGATTTGATTTTAATTAGGAGAAATCAATTGATTGTAAACTTTTACGAGTTTTGACAGAAATAACCCGAGTTCCGACTTTAAGCAGCTTCAGGCATTCAAATACACGGCAGATTAAGTTAATCCGTACACTTGCATGTCTTAAAGTCTCAAAAGGTGAAACTTAGGTTGTAAGCAACGTTCCCTTTAAGCCGAAGGGTTAGCTGCGTGGAAATTTCAAAGGCTGCGTGGAGGCTGCGCGGAATGATCAAATATTAATTGAGCAACTGTCTTGTAGTGCGCGCTAACTCGGGATAAGTGCGCTGGGGCTTTCCAACTGCTGCGCGGCCACGCACGCGCGCAGCTTGGAAGGAACGTTGGTTGTAAGTAACAAAAAACCGTATCTTCAGTTGACATGTCAAATTATATATATTTGTTTGATTTGATTGAACTAACAAATAAAGTTTAAGGTCAGTACCCCGAAACGTTTTTCCCCCTCAGAACACCTTAATTTTGCTGATATTTCTACGGTACACCACACATAGAATTTTTTTATCTGAAAGGTTTTAAACTTAATTAAAAAAACAAAAAAACCATTCAATTTAATGTAATAAAGAAATGCGCCACGGAAAACATGGCAATACCTCACGGGACACTAGTGTAGCGAAAATGAAACCACCCCTTCCAGGTTAAAGTAATAAAGCTACCACAACAAGTTCATCAGGCGTAAAAGTTTAATCTACTCCTTGTTGAATTGCGATTTTAAGATATTGTGATTTCGTATTGTGTTTCCTTATTTTTCATTTTTACTTTTGCCGCTGTATGAATGAATAATTGACGAAAAAAGTATGCTTTGTTGCACCTTTCTTTCCCGAAAGAACCTTCACTTACTGTTTCAATTCATCATACAACATATTCAAGGCATTCAGCAAATCTGCTCAAACGTTCACCGGATGTCTTCCCATTTCAACATACCTATATATTATTTGAATAGTCTTTCAAATTTAACTGAGATGAGAAGTGGAAATTTCACTTCGATTCTTGAGTGCTCGGAAGCATGACAAAAAATACCGATTCCTTTTCAAGACGTGAAAACAAAGTCATAAAGAGTTTTGATTAGATATCAGATGGCGTATGGTTATGAAAAATGGGCGCTAGATTTGTTTGTCGCGATAAAATACAACGATTTTACTACTATTGTGTTCAACACTTTCTGTAAAATTTTTCCACTAATAACCTATTACTTTTGAAACCTACAATATTATCAAAACGCCAGGTGATTTTAAGCCACCGTAACATTGTCCCTATCCTTATAATTTTATTAAAACAACCACCAGAAACTATGATAACTTAAACGAACTAGGCATTGAAAGTATTTTGTTACTATGTTATTTTACATACCAAAGTCACTATGCACATCATAGGAGAGATAATATTTCATAGCCAGTATGAATGGGGATTATTGTAGAAAAGGCATGTACTGAAAAGTGCCTAAGCATGTATAGTATTTTACTGTATGGCTAGAAACATAACACTATGCACTAAAGCCTATTACCTGAGGAGTATGATTTTCATAAGCAGGCATGAGAGCGGGTTAACAATGTCTTTGGGAATATCGTATCCACTTGGACGTAGTTTACTTTGTTTCAAGAGTATACAGAATGTTTATTCAATTTTATTAACAAAATTAATGCCAGTAATACTTTATCTGTATTAAAAATCGATATTTGATATAAAAAATAAGTTATTATATAGTGGGTAGCAAAATCATGAATGTTCAAAAACTTTCAATGAAAATTTTCTATTTCTTCTTCGTATTTCTGACGGTTTGCAAACCGTCAGAAGTACGCAGAAGAACAGAGCTGTCTTTCTCCGCTAATCCAACAATTTAAATGACTTATTGGTAACTTAATCAATGAACTTACTGATACATTTAATAAAAACAAAGGCGCTGTTTGCCAATGTTCTTGTTTTAATATTGTTGAGTCAAGTGTGAGAAAATTGGGCCTGTAAGCAAGTGGTGAAAATCGTGTTCTTTGTTGTCTATTGCAGTGCTTCCTAACCTGGGTCCGCAAGGTTTTCACGGGGGTCCGCGAAAAAATCGAGGATTTCGAATTCGTCGGTGGGCAAAAAAAAAGTGTTACGGAGACAATTCGGGGAAAAAGTATAGCGAATTGAGGATTTCGAATTCGTCGACAATTGAGGAGAACCGCGGATTATTTTTTTTAGACTTAGGAAAAAGGTCGGGAAGCACTGGACTATTGTTTTGAATTCCAGCACAGACAATATCATGAAATAATTTTAAACCGATTTACGGGTTTCATCGTTAAAAAATGGATATTTGAATTTTCCTTACGCTCATCAGATTCTAGAACGAAGCTAGTGCGATTTCAAACGAAGCAATACTTTTGTCCTACTATTGTCTATAAAAAAATGTGTCAAGAAGAAAGTGAGTAACAGTTTTCAAGCAATTTTCTTAGAAAAACTTATCTTGAATTAAATCTCATAATGCGTCCATATTTTCAAACTGAGAGTGGGAATGAAGTTTTGGAGACGGTCAAAAAAACTTAATACGTTAGGTAAGTAATTTTCACTCAGACTGTGTCGTTAAAATATATGACGTTTCATATAACTATATCCATGTCGATATATTGATTATTTGATTAATTATTCCGTGTAGACATGAGTGAGATTAGGCAAATACAATATTTTATGTTTTGAAGTAGACTTATTAAGCTTAATTGATTGCCAATTCCCTATGTTATTTGTTTTGACAACATAATATCAACTATCCCTCCAGTTGCTAATATATATATTAATTTTTGTTTGAATACTTAGATACCTTATTGACTATATACTATATTTTTCAAGATTTGCCATAATTTTATTCACTCTTAAATTTATATCGTACATATTTGTTAAGGTATCCCTAGGGCAAAAGATCTGCAAGGAGTACTTGCAAGGGTGATGCGCATTTCCATATATATCGGTAATCTTAAACCACTCTTAGGTATTCAATATGTGAGGTGGTTAGACTGTCAGAGAGCAAAGAATTCTACAGTAGCTCTCAAATATAATCCGTATTCCACAAACTTAAGAATCAGCTATGAATTCTGGTATTCAAACATATTCACTTAAATATATATCTTATCTTGGAATACATACAGTATATTGATATTTTGCTAAATTTGTTTTTTAATTTAATATAATAAGTTATATTGAATCTTGCGGTTTAATATTTTTTAAATACATTTTTTAGCTTATCTGAAATATGTTCCTAAAGTTTTTTTTTTGCAAAACCACGTTTAGACAAAAAAAAATGAATATTTCAATACACAGGAATGTAAAACTGCTAAAATTTAAATGAAAAGAAAAAAAAATCAAATTTGCTCAATTGTTATAATTTTTACGATATTTTTGAACTACATTGTTTAGTTGTATATCCCATTTAAATTTACTTACAGCTAATGTATTCAACAAAAAATTAACATAAGAGTAAGTAAATAAAGTCGATAGTCGGGAAAAGCTTCGTAAGTTTGTTTGGTGTGTTTGAATAATTTGGTAACTGACATTACGCAGTTGTTACTGTTTTGATTGGAATCGGGAAACATTTTGCTAATGAAACTTGTAAGGTAAACATTACATGTTTGGAGGAATTTCTTTAAAATTCTCAAACTCTAGTGATAACAAAGAAAATAGGAATAAATCGTAATGTCTTTAATAAAAAATAAGCAATGAATTTGAAAATGGTTACTAGTCTTATGGACGTACCAAATAACATAATATTGTTGATATGATATTTTATTCTTGTGCATTATATCAAATGAACCTTATTTTTTTCTGTGAAAGAGTTTCTGTTAATGTTGAATAAAATATTGCCTCTTATTATCAATTGAATACAGTTACTCTCTTAAAAAGAAAAAAAGGTATTATATTAATTAATTAAAACACACATTTATGAACTACTTCTATATTTTCATATAAAGATTTGGACCAGTTTTGAACATTACAAGTATTATCAACCGATGATTGTTAGTATTTAAAACAATGTTGAGTATTATAATCGATGAAATAATTTAACTGTAAAATAAAAACACAAATTTTAGTTTTATCAAATGTTAACTCTTGAACCGCAAGAAATTATCGTAAGAAAACAATGATAGAATATTTTTTTGTATTATTTCCACATTTAATTAAAAACATCAAAGCCGTTTCTTCACAACGCAAGAATCATCAACCAATGATAATAAGTCGTCTATATATAGTTGTTATTCATATAATTTTGAAGGTGTTTACTTTTAATTATTGGTTTAAAAACAATACATTTAAAAGAATCTTTATTGTAATTTTTCAACATTATTAATTATTTTTCAGCACTGATTTCACTTTTTGCGAACATTATCAATTGGTCAGTCAATAATATATCAGTTTATAGCAATTATGCCAGCCTTTATTTGTAATAAATAATGTTCAATGAGTGCAAAAAGTATTTTATTTTATATGAAAATGTGTTTTATAATAAAAAAATAAAGAATACTTTCAACCAAAAAAGCTTTGTATGTCAAAAAACAAGCTCAATATTTCTCACTATTTTGTTTTCTTAACTCTGCTGATTGACTGGCTGATTTTATGAAAATAAATGATGTGATATTTACTTAAATAAATATATGTGCAGTATATATATAACGTAATGCTTATTTAATATTAAAAACAGTACAAAGACACTTTGCAAGCATGTAAGAAATTGTAAATGTTTATAAATAGACCAACTGTAAGTTATCTTTTTGATTTTCGATACGATTCGAGAAATGTTTGCTATGTGAACTTAAAGCTCTCAAAAACCAGACCATTAAAGCTCTAAAGCTACGGCTAGCGTTTTACAGAATGCATCCGGGCGTCGATATTGCGAATTACTGACGTCGGTTCTTTGAAAGGACTAGACCCACCGATTTTAAAATATCGTCGTTTACGGTTTGCGTTCTTGCACTCGAAAGAGAATTATTCTCACTTAAATATATGCAATGATTTTAAAGTTTAGAGGTTTATATTCATAGTTGCAAACTAAGACAACTATATGTTAATAAATATAATTTTGTTTATGGAGAAGTTACATGAAATTTCAGAATCTCTCGCTTTCTAAAGAGTTTTTAGGTCAAGTCTGTTACCATTTGTAACAATTTTACTACTTTTAGTGCAATGTTTTTTTTAAATGTAAACTAGTGGTTGGTTGAGGATATTTTTATAATCATAAACTATTAAGAACTTAACGACTAAACCACAAGTAATTTTAAATTAACATAAAAATAGTTTTTGAAAAATATTATATTTGCTACATTTTTTTTTCATTTATAAATGATTGTAATTAATATTACAGAATCAAGGCGCAAGGCAAGTATAAATGAATATTTTTTTGTATAAAAAAGTATATTTTGTCAGTCACAAATCATATTAAGTCGCAAGAAGGTATAGTAAAAAGAAAATTGCGTTTGATTTTTTTTATATTCCGTCCAAAAATGCCACCCCCCAAAAAATGTTTTTTTGCCTCCTTTTTGTTACACCACTGCTTCAGTGAAACAACACCATTAATCAATTTTTATTTGAATGATTTAACATGATAATCATTATAAGTGTGTCAGGAGTATTTAATAAGTTGAAACCAGGGCTGTGGAGTTTGCTAGCCTTAAATCACAAAACGACTCCGACTCCGATGATTTTTTTCAATAATTTCATTTTAACTTATATATATGTATTCCATCAAATCATTTTTTGTCAACTAAGTATGCCATGTCAACACTTTGCACTATTTTGTTTGAATATATATCATTAAATATATTTTTCAAAAAACTTTCGAGCCGCTCATTTTTCGCGAAAAATCAAAACATATTTGAAAAAAATGGCATAATCCTCAAGATTTACCAAAAACATTGAACTTTTATGATATAACATATTATTTACAAAGAAATACAAATTTCGAACAACGATTTTGTTCTATCGAAGAAGCAAAATGTTTATTTTAAAAGTTACAAAAAACATTAAAGAACTAATGCGATACGAACAGTTATTCAGACTTTGGAATATTTTTTTTGTACTGGGTTTTGGAATAAATTCAAGTGTGGTAATTGTGGTTCTGCTAAAAATTTAACTAAACTGTTTCAACAATTAATACATGGAAGTAAAAATCTAAAAATGTTTGAAAAGGTCTTTTATTAAAAAGTATATTTATTTATATAAATAAAGGTAAAAGAAATTAAGTTAAAACAGGTACAGTGGAACCCTGATCTACCGTTCTCGCATTGTTCGTTTTCCCGCATGGATCGTTTATTTTTCATAGTCCCCGCCAAACACCCATAAGAACAATGTAAAAGAATCCCGCATTAATCGTTCCCCGATATACCGTTTTCCTCGATCTATTTTTCAATTGATATTTTGGTCCCGTCACGAATATTATCCCGATTGACCATATTCGTTGAATATTTTTCATAAATAGTTTTACATCGCATTCAGTAACATAAATAAATAAGTTTTTTAAAAAATAAACATTTTTTTTGGTATTATTTGAAGATTTCCCACATTATCGGTTTCCCTTATTATTCGTTCATTTATTACGGTCCCTTGAAAATCGTAAAATCGAGGTTCCACTGTATATATAATGTTACGCCATGGAATTTTGAATTTATAAAAAAATATACGGTAACTGATGTATGAATATTTTTTTTGGAGATAATAAATTCTTTGAATAAATTTGAGAATCACACTAAAATAATATTTTTATTTCTATCGGTTTTCATTGTATTTATCTTAAAAATACAATGACTTAAAAAGAATACTTTTTGTAACAGATTGGCTTTGCATATTTGAATAAATTAAGCACCCAAATTATTTTTATTTCAATAGTAAAAAAAGTTTAAATACAGAAAGTATAAACGAGCAAAAATTTGTATAGTAAAAAATAACAAGTGTTTTTGTGGGTAACATATTTTTTTCATTACTTAATGTAATTCTGGGACATTACGGTAAAGTGTTTCAGCGGCTAACCATCAAGGAAAACATAAAAATTCTTTAATTTTTCCTGCTTTTGTGATTGCTAAAATTTCTCTTTTGTCTTGTTGGGACGAACTTGAAAATGCTTCAATCTAAATAGGCCAAGTGTGTTTTATTTATCATAAATATCACTGTTATTAGCAAGTGGCGCTCATTCGTTCTCACCCTGGCTTATACAGCATGATTTAAATAAAATAATATTTGAGTCGCTGATGTCAATAATGTTTTGTATTACAAAAACAAATTCTTAAATTTCATCGGTGGTTTTAGCCAACGATATCTATATGCTTTCCTTTTAAGTTGTTTTGTGTCATAAAAAAATCAAAAAAAAAATAATCTTAGAAGATTATTCTATACAAATATACAAAAAGTAACAATAAAGACTATTAGAGTAAAAATAAGAACATAAAGTAATATAATAAGATTACTTAAATAAAGAACATGTGAGTACATTTTTTCAACAATTATACATTCAATGGTATAAAGCATGAAATTTCCCTTTTTTCTAAATGAGATTTTTGAAAAGATGGATGTTTCATTATGTTGAATTTTACCATTGCTATTATATTTAATAAAACAACAAGCCATCTCTTTTCCTAGACAGACATCATTAGGCAATGTCAAAGACTATACTTCAAAATTTGATACATATCACAAGAATAACTTGGGTTTGGCTTAATTTTAAATATATTAAAGTCACCGTGTCTAGTGATAAGTTGGGAAATTCTTTCATCTAGAAAAATCTAGGCTACGTTCTAATTCTTATTCAAGGATAAATACTATTTTTGCCAAGTTGTCAGATCAATAAGTGAGCACAAATTTTTAATTTTTGCTTGAAAAATCTTAAAAATTTAACGACTGAAAAATCGTGCTAGTTTTCTAAGCAGTCAGTTATGGATTACAGTAGTGTTTTCCAACCTTTTTAATACTGCGCCTCCCTTTGAAGAAAATATCCATTTACTTAACGTCAGTTCAAGTTCATCCGGGCGCTTGAACGCCTGAAGATGCTGAAAGTCGAAACCCGGGTCGTTAGTGACAAAATCTGTGAGGGTGTACACATAATTTGAACGATTCAAATTTAAATATTTTGTTAATGAGAAGATTTGTCATGGGATTCAAAACATGACCTTTTTGTGTTTCAAATGATAACGCTAACTACTTACTTAACAATTTCAATTAAATATTTTTTCATAGACGTTTCTATAGGTGTTTCTAAAACAAAGAAATCTTCCGAGACAACCTGTATAAGAAGAAAAATTCCTAGTCTTGAAAAGATTGATTTTTATGCCATTTCCAGACACCCCACTACTTCTGTTGGAAATAATTAGATGGGCCACAGAGAAATAAGAAAAAAAGCCATGCATCAATTTCTTTATAATAGAATATTATCGTAGAATGGAGATAATATATTATTGAATAAAAACATGTTTGATGTGTATTGAAATATATCATCTATTGTAGACACGCAGAAATAGGTGCCGTTTTTTCCGTTGAACGTCGTATGTGATTAAAATTCATTTATGATTCTCTTGCATCCTTCCAATGAGCTGCATCAAACGAAGAAAGCGTTACTTCTTAATATTTTTTTGATTCTACAGCAGACTTTTCTCCATTCAGTCTAACCAACTGGGCCCATAGGGTGTTCGCTTGAAAGGTTAATTGAAGGTATTTCTTGCAAACACGCTTATTCCAAAATGGTTGAAAAATGAAACTTAAATTTTAAGTGTTGTTGTCTTACATTACTTTAGAATGATATTTTGGATGTTGTAGCCATGGTTGAAACTCATTTCTAAAAATACTTTATTATTTTTATCTACTAAATTACATTCATGGTTCATGTTTCAACAACTTTGGAATGAGCCGGGTTTACAAGTAATAACCTCAATTACTTTATTTTGTCACCATTTTGGTTAACAAAAGTTTCGACATTATCGTTCAATTGTTAAAACATTTTTATATTATTTTTTTTTTTTTAAAAAAAATATATTTGACATTACATTTTACACCAATGCGTCAAATATTTTGAAATTGAAAAATAATACGAGATATACTCGATGAGAATTTTCGAAAGTCACATGAGATTAACTCAAGGAGAATTGACTTCACAAACACCCATGTCTTAGATCTCAAATTGAAATAAATCCAATTTTGACATTGACCTTACAGATAATCGAACCCAGTCCCACCTGATCGGTAGAGCAAGCTCTAACCAACTAGACCACAGCGGGCGACAGTTATCACATTCAATAATCATTTAAGATTTTGACTGAAGGTGCTTGGTGGAATTTCAATGATTAATTTGAATCTTGTCGCTAACAACCTGGGTTTCGCCTGTTCAAGTTCATCCGTGCACTTAAACGCCTGAAGATGCCGAAAGGTGAAACCATGGTCGTTAGTGATAAAACTTGGGTGAATGCACATAATTTGAACGATTCAAATTCAATCATCAATTATTGTAACGATTAGAAAATTACGAGATGTAAGTGGAGCGAAACCGATCCTGATATTGGTAAATAAAAGTGGAAATAAGTACAAAGGAATATTGTGCTTTTCTAAATATGATGCTTTTGCAACAAATATTGACAGTAAACACCATAAAAGTAATGGATGTTAGAGATAAATAAAAGAAGTAAACATCACCATTGAACACCCTGCTGTACCAATATTTTCTATAAGAATTACATTATGTCTGCCTCACTTAAAAGACACAAACTTCTTCTAAGCCTGAACTACATATGTTGAGGATGAACTTGTTTACTATATTTGCTACTTATTAGACTAACATTATAATGATGATATATCTTCACAGAAGTTATGATAAATCATACTATCAAACTTTATGTTTGGAAAGAGTATTAAAAGAATGGTTAATTAACTTAAGGAATAAACTGACTTGTTTTTCAGAATATAGTAGTAATAAAAAAACAAACATTTGTCCATTGGCTTTCGATATATTAATTAATTTGAACATAATGAATTTGATGGATATTTGCTTTTGGAAATCCCGAATTTGTCTACGATTTAATGGTGAATGTTAATAATAAAAACGAGAATCCCAAAATCACAGAATTAAAAAAGTTTTCGGGATTGGATGCCCTAATAGTTATCGTCAGAAATGAATTGGGTTTCCAACACAATTCGTGCAAAGTGTCTGGTTGTTTATTTAAGATACAAAAATGCCTCAAGGAGTAATGTTGTCTTTTATTTGTTCTAAATCTTTTTTTCTTATCCAGACGGGTACGCTACTTAATTTTGATTTACCTCCACAGCAGTACAAAACTACTTTTCTTTCGCTTGACATCTACATAATACTTTTTTTTGAAGTGATTTTCTTCTGTAGATAAAATCTTTTATTCAGTTGTGGACAATCGGAGTTTATTTTCATGTTGATATTTTCAGCAGTATTAAATGTGTATAGATTTTGATAGGACAAACCAGTTTTGTTAATGTTAATGTGGCTAAAAACATAATGTTAGTATCCGATTCGCTTGGGCTTTTTGCGCTGTAAAAATTTCAAATATACAAATTTTAAAATTCTGTGTTTTTTTCATATTTTTTAGTCAAAATCTTTGTCTCCTTAACCCTTTCCTTACTAAGCAAAAAAAAGGCACGCGCTCCAGAGCTGTGTGCCCGTTACACATCAGGCAAACGGGAGTGAATCATGACAATTATATAACACTACTACAGTAGCCAGTTGCAGTAAGGCTTATGTCATCTATTTAAAAAAATATATTGAAATACTATTTGCTTCACAATTAGTAAAATATAAGCAAAATAGGTTATGTTGCTTAAAAAATATATTTGTTTATGATAAACTTTTTCAACTTTTGGTCATTTAAGGCTACCTATGAGATTAAACGAGAACATAGCATTTGTTTAAAGTGTAAATTGGATTATAATTAAAGTTTTATACAACACAAATACTTCTTCCATTTTAAGATAGTATGAAAATGTAATGAAATAAGATGAAAATAAATATGCGGCTAAAAACAGCTGATAAGTACCGAAAACAATGTATGTACAATTACTTAGCTGACTAATTGGAATCTTAGTTCAGGACATTCCTGTTACAGAGAGAGTTAATAGTTTTCGTAAAAATTTCTGTGCTGCCTGTGTGGTCGAGTGGTCAACGTCATCGGCTTCGATTACGGAGGTCTCGGGTTCAAATCCCGGTACGGACAGTTTTAAAAATTGATTTTTGAATCGATTTATGAATTTCTGTTCGAAGGCATGGATGTATGTGATGTCTTGAATTCCCCCCTCCCACCCATCCCATCCTGTGAACGGGGCGTATCGAAAGCGATTAGCTAACCACAAGTCCTGTCCTAGCCCTATCATTCTGTTCCTACTCTCTTTGGAAGACAAGAGGTTGAGTAACTGAGTAACAAGCAGTTCTCGTAGAAACACATCTGTTGAGATAAACTCCGTTAGGAGACCATATGCTCTACATTGAGAGCGGACATGGTTAAAAAAATATATGTAAAGGTATTGAAAAAAAATTTAAAGATATATTAAAAATAAAGGTTTCCCAGGGCAGTATTTTGCGTTAACCCAAATACGACCCCTGCCCGCGGCTTAACAAAAGAAATACAATATTTTCTTATCTAGGGGACGCAAATATTCGCCTATGATGCGATTCTCCATAAACTGACCCTTTTTATGTTTATAGTAAGAGTGAACATGCCAAAAAGCTTCCGACACTATTGAAGCTTTATTATTTCCTAGAGCTTTCCAATTCCTCACACGCGACGCCTCAAAAGTCTTTCAAAATATATTAAGGTACTATAATAGAACGATAAACCTTTGAAGCTGCACGTAAAATGTGTTTACTGTAAAAAAATATTATGTAAGAGTGTAATAAATAATGATGAAATATACAGTTGAAAGATTATTTTCGATTTTTCATGACTTTCACTTGTTAAGAAATGCGTTTTATAGCTTGATAATGTTGTGTAAGTGCTACCTTGAATTGAAAAAATGTACAATCGACTATTTTTACCGTATTGTATAGACATTATTGTGCAAGAATCCGTTCAAATAGGGTTGAATTTATGTTTTTTTACTAAACTTACTTTTAAACTAGCGAATACCAGGCACGCGTTGCAATTCCACTCAAAGAAAGAAAGTGTTTTAATTGTGTTTATCGAAGTGCATGTTTTCTTTTTCTGTCTGTTTGACGTTTGCTGCCGATGGTACGATGCTATGGTACGACACACGCACCACCTACTGTAAATTAATTGTAGTATAACCTTCGCGCAAGTGCAATCATACGTTGTCAAAATAAACTGTATGGCAGACATACAAAAATTAATTTTTATATATAAGATCTACTGGAAGTTAATTTTACTTTGTCTTTAACCTTTCCGGAAGTGCAAAATTTTTCAAAATTGTAATGCAATCAGATCAGCGGTGTGGCAATGCATAAAGTACGAAGAAACAAACATTCTTCTTCTTTGGCCATGTTCGCTCCCTATGTGGAGAATATGGCCGCCACGCGGCACATCCATGTTTCCCTGTCTCCCGCCAATTGCTTTGCTTCCTCTCATGACATGCCAGCATCCCTCAGTTCCACCGAGTACATCCTATGGATAGTAAACCGACGGACGTCCGGGAATCCCACTGGACTAAAGAAGAGTCAGACAGGATTAAGGCTTTCCGGAGGCATCTGCAGCACGTGACCTAGCCAGTTCCAACGTCTCTTCATAACCACTGATGTGACGAGGCGTCTTGTACGTTCCCTTATCTCTGAAATCCTCACAAAATCAAACCACCTCACCCCCATCACATGTATTTTTGGTTCAATAAGGTTCACTTGTTTTATTATCATTGATATTATGAAAATCCTTTCGTATTACAGCATTATTCAAAGCAGTATAGTTGTCCATGATTTCGACTACTTATTTGTTATTAATATGCACAGAAATTAGACAATGGAACAATACAATACTTTACTATATTGTACTACTTATAATACTATTATTATATACAACATTTTAAAATATATATACTCTACATATGAATAGTTTAATAAAAGCTCGTGGTGTTCAAACAGAAAAAGATTTTTTAAATAACCCGGTTAACCGCTCAAAATGAACCGGGTTTCGGTTTTTTTTAAAACACCAGTAAAACCGATTAACCGGTTTGGAAGCCCTAGTTGCAGCGCATCGGAATACAATCCGTAAACACTAGTGAAACCGTAGTGTGTGGTAATGGTTACATCATTGCGTGGCAAATCAACAGAACAGTTGATATTTTTAATTGTAATGACTATAAAAAGGTAATAATTAAATGATATCACTTATGTATAATCTACATCATAATATAATATATATCACGTATATTTTTAAACTATGGCATGTTAAAAAAAACATTATGAAATAAAAGAAATTGAAGACTCATATATTTAAGAAAATAAACGTGATTATTTTTGATATGCATAATTTTGATCGTCTGTTGCGTTACATTTGCTATCTAAGTATATTCGGCTTAACAAAAAACTATGTATTAATATTTGGCCCAGCACAGTTACCTGACCAAAAATGCACATTTTTCGACATATATTTTTTAAAATAGGTAATGGTAAATAAAACTAACAGTTTCTCATGGAAGTCTCTGACAAAGTTCAATATTTAAAATAATCTTTTCTAATTTCCATGTTGACTTTATAAAGCCAAGATGGAAAGTCAACTAATTGACTTGCTTGGCTTAGTATAATAAGCTATATATACTGGCTGATAAGGGATTCGGAAAAATATCTTCTTACCTATCTAAAAAAAAAAAACACAATATAGTTCTATCAATTGATTATTCTATAACATTTAATGTGCTTGTGAGAGAGAAATAAATAACATCTTTGTTCAAAACAATTCATTTATTCATTAACTATATCCGTTTTAAAATAACATTCATTAAAAACTTCTTAAAAATTCAACGATATTCAAAAGTAATAAACATAATTAATTATTTGAAAAGAATCTGTTTGACCTTCTTAAATGGACAAACAAACGTTAATTAAGTCTACCTTTCATTCTTTGCGTTGAGCTATGTACTTATTTTTAGAAAAAAAAACACAAAAAACACAAAAAACAAAAGTTAATTAATATTACTCAACCGAGTCTTTTTGTTGCAAATATTGTTTTCCCGGCTCTTAAGGCGGGCATTTATTTTTAATCCTTTAGGAGAGGAAGTTCGTAAAAAAAATATGTAGGACTTAATTATGGAAACCGCAGTTGGCATTAAAAAGCTCAGGTGCAAAGAAAAAATAACGGTTGTCATTATGCTGTGCCTTAATTAGAAAATTCAAAAGTAACTTTCAGCAAACAGAAGGCTGCCTATCTATTTACATAATGGTCAAGGTAATACGAGCCAAGTACCTTGTCATAATTGGATTATCTTGATATCCACAGGTTTTAAAAAATATCAAATTTTTTCATATTGAACAATACATTCAAAAAATTAAATACTTTTTTGTACTAATTTCAGATTTATTGACGTAAAAGAAATTGTTAACTACTAGTCGTTATTTACCACTTTCTTTTGAAATTTTAAGTTGAAGGATCAGTTTTTATAAAACAATTTCTGTTAAGATAGTCTATCGAATTTCCATATGATTTACATTGGGACCGAATATAAATTTAAAAACATAACTTGGTTCAAAGCTTCAATTGGATACTAAACCATTCAATACAAGTTAATTAGAAAAAACACAATATTCCTTTGTACTTCATTCCACTTTATTTAATATGTCAGGACCGGTTTCGCTCGTTACGAGCATCGTCAACTGATAAGAAATATAATTTATCAATGCTATTTATACAAAAATGAACAGTTATAAACAACAATTGGCATTGGACAGAAAATACCAATTACATTAAAAGTGATTCTAAAATAGCACAAAATTAAAATGTTTAACACATCTTACATATAATTAAAAAGTCATCTCAGATTAATAAATTTAGAATGGGGATTGAAAGTAATTACAAACATAATTAAAATTTGGGAATTCTTTGACAAAGTGATACAATTAAAATAATGACATTAATAGAGTGAATGATAGTTTCCTATTTTTCCCCGCTTCCAAGTAGTTGATGAGTGTACATTCTTAAACAAAATCGACAGCCAGGAAGATTCTGAAAAAGAAATTTTTCAAAGACCATATCAATTCTAACAAAGAAATATATATATAAACATACCTATATATATTTTAAATTATATAAAAGAATAGTCAACAAGGGCTAATGCAATCGATAAAGTAACGGGGAACTAGCAAATATTAGTTGATCGTTCAAAAGATCTGAATCAGGTAAAAATTTGAATCTATTGATTTCTAGGATTTCCTGTTTGTCTAGTTTGACAGACTTGTTATTTAAATTTTAAAGTTCTACATTTAAATAACAAGTCTGTAATGTCAAGTCCACCAAGTATTGACAGTGAACACCCTAAAAGTAATACAAGTTAATCTTAATTTTAGAGTTTGTATTTATTTTGTATACATACGTTTATCACTATTTATATTTCTCATGATATGTATCTCATTTAAAATATTTGTTTTCTATATAACCAATACCCTCTTCACTTCGTGGAAACACTTCTGTTGGGATAAGCTCAATAAGAAGTCTTTCCGTATGCTCTACATTACGAGCGGACATGTTTTAAAAAAAAATATATTTTCTGCATTGCAGTGCTATAATTCAAATTTTGTAAACAGTGAGTAGATCTATACGTATAGACAGACACCTTACTGGTATTTAAACGCCAAAGAATCGACCAACTGACTACAAAATGGCTTAAGAATAAATTATTTTTAATCAAACCATATTTTATTGACATTAGCTTTAAAAACTACAGTAGTAAATCATGAAACTTGTATGTATGTGGTCATATAGTGACAAAATTAAAGTGAATAGCAAATACGTATGCAGAATCTCAATACAACCTGTCTGTTTTGTCGGAAGAGTGGAAGTGCTTTTCTTAACCATAACCCTAGAGTAAATCCTGAAAGTACAGCGTGGTGACTATAATAACCCCTAAATCTGCAACTCGTATTCCCAAATAAACAGAAATACACTCTTATTCGGTGAGATCAATATCTTTTGGGAAAATGTTTTGGTAACATAAAAATGAACATCAGAAAATTGATTTCTAATAACAGAAAAAAAGTGAAAGCACATTTCGTTTCAATGGATGAAGGGAAAATTCAAATTGCTCAGCAATTCATACATCTATGACGCCCTCATATACGTTTCAAATATTTACCCTGCCCTAAGTGCTATGTAGGGATGTCAATTTTCTATAAATCAAAATACTCGTTTAATTTTATTTTTGTGGTATAAAATGTCAATCGTTTATTTTTAATCTGAAAAACAAAACAAAAAGTGAAGCCACCAATTAACTAAAACTGTATTTTTAACTGAATCCTTCTATTTTTCCCTCTATTAAATGAGAGTCCGAGAAGCTGACACACAACTTCTGTAGAACTGTTCCACGAATACTGAGTCATTTTTTACCTTTATTGTGAATTGCTATCATGCTATTTTCGGATAATTTGTTCTGAAAACAAGTGCTTACTAACCATTTTTATTTGAATAGATTCAAACTGAAACTCATTCAGTATTTACTAGTCTCCAATCTCCTGTTCAATTTTGCGATCCTGAAATCCCGGGATTGGTATGGTCGCAATCCCGGGATTTTGAGATTGAGAAAATATATAGTATTTTGAATTTGGAAGAGCCAAAAAAAAAACGAGCCACGTAGAGATTTTGGGGAAAAAGTGTAGGGATTTGAGATTTTCACAAAAAGTCTCCGGGATTGGATACCCAAGTATTAACCATGCTCACTTTCTTCCAGATCATAAAAATGTAAATTTATTACTGGGGTGAAGGGCACAGCAATTTTTATAAATAATCTAAGGTATATTTTTTTAATGAATTTCTACAAAGTAATAACTGAATGATTGAAAACGAAAATCGATAATCAATTGCTTTTTGTTCTAAGAATTTTCCTTGCTACAACTGAGACAAATAATATTTAACGACTTAAATTAATTGTCTCTTTTTTATATTAAATGAAAATAATCTCATACTTTTGCCAACAAAATGTTAAATAAAATTTATCAAAAGAGATTTATAAACGTGTATCCTGTTAAAAGCTGAAAAGTTTTAATAATCTTAAAATACAAAGGTACTGAATGAAACGAAATACTGAAATTTAATTATTTAATAACTCAAATCGAATACAATTCAATGAATACCCCAGTACTCAAGAGGACGTCCCTATTGCTAGGGGGTTTATGAATACCGGGATGAAATCTGCAAGGACCAAATCGACTTACATTTTCCACACAGGTGAGATGAGAAAGGCTTCCTAGGGATGCATGATTTTTGAAAATGCCTCCCCGAGGAGATGGTGCGCCATCTTTCGCGAAAATGTGGCATTAATAATAAAACAGGCGCTGTGTTTTATTCCTAAGTGTTTCACAAGGATTTACGATTTAAAAAAGGAATAAATATTTCCGTACATGGGAAAAACGCTGCATACGTGTGGAAAATTTAAAAATTCAAATATAATTTAAAAACGTTATTTTATTCAACTTTCATTTCAGAAAATTTTAAATGTTAAGATATCATGTATTTTTTCGTTAGGTATGACTCAGGTATGAGTGAATAAATTTGTGGTTAAAGTTGTTTTACTGTTCAATATTTTATTATTATTTAAACAATATATTATATTTATTTAAACATTATATTGATACACTAAGATCATTTTTAATGTTGAACGATTATTTAGTTCAAGGTTTCCCAAACTATGTTCCGCGTAACACTGGTGTTCCGTGGATCCTAAAAAGGTGTTCCGCGAAAATTTTCAATGTTAATATACCACTGCAACACATTTAAGCATCTTCTACTACACATTAAAAATTGAGTGATAGAAAATCTCCACGGATGTTTAAAACGTCAAATATCCTACTCATATTTGTATGTAACATGTTTTAAAAATAAGGAGTCAATAAATTATAAGTGATTTAATAATTTTTTTTTTTCAATATTTTTATTTTTATGAATTATCCGATTAAAAAAATAAGCAGTGTTCCGGTAACATTTCTAGATCCGCAATGTGTTTCGTTGCATAATGAGTTTGGGAAACCCTGATTTATTTCATTAATTAATGTCACAAGCACTATATTTTTTAAATATTAAAAAAATTACGAGAAAACATTGTGACTAGAAACATTTTGTGATCGCGGGATTTTGGAATTGAAAAATCGTGTATAAATTGTGATTTGGGATTGAGAAAATTTTTCCAAGAATTTTCGAATCCAAAATCAGAGGAATTTACGGATTTACTAAAAATAGCAGCGCGACATATTTTTTAGCTCTTTCGTATCATTTTCTGAATGTAAAAAAATAAAAAGTATGTTATCGCTTTGTTTGTTTGAGTGTCAATATGTCCTCTCAAACGTACCGACCGTTTTAATTTTATAAAACAGTTATTTAAAAAAATTTCTGAATATAAAAATGATTTAAATTTTCTCTGTAATCTGCGTCTACTTCATCGGCACGTTTTGTGCGAGTAAATCGAATCGCAAGAAATATCTCGAAGAGAAATTTCTTTTGTATTTTTACGTCACGTATTTGACTGCAGCGCAGCCATTTATTATTAAACTCGATCATAAATGCAATCCTTAAGCGAATAGGGGTTTCCCATATGTGTTTTAAAGTGTTGCCATGTACAAATATAAAAACCAGCTGCAACATAATATAATATAATCCTCCGTAACGCAGCGTTGTTGGCGATTCAAATATGTTTTTATTTAGAGCTAATGTTTTATGAGCCGATGTTATTTGATGTGTCGCTTTTTCTATAACATAATAAACATAGGATTATTTAAAATTAACTGTACTGAAAAATAGTGAACACTTATAATATTTATCATTTGCTTCGAACAAAAAGAAGTTGAGTAAATACTTGATAAAAGAGTTTTTATTACTCGACCTCGCCTGGGATAAATCAAAACTAATTCTTCATTTATTACCATTTTTGTTTTCCACCAAATCATTTTTGACACAAATTTTTAAACATTTTAATGATATACGGCAGCTTACATATCCACTTCTATACCCTCTATAAATAAAATCATAAAACCTCTGCCGACAAACAAATAAATATAATTCTTAAAACCACTCACTATTGAAATCTTTGGGCATTCCCATGAGGTTATCCTTTTCGCCAGGAATGGCCTTAGACTCAGTGATACATTTATTTATTATATAAACACGAAACATTCATTTACTAAGCGTCAGTTTAAGTTCATCCGTACACTTGAACGCCTGAAGATGCCGAAAGGTGAAACCCGGGTCGTTAGTGACAAAATCTGTGGGAGTGTACATAATTTGAACGATTAAAATTTAAGCTTACATATCATTTGTGAGAAGTTTTTGTGATAGAAAAGCAGACAGACAGACATGTACTTTTGTCTTAAAGAAGAAGAGATTTGAGTAAATCGAACTAATAACCTAAAAGAAAAACATGTTATTAAAAAAAGTGGTCAAAAAATATGTTGTGTTTTGGCAGAAGATAAAAGATGAATTCAAGAAATAAAATTTGTAGCAATTCAGATTTGGTCTCAAACATCATGAGCATTATTAACTATTCATGATACTCGTGATGAGCAAAACTGATCTTTTTCATATTAAATAAATGTATAGTTAGTGTAAAAGTGATTTATTTTTTGAATACAATTTTTTTCCATCGAGTATTGACAGTGAACAACTCATACAAGTAATATACGTTGCAAGTTGAAATACTTAGTATTATAGCTCAAGTAACTTAAGGAAAAACTTATACATAGTATTTAAATCATTTCATAAATTTGAGCTTATGGTCGCGTAAAAGCGTTATCACTATTGAAAAATTGAGGTCGGATTACATTGTCTATCGCCAATGCTTACTATGTGTGCAAATGTAGTGTGAAACAAACTTTACAATGAATATCTTGAATTATGGCAGCGTCCACTTTGTCCAGAAGTGTTACGATATGAATATAAAAAAATACATTTCCTTATACGATGAAAAAAATATTAGAATCTATTTTCTCAGCCACGTTCAGTTAAATAGCTACAATTTAACAAAAAAAAAATACTTAAGAAAATCAGTCCAAATCATTTATTTTTCAGGCGTAAACTGTTGTTCTCTTAAAAAGTTTCTCGGTAAAATGGCTAATAATAGGGTAAAAATATCAACGTATAATAGTTCTACAGTTTTTTTTTGTATTTTATGCGTTGATAACTATTTTGGCTTTCACCATCGTCAGAACTATACTTAAACGTAAATTTTGCTCAGCTATAAATACTGGCTCCGAAGAGATACACAATGCATCATATTATTCACTCTAACATACTAATTCAAATTATCATTACAATATTGCACTTATTAAATGTGATTATAGAATTTCAAAGAACGATAAGCAGTCTGGGGTTTTTAAAAACATTAATTAGGATAATTTAAACTATTATAATGGAGTTCTACCAAGTAAATGCTAAATCAATAAAAAAAGAAATGTTTAAAAATAATAAAACAGATGCTTTTGAATAAATTAATTTTCAATATAAAATTATAATTAATGCCTTTTTTATTCCACTTGTTGTGAGATACAGTGCATTATAAAAATATATTTACTATTTTATTTTTTAACAGTAAATTGATAATGCTTGCGGCGAGTGAAACTAGTTTTGATATTTATATAGAATGTAAATTTAGTATTAAAAAACTCTTTTTAAAACAATAAAAGTTTTCTTTTTATTAAGTGTTAGTGTAATAGGTGATTTTCAGCAAAAAGTGTGCGCATTGTATTTAAATTACTCCACTACAGCTTTTGAGAATATGTTTATAAATACCAGGTCTGCAAAATCGGAAAAAAAACACCGCTTTTATCTTAAAAACCGACTGTGACTTTGAAATTTGTCTTTGTGATTTTTTAAATTATTGCTGTTGTAATAATATATATGCATACAATCAGATCATCTTTAGTCAGAATAGCTTGCAGTGAAAATGTTGTGGCTAAACTTTTGTGGTTTGAATACGTATCATTATTAAAAAAAAAAAAAAAACAGGATTTTCCCGACTCCGACTGCAGTAAAAACACTTGACTCTAGGACTCATGATTTTGACTCCAACTCCACAGCCCTGATAAATACTAGTTTTTATATAGAATAAAATATTTGCCAGACATAATTAATTTAATTACGTTTGGCAAATTAATTAACATATAACATAAAAATATTAATTAATTATTAGCTCACTTGCTTTCATATTTTCCAAATCCATGCTTATGGACACAAATCTATAGATCGATTGAAGTAACAATTTATGAAAAGTGTTCACTTAGGTATTTGAATTCAAGAGCGATACCACTTGACGAAAGTAATCAGAAAATAAAAGCATATCACCGTTTTCATTAAAAAGTATTAAAGTTTCCGTAGTAAGGTTTTATACGTCAGTAAAAGACTACATTCGTATAAACTTTTATTGCATCGAAGAATTCTACAATCTAGTAGCCATAACAAAGTTGCTGAATATTCCCATGTCGCAACTTTTTTCCTCATATAAAAGTACATTTATTTTTGCCAAAGTATCCGCTGTACGTCTTGTAGCGTTCCTCTTTATGTTGTTTGTAAATCTACGTTGAACTACCGTGCTTTAAAAGATACAAAAAATCTTTTTAGGAATATTTTTGCATACGTAAAACTTCGGTTTTATTAGACAGACGGTCTTTTACTCAAAACTTAAACGTGAGACTAAATAAAGACATTGCGAAAGTATACCATCAAGTGAAAGTTTTTTTTGTTTAAAGAGTATTGTTTGCCGCTTTCCGTTGTCAAATGGTTACGCTTGTAGGCTGTGATCAGATAAAAAAGCTTTATCCCTACAGAGTCTTTTGTTTCTCTCATAAAAAAAAGGAAAAGATTGATAGAAATGATCAGAATTTTAATAAAAATAAAAATGTTGAAATTTTCATCTAGTAAATAATAAATGGGTAGAAATAAACAGCTTTAAGAACAATGCCATTAAAAGAAATGATATATTTGTTAATAACAGTTTAAATAAGACAGACTGTTGTTAAATTATTTCCACTAGGATTAACTATACTTAATAAAAGTAATTAATTTGTAATAAATACTTTACATTTTTGTTTTTTACACCTTTCCTGCATTCAGTCGAAAACAAAAACATCCCACCCTTTTATTTTGTAATTTATAACGTGAGAAATACATTGAATACAATTTTAGCTTATTTCTTAAACTAACTAAGTTCTGTCTGATGATGATTTTAAAAGAGGTAAAACATGTATCATATTTTATAATACAGCCAATGGAGTAACAAAGTTATCAAATCTAAAACTGTTTGCAGGATTATGAATATGTTTAAAAACCGATGATTATTAATTAAAATTTGAGAAATCGAAATCATGATCGCCAAAAAGCTTACATACAGTGTTCGTTAAGATTTGATTAAGAGTAATTTGATTAGATTCACTAGAAAAATTCACCATTTTATTTTCATCTATAAATACATTTCCGCGAAATTAATTAAAATAATTCTAAGAAAAAATGAACGTATTAATATAAAAAATGTCAGCAGAAAAAGCAGTGTTTTCTTTTTTTTAATAAACATTATTAAATAAGGAGGCATTCTTAGAAATAAAAAAGATCATCCCTCCGGGCTCTAAGGTCGACGGCTTGGCAGTACTTAAGGATTTCGAGTCACCATTCCGCCGGTGTGCCAAATTAGACTTGAGGATCACGAGAAATTATTTTGAAAATTAGGTCAATCCTTTTTCTTCTAATGGGTGCAGAGAGCAGTGTTACAGTCCAGAGGCAAATTATTCTCTGTAACAAACTTTCATAATTAATAACTTTCTTTTGGTCATGGCAAATGTGCACGGACAGAACCAGAAATCTGCGAGAAGTAATAAAGTCTTGTAAGTGATATATTCTTGCTGTTTTACTCAATAAAATTGTAAATGACTACTCAATATAAAGGTATACACATATTATTTGCTAAAGTGGCAAAATATCAATGTATTTTGCTTCTACATTATTATTTTATATTTACCTAGTCGAAAGCTATTTTGGCTATCGTCCTCGACAGACCTTTGTTTATACTATCATTAACTTAGCTATATATAATATAATACACCGTCTCATGAAGAGACACGCAATACATATTCTCATCTATTCCGACATCCTAGCTCAAATTGAAAAATATATTATTAAATGTAATAAACTTCCTTTATGTGCTTACGAGAACAAATTTCTGGTATAAGCCAGCATAATGGCCTCCAATTTCGAGATCCTGACCAATTTGCCGATCTCATTATTCTAGGATCATCTTTAATTTGATACCGGGGTTTAAGGATTCACTATGACAAATTAAAAATCTAAAAACTTTTCGATTCACTACCATATATTTTAATAAAAAAACAATTATCAACAGCGCAGTTCAGTTTTGCTTATATGTATAACTAAACATTATTGTACAATACCTAGATTATAAAAAAATCAATTTTGGTTTTATTCTCTCTCATATTTTGTAGCAATAGACATTTTTTCATAATTTTATACAAAATTCAGATGAAATCATTTCTTCTGTAGGGCGAGATCTTAATTTTTTTTTCAAATTTTATTTTAAGAGCCCGGATAACGTTACTTATAATGAAATTTCTCCTCAAATCAATTTCAAGCAACTGTGGTCTTAGAATAAATAGTTTTTCGTATTGATAGTTTGCCCTAATCCCATGTTTTGTATTTAAATTTACAACGTGTAAAAAAATAAAATTATAAAAAATTATCAATCCCGATTGAAAGATTAAATCCTGAAATCCCGGGATCGCAAAAAAGGTTTAGGGTAGGATGTCGTAGGCAGTATATAATGCTAATTAAATGTAAGTTATAATATGTTTCTGATGGAGGCATAAAAAGAAATAACTATAAGTATAATGTTTTTAGAACCAAAATACTTTGATCTTTTTCACCTTATTACAATGGAGTTCTATTAAATTAATTTCAATTCCATCTATAAAAATTTGTACAAATTTTAATGCTATATATACGGGAATATATTATGTTTCGCTTCAGCGTCTGTATAAAAGGTTTTGTCAATTATGGTATGGAAAACATCTTAAATAAATAAATTAAAACAAAATATGAAAATTTACATTTTTAACTAAAAATATGGTAAAATATAACAATCACTGGTCTGAGCTATCATTTTTAGACGCTGACCCTTTACACCCAAGAGATTAAATTTTGGGCATTGTATACATGTTTAATTACGCTTATATATTATTAAAGAAACGTTATTTTAATATATTCGTGTAACGTGCAATTTTATAGTTTCAAAAAATGAAATAAATAATGCTAAAACCATTTGGCGCTATTATCATGTTTATCCCCTAATTTAATTATTATTTCTAATTTAACCATAGTTTTAGAATAAATAGCATTGTAAGATGAAAATAAGTATAAATCTTGAAATAAAAACTATGATTACCTTTTTAAATACTATGATAATAACCTTAGTTTTACATTACTTTGCAACACGTATTTTTAATTATCGTCTATCTTGCTTTTAATTGAATGATAATATTCCTTATTTTTTTACAAATATATAAAAAGAAATTATTCATATTTTTTCGGAATATAAAATACTCAACTATTTTAGCATAACTGTTGTGTATCAAGCCAAATTTGTCAAAAGTAAGATCTTTTTGAATAGTTTGAACATATAATTTAGCCTGAGATCGGCTTTAACGATGGTAAACATACAATCTCACCATTGTTGAGAATGTCGAATTGTATATTCAGGATGAGTATCTCAGTGCAATGAATTATAATTTATATTATTATTTGCACTCCTCTACCCACAGTCTTTTCCCACCTTATTGTATAAAGTAGTAATATAAAGCGGCGTAGCAAACGATAAGCGTATGTGCAGTTTTTTTCCTCGACTGGCAGTGGCTTATGAGACACTTTCTAAGTCTTGGTGGTGTGCACGAAAGCGTGCAGAAAATCAACCCCTATAGATAAATAAAATAACTCTAAGAAGCTGAAGTCTACTACTTCTCCGCGCGACGTCGCAAATTTCATTGAAGTCAGATAGTTTAAAAGATTTTTACATATCGCTACCATAAAGCAACAGTTCAATAAAGTGAAAAAGTCCATTTTAAGATAAGTATGCCAATCGATTGCTGAAAAGTAAACCTTTATAATGAAACACTGATATATAAAATTTAAAAAAAATGCCCCACAGAAAAGAAATCTTTTACATTTACAATTGTTGATATTGCCCTGTTACTTCAAAGCATCAACGAGACTATTTAAATAAATAAATACAGATAATAGTATACAAAAACCCTAATATTATGATTTATCATAAACCGTAAAAGAAAATAAATAAAACCATAATTTGCTATTTAAGAAGTATAACACAAATCTTGAAGTTTAATTATCTCGAATCTAGTATTTTTGACTTATTACATTGTTGCTTTAAGGTAGCGATATTTGTATGAAGCTTTTGATAGCTTAATAAATTTGAAGCCTTTACTATGTAAGTTATTATTTTTATCAGCCAATTAATAAAAACTACTGATAACAAAAAATCGATGACATGTTACTATCATAACATTTTTGATAATAAAAACTTTCGATTAACAATGAAATCTAACAAAATGTGTCAGTTTAAAACACATGTAGAATAAAATATGTATAAAAATATTGTTCATACATTTTAATTTGAAATCATAGCTCATTTTACTGAAGATAAAAAGAGAAAGAAAATTTAATCAGCGTGCAGTGTATATTTATCTTTAGAAACTATACAGGAGTAAGTAAATTCTTTAAAGAAAGTAAATTTTCTTTAAAACTTCATATTACTTAGTCTCTCGGGCTATTGTGCAGATGCCGCAAATCATTTTATAAATTAATTATATACTATGGGGTTATTTTTATACGAGGTAAACACAGAAGAATTTATTATTCTTTGTCATTGAAAACAACCTAATTATAAAAAATACTTAAGTTTTTTGCAGGGCTGTGGAGTTAGAGTTGCAGTTGGAAAAATCTTACGACTCAGACCTATTTAAAAAAAAATATTGTATGATCTGGATTCAAACCACAATAGTACATAGTGTTGCCACTGCGTGCTAGGCTGACTAAAGATTATGTGATGGTATACACACATATATATAAGTTGAAATTATTTATTTAAAAAAATCTTTGGAGTCGGAGTCATTTTTCATTTTAAAGCTGGAGTCGATTTTTTTTAATGACTCCAAAGCACTGGTATTTTTTACTGTAATAAACGTACATCGTGGTATTCTAAAACAATATCAGAAACAAATATAATATTAAAGTACATAAAAAGGTATGTTAAAAAGAAATTCTAAAGCAAATATGAACTACACATTTCATAACTGCAGGATGAAATCATGTTTAATTTTATGAAAAAGTTTATCTGTTTTCGAACCGTAAATCGTAAATCATTGAATTTTATGTAGACAATATTTAGTGCTAAGGAGAATTAATCTAAACTAGATTACATTTTAATGTTCTATTGTATTTGGGCACAAGTTTTTCATCGTGCTTATAGAGTTAATGAAATGGTATGTCGCATTATTATTTATGTCCGCTCCCAATGTAGAGTATATGGTCTCTTAATGGAGTTATCTAAACATAAGTTTTTCTACGAGAACTGTTTTTTACTCAGTTGCTCAACCTCTGTTATTTTAAAAATATTAGTAAGGATAGAAAGATAAGGTCAGGACAGGACTAGTGGTTAAAAAAACACTGTCACTTCGTCCAGTTATTAAAAGATTGGAAAAGTGAAAGGGAATTTTTAGAAATTCAACCCATTCCTTCGAACAGAAACAGGTAAAAAAAATACTGTTCGTACTGGGACTCTGTGTGATCCGGCACGGAAGCCTACAACGCTAAACATTGCACCATAGGACCAGACTCACAATACAAATGTTTAAAAATCTTAAAAGATAATTATTATAAATATGAAATTGTGGTGAGAGAATGGTTCAGCAACTCTGTAATAGTGAAATGAAAGCTACCACAAGATGACGGGAACACAAGGAAGCAAACGCCCTGGAGACACTGGCGGCAAAAATGAATATTCTGTACGGTTTCGTACTGCTTTCAATAGAAATTGTATTGAACATTGACGAGAATTGAACACAATTTTCATAATATGAACATTGTGTATACTGTATAGCATCGATACAAAAAGGAATTGGCTGAATTTTCTGATGGAAATGCAGCCTGGCTTAAAACAGAATATTGCGAAACTAAAATTAAGCAAATACTTTTATCACACTAGAAATTTATTTGCACAAGATTGATATTCAATAATATTAATATCAAATAAACGTTGTCATTTATCACGAATAAATAGTGTAAAAGGTTAGTGAAAAGGCTCATATTTTTAAAACAGTGACAACATAGAGTGGGAAAAATAATGATTGTATGGTCCATCCAGTTAACTAGAATTTTTGATTTCAAGAACACTTGCTTCAGATATCTCGGTGTAGATATCCCAGAAGACGGGAGAGCAAAAAAGAAGCCCGCCTTTCGTCTGGGTTCAGCTAGAGCCACATTAAACTCAATGTGGACTGTATGGGACACACAGCTGTACTCAATTAAAACCAAATTCCATTTATTAAACATTTGCATTCTGCCGGTACTGCTTTACGGTACGTATCGTAGCACCTGACGAAAACAGTATACTTAACATCAAAAACAGATGCTTGCATTAGATTATAGGGGTAATGTGGTTTGATTTTTTGAAGAATTCGGAGATAAAAAAAAGTACAAGACAGCGCCCTGTCACGTCAGTGGCTATGGAAAGACTTTGGAACTGGCTAGGTCACGTACTGCGGATGCCTCCATGTCTGCGTACTGAGATATGCTGACATGTCATGAGAGGAAATAAAGCAATTAGCGAGAGACAGAGAAACATGGGGGAGCCGCGTGGCGGCCATATGTTCCATATAGGAAGCGAATATGATCAAAGAATAAAGAAGAAGTTATATCAATTGTCTAAGCACATTAGTGCATGGTTCAAAATCAGTCCGTGCAGTTCTGCTCGGGCCATGAATGTGAGGGGTAGACTCCTTTTTTTCTGTCGACAGCGTTGTGGAAGGCGGCAATTAAACGTTGGCTGCTTATACACAACGAGTGGTGGTGGGAAATCATCTTGTATATCAATTGTCCTCGAGTCTTGAGTGGCTTACAAAAAAACTCTTATCGAATGTATCTCTTTGTATGTGAGTTGGTATTAGCTGTAATGCCAATTTTTTTTTCAAAAACAGTACATACATATGTAGTATTAAAAATTATACGGCTGAATTATTGCCGAAAAATGACGTGAGAATTATATTCATTGGTAATAAATTCAAATAATAAATATGTGATAGAGTTTAATCAAATAAAAATTTAAAAAAGCATCTGAGGACAACTCGAAAAGAAAAGGCATCGCAAACAACCTTCAACATGGAAAATTTCAGTTAAAAATATTTTACTTTAATATGGACTTCAATCTTCATTTTCTTCAAAACTTTGACCTCTTGATTACGGACACCAAAACTTAAAAAACACAGTTGAAGATATATTTTATTTGTTAATATACAGATATTTTATAAACATACTTTGTATAATATATGAAATTCTTTTTATCTTTGAAAACTCACATATTTAAGCAAATAGTATGTCTGTTTATGTCACATATGTCTAGCTATTCCTATACGGGTTGGAATGAGATTCCAAGATTTTACGTATAGTACGTGAAAGGAACTGTGCATTGGGGACTTGAACATGAACTTTTAACTTGTCGTGTATTTCCCGGATGAAACAAAACGAGAATAGAAATTCGAGTTCTTTTAACATGAGTTTTATTGCATGGATGTTATTAAAAAAATTGAGAAAAAATAAATGTAAAATATATTTTTTATTGATGTCTTATAAGCTCGTCACGTATCATTATTATTTTTTTGTTTAAAAGCCATTAATGGTGTAATTAAAACGGTTTTTTTTTGTGGCATCATTCACTTCAATAAGATTATTCAATGCTTCTTAGACCAGTAAAAATGGAGATGCTTATCCTGACTGCATTCTTGTTAATGATATACAATCATTAATCTTTATATATTCAATAGGAACATCACAAATTTTGTCTTTATATCTAGGGAGTCGTTAACTTTCTCAACAAATTAAATAACGTATTAGGAACCAATCATATTATTTGTGACGTACTCAGATAGAAATTATATTCCCTTGCATTTGTTATGTATACACAACATCCTACCTCTATGCTATTTTAAATTATCTATGACAACTTATTGTAAGAATAAACCTATATCGATATCCAATTTCTTCTCTCCAAATCTAGTCAGTAAAAATCGAGAGTTGAAATTTAACGGCCGACGGCTCAGTAAAGACGCCTCGATACTCATATCGTATCATTAGATTGATAAGATTAAGTGATTTATTTTAAAGTGTAAATTATATATGGAATAAAGTTGAAACAACATTGAATAAGTGTTTTGGTAAAAATATATCCATAACACATTTTTTAATATTACGAAAGCAATTAAGAGCTTTCATGCTTTTTAACGCGTGAGAAAATAATTTTTAAGTAGTATGATTTCTTTATGAGAATTTTGATAAAAAAAAATCTGTCAAAAAAGCATATAATAATATTTTACATATTGGAAGTGATCGTTGCCTTAAGAAAAATTCTTACGCCACCCCATCAAACTTTTTCAGATGTCTTTCCGATCAAAATTTATTGGAAAAGTTTTTTCCCCTTTTAACAGCTTGGAATAACCATGAGGTAATAAAAGAGACAGATTTCAGGTAACCTGAAAAAGTTCGATCAATTTGTTCTGTTTTCGGCGGGAAAAAGAATGAGATCTTTTCAAGAAGGAGGACATATCGATCAAGTTTGATGAGTGGGTATTTAATTCTCTTTTCTATTATATTTTAAGATTAAACAGCAATTGAAAATAGATTTAAAATGAAGGCTTAAGTTACAATTACCAGTGTTATTAGTTTCATTAAAGTAATAATCAAACGTTTTTAAAAGCATGCTACGAATTTAAAAGTGAAAATAATAACTCTTTATTGAGCATATAAATACTGATTTTAATGGGATCAAATATTAATGAAAAAGCTTGATATTGATGTTAGTTAACTTTATATATTATATGGGCCTATTAGAGGTGTAATGGGCCAAGCGGTATTTTAGAAAAGCGTTGTAATATTATACACCTCTAAAAGTATTGAAAAACTGAAATAACCTCAGTTAATACACATTGAAATAGTGTTATCTCCGTAAAATAAAATTATGCAATCCACCAAAACAACAAATAAAGACGTGATTGGTTAAAAGTCCATGAAAAAATGTTTAACATTTTACTAGTTGGTTCACTTCCCCCCTCAGAGACCCAATATTAATAACAGCTTTTAACTGATTCCACTAATTACTCAATATATCAGGACCTTTTTCATTAATCACGAGCATTTATAATTGTATGTATACATATTTTGTTTTATTAGGGCTGTGGAGTCTGGAGTCGCATTTCTTGAGCTTAGAACCGGAAAAGTAAACTAACATTATATCATTAGATTATTCTAGTTACTAGAATAATTCTAGTAGATTTCAAAAATTGATATGATGAATGGACTTTTAAATATGCTTAAATTATTTTTCTTCGTTCTTCCGACTCTGACTCCATATTTCTGTGTTTTATTTTCATTATTTTGTATCAACTTGTGTTTTTGTATTAACGTAAGAGTTCATAATTTAAGGAAAATACCGTTTCACATTTAGCTTATTGCTCATTTTTCACCCTGTTTTCAGAATAGGTAATGGGGAGTGAAAATTGCGAATAATTCATAAATCAAGTTAAAAGTTATTTAATATGAAGCTCTGAATGCGGTTAATTGATAACTCTGACAGAACAACTGAGAAATAATAAGTTGTATATTGCTTTCTCATGGTTTCACCATACAGCATACATATGTATATATTAAAAAAAAAATACACATTTTAACAATTATTTATTTAATTTTAATATTGGAATGTATTTTTTTAATTCATGACCGCTCCCAATATGGACCATATGGTGTCTAAACAAAACGTTTTCTATTAATAAAAACACAATATTCCTTTGTAATTTATTCCTTTTTATTTAATATGTAAGGGCCGGTTTCGCTCATTACGAGCATCGTCAACTGAAACGTTTTCTACCCGAACTGTTTTTTACTCAGTCGCTCAACCTCTCATTTTCAAAGAAAGAAGTAGGGTTAGATTACAGTGGTTCTTAACTAGTGCATCGCAAGCTTACTGCAAGTGCACCGCAAAAAAATTGGTAAAAACGAAAAAAATCCGCAAAATAGTAAAAGCCGAAAAATGCGCAAAATAGTGAAAACCGAAAAAGTCAAAAAAAAAATATGTTTACATATGTTTTTCGATCTCTTAATTCTGGTGCACCGCCACTTTTTCCCATGATCAAAAGCGCACCGTGACTTCGAAAACGTTAAGAACCACAAGGTTAGAAAGAAAAGGCTAGAACAGAACTAGAGGTTAACTCAGTGCCTGCCAAGCTGTGTGCCGCGACACAGTACTGTACCGAAAGAAGTCTCAGGTGAGCCGAGGTGAAAGAAGTCTTAAAATATTTATTTTAAAAAATGTCCATTTATTTAAATTTTCTTCAATATGAAATAAATTCAACATCTACAGATTCAAACAAACATTTGTCACGTTCATACATAGAGGTCAACGCAACCCATCATTCACGTTTTCTATTTCCCTTTTTTAAAGCATTTTTATTTGGTGTGCCGCGGTATATGTCCCATTCACCAGTGTGTCGTAAAGTAAAAAAGATTGGCAGACATTGGGTTAACTAATCGCTCTCACTAAGTCCAGTCATCAAAAGATCGGATAGGGTGGGAACATTTTTTTAGATTGTTTTATTCTCCAATATAAATGCCACATGTGGCGTTGCTCAAAGAATGCCTTCAATTGTTTTCTATCTATTATAAATAAAATAGAAAAACGCGCTTAAGGTAACGAAAAATGCTTAAAAATGGTATGACAAAAAACACTTTCAAGAAAGATCCCTAAAATCATGATTAAATAAATATTTACCAAGACTATATCCTATATTTTCGGATGAAAAATAGTTATAATAATAATTTTCAGAATACTGTATTTACGTATACGTTAGTAAATCATTTTTTCTTTACGGTATTGAAAAAAAATATATTATGTAGTTAGAACTTGTAGTGATCAAAATAAATATTGAGTTTTTGAAACAACCGTTGATATTCTCAACTACTTGGCCACATTTTCATTTTTTTGTTGGATTATATTTCTACAAAGTAAACATTTCTTTTAGTACTAAATCCATATTCTTTAATCAGCTCACGTATTTAAAACTTTTTTTTTGCCAAATATAGACGATTGGATATGTATGTACTAAGTTAAATATTTGAATTTGTATAAACTTTTTAATTCCCAGCCCAAAAATGTCAGGTTACTTATTCAGAAATGATTTTTCATCTTCAGAAAAGCTTAGAAAGTTTAATTCACTCGAAAATTTGTGACAGAATATGAAAGCCGATTTTTCATAACTTTCTTTAAAAAGCTTATGTAAAAATAATGTTTTGTCAAAAATGGTTTGTTTTTACAAACACACCTTTTCCTTATTATGATAATTTCAAAGTTTAACTTGTCAAAATAAATACGTCACTTTGAAAACAGGATTTAAAATTTTTGTTGAAAATAAAATAAAGTATTTGAATATAACCGAATAATAATAATATTTTGCCGTCATTGTCTAATCGTCATAATACCAACATCACGCATTTGTCGAAACTTTGCAAAATCAGTATTTTTTTATTTTTAAAATTCAACCATAATCCAAATATGTAATTACGTTTATAATACTAAAAAATAAAATTTGTATGACTAAAAGTATAAGTTTAATACAATAATTTTAAAACTCTTTAAGGTATACTAAAAACGTCATTTTGAACATTGGTGGTTTTGAAATGTGATTGGGTGGATATTTATGTTATTTGCGAATTTTACTGTCCTTATTATAAAAAGATATACAATAAATTTTTTGCCAAAGACAAATAATTATGAAGTAAACACAACCTTGAAGTGCACTGAAACTGGTGTTAAATTGATTTAATCTTTTATTAATTTGATTAATTGCTTAAGATAAATCTTTTTTAAGTCCCTTTTCTTGAACGCAATTTTCACAAGCCCTTCTTTTTTTAAAACTAAGAGTTAAAATAATTTGACGTTTTCAGCTAACATCCTTTTGGTAGAGCGTCTATAAAGTTGTATTAATTGTGATTATTGAAAAAAAAACTGTGTGTTACGTTCTTTTGTTTTTTTCACGGTCACAATATTTAAAAATGTAACAAATATATTTTTAAAAATAATCTTATACTATTTTTCAATCAGCCCACATAGGTCATATATTAATTTTTAAAATTTATCAGCGCTTAAGTAGAGCATCTGAGCCATTAAAAAAAGTAGCAAAATAGTGAAACATCCCTATCGTACTTTAACTAAATGTTTTTGTGGACTGAAAATTATTATTTTATGGACAAAACACTATTGCAGTGTGTAATTACTAAGCTCACGTCACTTTTACGATAATTTAAGGCATGCAGAAAATTGTGACAAATTTAAATTTTTTTTTTCTGAGATACCACTTTGCAAACTACACTTCTCTGGGGCTCGTATGATTTAGGTATCTAGTATCATACACAGCCAAGTCAGTTTAACTTTATTTTTCAAGATAGCCAAATGTTTTTTTTATTGCGAATTAACTATGAACTACGAAATGCCAAGAAACTAAGTATCAATTTACTAAACTTCAACATTGATTGTATTTAACAATTAAGTGAACAATAATATTATAATTATTACAACTGCACATAAATTGATGTCAAAGCGACATTGATCGTTGTAAAATGAAGATTTAAATGGTCGTTAATAAGTAGGTAACCTATCTTCAAAGCATTGTAATGATCGTGAAATCGGTACATTGTAATAGCATTATTATTCGAAACAGGTCATTGTTTATCAAAAAGGTTTCTACAAGATTTAATTACCGCTTAAATACGAGATAAAAGGAATATTTAATTGTGCACTTAAGATAAAAATCTAACAGCTCTTTTCCTCATTAAGTTCCTCATTAAGGGTTGCCAAAAAAAATAAAAAAGTATTTAAAAGCATCAAAAATAGTTTTAAAATATAACATTTGCATATTATCTTCAGTGACTGATTAAAATAATTTTGCTTTTCTTTTAATTATCAGTCACATTTACACCAATTTTTTTTGTTTGATTTTCTCTAAATTTCGTTATTATTAAAAGATCTTTTCAATTTTTTTCAATTGAAATAATAAACAACAAAATAAAAATCCTTCCCCAAAGCAGTTTTTGCACAATAAATGAATACAAATATTTTAGATCATATTTTATCTCCGGGTTCCTATGAGGTGTATTCGCATTGAAAAATTACGATGCTACGATGCACTTTCTTTAGGATGATAAAAAATACTTCTGATACGTTGCTGGCCTTTTAGGAACCAAGTGATTATCATGTTTTTTTTAAATATGCGTCCTAAGTTTTTACCGTCCTTCAAAGCATTTTTAGCACCGTAGGAGAAGTGTTAATACCTATGATATCTAGATGATATTTATCGTAATCTACAATGATACCTATATCAATGCAATGCAAATATTACGCGAATTTATCTGATGTCACTTTGGAATGACGAAATATTTCGTCATACCCGGTTAACAGGTTAATCATTGTCATTATAAAAAGCCATTTCGTTAAGTATGTAAATAGCAATTTCCTTTTAAAGTTGCACAGCCAATGTATTTTGCGCACATAACCTTTGGAAAATTAGAAGGAACATTGGATGGGAGGTTTTTATAAACAAAAAAAAAGTCCATGCATTCAAAAAGAAGTCCATAAAACAATTAAAACTGTCCAATTTGGGATTTAAACTCGAGAGGATCGTAACTAAAGCTAACAACTTTGTCATAGTTGAATAATAAAAAAATGGGTATTTTCTCACATGTTGTATTTATTTTTAAAAACATTAACTTATTTAATATATTGGCTTATATTTATCGTAATAATAAATTTAAATATATTATATTATTTTTTTGAAGTAATGCAAACAAGTTTTGCCTAAAAATGCTCTTTTGTCATAAATTATTTACAACTGAAAGTAAAAAAAAAAAACTATTTCATAACTTTTACGCACCGTAAAATATATGCTATTATTCTGTCTTTTGGACTGATTATTTTTGTTTCTCAAGAAAAAAACGATTTCAAAAGGTCACCCCTGTTAAGCTGCAGATAATAAAGTTAATAATTACTAAATCAAATTAAGAAGCGTTGAAATTTATCTTTATTATTTCTGTGTCTTATTCGAGCAATATCGCAGACGAAAATAAAACGAATATTCATGACCTTGCCGCGACAAAATTTCCCCAATTCTCGACCCGCGATTTGCTTTAAATTGACGATATCAAATAATTTAATGTTTTTTGTGCTATATGAAATATTTAACTTGTGTAGTTTCAACTAGGACATCCAATCCCGGGATTCGGGATCCTGTCGGGTTGAGAAATTTTGAGTAAATCCCGAAAAGTGAGACGAAATTGGCAAATTGTGGATATCAAATTCCTCGGTGAGCTAAAATAAAAAAAAAACGAGGTTTCGTGACAATCCTGGGGAAAAGTATAGGGAATCGAGGATTTCAAATTCTTTGGTGAATTAGTCCCAATCCCGGAATTGAAAATTTATCAATCCCGAAATCCCGGGATTGAAAAAAGGCTCCGGGATTGGATACCATAGTTTCAACGTCACAAAGCTTTTGAAACCAGGACTTTAAAAAACCGCCTCCTTGTTGTTCTTTAAATGAAAACTGTTGACCAAATCTTTTAGACCGTTTTGCGGTCAACTAGGTAGTGTGATAATTAAATAAATAAAAAACTAACTTGACATAATATGTTTAAACAACCCAGAATTTTAAATATTCACATTCTTATATTTTTAAAAATAAAATAAACAGTTTTATATAAAATATATAGTCCGCATAGCACATAGTTCGGAATGAATTGAATTAACAATTTAAGTGAAATTTTAACGATTTCTTTTACTGTAATGATGCTTTTAAAATATGTATAGAACACGTCACAATTTACTACTCACAATGTGAAATGATTTTTTTACATTTTATAAAATTGTCAATTCATTTTCTAAGAGTAATCGTTAAAGCATTGTCAACGGCTAACGACATGTTGAAATATAATGTTAGTTTTTGGTTAAAAATGGCTATATTTAACACTCGCGGCTCGGAGACAAGAAAAATACCTCTCTGCCGATGGGGGTCATTTAGGGACCCCAGTAGTTTCCTCATTATTGGCCTTATTCTTATGAATTTCAAAAAACAAAATAGTCTAAATTATTATCTTTAATTTAGTACACATTAATCCGTTTTTTTGTTCTACTTTGAGGATCGCTTTTATTTAATTGATTTTTTTCTTTTCTGTTTTATTTAATAGAGACGGAACTAGCGATCGAATATTTTTTTTGATTCTACAAAAGGTCCAAAAAACTATGATATAGGAATACCTTAATTATAAATATTGTATTAAAATAGATATTTAAGAAAATGTGGGTATTGGGGTCGCATTTCTTGAGCTTAGAACCGGAAACGTTAACTAGCTGTTATGTGTAAATAAACTATGAAATATGTAGAGAGTATGTGATTTAGTCAAGTATTAAACTATTTCTTACTAAGTATTATCAAATATTTTAACATTACCATTATTTACATCCTTCTAAAATATTGTTTTTTTTTGTATTAAATAATACACTACTTTTTTATGAGATCTTGTTTTCAGTCCATTTGAAATACATCATATTGCCTACTGAAAATAAACAGTACTGAAAGCTCAAATAATATATTAAAAATCTTTATATTTAGCGTCAAATCCTTTGGGTAAATTAATAAAGGTAGCCTAACACTCGTCTATCAGAATATTTGTTATTGGCACGCTTGGCACACTAATATTTTTTTTGTGTAATGATATTTCGTCTATTTTTGTATTACCAAATTCAATATTAATTACAACATGATAATTCTGAATAATTTGGGTCAAAGTCTCTTATAATAAGAAATGTGTTTAGTACTATGTCTATCTATATATTATCTTGCATCATATTGTCTTTATTGATAACTTTTTTAAAACGATACACGTATCTAACTTTTCCTGTTCTAAGCTCAAGAAATCCGACCCCAATACCCACATTTTCTTAAATATCTATTTTAATATGGGTGATATAATGTTTATAATTAAAGTATTCTTATATCATTGTTATTTAGTCCTTTTGTACACGAAAAAAAATATTCGATCGCTAGTTCCGTCTCTATTAAATAAAACAGAAAAGAAAAAAATTCAACTAGATAAAAAAGATCCTCAAAGTAGAACAAAAACGGATTGATGTGTACGAAGTCAATGATAATAATTTATGTATCCTCGAAAACTATTCTCAAAAAAAAACACAATATCTTACTTACATCGATACCTCATTTTACATAAATACGCGATAACGCGATATGCGGTCGCTCGTAAAATAGCATTTGCAATGATTGCTGGGCTAAATCTCGTCAGTTGCGATTTCATATGTGTGATGGGATGACGTCTTTTTTACGCGCAACTTAAAATATGATTATTTATTTAAAAAACACGGATTTTTATAGAAAATGTATGAGGAATGATGCAGAGAGATATTTTAAGGCCCTTTTACTATTTTTTTTTGAAATTCATAAGAATAAGGCCAATAATGTGGAAACCACTGGGGTCCCTAAACGACCCCCATCGGAAGATTGGTATTTTTCTAGTCTCCGAGCCACGAGTGATAATCATTGTAGTAAATAGTGGGTGCTTTATGAAAGCTTCTTCCTCTCTCAAGAATTTAACTTGTGCGATAAACTTTGGAAACTTAATAACGAAGCTTTTTGTGTAAAGAAGAAGCTAGGAGACATAATTCTATATTAGTTGTGGCAGGATTATACCGTTTGACAGAAAACTGCAGTTAAGTGAAAATTTACAGGTTAAACTTTGTCCGACAGGTTGCTTTCAAGGCTTGAATGAACTGTAAATTAACACACTTACTTACATTTTCAAACTTTTACCAGGTAAAGCTTTTAATAAAGCTTCTTAGTAAAATTATAATGGAAACAAAGTTACTTTTATATTCACTGGAAGTATTCACAGCAACCATATTTTTCAATTAAAAAATGAATATTAATTTTTAGTGTAGGTGTTTCTCCAAATTGAGAGACTTATGACATTTTTGTATTATAAGTAAAAACCGTGGCTTGGAGAGGCTTTAGACTGAAATAATAACATTAAAAATGAATGAAAGTTTCAGGAAAGAATATTATAAGTCAAGGTAACCCTTACTTAATTGTATTTTACAAATCGGTAACATAGAGCTAATGTATTGTTTTTCTATAAACCATAATATAAAGAATACTGAATTTGAAAGTTAGCAAATAATATTTTGTGATGTAAAACAAATGTTTTGTTTTACTTCAATTAAGTTAACTTATTAAAAAAATACTTTTTATTATAAATAAACATTTTGTTTTATGAAAATAGTGAGCTTATAAATGAGCTTTTTTGGACTGGAATAAAATTTTCATTTAAGTTGTATAAAGATGAATGTATTTTTAAGGAAGTAAAATACCTGTGCTCATAGAAATATAGACGATTTAAAATACTGTATAATCATTGGAGAAGTAGGTTAGCAGATGAAATATTTTAATATACAAAAATATAGGCTATTTTTGGTCCATTTCAGTACTTTCATCAAAATTATAATAACATGATATATGTTGGGGATGGTCAGTGCATCAAAAGCGATTGAAATATCGATCGTAGAAATAGGTATTATGTTAAACGAGTCAAAACTGTCCAACGTTTTAGTTTTTCCGCTAATTCTTATTTATTCTCTTGGTCTGAATTTATCCCTCTCACTACTTTTTGCATGTTTCACAGTTATTTTTGTTTTGTTTGTTGTAATTCAACATGGGTTTATTATAAAAAGTTTTCTTCACACCATAATATAATGACATAATTGATCGATTTAATCAATCTTCCTATTTATGGATAAAAATTAATCCAACAAACACTTAGACAACCTATTATTATAATAGGGTAAAAATATCAAAGTATTTCAGGTCTACAGTTTTTTATATGTTATCTATTTGGAATAGTTCTGACGATGGCGAAAGCCGAAATAGCTATCAACGTATAACATATAAAAAACTGTAGAACTGACATACTTTAATATTTTTACCCTATTAAAATGGAGTTCTACCAAATAAATGTCAAATCAATAAATATATTATTCTAATATTGCTATTTTATAAACGTATAAAGTATGCGTTTTCAAAATACATATATTTTTTTCGTTTTCTTATGATATCAACCGTAGAAAAGAAAAAAGACGTAACCCACATTTTTTTTTCAGGAGATACAAAAACATTATTTTGGACCGAATAAAAATTATGAAATATACACAGCTTGACTGATAAACTGTTTTTCAATTGACTTTATCTGATATTTATTTAATATTACAAAATAACCTTTTTTAAGATCTTTTTTCCTGATCGCAATTTCCAGAGGTCCTTCTTTTTTTGATCTTAAAAGATAAATTTAGATACTAATTCGGCATTTTCAGCTTACACCCTTTTGATAAAACGTCTATCAAGTTGTAAACATTGTGATTCTCTAAAAAAAACTGTAGGTTACGTCATTTTTCTTTTCCACAGTCGATATGTATTACAACCGATTTTCATCAATACTAATGTTATCAACTTGTCGCTACTAGAAAAATATGTGTGACCATCACCGTTTTATAGGAAGTAAACATCAAAATCTGTTATTACACGATTCTAATATAAAATTTCATTTCTATAGCTCATTAGTATTTGATAATTTTTTTTATGAGCAATTGGTCTTTTATGTTAAAATAACAAAATAAAGATTATGAAATAAAAGTCTTTTTATTCTATGTCCATTTATGCAGCAAGGAAATATTAATTTCAACGATTAACTACAAAAGATGAACACATTTGTCTAGAATTAATTTGAAAAGCCTAACTTATCTGGTATATACAATGTAAGGGGCTATCAAACCATGTTTCTTCAATAATAACGAAATAAATTATGTAAAAAAAAAACTAAAAAAATCTATGTACCACAGTTACGTAATATTAAATTAAATACATATTTTTTGAGCTTGAATAAAATAAATAATATATTTTTTAATAAAATAATCATATGGAAACTCAGGCTTGAGTAAAATTTAAAATCGCAGTTGGCACACTTATGAAATATATGATCATCAATTAAATGATACCAAATGCTTGCATATAGACATTCAGGAGATTATCGACGGGTGAGCAACTAACTCCTTACGCATTGGTCTAAAAATGAATACACGTAAGACTAATGTGATGTGTAACCAAACCTGCTATGATTCTGATAGGACCCTGACAAAAGCAGGACAGATCATTGAGAGGGTCTACAGCTTCAGATACCTCGGCGTATATATTCCGCAAAACGGTAACACAAAAAAGGAGCTCGTCACTCATCTAGGAATGTCTGGAGCCACATTTAACTCAATGCGGACTATCTGGGACACACAGCTGTATACGATTGAAACCAACAGGCTTTTTGGTCAACGCTTGCGTTCTACCAGTACTGCTTTACGATAGTGAATCACGACACTAGTTACACATTTACTAAAACGAGTGACCAATTTGCTTAATTAAACATCTATATTTTTATATCTCTCAATTTTTTTCTTATTCGCAATACATTTCATATTTGACATTTTTTGATCGAGAATATAACAAACCCTGTTATTTACCTTAAATGCTGCAAGAGAATGTTTTACCTGATGTGTAAGTAATCATCTGATCCAGTCGCAAGCCTTCTTTAGACCGATGAAGGATATGTAGGTTGGGAAGATTAGGTTAAGTAGGAAAAGCTTATGTTAGATTAGAAAGCTTTGTATAGTGTAGTCTGGAAAATAAACAATTCTCTATTTATACATCCTTGTCCATCTGTTTTTGAAATGAATTAAAGAACCATTTATTTTCGTGAAAGGTAATTATTCATTTTCTCACACTATTTATTTAAACATTGTGCTTAAAACTAGTTTAATTGAACGTGGTCGTGATTCTGGTATATCGTATTTTCAATAGTGTTGTTTGGAAAACAAATAATTTTCTCTATTCATACATCGTTGTTCATTTATTTCTGAAACGAATTGAAAAAAAGTGTTTTTTCTTAAATTGGCCCTCTTGAGGTAAAGTGAGTGACTATTTAAGTAAAATGGTAAAAAAAGCTTGGACATTTAAGTATAATCACATCTTTGATTGGTGTTTTGGTGGGTTGCGTATTTTTATTTTTCGGAGATAACACTATTGAAATGTGTATTAATTGAGATTACTTTACTTTTACGATACTTTAAGATTTGTAGAATATTACTACGTATCTAATTTTTTTCTTAAATACCACTTAGCTCATTTCAAAGCTAATGGGCCCAAATATTGTATTTTAATTTTTTTTTTTTATTTAAGGCTGAGATTATAAAAAATATTTAGCAATTGTATGGTATTAGCAGTATTTTTTTTAATATATTTTATGGAGGTAGATAATATTAATATATTTATAAATTTCACAGTTTTATTAAAAGACCAGGACCAGTTTCTGTGACTGCGAAAATTTTAAGCTTAAGCTAAGTGTTTAATTCTTTATATAAAGTTTATTGTATCACACAGAAAAGACACGTAAACCACAAGCACTTCCGAGAATAAATAAGTTACACTACACACCATATGGGGCGCACAAATCACTACTAGGCATTTTTGTAACAGTTACAAAGAATTGCTTCGTACGTTCGCTGTACAATGTTTGTAAGGAAACATAATTACTTTATATGAAAATGAAATAATTGTGTTTTACTTTACGTGTCATAAAAACAATGACATCCGTAAAGAAATGTTTTATAAGAGAATGCTTTACAAAAGAAAAATAATTTTCAATTCACTAAACTAACAACTGGTCTTGAGAGACGTTGAAACTGGCTGATATACGAGATGTAGATGTCTCTAGAGAGCTTCAACCCTTTCAACCACCAGGTAATATACACAAAGTGTTCTCAACTGAACGGAAGGATACTGTATGCCATGACAAGTAACAAAGCGATTTGTGGGCTACTAGGAATATTGAAGGTGCTACGTGGTGACCAAATTTTCAGCATTTATTTTGAATGTTGTCAGAGAAGAAGTCCATTTTGAAATAAATATATGTAAAAATACTCTCTGAAAAAAAAAATTGATCACAAAAGAATGGTTTAGTTCCTAGAAATTAAAAAGTTTTCGTAAATAAAATTTCAAATAAGCTTAATGGCTTTCGTTTTTCATTCTCCGAAAGAAGTAAACTGTTCTGTAAGATTGGTACTCACTTTGTAAGTGTTTCGCCTCTTTCCGTTCCCAGTAGAAGAAAAAAACACCACTTTTTATATCTTAACAACAAGTTAAGAACGAGAATCAATGATTGCGTTGTATAAAAAATCCTTGTAAGAACTTTGGTCAGAAGTGCTTCTTAAATGAGAAAAAATGTCACAGATTATTTAATACACTTATTGAAAAACATTGTCAATCTTAAGTTTATATAACAATTGAATACCCATAACGTTATTTCATTTGTATTAATTCCATTTTTATTAAAAGTTATATTTTTTTAATAAAAGTTGGATTATATTTCAATTTTTTAATATAATGCCTTTCTAGCAAGTATTGACAGTAAACATCCTAAAAGTTATACAAAGCGTTACTCTAAATTCATTGAAAGCTGCATCGAAGCTGTTAATTAAATTTGAATCATTCAAATTATGTACACTCCCACAGATTTTGTCACTAACGACCCGGGTTTCGCCTTTCGGCATCTTCAGGCGTTCAAGCGCACGGATGAACTTGAACTGACGCTTAGTAAATGGATGTTTCGTGTTTATATATTAAATAAATGTATCACTGAGTCTAAAGCCATCGCTGGCGAAAAAGGGTAAGCTCATGGGAATTCCCAAAGATTTGAGTAGTGAGTGGTTTTTAGAATTATATTTATTTGTTTGTCGGCAAAGGTTTTATGATATTATTTATGATATTATTTATATAGGGTATAGAAGCGGAGACCCAGGAAGGCCTAATATCTCGTTCAAAATCGGAAGACTATGTAACTGTGCCCTATTAATTTCTAAAATTTCCTGGAAAAAGAGCTTATGACTGTCCGTATTTGGGTGTAACATTTTTATCCCCTGTTCCTGATTGAACACGTGTCCTTCCGAAATTAAGTGATTAGCAAAAGTAGACGTGTCCTTTTTCAGTCTAAAGGCTGCCATATGCTCTAATACCCTGATTTTTAAAGTCCTCTCTGTTTTGCCGATATAAAATTTATTACAACAAGAGCATTGTAACTATAAATTCCAGATTTATTTAGGTAATGTATTTTATCTTTATTGTTAACTAATAATTTGCCTAAAGACTTATTATAATAAATTTTATATCGGCAAAACAGAGAGGACTTTAAAAATCAGGGTATTAGAGCATATGGCAGCCTTTAGACTGAAAAAGGACACGTCTACTTTTGCTAATCACTTAATTTCGGAAGGACACGTGTTCAATCAGGAACAGGGGATAAAAATGTTACACCCAAATACGGACAGTCATAAGCTCTTTTTCCAGGAAATTTTAGAAATTAATAGGGCACAGTTACATAGTCTTCCGATTTTGAACGAGATATTAGGCCTTCCTGGGTCTCCGCTTCTATACCCTATATAAATAATATCATAAATAATATCATAAAACCTTTGCCGACAAACAAATAAATATAATTCTAAAAACCACTCACTACTCAAATCTTTGGGAATTCCCATGAGCTTACCCTTTTTCGCCAGCGATGGCTTTAGACTCAGTGATACATTTATTTAATATATAAACACGAAACATCCATTTACTAAGCGTCAGTTCAAGTTCATCCGTGCGCTTGAACGCCTGAAGATGCCGAAAGGCGAAACCCGGGTCGTTAGTGACAAAATCTGTGGGAGTGTACATAATTTGAATGATTCAAATTTAATATTGAAATTCCACCAAGCACCTTCAGTCGAAATCTTAAACTGTTAATTAAAGATTATTTATTATGATTTGCTCAGAAAAACTATTTTTTTTCGTGATTTGAATCAGTGATCACTGTATGGATAGTGAAAAAAGTAAACAGCATCAAGCAATAAAAGACTTTCACATACGAAATTAATTTATGTACAAACTACTTTCTCTTGGACCACCGTTTTCATAAGCTTGTTTATTTCTGACACTGTGGAATAAACTCTTGGATTCTTGCGTGTGAAGACTTCATTTTGTGTTTCAGCAGGAAAAAAGAAAATGTCGTAAAGTAGAAATAAATAGAAGGTAAGAAAGTTTATACAAAATATATTCTTTTACTCACGAATCAAAAATCTACAATATGTAGGAAATTGCACATTCATTCGGTTTAGCGAAATGTTTTTTGCTGTATGCTTTATTCACGATCAGATTTCGAATTAATTTCCGCAAAATAAATCTCTCCTTTCCTATTTCAATGTTGAATTTATAAAGACAAATTTCACAACATTGGTATAGCGTGTATATACAGAATTTACTGGTGTGCTTTTCGTTGAATTTTCTCGGAATTTTATTCTAAGACCGTGCGATTGAGACTAGAATTTTATCGAAAGTAAATTCGTAATAAAATATTCAATTTAAAATTTAGTGCTCTCAGAAATGCTCGGGTGAACATGGAAACAATAAATAACTTACTTACATAGAATTTAAATGAACATTGAATAATTTAATTAACAAGATAATTAAATAATTGGAAAGAAGGAAAATCTTGTCTGCTTATTTTGATTGTATTTTATTATTTCTGCTTACTTAAAGATTTTTGAGGTTACGGGTATTTCGGGTAAAAAGTTGTTTACAGTGTTTTGTCAAAAGTTTTTTGAAACTCTCTTATCTTAACCTCTGAAAACCTTTTCCAGTAAGAAACCATAAAATGGAGATCAAAGTAATGAAATTTTACATTCACTATGAGCACAATAGTAAAACTTCAAGAATATTTTCAATATAGAATACTTTCTGGACATTGATGTGGAAATGAAATTTCGCGATCGATAAAGGTTTTCGAAAAACAACGTTAAACATCAAAAAAAAAAAAAAAGGAGTTCGCCATTCGCTTAGGAATGGCTGGAGCCACATTCAACTCAATGCAAACTGTCTGGGACACACAGTTGTACTCGAATAAAACCAAATGCCACTTATTCAACGCTTGCATTCTGCCGGTACTGCTTTACGGTTGCGAATTACGGCACCTGACGAAGACTCAGAAAAACCGTATACTGAGCTTCGAGAACAGATGCTTGCGTCGGATAATGGGGGTGAGGTGGTTTGATTTTGTGAGAAATTCAGAGATAAGGGAGCGTACAAGACAGCGTCCCGTCACGTCAGTGGTTGTGGAGAGACGTTGGAACTGGCTGGGTCACGTGCTGCGGATGCCTCCGGAAAGCCTCAATCCTGCCTGCCTCTTCTTTCGACTGGTGGGATTACGGCGTCCCGGACGTCCGTCGGGTACTATCCATAGGATGTACTCGGTGGAACTGAGGGATACTGGCATATCGTGGGAGGAAGCAAAGCAATTGGCGAGAGACAGGGAAACATGGAGGTGCCGCGTGGCGGCCATATGCTCCACATAGGGAGCGAACATGGCCAAAGAAGAAAAGACGTTAAACATTTGAACACTTTATTAACAAAACCATACATACATGTCATAACAGTAAAAAATAATATCATTTATTTCAGCACTACAAAATTTACACTAGAATTTATTTTCTTTTTTTACTGTCAAATTAATTAACGTGAAAAATCATACAAAACATAAAAAAATGTCAGCTTTTAGTGATGAAAAAATAGAAAAATGTAAAAGTTGAGATTATTATGCTGTTTTTAATTCAAGTGTGATGTGTGCAATATAAAACATATTGCACTGTTTACTTAAAAACATTTATAAACAGTTTTATAAAATTAATGTGTAAGAATGATGGTCAATTCATTCTAGGAACCTATATTTGTAGCTCATCCGAATATTGTATTTTGCTTCGTTGTATGCTCCATGTAACTTTTGATGTTCAGAGATATCAATGTATGTTATTTTTATAACCCTGAAATTGGATGAATACGGGAAAAATCAACTACTTGAAAATATGCTGCAACTCCAATACGGTTTACGAAATGAGTAAGCTAGAAACAAAATAACATTTAAAACAATACAACTAGAATCTGTCAGTTACAGGATATCGATTATGTTCTGTAAAACTGGCTTGAGATGAACAATGCAACTGACAATGTACTCTTTCCCGACTAGAACTTAATAGAGCTTTTCAGCGTTACAAATTGGTTTTGAAAAACGGAGGTTTTAATTCAATTTTAAACATCCGAAAGTCGTTAATTTTTAAAATTGGTACCCCGGCTTAAAATATAAGATTTAATATAAACATATATTTTTTTTAACAATTTTAACTTCTAGCTGCCATGCTTACAAAGACAATGAGTTAATTATAATACATGTAATTTGTTAGTGAAATAAGTTAAATTTTATTTAAAAATGGTTTTGTGTATTCTTAAAACATAAAATTGTTTTAAAATATAGTTTTTTTTGTAACAGTGTTTAACACCTCCATGCCCATGATGCAATCGTAAATAGTTGAGCCATTAAATCATTCAATATTTCTCTTAATATTGTCAATAAGTATTTATCATTTTAGGTATTCTAGCATATATACATTTTTAAAATTATTTTTAAACTTCTAACATAGGTTTTAATACTGTCAATAAACAGTGAAACTGAGATGCCATCATGGCAGGGAACGTGATAATTTAGGATGGCATGTTACGGATAAGGTACCCATCCCATATTAAATAAACAAGTAAAATCATTTTTAAACATTATTTCGCTTTTTTATTTTATTAATATTTTTTAGTTTAACTTCTAAAACTGATAAAGGAAATATTGTTCTACAAAAACCGCTTTTAAAGTAATTGTTTATAGTAGCCTTTGCGCTTTATTAAGATTTATTAGTCAAGTGTCTGGGTGTGGTTTGTTGGTAAAAAAATCAACAATTGATTATCGTTGTATACATTTCACATAAGTGATTTGTTTTACACATTAGTTTTAATTAAGCATATGGGCATTTAATACTGACACACAAATAAATTAAGCCAAGGTATTCATTTACAATGTCTAGACACTAATTGACAAGATGAAGATAACGATCAATATATTAAGCGTAATTCGATAACATCAATTAAAGACACATTTAATGTTCAAACGCGTGTTTTAACACATTTTTTAGAAAAGATAAAATATTATCTAAGTCATGTATGACTTATATAATATTATATCTTATATATTTTACCGTTCGTTTCACGTCATGTTATATATGTACTATTTTTGAATGTTGAAAATAGTTATGAAATAGTTATGAAATAGCCATGAAATACTGAGTCTTGGAAACTAATAATATAAAAAAATACTATTAGATCAAATTGAAGTCACAATAATAATAGCATTTTTTCTGTTCGAAGTCATGAATGTAAGTAAGGTTACCAGGTGTCCCGGATTGGCCGGGATTGTCCCGAAATTGGAATCGCTGTCCCGTATCTTGGATGAATACTAAATTGTCCCGGAAATTTGAGCAAATCCCGAGAATTTATAGGATTTTTACGAGTTTTGGAGATAATCCGGGGTAAAAAGTAGGGTAAGCGGTTGAAAATAAATTAATCCCGAAATCCCGGATTACAAAATGGCTCCGGGATTGGATACCCTAATTCCTGGGTTTTTGGATTCGAAAGTCAGCAAATCGGACAAATGTCCCGGATTCACTTTCAAGAAATCTGGCATTCTAAATGTAAGTGACATCTGAAAATTTCCTCCCCACCTTTCCAATCCTAAATTTACGAGAGATAGCGAGAGTGATAAACCAACCACTAATTCCGTCCTGCCTTAACCATTTTATCCCTACTTCTCTTTTTGAAGAAGAAGTTGAGCCACTTTGTAAAAACGGTTCTTGTAGAAAAACTTATGTTGAGATACTTCCATAAATAAACCAAATGCTAAACACTGGAAACCGATATAGATGAAAAAAAATGAATGCTGTAATCGTTTTTCTCAATATTTTTTTTATATAAAATGATATAACTAAAGCCTTATGCGTTAAAATAGATAAAACATGAATCTAAGATAGTTGATAATAGTAAAAGACAACATTTATTTTACATGGAGTTAGAATGCCAACTCATACAAGATTTTACATTATAACAAAGTGCATAGTAGCCAAGTCAGACAATGCTTCTTGGGAAATTGCATATTTTATACGACAGACAGAGCTTTGTTCTCATTTATATGATTAATCATTCAGTCTCATAAAATACCGATAACCTTTGTCGATTAATTTTCATTAAGACAATTAGTTATTCATAATCAGCTGAGAATTTCAAGTGATGGAGTCATGCAAAATAATGATTATGAATGCTTTACTAGAATGTTATATGGCAATATTATTTCTATAACATATATATTTTAATATACATATGAGAAGCCCATTTCCAAAATTTACTTTGTCTATTCACATTTAAAAAAAAACTTACCCAAAAGAACGTGTTAGAAACCCTCTACATTTAAAAAATAATCATATTTTTGTAGATTAAATTGAAAAAGATAATATGGGCCCATTATAGGTGAAGTGAGCCAACCAATAAAATGATAAAACTTTTTCTTGGATTTTAATGTACTATCACGTCTTTAGTTGTTGCTTTGGTGGATTGCAAATTTTTATTTCTGCATATGAGTCAAATGAAAGAATATATGGACCACTTTTAAGGTGTTCACTGTCAATACTTGATGGAATGGCATTATAATAAAAATAATAAAAGATTTTAATTACTTTTTCCACTTAAAATTTATTTGATCAAGACCGGTTTCGCTCCTCACGATCATTATCAACTGATAAGGAAAATAAATTAAACAGTGCTATTTATACAAGTTAAATTGAAATAAAAAGTCGTAACCGGTTTTAAATAAAACAATACTTTTCATCACTTAGTATGATACAATTTTCATCATAGTATGATCACTAAGTGATCGATCAGTAGATGCTTTTTGTTTTCTTAAATCATATTTTCTGAAGAGCAACACCAAATAATTTCTTGATGTATATTATTGTGTATAAATAAACAAAATAATAAAGAATTTAAAACTTTTTTTCGCTATTTTAATTAAATTATCCATTTTTTATAAAACTTAGAAAACCGGATAAAACCGGTTGTTGAACATTATTGACATTCGAAAACCGGTCGGTTTTTGTATAAGCCCTAGAAGACATGGATAAAAAAAATAAATATTATATAGCAGAATTTCTTTTTTGATTCATAAATAAATAAACCAAAATATTTTTTGGTATAAACTATAATTATTAATAATGAGTTTGATTGGATTAGTTATGAGTGAATAAGTAACTGTCATTTGATTCTCTTTTAATTCGACTAATCGTACTTGGTCATCCGAATTAATTTTAACAAAGTCACAATCCAGAATGTGTTACCACAGAGAATTTATTCCTAAAGGGATCATTGATAAAACCACATTGCGCCCTACTGAGCCTCTAAGCGGGTTGCAAATAGGTACAATATAACTATGTTTAAGTGATGTGCAATCATTGGGATTGTATCTGAAAAAATACATCCTGATCCTTTTACGCGGCGCCTGTTCTTCTAACAAAAATCACTGTCTTAGTTGAGACTACTGCAGTCGATAATAATTGAAACTTTCTATTTATATCACATCGAGTCACATGACACGCAAGTGGTTTACTAATAGTTCTAATAATACTAATAGTTCTAGGTATATAAATGTTTTATTTTTACTTTTTTTTTAATGTAAATAAAAAACTACAAACTACAAACTTTTGGTTCAAAAAATAAAACACTCTTTTGCTAAAAATTCACATTTATTTAACATAATTAGTACCGGTTTCACTCGTTACTAACATTTTCAACTTTTCGTCGCGAGCGAAAACTGTTAAATAAATGTGGAATTAGTACAAAGTGGTGTTTTTTTTTTGTTGTATAAAATGCCTTTTGGCAGTTCCAAGAGACACTTTTAGATTTTTTTTAAACAATATTTTTCGTAACATTTACAAAATTTTATATTATAACTAAGTTTTTTGTCATTTAATAATGATTTTAATGAGCAAAACTAGTCCTAAAAGTTGTAAGCGAATTTGCATACAATACAAAAAAGTGCGTTTTATTTTTATACATTCGAGATATAGTATGTCTTTACACCAAGCATTGGCAGAAAACATTCAAAAGTTTTTTTTTTTTTTTATTATTATGGTATTTAAAACAAGATAAATATATTTCACTATTTATATTGTAATATCCACTACGTAAAATAATAAAAAAGTTTGATATATATACAATGAATATGCATAACATTATAATAACTATCATACTGTATTGAAATCTTACTAGACATACTTTTTATTATTACTTACATATTTTTGGAAAAATCTGTGAAAAATATTTCACTGTGCCAACAGTGGTGACTCACTGAGCCAATCCTAAGAAAGGGTTAGAAGAAGGCTCTTGCCAACTAATCCTTGAGTGAAAAAATCACAGAACATGGCGATTTCATCCCTTTCACTAAGACCAGTTATATGTAGTTTTCCCATTTCAGTAAATTATATTTTGCTTTGACGTACAAAGGAAGAATTGTGAGTAGAAATGTGTGTCTTGTTTTTTTAGGAGTATTGGTGAACGGAAATTATTTAATTTAACAATGTACGTATAAAAATATTTTTGATCAAAAGAAAGATTAATTTACATTAATTTATAAAATATAACTTCCCAACTATTTGTTATCAAGTCGTGATCTATTATTTTTTTAAAAATATCCAATTACAATCATATTGTTTAAAATCATCTCAATTGTGTTAACATATATTTTTCTAAGTGTGATGTGAAAATAAAAAAAAAATATTAAGATAAAAAATCGATTTGACTGGCGATAAAGAGTGGGTGAAACGTTCTGTAGCGAGAACTCACAATAAGAAAAAAATATTAAAATTAATTTAAAAACATCCTAGTTGGAAAAAGCTTTCCTTATTATACTATTTCACTAATATTGTACAGATAAAATGAACAGGGAGCCTAACAGCAACCTTTTATTTTCTTACATATTTATTTTTGAAATTGTCATAAATATTTTTAAAAAATGTATAAATATCACCACTAGTGATTAATTTTTCAGCTTTAAGGCATTATATATTATTAAATATTGAAATAGTAATTAAAGATTTCAACTGAAGGTGCTAGGTAGAATTTCAATATTAAATTTTAATCGTTCAAATATGTACATTCACACAGATTTTGTCACTAACGACCCGGGTTTCGCCTATCGGCATCTTCAGGCGTTCAAGTGCACGGATGAACTTGAACTGACGCTTAGAAAATGAATGTTTCGTATTTATATAAGAAATAAATGCATCACTGAGTTTAAAGCTATTGTTGGCGAAAAAGATAAGCCCATGGGAATGGCCACAGATTGAAATAGTAACTGACAAATAAAGATTTGTTAAATGCTTCAAAAATGGTTATAATATTAATCTATAACTTAAAATAATTATATTGTCGTTAGTGTTACTTACATTTAATAAATTATAATAAAAATATTTTTAAAAATATGCTTTTATTTAAATGTACTAAAAAGATAAAAATAATTCCGATATCTATTCCCTCAAAATTATTCCTTCGTCTGAGCAACATTCTGACATATGACACTCTTCAGCAGAGTAAGTCGATCGTTGACTCTCCAAAAATTGAGAAATAAACCATCTCTCACATTTACTATCGTAGTAGTCGACGGTAGATTAGAGTTATTAATTTCGGAATAATTGTCTCATATGAGTAAAAGTAAAAGCGCGCAGCGAACATATTGGACATGCCACTGGCTCCCTTTAATTTTACACAGTAACTGTTAGTGGAATGTAGTAATAAAGAATGTTTTTCAAACAGTGCAAAGATGTATTTTATCAATGATGTACATGAATTTTGGTAACCAAGTCACCTTTTTCAACTATAGATGTAACTGCTAGCCGCTTCACTCAACGTTAAAAATATTTTATCGCATTATGATTATTTGAACCTGTAACGCTTTTTGAGGACCATTGACTTTTTGCCATATTTATTTTAATCATGTTTTATCATCGTATAATTTTAATTAGCAAATATGTATTTGTTTGGCTGATTAACAGCATTTAATTTATTTTATTTAAAAAATAATAATGAATTTATGTTTTCATTATTAATTCAAAATGTAATTTCTTAAAACACACAGAACCATATAATAGTAAATTAAAAAAATGAAATAAAAAAAACACATACAATCAATCATTCACGTTTGAAAGTAACCACAAAAGCTACGAAAGCTTCTTTTTGAAAGAGACAAATAAAGAAACATGACATGTTGTCATTTCGAATTCTTCCTACATAACGTAAATCAGCCAGCGGTTGGCAAAGCTCCGTATTTTTCTATTTTTCTCGCAACCTTACTTAACTTATATTTAAGGGTAAAACTCCAATGTTTCTATTTCTGTAAGCAGTTCTGTCATCCCAACTTATAATCAAAATAATATCTATCACAATTGTGGCACAACGAAATCTCAGATGGAATATCATTTATTGCACACTATTCTAACATGGAACGATTGTTATCAAAATGCAAATAAAAATTCAACACAATTGTATACAATGGTTACAGTTATTTACTATATTTGTTTTTACTGATTTAATTTAAGATTTTGGCTGAAGGTACTCGGTGGAATTTCAATATTAAATTTGAATCGTTCAAATTATGTACTGTTATCTACGTAAATGATGCATTATTCATTTTTGATTATTTTTTTTACTGATTTAATTAAAACGCACGACACAATAATGCGCATGCGCACGATTCAATATATTCTAACGTGAAAGAGTAAATGTGTTAGCGTGAATTTCAAACAAATGTTGATAGTTGTCACATGGGTTTTTAGTACTTCTAGACATAGAATGAAAAACTTGACAAATCGCTTAAGTTAAATAAATGTACGATTACTTTAACGGGCTATCTGTTAATTCTTTTTAAAAAATCAAATTATTAAAAAAAAATGTTGAAAATGGTTGCCTTGATACCTATTTTTGATAGTTTGATTTAATTTTGGAATAATAACAAACATAGATTTTTAATTTTAAACAAATTAAAATGTTGTCAACCTCGAAAAACAAACGTTTATGAAAGTATTAAAAATAATACCAACACAGTAGTAACACTATGTATGTAAAAAAAGCATATGATAACTTATTACCAAATCAATAATGAATTAATATAAACTTTTATGCCAGGACATTGTTTTTTCAACAGCATTAAAAATAATGCCGGCATTAGTTACACTATACTATAATAAATTTTTCAGATTTGTTGTTTTTAAAAAAAGTTATGACAACTTGTTACCAAATTAATATCGAAAAAAAAAATGTATGCGAAGTATTGTATATGTTTAAAAATACATTTGAAATGAAACAAAAGTCTGTTTTTAATTTAAATCGAAAGTAGGTATGACTCTTATAATCATCTAAACTTTTTGTACAATTTCTCTTTTTTATGATATTATAAAATACCCTTTATCAGTACTGTATGCAATGGGCACATTAACTCAATACTGAATTAATAAAAACTACTATTTCTCGCGCTTCTTCTAGAAACGTTTCGATACAGTCCTACTAAAGGAAATTTACCTCACTCGGCATTCCATTCATTTTGTATAAATTAAGAGTGCTATGGAGTGTCATCTGTCAACTTTGAACAAAGGGTGGAAACCAGACGAAGGCTGACGAGGGTTGATGAACTCCAATTTTCAAAACATGCCCCTCATTCTACAAACTAAGCGTATCCAGAAAAGAACATTACAAATGGTAGGGTGAATGGTAAAACACATTACTCTCTAACCAAATTTTTTTACAAAATAAGTGTCGTGTACGTATTAATTGACTTAATTTCATTTACTTGATTGCTGATTTAAAAATAGACGATTGAATGATTGTAATTAAAGTTATGTTTTAATATAAATTTAAAAATGTTTTTGTGATATTAGGCGCTAAAAATCAAAACTAAATAAATCAACACTTTTGCTAAATGTCTCAGTGTTCTTGACAAAGTCAAGCCACTGTAGTAGGTCATCTAATTTCGGGATTTCAGGATCGATATTTTTTCAATCCCAGGATCCCTGCTTATTTCTGAATCCCGGTCCTTAGCTTTCACGCAGGTTTCAAAAATTTTGTCTGGCTGCCGATTTCAACAACCCAAGAATTTACATTTTCATAACTTGCGACTGTGCAGTAGCATTATCAATATGCAATTAATTGTGACCGAGTTTGACCATGAGTCGCAGAATTTCCGCATTTAGTTAAATGTTGCTCCAGATATCCTTAATCAGATCGCGAAGCTTTTACGTGGATTACCATCTCTTGTGATGTGTACCCCTAAACACTTGAGCCCTTTAATATCTCTTTTGCCTTGCACCCATCAAAAATTGGTCTGAATATGCACTGTTGCAGAGAAGTTGACCTATAAGTGTTGTCTCTTCATAAAATGCAACTTATTTTTTTTTTGGTGTAGAGCACTTAGTTTTAAAATATTTCCCTCATTTTGTTTGTATGCTTATGATTTTTATGTAAAAATATATAGAATAAACATGCACTGTTCAATTTTCTAAGTGCAAACTATTATGCAACAGTTTTTCGATTCTTATTTAGTTTCTATTAATCATTTTTCCCCTTTAATAAGTAAAAATATTTCTGCATTGTAAATAAAACACTTACGTTTAATACTAATATATATTTTTTATATTATAAGCATAAGGCAAAATAAAACGTTGTTCTAATAAAACTTATACATTTTTTCTACAGAAACAATCACAATAAAAATGACGCTTAATTTTCAATTACATACTCAGAATTAGCCTCTACGCCGTAGGCACAAGATGGCAGATTTCTTCTTCGACGATAAAATAAACTATGCCTTGTATTATTTAAGATAACTATTTTTAAAAAAAGTATTTGCTTATTTTATTTTTTGCCGTTCCAAAATCGAGATATCTTTTTTTCGATATACATTTTATCCAGATTTTGTATTTTCCAATATGGCTTTTAATAAATAAAATCGGAACTAGTACTTTTTTCGGCAAAGACAAAAGAAGTTTTATTTTATATTAACTTAACCAATTTTTTATACAGTCAGTTCGATGTATTTTTTTTTAAACTCATACAAGTTTTACATAAGATAACCATTCTTATGCTAACCATAGATCCGTTATAATATATTTTATAAAATAATAGTTCTTTCAAGTTTAAAAAATGGCCACATTTTTAAAAAATGTGTTATCCTTTAAGCAGCGGTGTTTGAATTGGGTTCATATAGAAAATATTCAATATAAATTGATTCATGTTGAGTTTAATTAATTATTAAGTTTTTATAGTCAAGTATTACAACCTGTCCAACGAAAACGACTAAAAAAAATGTTCTACTCATTCAAGTTTTTTTGCGTGATTGTTATGGGATATATATGTATGCTTTAAAGCATGTAACTTGCCAAGCATAAATACAAACATCGAAGTATATTATCCAATAAAAACAGCACTGCAGTGTTTGACGGATCGGTTATAACAACATGTGAACAAAGCTGCAATTTTAATTGTGTTTAAAAAAAACCAAATACGAAAAACTTTATTATTATTAAAAACCCTTCTTCAAACTGTGTTGATCACAATACACTTATGAATAGCCCCGTTTCTAAGTAGTCTTTATTTTTTGAAAGAATAGCTGGAAAAAGCTTATTTAAAAGACGAAAAAACGACATCAAAATGGTATGTCAGCTAGTTTGTCAATATTTGGTGTAAAGGCATTATATTAAAACAAATAGTGGTCATTTGTACTAATTCCCACTTTTATTTAGTAAGATCAGGATCGGTTTCGCGTATGACGAGCACTATCAAGTTGTAAAATTCTATTATTAGTTAATTATCCTGGCCATGAGCGAAACCGGTCCTGATCTTATTAAACGATCGTAGGAATTATTTTAAATGAGTATTTTATATATTAATTTCAATATTTATCACCTAATAAACAAGCTTGTCGATTCAGTTTGAAATTTACTTTAAGCCACTTCTGTTGTTATAATTTAAAACAATTTTTTTGAGCAATAAACAATAAAGAAAGTAGGAAAATAACAGTAATAAAAATCTTTAAGCTCTAACTGCAAAGTAATATAATTGTTAAATGTGTTTTATGACAAAATCATTTTATTTTTTAACACAATTTATCAATCAACATAATCATTAAGCCACCACTTAAGCACCAAGCACCTGACCGTTATTAAGAAGAGAAATAAAAATTGCAATTGGCTCGGTTAAGACAAAATGAAACATTACAATATATTTACGAATGTAAATGACGATTTTATCACCAAATAGGTAAGTTTAGTGACGGAAGGAATTTATTTATTTCTATTTCACCCTTCTCAGATGCAGGTAAGATATTTCCTATGCAAAACACGACAGACCCTCGGGAAGCTCATGTTTGAAATCTCAAAGTTTTCCCTAAAGCATAATGTCGCCTAGTATTTGTGCTGAAATAAGATGTGTTCTGTTAAACCATTCCAGCTGAAATTTCAACACATAATATGCCACCTGCTTGACTTAAAAGAAACTTTGAGACAATTTTGTTCCGAAAAATATGTCGATTTCATTGAATTTCTGTAACTTTCCTTTTAAAAGATAAACTCCGATGAATTTCTTTACCGTTAAAGTAATCGGTAAGATGTATGTATTCATTGTTTTTTAAAATCTTTTTGCACATTGGTATTCAAATCTGAATTATTATATTAAATATTCTGAGAAATTTTTAATCACACTATTTTTAATCATGAAAAGATTCCTTTTCAGGATGTTCACTGTCAATACTTGGTGGAAAGCGATTATAATAAACAATTAAATACTCATTTGTACTGATTCCAATTTTTTAAAATATGATCAGGACACGACAAGCATTTTCAACTGACCAAAACCGGTCCTGATCATATTAAATAAAAATGGAAAAAGTAAAATGCGTTTTTTTTTTGAACACTTTTTGAACACATAGATTGTTACGAAAGATTGACTTACGTAATATAAAAATCATTTTGATAACTTTATTATTCCACTTGTTGTGTTACAAAATGTGACGCATGTTTTGCGTTTTGATAAGCATCATCAGACATAACATCGCAAGGTTGACGAATAAACAGAAAAATAATTCTAATTCTTAAGTCATTGCTTTCCGGAACAAAACGCGAGCCGATTACTACAAGGTTCTATGTGGACAGCTGCACCAAAAAAGATATGGGCATTTTAAATTTTGAATGCTCTTATTTTGAAAATGACAAGAATGAAAAGAGTGCAACCGTTTTGATACACTTTTTTACGGTAACCATGGCAACCGTTTTGTTGTATTCAGCTCGCGAAAAGTTAAATAATCTCATATTTGTTATGTGTCCTTAGTCTGTATATAAAGCTCAGACAATTTTAGTTTGAACATAGTTTCAACGAAGGCGTGAACCAAAATAATTTTCAACTATCTAAAAAAAAATGCAGATTTTTTTTCACTTTCTTATAATAGAGCTGTACCAAGTTAATGCTAATTCAATCGACAAAAAAATGTTAATATTTCGTTCAAGAGAAAAAATATAAGCTCTTATAATGAAATTGCAAATATTTTAGGTAACTTGAAAATAGAAAAAAAAACCACCGGTTAGCTTTTTTGTGTTATATTTCCCACAAGTGTGGATACTTAAACTGTGAAGATTACAGAGCATTATGTTGGACATGGTTTGTAAATATTAAAACATATTTACATAAAAGAATAAACCACGCCTGTTAAATTTAAGCTGAAAAAACGTGTTGTCGCAGATGTTCTTGTTGCTTGTTTGCCATAATGTATTTGGGCTAACATCATTCTCATATGAATATTAGCATATAGATATCAAATAATTTACCTCAAACAACAAAAAATAAAGCATACAATCGCTTTGTCATCGTTAAAAGTAAAACACATACCGCCAAATTTGATATTTAATTATTTGCCATTAATTTTTTGATATATTCATTTATCATATTTCCTTGTAAATTTATTTAAATGTATTACTGTATTAAAAGAGAGAGTTGCCCGTAACATGCCATCCTAAAAAAATACGTTCCCTGCCATGATGGCATCTCAGTTTCACTGTTTATTGACAGTATTTAAACCTACGCTATAAGCTAAAAAAAATAATTAAAAAATGTATATATGCTAGAATACCAAAAATGATAAATACTTATTGACAATATTAAGAGAAATATTGAATGATTTAATGGCTCAACTATTTACGATTGCATCATGGGGATGTAGGTGTTAAAAAAAAAAAAACAAATACATAAATGCACACATTGGTTTATTACATGTACTAAAAAGTATTTTTTTCTAGCTTACAACTTTAAACGGTTATTTTATGTTATTTTTTTTTAATTCGCATTTTTGGTAATTTCCACTTTTATTAAATGAAATCTGTACCGATTTTTCTCATGACGAGCATCAATCGATAATGCTGAGATAATTAATCTTTGATGTTTTTTAAATTATTTGTTGAACATTTTAATTTTGTGTAATTATAGAATCACTTCTATTGTAATTCGTAAATTTTTGTTTACACCTTTTCATTTCCATTTTGTTTTTGTATAAATAACACTGCTCAATTATATTTATTATCAGCTGACAATGCTCGCCATGAGCGAAACCGGTCCTGACCTTTTAAAATAAAGTGGAAATAAAGTACAAAATAATATTGTGTTTTTATTAATATAGTGTAAAACAGTCGATTTATATTTCAGTATCACATTATTGTTACTAGGGATTCTGTGTGAAGACGTCACGGGACTTTATTGTAAAATGTCCCGGGAATGAAGACTGTGATTTAAAATGTGCTAATAAATTGTACATTTAATTTTTTAAAAAACAATTATTGTGGTTAAAAAATTCTCAAAAGGACTGATGTGGATCGAATAAAAACATATACAAGAGGGGAGGTCTAAGAAAAACGTAACTGTATATAAAATATAACTGTACCAAAAGCAGATTACAAAATATTAAAATTAAATGTTCATACCGGATGTTGTTTTATTTACAAATGTTTTTTCACTATTATACAAAGGTACCAATGTGTCAATATGACAAAAAAGGTCTAAAAGCTCTATTGTGAAGTTACGGTCATAAATTTACTCCTGACTGTGGCCGAATTCATTGATATTTTTTCAATACATGTATCGTTATTATTCCTTCTTAGTAAAAATCAACCGTTAGCATTTTATATATCCATTACATATGAAAAATAATAATTATTAAACATTGTATTAAAAAACGCGATTTTTACTTGTGCGTACTTTCAAAAGGCGCCGAGTGTATGTAATGCATACATACATACATAAAAATACTTAATTTAAATACATTTATAATTTTGTTGAAGGGAAAATAAAAGTTTAGAGTCCTGAAAAGTCCCGGGACTTTGACTTTAGGGACTTTGAAAAACCCGAGACTTCAAAATCCCTAATCGTTACTATATAATTACAAATCAAATTCAAATCGTTAATCGTACACTTTTATAAGTTTTGTTTTTAGCTACCCGTATTTTGTATTTCAGCATTTTCATGCATTCAAATGCAAGGATGAACTTGATCCGAAAGTAAGTCAACAACAAAAACTATTTGCTAGTTGTTACTTAGAGTCATTGAATCATTGAGTGCAATTGGATCTCGAAAATGCCGAAAAGTAAAGTACGGGTAGTTGGTAATAACAGTGTTAAAATTCTACAATAATAGGATAATAAGGCGCAGAAAAAGATGCCAATAACACCAACAACAGTATCAGTACCCGTTAACGATATTAATAACAAGCGTTTGAAAGAACAATCCCATGACAAGAAAATAGCGTTGTACCAACTGTCGAATGTCTAGCCAAGTTCCGCTGTAGCTCAGTTCTTTCATCTTTACACCTTCAGATCAAAAAAAGTTGAAACAACTTATTACTTCTCGGTGTTTTCATTAAAAAGCTTTAGTTAAGATAAAAAATGGGCAATGGACATGTTTTAAAACACATAAATTGAAAACATCACGTATATTAATAGCATTGCATTCAAATTTATGTTGGTAATTATTTATCTAACGTTTCGTAAAGTATATTTCAGATCTCGCAAGCTTGGTGGGTAAATTAAATAATTCATTTATAAAACACTCATCCGAGCATTGCTTACTTCTAGTTCGGAGTGCAGTCTTATAGTGAGAGCGAACGAAAAAGTGTTGGCCATTTTCGAGTGAAAAGTTTCGTAAAAATTTATAGTTCAACGCAAAGAGCTGGAACGAGGCTGGTAAAAAGAAATCACGAATTGTATAAAGTAATGATAATAACTCGCAGTACCTCAATTGTATGTATTGTACAAGAGTAAGCATATTATGGTTTATCGATTTAAAAATCTCTCAGATCAAAGCTCTCAAATTAAAAGACAGTAAAGAGTTGGACAGGTTTAAGTTAACTCTTAAATTTAAAACCTAATTAAAGAATTTTGTTTCTTAAGCATACATAAACGTACAACCGCACGTTTTTTCAAAATGGCTTTATCAATTGAAAGAGTATATGTAACCTAAATAGAATATATGTGAGAAAAGGATATTAAAATTTAGTCTGTTCTTGATGTGAAAAAAGCAACAAAACTGAGTAACCATAAGAATATACACAAACAAAACAAGACAAAACATATAGAAAGCTGAAAAGAAGCTTGAAAATTTGATTTTAAAAGTAAGTTATCACAAAACAATCACGCAGACAATTGATTGTCCAAAACACTAACTGTTTCATTGTGTTTCAGGTCATTTAAATATTACTACCATAAGTACTCTACATCTTAAATACATGAAAATTTAATATTTGATCAAGCGAAAACTCTCCGACCCGACTGTTTGGCTAACTGTATACTGAGGCGCTGAGTGTGTTTTTTTTGTACAGTGGTAAGTTTTGTTTGAAAGCTAATCTTGGTTGAAATTTTGTAAAGATATATGCATTTTCATATTATGAAACTTGCCTGATGCAGCTGTCACAGTATACCCTAGTCGTACTTATCTACTTCACCTGTCTGTACTTGTCAATTATATGCTGCCCTGCGCTGCGTTGCTTGTATATCAGCATGCACTTAATCTTAAAGATGCCCAATCGTAGTTTTATGAATATATTTTCATTAAGGCGTAGTTAAATTAAAAATGACTTATTTTAAATGGATTTATTATAAATAACTAATTTGTAATATTAAATGACTTTATAAAAGGTTATCAAAGAGCAAATGTCAGGATAAAATCGACGACATATATCTTTTTGCTTCATGAAGCGTATTACATAACAATCGGATATCTGATCAATTTATTATACAAAAAGAACCATTCCGTAATGCGATTTTATCTATACATGCGTTGAAATGTCTTCAATTTATCTCAACATCGTCCCTTTTTGCGAAAAAAATCTGACGTATAAGCTTTATTACAAAAAGAGAAAAAAGGGCATGAAACACAATAAGCATTTTTTGCGGTCAATTTTCCTCCGGGTCCGTTTCTTTTGCCCCTTTTCTTTGAAGACCTTTTCGTTAAGCGGCCAGATAAGGAAGGCAAGAGAAAAATTAGCGAGCAGTGTTTTGTAGCAGATACGTGTTCTAAATTTTAAAGCAAATAGTGTAGTAATCCATGTATCTATTTTTCACTGCTAAATCTTTTAATTGATTATATGAATTTTTTACCATGTCCGATCCCAATGTAAAGCAGAGTGGAATAATGATGGAGTTTATTTTAATAGAAGTGTTTCTACGAGAACAGCTTGTTACTCAGTTGTTCTACCTTCCCATTTTTTCTAAAGATGGTAGTATAGAAGAATAGGGGTAGAACAAGATTATTGGTAAGCTTATCGCTTACTATACGTGCAGTTTTAAGAAAAGAATAAGTGGTAAAAAGGGATTCAAGACATCACATGCCTTCAAACAGAAATCAATCAATTAACCCTCCAGAGACGAGAGTTTTTTTTCGATAAAAAAATATTTTTTAAGCCATATTTAAATCACGGATAACTTTTATTCCTAAGAAAAATTAAAAAAAAAACAACGCCAAGTCGTTGTATAGAAACCTTGTATGACTATATGGTCATTTTTATCCTTTTATTACCGTGTAATATTGTGTATGGACAGTAGTAAGGACAAGCCTGACTGTATGGGCACGCAAACATTCGAATTTGAAATATAGCTAAATTTTTAAAAATATTTACAATTTAACCTCTTTAGATCAACATAATTTTAATACAAATATATTAGCAAAAGAACTGTAAATAATTTGATGTTTTGATAAAAAAATAACTAACAGTTTCAAAAAGTCTATTAAAAAAATCCGAAATTCAAAAAATCGCATGTGCTTTTGGTGGCCGTTTCTGTCCCCGCGGCTGATGACTAACTGAAGTCTGTACCTTTCTTAACCAAATATGAGTGAAACAAGCGATATTCAGATAGAAAAAAGATGAATAGTGGGATCAATAGACAACGGTGTTTACTGTGACCATATGGTCACGCTCGTCCTTGGAGGGTTAATAAAACTATCCTTACTACGATTCGAGTTCGTGACCTTCGTAATCACAGCCAACGACGTTGACCATCGACCACGCAGGTGAAATAAGAATTATAAAAAAAGTGATCCTAATATGTATTTAATATTGTTACCAATTTTTTATTAATTGATTGAATTAGCATTAACTTGGTTAAACTTCATTATAATAAGGTCAAAAAATTGAGTGTATTTTAGATTTGCATTTTATAATATATTATAAATAAATGCTATTTTTGCTTTATTCCATCGTGAAGATATGTTAAAACATATCTCCATTAGCTTATCTATGTATACTGACTAAATTATACTTATTCCAATATCCTAAGTTGCATTGAAAACACAGTTTTGAATTAATAGATTGTTTTTTTTTTGTTTTCCAAGAAAATTGAGCCACCACTCATTTTTCTATGGTCTACATTAGTAGAGGAGTAAGTTATACGGGATTGTTCTCTTTACCGTGTACTCTTGGACTAAGAATAAACAAAAATGGAGAGAAAACAAAAAATGTCACTTAGATCAGCCAGTGTAAGTAACATGTAAATGTCTCCACTAAAAATCCGCCACAACGGTAAAGTTTTATTGATAAAATAAAATTTATAAAACCAAAGTTTTTGGCTCGCATTGAAGAATGTTTTTTTTTATCATGATATGTCATTAATTTTACGTCTAACTGCTGAATCTAGCCACAAGCTGATGCCACCAAATGCTTTCTTCAATAAACAGAATTATTGGCTCCAACCAATTCCAATAAATAACTTGAAATAATAATTATAAATCGTGAATATACGAAGTGACTTTTAAGGTCATTATAACTCACAAATTAGTAAACAACAACGAGTTCTGGCTCTCTAGAAGGATAACCTGTACGAGCTTTGACCAGATTCACCCATTCCTAGTTATTTTATATTTTGAATAATTATTATAAATGTCTGCACAATCTCATAAAATCTATCAAGATTTACAAACAAAATGTGTGTTGAATTTATTATTCGCTCCAAGTATTGTTTTTAAAGCTGAGCACATTATAAATGCTTTTTAAATTAAGAAATATAATTAAAAATATAAAAAAATTTATATACAATGGAATGTATAAAAAAATTCGGAATGGTATTTGAAAATAGAATTCCTTTGAGAAAATGTCAAAATCATCTCCACGCTTTGGATTTTATTGTTTGTCTAAGGCTCACTTAAAAAAAATGATTCAATTTTAAATCAGTTTATTAAAAACGCTTTGTGTTTTTTTTAATACTATAGTTTTAATTATGTTTCATTCATAAATATTAAGCTTTTTTTCAGAACTTTTTGATGAAAGCATATCTTTGTAATTCAGTTGTGTCACTAACGTTCACAAAAAAAAAGAAAATAACTAATAAATAAATAAGTCTTTAACAAAAAAAAAACTATGAGTGTTTATAGATGTATTACTATTCAGTCAAGAATTGCTTAAAATAAGTTTTAGTTTCTGATGTAATATTTTTTAAACCTGAACACTCAATAATCAAAGGAATTCTTTTAAAATACATACTTAACTATAAGTTTTTGATCACTTTTAGAGTGTTCACTGTCAATACTTGGTGGAATGACATTATATTAATAAAAACACAATATTTTTTTGTACTTTATTTCCATTTTATTTAAAGCAAAATACATAAAGAAGTTCTAAGTACTATTCAAGATCAGAACAATATGACGCATTCATTTCAATACTTATCTGTAACTCAGTCCAGAGACATGGTCCTACACTGTCAGCGTATGCGCAGGAGTTGCTAGTTGATCTCGTACCAATTCTAGTTTTTATGATTTTACAGTGAGTCTGTAATGATGATAAGAAAACATCATCAAAGTTCATGTCATTCGATACAAATTGACGAGTCAATGCAGCTAGTTGGAGACTCAAACTGATGACTACAAAACCACGTTAGAATAATGCCCATCAATTTTTTTTATTTCAACCTTTTTTTGCTATCGACAAGAACAGAGTGTTTCTACATATATTAATTTAAAAATGTAATAAAGATTATTTGTAGAACACTTGTAAATATGGATTACATAATCAAATATGTTGGAGTTTGGAATATGAAAAAAGCTGATGATAATGAAGAAACCAACGAACCAAATAAAGTTAAAATGCAGCAACATTACTTTGAATATGGATGGCTTGTTGATTTATAGTGCTTGTTGACAGGTTTTAAATGCAAATTTCTCTCTAAAAATACAATATAAAAAATATCGATCAGTCTATGTATTGAAATATTCGTTTTTCATCCCTTAATCTAAAAGTTATGAAGGAAACCTTGCATATTGAGTGTTATTTGTTCCCATAGCTAAGGAGAGAAGTAAAGTTGTAGAATATATTTCTCTGTTTGTGGTTGGCGAAAGTCCTTGCAAACAAAGGTAAATCATGATTTTGACGTACAATAACAATAATTCATAAATCATCAAAATATATTAGCAATACGACTGCCATCCGCAAAAACAGGAGCCTCTTGTTTACATAACAACTTTCGTTTTCGGATGCCAGCAGAGTTTCCAGTGAAAGCTCGCAGCCTAGCTATTAATTATTGTTTTAAAGTTTAGTAAAATGTTGTGTAAATTGGATGTTTTGGTGAAGTGTTTATTCGGGATCGCGGTAAGCAAATAAAATAGTGTTCAAGTATAATTGAGTAGTTAGATTAAATTTAAGTAAAACATTGCTTGGATATTAAACTTATTATTTGAACAAGAGTATTGTTTCAATCGGAAATTATAGCAATGAATCTAGATTTAATTTTGTTCAACAATTTTTCTTCTATTGTATAGCATGAATATGAATGGTCAGCAACCAGAGCTTGCGAAGAATATTAAAAGAGCCTGCTTCAAAAAAAAAGTTATTTTAACATATAGTCACCACGTTGAGACTAAGGCATCCAATCCCGGACCTTTTTTATTTTCACAATTTTTCCAATTCCGGGATTCCATGATTGACCATTTGCAATAAAATCATGAAATTCGGAATTTCAAAAAATTTTGCTCGCCGATTATCAAATCCAGGGTATTTACGGATTTCATGAAATGAAAAAATGTGATTCCTTTTTTAGCACTCGCACAAGCTACAACTTTTTTTCAGGTTACCGATTTAAAAAACGCAGGAATTTATGGATTTTTAAAAATGACAAAAAATTGGGACCATATTTTAGGTCTCACGCGGATTTCATAAATTTTGCCTAGTTAGCTTTTTTCTAAAAATTGATAAGAATTTTGCACTACTTATCCTCAATCCCGAAATTGGATAGTATCCCGGGATTGAAGGCCCTACTCTATTTTAATTAATATATAGTCTGAACTTATATTAAAATCTAAAAAAATACAAGAACTTGTTTCAATTAAATAATTGTGTTTTGATTATATCTGAAACGATAAATTCCATCATCATAAATTGTAATTAAGTCACCCAAACTTCTATTTTTTGTTGTGGGTTAGGATAAGTAGATAATAGCGTATCAAATCCCGGGATCCAGGATCTTGACCCTGTAATCTCGGGACCGTCTTAATACCGATCCTGGAATTTCGGGATTCACTTATGGCATGTCAAAAAAACCAAATTAAAATTAAAATTTTTCCTGATTTACTACAATATATTTTCATGACAAAACAATTCCGAACAGTGTGTTGATATATATTTATTTTTTGTAATATTTACTCTCATAATAAAAGAATGAATTGAGAACTTTCTCTCTCTCATATTTTGTAGAAGTTGTAGACAGGAATAGGCAGATTTTCTTTGAAAATTAAGATCACAATAATTTAAGAGATATTTCGGAATTCAGGTATGAATTCCAAAAAAAGTGCAAAATTTTATCGATCGATAATCCATGTATTTAATGTGGAGCATATGGCCTCCTAATAAAGGTATCTCAACAGAAAATTTCTACAAGTACTGTTTATTACTCAGTCGCTCAACCTCTATTTTTCAAAAACAGAAGTAAGGATAAATGAATTAGGCTAAGACAGGACTAGTGGTTAATTCATACCTCTCAATACGCATAGTTATTATCAGTTATTTAATTATACAAGGATACGAAGGAATTTTAAGACATCACAAACTCTCTCGACTTCAAACAGAAATTGATCGAAAAAATAATATTCATACTGGGACTCGAATCACTGAGATTAGGCACGGAAACCAACAATGTCAACCTCTGCGCCATTTGCCGGTCCGATGTCTAATCAAACACCGACAGTCAATATTAAAAGCTTTATTTGTAAATATTTTTACAAAAAGTAAATATTTTTTATAAAAATGTACTTTTCTTGGCTTTGAGATAAAACTGTTTTTTTTGAATTCTTAAAAACCCAATAATTATTAAATTTACGTCTCGTTTAATCAAAGATATAAAATATTTGATTTTTCTTTCAAAATCATTTATTTTTTTATCAGAGGGAAAATAAAAATTAAATTCAATTCCTTTGGCTTATATATACGTTTATTCATTTCACAGTTCAAACATCAATAATGTTTTATTATACGAAAATGTTTTCTTGATTTGTATTTTGTAGGTAATAAATTTCAAAATGAAAATTCTTTAATTTGGAAACGCTTGTTGCAAGAAAGGTACACAATAAATTATTTTCTTTATCGTTTTATTTTCATTCAGACAAGCGCAAAACGCTTAAAGTTATTTTAGGAAATATTTCATAATTGTAAAAAAGGAATTCTTGTCTCCAGCATTTAGATATTGTGAAACATTAAGCGAATAAAAATAGGATAGTTGTCATTTAATTAAAACTAATATAATTATAATTAAATTAATAAGAAATACGCTGTTTTGCAATAGATTATATTTATGACGTTAGTATCAATTCAATTACAAATTATCAATGGGTTAGAAGTAAATAAACATATGATTCATGATGAATCGTTTTATTCTTTGAAGAAAACACTATTAAAACTTCCAACAGACCAGTATAGAGAAATATAGGAGACATCACAGGAGTAATAGCACAATATGCAATGGAACGAAGAAAATATCACCTTGTGAATGATGTAGAAACAATTAAAGAAATATTTAAATCACAACAGATATACAATTTTGCAAAACCAGGATCCCAAGATTGATCAATTACCATAATTTCGTGTTTTCATTTTATATGTATTCCTAATTTTAATATACAAAATTAACTGGTTAATTCGAGTAGAATATATATCACTAACACCCGTGTCCAAGATCTAAAATTAAAATTGATTTTTTATCCCGCTTTAAAAAAATATCGATCAGTCATTTCTTTTTTACTTTACATTTATTTAACTGAGATTTGTATACAAGCATGAAATAGAAAATGTCTGATCCTGTCTACGACTGCAACAAAATATGAGAAAGATTAAGATCTCAATTCATTAATTTATTATTAAGGTATTATAATAAAAAATGTATAAAACACCGTAAGAATTTTTTTATTATAAAAATATAGGGTAGTAAATCAGGAATATTTAACATTTTTTTTATATGTTATAAAATAATCAGATATTCTGGAATCAGTTTAAAACGATCTTGAAATTACGGAATCGCCAAAATGATCGAGATTGTGTGGATGCTTTTTATTGTACTGCAAAAAAGTTTATAGAGTTCGTCTACTGACCTTAGAAAACTGAAGTTTCAAGTTATTACTAAAACAATGGTATTCTATTTCAGTCAGGAGTTTTTATATCAGATAACGAACAAGACACTTTTTTTTTTTTCAAAATCACTTTCATTGTGATTTTTTTCTATACAAATGGTGTTGCATGAAATTACTTTTTGTCATAAAGCACGCATTTCTCGCCTGTAGCAATCTGATGAGATTGTGTAAAAACGCTTCTATTTTTTCAAGATCTAGAAGAAGTCGGTAATTTCACACCGTGGTCTTTGTTATAACCTTTCAGCTCATGCAGGTATTCATACGTCTTGTCTCAAATTTTCCTGATTTTTTTCACATGATCATGGAATGTGTATTTGCAGAATTCGAGTTTCTCTGCTAGCTGATGAATAATTTGGGCCGGATTATTTTAAACTTCTTAAGTCTATAATAGGGCATCTAATCCCGGGATCCCGTCCAATTTTCTGATCCCGAAATCCCGGGACTGACATGGTCGCGATCCCGGGATTTCGGGATTGGGAAATCTTGAGCAAATTCCGAAAATCGATAGGGTTTTGAAAAAAAATCGACTATAGGAGATAATCTAGGGAAAAAGTATACCAAATCAAGAATTTCAAATTCCTACTAAAAAAACGAGTTTCAGAGATAATCTGGGAAAAAAATATAGCAAACTGAGGATTCCAAATTCTTCGGTGAGCTAAAAAGACTCGCCAAAACTTTCAAATTATGCACGATTTCACGTTGAGTGCCCAATCCCAGGATTTAAAAAAGGCTCAGGGATTGGATACTCTAATCACAGATGTTTGTTGTTGTCACAGTCGAAGATATTTTTTTTAAGACTCACTAGCATGCAATTTTTAAGTAATGTTTGGTCGTTATAAATTCTGCCATCATGCATGAGTGTTTTTTTTTGTTAACATGTTTGTTACAAGACAACAAAGACAAGCAGAGTGCTACTTACCATGAATAAACAACATTAATATCCGAACAATGTTAGGCTATAATAATTAACTCCAAATAGATATAAGACGTAATCAAAGCAAAGAATAATAAAGATAATGTTTTATGAAAATAATGTCTTTCTGCAGAAGCGATATTTTTATAAGGAGTATTCTGATTTATATTCTGTAGATACGAAAACGATGAAAGTGAATGATTTTTATTCATTAACACTAAAAAAGCACTGGGCATCAGAGAAGAAAATGATATTGGAAACGCTAGTAAATTTGAATCAATTTTCTTTGACAGCAATGATCAAAGATAAAATAGATAAAGGTGAGTTTATTTTTATTTGCAAACATTCGTCAAACGATGTGATTGGAAGTTATTTAATTTGAATAAAAGGACATCAAAGAAATATTCAATTCTAACGAATATTCATGTTAAATATCAATTTTATTAATTGTTATATGATAGCTGTTAATGATTACAAATTAATTAATTATTGTCAACGGTGACAAAGTAATTACGTTATTACACGGTGATGTTTTGATCATTTCAATATTGAATGCTTGTATTTTAATTTAAAAATCCATTTTGAAAATCAACTTATGCTATAAATAGGGAAACAAATTAAAAGTAAATATGATATTCAATTTATTAAATAAAAATAAAAATTACCATGACTTAAATATTATTTTGTTTTCGATCAATCAGGGAAATCAGTATTAATTAATGTAACATAAAGAAATTATAGTTACGCAATTAGAAAATAAATATGATTTCGAATTAGTTTTTTTGTATTTATTTTATACTGTATAAACTATTTATGAAATGAAACGTTTTCACACAAAACATCAAAGATATGATTTAAGTATAAGAAGGCATAAATCTTTTCATGAAACAACAGATAAAAATAAATACAATAAAACTATATTTTTATACGTAATTTGCTATATATTAGAATTCAATTAAAAATACTATTTGTATTGGTAATAAGTAACATACTTACAAAGCAAAAAGTACAATCGAAACAAATTTTGCTATATGCCAAAACAATGGCTCGTCATGATGTATTGTCAGAATGATGTCATTTTCTTGGTGTTCTCTGTCAATAGTTTATTGGTGGAAAGGTATTATATTCAAAACACAAAATACTGATTTGCATTAATTCCCACGTTTAGACTGAATTGATAATGGGCTTCTTAAGCGGAACCGGTCCTAATCTTATTAAATAAAAGTAAAAATTACTACAAACGAGTATTCTATTTTTTTAATCAGTATTATGTGTTAAAAAAAAGTGGTTTCGACAAGGTTTCCCGACTCTTGAACATTGCTGTGAAAAATGAACAATTTAATTAAAGTTAAATCTATAAAGAATTCATACAAACTGTCACGTTTGATAGGGTATCGTTTTTACTTTATGTGGTTAAAATTTCATATTTCAAAGTCGTCATTATTAAACACTACAAAATTGCAAGATAAAGCACTCTAAAAGTCAAAGTCACATAACAATGAATATGCTATGCTGATACAACAAATAGTGTGCAGTTTATCCACATGCAAAATAACCATAATTAACATAATAAAATTCCACGTCTAAGCAAAGAGCAAAAAATGCAAAGTCGATTTGATCTAATTTGACAATTTTTGGATTGTGGCAGCTTAAATGCGGGGTATCAATAATAAATTTAATTTAAAATCCGACACAAAGGTAAACACTTATAGTCATTTTTGATATATGAAAAACATGTTTGGTCCAGCAAAATGGTTTTTAACCCGTAACATGCCTTCCTAAAAAATCACGTTCCCTGCCATGATGTGATCTTAGTTTCACTGCTTATTGACAGTATTTAAACCTATGTTAGAAGCTAAAAAATAATGAATGATTTAATGGCTAAACTATTTACGATTGCATCATGGGAATGGAGGTGTCAACGAGTGGGGCAAACAAAATATCTATAAAATATAGACTAGATTGTTATTACTGTTCAGAAATTATAAAGTTAAGCAAAATTGAGATACACAGCGCTTTCAACATAACGTAACGACTTATCGTAAATATTCGTTAGCCCTTCTCAAATTTAATGCCGCTAGAATCCAAAATGACCATATCAAAAGTCATTTATAAGTTATCTCCATTAAATAGAAACGGTCTAAGGGTAGTACTACTCCATGACTCAGTGACTCTGAACATTTTCTTACGGTGACGTTCTACCTATTAGAAATATAAAAAAAATGTTTCTGTAAATTGTAAATACGAATGTAGAGTTAGACCGAGAAACGTTGTTCCTTATATTATTTTTTCTGAATATTAAAATTTTTCTGGTTAGAATTTAAATCACACTGGTCAGAATTTTTATTAAATGGTCATAATTTGTATGAATTTAAAAAAAAACCTAATTAAGCTAACCTAACCTACTAATCAAAATTGTTATAAAATATTCTGACCGTTCATATTTTTATTCTGAACGAAAATTGATTTAAATTCTGACCATTCAATTTGTTTCCTATTAAAAAAATATATTTGTCGAATTATAGCTAGAAATTATAAAGCGTCAAATATTTTAGATTTTTATTTATCACTTAAGGTATATTTGAGAGTTTTTTAAGTCACCCAAGAACAACATTAAGAGAAAATACATTTTAAAAACTCATAGAATTTAAGACAGTATTAGGCTGTACTGCAAATTCAAAAAAAAAAAAATTTTCATGGAGTATTTGAAATCTTGGGTATGGGTGTTTGTGATATTTTAATAACCTTGAATTACTTAAAAGTGATGAAAATTATGACAAAATTTTGTTTTTGTTTTTTATAAAACCACAAATCTTCAGAAAAACCATGACTTGCAAATAAAATGAGTGGTTTCATGAACAGTAAAATCGTTTTATTTCGAAGAGTTTTTAAGCCTTTGTGTATTTCAAAATAACTATGAACCAATTGAACCAATTGAACATAATGAGTAATTACCATCCATCTATCCGTATTGAGATATGTTCTTTAATTGCCATCTGATCCTTAACGATATTTTCAGATAGATTAACTCAAACTGAGCTTAACTACAGCTTAAACTTATTCGTGTATTTGATTTGACAAAAAAGATATTACAAAATTTTAGACAAAACTTATGAATGTTGAAAAATTTTTCACGATCAAAAATTTATATTAAAGCTAAATCAAGTAATCCCAGCTAATATCTTAAACTAATGATTGGATTATTCAAGCCAGGCCATTAACTAATTACTCAAATATCTCGAAGGATTTAATGGAGTTGGTCCATTTTAATTCTAAATAAATATACTATGTATGATTCTACTAGTTTGTAAGTTTCATCTTTGACCATCAGTTGTGCTTAAGTCTGGTCCTACAATACGTGTTTTGTGGTTTTTTCATCAGTTGACTTATGAAATAGTTTTAATGTTAAAAATACCTTTTTCGGACGTAAGCGAAGAAAATAATATTATATCGATATTAAGAAAAACAAAAAAACTTCATTTTTGTCCAGAAAACCTAAAGTGTATAATAAACATTTTCACCACATAAAAATACAATCAAGTGTACATTTAAAAATATAAAATATTGATATGTTTAAGAGTTTTAAGTGATTCAGTTTTAAGACGTTTCTTTAAGTCAATCATATCAAATTTTATTATACAATTTATAGATATTAAACAAACAAACTGTTAATTATGTACAGCGACTGTAAATAAAACTGTAAAATTTTAATTATTAAATAAAAGTTTAAGATCACTGCTCTTACAAGTGGTAACATCATGTACAAAATTTACACTCGCTTTGATTATCATTTAAATTTAATTTACTTAAAATATGTATAAATAAATAAGCAAATAGATGTACATTTGTTGTCGAATAGCTACAAGCTGTCTTACCCTTTAACACCATTATATTATTTAACGTATTAAATAACTTTGCTATGGGATTATTTAGTAAAATACAAGACTTAAGATAAAATAATAAGATACTGCTCATATTTAATAATTTATACATATAAAAAAACAAGACAATTTTTTATTACTTTTAAATATAACAAAATATTATTTCACACAGATATTCACATAGAACTTAAAAAATATCCAACCCTTAAAAATATAAAAAAAAGACGAAGTTAATCACTGAATTTCAAACCTGTCGTAATTTTTTTAGGTGTTATGAAAAACAGAATATTTTGTTTATTAAAAATAGATAATTACTGCGATTTAAATGTCATTAACAAATAAATTACGTCTGTTTCAGTTTATCATTTCGACACATGAATAATTAACGCCTATAACTATTACAAACAGCCTAACAACGAAGGAAACAAACAATTCACAACAAACATTTCCGCATCATTAAGTTCACTTTCATTGTTTCTAAATACATTTTGCATATCAATATTACTAATGACAGCGCTTCAACGGCTAGCAGCAAAACAACGGACTTATACATAATTTAATCAAACACAACATGAATGTGAATACAGTTGTACAAGGGTGAAATAATTAGCACGATGAAGTGTCAACTGTCAATATTATACAATGATTAATAACTCGTGGTTTTGTTTTCATTTTTTTTAGTAATTTCATATCAATTCATTTTCTAGCGTTGATCGTATAGCTAGAGGATAGACATAACTACTAATATTGTATATAAAAGATAAAATGTGTTATAACCTTGGTTAAGTCATGCATTTAAATAAGTTTATTTATTTTCTTTTTAATTCCGATTTTAAGAAGTATAAACTTAGTCTTTTCTTATTATATATTTTTTTTACTTATTTCTTGAAAAATGGAAACAAATATCTATGCAAAACGACATATTCTCATTATGTGCTTTTAAGCTACGATTTGCGAGAAAAGACTTAAGGTTAATAAGTTGTTTGCTTAAGACATTTCTGCTTAAATTCAAATTGATTTTAATGTCCTTAACAGTAATTTAACTCCTCCAAAGCTGTGTTGAAAGCCAATATTATCTGTTGCAGATTGCAGCTGCATTAAGCTTAAGTTTTGAGTTATGACAGCTTTAAGTGTAAATGCTTGCAGCGCAATTAAATATAGTGTACAAGAATCAATAGGTTAATCGAAATTTATTGACTATACGCTTGTTACAATTCAATTTCAATAGATTAATATCGTACAAAGTTTGGGTTCCCGGTAAATTGCTCGAATGGAAATTGCTCGAATAACAAGATAATAAATTTGTTTCCGTTTGTTCTGTCCGTTTGTTCTGTCTTAGCCCTAGTCTTCTATGTGCTCTGGAAATATATATAAACAGTTTGAGTAACTAATTAATAAGCAGTTCTCGTAGAAACACTTCTGTTGAGATAAACTCCATTAAAAGATTATATGTTCCGCATTTTGAGCGAACACGGTTAAAATAAATACTTACGAAAATTATTTTTTTATTTCACTCTCTAAACAAGTGTCGCACAAGATAAAAATGAAATTCGTAGAAAAAGTCGTGAAAAATCTTTTAAATAACCAAGCAATTCGAATAATTTGTAATTCGAGCAATTTCCATTCGAGCAATTTACCGGCTACCCAAAGTTTGTGTTTATTTATAGTTTATTACTGAGCTTTTGACCGGAAGAGGTATTCAATAACAACGTCACAATATAACTATCCGTGTAAGTAAGTTATCAATAAAGCGTTGATGTACTAATTAAGGTAGTAAACTATTCATTATTTAAAAGAAACCTTTTCGCAGAATTTTCTTTCAAGTAGCAAATATTTCTATAATTAAGACAACTTAATAAAACATTATCAAAGATATAAACAAATATTTAACATTTTCATAAAATTGTAATTCAAAAACTATGCCACAAGTGAAAATATTTATTCGATACCATAAAGCATATCTCGTAATTATGGTGTTTAATGGTAACGTTTATTAGAAATATACTAACTTAATCAAACACTAAGCAAACTAACTTTCTAATTATCTGATCAGGTCCGGTTAGGGCTAACGAGGGTATTCCAGACCGAGAGTTGAAGGAGTTTAGTCAACACAGTAAAATTAAATGTCTGCTTGTGATTTTCTTAATTATTATTATCTAAGGTAACATAGAATAATTTATAAAATTAGCTTTGAAGGGTTTCAAGATGTAACATATAAAACAAAAAATCCCCAAATTATTACTTTATGAAGAAATATTTAGAATAGTAGCTCTTTCAGTCAAGTACATTTGATGTTTACTAGTTCAAGAGGTATATTCTTGATTTTTACAGCTAATGTGCAGAACGTTGATAAAACAGAAAGCAACTGCGACTAACGATCATGAGATAGTTAGCAAGCTTACATTTCAGATATTTCCTGGATATAATAATGGAGCCAAGAGACGAAAACTTGTTTAACCTGCTATACTTCCCAGTAGGGATTCTGAAGTCACGGGGTTTTCAAAGTCCCGGGACTCGAGGCGTGATAAAGTCAAAGTCCCGGGACTTCCCGTAACTCGAGACTTTTGTTTTCCCTGCAATAAAATTATAATCTTATTAAAACTACATTTTTGCATGTATGTATATATTTATTTATGTATTACATACACTCGGCGCCTTTTGAAAGTACGCACTAGTAAAAATCGCGTTTTTTAATACAATGTTTGATAATTATTATTTTTCTTACGCAATGGATGCGTACAATGCTAACGGTTAATTTTTACTAAGAAGGGATGATAACGGTACATACAATGAAAAAATATCAAAGAAGCCGCCGTCAGGAGTAAATTTATGGCCGTAATTTTACAATACAGGTTTTAGACCTTTTTTTGTCCTATCAAGTCATTGGTACCTTTGTGAAATAGTGAAAAAACATTTGTACATAAAACAACATCAGGTATGAACATTTAATTTTAGTATTTTGTAATTTGCTTTTGCTACAGTTATATTACAATAAAAAGACACATGGTATTTGAAACTTCTACGAAATTATAAATCCCAAACATCTGTTTTTCTATCAGATCCCTTTTTTATATGCATACTTAATTTCGTTAAAACCCCGGGTAAGTGTCACGTTTTTCTTGGGACTCCCCTCTTATATCTGCTTTCATTCAATACACATCAGTCCTTTTGAGGGTTTCTTAACCACAAGAAATGTTTTTTTTTCAAAATTAAAATGTACATGTTATTAGCACATTATAAATCACAGTCACAATTCCCGGGACTTAAGACAACAAAATCCCGACAAGTCCCGGGACGTTTTAACATCAGACACATTCATATATGTAGGTGTGTATTGATTAATAAGGATTTGATTTATTTTAAGCAAAAGTTCATTCAAAGAAGACTTTATCACGAAATAGTCAATGGTTGATAAATTCAATAGAAAGATACTATCTATTATTAAATATCGATAATGTCCGTCCCGTCTGTCCGTCTGTAAATCGTCCCCCGATTTTCTCTCCCCTCCACCGCCCCACCCCCGCTGTCACCATTTATTATTCATACCAAATACATACTTTTTTCGTTTGTAATATGGTCGCGATTCGCCTTTTCTATGACGTCAAAAGACGGTCCTCTCCCCCCCCCATACTGCCCGGCGTGTCGCCCATTATTTTTATTTTTATTCATACTAAGACATATTTTCCCAATACAACTGTTTATTATTTGACGAAACAAATCAATCGCTGAAAAAACTTCCATACAAAAACACTCCGCGACTGGATCGAACACAGAACTCTGGATTACCAGTCGAGCTCTCTTTCACGACACGACATAAATTATCAAGGCATACAAATATTATAAAAAAGAAAAATTTGAAATGATCATATTTCGATTTCCCACTGACTTCGATTGTTTGATTCAAGATCCAAAATGGAACACCTGCAAATAATGAATTGGAATATTTTTACATAATTTATTTTTCGACATTATAAATGCAAATAATCCATGTGTTCATAGTGTATGCTGAGGCTATTAAATATTTACGTTTTAACCGAGGGTATTTAGAATTTATCCCGAGAATTTAAATAATTTTGTATCTTTTTTTTAAATAACGATTAAACGATCGATCTTTGGAAAAGTAAAAAAACTAAAAACCAAGTAGAGTTCGAATCTACCTTGAAAACTTTTTTTTTGGTTTATAACATTTTTTTTTTGAAAACGTCTTTTAAATCACATTTACATCTTGATCGTATAAAAAAATGCTAATCAAAATAAACAAAATCCATTTGACATCGAAATTGTTTTTCAAAATAAATATAAACCAATTATTTCAAGATGTGTTTTTTAATCTAGATACATACGTGTATCAGTAGTTGTTGCAAAGCATAGTTTCAGTATGTTTAGTTACAAATAACGTCATAAAAATCATATATAAATTCTAAAAAACAAGTTCTATTTGGAGAATAAATCAAATTTTGTTTTTGATAAATGTTCAATAATTTATAAGATTTTGCAAGTAAAATTGCATTTGATATATATATAAAGGTAATTCTTTGCCCATTATTTTCCGACTTTTTTTCTCACAGTCCAATTGAAGTGAAAAAAAGTTCAATAGAAATTAAATTATTCTAAAAATTAAATATTAGATTATTCTAAAAATTCCAAAATCTAAAAAATAATATCGATAAATAATCAACTTTTCACAAATTCTCAATTCACAAATTGTGCGTACTGATCCTCGTCCTTTTCTTTTTCACAAAATATTTTTACGACTTGAAATTAGTGAATAAAAATAATAATACTACGAAAAATGATGTTAGCAACCTAGAACAATTATCCAAAAATAATAATTTACAATTTAAAAACTGCAGCTGTCGATATATGCGCCGAGATCGATTTATCACTATAAAAATATTGTTAGCAAACTGAAACATTATTCCAAAGATATAATAATTTTCGAATTCTGCTACTTCGAAAATAGTTTGTAGCAAACAAAAACCATTATTCCAAAAATTATAATTTACGAGTCAAGTTTCTGCTAATAGAAAAAATAATTGTTAGCAAACTAACATTAATTCCAAAATAAATAATTTACAATTTAAATACTACAGGCAGGCTAGTCGATATATGCCCTAATATTTATTTATTTAGAATCTCTGCATATTCCAATAAAAAGGTTTGTAATTTTTCTACTACTTAAAAATCAACAATATTCCCCACCGATGAGGTCAACGCTTACAGCTAGTCTATATAGAATAATAGGATAGTTTTGTAATATGTAACATCGTAAAAAGAGAGCACCACATGGTCACCATTTTGTTTTTCTTTTTTTCTGGAAGACATTTTTCATTAATTTATAAGGATTGATTTGTTTGAAGAAATTGTCAATTTAGAGGTTAAGGACGCTTGATCAAAAAACAAATAATCAATGGTTGATAAACTCAATAGAAAGATACTATATTTTTTAATGACAAATGTTTGTATACTGAATATGATGTAAAATTTTCGGCATAAATTTTCCCGATTTTAAAAATGTACTTTACTTAGTTGTTTTATTATAAAGTGAAAAATCTTACCTAAAAGTAATAAGTTTTCTTGTTTTTATAAATAGAAAAGTAAACCCTATTTGGTTTTCCAATATTGAAAGAGTCAATCTGTTTTGCGAAAGAATAATCACAATAGTTTTACGAAGAACCCAAAAGTTGTATTATTTTAATCCTTCATTCACATGTGTTATCTATTGGAATTGCTTACTGACAGAAGGTGTGTTGGGAAAAAGATAAAATGTGGTATGAAGTAAAGGACATGTTTTATTTATGAAATAACTTACTTACAAAATAAGGAAGCTGACGTCATATTTCTGTATTAATAAAGAATATTGCTTTCTTGTTTATATTCTTTCTCTTATATATTGTAATGAAAGAGATTCAAAATCATCAATGTTTTTTTGTTGCATAGTTATAAATAGATATGTGAAGTAAAATCGATTTTTTTATGTAATATAACAGGGTTTTGCATACAAAAATATACTTGACATAAATAAAAAAAATTGAAGATGCGTTCTATAATTTTTATTCTTACTTTTAGGTACTTCAATATAGATGCATTTAACAAGATCTACATGTGAATCAGTCAGTCAATCCCTCTTTTCGGAAAGTGTAAGGGTAAATGGACGGGGTTGGAAAAGAACTGGTTACTAGCTCATTGCAAATGGATTTTTTCTGAAGGCTCGTGGAGTTGTGAAAAAAATTCGGACTCCGGTTTATAAAAGTTCTAAAGTTTTATATTTTTTGTTTGAATACATGCTTAAATGCATTACTTTTGGATTTCAATTTCTAGTTTTACTACAACTCCGACTTCATAGCTCTGATTTTTATTATATTTTTACTTCGTATAATGTATGCTTCCCAAATTTCTGTAAATCTGCATTTATTATTTTGTTATACTATAAGTGCACGTAAATTAATTATAATATTACTTGTCAACCGAATATAACCCACGTAAAAGCAGATATAATGCTGTTTGATATAAAACAAAAAAGTTTTATATCTGCATAATTTATTCCTTAGGAAGTAAAGATACCGGTTATAAAGTGAAAATTAAATTATATATAATAGTTGAACACTGAGACTAATGTAGGAACATAGAACGGAACTTCGGAGCTTTGCTTAATGTACCATTCGGTGATAGTATTTGAAACGATCATCGATGCTTTAAATTTCGAAACAGAGAGTTTGAGTACGAATAATTTTGGATATCAAAAAATAATATTATTTATAATTTTTGTCACACCTTATTAGTATGTAGTTTTTTTAATCCATGTCTTTTTCGATGTGGATCATATGGCCTTCTAATGAAGGTGTCTCAACAGAAGTTTTGCTAGAAGAATTGTTTATTACTCAGTTGCTTAAACTCTCTTTATTCAAGGAGAGTAGTAGAGCAAAGAAGGATAAAATAGAGTAGGGTAAAAATAGCAAGGTTTTTAGTTCTACAGTTTTTATATTTATTAGTTGATAGCCATTTTGGCTTTCGCCATCGTCAGAACTATGATTAAACTTACATTTTTCTCAGCTATATATACTGGCTCCGAAGAGATACACAATGCATCAGGTTATTCACTCTAACATCCCAATTAAAATTAAAATTATTAATAATTATTAATATACACTTATTTTTCATCATTTAATTTCTATAAATGAATTAAATAATAACTTATTTAACACATATATAAATAAAATCAATAATGATAATAAATGTATACAAAAACTATGTCAAAGTAAAGGAATATATGGTAAAAGAAATTCAGGTATATCTTTAATATCAAAAAGAATTCACCGTAATATTTTAACAATGCTATATGTATTAATTCGAACAGATATAATAAATATTGTTCATCGCCAAAGTATCTGGCAAGTGTAAAGAATATCCATCTCAAGTAAAGGAAAAACTTTGGTGACAAAGTGTTTAGCTCCAAACACGTTTGATTTGTCACGAGTGTCACCCGAATTTTGTATGTTTTATGTCGCGAAAATATAAGTGGTGGAAAACTTCTCTCTGTATAAATCAAAACCGTTACTGCGTCAAATTTTTAGCTGCTGCTATAGATAAACAGGCTGTAAACTTAGGGCGCCAAGGCAGCACTACTTGAGTACCATTAGTCACATCTGCTACAGACATTTTCGAAAGAAAATCGTAGCACCTCTTGCCAGCTTCTGTGGAGATAATGAATGTTTTTAAGGGGAGTGTTTTTAAATAGGGTTGCAACACTTTTTAAACAAAATACTTTGTTAGTTATTGCTATTTTTCAAAGTAGAAAAAAATCATTTAGTTTCGGTTATACTGTGACAAGAAAACATAAATGTATTTTTGTAGATTTTTTCTTATAGGCTATTTGGAAAAGTTTTTGATTGAATTCAATGAGTCAAAAAATGTGTTCAATATTTTGTCAAAAACATATAGTTTTATTAAGACTTTTTCTGGATTTAAAGTTTTTTGAAAGAATTAAAGAAATAAATACGTTTGATTTTGACCCCTTATAATTAGCAGTTTTTTTTATTAAAACCCTTTAAACTTTTCTTACGCTTTTTACAATACGTTAGATTGAACCGTTTAATTTTAATACAATGCTCAATATTTTTTTTATTTACAAGTGGAAGTATATGAAACGCTACCTAGCGTTTTAATATATTATTGAGTATAATATGTACATAAAAAGATATGTATTTCACCTATACCAGTGTTTCTCAACCTTTTTGGGAGCGTGGCCCCTTTGGAATGTCTTTATTGTTCTGTGGCCCCCATACCATTGTTTTGTCTACCCATGAAAATTATAATTTCAAAAACCTACCTTTTTTATAGTTATTCCGAGATTTTCGAATCTAGAATGCCAGTAATTTATTTTATTTACGGATTTACAAAAAATAGCTGCGCGACGTCCGCCATTATGCTCTTCCCTGTATCGTTTTATCAACACCTGTGGCCCCCCTAAACGTGGCTCCCCAAAACAAAAATAAATCTCTGTGGCCCCCTTAGAACACGCTGTGCCCCCCTGGGGGGCCACATGGCCCACCGTTGAGAAACCCTGACCTATACAATGGCCAAATGTTTAGTTTTAAAACATGCCAAATACTCTCAATATTTCTGATCGAAAATATAAGTTAACTTTAAAACCACCTTAAATAATTAACGAATGGAGCCAATTAATCCACGTGTTGATGAACAGGTGAAAAGTATGATGACTTACTTACTTACATACTTGTTGAAATGTACAAATCACATCATAATACACAAAGATCACTTATTTGACAAGAACTAATTCTTCTTATTTTTCTCGAAACTACTAAAAGTTGTTTTAGTTTGTTTTGAAAGTAAGCGGTTCATGAAATTCAATGCATTTATGGATTCAAGGCACACGAGATTATTAGAAAGTCACAAGAAAACAGTAATCGAATAATTTCGAATCAATTGCAAAAGATTTTTTAATATATTGATGAGAAAAAGTAGTAATTGAAAGTTGCTATAATAAAATTCATAAAATACTGTTATGTTGAAAATGCCTGTCACTTAAAATACTATCTCTTTGAATGAGATCTGCATACTTAATGTTCAGGCATGTCAAATACGATTTCTACTGCGGGGTGTATCAGCTAACTGAAAAATAGAGAAGATCCACGTGTACAATATAAAAAATGTTAAATTAAAAACATAATGACAGTTTATCTTTCACTTCTGCTTATTACTTAAAAAATCTTTCTCATAATAATATAAGAAAATATTTTTTATGCCTGTACCACAATATTTTATCCATGAATTATTCAAAAAATAAGCAATAAATCCTGATCGGTAAGTATTCACCAGTTTTTTTTTTTTTTTTAATTTTTTCGGCCACCGCTAAATAATTGTCGGAGAACCGTATGCGGTCTGTAAGCCACGTTTTTGCAATGCCTAATACAGTAAAAGATAGACCAGTGGTGAACTATGGTGTTTTCATATTTTAGGAATATTTAGAATAAAACAAAGCATAGAAGAATATGATCAAATTTTCTCTTTTTTTTTGTAAAAATTATTGACTTCTTTTATTACCGTGATTTTGTTGATGTGTAATTTTGTGAAAAAGTACATAGTTTTAATTTAAGTACGGCATATAGTCGTTAAACTTTTCCGGTTCTAAGCTCAAGAAATGCGACCCCAATACCCACATTTTCTTAAATATCTATTTTAATATGGGTGATACAATGTTTATAATTAAGGTATTCTTATTTTATAGTTTTTTGGACCTTTTGTAGTTGATATAAATACGCGATAACGCGATAACAAGATAAGCAGCTGCGATAAGCGATCGTTCGTAAGATAGCTGGGCAAAACGCGTCAGTTGAAATTGCATATGTGTGCTGGGATGACGTCTTTTTTACGCGCAACTTAAAATATGATTATTTGTTAAAAACCACTGATTTTTATAAAAAAAATGTATTAGGAATGATGCAGAGAAATATTTTAAAACTCTTAAACTATTTTTTTTTTGAAATTCATAAGAATAAGGCCAATAATGAGGAAACCACTGGGGTCCCTAAACGACCCCCATCGGCAAAGAAGTATTTTTCTAGTCTCCGAGCCACGAGAGTTAACAACAAATTATATGTTTTTCAAGTATAATTCAATAGTAACGTCAGAATTCAAGGAAGATTAATAAAATCAACTAAAAGTTTTTTCTCATTAAAAAGTCATACTGTCATGAAAGGGTATTGCTCATCCTCCTTTAAGTTAATTATTTATACGTTTTTCACCAAAATTTATTATTTTGATTTAATTTTTTTGAATTATTTAATTCCATTATACGAATAGCATAATAAAGTCATACACAATTACTGCAACATTGGAATATGACGTCATACTTTACCAATTGTATGGTATTATTTGTTTTTTAAATAAATATTACATATATATATTTTAAACTCATTTTCGCTCTCAAGAGGAGCATATAGTCTCCTAATGGATGTATTTAAAATTAAAATTTTCTACGAGAACTCCTTGTCATTAAGTTGTTCAAACTCTCTATTTTTCAAATAGAGTAGTAAGAATCGAATGATAATTCTAGGACTTTTATTGCTACATCCAGATATTGAAAGATCGGAAGGGTGGGATGAATTATTTTAAACATAACAATCACAGTATATCTCAACAAAAGGTTTTCTACAAGAATTACTTGTTACTTTGATGGTCAACCTTTCATCTATTTCCAAAGAGAGTAAGTATAGAAGGATGGGGCTTGAACAAGAATAGTGGTCAGCTAATCGCTCTTGCTACGTTCTGTTTTTATGGATAAGATGGATGGAAAGAAGGAATTCAAGACATCACATAAATCTGTGCCTTTTAACAGAAATTCATAAACCATTTGGAAAAACAATTGATAAAATTTTGGACTGGAATTCGAACCTGTGACATCCATTACCTAAGCCAACAACGTTGATCACTCGATCACACAGCCAACATTCCTATATATGCAGCATTGTAAAGTTTGTACAATTTTAAATTGTTACTTTTCACGCACATCCCGTAGACCACACGTTGAGAATCATTTAACGTTTGCTTTCATGAGATACGAGACTATTTGTCTTTTTTACCCTGGCACTTGTCCATTTTTTGTAGTTAGTATTGTTTTGAAGTAGCTTAAAAAGCATGTAACTAAAAAACACTAAGACGGTGATTATTTTCCTTAATATATTTTTAGTCAAGGCGTTTTGAAAAATTGCTATCGTTACTGTTTTTTTTTACATGTCAAACAAGACCAGCTTCTTTGAAAATATCACTTTGTTATTTCGTACAAAATATTCGACATTTTGTACGCAAGTCATACAAAAAATACGATCCTCATTACTTAGAGAACAGTCAAAACCTTTAGCCATTTTAGATAATAAACTTTCAAAATAATGGTAGGAATATTTTAAAATGATCTTCTAAAATATATATTTTTTTAATTTTCTTGGTTAACATGATTTTTTTTAACTTTTACATTATAATATATTTAAAAGGCTTTATTATATTAACTTTGAAGATGATGAACACACAGGTAAATACTATCAGTTGAATAACAATCTTATCAATTTGTTTTATTTTTAATTGTTTATGCTTAAATTTTCAATTGGCTGCTTGTGAGTAATTATGAAGGATTGGTGACACTTTTGGAGACTTCGCGTGGTAGTTCAACTATAAGCATTTTTCTTTAATAATATAATATTATGTCACAGTATTCACTTGACTACCGACTGTAAAATAAATACACTGGGAAAAATATTTTAAATAACTCATTTAGTATATGTGAGTTTTATTTGGTTAAAATTATCATCATAATAAACTAATCATGAATTAATCTTAACAGAAAAATATCATGAAGCTTGACGTATCTGAGTTTACATTAAGTATCTAATTATTTGTATTTTTAAAAACTATAATTTATTTACTCTTGTTATTATATTTGATCATTTGAATTCTTGCGTTCCAGAAAATAGTCCATTTCGGGAATAAATATGAAAAATGAACCTACATATATTGCTTTTGCTAATAACAGTAATCGTAATATATTGTTGGGTCATAGCCCAATTAACGATCTCTTTGTAGAATAATAAATTAATGTGTAGATAACATGATATATGCAACACAATACAACATGATTTGCAGGCTATAATAATAATCAATTGCTAAGGTATCTATTGTTGAACGGTTCAATAGATGCGGGGAGATAAATTGAAAGAAAATTGTATTAAGAAAAAATATTTCTACATCGATTTTTTTGCAGCCGAAAGTACCTTATTTATTTTAATATAAAAAGCAAAAAAATAGTTTGCGTTCTTTTTTGCGTGGTGGGAAGTTCAATTATACAAATTTACACTAATATACATTAAGTTTGAAATAGAAAGAAAACTCTCAGTGAATACAAATCAAGTTGTCACAAAAATATTTATTGAAAAACCGGATTAAAAGTTAAATATATATATATATATATTTGGTGTTACATACAGTCAGTTAATTGTAAGATCATACGAGATAAACTCAATTAGTTTTTTTTTTTTGTAAGTCATTTGAGATCAACGCGAAGAGAATTGGAAGAGAAAGAGATAGAGAGAATCACCAACAGCCACGTCCTAAGTCTCAAATTAAAATTTGATATTGAACTTACCGGAAATCGGCTTTTAACCCAACTGACCAATAGACCAAGCTCTAACTTACTAGAAAACATCAAGCTATTTAAGATAAGTAAAAACCAAAGTAGCAAAGAGAAAGTAATTTTTGATGGAAAATAAATTATTGTTAAAATGGTAAAGAAGCAGCGTTGCTCTTACGAGCTTATAGAAGAAATATGCATATATAGTTCAACAGAACCAATGATATAATCTAAAACTTCTGATTTTCGTAGAATGGTTATAAAGTACATTTTACACTTTTTTTCAGTAATACATATATAATTTTATCTCGAAGACTAGTCTACTGGTCTACTCCCGGGATCCCGGATCCTGTTCAATTCTGATGGTCTTGATATCTCAAGATTGTAAAAGTACTAATACCGAGATTTTATGATTAAGGATAAGTGAAAAAAAATTGAAATCTGCGAAAAAAAGGTTCACAGATTTTTTCATTATAGGAAATTCGTAAATTCCCAGGAATTGAAAATCGGCGAGCAAACATTTTTGAAATCTGCCAGCGACCTAAAATCTCTCAATCCCAAATCCCGAATTTCTTGAAAATTTTATGGTGAATGAGCAATCGCGGGATCGGAAAAATTTTGTGAATGCCAAAATTTCGGCATTATAAAAAAGGTCCGGGATCGGATGAAGTTGGTTGTAAAAGTTATTAAAAAAATGTTGAATTTCGCTTACTGAAATGAATCAAATACTATGTTATCTGAGATCTTGTTATTAAAATTTGAAAAATTAAGTCAATGGTCAGAATAGAAGAACCTTAAAAATTTTCAACGAGATTGCTTCATATGTCAGCACACTCTTGTTCTGATTTTTATAATGTATGGCGTGTATATTAAAATATTACACTAACTCATTTTTAATGCTATGTATGCGTTTAATTAATCTTTAATAAGTTAACTACAATTTTTATTTAAACTAAAAAAACGGTATAGGAGTTTCACCGGTGTTCATAAAACGTTTTGACAGTGAGAAAACTGTAAACGCGCTCGCTATTAATAAGGGTGTCTGACAGTGTCAACTGCATTCGTAATAACGTTTTGTTGGAAAACTTTGCTAGGTTGAAATATTTGCTATTTTCCAACAATAGACTACCAAAAACTTTTTTTCAACAACTTATAACAAGGTTTTGTGATAAGGTGTGACACAAGTTTTATCATTCTGTGAAACTTGTGCAGTGTAAAGATACTTCTTCAAGAAGACGGACATTATCTAAAACATTATTTGGTGATGTGTCTTTGAAAATAAATTAACTTAATACAGTTTCGTCACCTCAATACATACAACAAAAAGATAGGTTTGATTCTACTATTTTCTGTTAATGAACTTTTAACTTTATTGAATTAACAGACGTCAATGACAAAACAATTAAAATCGTTATTGATCAGTTGATCAAGCTCGTCATGACTGAAACCGGTCCTGACCTTGATAAATAAAAACGGGAATTAGTACGAATGTATATATTATTTTTTTAATACAACACCATTCTACCAAGTATTGACAGTGAATACCCTAAAAGTCATCATTATTGAAATTACAATTTTCTATTTACGGACAGTTGAAAATGTTCAATTGAATTTCGTAAAATGAAATGTTTTTGACAATATTCAATAACCATCTCGAAAACATTAAAAATCAAGAAACCTATTTGAAGTATGAGTATAAAGGCTGTGATTAGGGCTTCTAGTCCCGAGATCCCGCACAGTTTTGTGATCCTGAAATCCCGGGATTGTGATAGTAATGATTCTTGGATTTTGCAATTGAGAAAATTTGAGAATGTTGCGCTAGGGCTAAAAAAAAGGTCTCAATTTTTTTATTTTGAAAATTCCGCAAATTCCTAGGTTTGGAAATCTTGGAAGTTAAAAAAACAAAAAAAGGTCTCGCGTCGTTTCATTTTGAAAATTCCGCAAATTTCTAGGTTTTTGAAATTGGAAATCTTTGAAGATACAAAAAAAAACTTTCGCCTCATTTCATTTTAGGAATTCCGAATCCCGAATTAATGTGTACACGATTATTTTGAATGTTCAATCCCGCGATACCAAAATTCTTTCATTCCCAAAATCCTTAGTTAGATGTTCTGGTTGTGATATGTCTATGAAGATCAGTTTTTAAATTGATCAAATATTTTTTATTTAATAAATTATGTAACAAATGTCGCTTTTTGCGTTAGCTGTACTTATTTTGTCTGTGTTTTACATCACATAAAATATGTATGAGTGTCGAATCATTATAAATTTTGTAATTTAAAATATAATTGCTTAATTGAAAAGACTAATTCGATACTTTATTTTTAATCGTCGATCGTTTGTCATGAGATATCTATGACTATTCGTTATGAATAATAGATTTTGATATAAAATAAATTTATTACGACAATATTTTGTTATTACTTAGCTATATAGCCACGTCTATGAATAATGTTATTAAAGGTATAAATTAAGAACATTATAATTAATTTCTACAATTTGTATTCAAAAGAACTCGTTTAATATATAACTTGTATAAATAATTAATTGCTCAGAAACGTATTGGAATTCAAAAAATGAAACGCTTGTAAAATATAACAATTTAATAAATCAGAGATGACATTTTTTTTTAAAATTAAAATTTCTTCCTTTAAATACTCAATTATTTTTTTTAGAAACATTTCTCAATAAAAAAAAGTTGTATACAATTTAAACCCCGTTTTATTAATGTCACTTCTGATATAATTCAAAATTTAATAAATTTGAAAGCTTTTATTGAATTTTTAATAAAATTTATATAATTCGAAGAATTGAGAGGGACGTTATTAACATAAAAGATATGTCTATAAATTTCGTTTCGTTTTATTTTTTTCTCGGAAAATCAAAGAGAAAATGTTCGCTCTGAAGAAAGTTCAAACTCAGAAAATAATGTAAGTATTATTTATTCCGTAAACTATTATTTATAGTTGTATGCATACATATTAAAATGATATGTAAAATCTCTGTGGTAAATTGATTCCAATCAACACTTTTGTAACTTTTCACAAAGATTATTATTTTGCGATATTCTAAAGAAAGGCACGATACCCTATTCGATCGCACCGAAAAAATCACATATATAAATACTATGCATTAACAATGCCGGTCTCTGTTATCTTACATAAGATTTACCTTATCGCTCATATGAGTCTGGGTTCAAGTGCCTACAGGATAAATATTATGTTTATTTTATTAAATTGATAATTGAGATCCTGGACCCGTTATTATATTTTTCTCATAGAGCTCATATTATGTGAATTAAATTAAAACATATTTTACACATTGACATAAGTAAATATATTTTAATAATTAACTTGTCCCTAAAATACTCAGAAATAAGTTTGTGCTTCTTTATACGGTGCACTTGGAAAAAGAAAGCTGATAGAACGTATGTCAATCAAAAAGTATGGTCAGTTAACATATTATAATCAAACATTAAAATCACGTCCAAAATAAATAAGTTAGAATAGTATAAAATGAAATAACCTTCTACGACCTATTCCTCGTGATCTGTTATCAAAATAATACTATGTCATCAGTGATTAAAGACATTTGTGAAATTTAATCAAAGAAATAAAGATGAATTTATTATGTGAATATTATTTTAATTTCTATACAAGCACGATTGACTGATTTTGATCAGTATTAGCTGCGAAAGGCTTGCTTTTTTGAGACGCGTCTAAAGACAAATTAATTGGAAAAGGTTTACCATCTAGTAAATTACTTCTTCATGAAAAGAATAAGAGACTTTTCAATAAACAAGAAATACTTGAGAAAAAGAGAGCTTTTAGAGATTTAATAATTTTTGATTGTCGTATTATTATTTTGATTATTTCATGACTTTAATGAATCGAAAAACATTTAACTTATACTATTAAATATATATTTATTTTTCTTTTTTTTAGTCTGTCACAAGAAATTCTCGCAAACGGTGAACAGTAGCGATGTGACATTCGCATTTGTAATTTTGCTTTACTTTAATTTTAGGTCAACTGTGCTATTTTTAGCAATTATTTTTGGACGGTGTAATTACAGCAATTATTTTGTAAATTTTACATACGTTACAGTTGTATTTTCAATATTATTTAACACCAAAATAACGCCATAATAAAGTGTACGCAAATATCTGTGAGGTGTGTCCCAGTTGGTTAGAGCTTGCTCTACCGATCACGCAGGTTTGGGTTCGATTCCCGGTCAGATCGCAGTAAATTTAAGAGTTATTAAATTCAAACTTGTGATCGAAGACTGGGTGCTTGTGATGTCAATTCACATTATTTCCTCTCCTCCCATCGTTCTGATTCTTTAATAACTGGGTGTAGCAATAGCGATTAGCCAACCACTAGTCCTGTTCTAGTCTTATGCTTCTTTCCCTACTACTCAATTTGAAAAAATTGAGGTTGAGCGACTGTGTAACAAACAGTTCTCGTTGAAAAAATGTATGTACTTTCAGTATATGCATTTAAAAGTTTAATATAACGAAGACGAAATCGGGCATTAAATTCTAATTCTGTTAAAATAACGAATAAACAATGAAATATACAGCTTATAATTTATGTATTTATAATTTATTTTCTTGTAAAATCTTTTATGATAATAGAAACAGTTTAATATTAATTTAGTGTATTATAAAACCGCTGTTATTTGCTATCTTCAGTTACCATTGTTGATTCTATAGCCGACAGGTCAACATTCATGGACGTTTATGTTCTGTTATGGCGTTCATAGGGTTAAATTTGCATACGTTTTAAGGGATTGCATTTCAAACAAATCTCCACGGTTCTATCCACTAACTTTGTCCTAATTTCATTACCCATACCCAGAACTGGATATATAGCGATTGAACAACAATTGGTTTTTATGTTGTTTAAAAAAGATATAATAGAATTATTTTCCTAGATTTGATTTAAAAAAAATAAAGTATGCATCAGCGAAAATTTCTGTTCGTAGAATAATTTGTAAGCAGGCGAAAGTTTTTGAAAATGCTTTTATAGCGGCAGTCCATCTTGAGAGAAAGCTTTCTTTCACTGGCTCGGACCGGGATGTTAACACCTGTATCCGGGAGCAAGTTTGTAATTTACGACACCGACAAAGTTCACCACAATGAAAGTTTCGCGGCACTGCAATGCATCTGTAGCCTTGCATAAATAAAGAAAGAAAGGTACCAATGTTAACTTTTCCAGTTCTAAGCTCAAGAAATGCGACCCCAATACCCACATTTTCTTAAATATCTATTTTAATATGGGTGAGACAATGTTTATAATTAAGATATTCTTATATCATAGTTTTTTGGACCTTTTGTAGTTTATATAAATACGCGATAACGCGATAATGCGATAACGAGATAAGTGCCCGCTTATCAGCGATCGTTCGTAAGATAATGGGACTGAACGCGTCAGTTGCAAATTAATATTTGTACTGGAATGACGTCTTTTTTACGCGCAACTTAAAATATGATTATTTATATAAAAAAAACGGATTTTTATAAAAAAATAAATTTATGAGGAATGATGCAGAAAGATATTTAAAGCCCTTAGACTATTTTTTTTTGAAATTCATAAGAATAAGGCCAATAATGAGGAAACCACTGGGGTCCTTAAACGACCCCCATCGGCAGAGAAGTATTTTTCTAGTCTCCGAGCCGCGAGAGTTAACATCAAAAACTTAAAAAAGTATTTGTGAGAAGAAGATTGAAATAAATATTTTATATACCGACAACAGTGGTCTCGACGCTACGTCTTTAAGCTTTCGTTCATCGGCTCGAAGCTTAAATACATACTATGTTTGGTATTTTCAAATCTTACCAGCATTGATATTTTTCTCGAGGGATTTTAAAACACTTTGTATAACCAAACATGAAAGTCCATACATATTTTATTTATATATCATAAACTTTGACTAAATAAATTGCATTTTGTTAAAGTTTTCATCATAAATATGTATATAGTATAATCCCATGGCGCAATTGTTGATATTTAAAAAAAGTGTAGAACAACAATTAATATTAAGGACTGTGTTTTTTTCTGTGAGATAAAAATAAATAAAATAAAAAAGTTTAAGCTCGTTATAGGTTTTTCAATAATTTCTTTCTGAAATATATCTCTGGAAAATGGAGTAGAAGGAAAGTTAGCTATCTTCAAAAAATAAAAATTTCAATCTATGAATTTAACATCAAATATTTAAAAATGCGACCTTATATTTCAGTGAAAAAACTGTTTTCATTGTCATAAATCAATAAAATACACTGATAAAATCTATTTCTTATCAGTTGATAATGCTCGCCATGAGCAAAACTAGTCCTAATATTGGTACATAAAGATGGAAATAATTACAAATGAATATTGTGTTTTTATTAATATAATGCCTTTCCATCAAGTATTGACAGTGAACACCCTAAAAGTGATGATGGACTTTTGTTCTAAGGCATAGATGTGTATCTTAATTAAATTTCAAAAATTTAATGCTAAAAACAGAGGAAAGGAAACTAACCACTTCTTTTTTTCTAGCTCTATTTCTTTACTCTTATTATTTCCAAAAAACGAGAGTAAGCAACTAAGTAACATTAAGGGGGTATTCTAGTGTAGAGGCACGAATTTCGGGTGTTTTTTCGGGCACTGTAAAAAATTAACAATGAATATTTTTAGCATCCATTTTTTTATATTTAAAAAATACATGATTCCATCTCTGCTGGTCATTTGAAAAAAAATCTAACGGATTATTAACTAATAAAAATGTCGCTATCGCCCCCTATCTTGGAAATTTAAAAAAAAAAAATTCACAAAATGGCAGCCGTTTGAAAACATATTTAATTTTTACGTTTTTTAAAAGTTTCAGTATTTTTAAAAATAAAAGTAAAAAAAATAATAAGTCTGCTACGAGCTATAGAAGGATGTTTAAATAAAATTTATATAAAATTTAAAATAAATCGATTGGGTAGAACTTGAGACATTATGAACGCCAGATTGAAAAAAGTAGTTTCGAGAAAAACGCGTTTAAAGTTTTGAGTTTCGATTTGTTCCGGTCGGACAAGCTTAGTTGCTGCGTCACCAAAATTTCTGTAACTCGGTAAATAATTAAAATTTTGAGAAATCCCTTTGAAGACATACTATTAAATGCTTAAGCTTAAGAAAAATATATAAAAAAAAGAATCGATTTTTTCAAATTTCCAGACTAGAATATCCCCTGAAATTCTCATAGAAGAGCTTTTATTGTTATGAACTAAATTAAAAGTCAATAATGAATATTGTAACAATGTGTTTTATTAATATTCTAAACCATGATAGATTATTTTAATTAAGCAATTAACAATGTTGCTGAGTAAAACAATAGTTCATTATTTTTGCCAGCATCCATTATATAACTTAAATGCACTTTTGTGAAACACTTCATGAGCTTTTGGCGTATTGCTATTGTAAAGTTCACTACATAATTGGCTTGAAAAGCATCGCTTAAAATTTATATAGGGAACTTTCCAAAGCTACTCATATAAAAACACAAATTCAGCAGAAATGAGATTACCTACACTTTGAGAGGTATGAAATATCTTCCTTTGTAAATTTTCTTCATGGAATTATAACAGGTTTTTATTTTGCACCCAACGTGATTATTCAAGCGCGTAATGTTGTACACTATAATGCACACAATATTTCATATCTGTAAAGTCCTAAAACTGCTCTTTTATATAAACTATACAAGAAGAAGCACTTGTATCTGTTCTTCATTCAGCTTATTTTGATTTATTCTAATCCATTTGAATGTGACTTATTCCAGCTTGAAAAGTATTTCCTTTTACGAATTAGCCAAAGAAGATAAAATCAGAATCTGAAACCCCTTGTAATTAATCTACTATAAAATTAAAATTGATTTTTTCTTGATTTTACTATTTAAGTAACTTGGTATCTCGTGTTTTACATTTATTTTAGAATCGCTTACTTGCAAGTAAAATAAAAATGTTATTATTTCAATTAAAAAAAAAATCATAGTGGCGATCAGCATCTTTAATATACGTATATGTTTTTATCATGTCCATTATTTATGTACAGCATATGCTCTCTAAGTTGAGTTTGTCTCAACAGGAGTGTTTATACAATAACTGATTGTTACTTAGCTACTCTACTACTGTTCGAAGAAAATAGGTATAGACAAAAAATATGAACAGCGCAGGACTAGTGGTTTGCTAATCACTCTCACTTAATTTAATATTTACTAAAGGTGCTTGGTGGAATTTCAATATTAAATTTGACTCGTTGAAATTATGTACATTCACACAAGTTTTGTCACTAACGATCCGGGTTTCACCTTTCGGCATTATCAGGCGTTCAAGTGCTCGAATGGGCTTGAACTGACGTTTAGTAAATAAATTTATCGTGTTTATGTAAGAAATAAAAGTTTATTAAGCCCCAAAAAGGTGCCTGGTGGAATTTCAATATAAATTTTAAATCCTTCAAATTATGTGCATTCACACAAGTTTTGTAACTTGTATATACTGCCCAATTTAGGCAGTAACTTAAAAGTGTACTCTTTAACTATTCTATTCAACATATGTACGTAACCTAAGTTATACCGTTATTTTATATATTCTCTGTTCAATTCTCATCATTGATTTGCTTTGTGCATCTAGTAGTCAAAGTAAATGTGAATTGTTATGATGTTAGTTTAAACTAAAACTACTAGTCAATATACTCATTGACGAGGTTTTACACTTAAATTGTGATATATATTTATATACGTAAAGCTTAAAACAATAAAAGCAAAAAAACAAGTTTTCAATATGTTTTCTAATTTTTTTTGAAAATTTCTTTTGATATTTAAATGTTTTTTAACCGCTTGAATACCGTGCAAATAAATCATTAATATGTCCTAGAGATACTGCGTGTTTTTGAGAAAAATAATTTTGCCTAATATACACTCAAATTCGACATTTTAAAAACCTATATTGACTGAATATAGTTGGTACTACACACATTCATCAAAATATTGTTTATAAACTATTAGAATACCAAGTATTTGATTTTTTAAATGTCTTGGACATCCGTGTTTGCTTGCATATGTTCCGGAAACCTATGTCCACTTGGTATTCAAGTGGTTAATAAACTTAAAAATACAAACAACGGACGTTTTATAAACCTTATTTAAACCTTACCTGTTCGTAAATGTTCTTATTTAAGAAAAGTCAAAAATAATAAAAAATAAGATTTATATACGTCAATAACGCGAGCAAATTTTCTTTTTATTTATTTAATGTTAAGCAGCTAGATTACATAATTTTCTCGGCTTCAATTTCCTGCACACACAATTTTGTTTCTTAAATTGCTGCAAAGTGAACGCTTTAAAAGAGATATACGCTTTGGCCAAAAAAACTGTTTTACTCTTAATAATGCTCACGTTGATAAATGACATTAATTTGTTTAACTCGTGAAATAATGTGATTTTTATTCAATTCTAGATTACTTATATTCCGTTTTTTTACTATTGAAAGTTTTACATTTGTTTCAGCTGTGAAATAAAACGACTGTCTGAAATTTGTTAAATGTCTACGGCTAAAGTTATCTTCATAGTTTCATCGAAAATTGTCTTCGTTCAGCATTTTTTTTTGTCATTAACTGAAACAATTTTAAAAAATATTTCTACTTTTAAAATAGCGATTTAAATTGAATTACATTCTAATGGAGTTTGTATTTTTTTTCATTTGTAATTTAACCCGTCCGTTACCAACGTAGAGCAAATGAACATTCATAGATATTTTAACATGTATATTTAGTTGTTTATGAAAGATTCTTGTTATTTAGCCAATTAGAGTCTCTTTGTCCTAGAAAGCAAGGGTAAATGGGTTAAGCTCAGAACGGCTTAGAGCCTTCAATTCCGGAATCCCGAATACCGAATTCCCTAATACCGAAATCCCGGGATTGAAAAAACTTGAAAAAGTAGGTCTATATTATTTATTTTTTTTAATTCGAGGACTCAAGCAAAATTTTCTCAATCCCGAATCCTGATTTGGATCCCGGGATCACAAAAAGGGTCCAAGATTGGATACCCTAAAACGGATTAATAAGTTGATATGTTTTTATATGTTGAACATACGTATATATTAATATCAGATGCTTTAGTTAGTAATAGCTTGACTCAGTCAATCAGTCTTGTTAAATCAGGAATGAAAAAAAGGTAATGTTTATTTTCGTTGAGTAAGTCTTGAGAGGCTGACGATAAGTATAAATACGTATAATCTTTCAATTAACCAAAAATAGTGTTTTAAAATCAGCTGCAATTTCAAATATTTAAATAAATATAAAATATTTCAGATAAAAAAAATTGTAAATAAAAAAACAACTAAAAAAATAGAATTGTATCTTGTATCTAATGAATGCATTTTTCCTGCTATTTAATATTTCGTTATGAACGATTTATTTTTAATTAAATCTACACTAAGCCTTCGATTAACACTAATAAATTACAATAAAATGTAACATGTTGTACAAGTACAAAATGTCTGAATTTATCGACATAAGTTGTCGAATTTTGTAGGGTCACTCTAAATTTCGTATCGACATGGTATTTGATTTTCACGAAACCTATCTACAGTGTTTATCAATCGTTTGTTGTGTATATTTTTTGCGACGGGCCTGTGATTTTTTTAACATGAGTGTCTTTTTTTCAACGACTTAGCAGTGTATATCTTTTAATTTTTTAGAAAATTCGTGTATCAAAGGTGTAGTGTATTAAAAGCGATACTAATGTTTAATGGGTCGTGTTTTAGCACTGAGCCTTAAAATGCTCAAGTTGATAAAGGTGCCAATTATAGCTTTTTTTATACAAATCATTCACTTTTATTTATTTTTAGTAAGCCATTACACATGATATGTTTTCAGAATACCTTTACTAACTGACACTCAATTTGGATGGTTGTTTTTTCAATACTATCACTTTTAAGGTGTTTACCATCAATTGGTGGATAGACTTGATTAACTAAAAATATCAAAACACTATTTTGAACTAAAAAAAAAATTTACTATTTTGCAATTACATTAAAAAATAATCAAGTAATTAACTTTACATCTGTTAAGTGAATGCATAAAAAATATAGTCAATTATTTATATTTTCAATTATCTTCATTATTTTTTAATATTTCTATTACCAGTTGTTTGTAACACAAGTCTTTAATGTTTGTATAAATAGCTCTTTATACATATACATTCTTTTATCAGATGAAATTAGTGATCGTTAAAAGCGAAGCCGGTACTGATTCTACTTATCTTTAATTGTGGGATAAGTGAAACAGATTTTTTAATTATTTTTTAAAGAATATGATTTTGGCAAAATAAATTGTTTCCTATAAATGGTGTAAAACGTTTAGACTTTTCGAAGTTTAAAATAATGTGATAGATAAAAGCTAAATGATTTATAAATTATTATTATAAGGATTTTGAAACGTTTCTACGAAAAAACGATAAATAGTGTAAATCACATAAAATATCTGCTTTAAAAATGGGAGACGAAATTTTCCAACAAAACGTGATTTGCATATTGAAGGGTTGTACTAGATGGGAAATTTATTCACAGGTCGTTCATTCTCGTACGGACCTTGAATCAATTATGAAAGAAAGATGCAGGCGGATGTAATTTATTTGGCCGGGGAGAAAATACGGGTTACTAACGATACATAGTTTAACGAAAAACGTATTGATATTCTATTTAACCGCTTAACGTATACAAAAAGGTTATGGGACAAAATGTGTTGCCGAATTTTGGTTTTTTGACTAACGATATCTAAAACATTATTTATTTGCAAAACTTATCACAAATACTCGAATAGAATATCTAATCTTAGCTTTATTACGATTTCGTGACTTTGAGCGTGAACGATAATGTTACCTAGGTTTATTTTTTGGTTACATTAAAAAAATACAAAAGTTTTTAATCTGTTTTAAAAAGTAATTTTCTATTTATTGTAGATGGATTTAGAAGTAACGTTGTAGTAATTCATTTTAAATATAAAGATATATTTATTATTTACTCGATTGTGTAACATAGCTTTACTCGCTTTTTGTCTCTTTGAGAACCATCTTCAGACTAACTATCGCATGTAAAAACTAATTTTAATTCTCAACATATAAATTACAAAATAGAGGCTGAGATTTTTTTTCGACTAAACGCAAGGAGGAGATTATACTCACATGCTATCAATATTGGAATTGATAATAAATAAATTTATATTAGAAAGAAATAGACTGCTTCTAAAAGATGTAACTCACGTGTCACAATTTCTAAAAAAATCAAAGTTATCACTCCTCTCATTCATTGTCGATTAACGCATTCAAATTTTGACCAAAAGCTTTTACTGTCATAAAGAAATGAAATAAAATATTACGTATGTAATTGTCTAATAAAAACCCTACGCGCTTGCTCTCAAGACACTGAGACTATGATGTCGACAAGGACTTGGTAGGTCAAATATATAGATTAAAATTTTTAAATATTCAATCAAACAACTCCTGATAAGAATTAAACACACTTTTCTTTAGTTTATGTCTCATTTAAAGTACCTATTCACCTGACAGGATCGCCGGATTTCTGCTATACATTTCAGCTGAAATGTATAGCAGATAGGGTTGGCAAACTTGACAGACACTGTTAACACATTATATATATATTTAATAGTCAGGTTTTCATAGTTTTAATAAGCAAGTATGAGTTGGGGACGAGTAGTTTTCTAATATTGTGTCAACACTTTTCTGGTTGAAACACAAAAGACTTGAAAAATCTAGACTTCAAACATATTTTTCAGCAGTATTGGCACGAAAATTTTCATTTCCCTCGTCGCCAACAAACGACCTCTGTGTATTTTAATGATATTTTAACAGCGCAAAGATAGCTTTGTGGCAAGATTTTTTACTACAAATACGATAACTGGGTTCAAGAATATGTGGGTACAACATTAACAAATACAGTATCATTAAAATACCTACCATCCGCGAGTTCGTGAAATATCTCAAAAGTTTCACAGCGAGGTAGGAAAACATTTTAACCCAACGATCTCTAATCTCCACAGCAATGACGAGACACTGCTTGAGAATCGTTTTAGACCCAGAACAGTTCTGCTCGACGACCCTCCATAGATCTTATGTCGTCTAAAATTGTCAATTTAAGAACGAATTTAGCATCACGAAAATGACTCTTTGTTTAAACTTTTTGTGTACTGTATGTGTGTATGTATGTATGCGCATGTGTGTGTACATGTACGAATATAGTATGGAAGAAGCAAATGGAATGTGATTTGCAAAATAATGCATATGAAGTTCCCGTGAACTTCTTATCTCTGTAGTGATCGCGCCCTTCCGTCTGGAAACGATTGCAAGGGGATGCAATTTACAATTTTTCAAAAACTTCATCGATGAAGGAGACTGGAAGAACCTTGTCGCTGGCGCGTCCTGGTACTTGAAGCTCCATAAATTTGATATCCAAAAAAAAAAGTCACAAAATTATTTTAATACTAAACTATATAAATAATAAATTCTCAAAGGTAAAACTATTTTTCCCTACAGAATCTATGTGGTGACTAAAGCGGACTGCTGGTTTTTAACCTGTTTTTTTTTGTTTTCCGGGGTGGGTACAGACTTAACCTTTAAATGCTTGTTTCCGTTTGAATTCTTGTAATGAAAAACAATAAAGACATATATATCCCTTGCGTATATTGATTGGGAGTGTTCAGTACGGAAAATTGGTCGATTCTTGCCAGAATTTTATTTAAATGCAATATTCATCTAGAAAAGTAAACTTGAGCTTGTGCAGTTATTTTTCAACGAAAGTTAAAAAACAACCGCAAGTTTCATCCAAAACGTTTTGTGCATAATCTATTCTTTACTTTTTTAAAAAAAATATTGAATTAATATATCTGTTATTCTACCAACGGTAAGAAGTCTTTATATTAAATGTATGTATACTTTTTTTATGATACACTGTATAAGAGAAGAAAAAATCAACTGATTCCATTCAGCAGGCTAGTATTTTTAAATTGAGGATGTTGAATAATTGGACATGGGTACTTGTAGAGTAAAGTCAGCCTTGTTTGTAGAATAACATTGTAGATCATAAACGACACACTTTTTGTCACTATTTTAAAACGCGTGATGTCAAAACTGAGTCGGCGACACCACAGCGTTAATCAATTGATAATTTGACCAAGAGGCTACATTTATGGAACAAAACCATTCATTTACAAGAACAGTGTCTGCCAAACTTTTTTGCTTCACGGCACACTGGTGAATGGGATTTGTACCGCGGCACACCAAATAAAAACGCCTTTAAAAAAGGAAACGTTCATATAAAAAAGAAAATGTGTCGCGTTGACTACTATGTATGAATGTGACAAATATTTGTATGAATGTGTAGATGTTAAATTTATTTAAAATTTAAGAAAATTTAATTGTATAGGCAATGTAATTAACATTAAGGATTCTTCCACCGCGGCACACCTGAGACTTCTTGCGGCACAGTAGTGTGCCGCGGCACACAGTTTGGCACTCACTTTACTAGAATAATAGATTTTTATCTCAAAAAATGGATGCATGTTAATACTCGTATATCTCAGCTCATGAACACAATCCGGAAAACATGTACTATACACGTATTAACCTTTTCCTTACGGTGCTAAAAATCCCGCGTGCTCCGGTGATATGCATTTACTACAACTTATGAAAAAGTGATTTAAAAATCGGAAAAATAAGAATATTATTGAATATTTTATTAATCAAATTTCAAGTAGAAATGTAACAATTTTTGTAATGCTAGCGTTGAAAATTGTCTGAAAACGAGAAAAAAGCATCGCAAATATCCGACAGTACCGCCGCATATGACAACTTATATGTTACTAAATCGAATGCTGGCTGCCACAACGTTTCTTACCAGACGAGATCAAACACGTGCATACAGTACACACACAGAAAAGTGCACCGGCAAACATCTCTATATTGGTGAGTCCATCCCCGATATATCGATAAATTGTGTATTTCCTTCACTCCAGATGAATAATTATGCATAGCAAAATTTTTATTTAATTCCTGATAATATTACGGAGGAATACATAAATTCTGAGCACTGTCTCTATTATATTTCTTATTGATATTGACATTATTTGAGTCGAATTGTAGTAAATACACATCGCAGGGAAGGAAAGGTTAACTAAAAGCTCTATTTTAGTTAAACTATTCTTTCATTACTCTTTCCCTACTTATCTTTCTTTCTCGGCCTATATATGATCCTAAAAACAACAGCTTAGTAACTGTATGTTTGACGTGGACGAAGTAAAAGCGAATGCAAAGCGAAAATATCAAACGCTCTCCACCGTTATCACCTCCATGTCCATGATGCAATCGTAAATAGTTGAGCCATTAAATCATTCAATATTTCTCTTAATATTGTCAATAAGTTTTTATCATTGTAGGTATTCTAGCATATATACATTTTTAAAATTATTTTTAAACTTCTGACATAGGTTTTAATACTGTCAATAAACAGTGAAACTGAGATGCCATCATGGCAGGGAACGTGATTTTTTAGGATGACATATTACGGGTTATAGTGTCCTACGTGTCAAAACGCACACCGCGATTAGTTTATGTATACTTTGATTCGATTTAAACCGCGTTCCAATCGTGTTCACAGTGACTTTGTCCACGTAAGACTAGTTCTCTTTTAAGTTAAATTATTATTTCTGTAATTTTTGTGTACAAAAAAGTGATTCGGTGAATGGCTTTCTACTGGTTATTATTTAAAAAATTGTGTTGAGATAACCCATTTGGAGACAAGATTAAATAATAATAATAAAATAATTGTGATTTCATTAGACTACAAAGAAATAGTAATGAAAATATTAACGGCAATTTATAGAGTAAAAGATATTGAATATATGAGTTTTCTATTAAAAAAGAGCTTTAAACCGTATTCAATGATATCCTTTAAGCCAGATCGTGCCTTAGTTTAAATCGCTTTACGTCATTAAGGGCCTAGAAAAAAAACACTTTTATTTTATGCTTCACGTGTAGCCAGGACCGTAGAACGTGATTTTTTCGCAGAGTGACATTATTCCTAGTGAGCTTTTGGATTAGGAAATCCACTGGCGGGTTTCCTTTTCTCACACCACGCTACGTTGAATTCTACGGATTGTCTACGATTCCTGCTGTGACCCTGCTACGCCGTACGCTTTAAGTGAAATAAAAACTTTTTTAGTATCTATTATAGTAAACCATGTGTATTGTACAATATTGTACGATGTGACACACTAATGCTACCAGACCTAACGTGAAAATAAAAACCTAAGAAAACTAAAATATTTATTTGCATCAATAACCTATGTATTTTTATTGAACTTTTTTTCCAATCGATATAACTGAACAAGATAGCACAGTATTACAAATCTGTGAGTATTGTATTTAAAATTTATAAATTTAAATTCTAATTGTTTAAATTTTGTACTTTTGCATGAGTTTTATCGCTAACTACCAGTGTTTCGCCTTTCGGCATCATCATGCTTTTCAAGTGCACGAATGTACTTGAACTGAGGCGTAGTAAACAGTTTGGATCGTTTATATACAAAAATGAAAGTGGATCGCTCAGTTTAATTGTTATTAACGTAAATTGTATCATTATTTTAATGCTTGACGTGAGCTGATTGTATTTAGGAATCGTTTAAGCAAGACGGAAAAAATATCATTCTCAGTTCAATGAATGATACATGGTTGACTGTGTGATAATATTTTGTTGAATCAAATTGTAATGAATAATAAACTAACTCTTTCATTTAAAATATTGTTACGAATAAGAAAACAAATAAAAATATTTGGCCTTACAGTTTAATAAGCGCTTTATATTTTGAAGTTTTGTTACCATGTTGTATGTATTATATAAACGGCACCTTGATGTTAATGGGACGGCACTATTTATTTTGTATTTTTGAAAATTTACTTACCTAAGAAAACTTTTTCGCTAGAATTACTTTGTTTCTAAACTTTTACTCAGTCGCTCAGTCTCTCTTTTTCCAAAGAGAGTAGTAGGGATAGAAGGATAAAGTTAAGACAGAACTAGTGGTTACTAATCGCTCTGGCTTTGCTCAGTTATTGAATGATCGGAGGAAGTGATCTATGAGAAGTGGTTGTTTGCTATTTAGATTTTTTTAAAAGATAAAATAAAGTGATATGAGACTGCTTATATTTAACTTTAGTACATAAGGTATATATATATTACATTGAAAAATAAAAGAGATAAAAATAAAACGCTTTATATTCAAAGAAATGAAATTTTATTTCCGTTTATTCGATACTTTACATTAAATGTATTTATTTCGAAATATCAATATATTACAATACGAATATATTTTTTTTTCAAATGAATTAGCTACAATAATAATAATAAATATAATTTAATTATTTTAAAACACTTCGGTTTAATATACAATTATTCTAGGTCCGTAAAATTTGAACAAATTCATGCAAAACACATAATTTTTATTGCTATTATAATCACAGAAAAAACATTTGTAATAAAAAAATGGTTAAATTTTTATCGTTTAAAAATTTAGGCTGAATTGTTTCAAAATATCTCTCTGCATCATAAAACATTTCACAATTACCGGGCTCAAATATTTGTGAAGAGTTTTAAAGGATTTACTTTGACAAACATGAGTAAAAAAAAGTAGGCGTACCATTTAGATCTCTTAGCAAAACATTTATGTATGAGAATTACTGGGATTTATTAAAAAAATATTTACAATATCGAAACGGCTACTAAATTAAATGTATTTTCAATACATAGTCATCTACGATTTATATCACAACATTTTGAGAGACGTTTTTTCGAAATACATACTCGTTTCTTAAAGATAATACAATATGTATTTAATTAATAAAAAATATAATCTAAATTAAAAATATATTGCACAATACTATAATATTAAAAATAACACTGGTTGTGATACGATAAAATAAATAGTGAATAACTATTATGTATTAAAAAGAAAATTAAGTTAATTAGATTGATAAGGCAAACCATTTTTTTAAATTTTGATTAAAAAAATATTTTAAACATTAAAAATACGATAAAAAACAACTATCAGCAATAACAAAAAAATATACTTTTAGTTATAAAAGTAATTAACTACAATATAAGATACGCATTCTTTTATTAGTATTTTTAATTAAATTATCTATTATCTTCTACAGCCATTTAATAATATTGGAATTATTAATGATTTATATACAAAATAATAGATTTTTTAAATGAAATTAATTATGACAAGTTTTGTTAAAATTCAGAATATTTTTACAAATATTTACTTATTCTACTGGAATGTTATTTTATTAAATAAAGCATTTCAATCTAGCGATATCAGCTTAAAATTTATTGAACATTTTCCATAAAGTTATTTTTTGTTAAATTATTTGTAATAATAAAGTTTATTCATTTATAAAAGTTACATAATATCTTAATGGTGATTCCACGTAAAATACAACAAATTTTCTATTATAAGTGAGTTCACTTCAAAATTTTATTCCGAGTAACTTTTTGAAAGCCCTCCTATAGTCTAAATTAAATATTGTATAAATTAAAGGGTTCAATGCTGAGTTAATGTAACCCAGCCATGTGATGAAGTTGATTAACTTTTCGGTAGGACAGCAAGCGGGACAGAATGGAAGAATAACATACATAAGGAAAAAGGGAAGCCAGCATACAACAAATACGCCCATTATGATTCCCAAAGTTCTTGCTGCGCGTCTCTCTTTGGATAGTGAGATTCTTTGCTTTTCTTCGATGAATTGATAAACCTGTCCAGGCTTTTTAACAACAGGTGGCGGGACTGGGTGTAATGCTACTTGGTCATCGATTGGCTTGTGCGAAGCTCCAGACGAATGTTCTGGATTATCAGTAACGGATTCTTCTTGGGTCTGCGTTGGAACCAACAGTTTATTTTTTCCTTTGTCTTCTTCGGTTTTCTTCTTTTTCTTTCTTTTGCTCTTCTTCTGCATCTTTGCGTTCGAAACGGAATCAGAAACGTTTGGGTGTTCGTTATGATTTGTTTCCGAACTGACAGATTCTGGGTCAGGCGGCGGAGATACCTCTTTTGGATCCGTTTTCTTATTTTTCGTCCCTAATGCTATTCTCGACGCTTTGGCTCGTTCTCTCAATCTCCGTCTTGTGGCTACGTATATCTCGATGTATACTATTGTCATAATAAATAACGGAATAAAAAACGACCCAAGTGAAGAGTATATGACGTAACCTTGTTGAGATGTAAGTTGGCATGGGGTCTCTGGTAAAAATTCATCTGGCCAATCATTCCAACCTAAGAGCGGTGGAGAACTGATTATTAGAGAAAGAATCCAAACACCGGCAATCAATGCAAGGACTCGCTCTAATGTCCTTTTTTGGGCATAGTTTATCGGATCAGTTATGGCCCAGAAACGATCCAGAGCAATAGCACACAGATTCAATATTGATGATGTACAACACATAACATCGCATGTAACCCACATTTTGCAGAAAAGTATGCCAAACTCCCATCTTCCAAGAATGGAATAGGCCACGTTGAATGGCATTACCAAGAGCGCAACTGTGAGATCAGCAACAGCCAAAGACACTATAAAAAAGTTCTGAACTATTCGTAGAGGCTTATAGGTAAATACACTAAGTATAACGAGAATATTTCCTACAACTGTAGCCATTATTATAAAAGACAGGATTACCGCTGTTATTGCTGCCTCCCATTCTGGTACTGCGAGAAGAACTCCTAAGCTACTTTTGTAAACGGGTCTTTCTACGACGCCGCACCCTTCAGCTTCTTCACTGATATTACTGAGGAATGTTGAAATGGCTGTTGACGACGAAAAATTGTCGTCTTCTATATTGAAGCCTTCCATTTTGAATTAATTTTCCTTAGCTAATGGACAATTAACTATTTTTATATACACGTAAAATCGCTCATTTGATTCGATAAAATGATAGTAAAAATACAATTAAAACTTAAAATTTTATATAAAAGTATTTGAAATAAAATAAAATACTTATTTTCATCGGGATGATATGCATTAATAGACAATAAACACGATAATTTCAATGTTTTTTTTTAAATAATTCACTTTCACTAGATTGTTAAGCTTATCAAGTGAGTAAACTGTTTCTTGAGATCCGCGTAAATTTTTGAACACTGTCTGAAGTTTTCCTGGAGATCATTTCCTGAAATACACTGCGCTGCACATCAGGAAGAAGTGCAGCATTGTTTATCTTGTGCCGTTTCATCTGAAAAGTAAAACAAATAAAATAATTAGAAATCATTATTTATTATTTTAGATATTTATAGTATATATGTATGTTTATTTTAACGTTCATTTTTTGGGTTCCAGTGCGAACAGTTTCATTAGTTGATTTTTCAATACATTTATGGTTTAACTGCCTTTATAGCTATTTTAATACGTGCAGTATCTTTTTATTGACACAAAACAGCGATTTTTTATCATATTCAAATATTTTGGGTTTGGATTATGATAGTTAATTTTTCAAAGAGTAGAATATTGATGAAATTTAATAAAAACACAATATACCTTTTCACTTCATTCCACTTTATTTAATAGGTCAGGACTCTTTGCGAGCATTGTCAACTGATTTTATTTGGAAAGGTACAAAGGAATATTGTGTTTTTATTAATATAATGCCTTTCCACCAAGCATTGACAGTGAACACCCTAAAAGTGATTGATGAAATTGTTTTTTTCGTCTGCTGAAAAATTTATGTCGTGTTGTGTAATAGGTATTGTTTTATCATAAGCGATATGTATCTTAGAATTTAAACTGAGAAAAACGTTTTTTAATTTATTTACGTGTCAAAAAATAAACATATAATCCTATCCACTTCAGAGTATTTAAAGTACTACGAATATAATATATCGAACGAGATAAGCAGGCAAGAATGGCTTTAACGGTTCTCGAGCACCATTTGCAATATATTCCGACCCTCACAATCTACTAACGTCTGGATTTCCGTGCGTACAAAGATCGCAAACGACGCGATAATTTCCTTGCCTACTCAATCAATGTTCGTGGTGGGCCCTTTGATCGCTCCAAATTACCATCACCGCAAATGGAGCCACGTTTTCCTAGTGCTGTAAATGCTAGGGCTGGCAGAGCACGCAACCCTCTTTTATAAGCGCGATAAAAAAGTATTTACATTTTGATTTCAAACTTTAAATACAAAAAAACATGTTATCAAAATCAAACGAATAATAATTCATGATTTGAACCGGAAATTAAAGTTCATTGAATTGGAAGTTAAAACATTTGGTTAACAAAGGTTTTCTTAATTGCCTTTATCCAAAATGAGTGTTATTTGAAAAATATTAAATGATCGTAAAAAAATAATAATGAAGATGTTGGTTTTAAGTTTCAGATACTAAATACAAAATTTTATATAACCAAAAACGTGTACTTCATGATTATCATGTAATTTATTTGATAGACGATACAAATTTGTCGCCCACTGTAGTCTAGTTGATTAGAGATTGCTCTACCAACCAGGTGGGTCTGGGTTTGATTTCTGGTAAGGTCAGTGTCAAATTCAGATTTTCCAAATACAATTTGAGATTAAGGCATGGGTGTTTGTAATGTCGAGTTGATCTCGAGTGACTGATCCTATGATCTTTCAACTTAAAAATATTTGGCGCTTTGGCATTAGCTGTAATGGCAAACGTATATATTTAAATTTTGGATTAAATAAATCCTAATTATGCTATAAAATTGTAAATTTTGTGTCAAATCTGTGTTTTAGTTTAACATTTTTATTTTCATCAAGAATTCACAGTTCACACCGTAAGTGATAATATAATTAATTTGCAACAATTGAGAGTGACTATTGAAATATATGCAAATAAATAGTTTTTCATGGTTTGTATTCAGTTATCCGGGGAATTTTCACACTTATTTTCAAAGAAATACCCAACACTGTCACAGCAAATGTTATGCTTTTGTGTTAGTTTTTGACAGTTGGTGTATGTATTTCAAACATGTTAACAGCAGTTACATTCATTTTTGTTGATACTTGTTTGTTTTGGTCAAGTTGTCAGACGCATACGATGTTGTAGTGTACGAAATTTAGTAAGAAAAACATAATTTTATTTTATTATTTAAATTTTTAATGTCCAAGCAGTAAATGACCACTTTACCCGACATCGCATGCGTTCAACGGATAGAATAATATAACTAAAAAATCTCCTATTATGACAACAGTGAAACATTTGACAGATAACATATGACAACCATGAACATAGACGCATTCATTGTGATTCACTAACAGCTGTCAAAAGTGAATATATAAAATCATTACGTTCGCAGAGACGGTGTTTTATTTTTCGAACGCATATGAGAATAGCTCTGCTGATGGTTAATAAATAAAACAATACATGTTTCATATACAAACTATAGATTGACGGTGAACTTGAAAGTATGACATGAAAAATGGATATAAAATGTAAAACTTGTAATGTATTATATATTATATTAACCACGAAAAAATTAAATATATTTTGTTTTTTTATAGATTGAGGTATAGCCCTTAGTCTTGCGGCCACGATGTTTCAGAAGTCTGTAGAGGCATTTACGTATATCGCTGACGTCCGTGTATACTGGCTGTCCCAAAATAATTTTACACCAGAATTTAGATTGTAAATATACTTACAGCTCACGGGCTTAAAGAGTTTTAAATGATACACAACATCTGGATGCGGTACACATTATTTGTAAGTTATAAACGTGCTGGTTTGCCTAATATGTATACATTATGTGTCAAATATAAAGATACTTAGTAAAAATGACTCCTACAGTTTTCAAATTAGTTATTTTAGATGTTTTTGTGATGAAGGACGAAAAGTTTTGCAAGTTTTGTTTCTATCTAATAATTTGTCAGTTTTTAAAAATATTATTTAATTCAATCAAATTCAAAGACTGACGAGGTTGTTACTTTAAAAATCAAAGTCAAAACAAATTTACCGCTCGCAAATTACTAACAACTAATCACCAGCAGTTGGCCGTCCATCAATTGATCAAATAACACACTTTAAGTCAAAACATTGTTTCCCTATAAACTAAAGCCCTCGATTTTTAATATATTAATATTTTCCACACAAGAAACATTGATTTTTTTGAAAATTCTATTTTCGTTGTTTTTAAAAAACAGACCCGGCCCGTTTCTCAAAACGTTTTGGCCTCTGGTTTGTAGCGTTCCAAAATAATGCTAATCACAGCATTATACAGAAACTTAAATAAATATTATTTGATCAAACAAATCTCGTAAATATGCTAGCAATCATTTGTAGACTGAATTGTTTTTATTTGATCAATTGAGACGACGGTAAACTGCTAGCGATTAATTAGTGACGGTCAATTGCAAGCGATGAATTTTAAGCGGTAAAATTTTCATATCCCTGATAATTAATACATTATTTTAATTGTTTATAAATATTTAATTTTTTATTAGATTACTTTTTTATTGCTTTTACGATGTGAAAAAATATTCAAAAATGGGTAAGAAAACAACGCAGGTAAGTTTCGATGAAATCCACTGTAATACATATAATGGGAGTATTAATCTGAAGTACCTTAAGACATTTTATGCATCCAAAGCAATGCCATAAGAAATTTTTACAGATATGTTAGTTAATGCTGATATTTAGACAATGCTTTTCTGCGTCAGCTAATCGCTATTAGAAAGTTCCGATTTTAGGATCAAGAGTTTAGACATTACTTCCTTCAAACAAATAATTGAAACTGTTTCCTCTTAGATTCATTTTTTATGGATTCAAAATAATTAACATAATGTAGCAAAGAATATTAAACAAGAAAAACTTTAAAACTCTCTCAGGTATTTTTAATCTGAACTACGGCATTTTGAATCAGTTATTTCTTACACCAATGGCAAACAGGTAGATGTAAAATGATATAATAAAAAGTAAAGACCAAACTGTATCTTTTCATATCTCGAAATTTCAGGATCTCTCGTTTCATATATGAATTCTAGGCAAGACACGTCCGCTTTGGCAATTTGTACTCTACGCCTAATTTCACTCGAGCTTCCGGCCCGCCTACCACATTTCCTAGATCCCAGATACGATATCTGATTGATATTCGAAGACGTTGTTAAGCGTCCGAATGTATATATAAACTATGTCGATAAAGGTTGAAACTTAAAATTATTCTATTTCCAACAACCGTCATGCAATTTATTGGAAAATATAATCAATGAGCACAATCATCACAGTTTTAAGGCAATACGAAATTGAATTGAATTTATTTATTATAACACTGGTTGGATACATTGCTTAAGATAAAACAGATAATGCTTAATTTATTAAAAACTAAGAAAACTGACAATTCATAAAAAAAATCAATACTTTCAAACCAACCTTTAACCGATTACGATGACAAGGCGTTGGTATATTAATCAAATATTTTTGTCTGGTTTCATTCATTACGCTCTTTGACTCCCTTTTCAAAACTTACGCTTGTCTTGTTAAAAGAAAAACATCGTATTATACGTATGTTATGCTTAAATTACGTAACAAACTGGCTGGTCACCCAGTTCTACACTATTTCAAAAGCGACGACTGGAAAACGTCAACTCAGTTCTGTATAACCTATTGATGCCAACTTACGACTTCCACTTTAACTGGCTCTGGTTAATTGATATGAGAAACTTTTGTTTTGCTCGCTCGGTTGAATTTTTTTCATCCATTTTCAAAAACAATGAACAGAAAATACGCCAGCACTTTATGGGATGATTAAGATCAGGTTTGTCAAATAGTGGTACGAACAAACTAAGGATCCTTTTTGTGAATCACAAATTCAACATTTTAAATTATTCATGTTCAATTTATATTGCTGCGACGGATGAATGTGACGTATAACATTTACATAAGTGAATTTTCAAAGCTTTCCGTAAAATGGGGCAAAGCTTCTACGAAATATGTTGAACCTTATTTCCCGCGTGACGTTGGTTATTGTGAGTTTTGATAATAAAATAATTAAGTAATTACTCAAATTTTCCGTTACAAGCCTCGCTGCAGTGAATTACCTATAGTGATGTCTACAAAGAGCCGATATGATATTTGCAACAAATGTAATTTTCAAAAGTTCATCAATGTTTTAATTAGCAAAATAATTCATTGGTAAGTTTGTGGTTTTAAGATCTTTATGAATACTCAAATGCTTATGTTCGAAATCTTTTCAACACATCTGAATGAATCTTCGCTAAATGCGCAAAACGTCTTTTAGGATAAATTGGTGAATTCTCAATATATTATCGTATCTATACTGGCAGAATTTAGTTAGTAACAACATTAAAAAACGATGAAATAAATACCCAAAGATATACTTTAGTATCCATTCTTTGAAGAGTCAAATCACTCAATAGGTACATTTATTGAGATTATTTATTAAATTGGCAAAAACAGCGATTTTATTAAAGTAATTGTCTCTAGCTAAACATTTTTTTTTAAATAACGATGTTCTAATATGGAATACTTGTATTGACATTTCTATACTCTTTGCTATCGTCTGATATATTATATTTAATTATAACTTTACACTATGAATATAAATGTAATATTTCTCAATCTTCCGTAATCATTTAATGATTTTGATGCCAAATATTTCTTTTTTACCAGCGTTTTCTTGATTTAACGAGCTGTCATCGAAACAATTCAAATGTTAGAAACAAGGTATAAATGTTTGATTGATTACATTCAAATCAACACTAAAAAGGTCAGTACGACATATTAAGTACATTAAAAAATATGACAATGATAACTCAACCATATTTCTCAAATCATGATGCTTCACAAACTAATGCATCTAAAGTTTCAAATCAAAAACACTATATTGATACTAGTATTTTTGTATTTTTTAAATTTTGTACTTAAAAAAATAAAAAATAGTATTTATTGTATTGTATTCTGTTCTTTCTTCGCCAAAATTGCTATTCAATGTCTAAATTCAATAGAAATTTTCCAAATGAATAAGAAAAAACTTATCAAGTTACAGAAAACTATTATTGGTATACAGCTTTGATCTTTTTATTCTTGGAATACATCTTTTATGCCACTTATAAAGTACTCTGAGGTAAATTATTGTATTTGGTCCTATAAGGCAATGAAAAAGTGCTTATGATGATGCTTTCTAAAGCGTTCGTGCCACTTCTCCAAACCATGCACAACTATGTATATCTTTGTCGAATAATTTTAAATCTAATAAGGGTGTAATTGTGCGTTTACTTCCAAATTAACCATCAAACTTCCAATGTTTGAAGCAAGCATCTGTTTTTAACTTAAAGTTTTTGCTCACTGCTATGAACAATCAAATGATTCAATATTAATGTTAAATCGAACTTTATAAAAAAAGAGACAAAGTCAATTAAACTGATTATCTTATGACCTATCAATTTTTTCTGTAAACGTTATTTTATTTAACAAATTTAACTCCGAACAATGGGTCACTTCATTCTTTCTGTAAAAGCTTTTAGCTAACAAAGTTACTAGAAGATTTTAACTACGATAGGTAAGTGCGGGACAGAGGTTTACCAGAGACGTCTTTTATTAAACTAAAAAAATAATTTTACTACAATTTATTTTTAATTTAATAAAATATCTTTCAATTGGAAATGATTTGGTTTTGGAAAATTTACAAGTTTTGAGAAATAATACTGGATTGCTTTTTTATTTCTTAATGTCGAAGATTCTGAGACTTTCTTTTTTCACATAACTATTTCCAACAATACTCTTATAAAATATATTATTATTAGTAAAAAAAGATCCAAATTTTTTGTGAAAAGTTTGCAAAGCCTTGATGTAGGCTATTTAGAGTGCGGTACTGTTGAGAAAAAAAAGAATATTTATATGAAAATGGTATTCAATGAGTATGTGAAGAGGATTTTTTTTCATCTCTTCACCTTTATTATTAAAGTGAATGTGAAATTTTTAACGTAAAACCTGTAAGGTTTAACGGGAATTTACAGCAAAAAATGACATACATAAAAAAACAGCAAAGTAAAAAGAAAATTATAAATTTAGATTCGAAATAAATTATTATCTTTCATTCAATATTAACTTACAAAAAATGTGGTACTTTTAAAAACAATAGTTTTCTCCCAGTTAGCTAGAATTTACTGAAAAAACGATATGATATAGTATATGGTGTTTTTTAAATGGCTAACGACGTATTATTCTAATAATAATTCATAAACTATAAATTAGTATTTATATTCAACAAAAAAAACTGACGGTAGAATTTTTTTATATTGGCCCATTAGAGATGAAGTGAGCCAACTAGTAAAATGGTAAAACCTTCTTCTTGATCTTTTAAGTACTATCACGTTTTTACTTGGTGCTTTGGTGGGTTGTATATTTTTATTTTAAGGACATAACACTATTGCAGTGTGTATTAACTGAGGTAACTTCACTTTTATGATACTTCAAGACGTGTAGAATATTACGACGCATCTAAATTATTTTGTTCTACAATATCACTTGGCACACTTTACTACTAATGGTCCAAATTATGTTCGTTTTTGTATATATCGTTACACCAATGAAACAGTCAAACAAATAAAATATGCATTTTTTGAGCAATGAATGTCATTAGACATACACTATTAGTTATAATGATGAATCAAATGTAATGGTAAAAAACGTTGTAATTTTGAAATACGACAAACACGTATATCAGATAACAATAACATTCAGATAAAATATCAAAACGGTTGAAATGAAAGAGTAACACAGCACTCAAATACAAATTTCTTTTTTTAATATCATTGTCACAATATTGTCTCTATGTAATAGTGTAGCACAAAATTTATATGAAAATATCAGTATTGCCTTTGTAAAATTGTACGTAGGTAATAGAAAATGTAATGTCATTATCTCAAAACTAAAAATTCCAGATTGTTCTACTGTTGAATTGAATAAGAGGTTTGCATAAATTCGTGTACGGGTATAATTTATAGGGAGGTATATATGTATAATATATTATGAATGTAGTTGAAAATGGTCCTCACGTAAACTGGCTTCACTGTGGATTGCTCACCTCAATAGAGATATGTCGTTCCGTAGACACCGATAGAAAAATATTGCATTAAGGCTCCATCAAGTCAAATAGATTCATCTTAACCTTTCCCTCCCTGGAATATGTATTTACTACAATTCAATTCAAATAATGTGAATATCGATAAGAAATATAATATCTAGATACGGTGCTCAGAATTTATGTATTCTTCCGTAATATAATTACGAATTATATAATTTTTTTGGTTATGTATTCATCATTTGTTTTTCATCTGGAACGAAAGAAATAAATAATTTGTCAACATATCGAGGATAGACTCAAACAACGACGCGGCCGGCACACGATTTAGTAACATGTAAGTTGTCATATGCGGCGGTACTGTCGGATATTTGCAATGATTTGTTGAAAATTGTTACATTTCTTCTTAAAATATGATTAATAAAATTAATATTCATTAATACTCTCATTTTTCCGATTTTTAATCACTTTTTCAAATGTTGTAGTAAATACATATCACCGGAGCGCGCGGGATTTTTAGCACCGTATGGAAAAGGTTAACTTGCAAAAAAATACTATATTTCATATTCATATTATGCCTTATCAGAAAGTGTTTTTTTTTTACGAATAACTTTGTTAATTATTTTTCTTTGGAGAAAAACATCACAAACAGATCCTTTAGAGCGATCAATAAACTTATTAATAGTTATTTTCTGGGATTATTGCTGTCTTTACTATCACAAAAAAATAACTAAGCAACAAAAGGCTCTTGTATTGCAGAGCTAATTTTGCAATGTCTTCACGTTAGGGGCGGATATTAAATAAAAGATTAGGAGTAAAAAAGCATACAATATCCAGTTACAAATACCAATATATGTATTATGATGTAATTAATATATCTTTGCGTTGATTACGCTACCTTTTCCGTCCAGTGTTCGTCGAATCGCAGAATATACCATGAGTTAAGTTGACATTTAAATAAATCTATAATTCATATTGATAAAACTTGTGATACAAACGATATAAAAAAAACAATGAATTTAAAATCAAACTATATAATAAATTATAAAGAAATATGACGAAGCTATGTATTTACAAACAATACAATACAATAAATAGACATTTTTTTTGAAAAATCTGAAGAACAGGAAAATAGTTATGTATTAAGATTCAAAGTATTAATATAGTTGAAAGCCATTTCGGCTTTTCTCCATCATCATAACTGTGTTTTAAATTTATTAAGTTCAGCTTGGTTAAAATATATTGGCTAAAACGAGAAACCCATTCTTTTCGTATAGTTTGAAACCCTTTCTTATTTTAAGAAATAAAACATTCTTTTGTACTATTTAATAAATAAGTATATATGGAATTTATAAAAAATGTGTTTTATTTTTAAATATATTTTTTTTGCAAAATGTTTTGACAGTGAACTTCTGAAAAATTATACTAACATATATTAAAAATTAAATTTTAAAAGCAATAATTCTTTAACTTTGTGTTATTCTCGAAAGCAGATTGTATTATGAGTAATTTTATACTTGTTAATTTTTTTTTTTAATTTAATGATTGATGAAAAATATACGTCTTTTTATTCAAAAAATTTGCGGCCGAAATAGTATTCTCATCAATATTCAATTCATCAATTCTAGTTTATTGAATATATTTTGATCTGGTTCTGCACTTGGCATGTATTCTATGTTTTGAGAATATTTAATATTTTTTCCATATATCGGCAAACCTTTCCCATCTAATACTCTAGCGGTGATGTCAAACGTGACACATATTTTGCCTCGGGCACTGAAAAGGTTAACAGGAAATTAAGTAATACACGATCTAAATATACAATATATCTTGAAAAAAATACTCCTATTTTCGGTTTAATTTATTTCATGTTTATTCTGCTTGTCGGCGTAGTCTTGGAAAACTAAAACCGCTTTCGAAAACATGTTTTGGATTACGACGTTTTGTGAGAAGGACGACAGAACGTTAATGTCCTGAAATGAAACATTATTTTAACCCAATTATTTACACAGAATGACCGGAAAATACAAAGGGTACGGAAGTGGTGATCAGTGATCCTAGAAAAGTTTTTTTTAAGTGAGCTTATGATAGCAGGGTCTTTATCACAAAGGATAATAGGTGACACGTAATAAAAAAACCTTTTATTTTACAAATAGTAATAAATTACAATATTTAAGTACAAACACTCGACTTTTTCTCTCGCGGCTCGGAGACGAGAAAAATATTTCTCTGCCGATGGGGGTTGTTTAGGGACTACAGTGGTTTCCTCATTATTGGCCTTATTCTTATGAGTTTCAAAAAAAATAGTCTTTAAAATATCTCTTTGCATCATTCCTCATACATTTTTTTTAAAAATCCGTGTTTTTTTAATAAATAATCATATTTTAAGTTGCGCGTAAAAAATACGTCATTCCAATACAAATATGAATTTGCAACTGACGCGTTCAGCCTAGTTATCTAGCGTGCGCTTATCTCGTTATCGAGTTATCGCGTTATCGCGTATTTATATAAAATACAAAAGGTCAAAAAAACTATGATATAAGAATACCTTAACTATAAACATTGTATCAGCCATATTAAAATAGATATTTAAGAAAATTTGGGTATTGGGGTCGCATTTCTTGAGCTTAGAACCTGAAAAGTTAAGCTCTCGTTTAAAAACATATTATTCATCGGTACTTGATTATATACGGAGAATTTTGTGAGGAACTGAATATTAGTGGCTTTTATCGCTAGATCCTAAAAATATACTTGTCAATCTAATTCGTGAGTATCTAATGAAGCTTTTTTGTTCATTATAACTGTTTTGTGTTGATGAATTTCTTGTTATTATACAAGCGTACGCGTTCGTGTTTTTTGTTTCTGTGAATCGTGTTAGAACAAATAATTCGTGTTAAAATATGGCATTCTTTTTTTTTAATGGACCGTTGTATTTTAAATCTTGTAAAAACGGAGTTTAATGTACGTACATATTATGTCAATACAGTACATAATTTATACTGAAAAAAATGACAAGTTAATAAAACACTACAAGTCAAAGTAAGATTATAATTAATGACGCTTTCTATATAGTGAAAATTCCAAAAAAATCCATCCATCACCTTAAAGGTGTTTTCTGTCAATTATCGGTGAAAAGGCTTTTTGTAGTAATTTCAAACTTTTAATACAAACCAGTACTAGCTTAGCTTACTACGAGCGTTAATTATTAACTGTTCGATTTGTATTTTTATTAAAAAAAATGAATTTGCACTGAAATGTGTTATATTTTTTGAAATAATCCATTGACTCGTGTATCTTTATCAACGTACTCTTATGTTAAATTTGAATCGTTCAAATTACGTACATTCACACAAGTTTTGTCACAAACTATCCGGCTTTCTCCTTTCGGCATCTTCAGGTGTTCAAGTTCACGGATGAAACTGAACTGAGTACACTAATGTATTTTGTTTTTTTGAAATAACTTTTTTTTTTTTTAAACATATAACTCATTAAATATTCAATGAATACAGATAACTCTAAACTCTAACTTTGTGTCAAGAAAAAATGTTTAAATGGGAGAACCTTTTTTTTGCGGAGAGATTGTTCTTTGTGATGTTGAAATTTCTTTCTCTCTATCTGATCTTGCAAACAGAGTGTAATGAGAGCAACTAGCTCACCACTAGTACTGTACTAATTCAATACAACTATTCATTCCTTTCTTTAAGAAAAAAAAGTTTTTATCGAGATGTTTTGATATAAAAAAAATACTGAGATAAAACCCATTAGATAGAAGCACGGATAAGAAAAATATATACAAATACATTACCACGATTCATCTCTATTTGAATTTTCCCAAGTACAGCGAGTAAGCCAATATGAAGTTCACATTAAAAAAGATATTTATTTATCTTATTAAATATAGAAATGTATACGAAAAAAAACCATTATTGATAATACAATAAAGCTTCAATGAACAGGCTACATTCATTTTTTTATGAGTGCCATGCGCCATTATTCTTTCGCAAAATTACCAGTGATTTTCTGTTGAATACATTGGCTTTTATACTCTGACCCAAAATCTTTATGCTGGTAGAAATGAACGTTTATCTTCGAGAATAATACTTCGGAAATATTACAGGACCATAAGCACCCACAAAATCGACATTTTCTATCATTAAACCTTCGTAAGGTAAAATTGAGATCGAGGTTAAGTTTTATTACATATATTGTCTTGTCATATAAAAGATGTCATAAAATTCATAAAAGAATTGTAAGATTATCTGTACGATAGTATATACGTATGTTATTTTGGTTTTTTTTTTACGTTTCTACTATTATAGTCTAAAATTCGTTGTAATAGAACTGCACTACAAAATTCAATTTATTATGGAACAGGTTTTTTAAGCGAATGATTATTTATTTAAAAATGGAATTGTGTAAATATGAGACTTTTTATAAGTTTTTATTCTCTTATATATCTGTAATTCAATTATATTTAAATAAAAATATGAATGCTTTAAGTAGTACAAGGATTATCAAAACGTTATGATAATTGCGATATGTTGAAACAGTTATCCTGATTATCCGTTTTAACCATTGCTTTAATTAAAGTATTTATTTTGAAGGATTTTGTGCTTAGCAAATATTTTTAGTTTTATCAAAAAATATGTACCTAATTTAAAAATTCTAAGAAAGTAAGTCTACCACCTCTCAAAACTGCTATATTTCTTAAACTGATTTTCAAGATCAAATACAAAGTGCGAAGAATACTAAATATCACATATTACATCAACGATTTATTTTTTCTTTTATCCATGTCCGCTCCCAATGTGAAGCATATGATCTTCTTATGAAGGTATCTCAAAAAAAATAATTCTACGAGAACCGCTTGTTACTCAGTAATCTCCCTTTTAAGGAAGAAGAAGTAAGAATAGAAATAATGGTACAGGACAGGAATAGTGGTTGGCTTTATTTTAGGATCGGAATGGTAGGGAGAATTTTCGAACATCACAAAAATCAATGCCTTTAGAACAGAAATCGAAAAATCGGTTAAAAAAAAGACTGTTTGTACTGAAATTCGAACGCGTGAGGTACGGCATGGAAGCATTTAATTACACGGATGAACTTGACCTGACAAAACTTGTGTGAATGTACATAATTTAAACGGTTAAAATTCAATATTGAAATTTCACCAAACACCTTCAGTCGAAATCCCTAATTATTTAAATTTGAATCGTTCAAACTATGTACGTTCTCACAGATTTTGTCACCAACGGATGAACTTGAACTGACGCTTAGTAAATGAATGTTTCGTGTTTATATAAGAAATAAATGTATCATTGAGTTTAAAGCCATTGCTGGCGAAAATGATAAGCTCATGGGAATGCCCACAGATTTGAGTAGTAAGTAGTTTTAAGAATTATATTTATTTGTTTGTCGGCAAAGGTTTGATGATTATATTTATATAGGATATAGAAGTGAAGATATATATGTATTGCTTAATATTTTATTAATGTATATTTAAACCCGGGTGTGAGAATGTACAAAGTTTGAACGATTCATATTAAATATTGAAATTCCACCAAGCACCTTCAGTCGAAATCTTAAATTACCCTAATTAGTTTTCGTAGAAAAACTTCTGTTGAGATACCTCCATTAGGAGGCCATATGCTCTACATTGGGAGCGGAAATTCATTAAAAAAGTAAGAAAATGGTTGGTAAATTATATTGTCGAAGAGTTATACAAATATACCATCGTATTTCAGTGTCCGTTCACGGATTCAAGCACTAGACCTCAAAACCAAATTAGACAAAAGACTAAAGCGTTTCAGTTTGACTACAGTAACCTTCTACCTGTGATCGTTACATTTACCTACTTCCATTCAAGCTATCAAGATAAATTTTATTTGATTCATTCTATAAATAAACAACTCACTTAGGGCTTTTAATTATATCTGATGGTTTTCTATTGAGAAAATGCTTTTCTGCGTAGAAGAAAATTCATCATCAAGCTTTAATTAAATACATGAATTCAATGATGAGGCTTCGGAGGCTTTTAATTACTTACTCATTAAAACAGCCTCGGAAGGGTTTTTGAATACTTCGTTCGGCAGTTAATGAAATTTTTCCGCCATTCGAAAGAATTTAATTTAAAATACTTCATTATGTTGTTAACACAAGCCTGAAATATTCTTGACAATAAAAAAGATTGAAATGAATCAGAAACAAAATGAAATTTAATATGAACAAAATTTGATGAATTTTAGAAGTAACAGTGTATAAAAAAACTAATTGAATCTTAACTGTTCTTTTAAATATTAATTTACGTATGATTTTAGATAGTTGTATACTTTATAGTGACTGACAGTAAAACAAGTTTTAAAGCTTTTTATTATAGATAATCTCAATTAAAAAATATTTTTTATTATAAAAGAATCATTAACAATAAAACAGTTTATTTAAGTAATACAAATAAAACCATTAGTTCGTTTTTCTCTAATGGATATTGACAATTATTTGACTAAAGGGAATATAAAAATATCATTAGCTGATATTAATTTGCATTAGTACTATTATGTTATACAGTGACGAAATTATGGGTTAACTTGGTGAAAGTTTATTTTTAATAGAAAAAAATATTTAATGTCTTTGTTTTCCCACAGGTTGTCAAAAAAACTGTGACACGAGTTTCTTTTTTTTGATAAGCCTTTTGGCCTTACGAATATTTTATTCATAAGGCCCGCGTATTATTATAAGAAATATTCTAATTGGCGCAGTGGTTAGCGTATTGGGCTTCCGTACCGGATTTCACGGGTTCAAATCCCAGACGAACAGTATTTTTTTGACCGATTTTTCTGTGTGAAGGGTATTTGTAATGTCAATAGATTTTCTCCCACTCTTTACAATCCCTAATTAATTGGGCGTAGAGAATACGATTAGCTCACCACTAGTCCTGTCCTGGCCTTATCCTTCTATCCCTACTACTTATTCTCTTTAAAACAGTATAACGACCGCGGACGCGTATGAGTCTTTAAAAAACAAAGGTTGCTGACCAGCGGACTCATATATGCGTATAGGCGAAGTATCTGGAAGCTAAGAAAATTAAATTTTGGTAAAGTTATCTCAATTTGTGTACAAATTATAATGAATTTAGTAAAATTACAATTTTTGCGATTTTTTCGCAATATTGCCCGGCCGCCAGGTAAAATTTTATAAAAAAAACTTGCGGTCGTTAAGCTGTTAAGAAAAAGAGGTTGAACGACTGAGTAAAAAAGGTGAAAAAAACCGCGTGTGGCTCGCGAGATACAGTTTGCCAACCACTGTCGTAGAGTATCGAATGCTTAATAAAATTTGATTTTACAGTAAGGTATCCAGTTTGTCATAATACAATATTTACTGATATTACAATTTATTTGACAGGTGATTTTTGACAAAAAAAAAATACTGAATAAAATGATCAAATATTTTTTATTAATAACAAAATAAAAGCATTTTTTGTTGTATTTTTAATGTACCCTCTGTTATGTTTTTATTATTCAATTATGTTTTCTGGGTAAATAAAAAAACAATTCAAGTATACCTATAAGCATAAATTAATATTTAAAAAATCAAAATATTTGTTTTATTCGAGCTGTTTTTTTGGTAGAGCATAACAAACAATATAACTAATGAGTTCGCTGAAAATATACTCACATCACTCAAATATATTATTTTACGAAAAATAATGGAAACATAGTTTTAGTATAATTTAAGATTTCGACTGAAGGTGCTTGGTGGAATTTCAATATTAAATTTGAATCATTCAAATTATGTACACTCCCACAGATTTTGTCACTAACGACCCGGGTTTCGCCTTTCGGCATCTTCAGGCGTTCAAGCGCACGGATGAACTTGAACTGACAGTTCAAGTTCATCCGTGCGCTTGAACGCCTGAAGATGCCGAAAGGCGAAACCCGGGTCGTTAGTGACAAAATCTGTGGGAGTGTACATAATTTGAATGATTCAAATTTAATAGTTTTAGTATATTAAACAAAATTGATATCAAACATATATAACGATAGGATAGATTTTTTTACGGAATAGTGAATCTAGTTAATAAACTCTATTATGAATAACATACTATATCACCAAGAGATGATGATTATTTAACATAGTAAAATTTACAAAAAATCTGATACGTGTTGTCATTTTGTGTATCGATTGAAAATGCTTACTAACTGAGTTGCAGTTCTCTTTTGTTTAAGAATAAAACATGTTTAAAATGTTATTTGATTGGAACTAACATTATTATTTTATTAATTTTTATTATTCATGTCTTCCTCCTAATTTGGAGCATATGGCCTCCGAATGGAGGTATCTCAACATAGGTTTTTTTACTAGAACGGTTTGTTACTCAGTCGCTCAACCTTTTTTTTCAGTAGTAGGGATAGAAAGATAAGGCCAGGACAGGACTAGTGGTTAACTTATCGCTCTCGATACGCTCAGTCACTAAAAGATCGGAAAGGTTGGGAGGGAATTTTTAGACATCACAAACACTCATGTCTTCGAACAGAAATCGATTGAAAAATGCTGTTTGTACTGAGCTTAAGCCCGTTAGATCTGGTACGGAAGCCTACAACGAAAATTGATTTTTCCAAAACGAAAATTAAAATATATGAGATAAAATTCTGTCGATTTCTCAAAAAGCAGCATTAAATTAAATACAGTTTGAAGATAGCTCTGAAGATAGCATGAAGCAAAAATATGTAGCTATCAACTCACTAATATAATTCTTGTGGAACTAAATAATTTGAACGGTAGTATTCTAAAGTTCTACCAAGTAAAAGCCAATTCAATGAGTCGAAGAAATTCAATCTGTCATGTATACTTTCCGAATGCTCGTCATGAGTCAAATCGGTCCTGATCAATGTAAATAAAAGTAGCTATTTTTTGGAATAAAGTGACTTTATCTTGATATCCATAAAGTAGGATTTAATTAAAAAAATACGTAAAATAAGCAATCTGTATTTAAGCTAATTACTTATTTTCAAATCGAACCAGAAGAAAGTTATATCTATGTCATATAACTTTATCTGCGTGCAAATATGACGCATTAATTGCTCACAAATAATAAGTTTTTTTACATTCTTTACTTTAAATATAAAAAAGTAACATTTATATTTTTATTCGTTTTTTCAAACCATGTAATTATTAATAGGCAATCAGAGCGTAATTGTTTTGTATAAAAACAAATTGTTTTGTTAATTGAATTCATTTAAAATTGTTTTAATCGTTCCAAATTAAAGCTATGGAAATCCTGATTGTCGTCCTGCAATCATTTAGCAGCAATAACGCGCACCACTTAGCGTGTGCCAATGCAATAAATATGATATTATGAACACCCTTCGTGCGACACATGATAATTATACGAGAACAACATCCCCCGCGCTTTAAGGGTTGGTCGTTTACAGCACGTGTCCAATTAGAGGATAATTTACGGTAATTGATGAAGGATAATCGTTCTTGAAAAAAAAAGAATCTCAAATAACTAAAATAAAAATGTTAAGGCTACTTTTTTCATAGTTTCTTTACCGGTTGTTTTATGGTAAATTGTCAATGTTTTCAATTTTTTTTAACTCCTGACGAATCTCATATATTTTTGTTTTAAAAGCTGATGATGAAAAAGAGGAATTGATCATCCTGATTAATAAACTACATTTATTTTTTTAAATTCCTACTTTTTTACAAACACACTGAGAGTTATTCACTAAGTAATATTATTTTGATAACCACTCTTAAATTATCAATACCCTTGCATTATATAATCTATTATAAAGCTCTATTATATAATTAGTAATAAGTAACATATATTATGTTTTATTATTTAATGATATTGTAATGATTTTAGGTGACAAGTAGATTATTTTCACACTTCCAGTTTCTTTTAAGGTGATCACTGGAACAATCAATACTTGGTGGAATGGCATTATAATAAAAATAATAAAAAATTTTTAGTATTTTTTTCCAATATAAAATTTATTGGATCAGGACCGGTTTCGCTCATTGCGAGCATTATCAACTGTTAAGAAAAATATATAAACAGTGCTATTTATACAAATTTATAAAAATTAAAAGTGTAAGCAACTATTAACAATAAAAAGTATTTGCAAATTACATTATAATTACACAAAATTAAATTGTATCCATGTATTGCTACCTACAGGATCACGGAAAAAATATCTCCTACATCTGTTCATATGGTTTTGATGATTACTGTGTCAATATTAGAACTGTTGATTTTAGAAATGTACTTGAAGATTGCTGTCAGATGATACAATGATTGAATCTGTGGTTTAAATGAAATTAATTTGTAGGAAGATGTCTTGTAAATCACTTTGAGATTGTGTGTAGATAGCTCAGTGTACATACATATGGCTATAATATATGTCTAAGTATTTTCCTGTTTAGCACATCGTTAGACTCAGCCAAGACTCCTTGTTTAACCCCCACGACCGAAAGAGATGTGACCCTTTTAGACCCATTTTCTAGTGCATGTTATACTCACCAAAATTTATACAAGAGTAAATTGTAGTTGTGAGTGTGACCGCGGATTTCAAACCAAAAATAAACTAACTTAATTCAATGCTTACTGAATAATTGAGATTTCTACATTTCTAAGCCTTGCTGTGCTTCTACCAATTCAGAGGGGCATTTTTTTGGGAAATTCAAGACATCACATACATCCATGCCTTTGAACAGAAGTTCATAAATCAATTGAAAAATCAATTTATAATACTGCCCGTACTGAGATTTGAACCCGTGCCCTCCGTAGCGGTAGCTAACGATGTTAACCACACGACCACACAGGCGGCAAAAAATAAAATAAAATACCCCATTAAAAAAAAATACATTTAAAAAAAATTATAATGCTCTATAACATAAGCATTTGAGAGATTAGTAAAATAACTAGATACAAATAATAGTATACAAAAAAACTTACTATTATCTATTATCCTAAGCCGTAAAAGAGCTATATAAAATCTTAATTCACTATTTAAAAATACAACACAAACCTTAAAGTTAATTATCTCGAAACAAGTATTTTAAAATTTTCCTACTGTTGCTTAAGGGTAGCGATAGTTTGACCGAGTAAATGTTTAACATCGATGTAACATATTTATTTTAAAGTTTTCATTTTTCCACTACGGTTCAAAAGTTGTGAAACATTATTGAACATAATAAGTGAGTGCAGGGTAACATAAAATTGTACCATTATTCCACGAAATATTTTTTATTTTCACGTAGCACTTGTTTAAATTCGATCATGTATTTTCGTTTGTCCTGTGACGGTTCAATTATGTAAATAATTTTGTTATTGGTTGCAACTTGCAACATAAATCCACAAAGCTTTGCTTTTAGGAAAACAAACTCAACTGATAAAAGCCACTGAGACTTGAACATCTAGATTTGTTTTTGTGGCTTTAAAAATCCTGTAATGTTGTCAGCGATGCTTTTTTTTCGTTCTTTTTGTTGCGGTGTTACGGTTTTAAATATAAGAAATTTCTGTAAATTGATTTTAACTGATTTATTAATCACATAAATACGTGTGTAGCGTTTGCGTTTTACTCGGGTATGTAAAAAGTCAATATATGTAAAGTATCTATCCCCAAAAATGCATTATGTTAATGACCTGGGTGGAGCGTTAAGGTAAAACTAGGAGTGACAATTGTCTTTGAGAAATGACGTTATTTGAGAAAACTAATTTTCTCTGATTGTAGCAATGTGAGTGACAGGCAAATATATGAACGAATATTTAATAACTATAAAGAAAAACTAACGATAAAAAGTTTAAAATATGATTGATAGAAAAACATTAAGTATAAAACATTTAATATTCTATTTTCCCCTTTCAATCCTGGTCCAAATAAATACACCGCATGTAGTAAAATATTGCATTATACTATATATTCGAAATAAGACAATTCTAATAATTGTAAAGTTTTCATTTTTTCCTGGCTAAGTTTATAAGTGAAACCAGTTCCGATAATATTAAATGGATGTAGAATTACTATAAAAGAGTATTTTATGTATTAAGTTTAATTCTTTTCCAACAATTACTGACAGGAAAAACCGTCAAAGTGAATGAATGATAATAAACAACACTATGTAAATGTAATTTTGTAACATGTTTTTCTATAGCCTTTTTAAAAATAATTCTTGGATTGTTGATTAAGTACTAGTTCTTGCTGAAAATCCGTTAAGTAACTCAATTCTAAATACTAGCTGTAAGCCCGTTGACCTCAACGGGGGGATTTTTGTTGCATTTTTAAGAAGTCAGAAAATTACAAACCTATTTATTGAATAAGCCAGAAATTCTAAAAATAAAATAAATACATCTCGGGGCATATATCGACAGCATGCCCTGTAGTATTTAAATTTTAAATTATTTAATTTTTGGAATAATGTTGAGTTTGCTAACAATCATTTTTCATAGTAGCATAAATCGACCTCGGCACATATATCGACAGCCCTGCAGTTTTAAATTGTAAATTACTTAATTTTTGAAATAATGTTTAAGTTTGCTAATAATCATTTTTTCACATGCAAAATGGTATAAATTAATTGCACATTTTATCAAAACAAAATTATCAAAATGTTGACTGATTCTCCAAACAGAAATTGTTTTTTTAATATATATATAATGATTTTTACTGAAGTCATTTTATTACACATTATGCTTTCGCCTACAACTAACTATACCACATATGTACCTAGATTAAAAACAAATCTTGAAATAATTGCGTCTTATATTTATTTTTTGAAAAACATATTTCGCTAGTCAATCGGATTTTGTTATTTTGGTAGCATTTATTTTCATACGATCAAGATGTACTGTGATTTAAAAAGAAAGTTTTCAAAAAAAAAATTGTTATAAACCCAAAAAAAAGCGCTCTAGGCTAGATTCGAACCAGCTTCCTACAGGCTACCAGCCGGGCGCTCTATCAAACTATTTCGCTTACTTTATTTATATTTGTATTTGAGCATAAATTTACCTTGTCCAAAGCATAGACTCGTTTACTCGTTATTTAAAACAAAAGATACAAAACTTTTAAATTATCGGGATAAATTCTAAATACCCTCTGTTAAAAAGTAAAATATTTAATAGCCGTCAGCATATGACACACATGGAATATTTGCATTTAACTGTCGAAAATATATTATGTAAAATATGCCACGTTCATTATTTGACAGAAGTCACAATGTTCCATTTTTGAATCTTGAATACAAACAATCGAAGTCAGTTTGTGAATCACAAATATCGTTCCATTTTCAAATTCTTGATTTATATAATGTATTTTATCGCTTCTGATATTTATGACGTTAGCTCAGTTGATAGAGAGCTCGACTGGTAATCCAGAGATCTGAGTTCGATCCACGATCGCGGCGTTTTTTTGTATGAGAAATTTCACTGATTTGATTTGTTTCGTCAAATAATAAACCAGTGTATTGGGAAAATATGTCTTTAGTATGAATAAAAATATTGCGTCAGCGAAGCTGGGAGGAGGGTGGGGGAAGGGGCAGGGGGAGGGGAAATCGCGGACAATCATGCAATCATGCAATCATGCAATCATGCAATCATACGGACATTATCGAGTATTAATATATAGATGCCCTTCTAGTAAGTATGCTTTTTTTTTTTAAACAAAAGCACTACACTTGTAATATGTGTCTTGAAAAATAAAACACAACTATGGATCTATAAATTTCCCGCTATAACCACCAGAGCATTCAAAAATGCCATTATTATCTATGCACAATCTTACAAATAACAATTAAAGTTAAGGAAAACAAAGTAATAATTAAGTTTTATTTGCATATCCAAAGTTAATGTTATGTTCATAATGGACGCAAAAACATTGTCAAGATTTCAAGAAGCATCAGAGATGTTAACTTGAAATTGTTTGTTTCTTGAAAGCATTTATACTACTTAATGTAGCAAAAAGGTGTACCACAATAATTCTGTTTATGTCTTAACATAAAATTATTGCGGTGTAACATAATATCATTATTTTGACGAGGCAAATTTCTGTAAGATTCCAGAATATTCGATTTCAGCTGTCGAAAATTGACCCCTCTGGAAAGATTAACTTCTTTGAATTGAAAATAAAAGGTTTCAAATTGGTATTGACGATACAAATGATAAATTTACTGAAACACATTATTTAATCTTTAAGTTTTGTGTACGCAAACCGATGTTGAAGAATATGAAATATTTTAATAAACACATGTGTGCTCATCATAACTTTTCTTAAAATGATGCGCTGACAAAATATCTTTAAAACAAACCTAACGAAAAACATGGTTTTAAGGTTTCATAAAAAGTCTACAGAATTGTAAAGCATAATCTAATAAACAATACTACTAATAAAAATTCGCAGGATATGTGAAAATGAGACGTCAAAACTACAAAACTATACAATTTGTTTTCTCAATAAAATATCGTTCTTATTTCAAAAAATAATAATAAAAAGCTTAAATTAGTATAACCAACATTTTTTGTATGATTTTCTTTTTTTTTTGTTGGTGAAAATTAGGTACTAAAACAAAGCCAGCAGCACAAAAAAACAATATCTGTTCATTCGCTATCAGCAGGACAGTAATGAAAAAGCAACATACTGCTTAAGCTGCGAGATATATACAGAAAAGTCGGCAAAAATCAACGTACGGTATTATTTTCCCATTTTTCGTTCGGAAATTTCATAAAATCTATATCACAGTGTCGCCTTTTGGCACCAATAATAAAATAAATGAAATTTCTGACCCTTCCCTAGGCCGCGCCAAAAAATAGATGTTCGGTATTTTTCATGGTGCGAGGGCCTATCTTAAATATTTAATTAAAACGTTGTACAGGATACCTCCCGCCTGATCTGACGGCATGACCCTAACGCACTGTATTAAGTTAAGGGCTCGTTTTGTATTCCAAAAACAACGCAGAATTTAAAAGATATTTGTTAAAGCAAGGCTCGGTTAAAACCATTTAGATAAGATATCATTTTAATTGGGATATCCGAGTTGTATGCTTTCAAAATATTTTAATTGAACTTACAACAGTTTGATTGCGATTGAATCAACTCAAAATTATTAAACTTAATCATTTCCAATAAAAAAAAGCTTTTTTTAATTATGCTTAGTCACAAATTTTCCGCTCATAGATTTCAAACGAAGTCTACTGCAACGATTCGTGTCAAGCGAGGACTTCTTATACTGAAGTGTATTTTTTGAAAATGTGAAAAAATATTCTTTCATTATAATATTAAATAATACAAACTAAAGTTTATTGCTCCTTATTACTAAATTTGGGGTTGGTTAGAAAATAAGAAAATAATAATAATGAAAACCATTCTACCAGAAAGTTGATTATTCTGTCTTATCACTCTTATTTTTAAGAATCAGATTTGGGTGAGAAAGGTGAGATGAAAACTTTGTAGACATCTACGTTGCTTTTTGAGTTTTAAAGTTGTCATTTGGGAACTGTAATTCTTGACTGTGGAAGCAATAAGAAAGACATCTTTTGTTCTTAACTATACTTACAAATTTCCAATTTGAATATTTCTTAAAAACGTATTAATCAATAAACTTTGTTCGAAAACGTACTAGTTAAACTGTTTTAAAGCTCGAATATTGATTTTTATAAAAGCAATTTTTCTTCTCTTATAGAAAGTTCTTAAAAAATATTATAAACTTACATGATACACATGAATATCAACGTGGTCGATGACAACAACTGTTTTCCTTTGACCCGTTTACTTTAACGACCCCGTACAAAGCCAGAATTATCATAAAAGAATTGTTTAGTATCTGGTTTCAATTAACTACAGCCGGGAAGCAAAAAAATGTTTTACTGCGAAAATTACACGACAGATTAAAATATTCACATTAAAATTTTATTGAAAATCCATATGAAAGTTATTTATTGCTATTATGGATTTCTGATCGAAGGTATAGCTCAGGGTTTCCCAAACTTATTCTGGGATAGAACACGTTGCAAGTCCGGAAAATTCAACGGAACACTTGTCAAATCTGTAAATGTTACCGGAACACAGCTTTTTTTAGGTCGGGTAATTCTTAATATTAAAAATATTAGTTATTAAACCACTTATTATGTATTGATTAATTATCTTTAAAACATATTACATAAAAATATGGGTAAACAAAGTTCACAGTGATTAAACATTTCCGCCTGTACCTAAATATTTGACGTTTTTGACATCACTGGAGATCTACTATTACTCAATTTTTGATACAAAGCAGAAGATGCTTAAATGTGGTGCAGCGTATCTAACCATTCCAAATTTGCAGAACACCTATTTAGGTCACACGAAACACCAGTGTTCCGCAGAACATAGTTTGAGAAACCCTGGTATAGCTACCTGAAATATCTCAAATGATACGTCCTATTCTAGACTTATTTTTTTACTCCCACTGTTTTTTAATGAATGTTAAGTTGAGCAGTTCGTTGCAAGAAGACATCTGTTAAGATAAACTGAATTGATTCATATTGTTAATATAATTCACGTTATGAGCAAACATGCTTTATAAATGTTATTTTCATTTTAATATTTTACTAGAACGTAAAATGTACTATTTTTCTCTCGTGACTTTTTATGAACACATTTTAAGCATAAAAGCTTACAAACATTGATTTCTATCAAAAATAAATGGAATATGTATAACATGTTTAAAAAAAAAACTTTATTAGTAATTTCGAAACATATTTCAGTTAAAGTTTTTTCCCTCTGCTGAAATTCGTAGCTGTAAATGTATTAAAAACTTTTTAAAAACTGTTGTGATCAACAAAAACGGCACAGTTTAAAATAACTAAGCGGAGCGTAAAATTCTCCAAACTGATGGGTCGTGTAAACTGGTTTCCGCTAAAGTTTCCTGAAATCTTATCACTTTTCAATTTAAAAGTTGGTTTATGCCTGCCTTTATTGTTCCTCTACATAACAACTTACTTAATTTCGTAGAAGGTTTATGCAAAGGAACTCGAATGTAAATTTTTTCATCACAGTGAATAATAATGTTTTTCCTTTTATAAAAGCATTCTTCTATATGTATTAAAATGAGCTGGATGCTGTCTAAATTTTGATAAAATCTGTCAAACCGGATGATATAATCGATGCTATAATCAAGATTCAAAAGCCATTCTGGTAGATTTTAAAAATGAAAATGACAAATGATGTTTTGTTGTTATTAAAATAAGTTTATTTTTAATAAAAGGTTTAAAAAAGAAGGACATCTTTTATTTGACGGTGTCATATAATGAAAACAATACAATCATTTTCAGAAGTCTCTCCTATTTTTAAAGGATATAAGTGTTTTTTTTGTCATTACTAGGTCTTTCAATTCTGGGATTGTGATAGTAGTAATCCCGGAAGTGAAAAGTGGCGAAAATTTTTTTAAAAGAGACAACCAGGCAAAATTGTAGAAACGAACCAGTGACGTAAAAGAATTTTTGAAACCAGAGCGAGAGCTGAAAAAATTTAAATCGGAGAGCCAAAATTTTTGAAATCTGCCAGCAACCTACTGTCTCTACTATCTCCAAATTCCGAATATCTCCACGACCTTAAGGTGGAATGATCAATCCTGGGATCTCGGGATTCCGGGATTATATAATGGATGCCCTAGCCCAGGCATGGGGAACCTGCGGCCTTTTGGCTACCCTGGTGCGGCCTTCTGGCCAATTCTAAAATTATGCACATTTTGGATTTGAAAAAAAAGGTCCCACGCTGCTAATTTCGGCAAACCCGTAAATTCTTGGATTTTTTTATGTCAAAATCCTTGAAAGACCTAAAAAAAAAAGGTCCCACGCTGATAATTTTGGGAAATCCGCAAATTTCTGGGCTTTACAAATTGGTATGAATTTTTTTCCGGCCAAAAATTCCCTAGTCAATGTTTACTGCGGCCTTATGTCGAATCAGAAAAATGAATGCGGCCTTTAGAGAAGAAAAGTTTCCCCACCTTTGCCCTAGCCATTACTGCATCGGATAACTATATGCCGTAGTTCAAGAGATGAAGAAAATAGAAATTGGGAAAAAAACATCACTCATTAAGAGGGTTTTAAAAAAGACGTCGTCATCTTCAACTATAATACGAATTTTTCTTTTTCCCTTTGCAATATATTATATTTATTGTCAAAGATGTCGACGTTTACTGATACGAAAAATTCTTTCACACCTCAAACATCTGTCTATTGACAAATACTTCATGTCACGAAACCTTATTGAGTCTCTGTCTTTTCCACCTTCTAATTTCTTTTTAATCTATCGAGTCCCACCACTGTTAAATTCACGGGTCTGTGAAACTCAACAGTCATCATTTAAAATCGAAAAAAATCTTTTACATCACAAATACAGAAGCAATTTACCAATTATTTTATTGTTGTATTTGTCGCCTGTTTGGTCAAGTGGTAAATGTCGTAAGCTTCGATTACGGAGGTCGAGAGTCCAAACCCCATAAATTAATTTTTGAATTTCTGTTCGAAGGTATGGATGTATGTGAAATCTTAAATTGTTTTCTCCCACCTGTCTAATCCTAGAAAATGGAGCGTAGTGACAGGGATTAGTTAACCACTAACCCTATTCTAGCAGTATCCTTCTATTTTTAATCTTTTAAGAAAAAAAGAGAGGTTGAGAAACTAAGTAACTCAATGATACATTTATTTATTATATAAACACGAAACATTCATTTACTAAGCGTCAGTTCAAGTTCATCCGTGCACTTGAACGCCTGAAGATGCTGAAAGGCGAAACCCGGGACGTTAGTGACAAAATCTGTGAGAATGTACGTAATTTGAAAGATTCAAACTTAGCAATTGAGAAGTAAAAAACCCTCAAAAATATTGCAAAATAAGTTACGGTGCTAGCCTAATTATAAGCAAAAAAGTGAACGATTAAATTGTATGGCTGATTTTAAGTATGAACACCCTAATGGCAAATATGGCGCGTATTTAATAAATAGCGTGACGTCGTACGAGGGGAAAATTATGCGAGAGTCTGGGGACAATATTAAGTATTTTATACGCAAGGATTAAAATCATAATTTACCTCTAAGGTTTTTCACTCGCAAAGCTCATGACTTGAATGTTCAGTTTGAAAATCAGACACAGTATAATAACGGTTTAATGAATATAGGCATGCTAGGTGACGTATAATGGGCTGGTGAAATATTTTTTAATCGTTTTTTTCCTATTTTTATTTCTCAGTGAAACGACGTGAGAAGAAATTGGACTTTCAGTCTACAAACCATTTTTTATCTAGTGATTTCTCGTTCAGGCTAAGCACAAACTGTTACGTAAAATTCTTTCAACTAAATGTTATGTGTAAAAAAATGGAAGAACCTTTCATGATTACAAATGTTAACTTATTATACAAGATTTTGTAGAGTGTGAATCTTACGACTTGAAATGTTTTAGTTCTACCATTATTATTTTGTGTTTCATCAAGTTGAGATTTTTCGACGTATGTCTTCATGAAAACTATGTTTAAACATAAATAAACTCAGCTATAAATGTATACTGGCTTAGAAAATATACTCAACATTTCTCTCATCTACTTTTACATCATAACTTACCATTTTTAAAGTGTTTACTGTCAATACTTGGTGGAATGCTAATAAAAGTGTATATATATATACACTCATTTTTGGTTTTTGATTTGTTAATGATAATTCATATTATACTTAATTGATTTTTGATGTAATAGTTTGCATTGCTAAGAGGTCTTTGACTTTTTATTTATAGTTTATTTTTCTTGTATTTTGTTACAATTTATTTGCTTAGTTGTAATACAAATTGTTTGTCATACCTTGTTTTTTTTACTTAACTTTTGTATAAATATCACTGTTTCATTACATTTATTATCAGTTGACAATGCTCACAGTGAGCGAAACCGGTCCTGATCCAATAAATTTTATGTGGGAATAGGACTAAAAATGTTTTATTATTTTTATTATTATAACTTATGTTTGCAAGTTATAGTATTATATTGGTTAAATTGATTTAAGTGTTTCTTGGTTTCGTGTTAAAAAGACCTTAGCATATGGGAGCTGGATTAAATTTTATGCAATAAAATTATATTATAAGATGTTGGTAAATTGAGAGTCTTTCTTTTTATTATTAAATGACCTTGTATGTTATTTAGCTCAAATCGATATACTTCTACCTGTCTGTCTTATGCATATTAAATTACACGAGACACATGAAATATTATAGATACCGCTTCTGTTCATGTTGTTAATTGTTTATCTGATGCAATTCAACTTAGTTTCTCACCAGCACCTGTTTCATATTTCAAGAAGTATATATACATATATTTGTATCACTTTAATTGAAAAAAATATTTTTAAATATTTAAAATAAACAAACAGGACTTACTAATACGATAAGAGTTTTAAATATTTTTAAATCAGAAGAGTTGGAGACAAGAAAAGATTAAAAATAAAAGCTAATTGGATACGTAAAACAGTATTAAATGGTTTAAATCAATCAGAATTCATTTAAATTTGCAGAATAAGTGTAAATAGTTGAGTTTCAATAGGTTCAGCATTTCAAATTGTATTTATAACTCCTAGATGACTAATAATAAATATGAAAACAAATACTCAATTGTCTGTCATAATTTATAGGATTTCGTTTTCTCACTTGGCTCCAAGAGCCTAGTTGAAACAATATTGCTGGATAAAAAAGCGATACAATTATTTATCTATTTTATATTATACACTTCATCAACATAAAGTTTTAAATTTATCAACAATTCGTAGAACATACAACGACTTTTATTTAATACGAATGATAACATTTTGTTTTTACTCTGTTCATTTAATACTCTTTTCATGGATGATAAAGATTTTATGCTCTACTGATAAGCATAAGACTAGAATCAAAACTAATTTACCGACCTACTAAGGGTACGTTAAAAAATAAGATAAAGTTGCCCAGAAGATATGATTGATTGGGATTTGAACGCATGAAGTCCAACATGAAAGCTAACGACGTTGACCAAAGTGTCATTGACCCAATAATTTGGATATACAATTGAAAATCTATTGAAATTTTGAATAATGATAACGATTGACTTGGACGCTCAGTCGTGAAAGTGATTAGAAACACAATGCATTACAGAAATCAACAATTATTTTTGCAAAAATTTAAATTAAATTTCTATACAACTCAAGTGTGACTCGTTCAATTTTCAGAAACTACAAGAAAGTTTTTAACTACAAGAACATTTTTTAGTCTATAAAATCTTGTTAGCGAATGATGAAAGAAAGTTTTTCAATCAGTTTTACAGTACAGTGTACAGTACAGTTTCTTACAGTACCGTATTTATTTATGAAACGCAGGAAGAAATAGCCTTTGCCTTAACAAACAGCAATACTACGTTTGCTTATTAAAATGTATTTCAAAATGCTGTCAGCTCATGTTTTCAAGGATGTTTCTTGGGTTTTGCATTATCTATTGTACTAATGTATGTATGTTGTTTAACAGTGGCGTTACAATAATATAAAACGAAAACATTACGTTTTAGGACCAAAGAAGACAGATGGCAAGAGGTGAAACACGTGTCACAGTTTGTTGCACAATACGTGGAATAATCTAAGTTATTTTATTTTATATTAAAATGAACTTCCACAAAGTTACCGCCGAATCCATCGAAAGTATAAAGAATCTACAATTATTTTTTTATTATTTTCCATAAAGAAAGCTAAATTTCACACAGTTAGTAAATCACACAAAATATTATTGATATTATATATTTTGATAATGAAAAAATCTTACTATTCATCGCTACTTGATTGTATATTATACGGGAGACTTTTATAGGGGACTGGACAAAAATCACTAGAAATTTCAGACACACCTAATGTGTTTTGTTTTTTTATTACTGGGAATCGTGTAAGAATTTAAAAAAATCGTGTAAAATTATAGTATTCGTTTCTTTTTAATGGATCTATTTTGAAAAACCGTATAAAAAGAGTCGGGTGTATTTACTATTATTTTTTATCCTTTTTTAAATAACATTTTTTTCTATTTATCATGCTTAAAAATGAAAAAATGTTATTTTTTTAAAAAAAATCAATGAACTGGAAACAACGACGTTGTTATTTTATTATTAAGACTTTCACGTGGTGTATTACGTATCGCTAAAGTTTTTGCAAAATTATAGTTGAATCATTATTTTCATTAAATATTATTAAACGTAAAAAGATTAGGTTTCAAAAGAAATCGTGAAAAAAAATAATAAAAAAGATCATCCAGAAGCAGGTTTAAAGTTTTTTAATATTTTATGATGATCATAATAAATAAATAGAAAAATAATAAAACATAAAAAATATTTTTTTAAAGTAAGTATTTTTTATAATGATTGTTTGCTATTAAACTAGAGTATGATGTAATTATTTGTACGAGTTAATTACTTTTTGGCGTTTTTTTTTTATCAAAATATCCAAATTCAATCTTAAAACTTTCTTTGCTTATAATTTAAACGCAATTATTATTTTATTACAGTTTTAATTTTGCACGTCTCTGTTTCATTATAATACAAAGCCAGTCAAGCCAGTCTGCCATTGTTTGCCGTTTAATTAAGAAAGACTATGCTCAGAAAAATAATCCCGAGAAAAGACGAAGCAACAAAAAAAAACATGATATTACTATTTCAAGAATTCTGTTTATGCTAAGATTCAAAATTCTTTATGGTGAATTGATAGCCGACATTGTTATCACGAACTGATTTTTATGATCGGATAAAAATGGGTTGATCGAGATTTTCTTTTGAAAACCGATTTTAAGCTTCGTTTAATATTGAAAGCTCTTTTGAAAGCAATCACTTATGTTATAAAATTTTCTCGGGTTACCCAACACACTTCACATACGCATTATCACTATTCAAACGAATGTTGATAAACTTACTATTAATTTTTTGTGAAATTCTGCTTTTTATAAACAATCGGTATTAGGTTTAAGGTGTACGATGTAATATTTTTTGAATTTTTTTATAACTAATTTAATTTATAAAAAAACGTTTAGTTTTAGAAGCATGAGATCTCCATTTTAATAACGAAAATGTGTTAAGGTATCAGTATGATTATAAGGGTATAACTAAAACACGGTATCCATGACCACTCCCAACTTGGAGCATATGGCCTTCTAATGAAGGTATCTCAACAGAAGTTTTTTCTACTAGAACTATTTGTTACTCAGCCACTCAACCTCACTTTTTTTTTCAAAGTATGTAGTAGGAAAAGAAGGATAAGGCTGGAACAGGACTAGTGGTTGACTCGTCGCTATTGCTCCAACCAGTTATTAATGGATCAGAAAGATGGGAGGAGAAGAAATAATGTGAATTGTCATCACATACACCCAGTCTTCGATCACAACTTTGAATTGAATAATTCTCAATTTCACTGTGATCTTATCGGGAATCGAACCTAGACCTACGTGATTGGTAAAGCAAGCTCTTACCAACTGAGCCACAGCAGGTGACTAAAAAAGGCGGTGATATTTTGGATGAAGTTATTTAAAAAAGTTAATCATAAATTAATCATTTGGAGTTAATCATTTGGAAACTAGAGATAATTGAAGTCAAACGCGACATAATTTTTGTCATTTGAATCGTAAATAACAAAAAATATTTCTAATGTCAGAAGATACAGCTGTTTTTTAAAAATGTCTTTTTTTTAAGTTGTCGAATGACTGTGTTATAATTTGTTTTTTTTTTGCTTGAAATCATTTAAAATACCCAACCCGGATATTGTTTTACTATTAAAATCTAAAAAAATGTTATAATATTTAAAGAAACCATTGTAAAAAATGTATGTTTTTGAGTATAAAATGTTAAGAGTCTTGAGATTTGAAAAATTTTGATACACACTTGAAAACAACAAACACTTTTTGGTGCTACCGTCTACTCATCCTGGTAGTGAAAGATTCGCCTCTTTGAGGTGAATATCTAAGCTTTTGCCAGAACATTCACTTGATCACGTTTGATTGTAGCTTCACTCATTTCTGTTTCTGCCACTTAAGTCTTTAATTGAATTCTATTTTCATTATTAAAAATCCAACTCTTTTTGTTTATAAATTCACCAAATGTAAGCAAAAGAAAACCCTATTAAAATTCTTCATAAACTATACTAAAAATGTTTTAATGTTAACATCTTAAAACTCATAGAAATCGTCAAACTTTTTTGATCGTTTTTCTTTTACGTACAAGATAAAGTAATATAAAGTAAAAGCTTTGATTGAACAGCAGTCAAGCGTCAAAAGTATTTTAGAAATAAAATTTTCTATAGTATCAATACAACATAATATCACTTTTATATCAGTATAAGTACCGGATCAAAAAGCGTAATTTATATTTTATATCTCGTTTTATAATATTGTATACTGGGAAAGTACTAAGAAAAATACTAAATTTGTTTAAATAGTTGAATGTTTATGTTTGATATCGTCTGATGCCGCAAGTAGAAATTTTACCAGTTATTAAATGCCGTGAGTGCTATGATTGTCTAAGCTTTACTCTAGCAATTAAACGGTTTTGGGTTCACGACTGCTATGTAAATGTGTATTTTTATTTTTTTAAATCAAAATTTTTAAATATTTTAAGTGATTTTTGATGTCTTTAGTCCTCGAGCTACTATTAAGTTGTTTTATTGATTTCGTTAATTAATTAAAAAATCGAAAGTATTTGGCATTGGTAATAAGAAGCTGAGCGTCAATTATTTATTTTTATTTAAATTAAAAGAAAATATTTGAGATACTCAGGTTCGATGATTTTTATAAAAAACTTTTCTTGACGACAAGAAACTTGATATTTTCCGTACACCAACCAAAGATTCAGTGTCAAGACAACTCGAGAATTGTCATTTTTTACCAGTCTCGGTTCCAGGGACATTTAAATTAAACAACTTGGGACTAGAAGCTTGCTAATTTTTTAATAACATTTGTATAAGGTAGATTTCATTTATTCAATACAAATATAGTTTCAAAACATTTCTACCTTAAGAACCTATGAATATTTGAGATTGAAATAAAAAAATAATAATAGATTTTCAAAAACTTCCATTGTTATTTATTAAAATAAAATATGAAAATATCACATACGTTCTGAAAATACAAGTAAAAGATGCTAGTTAGCAATAATAGTCATAAAATTATTGAATTATTTTTCGAAGAAAATTATTTTATCGAAAAAATCAAACAATTCCTTCTATTGTTTTGTAATAAAAACTAATATAAATATTTACAATACTTTTTTGTCATCTTTGGCAATATCTAACTTAAAAAATAAGTTTGAACGAGTTTACCGACCTTACCGAGAAAGTTACCGACAGTCAGGGCCGGCGCCACCATACAGGCAAAATAGGCAACCGCCTAGGGTGCAAAACATCAGGGGGCGCATAAATGGAATATTGAAATTATTTTTATACACTCTAATAATAATTAATTAATAATAGTACATTTTATTTTATTTTTATGTACTTATTAATTATTTATTGTAATTATGTATTGTATGATATTGTATATGATTCGAAAAAGAGAGGTAGAGCGACTGAGTAACAAACAGTTCACGCAGAAAAGCTGCAGTTGAGATACCTCCTTTAAGAGGCCACATGCTCCGCATTGGGAGCGCACATGGATAAATGTATAAAAAAAGTTCTAATGATCCCAAATTGTTTTTTTGATTATTTCGAAAAAAATGGGACGATTCGTTAAAAAGGGGGCGCGCCAGTAACCGTTGCCTAGGGCGCCAAATAACCTTGCACCGGCACTGTGCTCAACCAGTGCTCATGCATAGAATGAAGAAATATTTTTTATGAATGTTACTACAGAACTACGGTCTCGGAGATGAGAATTTCTCAGGCATGACAATTTGATGTCTCGTTTTCTAGGACATCAAAAAAGCCGAGATATCAGAATCTCCAACACCGTCGGTTTAAATCGGTCCTTTTATTTGTATGCAACAACTAGTAAACAACTTGATATTATATTATTTACAATTTCAGAAAAAAAAATATTTTTTCTTAGATAAAGTAAATTTAAGCCGTTGGAACTTTTTAAACTTTATCTTTATGTAAAGGAATGGAACAGTGATGTAACAGTCTACCAAAATGTCACGTTTCGTAGAGTAAATTGTCTCTCGATCCAGTTTAAAATGTTTAAATTAAGTCTCTGCAACGAATGTTTACATCGTTGTAGCGCTTCTACCAAAAAGAATATAATATAAGTTAACGTTTAAAATATTTTTATTGTAAAAAAAATACACAGATATAAATTAAATAAAAAATATTTCTCGATGTCTCAAATTAATTTCTTTTTCAGAAAAAAAATCAATAAATGAAATTTAGTATTTGACAAATAATTAGGTAGCAGTAATTACATACATATCCTGCCGCCTGTGTGGTCGAGTGGTCAACATCGTTGGCTTCGGTTATGGAGGTCACGGGTTCGAATCTCAATACGGACAGTTTTATAAATTGATTTTTCAATCTATTTATAAAATTCCGTTCGAAGGCATGGATGTATGTGATGTGTTGAATTCCCCCCTCCCACCCATCTTATCCCATGAACGGGGCGTATCGAGAGCGATAAGCCAACCACTAGTTCTGTCCTAGCCCTATCCTTATATTCCTACTCTCTTTGAAAAAAGAGAGGTTTAGCAAATGAGTAACAAGCAGTTGTCGTAGAAACATTTCTGTTGAGATAAACTCCATTAGGAGTACATATGCTCCACATTGAGAACGGACATGGTAAAAAAACACATATCATTAAATGCCAGGTTCTATGGAGCAGTGGATAGCATCGTTGGCTTCCGTGCCGGATCTCACGGGCTTGAGTCCCACCCAGTGTTACAGATTTTTTTCGATCGGTTTATTGATTTCTGTTCGCATACATAGGTGTTGTGATAAGAGTAATTTAACAGTGCTATTTATACAAACAACAATGTATAAATATCACTGTCATATTATATTTCTTATCAGTTGACATATTGAGAATATTGCGTTTTTTCTTTTTATAATGCATTATTATAAGTATTGACAGCGAACACCATTAAAGTGATCCCTTTGAAAATATTTAAAATAAATGAATAAGTAGTTCTGAAGCGGCCGGATAAAAATATTTTTTTACAAAATACACGATTTTATGATGACTGGCGACATGTAACTTTATTCATAAAACGAGTAAAAAAGATGTGACAAAATCCATACTGTGATTTCACAAAAAGTAGGTTTTCTTTGAATACGGCCATTTTTACCGATTATGCAATAGTCATGGAAGCAATGAGGCGTGTGAATCCCTTCTACCGCAATCTACGAAAATAGACCTAGATCAACTTTGTCTTTTTATATGTGTTCAATTTAGTGTTAGAAATCGAAGAAACATGAAACATACTTTATTTAACTCAGTGTATCTTAACCGCATTGAAAGAATCACCCCATTTAGCAAAAACAAATTATCCAAAAAACGCCCCACCCCCAAAATGAACTTATAAAATTACACAATTATCTATGAATATATTATTATTTCATGCAATGGATTTCCTACTAAAAATAAAATACATATTTTAATAAAATAGTCTTGCAATATCTCAGTGGGCCCCCCTGACAAAATATATCACCCACTCGTATCGCCACCTCGCATTTCTACAGCACCCCCCAAATTCTGAAAAATTAAAAACACCCCCTTTTTCTATTCCTACTACTCTCTTTGGAAAAGAGAGGTTGAGCAACTGAGTAACAAACAGTTATCGTAGAAAAACTTTTGTTGAGATACCTCCATTAGGCGGTCGTATGCTCTACTTTGGGAGCGGACATGAATTAAAATATAATATATGTTATGTGTCCAAAAAATACAACCCCATGTTATTTACTTTTAGAATACAAAAATAAAAAAGGGAATTGTATGATTTCACATTGCGTACCGTATAATCTGTGTAAAAGTTGAAACAAAGTTGCAGTGCAATTTTTAAGCATTTTCTCGACTTGAATGTTGCGAACGATGCGCCGACAAGTAGAAAAACTATGTATGTGTACTGAGCGATTAAAATTAACTCATATGTAAAAGTTATCTAAAAACGTAGGCTCATTCACTGACTTCTTATTCGTGTAAGTGTGTGCTGCACTATAAATAAGCCGATTAATAATATTGGCGGTAGATCTCTTAGAGGTGAAGTGAGCCAACTAGTAAATTGGAAAAACTTTTAAGTACGATCACGTCTTTATTTGGTGTTTTGGTGGATTGCATATTTTTATTTTACAGAGATAACACTATTGCAATGTGTATTAACGTAGGTTACTTCACTTCAACGATAGTTTAAGACGTGAAAAATATTAACGCATCTAACTTTTTTTTCTTAATACCACTTGGGTCAGTTCACTTCTTAGGGGCCTATATATTATATATGTTTTGTTTTTCATGTATTTTCTTATTGTTCTCACCAATATCTGTCACCTTGCAGAAGCTTTACAATATTATAAAGCTAAAGCGATGTAGGTGTAGGGTTGAAGGCTTTATATATGAATAAAAATGTAAATATAGGCTTCTACCAGACATGTGAAAGACAATTTGATGAGTATTAACGTACCGGTACGGCGAAGTAATTTGTGATCTTTTATCTTTATCATATTTTTTATTGTACTATTTTTATTTCTTCAGACATGGATTCTATCAGTGAGACAGTGAAATTTTATTTTTGATTTTCATTTATAGCTATGTAAAAAAAATAATTTTTGACGTTATAATGAATATAAATTAACCCAAAGCTTGAAAATAATTAAATAACACTCAGAAAATATGTTAAACGAAAGTTATCATTTTAAATGTATATAAAATGTCATTAAAATTTAATGTATCGTGTCCACGGACATAAAAAAAAGCCGAGGCAAAATATCCAGAAACCATTTATTACAATATTAAGCGTAAAATTACATTAAGGATCGATCTTCCTGAAATTGTAGGAATTGAATTGTCAGAAGAGCTTTACATGTCCACAGATGAAAGCAAAATAATATAGGCCCGAATTGGAAAAAAAAACTGTTTCCAAAAAAGTATTTAAAAGTTATAATGAATAATCTTTATTTAAAATTGTAACTGTTCATTTTCAAATATTCACTTCTTGAAATACAATATTATTTCCAATTATTGATCTATTACGAAAAAAAATGTGTTTGAATCTTTGTGTGTAGCAATAGTAAAATTAAATATACGAAAAAATCTAATTTAGTAGAAAATTACTCATTACTCATAATAATTTATTAACAGACTTTTGTGTTATTCATTAAATCTAGTGACGTGACGTAGAACGTCTCAGTTGATTCAGTTATTCATTTTTACTCTATACCACTAACAGTTTTCTGTAAGAATCGGATACTACTAATGGTGTACTAAAAAAGTAACGTTTTTCTCTTATATTCAATAATTAAATTATCCTAACTTAAACCGAATTTTAGATTTTAAAAACTATTTCATAAAAAAATAAAGATAAGAGCTGTTGTCAAACCTTTTTTTAAGAAATTATATTCAATCCTTTATCATTTATATCTGATTAAATGTCAAAAAATAAACTGTTGAATAGATTTTTGGTAAATTCTGAATTCGACAAAAATAATATCTTTCATTTGTTTATTTGTTGAAGTTATTCACATTTGATCAGCAACGACTTAAACATTTTAAACATTGAAAGCAATTGTGGTAAAGAAGAAATGAAGTTATACTAAAGAGTATTACGTCAAGAATTTTAAAGGTCCATTTTATAAACAAACTATTATAATGGATTTTACTTTAATAAGTTTCCATAAAATACTCATAAACTTGAAAGAAGCGTTGCGCAAAAAAATGAGTTCATCCGATGCTGGTTTTCTCTTATGGTTATAATCTTTTTACAGTTTCCCATTAATTCTCCAGGGGTCAATTTTGATTTCTACTTTTATGTCTGGTCTAGTGGGAGTTATTTTATTCATGTTAAGTTATTTTCTGGATTTATTCAGAAAATTTGAATGTTAAGGTCGTCGTATTTCGGCCAGTATTTTAATTTAAAACTATATGGAGAATTTCAAAATGTAGGTAGAAATATATAAGTATACATAAACACTATCTAAAAACTTCAATCAACGATAATTATATTTACTTTATTACCCTCATAAGGTAATATGTTTTTAGAAAACACTAAACAAAAAACAATCCAAAAATGTTTTTAATAGTACATAATTGTCATGTTTTGAACGCATTATTTATCAATGAATATTTATATGTACCAGGACCGGTTTTGCTCATAACCGATATGACGTTATGAGTGAAATAGGTTCATAGCTTATTAAATAAAAGTGAAATCAGTATAAATTAAAATTCATTTTTTTGTGATAATGTAAGCAACTACTAACAATGAAAAGGATTTACAAATTACATTATAATTACACAAAATTAAAATGCCTAACACCTACAACATACACCGTGTTATATTTAACGTGCTGTAATAAACATAATATAGCATACGTGTTAAGCATTTTAATTTTGTGTAATTATAATGTAATTTGTAAATCCTTTTCATTGCTTACACCTTTTATTTCAATTTAACTTGTATAAATAGCACTGTTTATATATTTTTCTTATCAGTTGATAATGCTCGCGATAAGCGAAACCGGTCATGATCAAATAAATTTTATGGGGAAAAAGTACTAAACATCTTTTATTATTATTATTATAATGCCATTCCACCAAGTATTGACAGTGAACACCTTAAAAGTAACCTACATATATATTATAAAGTTTTTGTCAAAATATCAGGTTTTTTATTAAATAATAAAAAAAAAACAATTTTAACTAATAACCGAATTAAAAACCAAACTTTATATCAATGTATTCACTAAGCAATAAACACAAAGACTTAATGTTTAACGAGTGATTAATTTATCACAAAATCGACGACTGGTTAAAATAATACGAGTATGTGTCGAAAATGAAGCTAAGTTACTTTGTAAAGTATGCCGCCTGAGATCAGTCCGAACTTGTTTAAAGTAGGTACATATGTCAGAAAAAAATAAAATCAATGATTTATATAGACTAGTAAAAAATCCCTACAATGCATTCAATTCCATTGGATGGTTTTTTCTCGAAGTCTGGGCTTTTATGTGGATTGGTTTGACGGGATAATTTATGGATCGAAAAACTCTTAAAGTAAAATTCAAGTTTTTTTAAAAATAGATTTTGCGAAAACTTTACAATGAAACCTTGGTGTGGAGCTTGTTATTTCATTTATAGTTCTTCTAGACGCATCTAAAACAGATAATTTAAGCGAAATTATAAATGCTACAGATATCAATGAGAAAAAATCAGGAAGAAATAAGTAAAATGTATTGTAAACAAGCTCCAATCAAAATGTTGTTTTTCAAAACACTAAAGCCATAGTTAATAAATTTAATGTAGCATAATCAATAATAAATATCAGTTTAAATTATTCTAATTAATGTTTTTATAAACCCAGATTGCTTATCTTTCTTTGTAACACTAAAATCACATTTAATAAGTGCAATATTGTTATTAGAATTTGAATTAATATAATATAGTGAATAATAATATTATATGATGCATTGTGTATCTCTTCTTAGCCAGTATATATAGCTGAGTAAATTAACGTTTAAAGCATAGTTCTGACGATGGCGAAAGCCGAAATAGCTATCAACCTTTAACTTTTTTTTGAAAAAAACTGTAGAACTGAAATACCTTGATATTTTACCCTATTAAAATGGAGTTCTACCAAGTAAATGCCAAATCCATAAATAAGCTCCTATCAATTCATCTCAAAAAGCGGTTGTTGTTTGCGAGGCTGATTAACTGACTACTATTGCTCATTTTTTTTTATCTTTACTGTTTTCAAAAAAGCAAACTTAAGCTACTAAATAGCACTTATCAAAGTTTTTTTTTAACAAGGGGCCCAAATGCTCTGCAGGGCAGCAGAAATTTCAAAAACAAATAGTCCCCATATATCGTCATGAAACTTTAAGTTTACAATCGTATTGACTTCGTTAGATGGTTAGTGTTGTTGGATTAATTCATATATTTGGTTATTTAAGATTTCGACTGAAGGTGCTTGGTGGAACTTCAATATTAAATTTGAATCGTACAAATTATGTACATTCACACAGATTTTCAATTGAAAGTCAGTTTCAGAGGAAAGTAAGTTCAAGTTCATCCGTGCACTTGAACGCTTGAAGACGCCGAAAGGCGAATCCCGGGTGGTTAGTAAATAAATCTGTGTGAATGTACATAATTTGAACGATTCAAATTTCATATATTCGGTTTTTTAAGCTTCATTATATTTGTCTTCATCATAATAAAACAATTTAATTATATAATTTTCTTAAAACCGTACAAAACCTTGACAGCCTTACTTAGTAACTGTTGTTTCACATGACAAAAAAGAACGACTTTAAAAAACAATTTTGCTTTAAACATTTTTGTTTACATATTAACTCTGTATGTATATATATAAATATATATTTACGAAGAATATTTTTATATGCTTCTATTCCTATCTCTTTGGAAAAAGCCTACTTCAAGAAAGACGGAGAAAAATAGGTCCTTTGAGAAATCTTTTCCTCACAAAGCGATGGTAAAGTAAGTCATACGTATTGAAACTCATATAGATATATATATATATAATGTTTTAGTCCTTTATATATAATACCGAGAATTTTAGTAAGAATAAAATATTCCTCAAAACATGTATGACCACACAAAGTAAGACACGAATGCTTTAAAAATAGTTCATCCCGAGAGAAGGGACATTTGTATTTCTGACTTGTTCGCAACGTGAAATAATTTATTGTGAATAAATTTTCAATATGTGATAAAAATTTCTGAAAAATATCGTTTGTGAAGTTTTGATTTTACAATAAATATTATTTGAAAAAAAATCTTGGGTTATTCGAATATTTTGGCTTCAATACAGTTTTTTTTTATCGTACTGTTAAGTTCTACTTTTATTAAAGATTTTATATATATAAAGTAAGCTTGTATAATAATACTTCAGATGGCTGCGTCGACTTGAGATGTTGATATGAGTTTTAGTCTCAGAGTCAAAGAACTTCTGGCTGTAGTTTTTCTAGATAACCTTCAGGTATTTATTATCTATTTTTGTTAGGTTTTGACACAGGCGGTAAATATTTTATTAAATAAAATACTTTGTTTTGAAGATGTTTCGATTAATTAACATTTAGTAATAGTTTGTATGGAGTTTTATAGGGTGATAATGACAACCCACTCAATTTAGACCCACTCATTGTCGACTACGCATTTTTAATTGCGTTACATTTATTTATCAAATTATAGAAGAAACTGTGTAGTATGATAAAAAGCAAAGTTTGGTTTTATCTATAATAGTGTATCAACATTGGGTATTACATATATTGTCAACTGTAGGTAATGTAACAAACAGTACGTCTAAAATAAATGTTTTGTATTTTTTTATTTATGTATACGTCTATTTTTGTTTCAAACAGAGATAATAAATATTAGACACAATCTTAAATTTAAATTTTATTGTTTTCATTCAAAAGTACACTTATACAAAAAAAACACTATTTTATAACTTCAGATTTATTTATTAAGATCAAGACCAGTTTCGCTCATCGCGATAAACTGATAAAAATATATAATAAAACAGGTTTATTTAAGACTATGAACGGTGGGACGAACAATTGGTGATCGAAATATGATTACAATCTCTTTCAGAAACCTTGTGACATTTAGATTGAACATGTTCTTTTCCGCTTAACAGAGTGTAGTTAAGACTTGTTGATGATGATACGGCATTATTTTTTTGATACTATAAATTAAATAGTAAAAATTTCCCATTTGATGATTTAAGATATCGTTTTATACTTATTGTTTGTAACTTTTTAAATTAATTATATTTTAATGTAATTGCAAAAAAAAACTGTTCGTTAGAGGTATAGAATATTTAAATGATAAATATACACAAATAAATAATGTCGGGTCCTGTGGCGCAGCGGTGAGCGTTGTAGGCGTCCGAGCCGGATTTCACGGGCTCGAGTCCTAGTACGAACAGCATTTTTCGATCGATATATCGATTTCTGTTTGACCACTTGTCCTTTTCTATCTTTATTCTTCTATCACTACGTCTCTCTTTGAAAAAGAAAGGTTGAGTGATAGAGTAACAAACAGTTCTCGTAGAAAAACTTCTGTTGAGGTACTTTCATTAAGAGGTCATATACTCCACATTGGGAGCGGACATGAATAAAAAAAAATGAAACGTTATAGGAAGACATCAGTAAATTTAAAATTTTGCGTGGTTACAGATTCTATGTTGCGATACTAAAAATAATGAATTTGAGTAGACAACTGATGAAAACAAAACAATAATAACAAAATACACTAATATTGTTAAATCAAAGAACTTAACTAAAATAATATCTTTCTTACTTGATACCATAAAAAATTAACAGCTTAAAAAATGTGGCATCTCTTAATAACTTCCATAAAGTGATTGAAACGTATGTACATTTTGAAGATATTATAGAAATGCGCCACCTGAATCTTATGGGCCGTCATTAACAGCTCTCAAATTGTTGATTACATGCTATCAACGTTTTACCCCATTATTGATTAAGGGAATCCAGTACGAGATAAGTTTTAGTAACCGTTAGCTACACGTGTGTGTATATTGTGTCAGATACCGTGACCGAGTAGGCTTTACCCTACTTAGTAGTCCTAACCAGTTAAGCAATCAAACCTTGAATCTCATCGAATTGATTATTATTTATACTCATGTTAATTCTCGCGGCTCGGAGACTAGAAAAATACTTCTCATCCGATGGGGGTCGTTTAGAGACCCCAGTGGTTTCCTCATTATTGGCCTTATTCTTATAAATTTCAAAAAAATAAATAGTCTAAGGGCTTTTAAATATCTCTTTGCATCATTTCTCATACATTTTTTAAATAAATAATCATATTTTAAGTTGCGCGTAAAAAAGACGTCATCCCAGCACACATATGAAATTGCAACTGACGAGTTTAGCCCAGCTATCTTACGAACGATCGCTTATCGCAGGCGCTTATCGCGTTATCACGTATTTATATAAACTACAAAAGGTTAAAAAAACTATGATATACGAATATCTTAATTATAAACATTGTATCACCCATATTAAAATAGATATTGAAGAAAATGTGGGTATTGGGGTCGCATTTCTTGAGCTTAGAACCGGAAAAGTTAACATCTCATTCTGCCCATATTTATATCTTCTTCTTCTTCTTTGGCCATGTTTGCTCCCTATGTGGAGCATATGGCCGCCACGCGGCACCTCCATGTTTCCCTGTCTCCTGCCAATTGCTTTGCTTCCTCCCAAGACATGCCAGCATCCTCAGTTCCGCCGAGTACATCCTATGGATAGTACCTGACGGACGTCCGGGACGCCGGAATCCCACCGGTCGAAAGAAAAGGCAGGCAGGATTGAGGCTTTCCGGAGGCATCCGCAGCACGTGACCCAGCCAGTTCCAACGTCTCTCCATAACCACTGACGTGACAGGACGCTGTCCTGTACGCTCCCTTATCTCTGAATTCCTCACAAAATCAAACCACCTAACCCCCATTATCCGACGCAAGCATCTGTTCTTGAAGCTCAGTATACGGTTTTTATATACCCAAAACTATTTTAAAATAAGCAGCAGAGTGTTTTATAGAAAATATTTGTTTACTCGTATTTAATCATTTTTATAATTATTATCTAAATAAAACGTAGAGCATAAAGCTTGTTCAATCCATTTCCGCCCTAATGTGGAACAGATAACCTCCTTATGAAAGTATCTCTACAGAAGTTTTCCTACGAGAAATGTTCGTTACTCAGTCGCTCAACCAAATGTCAAAGGTTGGCCAAATCTCGTCAGTTGCGATTACATATGTATACTGGGATGACGTATATATATATATATATATATGACTATTTATTAAAAAAGCACGGATTTTTACAAAAAAAAATGTATGAGGAATGATGCAGACAGATATTTTAAATCCCTTAGACTATTTTTTAAAATTTATAATAATAAGACCAACAATAAGGAAATCATTGGGGTCGGTAAAGGACCCCCATCGGATCTTGGGTATTTTTCTAGTCTCCGAGCTGCGAGTGTTAAATAAACAAAAGAGTCAATGGCTCTTAACTATAAATTCTCCTTTTAGTAACTTACTATTGTTCAACATTATTGAAAACTATAATTCATTCAATAATATTTATTGTGTTATTCTAACGCACATTTCCACGACATTTGCAATCAATTTTTATTTAAAATACTTGAATTATGTATACGTTATGGATAATACTTTAATTTAACATTGAGCACGACAAGATTTATCATTAGATAAAATTCGATTAACAAACATTTTCAGTTCAACTACTGAACACAAATATTTTGAATCGGTTAAATGTATATTATTGATTTGCTTGCCGATACATAAACAATTAATTTTAATAGAGACAAATAACAGTTGATGTTTACTATTCATGAATAATGTATCAACAGCTTGATAGAAATTGATGATTCAAATAATTTGAGCTAATGTTGACAATAAATGAATCATATTATTAAGGATTGCGTAATCTCAAAACCTTGGCATATTATTGTTTTGACAAACACGTGAATTAATTAAGGCCTTATAGATTTTCGGTCACGAACGATTTGTGATAAATTTAAGGATTATCGAATGACGCTGTTTAAATGATTTCTCGAATATTTATTTTTAAAATATTCCTTCTAATGAACAATTTAAAATATAACTTATTATAACAGATCTTGTAACTACAAAAAATAATGTTGTGTTTTAAAGATCTATACAAGTCAATTAAATGATCATTTTACAACATTTTTGAAGTAGTACAGATAAATGTTTTATTTTATTTATACAGTGACTTTCCGATACGATTTTACAGTAAACACCAACCACGTAAATAAATTAAATACAAATACGTTTGTTTATGAAATTATTCGTAATTATATGTAAAAAAAAATATTTTTAAAAAACAACAAAAAGTATGACAGTTTATTGAAAATACCTATTGCTCATTTTTTATGATAAAAAAAAATAATCATTACATCAATATGACTTATTTGACTTATGGCGATTGCACGTAATATCAAAATAAGATCATCTATTAAAAATAAAAAATAAATTATTACATGCAATTGAAAATTTTCCAACATATTTTTTTTTACCAAATTAATTTAACTAAATTCTACTCATTATACGGATAAAACGATCTCTTAATAGACGTATTTCAATTCTCAACATAAGTTTTATCAACGAGAACTGCATGTTTTTTAGTTGTTCAAACTCTCTGTTCCGAAAAATAAAAGAATATAGCTAAGACAGAATTAGTGGTTGGTTAACTCAACGCTCTCCTAACGCCCTGTTATTTTTAGATTGAAAAGGATAGCAGGAATATTAAAACATCACAAACATCTATGTATTCGAATATAAACCGATAAGTTTATTGAAAAAATGCAGTTCATACTGAAAAGGACTTGAACCCGTGAGATTTATCACGAAAGTCAACGACGTTGACCACTGCGCCGAGGGCCAGATGACTTAAATAAAAACTCCATATTTAGTTTGGTTGCTTGAAATAGACGCACTGAATATGAAATATTAAAAAGAAACAGCTGATTATTAGTCGATAGTTATTATCATAAATTAGCATGCATTTCAATATTTTTGAATATGTAATATGATTACACTATTGCAGAAATTATCTTCATTTTTTTCACAATGAAGAATGACAGAAGCGTAAGATAAAATCTAGTAAAGAAGACAAGGCAAAGATTTTGTTAATGTACCATAAAAAAAACTTACGACTCTTTTATTAAGAACTAATATTTCTTCGTAATAAAAAATATATTTATTACGAGTTTATTACATCTTAAAGGATTTAATAAATTATAGTGTGTTTATTATGTCGCTTCTCGAACGCACAATGTGACGAAAATATGTAACATCAAAATGATATGTTTCGAAAAATCAAAAAAGGATCTCTGGATAAAATTCTGAAAGCTTTCATTTATTCCGAAAATCTAAAACATATTTTTCTCTCATGGAAATTTTTATTTTATACTAGAGAAAAGCGAACATAAAAATACGCATAAAAGTGATGAAAAGAAAAGTATTTTATTTCTTGGAAAAACTGATCAATCAAATTTCGACACAATCTGAAATTGAATTATTGATACAAGGTATAAAATGTAGCTTAAAGTTATCTGTTCATATGAAATTGGGTCGTTTTATCCAGGTAAATGTTGTGGCATTTTCTTCAAAGAGACTTTAAACCCGACTCACTTCGTAGAACGAATTTTCTTTAAACGTTGATTCTGAAACATGGGTTCCCAACCCTGTGCCCGCGGGTGTCAAGGCTGATCGATTTGTACACAATATATACCCGCGATTATTTAACCACAACTGAATAACTTTCACCAATACTGATTAAAAATATAAAATAATTAGTTTAATTTGTAAGAGTTTCAATTTTTATTTGGGTTGGTTAAATATATTCGTTAAGAACACATTTAATGAGATCTTGATAATACTTTTTTTATAAAACATTTACTTTGTATAAACGTTTTTATGTAATATAAAAAAAAGGTTTTATATTTTAATTATTATATTAAAAGGCGATCGGTGTCTTGAGATAGTAAGTTTCATTTTAAATTTTGTCTAAACTTTTTCTTAATTATTACTTCTTCAAGTTCTTTAATACTATCGTATTATGTACACAACTGCACTAGTCAATAGTTTTGTTTCCTTTGAAGAAAACAAATAGTTTCTCAACACCACGCTTATTCAAGCCCGATTAACTTTGCCAAACATTAATTCAAACTTTCTTAATAGAGATAGCATCGGCATTTGTGTCGAAGGGTATTTTAGATACAAAAAAACTGCATGTTCATAATTCATTTAGACAGATTAAGGGCGAAAGTTTGCAAAGTCAGGCGAGGATGATTTAGTAATAAACGCCCGCAAATAGTTTTAGAGTATTGTGGACTGGCTTGCGGAATCAACCGCGCCCCATAAGTCTTACTATCTATATTTTGGGAAGCATTGGAATTGCTTATTGATGAACAAGGATGTGCTCCTGTTATAACATTAAATCTGTTAATTAGTCATGTTGATATTATACTAAAACTCGTTTGTAACTCACAGACGCACTTGATATTAATTTCTTGATCGATTGGATATTTTCGACGACAAATTATTATCTTGTATATGATTGGAAAATAATATAAATCTCAAAATAAAATATATCAAAAGAAAACCTTTACATGTTGAATTGAAATAATGTTTAAGAGAGTACATAAAAGAATGGATTAAGTGAGAAAAGGATAATTAGTTTTCAACATGGTCATTAATTTTGCTCCCTTTTCAGAATCGGATAAGCCATGAATAATAAATAAATGAAAACAATCCATATATAAATGCCATTAAAAATAATTTTACCTGTACTTTTAAAGCCATATTACAGTATTCAACGCTGTAAAAGTTAATTAAACTTATTTCAGAGTCTTAAAATACGTTGCTCTGTAAACAAACTCGTAGAAGTGATATTTTTAATTAATCATCACAAAAAAAATTCTAGCCAACTTGCTGTGGTAAAAATAAATAACAATTATAATTTAAAATTTACTTTAATATTAAGTAGATCTCTCTGGTAAAATGGTTATAGCTTTAAAAGTATCAGACGGGTATTTGCGTAACTCCCAGCATGTTCAAAAATCAGTCTTTTATCTTTGAGTGACTTTACGTGACATCAATCAAGATCAAGTGCATTTATTTAAAAAAAACTTAAACACAATAAAAAAATGAAATAAATTGACAGAGAAATAAAAAAAAAAATTTTTAAACTCGATCTGTATTTAATTTATTTGTATCTATTAGTTAGCGTATAATGAAGTCAATAAGCTTCTGTGATAGGCGTCTTGTAGGCTGAATGTAAAATGTATACATTTTTACGTTTAAAAATAATGACTGGATAATTAATCTAATAAACACATTTATACATAGTATAAATGTTATATTGGACTATTCAGAGAGAAAGCCAGTTTTTGCAATTATTAACGAAGTATTTGATAAATTTTGCGTTTTTCTGTTGTTAAAACGGTATTATTGAACCATATTAATCTTACGATAAAACTGGTACCCGTTTTTAATAACTTGTCACATTTAATTGTGATATTCAACAAAGAAGTGAGTTTTTAAGTTTAAAAGTAGAGCAAATGACTACAAATACGTTTGTGTTAAGCAATTTCCATTAATATATTCTACAAAGAGTACATATTATATTCCATATTGAAGATGAAATTTCTACAGAACAATAAGAGAAACAATAATATACAAAATTATCGAAAAAATACACCCCTTTGTATACATCCGTAAAAGAAATCGTGTACAAAAAAATCTTACGATACAAATGAAAGGTATTCGATTTTCTTAAAACCGATGAAAAAATACACGTGCAGAGCAAATTCAAAGTATTTCAATAAATACTGAAATTGTTTCATTAGAAATATAGCTACAGGCCGAACGAAAAATTATATTTACAATAATTTTGACGTAATATTCAAGGAATATGCTTAGATTTGATATGCAATGATTCCAATATTGAGTTATAAATAATCATGTTTGAATCAATTAGACCTTAGATTTTTAGAACGAGCTATGCATCAACCATATAATTGTTGTATTAAGTGATGTTAGCACAATATTTTTAACCGTTCAGCGATCAATTTTTTTACCATATTTAAATTTTAATATTTGTTGTATAATTTTGTCGAATAACATTGTGCCGTGGCATAAAAAAATAATATATATATATAAAAACCATAATCGTGGTTAATGAGTATAGAGGTCAACTTCATTGAGAATATATATAAAAAAAAATATTCTTGTTTTTTATTTCACATATACATTAACGCGAAAAACAAGAATATTTTTCAATACACATGCTTCGATGTAGCTTAAGGTTACTTCAAATATTTTTTTATTTAATATACCTAAAATTTAAGGTAATATATTATTATTCAATTTTAATTATGTTATACTTAAGTTTATCAAAATCTACTGGAAGCATCTGGTGAGTATACTATTTTAGCGTAAAGTCTTGGCTAGAAAATGACTCTATAAAGCTTACATGCTTTGAATAAACGTGGAAGTAATTTGCAAAATGCACTCTCAAAGATAATTTCCTTAAAGTACGTGTTGCAGATGGCGTACTTTGTAATAGACTATTCATACAAATGTCTCTTTTCATTAATTACAAAGAGTTTTTATGCTGCTTGTATAAAAGAGTATCCCAGTTTCGTGTAAATAATTATGAACAAATTACATAATTAATTACTGCTACTTGTGTGTAGAAAGTTCACGAATGGAGATGTTTTATCAGCCTTTTAATAAGAAAATAAAAACAAATATTGTTTACTTGAAATTTATTATTGTTTTTTTTTAACTATATCCGCTTCCAATGTGGAGCATTACGACGCTGACGTTGGCTTTATTCTACACATTGTATTTTGACAGTGTAAAAATAAATTAAATTGTCAGCAAAGATCTATCATTTTTGACATAATTAATATGTGTGGTTATTGAAAAAGGCACATGAGCATCTTGTGATGGTTGAATTCGGTGCCAATAATTTTGAATGTGTGGTCGAGTGGTCAACGTCGTTGGCTTCGGCTACGGAGGTCACAGGTTCGAATCCCAGTACGGACAGTTTTTATAAATTGATTGAAAAATCAATTTATGAATTTCTGTTCAAAGGCATGGATATGTATGTATGTGATGTCTTGAATTTCTCCCTCCCATCCATTCTATCCTACGAACGGGGCGTATCGAGAGCGATTAGCTAACCACTAGTCCTGTCCTAACCCTTTCCTTCTATTACCTACTCTCTTTAGAAAAAGAGAGGCTGAGCAACTGAGTAACAAGCAGTTCTCGTAGAAACACTTCTGTTGAGATAAACTCCATTAGGAGTTCATATGCTCCACATTGGGACATGGTAAAAAAAAACAAATCGTTAGCAAAGATCCATCATTTTTGACATTGTTAATATGTGTGGTTATTGAAAAAGGCACTAGAGCATCTTGTTAGGGTTGAATTCGGTGCCAATAATTTTAAATATGAAATAAAAAATTAAAACAACGGTTATACTTCCCTTTCATCGGCTTTGACCATATTCGTTTACTATGTGGATAATATTTAAATGTCTCGGTATGTCCCATCAATTGTTTTGTTTTCTCATAAGTCATATTTCAACATACGGTGTTTCTTCGTCAGGTGCCATGGTTCGTTACCGTAAAACAGTAATGGTAGAATTCAAGATTAGAAAAAATGACATTCGGTTGTACAGCTGTGTTTCTGATCATTAATATAAAAACATATTTTACCTAGCATTTTTTCACTGTAACTGTAGATAAAAAGTTTTTTTTGCAATAAGCGGAGCTCATTATTTATTTCAAAAAATTTGCAATCCTAGCATTCTTAATAATATCACTTGAAGTCATGAATATTGAGAACTATAAGGTAAAATGACAAGTAGCTACTTTGAAATATCCTTCAATACAGTCTGTAGTTAAATCAAATCCAAGAAAGAGGACTCGATATTAAATTACTGACGCCACTCTTGCAATAGTATAGAAATAGAGTAATGCAGTATAAGTGATAAGTCGAAAGCTTTTGAAAGCTTCCAGTCGCACCTCGCGTTTGCTTTTTGTTAAGAGGAATGCCACTTTCATATTCTTCGTGTTTAACTTTGGTAAGCTCCTTTAAAAGTTTCACATGTTCACGTGATAAATAAATAAAAATATATTTTCAGTTAGAAGTCATGTATTTGGTGACTGTTATAGTTTTCAGCTGTTGTAGTGTCGCCTGCTGTGGCTCAGTTAGTTAGAGCTTGCTCTACCGATCATGCAGGTCTAGGTTTGATTCCGGGGTCACAGTGAATATGAGAATTATTCAATTCAAAGTTGTGATCGAAGACTGGGTGTTTGTGATGTCAATTAACATTGTTTTCTCTTCTCCCATCCTTCTAATTCTTTAATAACTGGGTGTAGCAATAGCGATTAATTAAACACTAGTCCTGTTTCAGTCTTATCCTTCTTTGAAAAAAGTGAGGCTAAGCGACTGAGTAACAAACAGTTCTTGTATATAAAATAATTCTGTTTAGATATGCCATTTATTTTTTTATTTTTTTTTTAAGTTAACCTTTTTTCAGACATGGATAGCTTAACAAAATTGGTTTTAAGATGTTTCTTATTCGTCCAACTTTTATTTACGTAGATAGTAAATTTGGAACGACTCACAGTTAGTCATTGCAATCACTTTATTTTTTTGATTGGATATGTGGAATGGGTGTTTAAATGTCACACATCTATGCACTTGCATGAAATAAAATAATTCATCAAATTATCAGTAAAAAAATTTGAATGCTTAGCAACAACACCAGCTTTTGATCGAAAAAAAGGGGTTTTAATAAACAATATATCGATATTTTGATCCCTGCCATACTCTGTCATATCACAAAGTAAACTTATTATAAACTTTTAATAAAATAAGCCAGAAAGTTTTATTTTTAAGTGAATTGTTTGCTCTCACAGCTGGGTACGTATCTTAGTAACGAAAGAATTTATTAATATCGTTATTTTGTAATTTATATTAAAAACCGGTATTGGCAATATTCATACCGATATTTAAAAAAAGTCTTAGTAAAGAAAAAAGATTGAGAGAAACTGAGGGGGTTAGAAGTAGAGATAGCAATCTTGAAAAAAAAATTCAATCTATGGATGCAGAATTATAGTGCTAAAAAATCAGCTTCATCTTGAAAGCTGATATTTCAGTAGAAAATCCATTTTCATTCAATAAAAAAACCTTTTTTTTTAAATTCGCTTTAGAAAAAAAAACAGTTTTTTTGCTCTAAACGTTTCGTCGAATACAAAAAGCCACGTAACAAAATTTTTGCACACAGAAATTAAATTAATAAATGATGCTTTTCTCACTTTTTTACATTTTTTTCAAAATGGCTTTCGTCGTAGAATACAGTATTTGCTTTTGACTTGGTGTCGCAATACTAAATAAGATGATCAATATAGGTATTTTGATATTTCATGTAAAATAAAACCATTACAAATACATATAACCATAAACGGGTGAAATACATAAAAAGCTTACAGTATTATTAATAATATTTTGTAATATCATTGAAAGGTTCAAAATTTTAGAACCTGTCAATATTGATACAACTATTAGTACATTTAAAATGTTTTAATTCATCGCGAACAATTTTATTAAAATATGCGTATTTTTTTAAATCCATGTCCGCTCCCAATGTGGAGCATATGGCCTCTTAATGAAGGTATCTTAACAGAAGTTTTCTACGAGAACTGTTTGTTACTCAGTCGCTCAACCTCACTTTTTTCAAAGTGAGTAGTAGGGAAATAAGTTATTAAAGGATCAGAAAGATGAGAGGAGAGGAAATTATGTGAATTGACATCACAAACACCGAGTCTTCGATCACAACTTTGAATTGAATAATTCTCAAATTTACCGTGATCTGACCGGGAATCGAACCCAGACCTGCGTGAACGGTAGATCAAGTTCTAAGAAACTGGGCCACTGCAGGCGACATATGTGTATAGTTTTTCTTTCTTTTCTTCTTTGGCCATGTTCGCTCCCTATGTGGAGCATATGGCCGCCACGCGGCACCTCCATGTTTCCCTGTCTCCCGCCAATTGCTTTGCTTCCTCCCATGACATGCCAGCATCCCTCAGCTCCTCCGAGTACATCCTATGGATAGTATCCGACGGACGTCCGGGACGCCGGAATCCCACCGGTCGAAAGAAAAGGCAGGCAGGATTGAGGCTTTCCGGAGGCATCCGCAGCACGTGACCCAGTCAGTTCCAACGTCTCTCCATAACCACTGACGTGTCTTGTACGCTCCCTTATCTCTGAATTCCTCACAAAATCAAACCACCTCACCCCCATTATCCGACGTGTATAGTTTTTTCATATGCTAAATTTTATTTTAGTTTATATTCAATACCAAAACACCGATATTTTTTCATTTTTAAATCGGTATTTAAAAAAACACAATAAGCACCTGGGGTTTTGCTTTCAGTAAAACCAATATTACAATCCCTAACCGCAGTTGAAACGTAAGAAATGGTAGCTCAACTATAATTCGAAGTTGAAACAATAGACTTAAAAACTATGTAAAAAACACACGGTATATTTTCATGCATATTCTTCCATCTCCGAGCTGACATCGCATTACTCTGTAATTAATTATTTCATCACACTGAAAGTAAGACAAAACCAGTTGCATTTTGAAGTTTCAAAGCGTGTCTTTGTAAACTTTGCTCAGAAAATTATCTCAAAAGATTATTATCGCAGAAGATAATAAACTTTTCAACAAACACTTCCAAAAACGTGTCGGAGCATGGAGGAACGTATAAATTATTATGATATGAAATGGTGAGTCACGTAATCATAGTATAAAGTATTTTAGCTTTACGTATTATGATATATTTACGATAACTTTGGGAAAGTTTTAAAACAATTATATCATAATTCTCCTATGTTATTCATTAAGTAAGATAATACTTAAAGTGTAATATTTAAAATCAAAAAGGAACATATTTAAGCGATTTTTTACGTGATTGTATTTTATAAACAGATATCAGAAAACGGATCTGGTCCCGTGTTGTGAATGCTTCCGGAGATCCTCAGCACTGTTTACTTCTTCTTCTGATTGATCAAGGGTCTAAGGCTCCTAGAAAAGCGAATTGTGTACCCAGTAATGCTGAAGAATGAGAGAAAGTTAAGTGATTAGACGGTGAAAGAAAACACGAAAGACGCCGCGTGGTGGTTGTATGTTTTGCGTATTTAACGAATTTGGTTAAAGATTAAACGTATGTTGTATAAGTGATATTAATTAATGCGAAAACAAAATAAACACTGTAGTTTTCTCCAATGCACACACAAATGAAATTTATAATCCGATACAGACTTAATAGACAGCTTTATTGTTTATGTACGTCTCAAAATTTCGATCAATGTTTAATAATATGACAACATTCGATTCAATTTATTGTGAAGTGAAGTGGCGGGTGAACGTTATTTGATTTTATTGGATGCTAACAATGCGAGTCAAGTCAAATTATAATGATAATGAGCTTCTCACAATTCAAAATGCATTCATTTAATCGCTCATTATTGTTACGAATACGCGAAATCATTGACTAATATAATGGTTCGTATTTTTCTGGTCAGAATTTAAACACTGGTCAGAAATTTTATTAAATGGTCAAACTATATCAGTCCGAATAAAATAATCATAATTTAAATGAAATTTAAAAAAAAACCTTACCTAACTTAACCTACTAACCAAAATTGTCATTAAATATTTTGACCGTTTAATATTTTTATTCTGACCGTACATATTTTTATTCTGACCAAAAATTGATTTAAATTCTGACCATTTAATTTGTTTCCTAATATAATTTATATAAAGTTTTATTGTTGACAGCTGGTGTCATCAGTAAAAAAAATTCATAGATGGAAGTTAGCAAAGGTAACGTGAGTTAAATGTACAAAATGATCCAAGAAAGAGTTTCGATTGTTTTAATAGTATTTTTAAATATAAACATGTTTTGTATTAAAATAATAATAAATATTACTCAAGCATAATTTAACTTGATGTGTATAAAAGTAATGACTTAATTATCTTATGTATTATATAAAGAGAAATATATTATAAAATTAGAAAAAAAGGCTGTCGATAAATTATTAAACATAATATATTTTTACGTATAATAAATACATAAAGCTGTCATGTTCCATCAATGTGCATGCTAACAGAGCGAGCACATGCTATATAAAATATAGATGGCCATTAACCTGGGCACAAATGTCCTGGGACATGATTCTGAACATCTACGCTATGTCTCAAGAACAGTGTCCCAGAACATTTTATTGAACACATGAGAGGTCACAAAAACGTCTACTGTTAAGGTTGTCGGTCAGTGTTGCGTCCGAACGAATGTTATTTGATTTAACAAAGTACGTTTAATTCTGACGGACAAAATGTATTATTTATATATTCAAACTAAGGCTGCATTGTACATAATCATAAAAACTGTTTTGCATAATGAATAGAATACAACAAAAATATTACATATTGCATGGGTGATTCAAATAACTTTTGTATCAATATGCATGAACTATTTCATAAATAAACTGTTCATGTTTACTGACAATAAAAAGTAAATGTAACAGAAGATGTCAGACAAAGTTGATTTGTGAGCCTATTTTGTTGCTTTAATTTATTCTGTCTGTCATACTAAAATGCTATTCAATGAGTTATTGTTTATCAACCTCAAACTGATTGCCCCGTCAAGTTTGTGACTGACTTTAACGTAATTTTCCCAGGCGAAGTGCGGCTTTTAACCCAAAACATTTTGATCTCCTGAAGTCGTGTCAAACACAGCCCTCTTCAGATGTTAACTATAAGATATTACAATATTAACAAAACAATTCGAATTTTACCACAATCAAGACATTTTAGTATCATAAACTATTGTGCTGAAAATTAATTCTCTGTTACGATAAAGTATTTAACGATAAAATTCGCCAATTGAAAATTATTCCTTGCTTGTTTATGTAAATGAATAAGCTATTTACAGTTAAGAAAACATTGGTATTTTTACATAAGTATTTCGTGGAAAAACGGACTAAATTGCCTAAATAAGTGTAAAATATAAAAAACTAGCCGGTACCCGACAAGCGTTGCAATGGCACTCGAAGAAAGAAAGTGTTTATGTTTTAATTCTGTATATTGAAGTTTATGCTTTCTTTTTCTATCCGATTGACGTTTGCTGCTGATTTTATATGGTACAACACACGCGCCACCTACTGTAATTCAACTCCTACGGGAGTTTGACCGGTAAAAAACATTGAAATCTACAAATATTTTAGTTTTTCGACACTGTTTGTTAATTTTAAAACGCCTATGTTATTTCCGGACAGGCAAGCTAAATAAATGTCGAAGTTTTATCGCAATCGGACCTGTGGCTTACGAATCCATAGACGCCAAAGTTTTTGCAAAGTCATTTATATATATATATATAAGATTAATCAGTCAAGATTAAAAATCCACAATTTATCGCAAGAAGTTAATTGAATAGACAATTTATAACCTAATAAATTTTTTTATTAGGTTATAGTTGAAAGAATACCAAAAACATGCTTATTATAGCAAAAACATAAATTAATAATATTTTTTATAATTTGATCATAGGGTTCTTTTTCGAGACAACCTTAAAACAGTTTTATGCCATTTTGCTTCTCGAGACATTTGACTAAAAAAACCTCCTGAGACTTTATATATACTTTATACTTGAGGCTAATTAAATATAAAAATTGGTAAAATGCTGATTATATTCATTCAGTGCAAATAAAGTTTGAGAATCTTTATTTCTTCAGAACAGAAGCAAAGCAAAAAACTTCCAAAATCATCTATAATTATTAAATCAAATATATATGACCGCTTTACTCATGTGTGACAGATGATAGTTTAGAATAATAACTATAAAATTGCTATCCTCAATACATTATATTAAAAAAAAAGTTTTCATAAAACAAAATCTATGAAATTTATCGAATGACTTAGAATGCAATTTGATCATATTTTGCAATATTTAACTTTTTTTGTTCACTATTGTGAAACTAACACTATTGTGCTCAGATTTTATTTTTATAACAATTACTACAGTAATATTTTCACGGAATGCGAGAATTTCCCAGGACATGACAATTTTACGTCTCGTGTCCTGGGATTATAGATACCTTTAGTTTGACCTAACATATCTCACTGCTTCCATGGGGATAATTATGTAAGCGATCATGCGTAGGGTATCAATAATTAATTCGATCAATCGATGCGGTCGTAAACTGCTATTGATTAGATGCTGGCGGTAAACTTTCCGGGAATTAAATATTGCATGTAATAATTTGTCCCTGATGTATATATTTTTAAATAAGCTGAAATGCTTAAAAAAATCTGCCGGCTGTGTGATCGAGTGGTCAACGTCGTTGGCTTTGGTTACAGAGGCCACGGGTTCGAGTCCCAGTACGGACAGTTTTATAAATTGATTTTTCAATCGATTTTTGAATTTCTGTTTGAAGGCATGGATGTATGTGATGTCTTGAATTCCCCCCTCCTAGCCATCCTATTCTATGACCGGGGCATATCGAGAGCAATTAGGTAACCACTAGTCCTGTCCTAGCCCTATACTTCTATTCCTAATCTCTTTGGAAAAAGAGAGGTTGAGCAACTGAGTAACAAGCAGTTCTCGTAGAAACACTTCTGTTGAGATAAACTCCATTAGGAGTCCATATGCTCCACATTGGAAGCAGACATGGTAAAAAAAAATAACAAAGTTATCTGAAATAATTCTGATAAGAGGAAGCGTTATAAAGACAAGAAATGTGTGAAACTTTTAACCCGTTGACCGCGGTTAAGAATATAAAGAACAAGGTGCTGTGTATGGGCAGCACCTTTTTGGTGAATTTTAAATACTGTTTTCGACTATAAATATAGATTTTTATATTTTTCTAAGTATCCAGAAACTTTAATTGACATCTATAGTATTTTTCTAAATAATTAAAAATATGATATTACATATAATCTTATTAAATCGCCGTCGCTTTGCACGCGAAACTAAGAACACTGCACCACCATCGCGGATAAAATAATATTTCTCGGAACGTAATCGTATTAAGAAAATTAAAAACCATTAAATGATTTCAGCTGACCAAAAACATACTTACCAATTTTCTCAAAACCATGCTTTTTATATTGTTTCACTTTGTAATCGAGGTATAAATATTACCAAAAAACTTAAAGTAAAAGAAAAAAATATTTTCTGTATCACAGTCGTGGCGTTTGATTTATTTTAAAAATAAATAAAACAGTAATATAATTAAATCTGTGTAACAGTTTCCATAACTATAATAATAGCTTTGCGTACACATCAGTGGCGGTTCGTGACCTAACATCTTGGGTGGGCTAGAAAAAAGTTTAGTATTGTATACTATTTACAAAATTGTGCATGTTTCCACTTCACATTATACATTAATCTACAAGCAAATTAAACATACTACCGCACTACTGCAAAGCATAAACTATTATATAATAAAATCAAAGCTAATGTAAGTAAGAAATAATAGAATAGTAAAAACTAGACCTCAAATTCGTCTCCTTCAAAGTGAACTAAGATGTACAAAAAGCCGTATGGAACTGTCATACAATACAGCAAGATTGGTATTTGTGTTGGTGATTTTGTATGTATTGGCTAGTTTAAAGTAGCTCGCTGATGTATGACAAGTTGGTTTCCCACCACCACCCGTTGTGTATATGCAGCCAACGTTTAATGGCCGCCTTTCACAACACTGTCGACAGAAAAAAAGGAGAAGTAGTGATGTATGACTGCAGGCTGAGACGTATGAGGCGCACTCGTGTACCGAATCGGAAGTTTTTTTTTCTACACATTTTGGGTGAAAAATACAGGTCGGGTTAAGCCCACCTAGCTCAGTACGTAGAACCGCCACTGGTACACATACTTTTTTACTTTCAATGAAATCGAGTCGAACGAGAAATGGAACGACAGGGCGTTAAAAGCGCCGCACCTTTAAACTTTTTTTTATTATAGCAAGAAAGCTCTGTGAAAAAAAGCTTGAGCTACCATTAAAGCAATAAGTCCGGAAGGGAAATAATAGAACAATGAAGCAATAAAAAGAATCCAAACGGATAAAGATTGATATTTTCAATTTTCTTTTAATCAATCAATCCATCAGAATTATTTTTATGTCTTAAGACTTTGTGCACCATATGTTCACCCATTTATCTTCTTTATTTGAATAAAGTAGACAGTAACTTAAAACTATTTGGGAATTTAATGAGATTTTTAATTACATACAAATACCAAACGATTCACAATTTTCAAAGAAAATTTTCAATTAACTCTTGTATCTAAAATCGCCGCCTGTGTGGTCGAGTGGTCAACGTCGTTGGCATCGGTTGTAGAAGTCACTTGTTCAGACAGTTTTATAAATTGATTTTTCAGTCGATTAATGAATTTCTGTTCGAAGTATGGATGTATGTGATGTCTTGAATTCCCCCCTCTCACCCATTCTATCCTATGAACGAGGCGTATAGCTAACCACTAGTCCTGTAATAGCCTTATCCTTTTATTACTTCTCTCTTTGGAAAAAGAGAGGTTGAGCAACTGATTAACAAGCAGTTCGTAGAAACACTTCTGTTGAGATAAACTCCATTAGGAGTCCATATGCTCCATATTGGGAACGGGCATGGTAAAATACTCTTGTAAAACTACCTGCATTAATCGTACGTATCATTAGCATATCAAAACATAAACTATAATTATTTATAAAAAAAATGCTTTCTTTGTAGGTATTTTGAGTTGATTTAACCATAAAAAATGAATTTAAACATTATATTATTTTCACAAAGAAACCATTTTAGCTTTAACTTACTTTCAAATGAATACTAGAAACTGACTTTTGAAGATTCGTCCTTATCATCAGTAGACCTGGAAAGAATAAAAAAGCATTGATTATTACAATTATATAAGTTTTTTATTTGAAATGAAGTCACAGTTCATGTATACATAGATATCAAGATTTTAAGATAGTAAACAAACAAATGTTTATTAATTACATCAATTTATTTTTAAAGTCGCCTAGCGTCTTGGTACTGCTCTCTTGCATATTGTATCGTTGACAACCCTCAAAGTGGGAAATGTTTCTCTAAAAAATAAAATTCTATCATATGACTGGAGACTGGATTCACAATTATGAGGAAAACCACGAGAGTAAGCGACCCACCATAGATTTTATGTTTCGTCTAAAATTAATTACAAGAACAAAGTCAGCATCATGAAAAAGACCATCTTTAGTTGAGTTCATTGTGTATTGCAGGTTTTCCCAAACGTATTGTGCAATGGAACACTTCACAAATCTGGAAATGTTACCTGAACACAGCTTATTTTTTTGGATCGGGTAATTCATAATACATTCATAGTAAAAATATTGAAAAAATATTTGTTATTAAGTCACTTATTATGTACAAAATAATTGTTTTTAAAATATGTCACATAAACATATGAGTAAATAAAGCTCTTTGTAATTCAAAATCTCTGTCTGTACTTAGATATTTGACGTTTTAAACATCAATGGCGATTCATCTTCACTCAATTTTGAATATGAATTAGAAGATGATAAAATGTCTAGCATTCCCAATTTTCGCGGAACACTTATTTAGGTCCCACGGAACACCAGTGTTCCGCGGAACATAGATTGGGAAACCCTGGACTATTGTATGTGTATATGTATGCATGCGCATGTGTGTGTACATGTATTTATATAGGGCTCGTATTTTTCTGGTTAGAATTAAAATAACATTGGTCAGAATTTATATTAAGTGGTCATAATATATCGATCAGAATAAATAGTCTTAATTTAAATGAAATTAAAAAAAAACCTAACCTAACCTACTTACCAAAATCGTTATTAAATATTCTGACCGTTCATATTTTTATTCTGACCAAAAATTGATTAAAATTCTGACCATTTAATTTGTTTCCTTTGTATAGTATGAGGAGAAGCATATTGTGTGTGTATATAATGTGATTTGCAAATGAATGCATATAGAGTCCCCGTGAACCGGCTTCACTAAGGATTTCTCATCTTCTGTCAGCAACGATGGTAAGGGAATATAAACTTCCAAAATATTAGCGATGAAGGTGACTCGAAGAACTTTTATGCTAATGCGCCCTAGTAGTTAATGCTCCATAAACTAGATTGATTTGATTTTATTACATGTAGTTTTTTTCTAGTTAGTGGCGGATTAATCAGATGAGAGGCTTCAGGAGCTCCAGGGCTCAAATTTGGAGGCCCTGTTTTTTTTAAAAACATGTTTTTCTAGAACGTCAAATATAGAAAGCCGAACAAAAAGTCTATGGGTTATATAAAATGAGGCCCCTAAGATTCGAAGGCTCGAAACCCGCGCCTCATTTGCTTAAAAGATAATAATAGTTGTGACGAGGAGGCAGAAGAACCAACATTCGAAGCTGAAACAATTCAGGACGGATTAAAAATGTCAACACAGGTAGTATTTTTTTTGACAAACGATTCTAATACTAGGCGAGCTAGCAAATTTCAAAATGAATCGTCACTCTTATTTTCTTTCAAAATTAAAAAAAAAAAAAAATTTTGCACGACTTTTAACAGAAAATTCCTATTTTTTCAAAAATTTGTAATACTTTCCTACGCAATTTTTTTATACACTTGTTTTTCTGGAACTAATGTATCGCGTCAAAAAATGTACCGAGTGTATATGTATAGCGAAAAAATACGTATTACGGTTATAATTTAAATGACGGTCAAGAGGTGAGTAAGCGAGTAATTTGATGCTTGTTTCTTGGCTGTATTTAATTTTATATGAACTTTCTGGAGCGTGAGTTTACGTAGAATGTTGATTTAAAACAATGTTGGGTCCTGAATAGAACAAGACGTATCAAAATTAAGAGATAAAATAGCTGTGTGACAAGCTAATACCAACGGTTTATTGTATTCCCCGAGAAACGTACAACGTACAACTGAGAGAAATCGTGGAGAATATTTTCTGGTTAAGACACATTCAGAAGTTCTATTGTATTCTAGCAAAAGAAATTGACCGAATAATTCATACGACAGAATCCTTCATGTGTCAAGTTAGTGTTTTAGAACTTTGTGATTCAATAAAGAGTATGTGATAGGTATAACTAAAATTGAATAGCTCGGTATTTCTTGTCATACTTTGAAATTGTTTCTAACATAAAAGAATACTTTAAACGTATTACAATTTAATTATTAAATCAAGTAAACCTTATATTGTAAATTTTATATTTTATTTCATTTAAGCCGGGGTTTGTTTATGACATTGGCTATGATGTTTTATTTATTTTTTGAATGAGTAAGTTTTCAGCTTACTAGGGCTTATATAAAAACCGGTTTTCAAACTAAATCTGGTTTTCGAAGATTCAAACTATAACTCACACAAAATAAAAATTTATCAAGTGTTTCTGTTAGGCGGTGAACTTCCTAGTAAAAAAACGTTTTTCAAAATTAATTTTAATATAATATTATTAACGCAATCATTGATGTGTTCTGACTATTAAACTACAAAATTACCCTTTTAATTTGTAACCAAAGCGGTTTGAAGTCAAAATGTAACGTTTTATTTTTTTTTTTCATCTGGGTCACCAAATTTAATTAGCCAGCTTTCGAATTTCGCAAATTCAGCTAAAAACTGACAATCAAGAAGACCTCCTTTAAACTCCATAAATTTTCAAAACAAGGTTTTTAAAATTATTCCCACTATTAAAACTTTGGTTATTAAGTATATATTTTGCCTTTCGGTATTTCCTGCTTTCTAGTACCAACACGAATTAGCTCATACCGACCCGTTTGGGTTCGTGGTGCAGTGGTCAACGTTTTTGGCTTCCGTGACGGTTTTCGCAGGTTCGAGCTCCATTACAAACAGCATTTTTAAAGTTTATTTATCAACGTCTGCTCGAAATCATTGGTGTTTGTGAAGCCTAAGAAATCTCTCTCACCCCTCCGATCCAAAATTGACGTGGAAGTAGTGAGAGTGATTAGTAAACCACTAGTCCTGTTTTAGTCCTATCTCTCTGTCAATATTAGTCGTAGTAATACAAAAAAGGTTGAGCAACTGACTAACAAACATTTCTTGTAGGTAAAACTTCTATTTAGATACCTACATTTGAAGAACAAATGCTCCACATTAGGAACGGACCAAAAACATTTAGTTTATGCAGTATATCAAAAAAAATATTCATATAATTATTCAAATTGAATTCCTGAAGATTCTATAAGGGTATCAGACAAATCTCTAGTCATGAGTGGTTAAAAATATGGAAGAGTACACAGTTTGGGCAAATCTATTTTGATGTTAAAATTCTATGAAGCAATAAATATCTTAAAATTTAATTTATATTTAAACCATTGCTTATTATAATATTTTATGAACATTATCTTGTTGACATCAAGATAAAAAACTGATCAAATAATAAAATAAAATTACAAATCGATAAATAATAAGATTTTTAATCTAAAAAATACCCCAGAAAAAGTTTTAATTATGATAAAGTAGAATTAAAAAACTCTTTGTATTTATTGAATATTAAATATAAATATCTTTATGAACGTTTGTGTAATTGAGCTTATTTTAATTCCTAGTATTTTTCAAATTTTCTATTAATAAAATCTCAAAGTTTTTGTTATAATTAGTTGCGAATGTACTTGAAATAGATAAAGAATTATAAGGCCAAGATTTTCGCATCGCACTTATAAATATAAGCTTTTTTGTTTTTCTCAATAATTGCGAAAATCAACATTATGTTTTTATTTATTATCTACGTGAAAGAATAACATAACGAATACAGCAATAATAATTATTTCGTGAGCATATTTCTCGGAAGTTGGAGGAATCTGTTTTACGAAGCAGAACTGAAGAAGTAGTTAATAATTATGTCTTCATAGTAATGAGTGTGCTTTTTTGAACATTAAATAATTTTATATTGGCATTGCCTTTCTCTCTATTTTATTTTTCACATTTCTAAAAGTATAATTGATTTTTTAAGCATGTCCGCTCCCAATGTGGTGAATATAGACTCTTAACGTCAATATAATTATTTCTACGAGAACTGCTTGTTAATCAGTTTCTCAATTCGCAACGCAATCAATGAAATCACAAAATTAACAAATTTATATTTTTAGCCGAATCCATTGAAAACAGCATTTTTTTACTGACAGCAAATTAAGACAGTACACTATTTGCTCATTTATATTTCACCATATGGATTCCTTGTTTCTTAAGCTACCAAATCACCTGCTCATATATTTTTTACCAATTTTACCCAATCTAAAAGAGTAAAAGTACTTGCCGGCCAACATATTTTGACGACAATTGATATTACTACGAGCCGACCGCTCCTTTCTCTGATCGTTGTATTATATGTATCTAAAGGCAAACCACTTAGCCCCAAATATATTTATGACACATAAAAATCTATTCTCAATGTATGAAATCTTTGTCGTTTACCTTGCTACTTTAAAGGATTACACGTAAATGCAATTGTTGAACATTAATTTTATTTATAGCTGTCAGATAAAGGTGGCCATACATCAAGGAATAAATGGTTTCAGAAAATGTCCTGGAACACAAAATTCACGTGTTCACACCGAGTCTTGGAACATTTCACGTGGCCTGAGATATGTTCTCATGTTCACGCTCTGGAGTTGAGCGCAGACGCGAAACCCGGAGAACATGCATGCGCGCGCAGCTTTAGACGAGCTGTCAAAGTATATTTCGTTTTTAATTTATACCAAAACTATAACGTAGGAAACATCTAATTATAAATATAAAGACTGAACACTATCTGCGAGAATATATACGTAGGCAGCACTCGCCAACATCAACTCATCGGGTGTCATTTTAGAAATCTATTTTTGACTTTGAAATGTCTCCTTATGTGACAGCTGTCAAAATATACACCATAAACAATAATAAGTTTTATTGGAATAATCTATGGTTAAAGAATAAGCTGTCATCGTGGATAATAAAATAATTGTATTTTCATTGTAGAAAGCTTATTAACAAAAGTAATTAAGTTTACTCGCATTGTTTGCATCAAACAACGTTCGTTCGGATGCAACACTGACCAACATAACCTCAACGGGTGACGTTTATGCGACCCTACGTGTGTTCAAAAACATGTTCTGGAACATGTTCCTGAGACATAGCGTAGATGTTCAAGATTATGTCCCAGGATTTTATTCCTAGGTGTATAGGTCTTTTTAATAACCCAGATGATCTCGGATGAAATCATGCCACAAACTAAAATATTGAGCTTTGTTAGAACATCGTTTTAAGGACTATGAATATGTATTTAAATAATAAATTCTAAGTGCTTCTCAATTATTAATTAAAAATTTAATTGAAATTCATGTTTAAATTCAAAATAAAAATAACTGACATTGATCAAATAATAAACCCTATAAGAAAAATGTTATGCTGACACGTTGGTGCTACACGAGATTGATATTTAATGAGATCGTTCGCAATAAATCAACTACGGTGTAGTGCAGCTGAAAGTGTCAACTAGAAAATAAATTGACGGTGGAGAGTTTTCATCCCTTGAGTGCACGTCGATTCAGTTACATCTTGAATAGTGTATTCTCATCCCCTTATACTAACACGAATCATTAATTGAATACTGGTGTATTATGAATTTTACAAGAGTTTTATTTATGTTTTACTGTAATGATTCATTTTTTGATGAAGTCATTCATACCAACGATAAAATTAGGATGTGACAGAAATATATTATATATACAAAGCAGAGTACCTTTGACAATTAATTATAAATAAATTACCTACAAGATTTATTGTGAAAATAACTTTGCCTACTATATTTGTGTATTTAAAAATTGGTCACTTTTAACCAGCCATTGTAATTAATTTAATGTAAATGTAAAGCTTTCGAAAAATTTAACTATTTTAGTCAGTCGCAAACATTATGAAAATTCTATCCGTTTGACAAATAAGCTTTAAATGAAGCTTGTATTATTTCTATCAACGTGTTATTGTTAGATTTTGACATGTTATTTTATAAATTATATAAATATTAAAAAATATATATTATTTTTGTTGTTATGGGTTTATTACGTGCTAAAAAAAATATGCCTTCTCGTTTCACATTCAAATTATTAAAAATTGTAAAAACAACAATACAGTAAAGCTCCCATTTACACTAAAGTCGGCACAGTGTAATTTGGGGTAGTGTAATTGGGGGAGTGAATCTCATACAAAATTATGTTTTTTTTCACAAAAGATTTCCCTTAGTTTTGCAAAAAAAAAATATGGACAAAATATTTAATTACTAAGTGATAAAATGCAAAGCGCGCCAAAATCCAACACATAGACAGTCGCCTGGCTATACGTGTATAGCCTGGCACGTGTTGAATACACAGTCGCTAGCCAACATTTGACTGTATACGCCGCACAGACAACCGTCTCGTAGCAACGACAATGGAATGCGACAGTACAATTGGGGGATTTGCGGCAAATATTTAAAGCCAGCGCGTAATTCGGGGTAGTGTTATTGGGAGTTCGACTGTACGATGGCAAAATAGCTAATGAATAATTCCAGTGTAATTTTGTTAGTTTAAATAAAATATAGTAAAGCTAGACCAATAAGTTCCATAGCAATTTAGTTTAGTATTAATATTTTTATATTTAGTGCTACGCGTTAATTTTTAATTAAAGCTTTACGGCCAATATAAATTTTATGAAAAAAAAATGATAATTATCAAGATATAGAAATATTTATAGAAGCTGTAACAGGGACACTCCCTGTTTCATTTTCACGAAACCGTCAAACGTTCACAAAAACAGGACATTGGTTTTTTTTCAGTCGTGTTAGGAAAGCGACCACCGGGTAAGGGAAATCCATCCAGCCGCGGACAAATGGTGCACATTAATTTCCCTTTTCAGCCTCGGTGTTTTATGTCGCGTCATATTTCAGCACCAACAAGTATTTTTTCATGTTTTCGGCCATATGCCGGAATGTGGTTTTAGTTGCCGCGTTTTGTCAAAAAAAAAAACCAAAATCTGCGTTAGGGATTTTTTTTATCATCACTGTCAACCGAAGCACAATCTTAATTAAAATTAGCCTATTTATTTGTGTAGGCACCAAAAAAATATTTAATCAATATAAGATATATAAAAAATAGCAAAAGGAATTTAATTGATTTAATTATTTTCTATTATTATCTTCGTCTGTTGAATCTCACTGCCAACATTTTTATTTCTTAGCAGATTTATGGACTTAAGTTCATTCATGAACATTGTGATGAGAAACTATCCCACTGTTACTTAAGAGTAGCGAATTATAGTTACATTCGTTTTTGAAGGGCTTTTAATTTCTCCTGTAATAGTCAATATGTTGTTAATTACTCTATCAAAAAAATCGGAGTTTGATTACAGTTGAGATAATCGCTATGGGAGTCCGTATACTCCACGTTCACAGCGGAAGTGGATATAAACGGCCTTATTTAATAACAATTCTTTTAGCTATTTAGCTTTTAGCAACTGTCTTTGTTTAGGGAACTTTATTCGTAATGTTAAATTTACATCAGTTGCTTAGGAAATGTGCAATGGTATTTTTATTGCAAAGATTAAATAAAATCATTCCAATATTTTTTTTCACATTTAAAACCGGATTTAAACGTTCGGCTTCTTCAGGCATTCAAATTTACGAATGAATTTAAGCTGACGACTAATAGATGGTTTTTATCGTTTATAATATTTGCCAATCAGAGGTGAAGTGAGTCAAGTGGTATTTTAGAAGAAAACAAAATAAGATGAGTTGAAGAAGTGAAGTCGTGAAGAAGTCTTGTAAGAGTGAAATAACCTCAATTATTACAAATTAAAAAAGTGTTATTTCCTTAAAATAAAAATATGTAATCTACAAAAGCACCAAGTAAATACGCGATTGTATAATACTTAAGAATCCAAGAAAAAAGTTGTACCATTTTACTAGTTGGCTCACTTCACCTCTCGAGAGATCATATATAAAAATATATTACAATTAAGTTTTGAAGTAGGTGGTGATCTGAATTATTTTTAATATAGTTTATCATCATCGTTAATTAGTATGAATGCTATGGGTAAACTTTTATTCTACTTCTTTCGAATTTTTAGAGCCTTAGTATAGAATAACTATACCTGTTTTATTTATTTAAAGTTAAAATACAATACTTTATATCGTTAAAATCATCTGATATAGTTTAGCGATAATATTATTGAATAATATTTGAGATTGTTATTTTCAAACCCGGCTCATTCCAAAATGGTTGAAGAATGAAACTTAAATTTCATATTGTAAAACAGTATATATTTCAAAAGTATTTTTAGTTTTAAATGACTTTGGGATGATATATTATATTTTCTCAACCCATTTTGGAGACTGCCTTTTAAAAATGGTTTTAAAAATGCATTTGTATTTACTAAATTACATTAATGATTCATCTTTCACAAATTTTAGAATAAGCCAGGCTTGCAATTAATAGCCTCATTTATCGTTAGTGATTGTCTGGTAATACTTTTAAAATGAAATAAATATCAGTCACTTCATTTTAACCAGTATAATAAAAAAATTATCAGTTCTAATTGAATATTGAAATGTATCTTTAGATACTGCTAAAATTAAAAACAAATGAATATAAATTATAAGATTAACGTATATCATTTTCAACCACAACGGGTTGCAGGTTAGTAAAATTTAATATTGAATTATGAGTCGTATTATCTGCTTCCAAAATGAACGAAATTGGGAAAGTATATCCCAATTGCAAACATTTACTGGGCCTGTATGATGTATTATGTTGTAAGTCTAAAAGTTTCCTTAGGGGTATAAAGGTTATTAAATCAAAAAATCGTTTTTGATTTCCAATAAAGTCTATTTCGTTTGTTTCTATACATTTTTTAGAACGCTTAATTAGCTTTTCTATTGCATTAAAAATTAATCTGAGTTTTCGACCTTAAGCCTGGCTTGTTGTTGCATGTTTGGATCGAAAACTTTCGGACCTTCGCTTAAGCGCTAAAATCCAAGATTCTGTTTGTTTTATTACCCAAAAACATATTTTGAAAATTGTCTGTTCAAGAATTTCGATTTTCTTTTGTTTGTTTTTGTGTTCTCCTTTTTCATAATATAAGACGATTCAAACTTTGGCAAATTTTCGACGCTTCGTGTTCAATTTCCATATAGCACGTTCTTTGTTGTTCGATATTCCAATTTTATTCGTGAGTTTTCAAATGGAACGTTCCATTCGAATCACAACGCATATACAATAGATTAGGTGGAATTGTGTGAAATTTAACGTTTGTTGCGATAGTGGATTTCAGATTTTAGTGAATAAGTTTTTTAGCTTTGTCACTCTTTTTCTCTCACCCAAATAGGCAGAAATAATAACTGAATTCAGCAAAACAAAAATTATGGATTCAGAGCAACACATGTAGTAGAATTTTTTTATACCAAAAATACTTTATTCAGACTTTGTTCTACTATTTTAAAAATGATTAAAAGATTTCTACTCGGTTCTTTTTACCATTTTTGCCCTCAGAGCAAAATATGCATATGAGGTCCCAATAAAGATAATTAAGAAAACGTGTTTCCAGGAGAGTTTCTTGTTACTAAGTTTTTCGTCTTATCCTTTTCAGAAAACGTATGGAAAAATAGAGCTTGTGAAAAAACTTGTGCTTAATTATTCGTTATCATGGAAAAGAAATTTAAGCTTCACCGATTTTACAAAAATCAACAAATCGATCGAAAAATCATTGTATAAAACTGCCTATATGTGAATCGAATCTGTGAGCTTTGCAAGGGAAGTCAACTACGTTTTCTACTGACCCTGATAAGCATTCTAAAATATCTGGTATGTATATAATATTTAAAGAGAATAGTCAACAAAAATTAATGATTTTTGAGTCGAATGAATTAGCTTCAAATAAGACAAAGACTTCATTATATGTATATTGAATATTTTTTTTAATGAGTTTTCTAAATATAATTTTGCCTTGCGGCCCGCAGCTATTATTTACATGGCAAGTTAAAAGGAAAGAAATATGCACACAATCTAGCTAAGAGCGTGTTTTTAATGCTTAAAATGTCTGACGTACTAAAGATTTTTTTTTAATATATATATAATTTGTACATACTATTGTTTTGAATTAACTAAAAAACCAATCCTAGTTTTTTATAACAAGCCAAATTCAATGGTATGTTGGTAAATATGCTGCTAGTTATTTCATTTTAAAATTGGTAATTACGCCGATATAACTTTATAATATCATATGGTTGAAACGATAACTTGACGCCAAAAATGACACTAATTTTATTTTATACTAGCCGGTACCCGGCAAGCGTTGCAATTGCAATGCCACTTGAAGAAAAGAAGTGTTTGTGTTTTAATTGCGTTTATTGAAGAGCATGTCTTCTTTTTATGTCTGTTTGACGTTTGCTGCCGATTGTTTATGGTACGACACACGCGCTATCTACTGTAATTTAATTGTAATACGCCTATAACCTTCGCGAAAGTTCCATGAACAGTATGGCAGACATACAAACATTGATTTTTATATAATACCTACTGTAAGCTAATTTTAATATGCCTATAACCTTTCCAGAAGTGCAAGTTAAAAGGTTGTTGAAGTTTTATTGCAATCGGATTAGCGGCTTTCTAGTCTATAGCGACCGAAAATTATTCAACATTAATTTTTATATATACATATATAAGATAAGATAAGATTTCTTGTAGAATAAAGTATGCAGTATGTTTTGAATGCCTCGTTGTATGCCACTGGACTCCCTGCGTTTACTGTGTTTTTATTGTTGTAATGACGCATTGAAAAAAAGTAGTTTTATATTTTTTAACGTTGTAAACAAAAGGCTCTGCTAATTCCCATTTACACACTGCGTTTTCTGTAAAACACATTCACGCGGCAGAGTGTATGTTTTTTCACTGGGTTAACATCTGCTCGAGCATGTTTTGTTAAAGAACGTTAGGACGGAATGAAAATCTCGCGTGTGCGTAATGGCGATCCAGTGGTCGTGCTGGCTCCGAAATATCTTTACCAAGTGCTCACATCTGGTAAACGACGCTTAACTAACCAAATATAAATTCAAATTTTCTTGAATTTTACAATGGCAAAAAACCTTGACTTGTAAAGCAATTTTAAACTGAAAATAATGGTGAGTGTCAACAGTTTTAAGAGACAAAGAGTCCATTTAAAAAATATATATTACACATATGTATTTTTTTTGTTTTTCAAAAAGATTCATTGGTTTTACAGATACTACGTCGTATAAAATTGTTTTCATAGAATAAACTATTTCTTATTTATTATTATAATGAAACCATTTCTATAACAAAAATTCATATTATATTATTTTGATTGCAATCAATTCTACAGAATGTAAATTCAATTTTCTTTTTTTTTTAATTCAAGAAAAACTTTCTGTTATAGAAATACAAGAAAAATAAAGCTTTACTCAAAACATTATCATAACAAACGGCCGTACTTTAAAAAAGAAAATATTCGATTGAAAATTGTATGTAAATTTATTCACTCCTAAAATTTTGAATACAACAAAAGAAAAATTTTAAAAATGCTATCACGTCAAAATATTATGTTTTTTTGTTCAAATAATTCTTACTCAAAAACAAACTGAAGCAACGCTACACAATATCGAAAACTTTTTATTAAATTCATTGATTTAAAAATAAGTTTCATTGTTATTTCAGTATACAGTTCGAGTTTGGCGTAACAGGTGAGTTGCTAAGTTGCGTTTGCAACGAATTGGCTATTTTTCTTTTATATCAAACCATAAGAAAACTTAACGCGAAAATTTACCTCGCTATGTTGTTACAACGTATGAGGGAAAATTGAAAAATGAACGCTTCATGTTGCACAAGTGCTACACAATTTTACGCTTCGTAATTTGTACCAAAGTAATTTTCAACCAGGAATTTCGACTTGATAAAATAATAAATAATGGCTGTATCTTTTTATTATTTCTGAGAAAGATTCCAAGGTTAATGGATGTTATATATGGTTCTCTCTAAGTAAAATATAGCATACAGTAAACGTAAAGTGAAACTGTATTGACCAAATTGTTCCAATTACAACATTTATACATATTTTTTTATTATTAAAACGTCTCGCATTCGAAAATGTGTGCCTTTAGCACAGTGGTAAACTATGTTGAGCTTTAATACACACCGTTGCAGGTTAATAAGTCTCAATTTTGGCTTAGAAACTTTTATTTATTTATGGAAACTATTTGACTGTGATGTTTTGAAATTTTACGTACTCCGTCGTAAACTTTGATCTTTTAAATTTAGCGTATGAGAGCAAATAACTAATCGCATGACCTTTTACTGTTCAATTGTTTTTTCGTTATCCCTTTTGAAAAGAGTGAACAAGTAATAGTAAGTAAAGTGCCTTTATATGAATCTATAAATACAAAAATCTATCTTTTTTAAATATAATTGTTAATTTTTAATTTAATAAAATACATTTTAGGTGTGTATAGTAAACTAAACGACCCGAAATAGGTTGTTAAGTATTAGCTGACGAAACACAACTGAACATTTAAGAGTAATAAACAAAACGAATTTTTTTTCCGGTACGCCTAACATCGATATAATAAGAGTATAAATTCATCATAATCAACAGCACTTTATTTAAGCTCTACAATCTTTCAATTAAGTTGATGGCTATGAAAGCTTTTTGTTTTCATTATAACTATGTTTAAACTGAATTAAGATCAGCTTGAGGAGAAAATACAATAAAAAAAACACCTCTGCGCAAGACCTTAAATGTTCAAGTGAATATTGTAATAATATGATGTTTATCTTCTGATGACTATGGCCCGATCTATCTCATTGTGAAATTAAAGCTTTTATTTCTTCAGAGGTCAATTTTATTACTAAAATAATAAAGTCTGATGTGTACCGCGTTGAAAACATTATGAATATTTATTTATTGACGTGGCATTAACTTGGTAGAACTCTATTATAATAGGGTTAAAATAGCAACGTATTTAGTTCTACAGTTTTTATATTTATTAGTTGATAGCTATTTCGGCTTTCGCCATCGTCTGAACTATGATTAAACTTACATTTTTCTCAACTATATAGAAGATATACACAATGCATCATGTTATTCTCTCCAACATCCTAACTCAAATTATAATTATAACATTACACATTAAATATGACTCTAGTGTTTCGAAGAACGATAAACAATCTGGGGTTCTTAAAAACTCTCTTCGGAGCCAGTATATATAGCTGAAAAAAATGAAAGTTTAATCATAGTTATGACGATTGCGAAAGTCGATATAGCTATCAACTAACAAATATAAAAACTGTAGAACTAAATACGTTGCTATTTTTACCCTATTATTAATAATTTTGTATTAGTGTCAATGTTGAAAACATCGAATAATTCAATTTAAGTTAATTTGATATCTAGTTATTATATCTTTCTTTGAATTATAATGTATCTATCAAAACTTTTCCAATTTCACGTATGCACACCACACGGAGCTTAAAGCTTCTTATGAAGCCATTTTTACTACAGTCACGTGAACGGAAATTATTTCAATTCGATAAGTTTTTATTGCTTTATTAAGCCGTTCAATGAAGCTTTATTTCCGGCCAAAGCGAACGCAAACCAATGAGAATTAATATTTTTTCTACGTCGTAAATAATTTATCTATTTTTGAAAACTTGTCATTTTATTTCCGTTATCCGTTTGTCTTGTTTTTTAAAATGTTCTTGTTAAAAAAATAAATCAAATCTACATAAAACTTTCATAACAATAAATTATTTTAACAAGAATGTCCCTAGTTTATATAATATAAAGAGATATCTCACGAAATATTACATATTCAATGCTCTGAATTTAAAAAAAATAAATAATAATTAACTTATTATAGGGTACATTTTTATTGTTAAAAGATCTTATATGCTCTTTAGCTCGTGTTGATATGATTCTATCTGCCTAAAAAAACCTTCTTCTACCTACATATATAAATCGAATTACACAAGCCTGTACAAGTCATAGTTAAAATTAATAATTTAATGTTTTTAATAATAAATATCAGTTTAATTTATTCTAATTAACAATGACAAACCCCAGATTGCTTATCGTTCTTTGAAACACTAAAGTCATATTTAATAAGCGTAATACTATAATTTGAATTGGGATGTGAGAGTAAATAACAAGATGCATTGTGTATTTCTTTGGAGCCTGTATATATTAGCTGAGAAAAAAATAAGTTTAATCATAGTTCTGACGATGGCGAATGCTGAAATAGCTATCAACTAATAAATATAAAAACTGTAAAACTAAAAACATTGCTATTTTAACCCTATTATAATGGAGTTTTACCAAATAAATGCCAAGTCAATCAATAATAATTAAGGGTTGAAATAAATCTAATAACGATAAATTATAAAAAATAAAGAATTTCAATAAAATATTTGAACAGGTCGACTTATCATATCATTTCAATCGGAATTTGAAGCTCATTACAAATCATTGAAAAATTTTGATTGAAATAAACAATCTATATCACAAATATTTTTAGTCTAATAATGGTAACTACCTTTTGAAAATTCATTTTGTTCCTTTTTTTCCAATTCTAAAAAAACGTTGCGTAGTTTAGTGGCAATCAAACTTATTCTCTTGTGTGATCCTCCACTCCGTATTGTTAAATTAAAAATAGAAAGTTGGGCACCTGAATCATTGACAAGTATAGATAGACCTACGTGTACATGTCTAAATAAATTTGCCATCTATTATCTTTTACCATTCTCATATGATTATTGAATTATTATGATTTCTTCAGATAAGATTACTACACATATTGTTTTTATTATGGTTTGCAAATGAACAAAGCAATTTCGAGAACATTTCGATATTTTTTAACAAATTGGTAACCGTATAATATTGAGCGTTAAATTATATAAAGGTTCAACGCCCTTCCTGAAATCGATGTCAGTAGAGAACCACATGTCCACAGATGAAAGCAATAAAGATTAGGGCCCAAATTGGAAGAAAGGGCTGGCTTAGATTGGTCGAGTAGTCAAGTACAGTGAAGAGTAATTAAATTAAAAAAAGGGTCCAAGCAGATAAATTTAGTTGAGTAAATTATTAGAATCATTAGGTCAAATCAATCCATTTTGCTTTATTTTTTTTAACTTAGTGACGCCCCATAACAAATTGCAATCATTCTTAAACAAGCCCCAAGACAAGTCAGAACACTTTAACTTTAGTTTAGTCAAGTTTTTGTATAAGTCACGATTCGTTGGAGCAAATCAGTTTTGAAACATCACAACCATGAGTACCATTGAAAAAACTAGAGAATTTCAAAATATTTCAATATTTAGTGAGAGTTAAAAAATAAGGTCATTTAGCTAGTTTACAAGTTCATTCCACTGAGCAACTCAACCAAACTGAACCAGACTTTATAGCTACTAGAAAATTAAATAAAAACAATAATATATAAGTTCATTTACACTTGAAACTATGCGTTAGAAAACTATGAATATTCATTTCGAACTTGAAATAGTGAGTACATATTATTCTTCCAAAATTGACTATTAAACATTTTTTTTTTGTGTTGTAAAAGTAGTCAAAGTGTACTAAAAATCTAACAAAATAAGAATATTTCACGACTCGAATGTTAAACATTAGGTTCTGTAATAACAACTTATCGTTAGCTGTTCCAATAAGAACCTATGATTATGCTCTAGATTGGGAGTAAAAATTGTGTAAAAATAAGTGATTCAAAATAAAAGCCAGACATCAAAAAAAGTATGCAGACTTTTATTCTTATTCAGTGACCAAATTAACTACTCAGGGATCACTAAAATATTCCGTGTAATTATCTGGTCTTCTTTTCAGTAAAAGTCATTTAGCACCATTTTTTACAAGCCTTCTCGTCATAAAATACTCCGCACGTTCATTGTCTCGTCTCGATTATTATCTGTCTTCGTTGAAGCAAAACAATTTTCAAGAAACAAAAGATTTTCATTTGCAATGTCTGAAAGCACCGATGACGTCATCGTTATGGTCAGCGATTTTGAGTTCAGCTATATTAAAATATATAACAAAAGTATATTTTAATATAATTTCAGAAAATTAAATAAATAAACTTGTAAATTAAAATGTAAGAAAATATTGTCCGAATCATTGCTATCAAATATAAAATAATTTCAAATTGTTAACATTATTTTAATTTAAACAAAAAAAAACTAAATGCTTTAAGTAAAATCCATACTAAATTTGAATCTTTCAGATTATTTACATTCACACAGATTTTGTCACTAACGGCTTTCGCCTTTCGGCATCTTCAGGCGTTTAAGTGCACTAGAAGATGCATGAAGATACCGAAAGGCGAAAGCCTAGTCGTTAGTAACAAAATCTGTGTGAATGTACATAATCTGAACGATTCAAATTTAATATTGAAATTCCACCAAGCACCTTCAGTCGAAATCTTAATTTATAAAATCCATACATTAATAAAAAATCAGCTTCCCTTTTAATGACAGTATGTACAGTATTTTTAATTTTTCACACGCTGAGCATTTTTACCAATGTATTAGGCAAGACAGTTGTGGCAATAATTGTATGCTCAGACACGTGCGCCGCAGCGTAGTGCAGCACAGATTTCAAGCACACCAAGATGCACATACCTGCGTATGCTGCTATGTAGCTACGTGTCACGTAAAAAATTTCTGCACTGCTCTGCGCCTTGATATAGTGCTGGCAGAGATTCCTGCGTGACGCGTACAGGTTTGTGTTCTTTTGATTTTGCCGAAAAAATGACCGAAAAACGAATGTGAATTAGTATGTTAGAGTGAATAATATGATGCATTGTGTATCTCTTCTTAGACAGTATATATAGCTGAGTAAATGTACGTTTAAAGCATAGTTTTGACGATGGCGTAAGCCGAAATAGCTATCAACCTTTAACTTTTTTAAAAAACTGTAGAACTGAAATACCTTGATATTTTACCCTATTGATAAGCTAGTGCAAACTGAACTTTTTTAAACTGTGTTTCTCGTGTAGATTACTCTTAAAAGACCTTAAAATAGTTATTGTGGGTTATTAATTGTCATTCATATGTTATTTGCGTAACGAAATTGCCACAGTATACGCTGGTTGCACATGTCTGCTTGCTTGTACCGGCCAATTCTATGCTGTTATACGTTTCGTCAACTGGTCTAAGCATACGCTTAGCCTGATGCTTTAAGAAGCAAAACAGATTCAACGTTTTAAATAATATTTTACGTTTATTTTTATATTGGAATACAAAATAATAAATATGTAGAAATCAACAACTTTCGATTGATCGGCGTACCCATTGTCAAATTGCTATGTTTTTTTTTATTTATTAAATGGTGCATGTTTTACCTTTTTGAAAAGTATCGTCGTATTATATCTACTGTAAGAAATCGAATTAAAGCGGGGACATTGATTATAATTCTCAAAATATAAATATATTTTTATTTTTTTTACCATGTCCATATGGACTTCTAATGGAGTTTATCTCAACAGAAGTGTTACTACGAGAACTGGTTGTTACTCAGTTGCTCAACCTCTCTTTTTCCAAAGAGTTTAGGAATAGAAAGAAAGAGCTAGGACAGGACTCGTGGTTAGCTAAACGCTCTCATTACGCCCCGTTTATAGGATAGGATGGGTGAGAGGGGGGAATTTAAGACATCACATACATCCATGCCTTTTAACAGGAATTCATAAATCGATTGAAAAATCAATTTATAAAACTGCCCGAACTGGGATTCGAACCCGTGACCTCCGTAGTGACAGTTAACGATGTTGACCACTCAACCACACAGGCGGCATATATAATTGAATATGAACAGAAATTAACAGATATGAATATATACTTATTAATAAACATGTAAATAAAAACTTATGGGTAGATTCTTTATTATACTGTGCGCGGAAAGAAGAAGGTACATATTATTATAATAAAAACATATCTTATTTTGTATCAATGAAAATTCCATGGGAAATAAATTATCTCGAGACTTTTTTTTCAATATCCAACAATTCGAAGCATTTATTTAAAATTGATATTCGCGATATAGTAATATATTTCCATACAACATTATTATTTTAGAAAATTAATAATAATAAACTGAAGTATGCCTTTTTATTTGAACGTAATTTTTATAATGGCAAAGCCTGATTTATGAATGACAAGTACCAATGACGTTCTGAGAAACCTTATCCTAATGAGCAATATCGTGAAAGCTTTTCGATTGAAAAAAAACTTATTTTGCATCGTTCAAAAGCTTCATATAGCTGTGATATTTTTTACAGTTCTCTCGCTGTACGCTTTTATGTGTTTTTTTTTCCTTTTTATAAATAATTAAAGTAAAAGCTGAAATGATGTTTATCAAATAAAATGTATACTTGCTACCTTAATTCGATTAAATGCAAATAAATTAGTCATGATCGAATCTAAGGCTTTTAGATCCGGGTGTGTGAAAAAAGTATTTTTTGTAAGTAGATAGAATTATTAATTGATTGTTTTAGATCATTAAATAGATTATTGAAAAGAAGGTCACACTTATTACTGATTTTTTAAGCTACGTGTGTTGACTTAATTATTATTTATTTTGTAGAACTTGTCGTGTCATATGGAGCACCGTTTAACGTTGTGGGCTTGCGTGCTAGACCTCACGGGTTCGACTCCTAGTACAAACAGCATTTTTCAATAAATTTATCGATTTCTGTGCGAAGGCATAGGTGTTAGTGATGTTTAAAAAAATACCTTCCACTCTTCCGATCCTTAACCAAGCGGAGCGATAGCAAATATGCTTCATTCCTACCTACTACTCTCTTTGAATAAGAAAGGTTGAGCGACTGTGTAAGAAAAAGTTATCGTAGAAAAAAACCTGTTGAGATAACTCCATTAGGAAGCCATATGCTTCATATTGGGAGTGAAAATGGATTAAAAAATATATGTAAAGAATTATTGATCGACTGTTTTAAGTCATTAAGTAAATTTGAATAGTTCAAACTATGTACATTTTCACAGATGTTGTCACTAACGACCCGGATTTCACCTTTCGGCATCTTCAGGCGTTCAAGTGCACGGATGAACTTGAACTGACGCTCAGTAAATTTAATATTGAAATTTCACCGAGCACATTCAGTCGAAATCTTAAATTATGTTATTAAGTAAATTTTTGAAAAGTAACTCACATTTATCATTGAACTTTTATGCTATAAAACATAAAATAAAATTGGAAGCTTTTTGTTTTCCGGGCATAGTTAGGATAATAATTTGATTGCTAACTACTTCTGGGCTAATTAACGTTGTCCCTTTTTTTAAATTCCTATAATGTTATTCATCAAATGATTAAAACTTTAAAACTTTGAAAATAATTATTTACATATTTTAAAACGTCCGTCGTTTTGCGAATTATTATATATTCAATTCATCTCAAGCTTTCCATCGGAGGGTTTCTCATCAGCATGCAAATATGTTTTTGATCCGCTTTGGCCATGCATGTAACAAACTTGTTATCTTCTGAAGGGACACAAACGTACAACGTTATTTAGTTGCGTTATTTCCACTGAAGTATGTCAGTGGAAAGCATAACGTAATTTTCTCGGATATATTAAATTTATTCACTTGGCATGAAAATCCCACGAAAAAACTTTAAAGTGATGTTACTAAAATTAAAGCCAAATAAAACTTTTGTGAATTTATATTATAACAAGCTGTAAGCCCGTTGCTCCTAACGGAAGTATTTTTCAGCGAGAGCGATGAGTCAATCACTAGTCCTGTCCTACTTTTATCCTTCTATCCCTACTCTTTGGAAAAAGGAAGTTGAGCGACTGAGTAACAAATAGTTCTCGTAGAAAAACGTCTTTTGAGAGTCCCCATTAGGGTCTACATTGGGAGCGGACATGGATTTAAAAAAATGTAACAATTGCAAGAAATCCTCAAGATATGGATAAATTCAAAAAAAAAAATACTTCTTTGTTCGTATTTCGTATTTATTTAATATGAACAGAACCGGTTTTGATCATGACAGGCAATTTCAACTGATTCAGTATATAATTTAAGATTTCGGCTGAAAGTGCTTAGTGGAATTTCAATATTAAATTTGAATCGTTCAAATTATGAACATTTGCACAGATTTTGTCACTAACGACCCGAGTTTCGTCTTTCGGCATCTTCAGGCGTTCAATTTCACGGATGGGAATGCCCACATATTTGAACGGTGAGTAGTTTTAGGAATTATATTTATTTTTGTTTTTCAGCAAAGGTTTTATGATTATATTTATATGGGGTATAGGAGGAACGACCCAGACATGTTTAGTTGATCGCTTAAAATAGGGAGACTGTTCAACTGCGCTCTGTTTATTTCTAAAATTTCCTGGAAAAAGATTCAGTATTCAGATTCAGTATATATATTTTTTTCATTTTTAAATATAATACCTTTCTAGCAAGTATTGACAGAGGACACCTTAAAAGTGATCAATGAGATTAATTGAAACACGCGTGACAGTAATAGAACACAAAGTAAAAATTTAATGCACATAATATTCAAAAAATATTACAAAGTAACAGTTTATACCGTTAGCAATGTAATTTGCAAGTTGGTCACAAACAAATGCAGCAAAGTCCAGACAATCTTTGTGTGTCTCATAAACAAGTTAGAGTAAACAATGCTGTTGCGACGCCATGTTTCCCAATTTACATAACGTGGAGATGCAGCGACCAAATTCAAGGAATGAGAAATTACTGAAGCACTGGGCTCTCTGAAACTATTCGTAATTGGCTATCTGCAGTCAAATGATTTGTTAGTGAACCTAAGTAATGACAATTGTTCAATGACAAGTGAAATGTCTAGCCTACAATGCTTCATGTGAATGAGTTGTTCCGTTTGTAAATATAATGTCAAATTAATCAAATCCAGTTCGGTTAACTGGTTTTATAGCTAAGAGTTGATTTCTTTTGAGCTTCTCTTTATTTAATTACGTTGTAGTGGTAGAGTTTTGTTTTCTGCGGAGAAAATTTTAAAAATATTCGAAGATACTTTGTTTCTCATAAATTTGATGTTAACTCTCGCGGCTCGGAGACTAGAAAAATACTTCTCAGCCGATGGGGGTCTTTTAGGGACCCCAGTGGTTTCCTCATTATTGGCCTTATTCTTATGAATTTCAAAAAAATAAATAGTCTAAGGGCTTTAAAATATCTCTCTGCATCATTCCTCATACATTTTTTTATAAAAATCCGTAGTTTTTTAATAAATAATCATATTTTAAGTTGCGCGTAAAATATACGTGGTTTCAGTGCAAATATCAATGTGGTACTGGCGCACTTTGCTTAGCGGCGTTCAGCCTATAATCTTACGAACGATCGCTGATAAGCGGGCGCTTATCTCTTATCTTATCGTATTTATATAAACTATAAAAGATCCAAAAAACTATGATATAAGAATACCTTAATTATAAACATTGTATCACCCATATTAAAATAGATATTTAAGAAAATGTGGGTATTGGGGTCGCATTTCTTGAGCTTAGAACCGGAAAAGTTAAAAATTTAAGAAATGCCTTAAATTTGGCCAACTTAAGATGAAGTTTGTATGGTTGATCGGGTTGATAAAGAAAATAAAACACTTATGTCGTTCATCGTTTATCTAAAAAAATTCTTTCAGTACACAATTAGCGTATTTATACGAATGTTCACAACTCACCAAGACCAAGTAGTTTACTCGCCAACTAAACCCTCTTGCAAAAATATTGAGGAAAAATCCATATTATATTACGAGTGTAATAGAGCTGTTTTTATGTCAATTGGTAGAAAAATTAACGTTTATTGTAAATCCTTTTTGCAGTAGGGCTGGCGTCTGAGTATCCCTTTGTAGTTATTATGAGTCTTCAAAGAAATATAGAAACAACATGCACAAAATAAATAAAAACGAGCTACTGAATTTAACAATCATTCTAACTCACTTTGAAATAGATTAAGTGATTAAACAACAGTTTGGCTACACGCAAACAGATGTATATATATTTAGACACGATTAGCGATCCATTTCAGGATTAGAGTAAATACTGATTGATTTGCAGTTAATTGATTGAATCAACATGCAGTCATGATCTGTTTATGTACGCGTAAATGCAATATTATGAGTACAAAGTGACCATGGTTAATTTGAATAATGGTTCAGGGCTTTGATTTCAGATAGCCGAATGATCGTCTTTGACAGCAAATAGATCGGTGTTTATATATGGAAGAATTAATTTAGCGTCTGTGTTTGTTTTTGGATATCACACCCAATTAATCGGTAATTATTAGGCTGGCTAATTAACTTATGGGTAACGATTTAGTGATAGGATGATAAAACAACGAGAGGCTTTGTAAATATTAAATACACTTCATTGGTATGTATACATGGAAACATATCTGCAATAATACTCGTGCTTACATTTTAATTAATTATAGCAATATATTTGATTAAAATTATATTCTTCTAGTTCTGAAATGTTCTAGTTAAATACTTAACACCTTACATGTTTTTTAAAAAGCTAAAAATATTTAATTGTTTCTTTTAAATTAGTTAAAAAAAATACACGCAATCTAAAATGCCAGTGCCGAGTGGGAAGATGTTAATCTTTCTGTATCCGTTATGTTGTATGATAAATAACATGGCTAAGAATAAATGTATTCTAATCACCATATTTAAGAATATAGCTACGTAATTTGATATAAAATCAATGTATCTGTTTAAGGACTTGATCCTTTGACCCTGCGTACAAGTGGTTATAAATAATGGCAAATATAATTGCCATGAACACAAAAACAAAATTAGTTACAAAACATATAAAAGGTTTAAATTTCTTTGGCTTTAACAGAGAGCTTTAACATAAAAGCTTTTAACAAGTTGGCAATGTGATATTGCATGTGAATTCTCGGATCATATGAAAAATTGCTTATTAAAAGGCTACTTTTTTTGAGACGACTGGTTTTTACTAGAACGGTGATCTGATAAATTGTATGACAAGCAAAAATCATCCCTTAACTATTGTACTGTAAAATCATAATTGCTATCAAAATATGTATACAGCGAACAAGCCGCTGGGGAGCACAAGGCGTATTGGGACATTTAGGCAAAGCGGAAATACCCTACTAAGAATTAAAAATAAAATCACGTATTTTTTTAAGACGAAAACTGTTTTACCATTAAATGGTCATTTGGCATTTCCGAAAAGTACTTTTGCGTCTGCTTTATTTCAACTTAAGTGGCCGATTATATTTTTCTCTTCTTATTTCGGCAAACCGATTTCAAATAAAAGTTTTTTTCTAAACAAACACATTCATATATATTTATACAATTCTTCTCGTCTTTTAATAAAACTGAACAGGTAGTTAATATAAATTATGCCAAAAAAATGTTTCAAGAATAAGTAAAACACAAGTCACACCTATTAACACAGATAGTGGAATGATAAGTTTGCCAATTTATATTTTATCATATAAATAAACTTGAAAAAATATATCTAACGTTGAATTCATTGAAAATATTTAGTATATCGTGACTATGTCCACATTTTGAACAAGTATAAGCCAAAAGAAATTAAGTATGCCGTTACATCCCGTGCTCCCTTTCAATTTGAATGTAGCTTTATCGTACTATTTGAATAATTGTGGAGACTGGTCGTATGGTAAGTGAATGGAAACTTTATTCAACAGAGTCTCGGAAAAGGATACTTTTACAAATTATTCCCGAGAAAATCCTCAGAAAACTTTGTGTGGTGAAATGAAATACTTCTTTGGGTTGCAGTTCTTTTCATATTCAATTTCTGATTTGAGATGCAGCAATGGATAACTTCACAGTTATACCATAATGAATAAAAATGTTTTACGCTATGTGTCTTTAGAATAATCTAACTAAAACGTTGCAAAGTAAAGTAGATATCTAAATAAAATAGCTAAAAAATAAGTTACATCTTTTTAACTTTTTTTAAATTTTTAAAAAAATCGTGATTTTTCTTCTATTTTTATCACTACAGTCGGTGGTGAACCTTGACTGCTTAAATCTGTCTCACCCAAAGCCATATCATAATGCTATGGAATGAACAAATTATCTTTCCGACTTCATCTCTACTTTATCTGTTGCATTAACAAACGTCTATATATATATATATATATATATGATTGTCTGGAAGAATTGATATAGTTTGTACATTTCTTAGAATCATCATGGCTGCTGCTTTTGAAAAAGTCTACTACTTGAACGAACTACCTGGAAAAAGTTAAATCATCGTTGATTTATTAATTTTATTAATGTAACATTAAAAAATATTTTGAGATTATTATTATGTTTAAATACACTGTTAGTCTTCACTTTGTCTTAATAGCTCATTGATGAGTTTTGTAAGTACATTTTAGATAAATTAAACATTTTATTTTAGTCTATTTAAAGTCACATATTCATATTTTTTATCATAATTTGTGCATTCCTTTCAATACCAATTGTTCACTCAACCTTATAATTTTATTTTGGTTTGTATAAATAACACTAACATTGTATTCGTAGCTCGTAATGAGTGAAACCGGTCCTGATCTTATTAAATAAAAGTTGGAATTAGTACAAATGTGTATTTTATTTTATTAGATTTAGCTACAAATTTATTTAACTAAATAAAGCAAGAGCTTTTTATGAATAAAAGTGTTACTTATGTTTTCATTCCGTCTGAACTAAAATTGTAAATAATAGATTTTATGTTGTTACTAGCTGGCCCGACGAACTTCGTACCGCCTCAGAATCAATAAATGTTGTGTTAACTTATTGGATGAGTTAAATTCAGTTTGAATGAATACTCAAAATGAATTAAGTTCAATAAATGTGCAAAATTAAAAATGAAAAGTATTTTAAT